>CM074718.1:640800076-642154243 GCA_037306005.1 Rhinophrynus dorsalis | reverse complement strand
CATTTTCTTTAAATGTCTCTTACAACAGAAAGTCAGCAACCCTCTATTTGCCCTCTCATACCTCAACGTTTTGTGCTACACTTGGCATTCCATGACCAGATCCAAACCTGCTCCTTCCTAATCCCAGCGGTCTCAGAAATGGGCTGATGGGACTATGGGCTTGCTGGCCAAAAAAAGAAGCAACAGTAGTTGGATATGTTGATGCAACCGTACCAATCTCCTGGATCTAATTTTAGTACAGGAAACACACTTCTCTTCGAATGCCCCTCCCAAATTGTAAATACCCCACATCTTATTTCTCTTCTGCTCCTGAAAAAAAGAGGGGATTAGGGATTCTGCTTAAAGCGTCCTTGTATTGGGTGCTCCTCGATCTTAAAGCAGATAACAATGGAAAATTTCTCTTCATACATGGCCTGCTCTGTAAGAAATCCTTCTTCATTGTCAATGTTTATGCTCCTTCCACTAATCAAATCTCCTTTCTCTTCAAAACCCTTAAATTCTTTCAATGATATGTCAAAAGGACAGCTGATTCTGGGGTCAACTTCAATGCGGCACTTGACCCTTCAGTCGACTGTTCCTCCTGGAAATCTCATCTTAAACTTTCCTATCTAAACCATGTCCAATTAAACATTTCACATGTGAACCTGTTAGATGCCTGAAGAATCATGACCTAGGGAATTCACTTTCTGTTCCTTCCCTCATTCTACCTATAGTAGAATAGACTATCTCTTTTTCCTCTCAATCATCGCTAAATTACCTTAAGTCAGCAGAGATAGTTCCCATGATTTGAACAGATCACTCAGTGGAGTTCACTCTCTCCCTGCTGGAAAGAGAGAATATATGTGGAGACTAAATGACTTCAGGCACAGTGCTTTCTTTCAGTGGTGGAAGACTGAGCCTTTGCCTTTCTGATAACTTTCTGGCCATGTCATCATCTCTCACACTGTCAACTTCATCTGTATCTGCTGTATCTGAAAAAGAGGAGGAGGCTGGGAAGATATATTTTAGATCTGCATCATCATCATTAATAATCATTAAGTAATCCTCAGCATCAGAATCGCCCGCCATTTCCTGCCCACTACCTTTATATTCCTCTAAGCTTTCAGAGATGTCAAAAATTTCTTTTTACTTTTACTTTCACAAAGATCGCTACTACTTTGAGGACATTATTTCGGTGCTTGTTTGTCTCACTGTCAGATGCATTAGTTGGTTCAGCTGCTACACCTTCCTCCATTATGCCATCATCAATACTAAAATGTGATTCTTTGTCATCTTCAGTGTTCTTATATGTTTTATTTATAGTACTGGCACTGGTGGTGATGGAACTTTTGGTGGGACCTTGACAAACTGTATCCACCCCAGGAGGAGAGGGATCATCATCATTTATTGCACACACAACAACCATAGCTGCAGTCAGTTTTTGAACTACTACTTTACTGCTATGTCCCTGCACTGCTCCACCTTTCCCCCTCCCCCTGCCCCTTGTGCATTTGCTGGACATTATTCATCTATTGTGTGTGTGTTTTTACTATGTATACAGTACACAAATGATGGTGTACTGTCTTGCCTTAACCCTAAACCAAATTCTCAATGTAGTCCACGGTCTATCAAGTCTTCCTCAGCCACACAGATCACGTCAGTCTCCTAGTAAGCTGTCTCTCACCTAATATATTTATTTGTTTTTATTAATTCTTTAGTGTTTTATTTTTATTTTGTATTTTTTTAAAGTTTGTCCAAACAAAAATTATAACCAAAATACAAAATCAACAACTTCTTTCCCCAAACATAACAGCAACATCAGCAAGCAAATCGGACCTAGCTACCTGTGTCTTGCCAGTCAATCACACTGAATTTTGGGATATTTGGGGTTAACCTCCTTTCTCCCTTCTTCTCCCCCAAAGTGCCCCCAGACTCCACTAATACAGGTATAAAATGTCCTACCTAAAACACTCTCTAAACTAAACTTCAGTTCCTCTTTATTTGCTATCTTCTCTAGCTCAAAAACATGCTGCTTTTGCCTCTCACAAACACAGAAAGTAGAGAAAACTTCCATGTGGTGGGAGAAAAAATTCTTCCCATTGGTTTCAATGCAGTGAGTTAGGTGAAAAAACAAACAGGAAAACTGCACTTTTCACTGGAAATTATTCACAAAGCAGGAAGTGCCATTTTTTTTAACCTATTTTGGTTTGAGGCAAAAATGTTCACCCATCTCTAACTGCCACTCCAATTTACTTGATGTGTGGTTCTTCTGTGGCTACTATGGGACAATACTGGGAATGTCAGTATATGTGGTTCTATGGCTACCGTGTGGTAAGGCTGGTGGGAGGAGCAACATGTTTAAGAACTCTGCAACATTCAAGGGATTAAAAGTCCCATTGAATCATTTGAGTGTCAGAGGAGTTGCAAATCCCTCTGGCACTCAAAAGTTAAACCAATGTGTTTCCTATGGGAAACAGGTTTGCCTCAGAATTGTTTCAGTTTGTTTTGATATATGAGGCCCTATAGGCCTACTGTATAAAGGAAAAGTGAAGCCCTGCCTGGGACAAATCAACTGCACCAAGGGCACACATAAACATTTCCCAAACATACATTCAGTTAAATGGGATTATTAACACCTTTAATACTAGAAAGTATTTGCATTGTTCCACAATGAATTGGAGGCCTAGTATCTAGTACTCAGCATTAACTCCTTAAGGACCAATGATGTGCCAGAACTGTTACAGCTGTCCGGCACTTAAGGACCAGTGACGTTCCAAGCACGTCATGGACTGCACTCTGCTGCAGCTAAGGGATTCGTTAACAATGCTCATCTCAATATATAGAGGTTAGTTCAATTAGGTCAGCAGTAGACATGGGCCAATCATTGTGCCTGCAAAGTGTAACATCCAAAACACAGCACTTCCTGCCATGTGAAAAAACTCCTGTGAAGGTGTACATTTTCTACTTTTTTCACCTTTGGATGGCTCTGCAATAGTTATACAAGCTGGTGTTTAGTGTCCTATGCAAAACCTAGAAAGTATAGTCAAAAAAGGCAAATTTCTCACATGAAAAATTACATATTTTATGGACTGGAATTTTTGAGAGAAAATAAGGAAATTATGTTTTCACCAGGAAAATTCCTGCAGAAAAATGGAATTTTTCACACATTCTTAGTAAACAGTTCTCAATGTTCATTGGAATTACCTTGATTTCCTGACATCTGTCATGGCTCCCAATTCAGCAGCGCATCAATTACAAAGTCCTTCTTCTCACCTTTAACGCTCTCCACACTGCTACCCCTCCTTACATCTCTTCCCTCATCTCCTCTTATGTTCCTGGCCGCTTCCTTCGCTCAGCACACAATGCACTTCTTGTTGCACCATCCACACCCTCTGCCATCTCCCGTCTCAAACCGTTCTCGCTTTCTGCTCCATACCTATGGAACTCCATACCCCTCTCCTTACGCCTAGAAAAATCCCCCTCTGTCTTTAAGTCTACCCTGAAGTCTTATCTTCTGGAGCACTAGGACCATGCACTGCCTTTGGCCAAACTCAGCACTTGTAATCTCAGCACTTAACACCCTCTTACCCCATTGTATGTCTCCCTTTATCCATTTAGACTGTAAGCTCCTTGGGGCAGGGACCTCTCTCCCATTGTTTCTATGAATGTCGCACTTATTTCATCCCCTCTTATTTATTGTAACATATGTCTATTGTAAGGCGCTGCGTACACTGGGTGGCGCCATATAAATAAAGATACATACATACATACATACATACAAGTATAAGGGGTTCCATTGAACACAATCCTAGTGGCAGACAGTGGAACACGACTGGGGTGACAAACAATAAAGTTGATGTGGAGCACTTCTTGAGCAAACCAGCTGCAGCATTTTCTTTTGTTTAAATGGGGCTTTTGACCCTTTGAATGCTAGAGAAATCTCCAGTATATTGCTTAGCCATGAGTTGGAGGCCTCTCTGTTATTCAAGGGTCTAAATGCCCCATTTAAATCAGTTGTTTTAAAGGGATAGTAATGTTTCATAATAAAAGCAGCTCTAATTAATCATCATAGTATTTGGACTTTGGAGAGTGTTATTTCAATTCTGTCAGAGTTGCGGTTCAGGAGTAATTCAATGATAAATTATCCCCCTCCCTCCCCTTTTACTGATGTAACACTGTTCAGCCAGAGCAGAAGGGAGGTGCCCAGGTAGATTGCAGACAGGGACAATCTTCAGTTAAGATAAGGGAAAAACCTGAAAAACTTGTCAAGGGGGCAGGGCTTTCATTGTTCTCATAGGAAGAAGATTGTCCCCTGCTGTTATCTGTCTGGTCTATGGACTGGATTCCACATCTGAGAAGAGATGGCTTACACTAGGTAAAAGGGGCAGGGATGGGAAACTTTGCTTGTGAATATCTCTTAAACCATAAAGGTTTTTAATGCCTTCAAAATAAAATAAAGATAAAATGAAGTATTACTATCCCTTTAAGTTAGTACATCAGCCTCTGTGTATGTGTGGTTCTATGAATGTGTGGAAAATGACGACACTTGAGCTTAATTATTGAAGGGGCAATCTCATTTTATAGCAATCTTGTTATTTTTATAGACCTTTCAAAACCTCACCTATTTAATATAGTTTTTTTTTTAATTTAAACAATAATATGAGATATTTAGATTTATTTTTGTCATATTATATAAATGAAATAATGCTGACTGACAGAGAATAGCAATTAGGGGGGAGAGCAGTGTGGAATGTTAGTATCTGGCTAAGAAACGGCCAGTCCACAAGGAGTTAAATAATAAAATGACTAACAAATATAGTTAAATTTTAAATCTCTTTAACAATTCCATTTACTACAAATGGACAGTTCTAATTAAACCGGAACTACCACCCCTGAATAAATTTGGCCCAAATAAATACCTACCTGGAGACTAACTGCTCAATAGTGCTAGATATCAGAAATATTACCTGGTGTTTGAGAACTGTACACTGTTCCCAGGACAGACAGGCAGGAAACAGTGCAGACATCTTTCCACAGTGATATCTGCGCCCCTGAGCTGTCAGTCCCAGCCTGCTCTAGGAGACATTTCTAGGAAAGTCCAAAAGGGACTGACAGCGCAGGCGTCACTGTGGAAAGATGTTTGTGCTGTTTTCTGCCTATCAGTCTGGGAACAGGGTGCAGTTCTCAAACACAAGGTAATATTTCTGGCAACTAGAGATATTGAGCAGCTAGTCACCAGATGGGTATTTATTTGGGCCAGATTTATTCAGGGATGGTAGTTTTGCTTTAAGTCCCACTGCACATTTTAATACAAACAAGTGCTCTAATGTATTTGATACTGATATCTTATTAACCCCTTGGTCTCTACTGTGGATTTGGTTTGAACCTCAGTAGGCAAAAAAAAAGATTGTAGGACCTTATGTATGAAAAGGCAAAGTGGGGCAATTGTGGGGTAAACCAGCTTCACTATAGGACACATAAAAATTACCATTAAATTAAATTGTGTTTTAACCCTACGTGCGCTAGAAACGTCTCCAACATATTGATGTGCAATGTATTGGAGATCTCGCTAACATTCAGTGCAAAGATGGGCAATGAGGCCCTCCAGCAGCTGCAAGACTATAACTCCCATCATTCCACAGCATCCAATGGTTGGCAGGGAATGATGGGAGCTGTATTCTTGCAACAACTGGAGGGTTTCATATTGCTTATAACTGATCTAATGGCTTAACCCTTTGAGTGTCAAAGGGGTGCAGAATGAATTGCAAAGCAATGCATTCCGTACCCTCTGGCAAAGGGTTAAAGAGTTTGGAGGTTAAACTTCTAGCACTGAGACTTTTTGTAAAACAAATGAGTTCCACCACTGCAAACATTTTGAGAACCACTGAATTAGGTGTAATCTATATATATAAAAAAATACTTTGTGCCTGCCAAAACACACCCAGGGGGAGGAAGAAAGGAGGAGTTACTGCTCCTATTGGGTGATTCAATGGGGGTGTGATTTTCACACCAGTTGCAGTGGCCGAAGGCCACTGCTATTGGTGGGAAAATCATGTAGGGGATTGGCCCGCTCCCACTATGCAGCCCGCCCACCACTATTAAAGTCAGAAAAAAACAAAATGGATGCCACTTACTCCTACACCACAGACAAACACACATGCCCCACTCACACAGCACCAAACACACACACACACACATGCCCCACTCACACAGCACCAAAAACACACACACACATGCCCCCCCCCCACACACAGCCAGAAAGAAATATGGCTGACACACATACACAGTCACTCACCCTGACTCACAGTGGCCTCAGCAGGACCTGTAGTACAGCCACTGAAGGGAAGCTGCAGCACCAGGGGAACAAAATGGCACTCAAAGTGTTAAGGTAGGCCCTCACTGCTGAATTAACCCACTGACTGCCACAGGGTTGTATATCAAGTTTTACCCCTCAGGGAGTGTGTTCAAACCCCTCACACTGTAAACTTGCATTTCTCTCCCACTTCTCCTCCTTCCCCAGCCTATTACTAACACTTTTTCACATTTATGTTAAGTCCCACCCACTTTTAACCCAGATTGCCCCATTTATCTCTCCACATCAGCACCACAGAAGTCCCCTCCAGGGACTCCAAGTCAAAGTTCCCAGGTATGAATACACTTCCCACTGCTATTTAACTCTGACATGCCTCTCTATACCTTAACCCTTTGAGTGCCAGAGGGGTGCACAACTCATGCGCACATGTGTTTCTGTGCATATATGTTGCGTGTGTGTGCATCTCTGTTACATATGTGTGTCCATGTGTGCATCTCCGGTGTGTCTGTGTGTGTGCATGTCTTTTGCATGTTTCTCCCACTCCCTGTGTGTATGTCTGCCTGTGTGTTGCATATGTTTGTGTTCATCAGTGTGTCTACATTTCACACACGTGTGCCCAACAGTCATAAAATGATGGGTAATGCCATCCCCCATTGGTATTTTATATATATATATATATATATATATATATATAAGAGAGAAAACCTGCGTACCCTGCCACACACACCCGGGGCAGCTGTAAGGAAGCGTTAGCTCACCCCCAACATCAGTGTTAACCCTTTGAGTGCCAGAGGGGTATGCATACACTGCAAAGCAATGCGTTGCATTCCCCTCTGGCAATCAAAGGGTTAACCATCTCCTCCACAACTCACCTACTGCTACATCACTTCTCTCGACTTACAACTCCTACAGTAAGCAACTCATGGCACAATAATATAACCCACCAATCAGCAGCTCCCATTTTGCTGGGGAGCCACACATTGATCACTTCTTTCAAAGAGCATAAAAACTTCTGTTTCCACCCCCTGTCCCATAATGCACTGGAACATTCGGAGGCAGATTGGAATCAGGAGAGTGGAGTCAGTTGGGGAATAGGTTAGAACACACAGGTCTCCAGTTTCCATGGTAAGAACTGGGGCTGATGGACTCACTTTGTTTCAATTTAACCCTTTGAGTGCTGTTGCAATGCCTTGGATACCTCTCTGGCACTCAGAGGGTTAAGCCCATTAACCCTCGGAGCACCAGAGATGATATGCAGCATATTGCTCTGCGTACCTCTGTCACTCAAAGGGTTAATATCTGTTTGGAAAGGGTATTGTGCAGCCCACTCCTTCCTCATAGGGTTACACTGATTACTTTGAAAATGTCCATTGATTTCAATGAGGCTATTAATCCCATGAATGCTACAGACAATGCAAACACATTGCCAAAGCAATGCATTGGGGACCATTGTAGCATTCAAGGGGTTAAAGCCCCATTTATATCAACACGATTTTCCTGAATTTTCAATTCCACCCTATGGTGTCAGTTTTCTTGAGTTGCACCCTTTATCTTGATTTTTAAGGCCCATACAAGTATACTCTTACCCCATTAACTTAAACTCATTTATACTTTAGGCTCTTGCAGCAGCTGACTGTGCACAGTGATATGTGAGGCTGATGTACTAACACAAAGAGGAACAAATAAAATGCTTTGCTGACCTCTCTAGCGTTGAAGACGTTAAAACGCCCATTTAAATAAATGGGTATTATTCCCTGTGCTGCTGTTACTTTTCCACAAAATTCTACCACTTTACTTAGTATATGAGCCTTCCTGTTTTGAAGCCTATTAGCTGTTAGGGGTCCCTATATTGATCCCTTGCCCATGGACATATAATCCGGTTCTGTCCCAGCCGACAACCACGGCCTACTAATGCAAGGAGCGCCCAACATGTGTCACTTAACCCTTTCACTGCCAGAGGACTATACAACTCATTACACAGCAATGTGTTGTGTACCTCTCTCACACTCAGAGATAAAGTGATTCACTCCAACCAACTGCTACACTAGGTCTGTATAATACAGTAACCCTACAGCCCTGTATTTCATGTCTACTTCACTGTCTATGTATAGTCATTTCTCCCCCTCACCCATTACTTTACTTTAACACTTCACTGTCCCTCTTCTCCTCAATCTCACATCTCCTCCTCCTTGTCACCCTCATTCACCTATCCTCTTGCCATGCATCAATATTCCCAATTTCGCCATTTTACTCCCACACCACCATTACATTATCTATCACTGTGTGTCACTTAACCCTCTGTCTGCCAGCCTGTTTCTTCAAATGTACAGCAGTATCCACTGCTGTAATCTAAATTATTCCTTTACTCACAAACATCTTCTCACTGTGACCTTCAACAAGTAACACAGCATACTCACTTCAACTGTAAGGATACAGGGCCTTATTCATCAAGCTGAAGAGCTGCAAGTAAAACATTTTTTTACAAATCTTATCAGCATATCTACATCACCACTGCGTCTGTCACACACTGTCTGCATATGTGACATCATATGCCTATGTATGTGTGTGTGTCTCTCTGTATGTATGCGTTTCACAGTGTGTGACACAATCTGTCTCTCTTTAAGTGCGTGTCTGTAACACTGCATATTTCTGTTTCATACAATGTCTCTCTGTGTAAATAATAATATAACGCTGTCCCACATTGCCAGTAAATATATATTGTTGTTATTGTTATAATTTCTTTCTTCAGAAAAAATGTAAATCATTATAGGTTTTCCCACTTTGAAGGGCAGACACAATTGCAGAATTCAGCTTATTCATCCACTAAAACTTGATTCCTGGAAGGAACATCCTATTTACATATGGGAAACATTATGCTATTTGATGTGAATAACAAGTATCTCAAAATATACTTAACACAAAACTAAAATACTCATTAAATCATGATAAGGCTGAAATACTAAGTAGGAATTGAGCAATTATGGAGAAATGTACAACAAAATCCAGATAATTAGATGCACTCATGGATAAATTACATATTTTATAAGGTTTATTTAACACACTCAGGTGCTAAAGATTATATAGACTATATTAAGGTTGTAAGTGAGAGACAACATTGGGGGAGGGGTTATACATTAAGGAGTGATAACGAGGTGAAAAAGTGGAGATGAATTGTCCAGTGATATCACTTCTCCAGTTCCTATGTTATTCTATAGAGTCTAAGCACTAAGAAGATCTCCAAAGTAGGAGAAATCTTACTACATAGGCTCCATAGAATAACATAAGAACTGGAGAAGTGATATCACTAGAGAAGTCATCCTCACTTTATCACCTCTTTATCACACCTTAGAGAATCTCCCCCAGGGTCTTCCTACAAAAAAAGTGTTTTAGTTTTAGTGGGACATTATATCACATGTTAATGTACAGAGCATAACACTTGTGGTAAGAATTAAAAAGATCCCCTTTTACATTTCCCAGTGACTATTTTATGGAGATATAGAACAAGGCATTCAAAGGATTCTATATCCTTTTACTAGCTATTATTTAAACTCTCAGTTGCTCTATAGCAAGCAAGTGATTAAAAGATTTTTTATATATTCCAAGATCATTTTCTGATCCAGAGAACAGTGGATGAGACTGTGGGTGGGGTCATGTGGGTGTGTGGCTATGGGTGGAGCTAAGGGCACATTTGCTGTCTTGCTTTGGGGTGCCTGGGGGGTAAATTCCTCTCTGCTTATTAGCCCATATTTATAAAAGCAAGACGGAGTTATTCTAAAATAAATCAACTATACCATAGGGGAGAATTAAAAATGCTAGCAAGTTCTCCAGTGCTGCATTGGAGACCTCTAACATTCATGAGTTAAAAAACTCTATTCAAGTGCATGGAAATTAAGGAATTTTTCTTTTTCCCCTATTAAGCTGATGGTTTGCTCCAGAATAGCTCCATTGGCCCATTTTTGTAAAAGCAAACTGGAGTTATTTTAGTCAAATAAAAAAATTCGAAATTGTCATGTACATGAATAGATCTTTTTAACCCACAATAGAAAGGAGGCCACTTCAGCATTCAAGGGGTTAAAGGCCAGATTAATTTAACAGGAAATTGTATTTGTCCCCTACCTATGGTGCAGAATAACACTAGTTTGCTTTTATAAATATGGGCAATTGCTCTTTGAGACATTTGGGTGTAAAGAGGAAAAACAAAGGTAGCCCACTGAAAAAATATACAGGATCTTCAAACAGAGTAAAAGTGGGTGAAAAACAAGGAAACCACTAGCCCTATGAGTGCCACAGGGGTATTCAATGCATTGAGAAGCAAAGTGGTTGATACTCCTCTGGAATTCAAAGGGTACTCTTTAAAAACAAAAAAATTAAATTGTTCAAACAAGAATGACATCAATTGAGTATGCAATTCCATTAAAATGTTTGCCAATGGGTATTTTTAGGTTTGCAAGTTATTTCTAGATGCTTAATTTTGCAGTCACATTTTGACCACGTGTCAGAACATTTTTTCCCCACAAATATTCATTTGGATTCTTTTTTTAGCTCTGGAAGATGCTCCAAAATTACTCCAAAGAGAGTCAAGATGCCTAAGGAGAGCACACAAATTTCTGCCTCTTTGCATGGATTGAGACAATGAATCAGGAGTAGAACACGGGGGGGACAGAATCTTCCCCTCCCAGTCCCTAATTGACTTCCCATGTCCCAGTGCCCCCTCCCTGCACTATTGTGTACAAATATTTATCATAATTACAATTTTATGGATTAATGGTTCTTGTATGTTCTTCATACAAAGCATTTATACTATTATTATTCTGATACTACTATTATACTGCTCCCATTGGGTGATTCAATGGGGGTGTGATTTTCACACCAGTTGCAGTGGTCGAAGGCCACTGCTACTGGTGGGAAAATCATGCAGGGAGCTGGCCCGCCCCCACTTTGCAACCCTCCCACCACTATCAAAGTCAGAAAAAAACAAAATGGATGCCACTTGCTTCTACACCACAGACAAACACACATGCCCCATTCACACAGCAACAAACACACACACGCCCCACTTACACAGCACCAAACACACACACACATGCCCCAATCACACACACAGCACCAAACACACACACACAAAGCCGGAAAGAAATATGGCTGACACACACACACAGTCACTCACCCTGACTCCCAGTGGCCTCAGCAGGACCTGTAGTACAGCCACTGAAGGGAAGCTGCAGCACCAGAGGAACAAAATGGCACTCAAAGGGTTAAGGTAGGCCCTCATTGCTGAATTATTTCTTGACTGTCATCATTTGCAATGCAAGACACTGGACATTATATAACCCTGTGGCAGTCAGTGGGTTATCAAGTTTTACCCCTCAGGGAGTGTGTTCAAACCCCTCACACTGTAAACTTGCATTTCCCTCCCACTTCTCCTCCTTCCCCAGCCTATTACTAACATTTTTTCCACTTTTAACCCAAATTGCCCCATTGCTTTCTTCACATCAGCACCACAGAAGTCGCCTCCTGGGAGTCCACAAGTAAAAGTTCCAGGCATTACACACACGCCCAACTCACACAGCACCAAACACACACACAAAGCCAGAAAGAAATATGGCTGACACATACAGTCACTCACCCTGACTCCCAGTGGCCTCAGCAGGACCTGTAGTACAGCCACTGAAGGGTGCTGCAGCACCAGGGGAACAAAATGGCACCCAAAGGGTTAAGGTAGGCCCACATTGCTGAATTTTTTCAAGACTTAACCCACTGAGTTCCAGAGAGGTATCCAAGGCATTGCAACAGCACTCAAATGGTTACATTGAAATAAAGTGAGTCCATCAGCCCCAGTTCTTACCATGGAAACTGGAGACCTGTGTGTTCTAACCTATTCCCCAGCTGACTCCACTCACCTGATTCTAATCTTCCTCTGAATGTCCCAGTGCATTATGGGACAGGGGGTGGAAACAGAAGTTTTTATGCTCTTTGAAAGAAGTGATCAATGTGTGGCTCCCCAGCAAAATGGGAGCTGCTGCTAGGTGGGTTATATTATTGTGCCATGAGTTGTTTACTGTAGGAGTTGTAAGTCGAGAGTAGGAGTAGCAGTAGGTGAGTTGTGGAGGAGAGGGTTAACCCTTTGAGTGCCAGAGAGGTACGCAATGCATTGCTTTGCAATGTATGCGTACCCCTCTGGCACTCAAAGGGTTAAGACTGATGTTGGGGGGCGGGCTAACTGTTTCTTACAGCTGCCCTTGGGTGTGTAGCAGGGGACACAGGTATATAAAAGAATAAGCCTCATTGCATAATTTATGGTACCCCACACACAGAACATAATTTATGTCTCCTCAGAAAAGAAAATCGCATTGAACAGAATGCCTCATTACATAATTTATGTCTCATTAGAAGACACAACTCCCATTGGGTGATTCATTGGGGACTTTACTGCTCCCATTGGGTGATTCAATGGAGGCATGTTTATCATACAAGGAGTTGGCCCGCCCCCTCCAGCCCGCCCACCACTATCCAACTGCCACTTGCTCCTGAAGTAGGGATATCAGTAACTTCTCCTGGTCCACTCACACTCTCACTCAGGATCATGACCCCACAAACACACTGTTTCACCTTCCACAGATAATTGTAACCCTCCATACACTCTGTTTCAGTACAAGGGTGTAATGTTTCCATAAAATACAAACACTCAGGGATAAACTTAATAGCAACTCTTTAATTTAACGCTTTTCATCTCTTCAGTCACCTCATTGTCTGTTTTCAACTGTCACTCCTCCACTTCCTGCTTCCTGATTCCCACCCTTTCTCCTTAAAGGGAGAGAGATGCTTTGCTGTATGTTACAGAAGGCTAGCCTCAAGCACCATTTTCTATTTGTTCCCTCAGCATATTGCCATAAGAGCCACCGTGTTTTATATTGCTATGTTACCTCAACTTAAGCCTTTGAGTGCCAGAGGGGTACACCAGGGGCGTTTCTAGGTTCCAAAACAATCTGGGGCTAGAGCCCACAGCAAAATTCAACAGAGTGCCTGCCACCTGTGGTAGTGATGATAACGCTATAGTGTGGAGTGAGTTATCCTTACACAACATATAAGTTTATTTTACTAATCTATATATAATGCAATGCAAAGAGTTAAGAAGTAAGCCATTTTATGTTCAACTCTTGCCATTGTTTTTTGTTCTAACTAACTGAAGTTATTGTGGTGTAAACCAACTATACCACAGGGAACAAATCAAAATTCCTGTCACATTAAATAGGGGTTTTAACTCCTTGAATGCTAGAGCGGTCTTCAATACATTGCAAAGCAATGCATTGGAGACCTCTCTAGCATTCAAGAGGTTAAAAACTCTATTCAAGTGCAGTGGATTTTAACCCCTTAAGGACCCGTGACGGTCCTGCACCATCATGGGTTGTTATACCCTTAACGACCCATGACGGTCCAGGACCGTCATGGCTTAAATGATAGCAGCGTGCCTCCATGCACGCTGCTATCATTAATTCCAGGCTGAGACTGAGCGCTCCGAGACCGGGGTGTTCAGTCTCAGCCCTTCATGCTTGTGCCGGTTCATATGATCGCCGTAGCAGCAATCACATGTACCAGCATAGTGAGAGAGAGGCAGCACAGAAAGCATGCTGTCTCTGCGTGTCTCTTCTACCTCTGTCTCCCTTGCTATCAAAGTTTTTTTAAAAAAAACACAACACACTTTTTTTTATATAAACATTTTTTTATTTAAAAAAAATATATATAATTAAACAATATTGGAAGTGTGATTGTTGTGGAGCCATGTAATACACTTATACACACCACCAAATGTCAGGGAAAAAAAAGTGTCAAAATAGGGTGGGAAAAAGGGACATGGGGATTTTCACCCAGGGGGGACAGTGGTCACTTTAAACTGCACATTTTGTAGGTATGACTGACCAGTCATACCTTTCATGCAGTCTCCATAAAAATGTAACCCTTTGTGGCCAATTGATCCCAAGAGAAAAATCAAAAATGGTGTTTTTTTTACTTTTTTTACATTTTTTTTTTAATTTTCATAAAGTAAATGGTGGGTTATCCATATATGTGTGGTATCAAAAGAAAGCCCTATTTGTGCTTAAAAAAACAGTATATAATTTATGGGGGAGGAATAAAAGACTTAGAGGGAAAACACTGTTGAACAAAGACATAGTCAAAAAGGTCAGAATTGCTCCGGTCCTTAAGGGCAAACGATCTCAGATTTTCCCGGTCCTTAAGGGGTTAAGAACTTTTATTTGTCCCCTATTGTGCAGTTGGTTTACTCCAGAATAAAACCAGGTTGCTTTAATACATATGAGCCATTGATGTAACTGAATAAATTATCAAGAGCAACACCAAAGTATTTTATTTACACAGATAATGTATAAACAAATATAACAAGGTTTAAACAAACATTAATGTGAGTTTTATTGCTGTGAAGCAATGTGATACACTTATATACACACCACACAGTCTGATCTCCTAAACACAGGGACACCAGGGTGATACACTTATATACACACCGCACAGTCTGATCTCCTAAACACAGGGACACCAGGGTGATACACTTATACACACCGCACAGTCTGATCTCCTAAACACAGGGACACCAGGGTGATACACTTATATATACATCACACAGTCTGATCTCCTAAACACAGGGACACCAGGGTGATACACTTATATACACACCACACAGTCTGATCTCCTACACACAGGGACACCAGGGTGATACACTTATACACACCGCACAGTCTGATCTCCTACACACAGGGACACCAGGGTGATACACTTATATACACACCACACAGTCTGATCTCCTAAACACAGGGACACCAGGGTGATACACTTATATATACATCACACAGTCTGATCTCCTAAACACAGGGACACCAGGGTGATACACTTATATACACACCACACAGTCTGATCTCCTAAACACAGGGACACCAGGGTGATACACTTATATACACACCACACTGTCTGATCTCCTAAACACAGGGACACCAGGGTGATACACTTATATACACACCACACAGTCTGATCTCCTACACACAGGGACACCAGGGTGATACACTTATATATACATCACACAGTCTGATCTCCTAAACACAGGGACACCAGGGTGATACACTTATATACACACCACACAGTCTGATCTCCTAAACACAGGGACACCAGGGTGATACACTTATATACACACCACACTGTCTGATCTCCTAAACACAGGGACACCAGGGTGATACACTTATATACACACCACACAGTCTGATCTCCTAAACACAGGGACACCAGGGTGATACACTTCTATACACACACACAGTCTGATCTCCTAAACACAGGGACACCAGGGTGATACACTTATATATACACCACACACTGTGATCTCCTAAACACAGGGACACCGGGGTGATACACTTATATACACACCACACAGTCTGATCTCCTAAACACAGGGACACCAGGGTGATACACTTATATATACACCACACACTGTGATCTCCTAAACACAGGGACACCGGGGTGATACACTTATATACACACCACACAGTCTGATCTCCTAAACACAGGGACACCAGGGTGATACACTTATATACACACCACACAGTCTGATCTCCTAAACACAGGGACACTAGGGTGATACACTTATATATACACCACACACTGTGATCTCCTAAACACAGGGACACCGGGGTGATACACTTATATACACACCACACAGTCTGATCTCCTAAACACAGGGACACCAGGGTGATACACTTCTATACACACCACACAGTCTGATCTCCTAAACACAGGGACACCGGGGTGATACACTTATATACACACCACACTGTCTGTTCTCCTAAACATAGGGAAACCAGGGTGATACACTTATATACACACCACACAGTCTGTTCTCCTAAACATAGGGAAACCAGGGTGATACACTTATATATACACCACACACTGTGATCTCCTAAACACAGGGACACCGGGGTGATACACTTATATACACACCACACAGTCTGATCTCCTAAACACAGGGACACCAGGGTGATACACTTATATATACACCACACAGTCTGATCTCCTAAACACAGGGACACCAGGGTGATACACTTCTATACATACCACACAGTCTGATCTCCTAAACACAGGGACACCAGGGTGATACACTTATATATACACCACACAGTCTGATCTCCTAAACACAGGGACACCAGGGTGATACACTTATATACACACCACACAGTCTGATGTCCTAAACACAGGGACACCAGGGTGATACACTTTTATATACACACCACACTGTCTGTTCTCCTAAACATAGGGAAACCAGGGTGATACACTTATATACACACCACACAGTCTGATGTCCTAAACACAGGGACACCAGGGTGTGAAAGAGGGACAGAGGGATTTGGAGCTCGAAGAGGGACACTTGGGAGGTATGATTATACCCAGCATTGTTCCATAGCCCACTGGTAGCCATAGAACCCCTCATACACTGCCTGATAACCTTGCGCTTCTAGCCCCTATTAGCCACACATCCACTGTATGATACTCCAGTGGTTTGCCACCGGTAGCACCAGGCCCACACATGAACTGATATCTCAGTCTTCTTCTACTGGTTACTGGTATCCATAGAACCATACATACACTGTGTGATACCCCATCATTGTTCCACTGGTTACCTGTAGCCAATCATACACTGTCTGATTGCCGGCATTTTTCCATTGGCCGCTGGTAGCCACAGAACAACACACAAACTTTATGATACCACAGACTTGTGCCACTGGTAGCCACAGCCATGCTTCTCCGCCCATATTCCCCAAATACACTGTGTTACCCCACCAGCCTTCTACAACTGACTACTGGTCGCCACAGATTCCCCTCATACATTGTGCATCCCCACCAGCCTTGTTCTCCTGCCCACTGGAAGGCACAGATTCCCCACATACACTGTGTGTGCCCCCCCTGCCCACTGGTATCCACATATTCCTCACATACACTATGTGATTCCAAACTGCATTTTACCCCTGCCCACTGATAGCCACAGATTCCATACATATGTTATGTGACCCCCCAACAACCTTATTCCCCTAACCACTGGTAGCCACAGATTCTCTACATACACTATATAACCCCCCTAGCCTTGGTCTCCTGCCCACTGGTATCCACAGATTCCTTACATACACTATGTGACCTCTCCCAGCCTTATTACCCTGTCCACTGGTAGCCACTGATTCCCCACATACACTGTGGACCCCACCAGCCTTATGGAAAAATGCCGGCAATCAGACAGTGTATGATTGGCTACAGGTAACCAGTGAAAGCCACAGATTCTACACATACACTATATGACCACCACCATTCTTATTCCAATACCCACTGGTAGCCATTGATTCCCTACATAAACTGTGTGACCCCACCAGCCTTGTTCCCCTGCCCTCTGGTAGCCAGCCCACAAATTCTCCACATATACAATATGACACCCACCAGCCTTGTTTACCTGCCACTGGTAGCCATATATTTCCCCCATCTATACTGTCCCTCATACCTTCTCTTCTGCTCTGCCCCATTCTGCTTTCTGTTTCAGTGTAGAGACATGGGCTCCACACTGCCTCCTCTGGTACTTCAGGTGCATGTTGATGACCTCATTGCAAAGCACCAGGAAGTGCTAGAAGAGCCAGTGTGGAGCGTATGGCTGTGGGCTGAAGCTGAGAACAGAGTAAGGCAGCAGCCTACTGTTCCAAGCTATATATGCCCACAAGTTGCTGGGTAGCAGCCAGCCAGCCAGCCTCAGGATAAACAGCAGGAGGAGTGAGTCTGCTGAGTCTGCCTTTCGGGGCTGCCCACTGACACACTCGGGCCCCCTTAGCCCACCCCTAGCGACGCCCCTGGGGAACACAACGCATTGCAAAGCAATGAGTTGTGTACCCCTCTGGCACTCAAAGGGTTAAGTAAGGAGGAGTTACTGCTCCCATTGGGTGATTCAATGGGGGAGTGATTTAAATCATGCAGGGAGTTGGCCTGCCCCCACTATCCAGTCCGCCCACCACTATCTAAGTAACTGAAAAAACAAAATGGCTGCCACTCGCTCCTACACCACAGACACAAACACATCAGACAAAAAACACACACTCACACAGACTCAATCACACACTCACACTCTCACACACACTTTCACACACACTCAGTCATACACACTCAATCACACACACTCAATCATACACACAATAATTCACACACTCAAATTCTGTCACTCACACACTCACACTCAATCACACACTCAATCCCACACACTCACACTCTCTCACTCACACTCATACACCCACACACTCATACACCCTCACACTCACACACTCTCACTCAATCTCACGCAATCACTCACTCTCGTACTCACACCCCGAGAGCCAGCACGATCCACCTTCCACCATAGTCTCACTCACACCCCGGGAGCCAGCACGATCCACCTTCTACCACAGTATTTGCAGTTCCCACATGCATTTCAACTACATGAATGAATGCCACTCACTCACACCCCGGGAGCCAGCATGATCCACCTTCCACCATAGTATGTGCAATTACCACATGCATTTCAACTATATGAATGAATGCCACAGTGGAGGCATAAGTACAAACACAAACTCATTACAATGACACATAAGTCACCCCCTTATGACTCACTTCTGTGTGTGCATGTGTGTGTTCCTCACTGTGTGTGTTGCATGTCTGTATCACACTCTATGTGTCTGCATGTTGTGCATTGCATGTATGTATGTATGTATGTATTTATGTATGTATGTATGACTGTGTCGATCTTTATGCATCTCAGTGAATGCGTGTGCATTTGCGTGTGTGTCTCTGTGTGTGTTTGTCTTGCATCCGTGTGTGTGCGCATTAATTCCTTATATATCCTGACAGGCAACGCCGTCCCACTTTGCTAGTATATGTATATATACTAATATACATACTACCAATGGGGGACAGCGTTGCCCGTCATGTTATGACTGTTGAGCGCACCTGTGTGAAATGTAGACACACTGATGAACACAAACGTATGCAACACACAGGCAGACACATACACACAGTGAGCAGCAGAAACATGCAAAAGACATGCACACACACACAGACACACCAGAGATGCACACGTGGACACAAATATGTAACAGAGATGTGCACACACACACACACGCAATATATATGCACAGAAACACATGAGCGCATGAGTTGTGCACCCCTCTGGCACTCAAAGGGTTAAGTTATAGAGAGGCATGTCAGAAAGGGAAGTGTATTCATACCTGGGAACTTTGACTTGGAGTCCCTGGAGGGGACTTCTGTGGTGCTGATGTGGAGAGATAAATGGGGCAATCTGGGTTAAAAGTGGGTGGGGCTTAACATAAATGTGGAAAAAGTGTTAGTAATAGGCTGGGGAAGGAGGAGAAGTGGGAGGGGATTGAACACACTCCCTGAGGGGTAAAACTTGATATACAACCCTGTGGCAGTCAGTGGGTTAAGTATGTACCTGATGGCTGCCTGTTCTGTGTCTTGCATGGCAAATGATGACAGTCTTGAAAAAATTCAGCAATGAGGGCCTACCTTAACCCTTTGAGTGCCATTTTGTTCCCCTGGTGCTGCAGCACCCTTCAGTGGCTGTACTACAAGTCCTGCTGGGGCCACTGGGAGTCAGGGTGAGTGACTGTGTGTGTCAGCCATATTTCATTCTGGCTTTGTGTGTGTGTTTGGTGCTGTGTAAGTGGGGCATGTGTGTGTAATACCTGGGAACTTTTACTTGTGGAATCCCTGGAGGAGACTTCTGTGGTGCCGATGTGGAGAGAGCAATGGGGCAATTTAGGTTAAAAGTGGGTGGAGCTTAACATAAATGTGGAAAAAGTGTTAGTAATAGGCTGGGGAAGGAGGAGAAGTGGGAGGGAAATGCAAGTTTACGGTGTGAGGTGTTTGAACACACTCCCTGAGGGGTAAAACTTGATATACAATCCTGTGACAGTCAGTGGGTTAAGTGTGTACCTGATGGCTGTCTGCCCAGTGTCTTGCATGGCAAATGATGACAGTCAAGAAATAATTCAGCAATGAGAGCTTACCTTACCCCTTTGAGTGCCATTTTGTTCCCCTGGTGCTGCAGCTTCCCTTCAGTGGCTGTACTACAGGTCCTGCTGAGGCCACTGGGAGTCAGGGTGAGTGACTGTGTGTGTATCAGCCATATTTCTTTCTGGCTTTGTGTGTGTGTTTGGTGCTGTGTGTGTGTGATTGGTGCATGTGTGTGTGTGTTTGGTGCTGTGTGAGTGGGGCATGTGTGTTTGTCTGTGGTGTAGGAGCAAGTGGTATCCATTTAGTTTTTTTCTGACTTCGGCCACTGCAACTGGTGTGAAAATCACGCCCCCATTGAATCACCCAATGGAAGCATTAACTCCTCCTTTCTGCCTCCCCTGGGTGTGTTTTGGCAGGCACAAAGTCTTCTTTTATATATATATATATATATATATATATATATATATATATTTTTTTTTTTTTTTTTTTTTTTTTTTTTTTTTTATTTTATCCCCCTCTGCTGGAGTCCATATATATTGTAGACACAAATGTCAAGACTTAAAATAACAGCGCTCAAAGCTGAGGGCCTTAATTCCCAGAAAAAAACGCTCCATGGCAATGCGCTCATTTGAACGTATGATATAAATAATGGTGCAAGAAACCCATTTTTTAGCAGAAGCTCCATCCAAGCTCTATAACAAGAAATACCCTACAGTGTATACCGCCTCTGCTAATGAAAAGAGGGGCAGCTATTCTATTTAAATCTTCGACCCCTTGGAAGTTACTTGACTCCCACTCTGTCCCAGATGGGAGATATCTTCTACTCCATGGTCTTCTGTTCAATAAACCACATAATATTTTAAATATTTACAGCACCAACTCTAACCAACTGACTTTTTTAACTACTACAATCCATAAGCTTGAACCCTTATTAGAAGGAAAATAATTCTTGGTGGAGACTTGAGTTTTGCCATCGATCCGTCTCTAGATTTGTCATCTAGTAAATCTTCATTTAAATACTCCCATCTTAAAAAAGTTAAGTCCGCACTTTCTGATTTTCAACTCATTGATACATGGAAAATTCTTCACCCCTCTGATCGTGAATACACATTTTTCTCAGCACCTCATGCCTCTTACAGTAGAATCGGTTACATCTTTATCTCTCATTGTATGATTCACTTTCTCCACTTATCCACTATGGATCCTGTCTTATGGTCCGATCATGCCGCTGTCTCTGTCTTGTTTTCCTTCCCTCTTTTACCCGGAGCTACTGCTACATGGTGCCTAAATGACTCCCTACTTCAGGATCAGGGTCTGGTAGACACTCTTCAGCATAATCTTAAAGAATATTTTACTTTCAATTCTACTTCAGAAGTTGCGGAACCTATTGTCTGGGAGGCCCATAAAAGCGTCATGAGAGGCTTACTTATCAAAGCAGGTGCTATCAAAAAGAAAGCCAAATGAAAGAAAATTGATGAGTTCCTTCAGGAAATTTCGAGCTTACCACTTAATTCCTTACTTTGTCCTTACTTTGTCAAGATACTATACGATCCTATATGTAGTTACGCTATCACCGTTTTATATCACAAAACAAATGCAGAAACTCACTTGCTCATCTAGTGCAACATAAACTATGATCTAATGTTATTTCGAGTATACACTCTCACGAGGGTACTCTGCAGCATACCTTTCCGAAGATAGATGAATCCTTTAGAGAATTCTATTCAACTCAATATAATTTGACGCCTCATAGTACCTCCTCTTCTGATTTATGGTATCAAAGACTTCAAGCATTCTTATGTTGTGCCAAATTGCCCTCTCTCTCAGTCTGAAGCATCCTCAGTGGATACTCCCATCACTGAGGACAAAATTTCTCAAACTATCAGTTCTATGGCTCTGGGCAAAAGCCCCGGACCAGACAGCCTTCATTTATTATACTATAGAAAATTTCAAGCCCATCTGCTTCCCTTTTTGGCAAAGCTTTATAGGCTCATATTGTCATTAACGCCAAAACTGGAAAGGACCCATCACACTGTTCGAATTATCTCCCAATTTCGATACTGAATGTTGACATTAAAATTTTTGCAAACATATTAGCAGCTAGACTCAAAACACACCTTCCCAACCTTCTTCATATTGATCAATGTGGCTTTTTACCAGGCAGAGAAGCGAGACACAATACGATGACTGCTCTTTCTCTAATTGACCTTGCAAAAACAAAAAATATCCCATCATTATTTCTTTTGACAGATGCAGAGAAAGCATTTGATAGGGTTGACTGGAGGTATATGGTTGAAATCCTTCAACATATTGGGATAAAAACTAACATGCTGGCAGGGATTATGAGCTTATATAAATCCCCAACAGCAAGAATAATGGTAAATGGATTCCCTTCTGACCCTTTTGATATAGCAAATGGTACCAGGCAAGGATGTCCTCTTTCCCCTTTACTTTTTGCCTTAACATTAGAACCTCTACTGTTTGTAATTAGAAACTCATCTGACATTTATGGTTTTAAATCTGGCTTGGATAACATCAAAGTCGCAGCTTATGCCGAAGACATTCTTTACTTTATAACTCGTCCGGAGATATTTTTGCTCCTTTAGCCAATATCCAGAGCTTCTAAACTTCAGAATATATACCGCTATAAATGGTCTTCTAAATCATTTAAATATTTGGGTATTTTTCTGTCTCCCAAAACCTGGGTTCCTCTATGGATACTGATGTAGACTTTTTATATATATGCAACTTTATCACTCATACTGCTAATTAATACACAATGACCAGATTCTGAGTATGCCTCTAATATTCCACCTCTGTCAAAGTTACATTTTCAATGCCTTTTTCATTTCTGCTTCTCTGT
This sequence comes from Rhinophrynus dorsalis, assembly GCA_037306005.1. Taxonomy (NCBI): domain Eukaryota; kingdom Metazoa; phylum Chordata; class Amphibia; order Anura; family Rhinophrynidae; genus Rhinophrynus; species Rhinophrynus dorsalis. The sequence goes on along the minus strand of CM074718.1, from coordinate 642,131,057 downwards.
GCTATTGAATCCAGCTACCTGCTGCACTCTGGCACTAATTACAGCTACCTAAAAAGAGGCTCAAATATATGACATCCATCAGCACCCTAGAGCTGAAAATGGATTATGTTCTTAGGTGTAATTTATTCAAAATAAATTAACTGGAATTTATACCTTCTGAAGTTGACAGATGTTTAAAGACATTGTAGAATATACTCAAGCTCTCAAGACAAGAAAATAGCGATAGAAAATAATAAACAGCATCTAAGTGTAGTAGGTTGACAAATGCAGTAATATTCACTAATGAAAAGTGAGTCTAAAATTAGTTTATTTGAAACACATATAATTCTAAAGTATGGTGAATATAAAACACATGTGTATTGAACAGCTAGAAAATGTATGAAAATAAAAATAAAATAAAAAATAATAAATAAAAACAGTATGTGGCTGCCAGAAATAAAATGTATGGCTCACAGTACATGAAACCAGTTTTATAAAAGATGAATGTTAATATATTTCAAAATTGCCGCCTTATATTGGTCCCTGATTATATATATATATATATATATATATATATATATATATATATACACACAGTTAGGGCCGGAAATATTTGGACACTGACATAAGTTTTGTTATTTCAGCTGCTTACCAAAATAAATTCAAGCTACAGTTAAATAATGAATATGGGCTTAAATTGCAGTCTCTCAGCTTTTACTTGAGGAAATTCACATCCAAATTGGAGGAAGGGTTTAGGAATGACAGCTCTTTAATAAGTAGCCCCCCTCTTTTTTCAAGGGCCCAAAAGTAATTGGACAATTGAATCAAAAGCTGTTTCATGGACAGGTATTGGCTATTCTTTCGCTGATTCCAGGTGTGGCATTCGGATTTGGAAGCTGTTGCTATGAACCCACAACATGCGTTTCAAGATGCTTTCAATGCAAGCGAAACAGACCATCCTTAGGCTACAAAGAAAAAAAATATCCATCAGAGAGATAGCAGGAACATTAGGAGTGGCCAAATCAACAGTTTGGTACATTCTGAAAAAAAAAAACACACTAGTAAGCACCCAGCCAAGTCCAAAACACTCTCCAGGAGATAAGCATATCATTATCCAAGTCTACCATAAAGAGAAGATTTCATGAGAGCAAATACAGAAGGTTCACCACGAGGTGCAAACCATTTATAAGCCTCAAGAAAGGCCAAATTAGACTTTGCCAAAAAACATCTAAAAAATCCAGCCTGGTTCAGATTGATGGGAAGAAAAAAGTACGGAGAGGGCTTGGAACGGCTCATGATCCAAAGCATACCATATCATCCATAAAACATGGTGGAGGCAGTGAGATGGCATGGGAATGCATGCCCTTCAATGGCACTAGGCCAGTATTGTTTATTGATGATGTGACAGAAAACAGAAGCAGCAGGATGGATTGTGAATTCTATAGGGATATATTGTCTGCTCAGATTCAGCCAAATTCAGCGAAGTTGATTGGATGGCTCTTCACTTTACAGATGGACAGTGACCCCAAATATACCACGAAAGCACCCCAGGAGTTTTTTTAAGGCAAAGAAGTTGATTATTCCGCAATGGCCAAGTCAATCACCTGATCTTAACCCGATCGAGCATGCATTTCACTTGCTAAAGACAAAACTTAAGGTAGAAAGACCCACGAACAAACAACAAAGAAGGGGACTGTGTACGAAAATGGTTGCAATTCCTAAACGTTTCATACAATATTTTTTTTCAACCCCTTGAATTGAAGTTGAAAGTCTGCACTTCAATTGCATCTCGATTGTTTCAGTTCAAATCCACTGTGGGGGCATACAGTACCAAAATTATGAAAATTGTGTCATTGTCCAAATACTTCCAGACCTAACTGTATATGTGTGTGTGTTTGTGTGTGTGTATATATATATATATATATATATATATATATATATATATATATATATATATATACAGGGCTCAAAATTTCCACTCACCACTAGCCAATGGCGAGTGAAAATTTAGCCCTGGCGAGTAGAAATTCAGTCCTGGTGGGTGTGTTATGGCTTGCAGTGGCGAGTAACTTTTCAGGTCTGGCTAGTAGCAAAGGACTTCAAATTATAAGCCCTGATTATATATATATATATATATATATATATATATATATATATATATAATGTTGCTATGTATATAATTATTACATGTATATTCAATATTCACTTACATAAAAGATAATACACAGCCTTTGGTTAAGACCCCTACATCAATGTCCACATTTATAGTCTGCTTTCTGTACAGTTTCTTTAAGTATTGCACATCAGTCTTTTCTGGAGGCTCCGAGCAGAGTTATTCAGTGGCTGGGATGTCTCTGGATTTGTTAGCATCTGTTCTGGTCCTCCTGATTGTCTCTGGAGGGCTTTGCTCCTTGTGCTTCCACGTCTTTGCCTTAAAAAACTCCAACACGTTTCGGGGCTAGGCCCCTTCCTCAGGGTGAATGGGTAGACTGTATAGGGTTGACCCGGTCTGTTGCTATGTCATTTGTAATGTTCCTTATGTCACTCACAGATTCCGCTGGTATCCTCATGTGAACTTGATAACAACTATCTCCCATACAGTGAAATAGATATGTTAACTGGATGATATTGTCAATTGTTTGATAATGCTCATATGTTATAATAAACACAATATTTGTACATATTATTACAATAAACATTATAACTTTTATTTATAAAGCCACTTAGTATTTCTTGTATATATAGCTATTTCTAAAGTACCTTCTGATACATTACCCTCTGTCCGGGCTATTTTGTAATCCACACATCCGGTATATGAATCCAAAAGTAAATATTTAGATTAGATGTATGTAAATGGGGTTATTTTGAACATGGTTTGATTAAAAAAATTAGTAGTTTGGATACTGATTCCTCTATTTACACACAATTGGCATGACTTATTTTTGAAAATATTTTATCAAAGTAATTTAAATTGTGTATGAATATCTTTTATTTTGATTCCTGAATTTTATCTAAGAAAGATCACAGGAATATGAATATGAAATAGAAATAATGACATTAACCTATAAATTGAAATGTTACTAATGTAGATACTAGTTCCTCTGCCTGCTTGTATTAATGTTTTCTGAATGTGAATTAGAACTGGTATAGCTTGAAGTTATTTAACTGTTCTCTTGGAGCTTTTAAATTATTTTGCCATATTTGTACTTTTAGTAATATGAATTAAAATTTAACTTAGTAGTAATAGAAATTCTCTGGATTTGTGGCTTGATTATAGTACCATCCTTAATATTTTGAGTCCGAGTTAATTTCAAAAGCACCATAAATCCACTTTTCAGTAAGGCCTATGGTGGCTATGGTTTGTACTTTAAAAATCTAGAATGCTTCTCTTTGTGCCAGTTTCCTGAAGTGCTCCCCTCCTCTAGAATGTGGAGAAATATGGCCAATAACTTGTATTTTGATGTTATATAAGTCATTCACATGTTGTCTTCTGTAGTGTCTGGAAATACAGTGAATAGACGATTGTTTTAAAATATTCCTGGAATCTTTCCTTAACTGAGCTCTTTGTTCTGTCAATGTATTGTTTGTGGCAAGGGCATTCCAGTAAATAAATTACATATAAGGTGTTACAATTAGCAAAATGTTTGACTGGGAATATTTCCTTCATTACTTGATACTGAAATGTGGACTTGGTAGTGTCTATGAAAGTGATCCATCTGGTATGTCAACATAGGTAGTTTTCTTCGATAGATGTTTTCTCATTGGGAAAATCAGTATTGGGTTTTTTGTGTTTTATCAAAGCACTAGGACCCAAATCTTTTTAAAGTTCTCTGCCTTTCTGTAGACAATTTTTGGTTGTGTAGGTAATTTATCACTCAAGTATTTGTCTACCATTAGGATAGTCCAATGCTTTCCAATAATTTTACTTATTTTCTCAGATCCATTAGTGTATTTGGTGATAAAGGGTAACCTGGGTTTTTTAAGCATTTTTTTATTTTTCCTGCTGCATCCATGTTCTGGTAGTAATTCATCCCTTTTCAGTTTTCTTACGTTTTGAACGGCTCCATCTAATATTTCTGTTCTGTATCCTTTTTCTCAAAATTTTAGGTGCAGTTCTTCTGCTTGTTTTTCAAAGACTTCTTCATTACTGCAGTTCCTTTTTATCCGTTGAAACTGTCACAGGGGTACATTATCAAGCCATTGCTTTCAGTGATTGCTTGTTGCTTGGATGTAGTTATTTGCTTTAACCTTCTTATAATGTGTTTTTGTTCCTATTTCAAAATATTCACCAATGCTGATATCCAAGTCCAAGAAGACTATGAAGGTTATACTGTGTGTGGATGTGAAAGAGAGGCCCAAGTGGTTATTGTTGATGTCTTCCATATAATGAATATATCGTCTATGAATGTCATCTATGATACCAGTGTATGTGGTCTATATTTAGATACTCTCTCAGTAACCCATTAATAGATTTGCATAACTTGGTGCAAAGTGAGTCCCTATAGTAGTTCCACAGATTTGTATGTAGTGTTCTTCTTCAAAGATGAAGTTGTTGTGGAATAGGATGAATCTTACCCCCTCCAGTATGAATTTTCATTGTTCCGCCACTATATCTTCACTGTGTTCCAAGAAATGCGAGACAGCTTGCAAACCTAATTCATGGGCTAAGTTTGTGTACAGGGATGTAACATCACAGGTTACCAGAATATAGTTCTCATGCCACTTGATTTGCTGCAATTTCTCCAGTACATGTCCCGTACCTTTTATGTACAATGGTAATTGGGTGACGTAATGCTGTAAATGAAAACCTATAAGTTGTGAAAAATTGTTTGTGAGAGAGTTTATTCCAGAAATTATGGGTCTGCCCATGGGATTGTTGACATTTTTATTAATCTTTGGTATATGGTAGTAAATCGGTACATTAGGATAGTTATTTGTCAAAAAAAACATATTCTTGTTTTGTGATTATTGATGTTTCAAATGTCCTCTTGACTGTGTAGGGTAGAATTTTGATGGAGCTTTGAAATTGTTGTGGATGATTACTTTTATCCTCAGTGTAAGCAACCATTTCTTGACATAAGCCTATGTGACCTTTCTCCCATAGGGCTCGATTTAAAGGCAGCCGTTAACCAAAAAAATCACTAACGGGTGCGTTAAGTGTCATGTTGCAATTCAAAGATCCGTCTAAACAACAGCTAACGGCAGTTGCACAATTCCTACGGCCGATACACTTACGTGCATTCAGACGCATGGAACAACATACCCCAGAGCTATTCAAAGGCTTGCGGTACTGATAACGGCTGAAAAAAAGACACACCTAACGGCTAAAAGTTAAGACCCACTTCTCACACACGTTAGACACTTAACGGCCAAAACTAAACACCCGTTACAGAGGAAAACACACAAAAGGCTTACCGCACAACCATGTAAATGGGAAAATTAACCCGTGCAATGCCAAAACAACACAAAAACATGCACACACAACACAAATCACTACACACAAAACAACAACCAACACCACAGGAACAATGACACACAAAAAAACAACAACACAACATGGCACGGAACAATGGGGGTCATCACACAAAGCGGACCCTGCAAATACAAGCTCACCTGGGAAACATCAACACGCGACCTGCACCCCACAACTGCACGCCCGCAAATGGCACACACAGAACAAGCACAACACACCACATCTTATAACACACACACACCTGCAAACACTTACCTGGACACAAACAACTCACCATTGGTCAGCACTCACCTCATCACCACACCTACACAACGCCCTAGCAAGTACTTAAAGGGACAACTCAGCACACTCACTTGTGGCTTGTTTTCCACTCAGGGAGGGAGGGAGAGAGAGAGAGAGAGAGAGAGAGAGAGAGAGAGACAGATAGATACAGATAGATAGAGACAGATAGAGAGAGCAAACAGTATGTTGGGTTACATATTGTTGCGAAGACTGCGTAGAAGGCGTGCAAGGGAGAGAGCTAGGGAACATCAGCAAACCCCAAGCACGCCTCATCAACAGCCTTCACCTGTTGCAAGTGAGGAGGCTCTGGCTCACCAGCCACACAGGAGTCCATCCCCACCTGGAGGGCACAGGATGTACAGACGACCACCAAGGCCCAGGGTATACCGCCCAAGGGTCACACTCTTTGGAATGGCTGATGACGAGGTCATTGATCGCTACAGGTTGAGGCCTGACAGCATCATTGCCTTGTATGAGGTCATCAAGGAGCAGGTGGATCCCATCTACATCCACAACCATGCCCTAACTGGCCTGCAGAAACTACTCTGTGCCATACACTTCATGGCAAGCGGGGCCTTCCAGTCCACTGAGGGTTACGCATCTGGCATGTCACAGGCCACATTCTCCAGAGTGCTGGCCCAGGTCCTGCCAGCCCTCAAAAGCAAGGCCAGTACCCATATACATTTTCCCACCACCGACATGGACTGGATACACGTCAAGCAGGCCTTTTACGCAAAGGGAGGCATGCCCAGGATCATGGGTGCTATAGATTGCACCCATGTCCGGATTAAGGCCCCAGCACGTGACGCACAGATATTCATCAACAGGAAGAACTTCCACTCCATCAACGTGCAGATGGTGTGTGACAGCAACATGAGGATCATGAATGTCTGTGCAAAATATCCTGGCAGCACACATGATGCATACATTCTACAAAACTCCTCAGTCCACAGAGATTTTGAGAATGGAACCTTTACAGGGGGATGGCTACTGGGTGAGTTCACAAAACAAAATCACACCACATACACAGGCGTACACACCACTCAGCTCAGCATGCACCTGACCCACACCTACTACGTCCACCACACAAAACATCATTCACACAACATGTGCTCCCTGTTTCACCATGTCACTCACATTACACAGGTGATGCTGGCTATGGATGCAAGTCCTGGCTACTGACCCCTCTGGCCAATCCCCAAACACATGCCCAGGAAAGCTACAACCAGGCTCATGCCAGAACCAGGAATGCTATTGAGCGGACATTTGGGCTCCTCAAGTCAAGATTCCGATGTCTGGACCACTCTGAGGGAGCACTGCAGTATGCACCGGCTAAGGTGTGTGACATCATTGTGGCGTGCGCAATACTGCACAATATCGCAGTGGACACCAGGCTGCTGGAGCACATCCCGGACCCCCCCATACAGGAAGTGGCCATGGACATCGGGCATGTGGAGGAGACCATGAGAGGGGCACAGATCAGAGACAGGCTCATCACGGAATACTTCACCTGTGAGTATAACACAGGCATGCAAACAATCCATGCAAGTCCCCCAGCAGTCCTGTGACACTAACCACACTGCACATTTTGTTCTGTCTCACCCCACAGGAACAGTGACACAGCACTGCACTGGCAGTGGACGTGGAAAATTGTGTGTGTGGACTCAACAACCATCCTCAATTCCACTCTCCATGTTGACATACAGACCCCAAGGATATCACGCACACCCCCAGGAGAAACAAGGTACAACATATTACCCATGTTCATCACCTTACACGGCTTGATTGACAGCAACTAACTGGATATGCCATGATTAGAGCCTGAACAACCATGCTAGCCCAGTAGTGAAAGAGTATTATCTAATGATTTGCATGAGAAGGGACATCAGACTCAATATGGGACCTGTACTGTGCTACAGCTGAGAAGAGCAGCACAGGGGTGGATGTACAGTGGTATGGGCACACAATGTAGAGGTCATGAGACGTAGATCAGATTACCACGGACTCCATGCAGACCTGTGAGTGTGCAGACGTATGTGCCCCTGACATGAATACACACATCAACAAATGTGTCCTAACAGTTCCATGGAACAAATGACATTGGGCTGCCACTGTCACTTTCACAGTGGCAGCACAATGTCATTACTTCCATGGAGCTCTCAGAACACTTGTTAATGTGTGTATACATGTCAGGGGCACATATCCCTAGGACTGATGCACATGTCCTTAGTTCCCCACAGAATTGGTTACAGATGAGTACACAACACATTGTCAAGCAATGGTTTGTGCACTTATCTGTAACTTTGAAAACTGAGGAGATGAAAAAGACTAAATTGTTGTTGCTTGATGATCAGTTCAGGTCTACTGCTCCAAATCCTGTCCTCTTGTCCCGCAGGCATCCGTAACATGATCCATCCTTGAACTGAAGATCTTCCATGTGACTGGATTGATGTCTTGACAACACCTTCATGAAGATCACCCCTTGCTGTTTATGGTGATGTTGTTGGTGATGCAAAGTTTGACCTGAGGTTCACACAAACCTCTACTGGAACATTCTCATAGAGACACAGAAAACACTAATTCTTGAGTGTTTTAACCTGTACAGTCAGGATGCTCAGCTACAGAGTTGTCAAACCTCATGGACAACACATGAGCAGGGCAGCAGTGTTACTGAAGTATTACAATTTAGTTTCAAAGTACATTTAGTGTTCTCATACAGGTGTTCAATGCATATAGGCAATACACACAGAAAACACATGTACATTCTAATGTACTTTGAGACACAATAAAGATGAACCATCACCATTCTATCTGTGTCTGTAGGAGGATATATTTGAGAACACATATGTCAATGTGTTACCACACCCAGGGTAGAGTATGCCCCATACATGGAAAGGCAACACCCACATCACAGGAGTCCACCACTTGTTTGCCAGTGACTGGACTCTGTGATGTATCCATGCAAACAGATGATGGTGGCAGTGATGCACCAATGTGTTGTGGGAGTGATGAAGAGGTGATACAGGGGACATACTTCCACAGTGAATACCTGTCCACAGTATCTGTATTGCTCAGTATAATCCATGTTCGGAGATTTTGCTCCACTTTGACATATCTCAGTACATGGGCTAACGAACAACCAGACTAAGTGGACATGTGTTATCACTGGTGAAGTCTGTTACACCCTTAGGGAAACAGCAACTCAACTTACAGGAGACCCCAATGCTCAGCCCAGGATATCAATGTGTGTGCTACACGTTGAAATCCTAGGTTAAAAACATTGGCTTCTCCAGTAAGTCAGTTGCACAATGAGTGTGTGAATCCAAGACAACATGGATACATGTCCCATTTATCTATCCTGCTTATAATGTCCCTGCTAAATCACAGAGCTGTTTGTCTGGTTATCCCATTAACCCACTGAGTGCAAGAGTGGTCCCCAACGCATTTCTTGACAATGCGTTGTCTACCACTCTGGCACTCAAAGGGTTAAACACAGCATATGATGTAGACAAATGTTCAGTGTTGTACAATTTGTTGTGCTAAGGGGTATGTTTTGTTGTTCAAATTCAACACACAACACCGCCATATAACACAGTGGTGTAATATGGCTCCAGGGATGTATTACAAGTTGAATTTGTACAACGGTGTGTGTGTGAACCCATGTTGTAGCATCCCACTAACATTTCACATAGGCAGAGGTTGTGTTCACTGCATTGTATGGCAATGCATTGGAGACAACCCTGCCACCCAATCCATAACTGAAGACACAACAGATCAGACTGGAATTTAAAAAAAAATGTTTTCTTTATTGAGGGGAAACTTAACAGGTTGGGCCTTTCATTTTTTCTTCTTTGGGTGGGGGGCCTTAGCCTGGGTGCCAGAGGTGGATGCCCTTGTGGATCTCCTGGTAACCCTCTGCCCCCTAGGTGTTGCTTCAGGGGTAACACTAGAGGGGGTGGTGGTTGCAGTAGACCCCTCAGTGGAACGCAAGTTCTCCCTCTCCATCCTCAGGTTCTCCCTGCGGTTTATCTCCCTCAGCTCCACAAGGACCTGTGTTAACATGTCCATCACACCAGTCCTGAGCTGCTGGAGTAGTGTATTCCCCCTGGACACCTCCGACTCCAAACCTTGGATCCTGCTCTCCAATTGGACAATGTTCCTCCTGGATTGCCTCCTGCTCCTGGTGATATTGCTGTCAGTACTCCTGCTCGACCGGAGTAGTCTCCTCTGAAGGGCCATACACTCCGCCTCCATCCCTGTGAGGCGTGCGGTGCTGGAGGTGGATGTGCCCGGTGTCCCTGGTGCTGCTGTTTCTTCCTCTGCTGCTGAGGGTGCTGTTTCTTCCTCTGCTGCTGAGGGTGCTGTTTCTTCCTCTGCTGCTGAGGGTGCTGTTTCCTCCTCTGCTGGAGGTGCTGTTTCCTCTGCTGCTGGAGGTGCTGTTTCCTCTGCTGCTGGAGGTGCTGTTTCCTCTGCTGCTGGAGGTGCTGTATCCTCTGCTGCTGCTGAGGGTGCTGTGGCTGCTGTTGGAGTGGCTGGTGCAGATGATGGGCATATGCCCACCACATCAAGTGATGCAGAGCTGCCCAGAGATGTGTGTGCTGGTGGAGGTGTGAATATGTCCCTGGGTAGGGGGCGCTGGGGCTCACCAATCAGGCCCAGGTGTGTGTAGTCCAGTGGCCAAGGGTCATATGGTGGCCACTGATAGGTGGTGGGACCCCACCTTGGATCATACCTTGGGGCATGCTGTGGAGCCATCCAGGAGGGTGGGTTGATCTGGGAGGCATATGGCCCATATTGGGTGTTGGCCACTGTCCCTGGCAGCCATTGCCTCCCTGGCGGTGGTGGTGCTGCTGATGGAGGGTAGTAGCTGGTGGAGGTGGATGGATGTGTCCACCTCTCCTCCTGTGGCATCCAGCCACTGTACTGGGGAGGTGCAGCTGGAAAGGGTGGTGCAGCCTGTGGTGGTGCAGCTGGAAAGGGTGGTGCAGCCTGTGGTGGTGCAGCTGGAAAGGGTGGTGCAGCCTGTGGTGGTGCAGCTGGAAGGGGTGGTGCAGCCTGCGGTGGTGCAGCTGGAAGGGGTGGTGCAGCCTGTGGTGGTGCAGCTGGAAGGGGTGGTGCAGCCTGGGGTGGTGCAGTAGGTGGTGATGCAGCCTGTGTTGGAGGGGATGGTGATGGTGGGTAAGGTGACCACCGGCTGGTCCCCTCCTCTGTGTCCTCCTCACTGGGGGGTGACATAGCCTCCTCCACTGTCTCCCGCTGGGCTTGACGGCCGTAAGCTGTGTGGAGGAAGAAGATGTTGTGATTAGTGACCTTAGCCATATGTTTGTGGAGACAATTCTACTTTGATATGTGGGGAAGAAAAATATATGTGTTTGTGTTAATCCCCCTGGGTAAACAAGGGTACTCCCACTGATGAAAGGTGTTGTTTGAGTTATTACGGGTGAAGGTTTCATTTTGAGGTGCAATATCACAGTGGCCAGAAATAGTACAGTGGGGCTGTTGCTACACCCTCCCATGTAGATATCTGGTCCCTGTACCAGAGCTGTCCATATGATTGTGTAGTAACAGCACCACTGTACAATATCAGGCCACTGGGATATTGCCCCTGACATATCCATGTCTGAGCTGTGATACCTTTTGCATCAACACACCTTTCAGCAGTACGAATACCATTGTTTAACTCGGGGGGGGGGGGATCCAACAACATATATTTGTCTTCACAACTTGTAGGGATGGCTATCCCTCCAGGGGGGTGGCAAAGGTTAAGTCCACCTTGATGTCAGATTGTAGACATTGTGGGAACAGATGTTGTTCTCTGTTAGTCCTATCCCTCCTACCCTCATGGTTGTTCAGATAATGCTCTATGTGACGGATGTAGATTTCAGTCATTTGTCTACACGAGGGATTTTCAGCAGAGACAAAATCAACCCATTTAGAGAACAATACTTAATTGGAATGGTGTACAGGGTGTGCATGATTTACAAGCACACTCTGTGGACCATTCCAAAGAGGTATTTCTCTCTATATGTTGTGACTTTGGCTCTGCTGAAGAGCCTCCGTGTGGTCAAATGATGGATATCTTCACCTGTCACATGGAGCAATATCTGTATAACCATGAGTGTTGGAGGGATGGGACTTAGATCAAGACACATCTGTTAACGATGGCAATGATATGACATCATGATGACATTACCCATTGCTATCCCATTACAGTGACACACAAGTAGAAATGGTGATATATGTATGTGGATATGTACCCTTCATATGGATGGAGTAATATCCTTCCAAGATGTGATGCCAGAGAGCATTTCATTAGGTGTGATTGCCTTACTGGCTATATATGTGCACCCATCCAACAAGACATTGTATTGATGTGATGGATATGAACATACCTCGTATATCCCATCTACGTAGGGTGTGATATACTATGTATGTGTATTTGGATGGTAGCAATGTAGGTTGATATGTGATGGGTGCACATATCTGGCCAGTAAGGCAATCACATCCAGTGAAGTGATCTCTGTGTTCACATCATGTTGGAACATATTTAGTAACATTTGAATCCTAAGGGCAACAATCCAGCCAGTAGTGAGGGATATCTTTGATTGAGGCCTGTTTTTTGTCTGTGTATGAGCCCATCCATCCTTCTGTGTGAGGCAACCGTACTCAGTCCTAGATATCCATCAGTCATGGCCTGTTGGTGACCAAGGTACAATGTTTGCTATTTGTTTCCCATATGTATCCTGCATAGCGATGCTGGTGTACCATCGATCCATGGCATCAGCACCCCTGTGGATCCATGTGGGAATCAGATATGGGATATGTAATTTCAAGTCAGAGTAAATGATTGCAGCCACAACACCAATGCCTACTTTTTCCAGCTTGAATTCTGTAAAATAGTTTTCGGCCTGTGTGTTGCACCTACGAGCATTTATTCTGTGTGACACTGTGATGTGTGATCTGATGCCCCCTTTTGTGATTCAGTAAGCGGGGATGTTGAACTGATGAAATGAACATGATGGTGACTTCTCCAGTGATCTCCTTTCCCCATTTCCAGTGTTTTCCATGGAGTCTGTACAATGGGACCCTATGAACTTGATTCTTGTTTTGGCATATTCTCCATGGACTAACACTGGTACTGGTGAAGTGAGGGTGTGTGAGGGTTACTTTGTGTCCACCATCTGTTTGTCACCGCTTAGTGAATGTCCCCTGTGTGGCATGTGATCGTTGTCCTATTGACTTGTTTGTTGTCAGGTTAACCCCTTGAGTCCCAGAGGGGTTGCCAATGCATTGTTGATCGATGCATTGATGATCCCTCTAGCACTCAAGGGGTTAGGGTGGGGGTGGGGACATGGGTGACATTGTGTGTGAACAGTGATGATCTATGACAGTCGACAATTTGAAAATGAAGGTTTGTGTATTGTGTGTAATGAGCACAGCGACAGGAGGATTGAAGTAGGACTTTGACAGGTTTGTCCCAAGTTGGACGTTGCCATTTGTCCAGGTGTTGTGTCCTTTTTTTAACCCTCATGGTGCTGTGTTGGTGCAGTTGTATGGCTGAGTGATGGCCATGTGTTGAGGTGTGAGTGTGTGTGCAGCTGGTGTTGGTTGCTGTAGTGTGTTGTTCTGTAGTGTTGCACTTACCGGTAGTGTGGAGGCTCCTCTCATCCCCAGTGTCAGTTCCTCCCACGACCCCCTCGATCATGGTCGGGGACATGTTCTGCCGCACCATCTCCTCCCAGCCGCAGAATGTGATGGGCACAGATGGGCCACCTCCGGTGCCTCGGGCTTGCTTGGCCATGTCAGACATCTTGTTCTTGACCACCCTCCGGCAGTCGCCCCATCTCTTCTTCACAGACTCCACGTCCCGTCTGCATGTTGCCACCGCGTTCACCCGGCTGCAGATCTGATTCCAGGCTGCCTTCCTCCGCGCTGCCAGGCCAGGGACCTTTGCCGTCGGGTGGAGAACACTCTGCCTCTCCAGGACAGCTTCCACAAGAGCCGTGTTCTCTTCCTCACTATATCTGGGATCCCTGATCCTGCCCTCATCAGCTCCGGCATGGGAGGATTCAGAGCCGGAGTGCCCTGCCTGGTCTGACCCTGCCTGTGTGGGGTGCTCCCCAGGAACTACCCCTCGTCCCACTGCAGGTTCTGTCCCTGTCCTGCGTGTTCCTGCTCTTGTGGGCCTGGTCCCCCTCCGCCCTGCGGATCTCCCTCTCCCACCCCTGCTCTGCTGAGGGATCCCCTCCTGAGCTTCTTCCTCCTCCACTACTCTCCCCATCCCTCTCTCCTGTCCTCCTCTCCTTGCCATCACTCACCCAGTCACACCCAGGCACTCCCACAGGCCCTCACAGACACACTCGATCCAGTCACTCTCTGTCACACACTTTCACTCCCAGATTCACACTGTCAAAATAAAAAGTAAAATGTGTAAGGTGTTATAAAATAAAAGGACTATGTGTATGTATGTGTATGTGTTTGTATGTGTGTATGTAATATGTGCAAAGGTGTGCTATGTGTCGTATTCTGTGCAATGCTCTCCTCTCTCCAAACTCCAAACCTCCTCTACCTCCAATGAACGCTCCTGTCTCCCTCTCTCTAATGACTATCCTCCGCTCCTGGGTCCTGATATCTGGCTCTGAAGAACTCGATAACAGACAGTGTGTGGCGGTTATTTTTGGGTATATATAGGTGTATTTGAAGTTATTTGATACATTGGGGCTTTGGGATTGGATGTGTGTTTGAATTTGTTTTGGCATCAATCATGGTTGCTTGACAACGGCAGCCGTTATGTTACATGTTGTTTGGAGCTCAGTTATCGTGTGATTTGTCCGCCCGTTGTGCATTAACATGAGCGACAACGGGTTTTGTGTTACGTGTTTTTTTGTGTGCCTACGCTCGATAGCTATTCTTGTAGAGTAGCTATTGAATCTGCCGTAACTCCTGTATTATTTGCGAGCGATGTGCCTTTTTCACTTAGCGGCTGGTTTAACGGTTGGCTTTAAATCGAGCCCATAATGTCTCCAGAATTGTTAGACCTTCCTCCTGGGGGGGTAGGAAATTCTTTCCTTGGTATGTTTGGGATTACTTCTTCTTTTGATAGGCATTCTCTGTTCCTCTTGTATAGAAAAATGTATCTCTAGTGTCAGCTTATGGATATATTTGTGCACATCCACATAGATTTTAAATGATTTGGCTTACAATTTGGGGCAAATTTTAGCTCTTTTTGGAGGAGACTAACATCGTCCTGAAAGGGTAATTTGCTAACTTGTATATTCCACTGATATGTTGCTAGTCCTCTTCTTTTGGTGCCTTATATTTATGGTTCTCTTTTCCTCCTCTTGTTCTTCTTCTTCTTCTCTGTCTTGCCTCTTTCTTCTGGTTGGAGGCTTGCTTCTGTTTGTGTGGCACCTGCTCCATTGTTCTTTTACCCAGTACTGTTATATCATGCAAAACAATAAGGTACTGTATATACCCTTGTATGATAATTACACAATATATGTTCAACTTTTTAGTGTGCACACAAAATACATAAAAACACAGACATAAACAGTTTCAATGTACAAATGTGCTTTCAAAGTGAGAGTAAAAGATAAGTGAGTTCAGATGAAAGTTAATGACCGTATTTAATATTTATAATCAGTAGCTCACGTTTTTTCCAGTATTATAGTCAGTAGAAAGTTGATGGTTATTAATGAGATGGATTACTGATGATGGATGGAAGGTGATGAATGAGATGTTAAATGGAATGATTTATGAAATTATGAATGGAATGGTGAGTCTGGAAATTTCAGTCTGAAAATTGAGGAACACCAGGATTCCCAGGTGTATGGGCAAAACTCGTTGGAGAATATACTCAAGTGCTAAAGGAAATAGAGATAGAAAATGATAAAATTTTACACTGTGGTGAATATAAAACAAATGTGTATTGAACAGCCAGAAAATTTACAAAAATAAAAATAAAATTAGAAATAAAAAATGATAGACACATAATATAAATATGAAAATTATCCATTTTTATTCACAAATACGCACATACACTGTGAGTACAATTATTAGGCAAGTTGTATTTTTGAGGATTAATTTTATTATTGAACAACTACACTGCTCTCCGCCAATCCAAAATGTTAAGAAACCTTTAAACCTGAATTTTAGAAAGTAAAAGTAAGGTTTTTCTTTCTTAGGAGAATATCTATGAGTGCACAATTATTGGGCAACTATTAGTGTGCAGAATTAGTATGCAACTAAATGAAAAATTATAATTTTCCCATATTATGTGTTTATTTTCATGTATTAAAGTGAGAATACTAAACAAACAACTCAAAATTTACAGGTAAACATTTGTGACATTTGCAAAAAAAAAAAAAAAAAAAAAATCAGTGAGCAATATAGCCACCCTTCTTTTCAATAACAGTCATACACCTTCCATTCATGAAGTCTTTCAGTTTATTGATCTGTTGATGATCAGCTTTTTGTACAGCAGCAACCACAGCCTCCCAGATACTGTTGAGAGAGGTGTACTGTTTTCCTTCAATGAAAATCTGCAGTTTAAAAGGACCCACAAGTTCTCAATAGAGTTTAGGTCAGGTGAGGAAGGGGGCCATGTCATTATTTTACCATCTTTAAGGCCTTTACTGGCTAGCCACACGGTAGAGTACTTTGATGCATGCAGTGGAGCATTGTCCTGCAAAAAAATCATGGTCTTCTTCATTATAATGAGTCTAAAGCTGCAGGGAACATAAGCAAGTTAACAAATTAATATACAGAGAGAAAGAGAGAGATACAGAGAGGTAGAGAGGCTTATAACTCTGCAATAATGAAGATGGGTGCTCATCATTTTTCAATTACATTTTATAAATAAATTAGTTTATGTTTATGGGGGTGGAATATTGGACCACCAGCTAATGAGGATTACAATTCCCATAATCCCCAACCAGTCAATGACTAGTTGAGGATGATGGGAATAGTTGTCACAAACAGCTGTAGGCCCAACAAATTACTACTCCTTGACTGGAGTGAGAGAGGTCTTTTGGATCCCCACTCTCCAATAGCTAGATAATAGTGCATATAGTGAGAGAGAGGTTGGAAGGAGTAGGGAAGTAAATTTAGTTTCTAGATGATGTGCCAATTTGTGATTATGATAAAAAAATCCCTCAAAGCACAAATAAAGTTACATAACTTTGAAAGTTTATTGCTAAATAAAAAAAAATGGCAAATTGTCCATATTGGTGATTTTGAAAGCTCTTTAAAAATCATATTTTTGCGACGGTTCCTAAATCATTTTTTTGTGTAAAATAAATAGCTTTTGAGAAAGTTACAAGAAATCTCTATTGTCATGGCACAACGTGGCTCTTTATGTTAATTTCTTGTACAGTATGCTAATTAGTTCAGTTGAAGACCAACATATTGCTTGCTGGGAATGATCTCAGTGTGTGCCTAGATCTTTTTTTTTCAATGTAAGATTGATGTACCAAGAAGAATAGAAACAATTCAGTAGCTAACCAATTACATCATAGAGGACAAATAACATTTCCAAAATTCCCTTTAATTTAAAAAGAGCTTGTAATCCCTTGAATGCATTGGAGACATCTCTAACATTCAAATGATTGATAGCAGCTTTCAAATCAATGGACAGAGGCATAACTAGAAGTCGCCGGGCCCTGACCACATTGCCCCCATTGGGTATCTCCACATTACCCCCAACTTTACACATTGCCCCCAATGTCCACCTCTCCACATTGCTCCCAACTCTCCACCTTGCCCCCATTGTCCATCTCCTACCTCTCTGGTGGTCCAGCAGTATGGCAGGAGAGGTCTGTGCCTCCTTCAGCTCAGACCTCTTTTAAGAGCTGGGAGATGATGTAATGTCTCAGCGCTCTGCATTACAAGTGTACTGATGAGGGAGAGCTCGGCTGATAGTGGTCTGTGGCGCCGGGTGGGGGGGGGGGTTGTAGGGGTTGGCCGGGCCCCTGGAGTGATGGGCCTGGTTGCAGGTGAGACCCTTCCAACCCCTATTGTTATGCCACTGTCAATGGAAATGTTTAGTTGTTCTCTGTGATATATTTGGTTTGATCAAGAATTGCTCCAGTTCTTTTTGTGTCAATAGAATAATGAATGAAAATACTTCTGCCCTAAATCAGCTCAGTTTTTCTGACCCTGCGACTGCCTAATGACAATTTATTAAGCTAGATATGCAAAAATTCATCCCATTAATCCTGCATGCACAGAGAGAAGAACAGCAGTCTGTGGACATTTCATGACATTCTTTTATGCAATGTCTTGTTTAACACAATGTATTATACACAAAGTAGATGTACAGGTGGTATTTTCCACCATTCTCATGGCCATGCTATGGGGCTGGTATCAGGGGCAAGCTGGCATCAAAGTCTTAATGGTGGCAGATCATGTCAGCTGCTATGCGCTACAGCACTCATACTGTAGCATTACAGACTACTGCCGTTGGCTACTGTCAGTGGAGTTATGTTTGGGAAATGTGTACATTTACACCACAATATTGGCCTAAAATAGAAACTAATTAGCAAACAGCTAATGGTCAAACAAATGGCTAGCACAACATACAGGAAGTTTCAGAATTATTATACTTCTCTTGACAAGTCCACTTTAAAGGAACAGTAAACATATTTATGTTTATATTGAGAGAGGTGACAGCAGCCACCGAAACATCACCTTGCATTTTGAATATACAGAGCCTACTTTGCTTTTTTTTTTTCATTGAGTATTTTTTTTTTGACCTCCCTACTCCTAGTGTATGTATGTGTATATATATATATATATATATATATATATATATAGAGAGAGAGAGAGAGAGAGAGAGAAAACCTGCTCCCCAGCCACACACACACCCAGAGGTGGCAAAAAGGAGGAGTTACTCATAGCTCCTCCCTACTGTCATTGCTAGCGATACAGGGAGGCGTGATTTTGACAGGATATCACGGTTCCCGTGATCTACGCTGTCACTATTTGCTGTGGTGCACTCCCATTGGCTGAGCTTGTTTGGCCCGCCCAGTATGGCCTTCATATACCGGGCCTCTGGTACCTGTCAGGTGCCCTTTCGTGGTGTTCCTGTACCAGTGCTACTGTGTTGCTGTGTTCCTGTGTACCGACTTGGCCCGTCTGACTATTCTCATTGGTTCCTGCTCCGTGATTCGACCCGGCCTGGCTGACGTTCCTGCTCCGTGATCTGACCCGGCTTGTCTGACGTTCCTGCTCCGTGATTGACCCGGCCTGGCTGACGTTCCTGCTCCGTGACCTGACCCGGCTATCCTGATGATCCTGAGAGAGTACCAGCTGCGATCCTGATCCTGTGTCGCATGGGAGACATTCTGAACTTTCGCGGTAGCAGTTATAGTGCAGACTGAACATTCCATTAACTCTTGCAGAGCACTGTTGCCTCCGTATACTGTGCCTTCCGTTAACACTTGCAAAGCACTGTTGCCTCCGTTATACTGAGCCTTTCCATTAGCACTTGCAGAGCACTGTTGCCTTTGATACATTGAGCCTTCCGTTTACACTTGCAGAGCATTGCAGCCTCCGTTACACCGAGCCTCCTGGTTACATTTGCAGAGCATTGTGGCCTCCGTTAACACTGCGCTTCTGCTTAACCCTTACTGTATGCAGTGGTTCAGTTACTGCACCGATTGGTGCTAATGGGCGATTCCATCAGCTCTCGCAATGTACAGAGTTCCGTTACCGCAACGGAAGGGTGCTATTGGCTCTGGTTCCACTCAGCTCTTGCAGTGTACAGTAGTTCCTTTACTGCACCAGACGGGTGCGATTGGTTCTAATACCTCAGCTTTTGCAGTGTCTGTGACTCCGTTACTGCACCGAAAGGGTGCTACTGGCTCTTGTCCCTCAGCTCTTGCAGTGTACATTTTCTCCGTTACTGCACCGGACGGGTGCTCACGGCTCAAAGTAGTGCTAGCTCTTGCAGAGTATTGTGGCCTCCTCTCCTTGCTCTGTCCAGGGAGTGTTTCAGTTCTGCCTTACTGCTAAGGTGCTTCCACATCTTGCACCACAGTCTCTTGCTACTCTTACCATCTACTGGGTGCTGTCAAACACACCACAACAGAGACTGATTACCTTCCTTGAACTTTAACCCATGTGTTGCTGATATTACTTTATTATGCCTGTCCTGTGACAGTATCTGTTCTTGTTCTATATACTGGGCCTGAGAGGGCATATGTACCTGAGTATCATTTAACTGTCATTCCAAACTAGCCTGTAGTGGGCAGTGTTCCTTGTCTGTTAATAAAACTGTGTTTTATTCTAACCTCCTGGTCTGAGTGTCTTACAAAACCGTTATACAGGAGTGAGCAGGACCCTCTGCAAGGGGTTTCCCCTCCTTCAACTTCCTCCTGAACATGAAAAAGAGGCTTGTCTTCAAGGAACTGAATGAGTATGCTCACAACATGAAAAAAGAGGCTAGGAATACAAGGTATTTAGGCCCCAGAATCCTATACAGCCTCTATGTAACTGTTTTGTAAGACACTCGGACCAGAGGTTAGAATAAAACACAGTTTTATTGAGAAAAACAAGGAACACTGCCCCCTATGGGCTAAAATAGGTAATGACACAAAAATGGATATAGATAATGGATGTCTTAACAGGCACAGTATGGATTAGGAGCAATACTGTCATATACAAAGGAACAGTAGTGGCACAAGGGTAAAAGTCCAATGCAAGTAATCAGTCTCTGTTGTGGTGAGTTTAGACAATGCCCAGTAGATGGTAAGAGCAGAAAGAGACTGTGGTGCGAGATGGGAAGCACCTTAGTAGTGAGGCAGAGCTGAAACTCCAAGGACAGGCGATAAGCGAGATCCCCAACACTTCTGCAAGAGCTGAATGGAGCTAGAGCCAAAAGCACCCTACCGGTGCGGTAATGGAGTCACAAACACTGCGAGAGCTGAGTGGGACCAGAGCCAATAGCACCCTTCCGGTGCGGTAACGGAGTCACAAACACTGCAAGAGCTGAATGGGACGAGAGCCAATAACACCCTTCCGGTGCGGTAACGGAGTCACAAACACTGCAAGAGATGAATGAGACCAGAGCCAATAGCACCCTTTCGGTGCGTTAACGGAGTCACAAACACTGCAAGAGCTGAATGGGACCAGAGCCAATAGCACCCTTCCGGTGGGGTAACGGAGTCACAGACACTGCAAGAGCTGAACGGGACCAGAGCCAATAGCACCCTTCCGGTGCATTAACGGAGTCACAAACACTGCAAGAGCTGAATGGTATCGCCCAATAGCACGGGATCACGGGATTCGTGATACTCTACCTCTCCACCTATCCCAGGTTTAGCAGGCTGTAAAAAGAAAATGAAGCTTTCACGTGCTGTGAGCAAGAAATGTTGAGCAGAGCAGAACAACAAAGCAGGATCTGAAAACCTGTGCTATTTTTGTAGAACCTTGAAGTAGAAGGGGGAATCTATTACAAGTAAAGCTGGCGCTCAGATTGAGCTAAGTTTTTATTTGTAGTGTTGTTTTCAATTTGTTTTGTAAAACACTGCCTGCTGATTGTGTTTGATGCAATGTCAAAATAAACCTGCAAATCATTTTAACCCCATTGAGTGCCAGAGAGGTATGCAACGCATTGTAGAGCAGCAGATCACACACAGCAAGGAACACACTGCAAAAGATCACAAAAATGGGGACAGACTTCAAGATATTACACAATGTGCGACAAGACACTGCAAAATAACACCCACAAGAGGGCAGACACTGCAGGACATTACACACAGAAGGGCAGACACTGCAGGATATCACATGCAGGAGGACAGACTGCAGGACATCACACACAGGAGGACAGACTGCAGAACATCACATGCAGGAGGACAGACTGCAGGACATCACACGCAGGAGAGCAGACACTGCAGGAGATCACACACAGGAGGACAGGAACTGCAAGAGATCATAGACACAAAATGAAGCAGGACACAGACTGCACCCTTTCAGTGCTATGGTACGCAATGCACTGCAAAGTGTTACCTATCTCTCTGCCAAAGGGTTCAGCATTGTTTAAAATAAAAAGATGGACAACCCCGTCCCACACTGCTAGTGTATATATATATATATATATATATATATATATATATATATATATATACAGAGTTATTGCAAACTCTTATTATTTACATTAGCAGTGCCCTCTAGTGCTCAGATTGCAATTAATTGGTTTGTTGCATTTTTTAAAAGAGATGAGTCCTTGACAAACAGTTTTCCACAGAAAGTGACAGAAACTGTCATGTCAGAACTTTCAGGAAGTAATGGGAGTACTCTTGTTTTACTCAACAGGAAAAGCTCTTTAACATTTAGGTTTTCAAAAAACATTTACTGTTCCTTTAAGCCTACAATTAGATGTCGGATAGTTTGTGAAACATTACATAAGAGAAGCATCTGTAATTAAAAGAAAATCCCACTGCAGCTGTTTGCTGCTAATGTATTATGATATATTTTGGGGGGGTATAGTCTGGAAATACCACGCAATCTCATACAAATGCTGAGGAAATTACATAGGATGTCGCTGAATTTTATGACATGAGATGTACTTAGATAATATATTGAATGACATGTTTATTCACTGTCTTCTAAGTATTTATTTGCATCTAGTAAGGAATTAATCTCTAGGTTAGTTTATAAATTCAAATTAAACTAACAAACTAAGTCCACAGCAAATAGCTTTTCTTTGCATTCAGTAAAACATCTGGTGCATCTTCATATGTTAGCTAACACTGCACAACTCTGCAAAATAACCTCAGAATATTACATCCAGGAGGTTTCTGGCAGCTAAATAGTACCATATGCTATCTTAATAAACAATAATAACTTTCATGGGAATACAGATAAAATGTAGTCAGATGGAACATTAAAGCCATCAGTTGTGGCACTATTCATAAAAAAAAGTATGAGTTGTAACCTAACTTTATATGAAGATATTAGAATTTATTTGTCTGTTTTTTCATATATACTGTTTACTGGGGAATATGTATTATAAACCAGCAAAACACATTTGGACATTAGGTGTAGTAATCATATGACTGCACTTCCAGACATGTGCTAGTGAGTTACCTTAGTGCATAACGGTGCACACACCCATGTTGCATATTCAGGAAAATGGAGTCATGTAACATCAACTTCCTCTCTGCCTTGCTAGTAGAAGGAAAAAAAATATACAAAACAACTCAAAAGAATCATAAAAGAACTGCCCTCCAACATTGGAGAACAGATAAGGCCCCTAATACCAGCAGATCCAAAAGTAGGCTCCTTCTACATGCTACCAAAAACACACAAAGAAGGAAACCTGGGAAGACCCACAATTTCAGGAATTTGCACACTCAAAGAGAATGTCCCTGGCTGGGTAGAAAATACCCTGAAACCCCTGGTAAAACAAACACCCAGCTTCCTTCAAGATACCACTGAACTCTTAAAAAAACTACCTGACTTGGGCCCCATTCCAGAGAGCACCATTCTGGCCACTATGGATGTAGAATCCCTTTACATAACCTTCTACACACAGATGACATAGCAGCATGCCAAGAATATCTGGAACAAAATAACAAAGCCATGGAACTGGTAATAGAACTCATACAGTTTATACTCACCCATGAGTACTTCAAGTTTGGACAGGACCTTCAGAAAATGGAAACGGCAATTGGTACTCGAATGGCACCACAATATGCCAACCTCTTTATGGCAAAGTTAGAAGAGGACTTCCTTTCCCCTTGCCAGACAAAATCCCTTGTCTAACTGCTACATAGATGATGTTCTTATCATCTGGACCGTCAATGAAGAGGAACTTCTCAAATTCCACAAAAATTATAATGCATTCCAAACCAGTATCAACCTAACACTCTGTCACTCACGCACACACACAACAATCAGTATTAAGAATAATTCCATCCACACATCCCTGTACTGCAAACCAATGGACAGACCAACCTACCTGAAAAACAATAGCTTTCACCCAAAACTCACAAAGAGCTCCATCATTTAAAGCCAGGCCATCAGATACAACCGCATCTGTCCTGACATGGCGGACCATGACAAGCAGAAACTCAGTGGAAACTTTATAAAACAGGGTTACAGTGCAAGGATTATTGACAATGAGATACAGATAGCTACCCACATAGCAAGAAAAGATCTGTTGAGCTAAAAAGAACAAAATAAGTGAAACTGTGTGCCACTTGTCATCACTTACCACCCCCCAAGTTGAAGCTCTACGCAAAATATGAAGAGAACTTCAAACAACATTACATACAGATTAAAGACTTAAGAACATATTCACACAGCCTCCCTTACTCTCCTTCAGACAGACTCCCAATTTAAAACAACTGATGGTAAGGAGTGTCCTGAATAAAAATACAAAAAATAGCACATCTCCCTGCCTGTAAACATGTGCACCACAGACAAGATACCCATACCAAACACACAGTTACACCATAAGATCAACGGTACCTTCACCTGCAAAGCATCCAATGTAATATACATACACAATGCAAAAAGAAGAATGAGTGCCAGTAGTGCATTATCCAACACTACAAGTAATTTTATCTTAGATAGATCATCTATCAACCCACATTTCTTAGTTGCTGACAATCAGACCTACGCCCGGTACCAACTTATATAGCATATCGGGTATGTTACCCGTCCCTGCTTGGGTCCGATACCATCTCTCCCCTTCGTTCGCTGAAGGATAAATCCGTTGTTCAGGATCAAGCAATAATCCACCACACCGATGGCAGGAAAAATAAAAACAAACTAACTTATGAAATAAAAGTAAAAATACAATAAAATAAAAGTAGATGTTCTTCTATACCAAAATACAAAAATAGTTTTATATAAATACAGCAGGCTTGCAATAGATTGATTTGGGATGCGTGTTGCAGCTCTCTGCTGCTTTCTCAATTTTAATGGCCTGTTAATGCATCAAAGAACTTGAACGGCTACAAACTTACATTTTAAAACTATCTGGCATAGGCTCCATCAATTGCAATCTAGCAGGATATATATATATATATATATATATATATATATATATATATATATACATACATACATCTTTAGAAGCTAGTGTCGAGCCTAGATTCATATTTGAGGGACTTCTCACACCTGATAGAGCTCATCAGTGATGTGGTATGGTCCACAGAATATACATGAGTCACAATGGATGTGACATCCCTGTATTGTACCATCCCGCATGAGGGAGGTCTTATGGCATAAAGACATTATTTGAATCAGGATGTCTTGATTCCCCCCCCAAACAGAGAGACTTTATTCTGAAGGCCATTTACCATCAGTAGAAAGGTAGGCTTTGAGTACAGGTTCGTACTCAGCTATGCAAATCTTTTTATGGGTCTCTTGGAACAACAAAAGGCGCTAACCTAGTATTCTACCGTAGATTTATTGACGATATAAAAATGATATGGAAGGGGGATGTAGCTATAATAGAAGAATTTAGTAACATCTTGAGGATAAGCTGTGGAAAATCACCTTTAAAAAATATTTTGATAGAAATTTTCTACAATTCCTGGACCTTGAATTGATAGAGATTGTCACAAGAGAAGACTATAGGCCCTGCTGAGACAGTGGGGAGAGTGTGGGAGGGAAAGGGTTAACAATTCCAGACCCATGGTTACCTGTTACTATTCCTAGCAACCACCAAATTAACCCCTGAAATTCCTCCTGCACTATCACCCCAGTACTACAATTTGCTGCCACCACTAAGACTTTATATCTGGGCATCTTAGGTTACCCCAAGCATAGCAGAATACAGTATAAAATCAGCTTAATAATCAGACATATATAATTAACCCTTTAGTAACGTGTGCTACCTGAGCTTCCTTCAGAGTAGTGAGTGCATATTAGAGAACAGAGACAAGAGCTGATTAATTGAACATTTAATCTGAAAAAAGGCTTCACGGTGCTGGTTACAAAAATACAGAAATAAAGGACATACACATATAAAGATTACACATCGGCAAAACAGTCCATAAAATAAAACGGGAGAAACACAAGAAACCCTTAAATACAATTACCAATATTTTAAAAGTCCTTGGGGAAACTTCCAATGGTATTTCCCCCTTCAGTTGTTACAAAGAAATTCACTGTTTTATCCAAAAAAAACATATTAAATACTTCCCACAGTTCCGTCTAAGAGGCCAAACCCCCTGGGTGTTACCTGGAGGAAGGTTTTGCCTGACAGTGTACGGCCCACTCAGTCAGACCTGTCAGGGATGTTACTGCAAAGTTCTACCTGAAAAATCATAAGGCTTCCCAAAACATGCAACCCACAGCACACCTCTATAATATTATAATAATCATATTCATCATATCTGTGTGACTATCTGGACACCAAACATGCTGGGTCTAACTGGTTGCAAAGTGGCTATTCTTGTAACTCATAGCAGGAACACCTACCTCTGGCATGTTTGGTACCCACCACAAGGATAAAACCTGGGCATTCTGAATATATATTTGTATTGAACCATTTTACACTATATATACACATGTTCTCCCTATTTCATAATATTTGATTGCCCCCTGGATGAACTTCCATCAAGGCAGAGGGCCCAATACCTTTTATGGCCCCTACATCCTGCTCTGGTGATTTTATTCTCCTCAGCTAATTAACACTTTAAAAGGTATAATAAAATAAACAAATTATACATACCAGGGCCCTGCAAAGGCCAACTCATGCCTTGGCATGACAGGGATATTCCTGGAGAAACTGTAATAACAAGTAACTGTTTTAAAAAAGTGGATATAAATAGCTACCTTCCATTTAACAGCTGCCATTATCGTAAATAGCTTCAAAATGTACATTATGGTTAATTCACCAGAATTAGGAGAAATTGTAGTAGAGACTTAGACTTTCACAGTCTTGTATAGTAACAGGTTTAATGAAAAACTTTATCCAGCAGATCCAATTTTAGATTCTCAAAATAAATCATGTGAACTTGTCAATTAAATCTAATAGATCTAAAAAAGTAAAGAAGGGAATATGTCAATATAATGATTTCCCCTCTTCATCCTATATAATAATTCATTAGGATGTTTGTCAGAAGCTGTCATGCGCATTAGAGACTGTGTGCGCTGAAGTCATGTGCAGTAGAGACTGCCCATGCTGCAGTCATGCACAGTACAGACTGCCCAAACACGCTGCGGCTGATACAGAACGGGTCCCTCCAAATTATGTCCGGAGTCCTCTCTGCGCACCTTCCTGGGACTGCTCCGTATCAGCTATGGTGAGCTCGGGCACTCTGTACTGTGCATGACTGCAGCACAGGCAATGAGCAGAGAGGCTCCTGGTACCAGCCAAAATAGTAAGTAAATATAACAATAAATCATGACATTTGACTAATATCCGAAAACATCATTGGAGTATAATAATGAAGGATCCTCTTTTAGAGGATATCATTCCAAGAAATCCCATGGTTGTTTTCAGACAATCATCTATTATAAAAAATGTAAAAGCACCTTCAAGAATACAACACACTTAAAAGAAAATATACAAACAACAAACATTATCAAAAAAAATTATTAAGGGAGTCTTTAAATGTAGGAGAAGGGGTTGCCACACATGCCAACATATTTCAGATAATACCACAAATTTTTTGTCACGTAATACTAAAGAGATTTTTCTGATTCAGACAATGATGAACTGTGGAGTGCAGTTTGTAGTGTATTTACTGTCCTGCAGTTGCAGGTTACAGTATATAGGGAGCACAACACAATGCGTCAGAACCCGAATCAGACAAAACAGAAGGATCATCATTAAGAGATTCCCCCACCATGGAGTTTTGAGACATTTTGTGGAATTTCATGATGCCAAGCCAGATGAGATGTCAGTAATCCCCATAGAGCAAATACCCCTTATGATGCATATGGATAGGTTGGGAAGGCTGGCTATGAGAGAATGCTTTTGGATTTTTCACATGGACACACTTTACCCAAAGGGGTTAAATGAAAATATAGAGACTTTTTAGTAAAAAGGAGTTTGAATAGGAGGATGGAGTATGCTTTTCACATTTATTTTAGGCTGGGGGGGCTTTTTGGCAAAAAGGAGTTTGAATATGTGGATGGGGTATGCTTTACACATATTTTAGGCTGGGGGCCAATTCCCCATTTTGTTAGAAATGCTAATGAGTTCATAGTTAGAGATTTATATTTGTGTCTAGGGATCAAAATTATATGTATATTTGTATTTATGGATTGAGTGTTTCCTTATATTGATATCGGTATTGATATTAATGTTTGGAAATATGGAGCAAGTTTAAATCTATTGAAAATATCATGAAGTCTAGTAATTTTGTGTTAATAGAGATAGTGTAAGAGTGTAGTATTTTGGGCCATTTAATAATATAAGATAATATAATAATAGGTTTATCATAATACACCATTACATATGTGGTGGAAACTGAACAGACATTACATAAAAGGTTTAACCCTTTGAGTGCCAGAGTGGTACAGAATGCATTGCAAAGCAATGCATTGCGTACCACTCTGGTAAACAAAGGGTTAATTCCCACAGATCCGGTGTTAACAACAAAAAGTCAGAGACATCAGTAGGAGAACATTTTTGCCAAAATGGACCCAGTGTCAAGGACATTAAATTGACTGTACTGATGGGACTATTTTGCACTCAGAGGTTTATTTCCATTCTAAACAATCTAAATACAGATATTTAAGAGAGATGTTTTCATATTTATCTGTATAACATGCCTGAGGAAGAGACCTAGGAGCTCTTGAAAGCTTGCATTCTAAATCTGTTTAGTTAGCCAATAAAGGTATCAACTTCACTATGTTTGCTTCCTGTACCAACTCTAGTACATGGCATTAATAATGTGTAGAGGAACAGTGGCCCATATTTATAAACTGGAGTTATTCTGGAGTAAACCAAATGCAACACAGGGAACAAATAAAAAATCATGTTAAATGAAATTGGACTTTTAACCCATTGAATACTATAGAGGGTTCCAATGCATTCCTTCAGAAGCATTGGAGAACTTTCTAGCATTCATGGAGTTAAAAAGTATATTAACCCTTTGAGTGCCAAGGGGGAGGAATGCATTGCAAAGCAATGCATTCTGTACCCCTCTGGTACTAAAAGGGTTAAACTGCATGACAATTTTGGAATTTCTATTTGTTCCCTATGGTGCAGTTGGTTTACTCCAGAATAACTCCAATTTGCTTTTATAAATATGGGACTGCGTGTCTAGTAATGCCATTACACTTAGCTACTGCCTACGGCAGGGACATCCAAGTTTTTTCATATGTGAGCCATGTGATCAGAAAGTCATACATGTTAGGGCCGCATTATTTTACTTTATTGATAATGAAGGTGAATTATAGCGTGACAGCTATTCAATAATCTGGATTTATTTATTGATCAAGTCAATGACATTGCTGATATTTAAACTTTTTTTTCCCCCTTCTTTTTTTTTTAATCTCGGTGGGGGGTCAGATGGGTACCATTTGGGCACTGGCTTGCACATTAGACGTCCATGGCCTAGGAACTATTTTAAGGAATGAGTCACTGTGTTAGCAAGAGTAGCAAATGAACTTCAGCCCTTCATAGGGGTTTCCCTACTAACCTCAATATTTTCTTTTTATAAAACAATGAAGTCTCAAGCAGAGTGCTGTTCATTATAATCTGGCCTGTAAGCCAGGGCACATTAGTAGTGCTGAATATATTGCCAGTGCGTTTAGATGTGAGCTCTTCACTCTAACACTTTGAGTGACAGAGAGGTGGGCAATGAATTGCAGAATAATGCTTTGCTCACCCCTCTGGCTCTTAAATGGTTAATGTAATTGATAACGAGATACCCTGGTTTTATTGCATACATTACTACTTTGGCTCCCTTTGAGTGCCAAAGAGGTATCCAATGAACTGCAACACAATGGATTTTATACTACTCTGATGCTCAAAGAGTTAAAAAAGAAAAGAAAGAAGTATTAAGTCTTATGGACTGTTATTTTGTATAATAATCAGTTAATGTTTGGAGAATTCAGATTTTCTAGTTTTTCTCTCTTGATTTGCTTATAAAGTTGTTCATTACTGTAAGAGTGATTTCCATTCCTCACAGGGTGAGGAGATGGTTTCCCGACGTCCAAGAGAAATATATGTTTTCAGAAGTAGTCTGTTGTTTATATTGAGTACAATTGCAGTGCCTTCCAAAAGTGCTGTCTGGAACCTGGTTGCACAATAATAGGGTAATTAAAAGTGATGCACAGCTGGCAGAACATTGATTGCTAGAAGGGTACAACAGTACCTCCCAGCAGAGATGCTCAGCTATGGATTTGGATGACTGTACAGTTGTAAGTATGGGGCCAGGAAAAAATTATATATAATGTGAGCGATCCTACCACAATCCTTACAGTAGTATAATTTGAAAAGTCTTTTACGATAAAGAAAACGGTTCTCTCGAGATGCTGCTCTTATTCACGATATCCTCAGAATCACCAAAACGCCCAGTTGTGCATATGTAAAGATAAAGACGAACGGAGCACAAACTCTAAGAGTAATCCGTATCCACTATTAATAAATCAGTTCCCCCACTTGCATCTAGTGCACTCACCAGATTTTTTCTTGTTTGGTTGCCCAAGTATAGAGATAATCTCCAAGAATTCCATTTAGTCTAATCATTCATTCATAGACTGAGAACTGTAGCAGTTCTCAGTCTATGAATGAATGATTAGACTGAGTGGAGATCCCTGCAATGCCATATAAGGACACAGCCACCTTAGAACGGGACGGGGAGACTAATACAGAGGAATTCTTGGATAATATCTCTTTACTTGGGCAACCAAACAAAATCTGGTGAGTGCACTAGATGTACGTATGGGGCCACATATGCTGCATTAGGTCAAACTGTTGTTTTTTTTTTTTTTGGTAAATCTGAGTTTACAACCCATGACGTACTTTGACCGTCATGGAATTCCGGGGTCCCCCCGCAGCTGCAAGACATTCAGAGAGTCTGGAATCCGTGGTCATTTAGACCGCAATGCGACGTGCCCGGTCGTTAAGGGGTTAAACCATGGATGCCATGTTTAGAGAAAATCTTCTGTGTTGCCTATAGACCTATGTATCAACCTTTCCATAATCATAATAAGACATACCCTACATTCCCATTCTGCACAAGAAGGAATTAGCTATGTTTCCTAGAGCAGGGATACACTGTTTTGCAGTATTTAAGAGATGATTAATTAAACAGCTAAAACTGGGTGAGGTACCATCATTTCTATTGGGTAAATTAAGAAGGATATTTATTGGTTGTTTAGGTATGTTTATTTGGGTAATCTTTTGTATTAAAGAAAGTATCTGTTTCCAAAACATTTGAATCTTTAGGCACGAACAACCAGATATGAGTCTGTTGTTTTAACATGTGGTGAGCAGTGAAGCCTTTGTGTCAAAACACACACAGTACAAAGGACAAGGGGCCACCCGCTTAGACTTGAGGAAAGGAGATTTCATCTACAGCAGCGGAAGGGTTTCTTTACAGTAAGGACAATAAAGGTATGGAATTCACTGCCTGAAGAGGTGGTGCTATTGAATACCTTAGATGCCTTTAAAAAGGGGCTGGATACTTATTTAAAGGAGCAGAACATAGAGGGCTATGTATGTTAGTATTGGGATTAATATTTAGTTAGTGCTTGTTGATCCAAGGAGAAATATGATTGCTATTTTGGAAGCAAGAAGGAATTTTTCCCCCCATTCAAGGCAGAATTTGAAATTGCTGTTTTGAGGGGTTTTTTTTGCCTTCTTTTGGATCAATGATGGTAAACAGGAATAGGAAAAGGGTTGAACTAGATGGACGCAAGTCTTTTTTCAACCTAAATTACTATGTTACTATGTTACAATGTTACATGAACAGAGACTGATAAACTGAAAAGTGCTGCTTAGTCACACAGGGAGAATTACTAATAAACTGATACAGAACCTATTTTAGTACATGCCACTAACCCTTGAATGCTTGAATTGTTTAACAAAGTTTGTAAGACCTCTGAAGCTTACAAATAGTTAAAGGGAAACTAATATCTTTTAAAATCATGCTAATATTTGTAAAAAAAAATATTTTTTAATTAGATGTTGAAAATCTTAATCCAAAATTACTTTTATTTAGACATCTAGGTTACTGTTATACCGAAACACTGACTGCTTTTATTTTAGAAAATTCTGAGTGAGTGACAATATCTCAGTGCTGGATTTAAATTGCTGGCTCATCTAGGTAAGGCACTATAAGGTGCCTTTAGCTCCAGCTTTGACCACACCACATTTTTCACATGGCCTCTCCTCTAATATCATCCACTGTTGACTGCACTAGAAAAATACAACAGACAAGCACAGCCCTTTGGCTGATGAAGGTCTCCAATACTGTGCTTCTTTAAAAGAAGTAGTTACATAACCCCCCCAATAAACTCATAAATAAACTATCCACAAAAAAGGTTTCTGAATCAAAACTCAGACATTGGGTGTGGATAGCACAGTATCACAGAAATACTGTCCAGCACTATGACTCTGTCACGCAAATGCTGCCCATCAATACGACTTCTACCTCTCCTCCTCCTCATGTCAGTCAACACTGTACATCATTGTTTCTCCACTCTCGACACACCACATTAGTCTGTCCATCTTTTTATACCCTGCCTAAATGGCTGGAAGGTACAAGTTCTTCGAGACGTATTGTGTTCCAGTGTTCTTGTTTATAGTTTGATTCCTGTGTATGACCTTGGTCTCATACGACCACACTCCTGCTTGTCTTTATGATTCCTGGTTTACAACTCTGGCTTGTCTGACTCTGTCTACTCCCAATTCCTGGCTCTGACCTCAGTTTGTATGATCCAGTCTACTCTACAACTCCCAGCTTTGACCTTGGCTTCTACAACTCAGTCTTCTCTCTGAATCTAGACTGCTACCTCTGCCTTGATGTATCTCAGACTGAAGTTATCATCTTGTGACTGTCTTCCGTCAGCTGGCTTCCACATTTATCATCACCAACGAGCACATTCAGTGGTCTTGCCTGTACCCATCCAGTCATCTGGCTTCACGGGCAGCAACTTTAACTCCGGCTTAGGAGCAAGGGTGCCAATGTTCTCTAGCTACACTCTCAATACTTCACTCCCTATCTTCTATACAGACAATTTAGTGTCACTCTCCTATTCTTCCTAAGCCTGACGCACAACTGAGGCTTCCCTTCAAAATTTGCTGTTATACCTAATAGGACATCTGGCCTTGCAAGAGTTAAAGTAGTTTCTTTACTGAATATTCGTAGAGTAATAATACCAATAGGCATGCATTACCCTAGATTAGCATATAGGGCTGATGAATACCTGTGATATGGTTGTACCATAGCCTTTATTAAATCATATTAACATCTATTAAGCCAAATGCAATATGTTGTTAAAGGAATTATTTACATAAATTGTGTAATGATTCTCCAGATATATTGACACATAGTAACTTGTAGTCTACTGCCAGCACACATGTATCTAGAAAGGCAAAGTTGTCAGTCAGGTAAGCTCTTAATTAAGTAGTTTTTATTTGATTTAAATATTGATATAGAAAACATATGCTGCCCTGCCCCAAAGCTGGTTGCTTTGCCAGACAGGACACAAAAGGGTAAAATGCAATAGACCTTTATTAGTGCAAAAAAACCAGAAGCATGATCCAAGAGCATAAACAAAAAGACACGCCAGGGTCAGGAACCAGTACAGGTATTCAGCCAAGCCAGAGTCAGGAAACCAGAAGTCTGCGATGTCAGGAACAAGCCGAGGGTCAGAAGCACAGATGTCAGCGAAGTCTGGAACAAACCGATGGTCTGGAACAGGAATGCAGGAAAAATGCACAGCAGCCAGCAGCAACAGGTCAGCAAACAAACACAAGGACAATGGGGAAGTGATCCAAGCTGCTATAAATACCCTGAGAGGGTTGGCTAATAAAAATCAGGTGAGTAATCAGAGAGATCAGCTGTGTCAGGAAGCGCTGGCGAACCGGAGAGCCGTCTGTGGGGAAGAACGGCAGGTACCCTAAGCTCATAGACGGGGGTCTCCAGACCTGGGACTCTATAGTCTGAGGAGATGCTGGGGATCGTTGCTAGAGCGTGTAGCTTGAGATCAGAGCCGACAACCCGCCTCTCCAAGTGGCGGCCCAAAAACCCCAGACCGTGAGGTAGGTAAGATGGAATCCTTAATCCTGCCGGAGGATGTCAAGAAGCTGGACCCTAAGGCACAATTAGCCCCTAGACCGCGGAATAAATCATTACCCAAGATGGGTGAACAGGGGCCCCTGCAACACAACAAACAGAGCTGGAGGGGAAAAGGGGGAACCGTAGGGCCCAAGGGCCCAATGGTAGCGGCCCCTGCCAGGACACTTCAGCCGATACCCACCTGAACCACAAGCCAACTCCCCTCCACACCCGAGGCACCTGACAGAAGGAACAACACCTACCTCCTATCCCAAAGCCACCTGTTCACCAAGCACCAGAGGAGGGAACAAACAGAGGGGCCCTCACAAGAAGGAGGGAGAGAGCAAAACCTCCCCCTAGTCTCCCAAGCCCTCTCTGCAACAGAGAGAATGAGGAATGGGGAATCCCACTGCAAGCCCCTGAGGTCTTGCAGTTCCCCAAAATCTCCACCGGGGGGAGGCAGAGCCTAGGACACGGAGCTACCCAGAGCAAGGGCGAGAGAAGCATACACCGGGGAGACCCCAGACCGGGGCGCGGCACAGGCAGAGCTGAAGTGATCGGCTCCCCTGCCCCGAACCTCAGGCGTCCAGAGTCCGGCGCCAGGCAGTATGCGTTCGGGCAGAGCACCAACCAAACCGGTAGGGGAGACGGGGAAGGAGCAACCCAATCAGGATGGCCCGAGGCCGCCACACCATCCACAACCAGGAGCCGAGCAAGGCTGGGAGAAAGAAGGGAGGCCGTCCCGAAGCTTGCAGGTGCGGCAGGCAAGAGCAGACGGGAACGGAAGCTGGAGCAATCAGGAGCACGGACACCAAGGGAACGAGGCACAGGTAGGGTGGCACGGTCCGAACAGAACAGAGACCGAGACCCAAGAGACGGAGAAGGAACTAAGGGAAGCCTAACCAAAATAATCAGGCAAAAAATGGGCGCAAATATCCCATTTAAATACGCTCCTACCAAAAAAAAAAAAATGCAGGACTAAGGAGGCTGATCAGGACCAAAAAGCCCTGCAAGCTGATACAGCCTGAGCCAGAAACTCAGAAGACAGCAGCAGTGGATAGCAGAGCACTAGATTAACTCAGACAGCAGAATCAATAGGCAGAATGGGAGTAGCTCAGCAAAACCTTGACAAGTAGCTGATCCAAGCAATGTCATAAGTCCAGTATATGAACTTATCTTATGTTCTTATGTTGTCTTATGTTCAGCTGCTCCAGAGACAGTTAAATTTAAGCTTTAAAAATCATATGTCACCTTTCCAAGTACTAAACTCAGTAATAACATCCATCTTGAAAGGGTTTTATTTATTTAATTTGTTGGCTGTTATGTTCTGGCAGACTCAGAAAGAGGAATGAGGAGGCGCAAGCTTTCAGTACAGTTTAGAGGTGAGTAATTAATTATGTGGGCTGAGCCATGCAGGTTAGAGAACACAGCTCTATGGACGTTACAGAGTCCCTAATTACTAAAAAAAAATCTCTAAAACCCTTACACTTATTAAAAGAACAAAGGAAATAGCCAGTTTAAATACATTTAATCAAAATAAAAGCTGTAATGTAACAGATACATTTCAGTACTTTTTCAGTTAAGAGGCTAACCCCTTGTGCCAGATCCACAAACAATGTGAAGGGGCATACGCTTCTCCAGTAGGAAACCATATGTATGTCTATTTTGTATAGCTGCAAACTAATACAGTGGTTTACAGAATTCCTTTTTTACTGTTGGGCAGTTTTTCAGTTTCTGAATATTGCTTGATGTTTGCAGAGCATTCCAAATTCAGAGGTTTGAGTCTACAGAAATAGTATGTGACCGAATGGGGAAAATGAATGTTACCCTGTAGTAAGTGATACTCTTTTTATTCTAGGCATTACGGCTGGTTATTAAAGCCACAGACTTCAACTTAGTCTCATTTATTGACCTGTAGGAGGATGTTTAGCTGCCTGTTGAGCTGCACATAGACCCCGGGGGCTACATGTAGTGGGGGCAGGACAGTAAAACGACGAGTGTCCAGGTAGTGGGGAGAGGACCAGACTACACAGAGGCCCACTACTGTCAACGCAGTCACCTGCAAACAACAACCTCAACGACCTCTATACATTCAAGCAATGTCAAGAAGCCAGGCATCTTCATGCAAGACAAAGTACCAAGTAGGAAGCTCTACCAAGTCATCTGTCAGCAATGTGGCCATCATTGCCCGTGCAAAGGCCAAAGCTGCAAAGGCACACACCATCTTGGCAGAACAGGAGATGCTGATGAAAAAAAAGAGAACTAACCTAGAAAAAGAGAGAGCCCTACTGGAAGCTAACCTAGAAAAACAGAGAGCCCTCCTGGATGCTAACCGAGAAAGAGAGAGACCTCTGCTGGAAGCTAACCTAGAAAGGCTGGCAGTAGAGAAGGAAACAGCAGTGGCCATAGCTGAAGCAGAAGCCCTAGAAGAAGTTGCATACCCCAACATTGAGCACAGCAGATGCAGCAATGTGCTCGGCCCAGAAGGGGACAGTCAGGATTCACTGTGGCGCACACAGGAGTACGTTTATCAACACTCCAGATCAATTGACAACCCTCATCCTGCACAAGAAACAAAGGATGTTGACAGAGAGACAAGTCAAATGTACCATACAAAGCAACAAGCAGCCGACCTTAAATTTCAGCACTGCAAGCAAAAGAATACAGAGCAATGTGACACTGCCCGCAACAACCCCTTTGCACAGCAAGGAACTCGAACTCCATTCCAGCATACAGATATGTCTTTCACACCAAAACGGTATGACGACAGCTGGCCTAAAGCAGAGATTCCTAACAGGTATGGTCACACATCACACTCTCACCATGGTAATGCACTGCTAACCTATTCTAGTGCTAACCAAGCCACAATAGACCTTGCCACGTTCCTTTCATGGCATAAGCTAATCACCAAAGGGCTTGTAAAGTTCAGTGATCATCCAAAAACTACAGAGCCTGACAATCTACCTTTCAGAATGTAATCAGAGACTTAGACTTGTCATGCAGTGAGAAGTTAGATCTCCTAGTAAAATGGCTTGAGAATGAGTCTGCTGAACATGCTAAGCAAATCAGAGACATTAACATAAATTACCCAGAGACAGGCCTTAAAATGATCTGGGACAGACTTGACAAGTGTTATGGCTCAGCAGAGGTCATAGAAAATGCATTATTTAAAAGAATTGATGACTTCCCTAGAATAGCTAGTAATGGTTATCAGAAACTCAGAGAACTAAGCGACTTGCTAATGGGACTGCAGGTGGCCAAAGCTAAAGGAGACTTGTTGGGACTTGCATTCCTTGATACAGCCAGGGGTGTTAACCCTATAGTACAAAAGCTCCCCTACAATTTCTAGGAGAAATGAGTCACACTGCCTCTAGGTATAAACAAATTCACAATGTACCATTTTCTCCATTCAGTGAGTTTGTAAACCAACAAGCAAAAATTAAAAATGACCCCAATTTTGATTTTACACTGTCATGTACCACTCCTCCTGGTCTCAAACACCATAAAACACCAGTGGCAGTTCATAAAACTAATGTTTCCTCTACAGATTCATGTTATAGGTCTTCAACCTCCTTACACCTAGAGGACAAAATCAAGGATCCTAGTAGACAGTGTCCCCTACACAGGAAGCCACATCCTCTCCTGAAATGCAGAGGCTTCTGGGAGAAGCCCATAGAAGACCGCAAAGCCTTCCTCAGGGAGAACAATATCTGCTACAAATGCTGCTCATCGACAGTGCACTTTGCCAGAGACTGTAAGGTCAGTGTAAGAGGCACAGAATGTGATAGCAGAGATCACAACACCGCTTTTCACCCTGGGTCACCCCCATGGACTTTAACCCATACACACAGTGCCCAAGAGCATGGCAGGGAGGAAAATAACAATGGTACAGATACATCAGTAGTTACTTCACAATGTACTGAGGTCTGCAAAGGACTCATGTGTGGCAGGTCCTGTTCAAAAATCTGCCTAGTCAGAGTCTACCCAACAGGACGATATAATAACCTGAAAAATCCGGCGAAGTGTGCCTAGAAGGTGTTGTGTTGTCGCATGCCAATGCTGAACCTGCTGCAACCAATACTGTGTCTACTGTCAGATGTGCTACCCCTTCAGCAACCAGTGCTGTGCCTGCTGCCAGTTCTGAACCTGCTGCCACCAGTGCTGAACCTGCTGCTAGTATGTCTTGTAATACTCAGGAGGGGGGGAAGGAGAAGATGATACCAAGTGTAATAGCAGGGGACCCTAAGTTACACTTGCCATCCCCAAGCAGTATTGCCAGTGCTAGTGTTACTACAACTAAGGTCCAGCAGCTTGTTGGCAATAGGAGTGAAGGAGGGGGTAATCAATTTCCTCATATTAATAGTGTATGTGAGGAGGAAGACTCTGAGGCTGAACTTGATGTTTTTGGTGTTAGTAGTAGTAGTTACAGTAATGGTGAAGCAGCCAGTGGGACTAGTGTTAGGGGAGTGGTAGGGGAACCATTTGAGAGTGTCCAGACTAGTGGTAAAGGGAGCCCACACCATTGCTCTGGCCCTGGAAGTCCCCTTCCCTTCACTATAGTGCCCAGGTGGAACATGATCCTGAGGAGTCCAGAACTGTTGGGGAGAGAAGGAGCAAAAATAATACCACCACCACAAACACCAGGAGCACAGATCAGCTGTCTGTTACTGCTGCCAGTCTGCCTTCTTCACATCACCAAGAAATGGTAAGTGTGATATTAGGGGATCCTCTGTCACATTGCTTGTCACCTCCTCCAAGCGGCAGTGAGATGTCTAGAACAGAAAAGCAGCAGCAAGTAGGGACTAGTGTGGTGGTGATGATGATGTTGGAGAAGCTGAAATGGAAGAGACATTGATGGCCTTTTTGGCAGAAACTGAGAAGGAATGGGAGACAGGGATGAGGATGGGCATCACCACCACAACTAGCAATAAGCTTTTGGAATTTGCAGAATTTCCAACTGCTCTCATTGCTTCTGCTGATGAGTTGTAAGGGCAGCAGGATGCTGAGGAGCAAGCTAGTGTGCCACAGACCACAGTGGGTATGGTGGGAATGGGTTCAACAAGTGATGTGGGACTAGGACAGGTTCCACTTGCCAACAGTAGCAATGCTCCTGGTCTTAGTTGCAATGCTAATTCTGAGGCAGTAGCAGCAACAGCAGCAACATCATCCACTGCCACAGACAGTGAAGGGGAATGTGAAGGAGAAGAAGAAGAATGAAGCCATTTTTCTCCACCTGTTCCCTTTTCCCTGAAGTCATGAATATGGGACTATTTTTCTTTTGGGGCAGGCACAGTGCAGTCAATACCAGTGGCACTGTGCACAATTTGTGGTAAGTCAGTGAGAAGGGGAAAGAAGGGAACACACCTTGGCACAACTGCCCTGATATCACACATGAAAAGCAGACACCAAGATATTTATGCCAAACATGTTAAAGCTAAACACCCACCACAGAAATCAAGCACCACTGTTGCTGTACCCCCTGACTCTTCAGAAAGGCAGAGATCAAAGAGGAGGAAGAATAGAGAAACCCAGGCAGAGACTGGAATTTCCATGACTAGCGAAACAACTAGTTTGCCATCACCTTCTTCCTCTAGGGTAACAACTACATCTTCTGCCAATCCACCTCGTTCATTGTTACCTCCCCCACCAAATGATAGCCACTCTTTTGATGTTAGGATGTGGCAGTTCATCTCCACCCATTGCACACTGTGCCAGTTTGGTAGAGGAGAATCACAGGCAGGGCATCAAGAGGCATCTAAGGAGATTCCATCCCACACAATATGCTACAATGCTGGCAGGGAGAGTTCATCATTACAATAAACTGTCAGCAAGTTGTTCTGTGCCCTTATCGGGGTCTGAACAAGGGGTATAGTGACAGCGGCAGTACTTGGTTTCTGGTGTCATGGTGTTTGGATATAGTTGTGCCCCCAGATGTTATTTACCATACACACTGTGCACATTGCAGTTGCTGATGAGAGGCACAGTTTCTGCTCTGAAAGGAAAAAAATATATTCTAATAGCAAAACACGCATGATTTTGGAGGAGGGGGAAGTAGAGAAGAATTATTGGCCAACTTCTTCTTTTCTACACATAGACTGGAGGCTACTTATTGTGCTGCTACTGTCTCAGGTGCATCACTGGAGCTAGTCATGGAATCTTCATCATCCATTAACCATGTTACTGCTGTTATTGATCCCATTCCCTTTCAGATGCCGAATCATCCGGCTGCTTAAACAACTCAGCAGCAAGAGCAGCAGTCAGAAATTCCACATCTACATCAGGGCATTTGACAATGGCCAGTGGCCACTGGCCAACAGGACATCACCTGCTGGCAATAGGACAGAAGGGTATTTTCTTCTTAGTGCTTGTGCTTAAAAAGAATAAATAAAAAAACAAGGAAAAAAAAACGTAGTCCTACAAAAAAATAAACATTTTTTGGGGGTTGTTTCTAACAAGCCTAAGTCCTGCAAATCAATGTTTCCTTAGGGCTTGTGCCAAACAAGCTTAAGTCCTATAAATCAATGTTTCTGCATGGCTTCTGTCTCTAATAAGTCTAAGTCCTACAAATCAATTGTTTCCTCAGGGCTTGGGCTTCTAACAACAAATCTAACAAATCATCCTCTACAAAATAATCAAGTCAAGTATCAGTCCACCCCAGTGGCAGCTTATGTCAGGAGGTTCCTGTCTCTATCACTTTACATACACATTTCTTATTTTATTTATTTTTTTATTAACTGTCCCCCCAATACCAGTCAAGAAATCCCACAATACAAATTCCCTGTTCAACTGATTAATTCCCCATGCTCCACCCACCAACACAGGCACCCTCATCAGACCCCTTTTATACCATGTCTTATGGGGGTGTTTATTTGTATTTAGGATTTTCTTTGTATTAACTGCCCCACAAATCTAGATTTCAATGGAATGAGCTAGGCAAAAAAAGCAGAAGTTCTGCAGGAATTTCTCACAAAATTATTCACCAAGTGGGAAGTGCCAATAGTCGCCGATTTCAGTTTGAGCTGAAAATTTTCGCCCATCCCTACTCCTAGGAATTATGTCATTGAATAGATGCTTTTCAGTGGGGGAGACAAGACTTTAACCCTTTGAGTGTCAGGGTGTCCGCAAAGCATTACAGTGTTGTGGACCCCTCTGGCACTCAAATTTATAAGGCCCTGTCTCTCCAGTTCTAACACATCCATTCAGTGACGTGATTCCTAGGAGAAGAAGAAAGAACACAGGTGCATTGGAAAGAGGAGCAGAGGTGGGTGAGGAGGACAAGCAGAAAGATGAAGGAAACAGTGGAAGGAACATTATTAAACAAGTGGCAAGTGACAGAGAGGGGTGGAAGGAGGATGAAGGGATGAAGGGCAGGGAAGGAGAATGTGTTGCACTTCTTGGGAAAGTCACTTCCCCTCACATCGCTAGGCACACTGTGCATGCTGGTGAGTGGATGATTTGCCAAGCTGCATTCTACAGGACCATACAGACATATTGACACTTATAGTGTTTGCAGTTCTATCATTACATGTTACACATTGTGTGTGTGTGCATGTGTGTATGCATTTTAAACTTTCAATACATTTGTGTACTAAATACTGGTCTCTGCAGCAGGAAGTATTAGTCTTTTACAGGACAGATTCTTTATTAGTTGTTTCCGATACTATGGGATCACACTTCCTACAATTCTATTGGTAAACCCTTTCAGTACCAAATGGGTACACAGTGCACATACCTATCGCACTGAAACACTTTGTGGTGCTGAAGTCTGAGCATATCTTCTCTGATTCCACAGTGACGGAGCAGAGATAATACACCCAGACTCCATGGTTGTTGAATTGCTGGCAATATGTTAGGGAAGGCATCCCTTCCAGATTGTCAGCAGTTCATCCACCCTTCATGCCTACGAGAATCCCCCCTCCTATTGCATGCGTAATTCTTAGTGCGTATGTTGATGTGTGTCTCCAACACCAAGGCGATATGCTCAAACCACGTTTCCTGAAGCACTTCACTATCACATTACTCCATAGTGCATTGTCAGTGTTACATACTTTAGTGCACCATATTTTCAGTGTTATATAGTCCTTGAGTAAATCAGAGTGAAAATGTAAATTGTGACTGTTGTTGCCTATGTACTGATGTACTATGAAGAACTGGAGTTATTCCAGCACAAGCAAACTCCCCCTTAGAGGACAAATAAAAATCAACTATTCCATTGATTTAAATGAGACTTATAACCCTCTCAATCAATTGCTAGAATTTGAGACCATGCTAACATTGAAGGGGTTAAAATTCTTGTCACAATCAATGGGAATATTTGCTCCTATGGGGAAGTTGGTTTGCCCCAGAATTTCACCAGTTTATTCTTAAAATCAGCTTCTTCTCTTTTCTTTTATTACTTATTAACAAACTTAACAATCACTGAAATTAATGTTTTCATATGTCAAAATATATATTCATGTTCATTAATCTTACCATGTTGAAAAATAAGTAAACTGCAGACTGATTAAAACATAATAATCAGCAATAACTCATATGGACTATGCTGTTGTATGTCAGGTGCTTTAAAATATAGTAAGGAAAAACATAACCTTCTGTGGCCTTAAATACACAAATTATTAATGCTGTCCTTGCATGCCCAGCCCAGTAAGGCACATCTTACTGGGCTGGGCATGCCACTGTTACAATTTAGTATTAACCAAGTCAATGCTTGTCAGAGTGTCAATGTGTTGAATACAAATTAAAAGATAACAGTAGTTTAAAGAGGGAAACTAGACTAATAGGAATAAGTGGGTCTTAAATTGTTCAGCAGAAAGCCTTGCCTGGGTAACACTCTTTCATACAGCAGTCCAGTCTGTTGGTCTGCCTGTCTGTGTATTTTT
Source organism: Rhinophrynus dorsalis (assembly GCA_037306005.1). Lineage (NCBI taxonomy): Eukaryota > Metazoa > Chordata > Amphibia > Anura > Rhinophrynidae > Rhinophrynus > Rhinophrynus dorsalis. The sequence continues at coordinate 642,088,242 of CM074718.1, read as the reverse complement.
GCCTTTAGTTCACATTTTTCCTAGTATATATTAGACTTCAACATCCTGAATGAGCATATGTTTAAGATCAGATTCCAAAATTAAATAAATCAACTAATACAGTGATAGGAAATCAGCTTCACCCCAAGTGTCACACATATGTGGCCCTAGAGTCTCCCAGAGGGCCACATATTATTGACTATGATTCTAAATAGGGGTTTAAAAAGTAGATTAGCCTCTTAGATGCTATTGCTATGTAATACATTGGAAACCTATGTTTCATCACACTTTTAGAGCCTATCTCTGCTGGAGATTACTCATAGCCCTCCTTTGAGATTGTGTTACATGGTAGATAACTGGGTAGAGATGCAAGCTAAGATAAAGGTGTGATAAATTGTCTATAATAATATTCATTAAATAACATAGAGGTTAGAGAGTTAAATAATTTATCTCCCCTTAGTACATCACCACCTGGACTGACTCTAACAACAGTAGCACTGGACTAAAATGTCCATTTTCTGTGAATTAAGCAAATAAGTTTATCTCTAAGTATATAAGTTCAGATTATTGTGTAGCTTGAAACAGCAGATTGCTATCTATTCCTTGCCAACCAAGGTAATTTGTGTTCATAGCAGAAAATATGAGATCAGGGACGGGTCTTTCCACAGTTTTTTCATGACTGTATTCCTGATGGGCCTTTTGACATCTCCATTGACCACATATAACATGACTAGTTGAAGAGCCAGTTACACGGGCCACAGTGCCACTACCAGCCGGTCGCGGTGCAGTCATGTGCAGTAGAGACTGCCCTGCCACAGCTGATACAGAGCTGGATGCTTCTTCGGAACGTCCAGCTCTGTATCAGCCACGGTACAGGCAGTCTCTACTGCGCATGACTATATAGGATATGAAGGCCACCTCATCCCTCTAGTACAGGTCACGTATAAAAGATGCATTTTAGCAGGGAGAAATAAAGACCACTGAGTCCCAAGAGAAGTAATGGACAGACTCTAATGCTCATCATTTTTAGCTGACTAATAACCATCTGAGGATGTTGAGAACTGTAGACCTAAAACAGCTAGATATAAGACTGAGGATGACAGAAGTTGTAATGAAACAATAACTTATAAATGATCCCACTTCTTCAGAGATAAATGTTTGCATCTTTTATAAGCATATAGTATTAAAACTATGAGGTAGTTATCTTATCACTGGATTTCCTAAAATATCTCCAAGAGTTATTTGGCTGGGAAATGTATTCATTGCATAAAGCAACATAATCCTTCCATTCTAGGCTAGTGAATGTGTAACTGAGTGCAGTAAAGTCTACTCTATTGCAGATGGAATTCCCCATAAGAGAGAGTATATTCTACTGTGCAGACTACACAGCAGGATAAGTCACAGTGTGACTTTATGACAGTCAAAATGGAGTCACTCACATAGGGTGGTTTTCAGCTCTCCTAGTGAAAGGGCTTTACTGGCATGCACCTGTTTTGGCTCATCAGTGGGAACAATGACATTATCCTGTTGGCAGTTAGTGAAGTTGCTCTGTTTATATAGTCAAATAAGCCAAGTAAAAGTCTTGATCATGTACTTGACTGAATTTCCCTTTGTCTCACACAGGATGTTTCTTATGTAACTAATGTAAAGTTGCATAAATAATTTATTTACTGGAAAATATCCAAACACATGAAAAGAAAGAATTCATACAGATTAGATTGTACATATTTGTGCCTTAAAATAACATTTCTTATTAAAATAAATTGCAAGGTGTTCATAGAAAAATTGTCTTTACCAATAATGGCATAGATTCTATTCAACAAAAGCGCTGCCAAAATGCTATTCTTTAGCCTTTTTTGTGACTTGAGCCATCACATTCCAGCTGCTATGAATTCTGAATTATGAAATTTGGAAAAAATTTAACAAACTCAGTAAAAATGGCAAAAAATCACCAAAAATGCCTACTGCTGCAATATACTTCAGGAAGAATGGTCTTTTCAAAGTTCCGTTTTGCAGCTGGAGAGACCAGAGCTGCAGAGGCCTAATAGGCTGCAAAAGGCAGCATCACAACCATTACCCCCCACACACCCCTAAGTGTCCCCAATCAACTTCTCTACACTCAGCTAAGTTCAAATTAACCTATTCAATGCCATACTGTTCTCAGTGTATTGCTGTACAATATGGTTTGAATTTGGCAGCAACAGAGGAGTTAAGTAAAAATTAAAATAATCTTAAACTACCCTGCCACTCCCACTAGGTTAACTCAGCTCACCATTAAACCAGATCAGCTGAAAAGCATTGCAATCAAAGTGCTCCATCCACCACAGCTACTAAAGGGTTAAACATCTTCAAAATGAATAATTTTGTTTTATTTAAGACCAGAATTACATTAAATCAATTGTGGGTGGGTACACGATAACATTATCTCCTCTATCCCTCCATCCTGATCAGATTAGGATGCAGAGTGTGAGAAAATAACCTTATAAGTGCCAGAAAAGCAAAGTATTGTACACTCCTTTGTTCCCTCCTTGAAAAAATTAAACCAAAAAGGGGTACATTCACCCCATATTTATTTTATGATTTTAAAAGTGAAATAAAATAATATGGCATACATATACACCATATTAATACTGAAAAAAATGAACTAAATCAATGTGAGTGAGCCATGTTGGTTTACTTGCTAGGAAAGGAAGTAGTACCGAGACCCATTGCTCTACTGTCCCACTACAAGGGAAGATAAAATATTACAGCGTCAGGATTCTGGAGTCCTCATATTTATCAATATTTCATCTAAGGAAAGGGGTCCAGGACCCATTCTTCCAAGCTCCACTTAGAAGAAAAGACAGATCAAAGTAGATTAATATGGATCTGGATCCCCTTTATTAATTTTCAAAAATCTCCCTTCCACTACATGCATGCATGTGTGTCTATAATGCCCTGGTATTCACATCCCTGTACCAAATAAAATAAATCAGATAAGCCCATAAAAAACCTGCCATGGCTTACAACACTGTAAAAAAAGTTGAACACCCCCCCCCTCCACCACACACACACACACACACACACACACACACACACACACACACACACACACACACACACACACACACACACACACACACACACACACACACACACACACACAGAGTAATTCCTTGGCTTGGCCAAGATATATATTTAAGAGTTGCTGTCCCTATAAGCCAATCCCTGTTTATCATCCCCTTATTGGCTGGGAGTTGGGGTTAAGAAGGGATCCTATGTCTTGGATGCTTCTTGGAGTAACCTCCTCCTCCTTCCAAGCAATCAGATCAGGAGGTGGGAGATGCACATGTACAATTCCATGACCCGTTCCTCTGGTTGTAGAATGGCTGGAAGAAGGAGCCTCCTAGTACACATTATTAACCCCTTCCTCCTAGCCTCTGATTGGAGGTCACTCCACGGCATGCAGGATACCATGTGTAGCAACAGCTAACAACCAATCAGAGAACAGGAAAATGTTTAAACAGGGATTGGCTTATAAATTACTTTATTAGTATTTCTAACAGAGTGAAAGTAGGTGTTATATTTGTTTACTTACTTTATTTAATTATTTTACAGGGATATGAGAATCAGGATGAACCTCGACATACATGAGAGTGTTTTAACATGCATACATTAACAATGGAAGGGATCCCAGGACCACTTCCTTGGGGATATTTTAAATTAATATGGAGGCTATGGAACCCATATTAACTTATTTTTAGTTGTATTGAATGGAAAATAATATGGGGTGAACGGACCCCATACCACTTCTTTAACACTTCTCATCCTGATCTCAACATGAGAGTTATGGGGGAAAGTGTTATGCTCCATTTTTTAAAGGGTTGTTTCAACCTTATATATTTATTTATTAGTTTATTTACTTTTTTCCCTCTTTTAGTTTATTTATTAATGATTAATCCCTCTATTATCAGTGCTGCTAATTGTCGCTGCATTGGCAACAGACAGTTAAATGATATGTTTAGATACCATGATGTAGGCTGGAAGGGTTATTTACATGTTGTTTAATCCTCTTTTTGCTAAGGCAGCAAGATTGCTGCGATCCGACAAATGAGGAATTCAATGAGTTCAGTGGGGAGGTGAGGAGGACACTGGGGAAATGACAGGGGACTAGACAGGCTATTGCTTCCTGATTTACCCTGACTTATTCAGCCCAAAGGAAACAGCCAATGTCCATCCACTTCCTTTGGGCTTGCATTGTTTTTTAAGGCAAACAACCTCTCAGCAGATCTGTTTTTCTGCTGGAGTGTAATCCAGGCCAAAAATGGAATTGCTTTTCAAAAATCATAATACAAATTTTCATTGTTTCAATAATTATACAAAGTTTCAAGACATTGAATACTGCATGTGTTTCTATTCAAATCTTTTAGACACACTGCAAATTTTTTAAGTAGCAATATCATTTTTAGCCCATTAACAAAATTGCAGCTGGTGCTAAGTGCAATAACAGCTTAATGATCTGTTACCTTTCCTTCAGCTCTGTAGCTATATGAAGTATTTTCTTGCCTAAACTTTGAAAGGAGAAATGTTCTTAGAGGGTAATGAACACTCCTTAATATGCAATGTAGTGACCTAGTTTATAGCTTTACTGACCTGATTTTATGAAGGAAATGCAGCACTGCAGAACTCAGCTGCATAATCAATATATAATTTCCTTCTAAATGAATCAATATGTGAAGTAAAATTAGAAAAAGAGCAGCATAAGCCTACAGAAAATCAATTCAATGAACTCCAGGAAATTCTAACTAGTGATACTTAAAGGTACAATAATATTACATTTTGCAGGTATTTTCCTGTTGGGTAAAACAAAGGAACTCCAACTGCTTGGAGATGCTTATGTACAGAACAGGTAGTTTTGTTTCTATCAATATCTATTGAAATCATCCTTCTAAAGTTTGATAAGGGCTCAGGATGGTGATGATGGGATCTGTGTTGAAAGCACATTGACAGTATGCACTAAATGTCTTCCCCTTTATATCCCCTTCAATCCCCACCAAACCACCTGTTAGGCCAAACATACTAAGGGTCCTTTAGTTAGAGATCGCAGCTAGAGAGCGTAGTTTGGGTTTGGTGGCAGTTACTATTACCCTTGCTGCAGCAGCACCGAGTTAAAATTGCTGGTCGTGAAGCCAGATGTCAGTTGAGCCAGGGCCCTGACCAGGATAGTCAAATAGTAGACTGAACAATGAACCTGGAACAATGAGGAGAATAGATCCTCAATGCAGTATCCCAAACTGAGGAAGATACCTCCAGCAACTCCAATGAAGACTCCACCAAGCAGCAAACAACTGGGTACAGACAGCCCAAGAAAGAAGACAAGAGAACAACAACAACCAGATCTATATCTGTAGATAGGAACAGCAATAGCCTAGAGGGGATACCCACCCAGAAGCGGAAGAAGACTGCTGAAACTAATCAAACCCAGAGGGTAATAGTGGGCTAGGGCACAGACGTGGAAATAATAGGAAGGCCCTAGTGGAGATGCCCACCATCAGTAGCCAGAAACCGAAGGAAAATGTAGGTTAAGACCACAATAATAACGCAGTAATACTCTAGCTAGACAAGTGAGATAAGGCCACTTATAGGCAAATCTGACATGGAAGGGTACCAGAACTGCATTGGTTACCTCTCATCAAGTAAGGAAAGTGGGTTATGACCACACTAGGCAAATCTGACATGGAAGGGTACCAGAACCACACTGGTTGCCTCTCATTCAGTAGGGAAAGTAGGTAATGACCATTATAGGTGAATCTGACATGAAAGGTTTCTGGGTTACCCCAATGGGTAACAGTGGGATAATACCACTCATTGTCAAATCTGACACTGAGGGCTACTGGGTACTGGATACTGGTTATACCCCTAGGAGACTAATCCAAATAGAGTGGGGAAGACCACTCAGTAATTCAGACACAGTGCTTCACTGGCAATACTTCCTAGTTCTTAGTGTTGAGCGAGCATGCTCGGCCGATGCTCGGATCGGCTCGAGCATCGCTCTGCTCGGCACATGGCGGTACTCGTACGAGTACCGCATGTGCTCGCCCGCCATGTTCGGGTCTCCTCCCCGCACGTTTTGCGGCTGCTGCGCAGCCAATAAACGTGCAGGGAGGCTCTGACATCGGTGTAATGCCAGCAGCCATGTTGGCTGCTGGCATTACACTGATTGGCTGGCCAGAACCCGTGGTCAGGTGCTGTATAGCACCTGACCATCGAGTTCGGCTCAGTCTGAGCCAGGGAGAGCTGAGGATAGGAAGGGAAAGGCAGTGTAGGGAGGAAAAAAACAAAAATTGTGAAAAAAAAAGAACCAAAAGTCCTTTTTAGGACTACTGTGTGTGGGGGCAGCAGGTTATTTGGTGTGGGGGGAAAAAAACAAACAAAAAAAAAAAAATATATATATATTCTGTTTAGTGTGCAAAGTTGCAGATTAGAGCACATTCTGTTTAGTGTGCACAGTTGCAGATTAGAGCACATTCTGTTTAGTGTGCAAAGTTGCAGATTAGAGCACATTCTGTTTAGTGTGCAAAGTTGCAGATTAGAGCACATTCTGTTTAGCGTGCAAAGTTGCAGATTAGAGCACATTCTGTTAAGTCTTCAAACTAAAATATCAAAGTCACGTATTCCATTCAGTGTGCGTCGCCGCAGTTTAGCAGCACATTCTGAGTACTGTGCAGAGTTGCAGAATAGGAAGAAATACTGTTAAGTCTTCAAACTAAAATATCAAAGTCACATATTCCATTCAGTGTGCTTCGCCGCAGTTTAGCAGCACATTCTGTGTACTGTGCAGAGTTGCAGAATAGGAAGAAATACTGTTAAGTCTTCAAACTAAAATATCAAAGTCACATATTCCATTCAGTGTGCTTCGCCGCAGTGTAGCAGCACATTCTGTGTACTGTGCAGAGTTGCAGAATAGGAAGAAATACTGTTAAGTCTTCAAACTAAAATATCAAAGTCACATATTCCATTCAGTGTGCTTCGCCGCAGTGTAGCAGCACATTCTGTGTACTGTGCAGAGTTGCAGAATAGGAAGAAATACTGTTAAGTCTTCAAACTAAAATATCAAAGTCACATATTCCATTCAGTGTGCTTCGCCGCAGTGTAGCAGCACATTCTGTGTACTGTGCAGAGTTGCAGAATAGGAAGAAATACTGTTAAGTCTTCAAACTAAAATATCAAAGTCACATATTCCATTCAGTGTGCTTCGCCGCAGTGTAGCAGCACATTCTGTGTACTGTGCAGAGTTGCAGAATAGGAAGAAATACTGTTAAGTCTTCAAACTAAAATATCAAAGTCACATATTCCATTCAGTGTCTTTCACCGCCGTTTAACAGCCTATTCTGTGTACTCTGCAGAGTTGCAGAATTATAAGAAATACTGTTAAGTTTTCAAACTCAAATATTAAAGTCACATATTCCATTCAGTGTCTTTCACCGCCGTTTAACAGCCTATTCTGTGTACTCTGTACAGTTCCAGAATTATAAGAAATACTGTTAAGTTTTCAAACTCAAATATTAAAGTCACATATTCCATTCAGTGTGTTTCAACGCCGTTTAACAGCCTATTCTGTGTACTCTGCAGAGTTGCAGAATAGTAAGAAATACTGTTAAGTTTTCAAACTCAAATATTAAAGTCACATATTCCATTCAGTGTCTTTCACCGCCGTTTAACAGCCTATTCTGTGTACTCTGTACAGTTCCAGAATTATAAGAAATACTGTTAAGTTTTCAAACTCAAATATTAAAGTCACATATTCCATTCAGTGTCTTTCACCGCCGTTTAACAGCCTATTCTGTGTACTCTGCAGAGTTGCAGAATTATAAGAAATACTGTTAAGTTTTCAAACTCAAATATTAAAGTCACATATTCCATTCAGTGTCTTTCACCGCCGTTTAACAGCCTATTCTGTGTACTCTGCAGAGTTGCAGAATTATAAGAAATACTGTTAAGTTTTCAAACTCAAATATTAAAGTCACATATTCCATTCAGTGTCTTTCACCGCCGTTTAACAGCCTATTCTGTGTACTCTGTACAGTTCCAGAATTATAAGAAATACTGTTAAGTTTTCAAACTCAAATATTAAAGTCACATATTCCATTCAGTGTCTTTCACCGCCGTTTAACAGCCTATTCTGTGTACTCTGTACAGTTGCAGAATTATAAGAAATACTGTTAAGTTTTCAAACTCAAATATTAAAGTCACATATTCCATTCAGTGTGTTTCAACGCCGTTTAACAGCCTATTCTGTGTACTCTGCAGAGTTGCAGAATAGTAAGAAATACTGTTAATTTTTCAAACTCAAATATCAAAGTCACATATTCCATTCAGTGTCTTTCACCGCCGTTTAACAGCCTATTCTGTGTACTCTGCAGAGTTGCAGAATTATAAGAAATACTGTTAAGTTTTCAAACTCAAATATTAAAGTCACATATTCCATTCAGTGTCTTTCACCGCCGTTTAACAGCCTATTCTGTGTACTCTGTACAGTTCCAGAATTATAAGAAATACTGTTAAGTTTTCAAACTCAAATATTAAAGTCACATATTCCATTCAGTGTGTTTCAACGCCGTTTAACAGCCTATTCTGTGTACTCTGCAGAGTTGCAGAATAGTAAGAAATACTGTTAATTTTTCAAACTCAAATATTAAAGTCACTTATTCCATTCAGTGTGTGTCACCGCAGTTTAGCAGCCTATTCTGTGTACTCTGCAGAGTTGCAGAATAGTAAGAAATACTGTTAATTTTTCAAACTCAAATATTAAAGTCACTTATTCCATTCAGTGTGTGTCACCGCAGTTTAGCAGCCTATTCTGTGTACTCTGCAGAGTTGCAGAATAGTAAGAAATACTGTTAATTTTTCAAACTCAAATATTAAAGTCACTTATTCCATTCAGTGTGTGTCACCGCAGTTTAGCAGCCTATTCTGTGTACTCTGCAGAGTTGCAGAATAGTAAGAAATACTGTTAAGTTTTCAAACTCATATATATTAAAGTCATATATATCGTGTAAGATGAAGAAGGCGGGTAAAAAGGGACGGGGAAGTGGACGTGATCCTGAAAGTTCAGGGCGCGGGTCAGGACGCGGAGAAACTGTGCCTGGTGCCAGAGCACAAGAAAGAAAGACATCCACCATACCTAGCTTCATGTCTGATTTCACAGGGCGTCGCAGGACATCACTCTCGAGGTCCGACCAGTGCGAACAGGTGGTCGGTTGGATGACAGCTGATACTGCTTCCAGTCGGTTAAGCACCACCCTGTCTTCCACCAAGTCCACTCTCAGTAGCCAAGAGTCTGGTCAACATAATCCTCACTCTGATCATCCTTCCTCCCACCATACACGGTCTGGTCAAAGAAGTGATCCCACACTGGGATATAGTGATGAGCTCGTCTCATCACCAATCCTTCATTTGACCCTCTCTCCAAGCACGCTTGCAGAGGAACATGACATCTTGTGCCCTGATTCACAACCTCTAGAGGCTACCCAATCACAAGAAGATGACAGATGTGAACGGCATTTAAGGTCAAAGGAAGTAGTGGATGATGATGATGATGATGATGAGACACAGTTGCCATTAAATCAACCACTATTTCCGTCTCAAGACCTTGTTGAGGAGAATGTTATACAGTTGTCAATGACTGAGTATGTGGTGGGATCAAGACTTGAGGAGGATGATCAGAGTGAGGAAGTGGAGGAGGACTTGGTGGACGATGAGGTGACTGACCCCACCTGGGAAGGTGTAGAGCCGAGCGATGACAGCAGTCCTGAGGGTGAGCCATCTGCAGCACCGCAACAGGCTGGAAGAGGCAGTGGTGTGGCTACAGAAAGAAGGCGGACCGCACCAAACCGGCCCGCAAATGTTCCACAGAGCACCCCCTTGCGTAAATCTACCTTGCCAAGGGGTAGGTGTTCAGCGGTATGGCGTTTTTTTAAGGAAAGTGCGGACGACAAAAGATTTGTAGTTTGCAACCTGTGCCACACCAGAATGAGCCGAGGCATGAACACTAGAAACCTCACCACCACCAGCATGATCCGACACATGGCATCCAAGCACCGTAGTAAGTGGGAGGAACGCCTGGATCGCCCATCTGTGTCTGCAGGCCACACCACTGCCTCCTCTTCCCCTGTTTTCGGTGCCGGCCAATCGCCTGTCGAAGGCGCAGGCCCGCATACCTCCCGCCCTGCACCTGTAGCATCTGAAGCACCATCAGCGACCACATCCACTTCCCTGTCCCAGCACAGCGTCCAAATGTCGTTACCCCAGGCATTTGAGCGCAAGAGAAAATACCCAGCCACCCACCCACAGGCCATAGCACTAACCTCACACCTTTCAAAATTACTGGCCATCGAAATGCTGCCATTTAGGCTTGTGGACACTGAGTCCTTCCGCAGCCTGATGGCAGCAGCTGTCCCTCGGTACGCGGTCCCCAGCCGCCACTACTTTTCCCGGTGTGCCATCCCCGCATTACACCACCATGTGTCCCGTAACATCACCCGTGCCCTGACCAACGCAGTTACTGGGAAGGTCCACTTAACGACTGACACATGGACAAGTGCTTGTGGCCAGGGACGCTACATTTCCCTGACGGCACACTGGGTGAATGTCGTGGAGGCTGGGAGCGACTCGGACCCTGGGATGGCACGGGTGCTACCCACGCCGAGGATTGCGGGCCCTACCTCCATCAGGGTTTCCACCAGCACCTACGTTATTGGCTCCTCCTCCTCCGTTTCCACCTCCGAATTCTCTACACACACCGCCACTCCCCCATCAGCCAGTAGCTGGAAGCAGTGTAGCACTGCAGTGGGGAAGCGTCAACAGGCCGTGCTGAAGCTGATCTGCCTTGGGGACAAACAGCACACGGCCTCAGAGCTGTTGCAGGGGATTAGTCACCAGACCGAGCAGTGGCTCTCGCCACTCAACCTGCAAGCAGGCATGGTTGTGTGTGATAATGGGCGTAACTTGGTGGCGGCTTTGGAGCTCGGCAAGCTCACACACGTACCATGCCTAGCGCATGTATTTAATTTAGTGGTGCAGCGATTTCTAAAAACCTACCCCAATGTGCATGATCTCTTGACCAAGGTGCGCCGCGTGTGTGCACATTTCCGTAAGTCATCTACAGCTTCGGCCGGCCTGTTGAAGCTGCAGCAGCGCTTACAATTGCCAGCTCACCGGCTGCTGTGTGACGTGAGCACGCGCTGGAACTCCACCTTCCACATGTTGGCCCGGCTTTGTGAGCAGCAGAGGGCAGTAGTGGAGTACCAGCTGTTACACGGTCGTCGCCTCTCCGTTCAACTTCCTGTAATCAGAAGTGAGGAGTGGGAATGGATGTCAGACCTCTGCGAGGTTTTACGCAATTTTGAGGAATCGACACAGATGGTGAGCGGCGATAACGCTATTATCAGTGTAACCATCCCACTTCTGTGTCTACTGAAACGCTCGCTGCTCACAATTAAAACCGACGCTTTGCATGTGGAAGAGGTGGAAATGGGGGAGGAAGAGCTTACACAAGGTGATAGCCAGAGCACCCTCACTTCGTCTTCTCAGCGACAATTGGAGGAGGCGGAGGAGGAGGAGGAGGAGGAGGAGGAGGAGGAAGACACGGTTGCCTCCGCTACAGAGGGTAGCCATGGAACTTTAGTTCCATCTCTTCAGCGTGGGTGGGCAGAAGAGGAGGAAGAGGATGAGGATATTGAGAGTCAGCCTCCTGGTGAGGACAGCGAAATCTTGACTGTTGGTACTCTGGCACACATGGCTGACTTTATGTTAGGCTGCCTTTCCCGTGACCCACGCGTTGTACGCATTTTAGACAACACGGATTACTGGGTGTTCACCCTTCTGGACCCCCGCTACAAAGAGAATTTCTCATCTCTCATTCCTCCGGTGGAGAGGACAAGCAAAATGGTGCAATTCCAGAAGGTTCTTGTTGAAAAATTGCTCCAAAATTTTCCATCTGACAACGCTGGCGGCAGAGTACGTGCTACCTTGGCCAACCGAGAAGGGGAGAAAAGGGGAGCACACAGCAGTTCCGACAAAGGCAGGGCAACACTCTCCAAGGCGTGGGACACCTTCATGACACCCCGCCAGCACCCTCACCCTGATGCGCAGCCTAGTGTCACAAGGAGGGAAAAGTTTTGGAAGATGGTGAAGGAGTACGTAGCAGACCGTGTCAGCGTCCTCAATGATCCCTCTGTGCCTTACAACTACTGGGTGTCCAAGCTGGACACGTGGTATGAACTGGCACTCTACGCCTTGGAGGTGCTGGCCTGCCCTGCCGCCAGCGTTCTGTCTGAGCGGGTATTTAGTGCTGCTGGTGGCATCATAACAGATAAGCGTATCCGCCTTTCCACCGACAATGCTGATAGGTTGACACTTATAAAAATGAACAAGGCCTGGATTTCCCCTGACTTCTCCACTCCACTGGAGGAAAGCCCCGGGGGAACATAAACTCACTTTATATATGTTATTTACAATGATGGGAATACTCTGTATTCCCATTCACCCCTTCCACCCCAAAAACGGGTATATGGTTGACTCTTAATGTTCTCATCCTCCTCCTCCTCTTCCATATGCCCTGGGATATAATTTTTATATAGGGCCAGCTCACCAGCGTGCCCTGGGATATAATTTTTATATAGGGCCAGCTCACCAGCGGGCCCTGTGATATAATTTTTATATAGGGCCAGCTCACCAGCGGGCCCTGTTTGCCAATTTTTATATAGGTCAGCTCACCAGCGGGCCTTCTCATATAATGTTTTATTGGGTCAGCTCTCTAGCGGGCCCTCTCATATAATGTTTTATAGCGTCAGCTCACTAGCGGGCCTTCGCATATAATGTTTAGGATGGTCAGCTCTGCAGCAGACCCTCACCCATAATGTTTTAGATGGTCAGCTCAGCGCACGTTTCCCTCTTAATCATGGCCTCAGTTCTGAAAATCAAGGAAATTTTTGGGAGAATTTGCCTCTGCGCACGTTTCCCTCTTAATCATGGCCTCAGTTCTGAAAATCAAGGAAATTTTTGGGATAATTTGCCTCTGCGCACGTTTCCCTCTTAATCATGGCCTCAGTTCTGAAAATCAAGGAAATTTTTGGGAGAATTTGCCTCTGCGCACGTTTCCCTCTTAATCATGGCCTCAGTTCTGAAAATCAAGGAAATTTTTGGGATAATTTGCCTCTGCGCACGTTTCCCTCTTAATCATGGCCTCACTTCAGAAAATCGATGAAATTTTTGGGAGAATTTGCAGATGATATACAAGTAAATATACAGCAAATACTGTTTGGTAACAATTTTTCGCCTAAAGTCGTTTTTATTTTCCTTTTTGTGTGTTTTACGGTCAGTCTGTAAAAATGGCGTACTACGGGCGAAAGATCGTTCCCAGCAGCGATGTTGGAGTCCAAGGTGCATCCAGACATCCTCCCTATGCTGTCCCTGAACCATTTCTGTAGTGTTTCCATCTTTTTCTGCCCTTTTCCTATGGACCAGGCACCCTCCCCTCATCAGAGCAGGGGGTGCCTGGTGTAATGCTCGAGTCCTCCCATTGACTTCAATGGGGCTCGGGTGCTCGGCCGAGCACTCGAGCCTCAGGGGGTGCTCGGTCAGAGCACCCGAACATCCGAGCATTGGGGTGCTCGCTCATCACTACTAGTTCTCTATTGAACAGAAAGAGAAGAGGCAGGACAAGGTCAGCAGGCAAGACCACTATGATGCATACAGACAGACAGGACCCACAGACCGAGGCCTGATCCCTGCAATCCGGGAAAGGGATATTATCACGGTGCCTGTGCTTTCCTATTCTGAACGGCGACATTATTATCACTGACGTTCTCTGATTGGCTGGTCTTAATTGCTACTACTAGGGCTTGCCTTTATATACCCTGGGTTGTCCTCCCTTAGGAGCCCTTTTGTGGTGTACGAGTTCCTGAGTTTGTTCTCTGCCTATGCTGATTCATGTATGACCTGGCCTGCTTGACTACGATTTAGTTCCTGTATTCCTGTTGCTGCGCTCCGTTGCTGACTGTATCCTAGCTGAGAACCCGCTCCATTGCTGACCGTATCTGGCTGAAGAACCCGCTCCGTTGCTGACTGTATCCTGGCTGAGAACCCGCTCCATTGCTGACCGTATCCGGCTGAAGAACCCGCTCCATTGCTGACTGTATCCTGGCTGAGAACCCGCTCCGTTGCTGACCGTATTTGGCTGAGAACCCGCTCCGTTGCTGACCGTATTTGGCTGAAGAACCCGCTCCATTGCTGACTGTATCTTGGCTGAGAACCCACTCCGTTGCTGACCATATCCGGCTGAAGAACCCACTTCGTTGCTGACTGTATCCTGGCTGAGAACCCGCTCCGTTGCTGACCGTATTTGGCTGAGAACCCGCTCCATTGCTGACCGTATTTGGCTGAAGAACCCGCTCCATTGCTGACTGTATCTTGGCTGAGAACCCACTCCGTTGCTGACCATATCCGGCTGAAGAACCCGCTCCGTTGCTGACTGTATCCTGGCTGAGAACCCGTTCTGTTGCTGACTGTATCCTGTCTGAGAACCTGCTCCATTGCTGACCGTAGTTGGCTGTCTGCCGCACTGTAGCCATTGCCAGCCGTAGATTCCTATCCACGTGATTACCATGTATAGTCAGTGCCTCTCGGTGACCGTGTGAGGTAACCGGTTTCCAGAGCCTTGTGTTTGATTCTCGGTGTGCGCCGCGGGGCGCTGTTTTCTGTCGACCAAAGGCTAAGCATTGTGCTCAAGTTGCTCTACTGCCATCTAGGTGGTGTGTACATTCGAAGTACCGGTGCAGTGTTATACACACTGACTGAGTTACTCTGATCACTCTCTGTGTCTGCCTCCCTAGTAGTGCTGGGCTCACTCCCTGTGGGAGTTGCAGTTACTATCTGGGCATTGTCATTAACCTTGTATGTACCTGGATCCTCCAGGTAAAGAGCACTACCTTTTCTGACTGCAGAGTCTTGGGCTCAAGAGCCAGCGTTGCATTTTCACCTTGCAGGTTGAGAGACACTGGTTGCGTTCCTAGTACCTACCATATATCGATCCACCCCTAGCGTTCTAGGGTTTTCCAGTAGCAGCTGCCTAGGTCTCCTTTAACCCTTTCAGGGCTGGTCTGCATATACACGGTTGCCCCTGCCAGCGGGCTAAGGCCTTGGTCAGTGTTGCCTCGCTCCTATTGGGTCAATACCCAGGCGTCTGGGTTGTGCCAGTCCTCCACTGTGGGCTTCCTGCCACTGTAGTCCTGTTGCCATTTCTGGACAGTGTACCAGTTACCTTGCCAGTTCTGCCAGAGTTCTGAACTGTCAGCCAGGTCCAGTTCATTCCGTTTGCCCTTACGGTTCCAGTACCCAGGCATCTGTGTCTTTCTGTCCTATTTGTGGACCTCCTGTGTTGGCAGCCTACCATCTGTTCTGGGACTGTATGTTTAACCTCACTAGGTGTGACAGTGCCTGTCCTATATACGGCCAGTATCCTGATTGTCTAGTTCAGTCCTAATTACTGTACTCCTGTTTATATCTTCATGTTCTGTTTGTGGGTCTAAGGCCTACACTCGTGTATGCACTTTATTCTAATAAAGTTATTTTAACCTTACCATTCTGTCTGAGTGTTCATGTAAAACCGTGACAGTTATACTGCCGACAGGGAGAACTCCAGAGGTCATGGCCGCTGTAAAGCAGTAGGAACCGCTGCACAAAGAAGTAAGTGAGCCCTTGCTGGTATGCTACTAGTGGGCTGGCCATTCCCAAGGCCTCAGCTGGAAGGCGATAGTGGAAGTGCTGGTAAGGTGGTAGTGGGCAGGACCACTGGCAGGAGATGCTAGGGAGCTAAGAAGAACCCGAAGGGGCAGACAAGGGAAAGACAGTCTAACCGGGTCAATACCAGATGAGAGCGCAGTACTTCAGAGAGAACCGGGAGCGTAGTCAGAGCAGGCCTAGTCACAACCGAGTAGCAACACTGAGTGCAGTACCAAGGGGAGATCTGGAAGTACACTTAAGCCAGGCCAAGTCAGGAACTGAAGGAACAATCACTGAGGCGAGGTCCACTAGGGGCTGGGAAAAACGGAGTCAATACAGACTTAGATCAAGCAACAGGAACAAACAACGCTAGCGCTCAAAAAGAATAAAAATCAGGCAAGGCCTTGCTGTCTCTGAGCCCTAATGAAGTGCTGCCGAATCAATGAGAGAGAAGGGGCTGTCTCTCCCAAGAAAGACTGACAGAGAGCAGTGACACCACCTTCATCCCCGTCAATCCATCATGCCTTCGAGAGGTTTACAATTTTGCACTGAACACATCTACAACAGCTCATTTCCATATAGAAATTCAGTATTAGTCATTATCATATTCAAGTAAGTCTTTTTCTATGTTAATGTGGCTTTATGCCACATTCACTAAGCTCCGATAGCAGCCTCTGCTGTCAGACATCACAGTCTCAACATGTTGGGATCTGAGCCAAGAAAAAAGTAGAAGAGTCAGGGCAGCGCTGTATCCAAGTATAATCTGTTGTAATAAATGGTCCAAATAAATAAAAACGGCAGACATAAAAAACAGTAAATATAAAAAATAAAAACAGGATAAAAACAGAGACTAAATTAAATGAAATACAATCAAAAGATATGCATTACAACAAAAAAAGCAAAAATAAAACAAAGGGATGGACAGTGCAGACAGCAGAGAGAGAGAGAGACAAAGACAGAGAACAATATCTAAGAGTAGATAATGTCTAAGTGTGTTGTATGGTTACAAGAATAAGGAATTTATTATCAAACAATACAAGCAATTAAATAAGTGTATATATAAGTTCTATAATTATTATATGGGAAATTAAAAGATTAGCATTTAGTAGAGAACAACACTATGGATGCTATGCAATCACTAATGTAAGCAAGGATGGTTTAGTGTGAACCACATGAAATAAAATAGAAGAAGCTGGTATGAGGGTGTCCTTACATTGGGTCCAACACAGGGTGATGTACGGTATATCGAAGAAATAATAGTTTCACTGAAGCAATACAGATACAGATAGTGATCTGTGAACTGAAAGCTAAACTTGGAATATTCGCTGCACAAATTGAATAAGTATTTTTGTGTGTGATGCAGCGTGGTAAGGGAGAGGTTAAAAAACAAAACTTTTATTTTCTCTCCCCCTGAATTTGCACAAGTAACTGATTGCAGTCTGGTGTGATGGGAGTGCTTAATTGCTGGTTTCCAAGTGGTGGTGTTCTTCTTTATTAGGCAGAGAAGGAGAGTGATCTGTAAGTCTTGATCAGTGATCTATGAACTGAAAGATAAACTTGGGATATTTACTGCAGAAACATTTTTGAGTGTGGTGTAGTGTGGTAAGGGAGAGGTTAAAAAACAAAACCCCTTTTTTCCCTCCCTCTGCATTTGAACAAGGAACTGATTGCAGTCTTGTGTGGTGGGAGTGGTTAATTGCTTGATTGTAAGTAGTTGCTTTCTTCTTTATTAGGTATATAGACAGTGAATATGTGAATTTTGTCTCAGTGTACTGTAGTGAAGTTCCAGGGTCCATATCACTGTGACAAGTGTGAGCAAGTGGCCTCTCTCGAACCTCAGATTGGAGACCTGGAGTGGAATATTACAACACTGAGAGATATTGGCAACCATGAGAAGAGTCTCTTGTTCACTGAGCAGAGTTTAGGTGAGTCACCTAGCAAAGAGGGAGGAGATCAGCCAGAAGGGAACCAGGCATATAGTTGGGTAACAGTTAGACATGGTTGCAGTGGGGGAGGGAAGAACAGATAGGATAATCTGTGGTTCTGATCGCAGAAACCAAATGGTTTGCTGTCTCCCGGGTGCCTGGGCTTGGCACGTTGGTGAATGAGTGGGCAGATTATTGGGAGGTGCTAGAGAGGAAACAGCTGTCATGGTGCATATTGGTACCAATGACAAAGGAAGAGGAAAATGCAGAATCCTAAAAGGTAATTTTAGGGATTTAGGGAGTATGATTAGGAAATGGACCTCCAGTGTACTATTATCAGAGATATTACTTGTGCCATGCACTACACCAGAGAGACTACGGGAGGTTAGGAAACTTAATGCATGTCTGAAGACTGGGAGTAAGAAGGAGGGCTTTGGGTTTTTAGAGCACTGGGCTGATATTGCATTTGAGTACAATCTCTACAGTCCAGATGAATTGCACCTGAATGCAAGAGGGTCTCATGTGCTTGAGGAGAGGATGGCTAGATGGTGGGAGGAGATTTTAATCTAGGAAGGGGGAGGGGCCAATAAATACTGGGCAAGACTGTATAGAAAGGGTAGGTGACTTAGTTAGTACCCAGGGGGGTGAAGCTGGGGTCTTGGTTAGTACAGATAATAGGGAGAAGCCTATAAACCACATCATAATTAAATCACAAATGGAACATGGCAGTGACATTAATTGTATGCTTGCAAATGCCAGAAGTTTAACTGGTAAAATAGGGGAATTGGAGCTGGTAGCTGAAATCAAAAACTGACTTGATTGGCATAACGGAAATATGGTGGGATTACACACATGATTGGTCAATCAATTTGGAGGGCTACATATTGTTTAGAAAAGATAGGTCAAACAAAAGAGGTAGAGGGGTCTGTCTTTATGTCAAACCGGCACTATTGCCTCATTTGCTGGAAGATATATATGATGACAATAAAGAAAATAAGGAATCCTTGTGGGTTGAAATAGTAAATGTGGGTAAAACTGCCTAGAAAACATTAGTGGGTATTTGTTACAAACTACCAAACACTGGTAACCTGGAACTATCAGAGCAAATAGAAAAGGATTCTCAAATAGGGAGAACTACAATTATGGGGGATTTTAATTATGCAGAAATAGATTGGAATACTGGAACAACTAATTCTTCTAGAAGTAAGAATTACATTTCTGAACTTGTTGAATGACAATTTTTTGCCTCAACTACTACTGACCTCAACCAGTTGGGATGTGTGTCTGGATCTGGTAATAACTAACAATGAAGAGCTTATCTCCAACATCCAAGTAAGAGAGCACTTGAGGAATAGTGATCATAACATGGTATCATTTGAGATTAATTCAAAAACCTATTTGGTACGGGTTCCACCAAAACACTGAATTTTAAAAAGGCCAGTTTTAGCAGTTTTAATGCATCTATTGGTCTTGTTGACTGGGATGAAATATTTTCTGGAATAACACAGTGGAATATTCAAAATAACATTATGAAAATATACATATAAATGTATACCCTTTGGCTAACCAGTAAAGTAATTAATGAAATTAATAAGAAGAAAGTAGCATTCAAACATTTGGAAATACAAAGGCATTTGCAAAATACGAAGAAGCAAACAAAGCCTGTAAAAAGGCAATTAAATTAGCTAAAGTGGAGAATGAAAAAATAATTGTAAGGAAAGCAAGAGCAATCCCAAAAAATGATTTAAATATATTAATGGCAAAAAATTAAAGTCTGATAATGTTGGGACTGTGTTATCTGAAATGGGTGAGATGATCAGTGGGGACTGAGAAAAAGCAAATTTCTTTTCTTCTGGTTTTTACCAAGGAAGACCCAATGGACAAGAACCTGCAAACTACTTTTACAGAGCAGTCACAGCAAGCATGTGATTGGCTGACACAAGAAAAAGTGTTTAAACAATTAAATGGTGTTAAGGCCCAGGGCCAGATGGTATTTACCCACAGGTACTTAAAGCCTGGCCCTGGCCAGACAATTTTTTTTATTTTCAGGGTTCTTTCATTACAGGTATGGTGCCCATGGATTGACATAAAGCAGATGTGGTGCCCATATTTAAAAAGGGATAAAAGTCCCAGCTGGGCAATTCCAGAACTGTAAGCTTGAATCTGTGGTGGGGAAACTGTTTGAAGTGTTGCTAAGGGAATATATTCAAGAAAGCATCTTGAACAGGAATATTATTAACAGGAGCCAGCATGGCTTTGTAAAAAACAGGTCTTGTCAAACTAACTTAATTGCATTTGACGAACCAGTGAGTATCAATGTAGATTTGGGTGCTGCAGTTGATATGATCTGTTTAGACTTTGTTAAGGTATTTGTGTTAGCAGAACCAGGAGTCAGACTGTATAGTTAATATAACCTTTATTATGAGAATAATACAGTAATGCAATATAATATATACACACAGTGGGTGATCGAAAAGGTGAGTACTGTATCAGGAATAGCAGTTTCCCAATATCACCACCACACTGTCCGAGACTAGGCCTCAGCCTGCTGGAGTCTTGCGGTACAGTAACGCCCAAGAGTGATACTGACTCAGCCTGCAGTCAGTAGCTGGGAGTCTGATAGCCCCAGATCAAAACTAGGAAGGATGTCTGAATAACGGAACCAACCCTAGGAGCGAACAGACAGGGCCTTCTAGTAAGCACCAGATAGGATAGTCAGACGAGCCAAAGTCATACACGGAACGAGTAGTCAGCCTGAGCCACGGGTTTACACCAGATAGGATATCCACTGAAGCAATGGAATGCTGGATGCGCAGTGGACAGAGCCCCAGGTCAACACCAGAGTGGGTAGTCAGACAAGCCTAGGTCATACACAGAGCGGGTAGTCAGCCAGAGCCACTGGTTTGCACCAGAAAGGATATCTGAGCCAAATCGGAACGCACAAGGAGAATAGTCAGACAGAGTCATGGGTCAACAACAGAATGGATGGTCAGACAAGCCGGATTATACACAGGAATCAGGAATACTAGATAATGAACTGCTCAGAACACCAATGTAAGGGTAACTGATACACAGGCCCATAGAGGTTTATAATGGTGTAGGAGGAGGCGGGACTAATTAGGTCCCCCAGGCTGGGCCTATAACAGGCGTCCAGGCAAGTACCTGATTCAATGCTGCCAGTAACCAAGAACCAGACTAGGCCGCAGGCAGAGGAATGCTGCTAGTGATGCAGGAGTGTCCATCCAGAACCCTACTCCTGGCTGAACGGCGCAGGCCGAGGTAAGGCACTGTGACAGTACTACCCCCTCAAAGCCCTCTCCTCCGCGGACAGGGTCGGGGCTTTGTAGGAAATCGAGCATGGAATCTGCACACCAAGACAGGAGCGTGTACATCATCAGCTGGAATCCAGGAGCGCTCCTCTGGACCATATCCCTTCCAATTAATAAAATATTGTAAGCGCCCTCGTACTACACAGGAGTCCAGACCAAGGGCTTTAACAGGGAAACATGAAAGACATTATGTATCCGCATACTGGCAGGCAGTTCCAACGCATAAGCCACCAGGTTGATCTTGCGCAACACCTTGAAGGGACCAACAAATCGAGGAGCCAGTTTATTGCATGGGACCTGGAGGTGCAAATTACGGGACGACAACCACACTCTATCTCCAACCTGGAAGGTCGGTGCTGGGAGACGTCTACAGTTAGCCTGCCTTTTTTGTTGCTGCACTGAACCACATAGGGTATGCTGTACCCGAAACCATGAGGAACGGAGTGCCTGCAAATGCTCATCCAGAGCTGGAATAGCTTGTGCACGGAAGGTTTCAGGAAGAACACAGGGTTGGAACCCATAATTAATCAAGGAAGGGGAACTCTGAGTGGAAGAGTCACACCGCACAATTTCTGACAAACTCCGCCCAGGGCAACAGGGTAGCCCAGTTGTCGTGGTGGTCAGACACATAGCAGCGGAGAAATTGTTCCAAGGCTTGCTACAACCTTTCTGCTGCACCGTTGGATTGCGGATGGTATGCGGA
Organism: Rhinophrynus dorsalis; assembly: GCA_037306005.1. Taxonomy (NCBI): domain Eukaryota; kingdom Metazoa; phylum Chordata; class Amphibia; order Anura; family Rhinophrynidae; genus Rhinophrynus; species Rhinophrynus dorsalis. The sequence continues at coordinate 642,066,544 of CM074718.1, read as the reverse complement.
GGAGAATGCCAATTGAATTCCCATTTGCGCACAGAAACACCTCCAGAAGCAGGACACAAACTGGCTTCCTCTGTCAGACACGATCACCTTCGGGATACCATGGAGTCGGAACACCTCCTTTGCAAACACCACCGCCAAATCCTTCGCGGATGGCAAGCCCTTGAGTGGCACAAAGTGATTCATCTTTGAGAATTTGTCCACAATTATAAGTATTGCAGTAAAGCCCATGGACCTAGGAAGGTCAACCATAAAATCAATGGATAAGTGAGACCAGGGGCGTTCCCCATTGGCCACAGGCTGGAATAATCCTACTGGCAGATGTCGGGGAGACTTATTTTGAGCACGTGGTGCAGGCAACAGTAAAGGCGGCACAATCAGAGAGGAGGCTTGGCCACCAAAACAGTCTAGACAAGGACCAGATTAACTGGTCTCGCCCAATATGGCCAGCGATTTTGGAAGCATGGTATGTCTCCAGGATTTTAATGCGGAATTGAGCCAGTACAAAACATCTCCCACATGGAGTCTCTGCTGGGGCAGATGCTTGGGTAGCCAGTATCTCCTCTCCCAGAGTCGTGGCCAGAATGAAATCAGCAGGAATGATCGGAGTGGAGGGAACCTCCCCCTTGGATCTACTACAAAATTGGCATGATAGGGCATCAGCCTTAACATTTTTTGAGCCTGGAAGGTAGGAGAACACGAAATTACACCTGGATAAGAATAATGCCCATCTGGCCTACTGGGAGGACAGCTGCTTGGCTTCAGACAAGTATGTCAAATTCCGTAAGAATGAAAATAGGGGAACTGGTACCCTCCAACAGATGACACCACTCTTTCAATGCCAAAATTATAGCCAGCAACTCCCTGTCACCAATCTGATAAACCCTCTCCGCCTTAGATAGTTTTTTCGAGAAGTAGCCACAAGGGTGCAAAGCCTCTCCAGGAGCTGACCGTTGAGAGAGGAGGGCGCCTACTCCAATCTCTGACGCATCAACCTCCAAGGTAAAGGGCAGAGCATGATTGGGATGTGCCAGGATTGGTGCTGTGGAAAATGCTGCTTTGAGATTGTCAAAGGCAGACAGTGCATCAGGAGACCATTCTAACACTTTGGCTCCTTTCAGCTTCATGTCAGTGATGGGTTTTACAATGGTCGAGAAATTTTTTTATAAATTTACGGTAATAATTTGCAAAGCCCAGAAATCTTTGAATTGTCTTCAGTCCATCTGGACGAGGCCACTGAACCACAGAAGACAGTTTTTTGGGGTCCGTAGCAAACCCAGATACGGAGATAACATACCCAAGAAAGGTAACTTGGGTCTTGTGAAACTCACACTTTTCCAACTTGCAGAACAAGTTGTTTTCTCTCAGGAGTGAAAGAACCTTGGATACATCCGCATAGTGGGCCTCCACCACTGGAGAATGGATAAGGATGTCATCCAGATATACAACAACACAGCTTTGCAAAAGTTCTCTCAGGATGTCATTTATGAATTCTTGGAAGACAGCGGGAGCGTTGCACAGTCCAAAGGACATGACCAGATATTCATAATGCCCGCTCCGGGTGTTGAACGATTTCTTCCATTCATGCCCTTGTTTAATCCTGACCAAATTGTAAGCTGCCCTCAAATCGAGCTTAGTAAAGATAGTAGAACCTTTGAGGCGGTCAAATAGCTGAGTAATCAGTGGTATAGGATACGCATTCTTTACCATAAGTTTGTTTAAGCCCCGACAATCAATACAAGGGTGTAGTTCTCCGTCCTTCTTTTTTACAAAAAAAAATCCAGCACCCGCAGGGGATGAGGATTTCCGAATGATCCCCCTCTCCAAGGCATCAGCCACATACTCCTCCATGACCTTATTCTCTTCCACAGATAGAGGGTACGTACGACCCCGCGGAGGGGTAGTCCCAGGCAAGAGCTCGATCATGCAGTCATATGGTCTATGGGGAGGTAAAGCTCCTGCCTGGACTTTGTTAAATAACTCGGAAAACTGCGAATAAGCCTCAGGTAGGCCTTGAGACTCGGCACAGGCAAGTGTGATAGGACGTGAAAGACACGACTCCTCACATTGAGTTCCCCAGGACAATATCTCACACGTGCTCCAGTCAATTTTAGGGTTATGTTTTTATAACCATGGGAACCCTAATACAATAGCATAATGTGGGAGTTTATTACCGGAAACTTCAGGGTTTCCTTATGCAGGGCTCCCACGCTTATGGTAAGTGGTGCCGTCTCATGGGTAATATGTGCTGGCAGCAGGGGTCTGGACGCTCTTAAATGCTTCCCCTACCACTCCCCTAACACTAGTCCCACCGGCCGCTTCACCATTACTGTTACTACTACTGATAACACCACACACATCAAGTTCAGCACCAGAGTCTTCCTCCTTACAGTCACTAGTAATATATTGATTACCCCCTCCTTCACTCGTAACACTAACAAGCTGCTTGACCTCCTTAGTAGAGTTTTCAACTTGGAAAGTAATATGCCTATACAACAGGATTTGAACATAAAGGAATTGTTTACTAAAGTTGAAAAGATCATGGTTAAAGAAGCCCATACATGGTGGGATATCAATACTTTGGAAAATTCTATTAAGGTGAAAAGGATTCCAAGAGGTTTGCGAATCAAAAAATTCCCATCATTTTCAATCACGGATTCTACATTAATTGAAAAATGGAATATGGAACTTACTTCCTGTTCACTGAGATTAATACAAATGATTATTGATTATAAGTCTGATATTTTGATCTCCACTCAAAAAGAAATTAAAGATATACAATCACAGATTTTGACATTTGAACAAAATACCAGTTTTAAGGATTTGGATTTAAAACTACAAACGAATATGGCAAAATTAGAGGCATCTATTTCGGAGACAAAAAGATCGAAATTTGCATGTGACAAACTTGATTATGATTCTAATAATGTGTATTCCTGGTCATCACGTTCACAAGGTTATAGGAAATCATATAAAAAGTCTATTTTGAAGAATAAAAAAGTCAATTTTTCAGACAAGGAACGTGATACGTCTGATGTTGATTCAGACTATAATCCTACTCAGGATATAGGAACAGAGGATAATTCAACCATTAACCAGTTGGATACATCTACTATTACTGGTATTAATCCTAATGAGTCAAAAAATTAGACTGTTCCGTGGCGTCTTCGATCCAACAGAGGGACTTTAAATGTAAACGCACCAGAAGGGCGGGGATCAAACACCGCAAGAACAACCAGACAGTCCGGGAATGTGAACACGACTTAGCACCTATTCCAGATACTAATGTTATAAACCTTTCGAGTAGGGCTTTAACAGCTACAGAGTTACAGGTTTTGTCTACAGGATTGGGCTTTTCCCCAACTATCCATTTCAATCTTTTCAAGACCCTACTCGATATTAATAGGTTTATTAGAATTTTGACATTAAGGACGTTTTACCATATGGAAGATCATCATAGTATAGAGATGTCTGTGGGTGAACTGGGTTTGACGGAGAACACAGGGTTTGATAATAATTTTTTTAACTACAATTTTAATAATCAAACACATGAAGTAACCATGTGCCCTCCGTCTCCAGAACACATAAGTACTCTAACAGTATGGTCATTCAATGAACAATGTGTTTTGTTACATTTACAGTCTTTAGGTGCTGATAGTGTTAGAGACAATACCACTGGACGACTTCCAATTAATATCAAAACCAAGTCAACTTTCTATCCTGTACAGTGTAGAGGTAATGCCATTGATATATTTCAGCGGACAGTTGAAAGGGAACTTACCAAACTAGCACAGACCGTCCTCAGTGACACATCTGATAGGTACAGGCAGAATTTGACAAAACAAAAATTTATATCACTGAATGAATTGACTCCATTGTCATTAGGAATTCTGATAAAGGGGGAAGTGTGGTAGAGTTGAATAAAACGGATTATCATGCAGAAGCCCTCAGACAGTTGTCAGATTCCGATACTTATATTGCTCTTAATGGAGATCCTACTAAAGGTTTTGTGGACGATTTAAAGCTAGTGATACAATTGGGCATCACCACGGGGTGCATCAGCGACAGAGAGGCTGAACTTTTGGTAGTTAGGGAACCGGTGGTTCCTATATTTCATCATCTGCCGAAGACTCACAAGTCGTTGGTGTACCCGGTGAGTAGGACCATAGTATCTGGTATAGATTTACTTAATGAGAATTTGTCGGACCTAGTAGACCAGTATTTGCAACCCCTTGTTATTGGTCTCCCCACTTATCTGAGGGATTTGTCCCATGTATTGCAAATTATAGGTAACATTACATGGTGTAGTAATTATACCTGGCTTATTGTTGACGCAATTTCTTTGTACTCTTGTATCCCACATGAAGTGGATTTATCTGCTGTGGACTTTTTTTAGATCAGGAAAGTAACTATACAGATGATCTTAAGAAGTTCCTGAACTTGTCTATCAGATATCTCTTGACCCACAATTTTTTTTTGTTTGATGGGGCTTTCTATCTCCAGAGACGTGGAGCTACTATGGGCGCAAAGTTTGCGCCCTCCTTTGCCAACCTGTTTATGGGTTGGTGGGAGCGGCTGCATGTCTTTGGGGATAGAAACCCCTATCGAGCATTTATAGTATCTTTTTATAGATACATAGACAATCTTATTTTTGTTTGGTCAGGGGATGTATCTATGATAGACGAGTTCATGGAATATCTCAACGATAATACATGTGGTTTAAAGTTTACACATACTGCTCGGAATAATTGTTTTGATTTTTTAGATATGACACTTACAGTGGATACAGGTGAAATTTACAGCACCACATTCAAGCAATACTCTCCTTTTGGCTAGTAGTTGCCATCCCAGACATCAAGTAAAGAATACTCCCAAAGGACAATTTATTTGTCTTAAATGGATTTGTTCTACTACAGATAGTTATTTGGAACAGGCTAATATTTTAACCGATAGGTTGTTACGGAGGGGATATTCTTTATCCATTATCAAACAGGCTAGAAGTTTTGTTGACCCATTGGATAGATTGGATTTGACAAAAAAATCATTCAGTGGTAGATCATCTCTTAAGTTAAAGAAAAGGGATCTTTTCCTGTTACTTTTGTAACAGATTACAGTCAGGAGTACAACAAAATTTGCAAAGTGATTAAGGATTTGTTGCCCATTTTACATGAGGACAAGGCTTTACAGCCTGTTATAAGAGATGGCTGTAGATTTACAAGTCGGAGGGCACCTACTTTGGGTAATTTATTATCCCTTTTCTTGGAAGAGAAATGGTATGGGTAAATAAAATTGATTGAATATAAGAGGGTTTTTTAAATGTGGTGGCAGGTGTCGCTGCTGTAAATTTGCTAATATATCTAAAACATTTATTAGCAGCAACACTTCTAAAGAATATGCCATCAAGACCTTCATTAATTGTTTTACAATCAATGTTGTCTATCTAATCACTTGCCAGGAGGACAACTCACCAATTAAAGGATAGGATTAGAGAGCATATCAATGCTGTAGAGAGAGTAGATGTGAGATCACCCATTGCGAGAGATTTTATGATTCATGATTCCAGTTTGGACCACTTTAGTTTTCAGGGTGTAGAAAAAGTATCCAGACCTGCTAGAGGTGGGGCTATTTTTCCCAAACTAGCTCGTAGGGAGATGTTCTGGATCTTTCAATTGAAGACTCGTATTCCGGATGGTCTGAATTTGGAATGGGATCTTAGTATATACTATTGGCTTGCATGTAGTTGATTTGGTCTATATTTCTTACTCTCTATACATGATTCTTTTTGATATGCTTAGAACTATTTCCCAAGTAATAGCCCTCCGACTAAAACTACACCATATATGTGTTTCCTTGCTGTTCCCTGTTGTTTCGTATATGAAAGCATGACATATGTATGTCTCTTTAAGAGCTGAGATAAATAATCAATAGACTTTCTTGCTTCTAATTAGATATTAGTGTCTAAAGTTTTTATTTCACAATAATTATGTACACATATCATTTTTAAATGGAGATGTGTGTTTGTTTAAGTTGAGCTCACAGAGGTGGGGCTTAAAGTTTAAAAGCACACCTGCTAGTCAGGTGATTATATCTATGAGTAAGGACTTCGGTCCGAAACGCATTAGGTGGTTGAATGTGTCTTTTTTGATGTAACCTCAACAGTTTTGAGACAAAGTTTTTATTTTTTGAATCAATAAAATTGGTGATTTGAATTGCTTGTTGGAGCAGTGTTGCTGTTGGTTTTTTATTTTTGAGAATGCTTCATGTCGGAGGTGGACTCTCTGTTCAACGTGTACCTGTTCCTTTCAAGTCACCGCTTGTACATACACCTGCATGGCGTTTCTGTTTTGGCACTGGTGAGTGAAGTCTCTGTGAAAGTATTATATGTATACTATATTATAGTGTATATTAGGTTCCTCTTACACCCCACAGCCATTTATTTATACATCTGAGCGGCTTTTTTCATTATTGAATGACCTCCTTAGTACTAGCACTGGCGGGACTGCTTGGGGAGGGCACATTTGACTTAGGGTCCCCTGCTGTCACACTTGGCATCATCTTCTCCTTCCCCCTTCCTGAGTATTACAAGGCACACTAGCAGCTTCAGAACTGGTGGCAGCAGCTTCAACACTGGTGGAGATTTCTTCTCTGCAATGGCACATGGAAGCAAAAAATGTGATTTGTAGCACCTCTGAGAGGCCACCATGCTTTAGAACAAAACACTTTATTTTGTTCATCTTCAGTGAGTGCTCATCACAATATTTCTTTGTTTGTCTCATTAACCCCTTAAGGACCGAGAAAACCTGAGGTGGATTTCACTTAGGGGCCGGAGCAATTCTGACCTTTTTGACTATGCCTTTGTTTACAGTGTTTTCCCTCAAAGTACTTTATTTTACCCATGAACATTATATACCGTTTTTTTACGCACAAATATTTTAGTAAAATTAAAGAAAACAGTTAAAAAAAATGTAGAAAAATGCCATTTTTTTTCCTCTTGGGATCATTTGGGCGCAATGGGTTACATTTTTAGGGAGACTGCATGAAAGGTATGACCAGTCATACCTACAAAATGGGCAGTTTTAAGTGGGCACTGTCCCCCTGGGTGAAAATCCCCATGTTCCTTTTTCCCACCCTATTTTCCCACTTTTATTATTGATTAAATTTGGTGGTGTATATAAATGTATTACATGGCTCCACAACAATCACATTTCCACTTTTGGTAACTGACATATTGTTTTTTTTAAATATTTTTTTTTTTTGCAAAAAAAAATTGTGTTGTGTCTTTTTTTAAAAAACAAAAAAAAACAAAAGTTGATTTTAGCAGATCAAAAATTGACCTGCTAACAGCCAGCCTCCAGCACAGCAGTGAAGGGGTTAATACCCCCAGCTGCTGATGTTTTTTTAGACCAGTAGGTGTCTCCTCTCTGCTTCTCTGTCCCTTACTTTGTTGGTAAGGGACAGACGGGTTGAGGAGAGACTCAGAGACAGTGTGTGAATCGCACTGTCTCATTCACTGAGAATTCCGGTATATGTGATTGCTGCTTCAGTGGAGCTCCGGTACAGGAGCATTCAGTCACAGCCTGGAATAAATGATAGCAGCGTGCACAGAGGCACGCTGCTATCATTTATCCCATGATGGTCCAGGACCGTCATGGGTCCTTAAGTGGAATCCGGTCCGGGACCGTCATGGGTCCTTAATGGGTTAAGGGAAAGAATGTTGATAGAAAACTTCACAGTAGTCATGAGTATTAATTATCACAAAGGCAAAATAAAGCAAATCAAATTTCGACTCCCTTTTCTTTTAGATTTTCTGGAGAAAACTTATGTGTTTATATAAGTGCATTGGACCATATTCAGGAAGATAAAGTTGATTAATTAGGACAAAGTAACTTTGTCACAGGGAACAAATGTAAATTCCTAATGAGATTAATGGGCTTTTAACCTTTTGATTTCTGGAGAGGTCTCCAAAGAAAAGGGTTAAAAGCCCCAGTTACACAAATGAGAATGTTAATTTGACCCCTATGCAACACCTGCCAGCTACGTCCAGAGATAATTCCTGGCTTTGGCTCTTTGTCATTGGATCCTGCCCCTGATTATAAAGTAGCAGTAAACTTGTTTTTGTGAAGAAGAAAAAACACTCACACACATAATATGGCTTTTCCTGGTGAGTAAAACAATGTTACTCTGGTTTATATAGCATTTGTTTATATTAATATTGCCCTGTAGATGCCAGAATGCAGGTAGATATCTGTTGCATTCTACAGGAGAGATGGGTCACTGACAACAGTTCTCCATAGAATATGATACTATCGCTGAGTCACTTCCTTTTGTCTGTTTGAACTTTCAGGTCATAAGCTCCTTGCATCTCATTTTCTAGAACATTTAATGGTTAAAGAGCCGACCGGCTCGAAAGGGACTGACAGTGATGTCCGTGCTTCCTGCTCCTGTCACCATCGGTAAAACGCCGATATCTGCAGAACCGGGTAATATTTCTGGCGACTAGCGCTACTAAGCAGCTAGTCGCCAGATGAGCAATCAATCAAGCTTAAGTTATTGCGGGGTGGTAGTTCCCCTTTAAGCTATTCTAATAAAACAGCTGCTAGCGGTGAGTGTACCCTTGTTCTGCTCAGAAGGAAAAGCTCTATAACATATATGTTTACATAAAAAAGCTTTCTGCTCCTTTAAAATGAAATTTTTAAGCCATATTTTATGTGAATGTCATTAAAAAGGTTAATAGCCTATGAGCTCTTTAGTTTCTACATGTTAAAATTGATTATGCATTTGATTTTGTGCAGTATTTTTGTATGGCTGATGTCTGTTCTGCTGTAAAAGTGCAGGTATAACTCTGTTCATGGTTTCCTGTTGACACCACTCTACATGTTAGTATGGACCTTGAGTGACACTCTTTAACGTGACTGTCCAAATGTTGAGAAATATGCCCTATAGTGCAGTTGATTTGCCCTAGAAATAATCCTCTTTAACTTTATGCATATGGTCATAAGTGTGTACTTAAACCTACAGTTTCAGCCATGTGCTGCATGGAGACTGAATCCCAAATGTTTCTAGCTGTGAGAAAATAAGTATGTAAAGTAATTGGAAGAACAAAAGAAAACACTTCAATTGTTTAATTCTTCTGCCAAAGTCTACATTATGCAAGGCCAATATGAATTTTTGGAACTTTCTTGACGTCCTTACTCAAGCATGTTTTTTTTTATGGCACATTCACTTTGCGCAATGGTTTTCAACTTCTGTCAAAAATTGTACGAAGCAGATGAAGTGCCCTAGACATTAAGGCCAATACAACTGACATGCACTTGTTTTTTTATTCTTTCTGCTCATGATTTAATGAGGTAATATTTTAACACTATAATTAACTGACTGATAATAGCATTTAGCAAAAATAAATTGTAACTGCCTTTCTTTCACTGAATGTCTATTTTTTTAGACCTCAAGTACAGTTGTATATGTTTAAACTATGTATAATATACACAGCATTGTAAAATAATATACTGTTTGCTTTTCCCTAGAAAAATTTTGCCTTTCCGCCTATGCAAAATTGTCCTTTTTTATTTTTATTTTATTTAACACATTTTTCACCTATATTTCCTATAGGTATTACAGATCCCACTGTAAAATGACTTCTTCTGAGAGCTGATGTTTAGAAATGAGTGGCTGAAAGTCAAAGTTGTGAGTCCTAAAGTAACATATGCTTTGAAAAATGTGTTAGCATGCAGAGTGCATTTGTCCTTTGCCCACAACACTAACTGCTTAAGTGACACTGACATATATTCATGATTATATCAAGTAAAAAATAAAGTACAGCCTACAATGAGGCAGATGCGTATGGTAGAGGTGGTGGTGGGGGACTGGCATGGTGTGATTTGTGTACCATTGTCATACGCTATCCTCCTTCTCAGGTTATTGACATACATTACTTTTCAGTCATAGCAGTGGTCCCGAGTGGGGTAGATGGTGGCAACCCTTCTTCACATCCCTCCCCCACCTCCTCATCTGTGCTGCTGTTAATATATTTGTCCAGGCTTTGTCTGTCATGTGTGGTTTCTTCTACCTGATACTCAGATGGTATGAGATGTTGGTTCATTTTTAAGAATGTTAGTCTCCCAATATTGCTGCCTGATGACTGATAGGGTGACTGTGTGCATTTTGACATATGTGCCTGTCCAGGGTCAGACTTTCCAATGGCTTTCTCAAACAGTTTATAGATAGGCACAGTGCTCCTTTCTGCTAACCTTATAGCCATGTCATCATCCTCACTCTCAACTTCATCTTTATCTGAACAAGAGAAGGATGCTGGAGGGATATATTCTAGATCTGCATCAGTCATCATTGGTTCATCCTCAGCATCACCTGACAGTTCTTTACCCACTACTACCCTTATATTCCTCCAAGCTTTTAGAGGTCTCAGACAATTTCTTTTTACTTTTACTGTAACAAAGTTACCTACTACTTTGAGGAAGGGTGTTTTGGTGCTTGTTTGACTCACTATCTGATGCAGCAGGCTGTTCAGCTGCTACATCTTCCTCTATTATGCTATTGTCAGCATCATCAACACTTGAATACGACTTGTTGTCATCTTCAGTGTTCTTATATGGCTCTTTATTTCTACTGGTGGTGCTGGAACTAGTTTTGTTGGGATCTTGAGAAACTGCATACTCCCTTGGAGTAGAGGAATCATTATCATTGATTGCACACGCTGCAGCAACCATTGCTGCAGTCAGTTTTTGAGCTACTACTTTACTTTCATGTCCCTGCACTGCTCCACCTCTCCCCCTTCCCCTTGTGCATTTACTGGACATTACACAACCGCACTGTGTTTTTTTTACTGTACTGTACACAACACAACTGATGGAGCTGTATGATGCCTCACCTAAGCCCAGTCAGCTGTCTGTCACTGTCACCTAATATATTTAGTTCTTTATTCTTTTTCATTTATTTATTTACGTTGTCCACCCTGTCCCAATAAAATTATAACTGATAAACAAAAGCAACACATTCTTTCCCCATATTTCCCCACCCAGCATAGAGACCATAACAGCAAGATCAGCAAGCAAATAGGTCTCTAGCTGCCTGTGTCTTGCCAGCCAGTCACATGGAATTTTGGAATATTTGGGATCAACCTTCTTCCTCCCTGCATCTCCCCAGAGTACCCCACTGACTCTCCTAATACACACTAATATACACTTACACAGAACAAATGTTTATACACACACATATATATATATATATTTACTGTATATATATCTTCAGCCCTTTTGTTGCTAATATGTATCAACATATTTGGGAATTTCCATGACTGGAATCCATTACAAAATTAATGTTGTCCATCTACTGTCAAGTCTTCTTGCAGTATGGCCTGCACATTTGCATTCAGGAGGTTTACTGTCAATTACATCATAAACCTTTGTTTGATGACGAATCCATGTACATTTTCCTCTCTTTGTTATGTTTACAATGTACTGCTCCATGCTTCTCTGTGTAACCTTACTTTTTTGTATGGCTTTGGCGTTCAGTGTCCATGTTTCACATCCATACGTAAGAACTGGGAGGACACACTGGTCAAAAACCTTTTGCTTTAGGCAGAGTGGGAAATTTGTCTTAAAGACAGTACTGTTAAGTTTTCCAAATGCTTGCCATCCCAGTTTTATTCATCACTCAATTTCCATCATGGTGTTTCCATCTGTTCACATTTTGGACATTACCTGTCCGAGGTAAACATACCTGTCTGCTTCCAGTTTGTGTTAATCTACTGAGATTTTCTTTGGTATGGTAAATTTGTTAAACTTGACTTGTGTTTTGTTGATATTCATCTTCACACCAAAAATGTTTGGTTTCCTGTTGTAGCTCTTCAATGCATTCTTTCAGTTCTTCCGGACTACTGGCAAAGAGTATGATAACATCTGTAAAACATAAGTGATGTAGGTAGTCTCCATTGATCTTAAATCCTTTTTGTCTCAATTTATTTTGCAGAAATTTTTATATAAACAACCAGAAACTAGTTTTGAGGAAATTGTGTCTCCTTGTCAGATGCTTTTTTTACGTTGATCTGGACTTTATCATTGTTGACCAGTATTGAAATAGTTACATCTTTATTTATTGATTGGAGGATATTGATGTAAGCTCTATCTATTCCTTCATTTATCAGGGGATTGATTATTGCTTGCTTTTTTACAAAATTAAAGTCATTTTTTGTAGTCAATGAAGACTATGCATAATAGAAGGTTGTATTCATTATGCCACTATATAACTTGTTGTCCTGTCTGGACATGGTCCATTACTGAAACCAATGCTGAAACCTGCTTATTTTTTGAGTTATCCAACATTAAATATTCTTTCCATTCTTCTTTAGAGTACCTTTGTGAAAACCTTGCAGATGACTGCAAATAAGTTTATTGGTCGGTAGTTTTTTTATATTCACCTAATTACCTCTTTGTGCCGAAGGATGATTTCTTCATTTTCCATGTTTCGGGCACTTTTTTATTTTAGCTAGGGCTTTGAATAATTGTTGACCTCTGACTTTCACCATTTCAATAGTGACTTTATCAGGTCCAGCTGATTTACGGTTTTTCATTGATTTTATTGCAGCATCTACTTTTTCTACCAAAACTTTTGGCACAGCTTCTGCTACTGGCACTGCATTCAATTTTTGTCCTTCGTCCTTATAAAGAGTTGAATCAAATTCTTCCACTTGTTTTAGTATTTGTTGCTGAGTTTTTTCTGTTGTACTTGTGCCATCTTCAAGCTTTAATGCAAACATGTGGCTTCTATTTGTGGCCATCTTTGTTTTACTTTCTTTAGATCTTGATTTTCTTCACTACAGAGTCAAGTCTTGTGAAGAAATTTTAAAGGCCACATCTCATGCCACAATAATGCCGAGACCTCCTGAAGCCTAAAGGTCACCTAATCAAAGGTCCCAAGATGGTCCTTGTGATGGAACTGTGGCAACCATGGGAGATATTGGGGTGTTAGAGACTATTTCTACCCAAAAGACTAACAGCCATAGACTGAGTTGCTTCCAATACATTTCTGGAGTGCAGAGATGGTGGGGGGTTGGGCGTTGCTTCCACTCTATTCCAGGTATGTGCTAAGGAATGTTAATTGATTCCTGCTGTGCTTCCTGGACCAATCAGAGGAGGTTATTGATGAGCCAGTTAAGAATGTAGGATTTCAAGTCTTAATCTGCATACTTATCCTGATAAGGATGCTGGTGACTGATTGGTCAAGCATAGAAACACTGTCCCAAGTATTCGTTTGCATGCTGATCTAGATAAGAGTCTCTGTAGTGTATATAACCTGTGTGTTTGAGTCAATAAAAGAGAGTTCTTCCCTTCATCAAGTCTCGGCTGATGTTTGGGAATAGGAGATTCGTTATACTATTGGAGTGTTACTCTGAGGGAGAAAGGAACTATAACGGAGGTATCCAGCTTATGATACAAGGCATCACGTTACAGTCCTGTCCCTAGAGACTTAGACCTCTGGGAATTCTTGACCAGGAGCAAACACCTTAAGAGTCATCCTAACAACAGCTAGCTTCATTGTGATCTTCCTTGATAATTAAGTTCATCACTCAACAAATACTTGTGGGAAACATGCCTAAAAATGGCTTCCAGAGAGGTGGACTGGAAGCTGTTATATAGAATACATTACCACTGCCATGAGAATGATGCCCACAAAAACACAACTTCCTAAACACCATTGTAAAAAGAGGGAAATAGGTTCTTTAGTATACTTTTTTCCCAAATATGGCTTAGATAGAGCCATTAAAGAAATACTGGTTTTGTCTGGCATTTTGGAAAAGGTAGCTAAACCCACTGCAAGAAATCTCAAAGACATTAATGTTGAAATTATTGTTATGTATGTACAGTTGAAACCAGAAGTTTACATACTCTATATAAAAAGACACATATGCATGTTTTTCTCAATATCTGACATGAAATCAGAATAAACCTTACCCGTTTTAGGTCAATTAGGATTAGCAAAATTATTTATATTTGCCAAATGCCAGAATAATGAGAGAGAGAGAATTTTTAAGGCATTTTTATTACTTTCTGCAAAGTCAAAAGTTTACATACATTTCATTAGTATTTGGTAGCATTGCCCTTAAACTGTATGACTTGGGTCAAACGTTTTGGATATCTTTCCACAAGCTTCTCACAATAGTTGGTAGGAATTTTGGCCCATTCCTCCTGACAGAACTGGTGTAACTGAGCCATGCATGTAGGTCGCCTTGCTCGCACCTGCCTTTTCAGCTTTGCCTATAAATTTTCAATAGGATTGAGATCAGGGCTTTGTGATGGCCACTTCAACACATTGACTTTGTTATCCTTAAGCCACTTTGTAACCAGTTTGGCAGTATGCTTCAGGTCATTGTCCATTTGGAAGACCCATTTCCGCCCAAGCTTTAACTTCCTGGCTGATGTCTTGAGATGTTGCTTCAGTATTGCCACAAAATCTTCTTGTCTCATGATGCCATCTATTTTGTGAAGTGCACCAGTCCCTCCTGCAGCAAAACAACCCCATAACATGATGCTGTCACCCCCGTGTTGGGATGGTGTTCTTAGGCTTCCAAGCTTCTCCCTTTTTCCTCCAAACGTAACGATGATCATTATGGCCAAACAGTTAAATTTTAGTTTCGTCAGACCACAGGACATGTCAAAAATGTAGGTCTTTGTTCCTGTGTGCATTTGCAAACACTAATCTGGCTTTTATATGTTTCTTTTGGAGTAATGACTTCTTCCTGGCAGAGTGGCCTTTCAGCCCATGTTGATACAGTACTCGTTTCACTGGGGATAATGACACAATCTTACCAGCTTCCACCAGCATCTTCACAAGGTCTTTTGCTTTTGTTCTTGGGTTGATATGCACATGTCGGACCAAAGCACGTTCATCTCTGAGACACAGAACCCGTCTCCTTCCTGAGCGATATGATGGCTGGACATTCCCATCTTGTTTGTACTTGCGTATAATTGTTTGTACAGATGAACGAGGCACCTGCAGGTATCTGGAAATTGCACCCAAGGATGATCCAGACTTGTGCAAGTCCAGAGTTCTCTTCCTGATATCTTGGCTGATTTCTTTAGACTTTCCCATGATGTTACACACAGAAGCTGTGTGTTTCTGGTGTGCATTAAAATACATCCACAGGTGTGTCTCTAATTAACTCAGATGTTGCCAATAAACCTATCAGAAGCTTCCAAAGACATGACATCATCATATTCGCTGTCCCAAATTGTTTAAAGGCATAGTAATCCTAATGTATGTAAACTTTTGACTAGAAAGTAATAAAAATGCCTTAAAAATTCTCTCTCTCTCATTATTCTGGCATTTGTCAAATATAAATAATTTTTGTAATCCTAATTGACCTAAAACGGGTAAGGTTTATTCTGATTTCATGTCAGATAGTGAGAAAAACATGCATATGTGTCTTTTTATATAGTGTATGTAAACTTCTGGTTTCAACTGTATATCTTTATTTATATGGCACCAAGAAATGTACGCAGTGCCTTAAAATAGATGTATGTTAAAATAAATAAAAAAGAAGATAAAAAAATTGTCACATTCATAGAAACACTAGGAGAGAGGTCCGTGCCCCAAGGAGCTTGTAGTCTAAATGGGCAATAAGAGACAGACAACAGGGTATATGGGTGTCAGGTGCTGAGATTATAACTGTTGAGTGTGCCCAAAGGTAGTACATGGCCCGAGTGCTCCAGAAGATAAGATTTCAGGGTAGACTTAACGACAGAGGGGGATTGTTCAAGACATAGGGAGATGTAGGGAGCAGAAAGTGAGAAAAGTTTGAGATGGGAAAGGGCAGAGGGTGTGGCTGGTGCAACAAGAAGAGAGTTGTGTGCTGAGCGAAGGATGCAGCCAGGAACGTAAGAGGAGATGAGGGAAGAGATGTAAGGAGGTGTAGCAGTGTGGAGAGCATTAAAGGTGAGGAGAAGGACTTTGTAAGTGATGCTTTGCTGTATAGGGAGCCATGTCAGCTGATTAAGAATGATGTGAGCAGGTTCAGTTTTTGGGGAGAGTGTGGTGAATCATGCAGCTGAGTTTAAAACAGATTGCATAGGGGAAAGATGGGTAGCAGGGTGGCCAGTTAGTAGGACATTGCAATAGTCTAAGCGGGACAGAATGAGGGCATGTACAAGAGTTTTAGTAGTTTTTTACCAGAGGAATGGGTGGATTTTAGCAATGTTATGGAGAAAGAAGCGAGATGTGATAGCCACAGAGTTAATGTAAGGGAAGAAGGAAAGGGAGGAATCAAATATGGCCCCAAGGCAGCTTACTGAGCTGACTGGATCAATGTCAGTTCCATCAACTGTAACGGTGAACTAGGTGTTGGGCAAGGTCTTGGAGAGAAAAAAGAATGTTGTGTTTGCTATGCAAACTACAGCTTTACAAAATAGTCTAGCTAAAGAAGTAGGTGTGTGTGCTTGAGTAGTTAAAGAATGCTGTACTTATATTCCTGATATCTAAAAAAAAGACACAACTAACAGAGCATATCAATGAGGAAGTTAAGGAATTACATAAAAATGAAGTATGGAAGTTTGGATTTTAGTTTACTTCACTTTTTAGCAGCCTAGGGAGCAGTATCATTCATGGTTTACTTTTTTGGGATTGCCATAGAGGTCTGTGGTTGCCACTTAGAGGCAGTAATAAAATGCTGCATAAATAAAGCCTTTTCATCCTCAAATATCATAACTGCCCTCCACAGAAGCCTTCTACACAATGATTCGAAGGTCCCAGCCCCACCACTCACCTCAGCCAACCTAGTCATTGACCTCCAGACTGCTGAACTAGCTGACATTGCCATCTAAATAACACAACACATAATTACTGTGCTAGGTTGCAGTTATAATAGTGAGGATCTAGGGCCATTAGCCAAAAGTTCTACTTTTAAGTATTAAAGGGTTAATCAATCAAAGAAGGGTTAAAGTAGAACTTGTTTTTTGTTTAAAGAAGTATAATACTTGCAACTAAACCTGCTAACCACCTAAGTCTTGGCTACAAGTCACCAACTCCCACCTATCCTCTGCTATATAATGTGACGTGTAAGAAAAGAGAGATGCCTGCCTATCAGTTTATATACTATTATAGAAGTGCCTTAAAATGTGTAAGTGTGCCCCCTCCTTGTTTCCGCATATTAATTAAAGGGATAGTATTGTCAAAAAATAAATATGCATTCAATTGTTAAGTGTAATTTTCAGTATGTCATTCAGACTTTCCTCTGATCAGAAAGCCGGTTTGGACAGATAGCAATGAAAGACAATATTGTGTCAGAATAAGGAAAAACCTACTCTCCTTCCTTAAGGGCGTCAGTGTTTTCCTTATACTGACAGACACAATATTGTCCTTTATTGAGATCCATCTGGATGAGCCACTGTCTTTTGGATCTTAGGAGAGTCTACAGGCCATACTGAAAAGGGGCTGGAGGGGGAACTTTTAACTGGATTTTTAAAGGGACAGTAATACTTTGGTTTAAAATTTCTAATATTGTAGATATTAACAATAGAAGAAGAATAACCTACCTCCCATCTCTCAAAACTTTATAGTTTACGAGTTTGTATCATTTAAAGTCCCCCCTCCTGCTCCTTTCAAAAACGTGAGCGCTCTATGGGACAGAAGCGAATCCTGGTCATTTTCCCAGCAGGCGGCTCTTCAGCAGAGCAGAGATAGTGCTATTTAGAATGAAATACTTCATTGGAAAGGTCTACAAAGTGTGCTTGCAATCCTTTAATTGGAAAGTTAACTACTGACTATGGAAAGAAGCCACTTATTTCTGCAACATGTTGAATAAGCCCAATTAATGGCAAGATTCCATTCCACTAGTAAGGAAACTCAGTTGGCAAAAGTGCAGGAAAAGGGTAGTTCAATCAGAGAAAAGGACGATGCAATTTATTATGCACAACTGAACCCTTCTCTTGATGTCCTGGGAGATGAGGTTACTCCAGAGTACATTAAATGACCTATGCAACCCTACCTCATTGGTCACTGGTTAAAAAAAATGCAATCTTTTTTTTTTTTTCGTATCCTTATAGTGGTCTGGTAGCAGCCCTGCAACATGGGCAGGGGGCACTTTTTATCTTTAGTGACAGCAAGTGTGGCAGCAGGATTTTAGAGTTTTTATATTTTAATTTCTTTAGGAGGATGATTTTGAGGACTAGGGTATCGAAGACTAGGGTATCGAGGGCTCTGTAGAACCTCTGGTGTCTAGTGAATATATGTTTTAAACATACAGCGCACACGCACACCATGGGGCAAGGAGGGGGGGGTTGGAAGAAGTCATGAGAACTCCTTTCAGGGTTATTTAATAAATGTGGGTGCTCTGAAGTCTGAACCCCATATTAATTTTATTTATTTAAAGGAACACAACATCTAAAAATGGATTATGGTTATATACATTTAGATACCCAGTGCTTCATAACAGTGTCACTAAAAACTCTCTCTCAAAGGGATAGTATTGCTTGAAAATAATTTTATTTTATATTGCAGCCCCTAAAAAACATTAAAAATGATATAAATCTTATCTCCCAAACCTTTTTGGTTTGGGAGATATTAGCAAGTAAAGTTCCCTTTTCCTGGCTGTTTTAGCCAAGTCTGCCATCTAGTGGACAGATTTGTAATCCGGTCCACAGATCAGTAAGCAGCTCTTTAGCAGTGCTAAGATCACGATCTTTAAAAATAATTACTTCATTGGAACTGTCTACAAAGTGTGCCTGGCTTGCAAGCACACTTTGTAGACCATTCCAATGAAGAAATTATTTTAAAGGTCGTGATCTCAGCACTGCTGAAGAGCCGCGGCTGGCCCGGGGACCGGATTCCAAATCTGAAGGCTTGAGCAGTGACGTTACTCCAGTGGAAACTTTACTTGCTAATATCTCCCATACCATAAAGGTTTGGGAGATAAGACATATCATTTTTAATGTTTTTTTAAGGGCTACAATATAAAATAAAATTATTTTCAGGCAATACTATCCCTTTAAATTTTGCCTTACATATAATATGAGGGATCAGACATTCCTGCTCCAAGGGTCCTATTGATTTTCCAGGCTTATCTGTGAATGGATTGAGATAAGATAATAACCTTTCTGAATAAATGAGCAATGGGCATTAATTACAATAAAAAGGAAAGCTGAAAGGGTCCTACAGGGGAAGAAGTCAAATTGTAGCATCAATGGTTTATATAGAGTAACAAAACTCTACTTTAAAAAAATGCAACAAGCAAAAACACTTTGGCTTTAAACCTTAAAAATCTAGGATTATACACTGTAACGATCGTCCAAGATTAAGTCCTGATCCACTTACCCCTGTATAATACTCAATGAAACCTATATCACAAGGGAACATGGTGCAATTCTGGAGCAAACCACTGCACCAAAAAGAGCAAATACAAATTACCATGGAGTTAACCCTTTGAGTGCCAGGGGGGATATGCAGCTCTCACAGGATTAAATGAGGGCTTTAAATACTAAAGAGGTTGCCAACACATTGTAAAAGCAATGCATTGGGGAATTCTCCAGCATTCAAGAGGTTAAAATCCCTATTTAAATAAAATATAATTGTTGGAACAGTTATTACCAATTGTGCACGTGGAATGCATCAAAATTAAACCACTTTACCTTAGTATGTAAACCCAGACTGATGTACTAAGAGAATTCTTGATGAAACTAACTGCTCTAGAGGGAGCAAATAAAAATACCCATTGCTTTAACCCCTTAAGGCCCAGTGACGTGTCAGGACCATCACAGGTTTCCTTGCCTAAAAGACCGGTGACGGTCCTGGCACATCACATATTTTGTTCTTACAGAGCTCCTGCGGGAGCACTGTAAGTACTAACAGGGTCTGAAATTGACAGCTCGAAGACTGAGGAGGTTTCTGTCATACTCCTGCACGCTGGCACACATCATCAGTCACATGTGCCAGAGCACTGAATGTCCTCTATGCAGTCATTAACTGCAATCCACCGCTAGGATCTCTGGTCCTTAAGGGGTTAAATACAGCTTTTAACTGCCTTGAATGCTAGAGAGGCCTCCAGGGCAATGAGGTTAAAACCACCATTTCAGTCAATGGAGATTTATAGTTCTCCCTTACATGGAAGATGGTTTACTCCAGAATTTCTTACACTTCTCTTTTGCAAATATAGCCCAGACTTGACTGTACAAGAATGCTTGGCACGTTCCCCAGATACTACTTGAAATGTTTTATTTGGAAACCTTTTATAACTACCCTTCCTAAAAGAGCACAGGATGAGTTCTTCTACTGCTTCAGCTGCACCTGGATGGACCTAAATGATCTGTATAAAGGTTAATAATGCAATTCTTATCACATTCTAGAGTCTGCTAACCTTTTGAGCTCCAGAAAGTTAAGTTATTATTAACGGAACACTAACACTTCCTATTAACTGGTACAGTGCCAACCCTGTATAATGTATCAGCTTGGACAACAGTACCTGCTGTGCCAAGACTGTACATCGTATGAGCAAAATGCAGTCACTACATAAGCTGGTAAAACCAGCTTTATAAAAAACAAATAACAAAACAAAAAAAAAAAATCCCCTCCTGATGTTTTCGCTGATATTGATCTCCCAGCCAATTTGTCTGGGAGTTTAGTAAAGGTGATGCATGGGAGAAACAAACTTCTGGGTAGGAATGAGCAGGACCAGAGAGAGCCTTCCTGTCATGCCCCTCTAGCTCCTACCTCCATGTCCCAGCCATCCACCGCTGCTGGGGGCTTCCCGGATGCTCCGTGATTGCTGAGTAGGCCGAAGCCGCGGCCTCGAGTAGCAGCGTCTGCCCGCAGTCGCAGTGGCGCGGTAGGCCTAAGCCATGGCCTAATTTTGAAGGAGTCTCCAGGGAAGGTATCCACAGGGTGCCCAGATCAAACCATTGTGTTGTACACCTGTAGGGGGGAGGTGAAGTCTGCCTCTCACATCAACTGTCCACCAATAGTGTGCCTCCAGGTAAACAGTGAGGCAGGTGCTGTGGTTGCACACCCCTCTGTTGGCCAATCCAGTGAGAGGTTTGTTCAGCAG
Source organism: Rhinophrynus dorsalis (assembly GCA_037306005.1). NCBI lineage: Eukaryota > Metazoa > Chordata > Amphibia > Anura > Rhinophrynidae > Rhinophrynus > Rhinophrynus dorsalis. The sequence continues at coordinate 642,045,501 of CM074718.1, read as the reverse complement.
ATGGGAGGGGTGAAAACCCATGACACTATAAAAACCCCTCAGACTGTGTCCACATTGCTTCAGTGTTCCAGAACTTTGGTTCCAGTGCTCAGTGCTTCCTTCCTAGCTTTGCTTCAGACCCTCTGCTGGATTTCCCATTGTCTGACCTTCTGCTTGCCTTCTGGACTTCCCTGCTTGCCTGTTTCCTGACCTTGGCTAGTTTTACCGATTCTGCTTGATTGCCGCCTGCCCTGATCTTCTGAACTGTTCCTGACTACGCTTTGCTTAACCCTTGCACTCCCGTGCTGTCATTCTTACCTAGGTGTTCTACCTGTATCCCTCTGTGGATCACCTGGTAAGGTTGTCTGGCAAGAGATAGCATTCCCTGCTCGTACGCTCCAACCATAACAAGCCTGACACTTCCACTTTATGTCATAGCTGAGGCAGAAGGCTTTCCAAGATCCAACACACTTCTACCCAATACTTCAGGTAGGATGGAAGCAGGGGAGCTATCATGCTGCTGCACTGAGACTCTTATATTGATCTCTCACCCATTTGGAACCCACCCCCAACTCTCCCATCAACTGTCCACTACCTCCTACCAACTATCTAGCCCCCTCTTCCTGGTCTCACTACAGATGCAGCATACACTGTCTGACCCCCAAGCCTAGTTCTATTGCCCCCTTCACACACAGTCTGCCTCCCACAGCCTGGTTCCACTGCTCTCTATTGGTCGCAGATCCCTGCATACACACTTTGACCCCACAGCCTTGTTCACCTGGTAGTCACTAAATCAGAGAGCTATACTGCCTGTTCCTCTAGTAGCCATTGACCTGGTACACACTGCAATATATCAACCCATACCAGTGGGTTACCCTTATTCTCAGACTGGCCCAAGGCATTGGATAGACAAGGAAAAATGCCATGGCTTTGAAAGTTTTTAGTATCTTTGATGTGACCAAAGTGTAAAAAAGTATGTGGTTTTTCCCAATAGCACCACATTCTGGTCTAGCGGTAAAAAGGCAAGTGGCCCCTCATTTGATGCAGGTGAATGTCTACTTTCCTAAATGGTATGCATTACTGACTTTTTATTCCCGTATTTAATACCAGTTTTGAGCAGGCAGGTAATTTCACAAAAGAAAAGTAATTTTGTGCCATGAAAAAACTGAATTAGTTCTGGAAAAAAAACAATATATATATATATAGTTTTCCATATATAACTGGAAAGTTACCAGAAAAAATAATGTCTAAACAGATGGATAGCAAAAATGCTGAAAATGTTTATGGCTTGCGGGCTACAGAAAATCCCCAAAGCCTCTGGCAATGAAAGGGGTTAATACTACCCCCTACACATAAACACAAACACACGCACCTATAAACAGACACATACATACACACACATTTAACCAGATGAAGGCCATATTTACACAAAGAGGTTATGATTTGTCCACTTTATATGTGCAGTTACAGTGTAGCAAACAATACACTGAATTGGACTTGCTCCAAAAGCATCCGAAGACTGAATACCAGGATTGTATTCAATACGAACAATTCTCCTGAACATGAAGCACTCACTAATCTATTAGACAACACTGGTGACTTCTCTCAATTTGTTTGCTACTCCTCCACCGATAGTAGTACTCTAGTTGGACATTCTGATGTGACAGGGTTTAGGGTCTCCAACTAGAGGGCCACATTTCAATTGTAAAACGTAAAAAAAACCATTGCCACCTCCTGCTTTACCCTCATGACTTATGGTTGGTTGCATAATACTGGGCAACATTTTACTACTGAACCCATTATTACCTGTTATGATTATGTTTTCCTAACTATTTGGAGTATGTCATGGTGACCTTTTTGTATCACTTTATTTATAGCTCACACACCATCCCGCAGAAGGCCCTTTAGGACATTCTTAGTACGAGATATTGACGCGAGCAACGTTTTTAATGCAACATTTTGATTGATGCTCAATAGTGTGTGACAATTTGAAAGTGAACCGACTTATTGTTTTCCCTCTATGTTAAATATAAACTGTAAAGTGCTAGGTATACCTGTTGCTGCTACATAAATTAAAAAAAAAAAAAAAAAAAAAAAAATAAAAATATATATATATATATATATATATATATATATATATATATATATACATGAATGAAGAGATCGAGGAACTCACGGGACTTCCAGCAGAAAGAAAATTAAGTTTATTGCTGCAAGATCAACGTTTCGGCCAGGCTCAGCTGGCCTTCCTCAAGACAAGCACATAGTGTCAACAACCCATTTAAAAACCCTCGTGCAAGTGAAGCGCCAAACCAGCGCTAGGGTCATGGTGACATCATCTGACCCTAAGGGTCATCGCCACGGACCCTACACCGTAGTGAGCAAAATCGTGTGTCAACATAGAATAAAATTAAAAAATGGAATGACAAGCTAATAAAAAAGAGTGGTACAAGTAACCTGATATATTTGTTAATGATATATATATACTGATATTATGTGTTTAAAGGATTAGAGTGTGGAGCGCATACATACCCAGAAGTCGTGCCTTAACAATGGTACGCAGTTAAAGCAGTGTGGTTACAGTTTCAGCGGATCAAACTCTGTGTGTCAATACATCGCGATTTGACTGCATCGCAAGATGTGTTAGTGTACACAAAAACTGGGACGAAACAGAATGAGACTGAGATTCAAAGCGTCACTGCATCCCTGGCTGACCCCTGAGGTAACGAGCGCCACCATCAGTCTAAATCAAAAGTTACATAACTACTGCAAAAAAGGCATATTAACCCTTTCAGTATTATCATACAATATAACTTAATGAGGTATAGTCCCAGACAAACAAGATATACAAGTTCAGAGTCTTAAGAGAAAGTTATATTAAGCGTCAAAAATTGCAAGAGCATCCTCAAACAGGAGACTATAGGCAAGGTTTATTCTTTTGATGTATCAAGTTGGAGATAAACGAGACATAAAAGATTGTTATGTTCAATCATAATATCCCATAGAGTGTCACTGGCAATGGAAAATCCAAAGAGGAAAACGACAGAATCGTTCAAAAGTCATATGAAATCCAATGAGCCATCTCGTGTGATTGTTCATGCATACACGAATAATATATAAGTCAAGAGGTTCAATGTGTTATTATATTTCCTGTGTTTCTATGAGTATACTATACATATACAAATAGGAGTTAGCTATTCCAAACAGGGCCACACATCACCTTATTGACCTGTTCCACTGACCAACATCGTTCCTCAGGTCCACATGACAAAGGTGGGAGGGGAAAATAACGACCACCAGACTAAGGTAACAGTTATGGCATACTCCACGGATTTCAATATTGTGGCTAATAAATAATCCACCTTGCAACAATGATTGTTACCTGAGTTCATAGCGGGCTAATACATCACTGGAATCGGCTGCACTCTAAATGGTCAAAGCATCAGAAAGGTAACATGGGGAAAAGCCTACGAGGATGGTTATCATGCCACTTATGTGCCCTCCTTATTAAAAGCCCATTAGGTGGTAATTGCATGTGTCATCGGTGTCAGAAGACCAGTTTACTGAACCAAGTCTGTGCGTTGACACGGTATCAGAAAAAGGCTGAATATCCGATCTGTTCATTCAAGCCTCTAGGGGCAAGAGTATTAAGTCTGTGAATCCACCTGGCCTCGCATTGTAATAGGCGAATACCCCGATTGCCACCCCTCTTAGGTGGGGGGGAATGTAATCAATGATCATAGACCTTAATGTGGGCAAGCCATGTTGAAACTCCAAAAAAAACCTCGCTACTGGTTTGTCAGATGTTTTGGAGGGTAGTGCCAACCTAATTGATGACCTGTGGTTTGCCATGCATTCTCTAAAAGTCGTGGTGGTCTTACCCACGTAATACAGGCCACAAGGACATGTCAGTATGTAGACTATATGGTCAGAGGTACAAGTAACCCTAAGTTTAATAAGAAAACTCTCATTAGTATGGGGATGTTTGAATTTTTGTCCAGTCATCATGGTGTTACATGTGGTGCAGTTACTGCACCTATAACATCCAGGTTTAAGAGGTTTTGAAGTCAACCAATTGCTCCTTTGATCCATAGGGGTTCTACCCCTCCGGTAAGCAATCATAGGTGCCGGCATGTCATTAAACGGTAATTGTGGGTCAGAGGTTAGTAAATTTCAATGTTTACGTATGCTGCTTGTTAGCCTATGGGCTGACGGAGCAGTTAGTCACAAAAGTCATTCTGTTTAATTTGGTGTCAGTTTCTTTGGGTTGTAAAAGTGTAACCTGTGTATGAAGATTGGCTTTATCCAATTGCTGTTTAAGTGAATCGGGTTTATAGCCACATCTTCTGTAATTGTATGTCTTTGATATCTGGAGAAGTATTATTCCGGATAACTCTTAAAAACTGTGAATATGGGACACCCCTCAATTGCGTTTTTGGATGACAGCTTGTTGCGTGTAAAATAATATTTCGGTCAGTGGGTTTAGGGTATAATGTGGTACTGAGAGAGTTATCTGTCTTAGTTATTCTTAAGTCCAAAAAATTGACAGTATTGTAATCATGAGCTAGTCTGAATCGAAAAGTAGTGGGTAAAGAGTTCAAATCAGTGACCCAGTCCAACAAGGCCTCCACGCCAGATGATAAAAAGATCATCAATATAGCGTTTATAAAAGTGGATGTACTGGTGATTTAAATATTTCTTCTCATATTGTTGCATAAATATGTTGGCATATGTGGGGGCTACGTTAGAACCTATAGATGTGCCAACAATTTGTAAGTAATGAGTCTTCTTAAAAATATAAGAAATTCTTAGTGAGTGTAAGTCTTAACATTTCACAGAGAAATTCAGTAGGGAATTGATGGTCAAGCGTGGACTCTGTAAGTGCTGTGCGGACAGCCTGTATCCCTTCCTCATGTGGAATAACGGTATATAGGCTGTCAACATCCATTGTTACAAGGATATCCGTAGTTGTCAAATCAGTCAAATTTAGGATCTATTGTAGAAAGTGGCTTGTATCACAAATGTATGATGATATATTCTGTACAATGGGTTGTAAGACAGTATCAAGAAATATGGCAATGGGTTGTAAGAGTGAGCCCCTGGCAGAAATGATTGATCTGCCAGGGGGATTTTTAAGGGTTTTATGGATTTTAGGGAGTGTGTATATGATTGGACAAATAGGGTACTGAGTTGATAAGAACTGTAAAAGGTTGGTGTCTATCCATCCCTGAATTTCTGCTTGGTTTAAGAAGTTGTCTATCTGGGTTTGAAGGACTTAGTTGGATCATTAGACAATTTAAGGTAAGTGTTCATATCAGCCAATTGTGCAAGTATCTCCTGTCTGTAATCATCTCTGTCAAGTACCACAATAGCCCCACCCTTATCTGCCGTTCTGATGACTATAGTATCATCATGAGCTAGGTCAGACAGTGCTCTTCATTCTACCAGTGATAAATTAGGGAAACGTGTGGTTCTGTGAAAGTGAGACGCATCAGCCATAAGATTGCGGGTGAAGCACTTCAAAATTGGATTCATGTTTGGTGGATCAAATGTGCTTTTAGTTTTCAAGCCAGAATAAGGAATCTTGGGTTTATTCTGATAAAAATCAGCTAAATTTAACATTCTCTGAAATTTGTGACAGTCAATATCAAATTGGAATTGGTCAAAAGTTGTTGATGGTACAAAAGATAGACCCTTATTTAAAACCTGACTTTCTACTGGGGTGATGGCTCTACTGCTGAGATTGTAGATGTTTTCTTGGGTATTTTTGGAGGCTTGTTTTTTCTGGTGCTCCCCCCCGCGTCTTGGATGTGGCCTCCTGTGGCCCCTCCTCTGTTGGCTGCCCTGGTAAGGACGCCCAAAAAAGGAGGTTGTGAAGGTGCAGGTGTGGATTGAGCTGGAGTCTGTGTCTCAGGGGTGATTTCTATGTCAGATTGGGAAGAGTTACCTGAACTATCTTCTATAGTTTGTAGATTAATAGGACGTCTATGTAATCTATGGCGACTGCTCTGTGTCTAGGTTGGTACCCCTCAGAACCAGTTAGCCAACGGTACACCCTTTTATCTCTATAATCCTCCAGGTGGATTCACAGACTTAATAATCTTGCCCCTAGAGGCTTGAACGAACAGATCGGATATTCAGCCTTTTTCTGATACCGTGTCGATGCACAGACTTGGTTCAGTAAACTGGTCTTCTGACACCGATGACACATGCAGTTGCCACCTAATGGGCTTTTAATAAGGAGGGCACATAAGTGGCATGATAACCATCCTCGTAGGCTTTTCCCCATGTTACCTTTCTGATGCTTTGACCATTTAGAGTGCAGCCGATTCCAGTGATGTATTAGCCCGCTATGAACTCAGGTAACAATCATTGTTGCAAGGTGGATTATTTATTAGCCACAATATTGAAATCCGTGGAGTATGCCATAACTGTTACCTTAGTCTGGTGGTCGTTATTTTCCCCTCCCACCTTTGTCATGTGGACCTGAGGAACGATGTTGGTCAGTGGAACAGGTCAATAAGGTGATGTGTGGCCCTGTTTGGAATAGCTAACTCCTATTTGTATATGTATAGTATACTCATAGAAACACAGGAAATATAATAACACATTGAACCTCTTGACTTATATATTATTCGTGTATGCATGAACAATCACACGAGATGGCTCATTGGATTTCATATGACTTTTGAACGATTCTGTCGTTTTCCTCTTTGGATTTTCCATTGCCAGTGACACTCTATGGGATATTATGATTGAACATAACAATCTTTTATGTCTCGTTTATCTCCAAATTGATACATCAAAAGAATAAACCTTGCCTATAGTCTCCTGTTTGAGGATGCTCTTGCAATTTTGGACGCTTAATATAACTTTCTCTTAAGACTATACCTCATTAAGTTATATTGTATGCTGATACTGAAAGGGTTAATATGCCTTTTTTGCAGTAGGTATGTAACTTTTGATTTAGACTGATGGTGGCGCGTGTTACCTCAGGGGTCAGCCAGTGATGCAGTGACGTTTGAATCTCAGTCTCATTCTGTTTCGTCCCAGTTTTTGTGTACACTAACACATCTTGCGATGCAGTCAAATCGCGATGTGTTGACACACAGAATTTGATCCGTTGAGACTGTAACCACACTGCTTTAACTGCGTACCATTGTTAAGGCACGACTTCTGGGTATGTATGCGCTCCACACTCTAATCCTTTAAACACATAATATCAGTATATATATATCATTAACAAATATATCAGGTTACTTGTACCACTCTTTTTTATTAGCTTGTCATTCCATTTTTTCATTTTATTCTATGTTGACACACGATTTTGCTCACTACGGTGTAGGGTCCGTGGCGATGACCTTTAGGGTCAGATGACGTCACCATGACCCTAGCGCTGGTTTGGCGCTTCACTTGCACGAGGGTTTTTAAACAGGTTGTTGACACTATATGCTTGTCTTGAGGAAGGCCAGCTGAGCCTGGCCGAAACATAGATCTTGCAGCAATAAACGTAATTTTCTTTCTGCTGGAAGTCCTGTGAGTGCCTCGATCTCTTCATTCATCCATTCATTGCCAGTTGATGGCACCAGGGCATTTGTCTCTTTAATTGTGAGTGCTTCCATTTTGCATTGTATATATATATATATATATATATATATATATATATATATATATATATATATATATCCTATAATATAAATTGCCAGGTGTATGTTTGTCTGATGCAGTCATGCACAGTAGCGACTGCCTGAACGCACATGTACATGGGATTTTATACTAGTATATATATATATATATATATATACTAGAGTGTACCCCTTCTTTTATACCCAAACTGCTAGCCACAGTGACAACTGGTGCCCACAGGAGCATTGTGTCTTTGCATTGTTCTCTATAGGAGATTTTGAATCTGAAGCTATCATGAGAAATATATTTAATTCTAAAGGTTAAAAGGTCCTGTAAAAAGTAGAATTGTTGCTTGTCCACATTCTCACCTCAGTTTGACATGTTATGTATATCAGCCAGTACTGGCCGGCAGGAAGTGTCAGGTGGAGGGAGAACAGTGTGTAATGTTAGTATCAGGCTGGCATAAACTTGTAAATTGTGTTATAAACTATGGGTTTAAATGAAGAAATCCTGAAATAAGAGTAGGAAATTCAGAAACCTATTTCATAATAACATACAATAATATGTTGTTATATTGCATTATCTCTACTTTAAATGAAATGGGAATTTGGGGATTATTGTTTTTATCCCAAAATTGCTCCACTTAGTCTTTATCCATTGCATCCTGCTTTTCTTATAAAAGCTTCCTAAACTGCAGATGGTTATGTGCACGTCAAAGAATTTGTTGTGCAATGAAAGCTGCAGGTGGGTTGGCATGATCATCCTGTACCAATGAACTGTACAATTGGCATGGTCATCATGTACCAGTGTACTGTAAAGTTGGCATGGTCATCATGTGCCAATGTACTATTTTGCTTTCTTTCAGATTTCCTCCTGTGAAAAGAAGCCCATACATTCACTTCCTTGAGATGCTGGCTTTTTTGGCAGAAACATCTTGGTAAAGTTAAACAAGGAGTCTGGAATTCAATTCATTATACACAGTGTCATGTTTTCAAGAGAAGGTTAATGATAGACAAGGAAATTGTACAAAGGGAAACGTGGTAGGATTCTGGGAGAAACAACAGCACTACAGGGAACAAATAAAGTTACACTTGATTTAACTCTTTCCAAAACATTGAACATCCCTCTGGCACTCAATGGGTTAAAAGTTTATCTTAACCCCTCTGGCACTAGACAGGTCTCCAGAGCATTACAGAACTCACTCACATTTAAAGGGATAGTAATACTTCATTTTGACTTTATTTTATTTTGTAGGCATTAAAAAAACATGAAGAATGATATAAGTCTTATCTCTCAAACCTTTATGGTTTATGAGATATTCACAAGCAAAGTTTCCCCCTCCCGCCCCTTTTACCTAGTGTAAGCCATCTCTTCTCAGATGTGAATCTGGTTGTAAGATAACAGAACAGATAACAGAAGGGGACAATTTTCTTTGTATGAAAACAATGAAAGCCCTTCCCCCCTTGACAAGTTTTTCAGCTTTTTCCCTTATCTTAATTGAAGATTGTCCCTCTCTGCAGTCTACCTGGGCACCTCCCTTCTGATCTGGTTGAACGGGGGGGGGGATACTTTGTTTGTGAATATCTCTTAAACCATAAAGGTTTGAGAGATAAGACTTATATAATACTTCATGTTTTTTTAATGCCTACAAAATAAAATAAAGTTAAAACGAAGTATTACTATCCCTTTAAAGTACCAGATTCACAAATGGAAAGGGGATCAATTTTGCATTAAACCAGCCGCAGTATAATGTGTGTGTGTGTGTGTGGGGGGGGGCAAATACACTTCCCATTTATTTAAATGGGGATTTAACCCCTTGAATGCTAGAGAAGAGACCTCTCACATTTAAGGGGTTAAAATCCATATTTTAATTGAAAGTAATGTTGATCATTTTTATTTCTTCCCTAAGGTGTAGTTCATTTGATGTAGATTTGTTCCCCTTTTCATTTGTACATAAGATCCAATGTGTTGAAAATTTTGGGGAGGGACCTTGGGACCATGTCTGGGGTGAGGGTTTATTGGGAATGTGGGGTCTCGATCTGGGAAGTGACATCAGGGAGCAGTAGGTGGATTGGCCATTCGCATTGAAGAGTGCATACATAATTATTTACCCTTAAAGTGCCCATACACACTAGGCAAACTAATTGGTCTATCTAGTCAAAATGACCAGACTGCATATTTTTCTCTGTGTGCATGCACTAGCTCAATCAGATTGGACTGAAAAAAGTACCATCTAAACTGACAGAACTGATCAAAAGAACAAACTGTATGTATCTGTCTATGGTGTGGACTCATTCCCACACACTTACAGACCAAAAGGCATGCAATCTAGTAGTCAAGCTATATAAAAGGTATATGAGACAGTAAGGGTAATACACCATTACTTGAAACCATTAGAGTATTATGAGACCATATAGGCAATACACCATGCTTACTTTAATGTTGTATTGCTCTGATGGTGATATATTATGGTTTATTTTCCTGATAAGCTCATGTATTACCAAGTTATATTTACACCAACTGAGAACCACTAAGTTACATAGAAACATCTAGTCTACCCATATTTCCTACTGTAAAAATCGTAAACGTCATTTGGGCATTGGTCTTATGTTCAGGATATCCTTATGTCTATCCTTTACATTCACAAATTCCATCACTGTATTAACCTCTACCACTTCTGCTGGTAGGCTATTCCACTTATATACCACTCTCTAAGTGAAGTAAAATTTTCTTACATTTACAGTACTGTACAAAAGTGTTAGGCAGGTGTGAAAAAAATGCTGTAAAAAGTAAGAATGCTTTCAGAAAAAGACATGTGAATAGTTTATTTTTATCAATTAAAAAATGTATAGTGAGTGAACAGAAGAAAAATCTAAATCAAATCATTATTTGATGTGACAACCCTTTGCCTTCAAAACAGCATCAATTCTTCTAGGTATACTTGCACACAGTTTATTAACTTCTTAACCCCTTAGTGACGGCCGCGTGCAGACGCGGCCGTCACTTAACGTCCGTCTAACTTTTTTTTTTTTTTCTAAAAGAATCCGGCGTCCCCGAACGGCGTGCAGCCGCGCGGGGAGCCGGATTTCCGGGACGTACATGTACGTCCTCTGTCACTAAGTGACAGCCACACAGGACGTACATGTACGTCCTGTGTCGCGAAGGGGTTAAGGACCAGTGCGCACACGCGCGGCCAGCATTTGAGGACAACAGGGATTTTTTTTACTTCTGGTTCAGGGCTTCTGGAGTGGCGTGCAGCTACGCCGGGAGCCCTGAACTCCATGCCATGCCATCACTGGTCCTTAAGTGCCGGACTGCCTTGACGGTCCAGGCACGTCAATGGTCCTAAAGAGGTTAAGGAACTCTGCAGGTAAGTTGTTCCAAACATCCTGGAGAACTAAAAAAAAACACTACAATGCGCACTTACAAAAACTACATATTTAAGATATGAAAATAAGGTATGTATGTATGTGTGTGTGTATATATATATATATATATAAAGAAGCGTTCAAATGTACTCAGCCTGGGGAAGTCCTGGCTTCATACGAGACAGCACTCAAGAAGCTAGTGTAGCAGAAAAAAAACTTGTTACTTTATTGCATTCTTGCCGAACGTTTTCGGTCCTCACACGGACCTTCCTCAAGGCAAATGGCAACAAATTCACACAATACAAGATTATAAAGCAAATTCTTAATTGACACAAAATTACTTACACCCATCTCCAATCGTTGCCTCGAATCTCCCAGGCGCCAAAACACGGCGTCCCGAACGGAGCGGGAGGCAGTGACGTCAGATGGAGTACCGGTCGCCTAGCAACCCAATCGCCGCAGCGCGTGAAAAATAAAAAATAAAACACCAACCTATCAAATACACACAGCAACCTTCCCTAGAGCTCAGCCGGCTGGTGGCTGAGCTCACTAGCAGGCCATCAAAAAGACTCGGTTCCCACTTGCCAACATAAGCCATTTGTGAAAATCACCAAAAGAGCGTGAAGTTAATTTCCTTAAACAATTGTAGCTCTTGTCGTAAATACCGCAACATGTAATTGAAAATGTAACATCAAATAAGTTCTTACTTGTTTCCATAAAGATCCTTCTGTCAACTTTATTCCAGTGCTCGAACACATCATATGATAAGCACATTCGTGTGTTTATCCAATTGATACGATCCATCTGTCTCCGATACATCACACATCATTCTAGCATCTATGTCACTCCCACATTCAAGAGCGCTATAGTGCGGTGATGGTTTGTTTCCATAAAGATCCTTTTGTCAGCTTTATTCCAGTGCTCGAACACATCATATGACTAGCACATTTGTATGTATCAAATTGATACGATCCATCTGTCTCCGGTACATCACGCATCATTCTGGCATCTATATCACTCCCACATCCAAGAACGCATTATTGCGGTGATGGTTAAGCGCTAGGTGCTACTTCCCGTGAACTCCTCACAGGGAAAGCCCAACAGTGCGCCTGTGAAAACCAACATTCATGTTAAAGCTTATTTATCATAACTTATTCCACTTCTTTAAAGAAGTCCATCCAACTCCTTAGAGCATCAACCATTGTAATGGATATATTGAAAGTAACATTGTAGGATAAAACGGTAGGGGTTGTTCCAATTGTGAGCAGATAATTACAGGAGGGGTTGTTCCAATTGTGAGCAGATAATTACAAAGGGGTTGTTCCAATTGTGAGCAGATAATTACAGGAAGGGGTTGTTCCAATTGTGAGCAGATAATTACAGGAAAAACCTATGAGCACCCCAAAACTGGCAGACTGGTTCGGATTCAGGACTTCCTTACTTGTGAGAGTAAATATGTTGTTTATTTTATTCGTTGCCCATGTAATAAATATTACATAGGGAAAACCACAACTATGCTTAAGGAACGTATCAATAACCACAAGTCTGCAATTCGGAAGGCACTTGAAGGATCTTTGGATCATAAAGAAAGAATGACTCAACCAGTTGCCAGACACTTTGAGTTGGCACAACATAAACTTAAAGACTTTCGTTTTATGCCTATTGTTATGGTGCCAAGAAACATTAGAGGTGGTGATCGACACCGCAAATTATTACAAAAAGAGGCTCAATTGATTTATGAATATAATACATTGGCACCTGTAGGCTTAAATCATGAACTTCAACTTAACTGTTTTTTGTGAACTCCTATGATATGGGTGTTGTGGGGTGGGTCATTTTAAGGGGTTCTCCTATCTAGGGGGATCACTTTAGTATTGTATCCTTATAAAACATTGGATTGTCTTCTTTTCTCAGTTTATTTTTTGTGCCATAGTAGGTTCCCCGCTTTGCCAATAGCCACGTTTTACTTTAATTGCATTCAAGCCGTTTTATCCTACAATGTTACTTTCAATATATCCATTACAATGGTTGATGCTCTAAGGAGTTGGATGGACTTCTTTAAAGAAGTGGAATAAGTTATGATAAATAAGCTTTAACATGAATGTTGGTTTTCACAGGCGCACTGTTGGGCTTTCCCTGTGAGGAGTTCACGGGAAGTAGCACCTAGCGCTTAACCATCACCGCAATAATGCGTTCTTGGATGTGGGAGTGATATAGATGCCAGAATGATGCGTGATGTACCGGAGACAGATGGATCGTATCAATTTGATACATACAAATGTGCTAGTCATATGATGTGTTCGAGCACTGGAATAAAGCTGACAAAAGGATCTTTATGGAAACAAACCATCACCGCACTATAGCGCTCTTGAATGTGGGAGTGACATAGATGCTAGAATGATGTGTGATGTATCGGAGACAGATGGATCGTATCAATTGGATAAACACACGAATGTGCTTATCATATGATGTGTTCGAGCACTGGAATAAAGTTGACAGAAGGATCTTTATGGAAACAAGTAAGAACTTATTTGATGTTACATTTTCAATTACATGTTGCGGTATTTACGACAAGAGCTACAATTGTTTAAGGAAATTAACTTCACGCTCTTTTGGTGATTTTCACAAATGGCTTATGTTGGCAAGTGGGAACCGAGTCTTTTTGATGGCCTGCTAGTGAGCTCAGCCACCAGCCGGCTGAGCTCTAGGGAAGGTTGCTGTGTGTATTTGATAGGTTGGTGTTTTATTTTTTATTTTTCACGCGCTGCGGCGATTGGGTTGCTAGGCGACCGGTACTCCATCTGACGTCACTGCCTCCCGCTCCGTTCGGGACGCCGTGTTTTGGCGCCTGGGAGATTCGAGGCAACGATTGGAGATGGGTGTAAGTAATTTTGTGTCAATTAAGAATTTGCTTTATAATCTTGTATTGTGTGAATTTGTTGCCATTTGCCTTGAGGAAGGTCCGTGTGAGGACCGAAAACGTTCGGCAAGAATGCAATAAAGTAACAAGTTTTTTTTCTGCTACACTAGCTTCTTGAGTGCTGTCTCGTATGAAGCCAGGACTTCCCCAGGCTGAGTACATTTGAACGCTTCTTTATTAATTTTTCTATGGGACATGCACCTATTATTGCAATGTTATGCGTATGGGTTTTAAACTAGTGAGTGCCACTGCTCATGTTGAAAGTGTTTATATATATATATATATATATATATATATATATATATATATATATAAGCTGCTAAAGAATATAATACCACTTCCACCTAAGAGGTATGTAAAAAAGAAAAAAAAAACAAATGTATATCCTAGCTGTAAACTATAATTATAATAATAATAATAATTAAATACTATATAATAAAAAAGTAAAAATGTTATTGAATGTTATGAATGTCATTGGAAGGTACAGAAAAGACCAGAAGAAAGAATAATATAAAATGATATGTCAAAAATGCAATGACTGCTAATATTACTAGTCATTGTATTTTTGACATATTATATGTGTAATGTGCCAATTTTCTATACATATATTTTTATCGCAAAATGTATAAGTCAGGAAGAGATTGGTTGTTTTTGGATGACTATATTCCTTCTGCACCAATCTTCACTAACAATTTTTATTTGATTGGAAAAGGATAAAGGATCAAATGAAAGAAGTTTAAAGAACAGATATTTAGACCAAAGAAACATCAGATGTAAATGCACTTGCACTGAAACCTTCCAACAATAGCATACTCACTGCTTTATCTGATTGAGGCTGGATTGTCATATATATGATGTACTACAGTGACTTGGAATAAAGTCTTGGCAAAAATGAGTATGTGGATTTAACCAAGTGAAAACAACGGTGGTCAGTGTGTCTGGGAAAGAGAGTTCCTGAGATAGAGACCAGCATTGTCACTTTGCTCATCCTGGGACTGGTGTGTACAGATTAACATATCCCTTTGGCCTTATAAGTTTTGGTTTTATTATTTCATTATTTGGTCTTGAGTTACATATCCTTGATGTGCATTGAATAATTTTCTGAATTAAGAGACATTACAACTTTCAGGATATAACGTTCATAATTGAATATAGTACATCTTTTACCATCTCAGTAGAATATAGCTGTAGCTATATTCTACGGAGATGTCTAGAGGTGATATTTGACAAGTCTCTCTCATTCTCCCCTCATATTAATGCCATTGCTAAATCCTGGCGCTTTCTTTTGCATAACATTGCTAAAACCCATCCCTTCCTCTGCTCCTCCACAGCTAAAATTCTTATACATGCAATCATCCTCTCCTGCATGGACTATTGCAACATTCTTCTGTCTGGCATTCCTGCCTCCCATCTCCATCAACTACAATCTATACAGAATGCTGCAGCATGAATTACTCTTCTGTCACCTAGGTTTGTCCCTTCCCCACTCCTCCTCAAAACTCTCCAATGGCTGCCTATCAAACTCCGCATATCTTACAAAACCTTACTTCTTTCTTTCATGACACTTCTCTCCTCTACTTCTTCTTACATTTCCACTCTGATCTCCCGTTATACCCCATCCCGCCACTTACGTTCGGCCAAAGATTGTCTTCTCTCAGTTCCTTTTGTGTCTACAGCCCTGTCACATATCAAACCTTTTTCTCTCATTGCTCCGTATCTACGGAATACTCTGCCATCCAACCTGCGCCACAGCACCTCTCTGATAACCTTCAAATCTCACTTAAAAATGCACCTCATGGATAAAATCTCAACATGCTAGAAGGCACTGATGTTGTACAATGAACGCTCTTATAAATAATTTACTTTACTGTTGTCCTCTATCATCATCAGAACTAGCACTGTATTCAGCACTTGACCCTTATGTACTCTGTATGTCTCCCATTACCACTTTAGATTGTAAGCTTTCGGGCAGGGACCTCCCACCCAATGTTTCACTCTACAAAGCACCTGTAACCCTGTATTGTTTAAACCCTTAAATTGTAAAGTGCTGCGTACACTTGTGGCGCTATATAAATAAACGTATTCATTCATTCATTCATTTTTTTGGCCACTGAGAAATACACTCATACCGCCATGTTATGCTGATTGTTACTGTAATATTCTATGTGGTGCTGCATTAGGGCCCTTGCCACATAATTATTTTTTGGTTAATACTACTGATGTATTTATAAAGATATTGGTGTGAGATTGTTTTGAATTTTAGTGGATTTACTCGACTGAACACATAGGTAGATGGTTGTGATCCAGTTGCAGGAATTCACCAAATATCAGGAAACAATTTTGTGTATTATGTATGTCCTGTTTATTGTATCTAGTTATTTTTTATGTGTAGAGTCTTTTCTCCTGGTCTTTTCTGTGCCTTCCCACTGCATTCAGAACATTCAAAATATATATTTTTTTTACTTTTTATTATATAGTATTTCATTTTTATTACAGTTAAAATTGTGGGTTTGGACACAGAAATCTCAACATCCCCATTTTATACCCATTCGTAGGCTATTATTTAATCCCCATTTCAATGTATCCTAGTTACCAAAAACATAAGTGAAACCAAACAATAAATAACCCTTTGGGTGTCAGAGGGGGTATGCAATGCATGGCAAAGCATTGCATACCCCTGACACTCAAAAGATTAATCCACCCTAAATCCTAATAATATTGTATGGCCTATTTCCCACTACCCACAGTCTAAAAAAATAAATACAAATGAAGAAAACAGGGTATGTTATTTAATTTATTTAATTTTTAGACTTAAATAGGATTTAAAGAAGAAGGAAATAAGAATTGCAGAAAAAGAAAGAAGACAAAGGAACACCATGGTGAAGAAGACAAAGCTGGACCTCTGAATTCAACATAAGTGTTTGTTGTTACATCTTGAGGAATTGGTCATGGGGTAGAGTTAGGGCTACGATTTTATTTAACTTTATTGTTAATGTTAGGTGTAGTGTATGTCCAGGGGAGGACTTTTAGGGTTACTGTGTAGGAGGGTGGAGGGAGGGTAACTGTGTTAATAGCTCAAAGTAGAAGTTTAACCCTATGACAAACATCAAGCATTGGCTAGTTACCTTTGATATTCCCATTATTCACACAATTTAGTGTGCGTTGTGGGAATAAGAAGTTGCAACAAGCTTTAGGTTAAGATGAGTTTTAGTGACCAACGCTCATTGTGGTGCATTTTGGCCAGGCAATTGAATTCTCTCGATATAAAGATGATTACTGGCAAGAACTAATTTTGGCCATAACAACTGATTTAACGGTTCTAATTTAATTGAGCCCTAGGTCTTTTCTCCTGGCATAATAACAATGAAGGCTACATGAGTCTCTTTGAAGTGGATTAAATATTAAAAATAATACTAGTATTTAACCTGTCATGTATTGTGTATTCAGCCTTCACTCTTATTATTCCTGAAGAAGAGACCTTGGGCTTGATTCAATTCCCACCAGTAAAACTGGTGTTAAGGCAAAAATGAACACTGAACATTGCACTTACACAGTGTTACCATTAGAATTCAATTGCCCTATCAACAGGAAGCTCAATGAGCATTGGGACCCAGAACCTAACCTGTGGCCTAATGTTCATCATGGTTTTCAGTCCCCACATTAGCTTGAGAAATAGGAACATCAAAGAAAACTAGCAAACGCTCAGTGATTGACACTGTGTCAAACACAGAGCCTGAGCTAAAATACAGTCACCCTCCCAAACAATAACCCTAACATTAACAGTAAATTGTGCCAACATTAACCTTAACACTAACCTATTACTCAGACCCCATAGCTATAACATTTACTTGGATGTCTGATGTCCAGTGGGGTCTTCTGAGAACTGATATCCCTCTTTCTTTCTTCTGTAAGTTTCTATCTTCTTTTCTTCATCTATAATTTTCTTTAATTTTCAGCTGTATTCTGTCTTCATATTCAAAAAATAGTTATAAAAAGCCATGAATCCAAGCAGGTTCCGATGCTGGTGATGCTGCCTATACCTTTTGGGGCCATTGCTCAATGTCTACTGAGGGAAATTTTAACAGGGACTGTCTTTTACATGGCCAGTCCCTGTTCAAATTTCTTCCCATGCTCCCTTTGGATGGGATTTGGGGTTACGCAGGACACAAAACATGCCCCGCAGTAACTACAGCTCCCAGACAATCAGCTTCTCTCGTTTCATCATTCCTCAAGCTAGAAGTTGATTGGCTGTAAAATGAGATTACTGTATGGCACATTACTTGCTTTTTCTTCTGTTCTGCCACTGCCGTCAGTGTCAGCAGAACCTGCTTGGATTTATGGCTTTTTTTTTTTTTTTTTATCTTTATTGAACTAGAAGACAGAAGAGCACAGATAAAGATGAAATAAGATGAAGAAAAGAAGATTGAAGCTTACAGAAGAAGGAAAGGGGAAGACCAGGGCGCATAAAACTCAGCAGACATCAGGATTACAGTTAAGTGTTAATTTTACTGGTGGTGTTAGATTTGGGGTGATTAACCATTTGAGTACCCTTTGCATTCCCCCACAGGCACTCAAAGAGTTAATTATTTTTCCGCACACATATTTTTTTAGATACTGTGTACGTATTGCTATTGGGCTTAGGGCCCCATGGTTCACTTGTGTAGGGATCACAACTTTAGTATTTTTTCTTATCATTTTTTTACGATTCACTTATATGTCGGTGGTTGAGACTCATCTCCGGTAAATTTTGCTGATAAAAGGGAGACCCTTAATGTGTGTTACTAACCACTACATGTAATTGAATGGCAAATTCAAAAACATTTTCCTATGGGAAGTAATTTAGCACCCATAGTGTATTTTTCTGTTCGGTAGTATGTGACAGTGCAGGTAATTGCATATCTGACTGTGACTTAAAACTACCTACAGTAGTATTTTTTGCGGGGGGGATGTTTTTATACTTGGTAGATTCAGGTATTATCCAAATAATAGAAACTTTCACAATCAACATAAATGTTTTTGGTATATATTGTATGCTTTTAGCAAAAGAAGTAGTCTTTTTACTGTTTTATAATTATGACACAGCATTTAATGCATTGCAACATTTACTACATGCAAGGCACCATGCAATTAATTCTGAAAAAAAATGATATATGGTATTCCATATATAAGCAGAGAGTTACCTATGGGAATCATACAGATAGCAAAAATCTTGGCCTATAGCAGTGGTTCTCAACTCCTGTCCTCATGACCCACTAACAGGCCAGGATTTGATGATTTCCTTGTTAGAGCACAGGTGAGTTAATCAATGTGAATGAGCCTCTGATCACCACATCTGTGCTGTAGCAGAGAAATCCCTAAGTCCTGGCCTGTTAGTGGGTCCTGAGCACCAAAGTTATCTAAGAAATGGCCTAAGCCCTTGGCACTAAAAATGGTTAAACTGATACAAGGATATTGGGATTGCACTTGGCCACACCCATAATTTAGAATGTGAGAGTGGCTAGCACCGATGAGGTACCCAGTAAAACTTTGTGTTTTACTGTGCCTAATGGGAAATCCAGCAAATTTTCCTCTGCAAAACCATGGACCTATAGGAGGAGAAGTGCCAGGCACTGTAGATCAGATACCCTGCACCCCAGAATTAGCCAATGCACAAACAAATTAATTGCACATGTTGGAATCCTGTTAATGCTTCTCAATCAGGAAGCAGCAAGTAGAGTCAGATAAATACGTTGCTAGCAGATTCTGTAACACTTGAACAAAAGACTATTATTACAAGGACTTACTGTGCTCTTGTTGAACCAGGAACCTGTTCCATCCATTGTACAACTAATCAGAAAAATATTACCTTGCATGCATTTACGTTTTTCAATTTCCCTGTTTAAATCTGTAGTTCCTGTTTGCAACCTGTTCATGAGCATATGAAACTACATCTTCTGTTTCATAATAGGATAAGTAGGTGATTTTGTGAGACAAAGCAACGTAACTCTTTGATTGCCAGGGGTTATGAAACACATTGCTTTGTAATGCATTGATTCCCTTCTGGCACTCAGTGGGTCAACTCTTTCAGTGTTAGTGATCACACTTTCTTCCTTAGAATTTCACTGTTTTATAAAATAGGATTAAGGTATTTTTTAGTGATATCTTAACCCCTTTACGCTAGAGACAAGAGAGTCAATAAAGCCTGTTGATGGATAATGTGAAAATCGCAAACATACATGTAGTCACGTGTGCACACATGCGCTGGCAAACACACAAATGGACACGGACACAAACATATACACACTTGCATACCCACAGACACACACACACTTAAACACCCACACAAAGACACTCACACACACTTGTACATAGGCACACACTACCAAATATACAGGTATGCACACACACTCACTGTCACCTTTCTCGCCGGTTTTCCGTCCGGGTTCCCTGTTCCATTTTCCCCAGCCTTGCTGGAGGCTCCATCTGCTGTTGACGCCGCCTGTACCCCCGCAAGACTTCTTAGTGTAGCCCTTTGTTTCCTGCAGTCGACTTTGAGTGCGGATGACGTCGCACGCGACGTCTATATCTGGCTGTCGGTCCATGACTTCTGTGCACTGTTATTGTGTTCCTGAAGCCAGCTGGACATGTTCTTGTGCTTCCTAGCCCCTTGTTCTGGTCCTGCCCTTCGTTGTAGCTTGCCTTGATCCTAGTTCCTCCATTGCCTAACTGTGTATGACCCTGCTAGCCAAGACCACTCTTTTGCCTGCTGATACTAACATTCCGTGCCAAACTGTGTATGACCCTGTTAGCCAAGACCACTCTTCTGCCTGCTGATACTAACATTCCGTGCCAAACTGTGTATGACCCTGCTAGCCAAGACCACTCTTTTGCCTGCTGATACTAACCTTCCATGCCAAACTGTGTATGACCCTGCTAGCCAAGACCACTCTCTTGCTTGCTGATACTAATACCCCTTTCCCAACTGTGTATGATCCAGATAGCCTAGTTCCCAGTCCAGTCTTCCTCATTGGAGAGTATCAGCCACTGTCGTGGCCTATGCTCCCCAGTGACGATCCATACTGACCGCTCTCCAGCCTACACTCTCCCCTGCAGGAGAGATCGCACTGTCTATTGTCAGTCTATCCTGGGCTCACTTCCAGCTCCTCTGGGGTTTGTCATCCAGCCTTGTGCTGGCAACTGTAGTCGGCCGTCGCCGCAGCAAAGCCTGACAATAGGCAGTCCACGCTCGACCAGCCATGCACTCTAGCGATGCTCCCTAGCACTCTCTCTCTTGCAGGATTCCTGCAATTGGGTGACACTCACATATACACACAAACATGTTTTTCTAAGCCTGTGCATATTGTACAGTGCCTTACCAGTGCACAAGTACACCAGAGCATAACAGCTTAGCAAACAACCTTTTAACATCACATCTAAAGCAGGCCTAAGAAAAAGGGAAGAACTGTAAACCCCATAAAATTTTACTATTTTATAATATAGAATTCAGGTATTTTTCATATGCCTCTTATCTCTCTGAATGTTAAAAACTAGAAATTTGATAAAAATTGTTTTAATGGATAATGTGAAAATCATACATTAGTGTAACAGGATCCCAAGTCCTCGGATTGACTTAGCCTGCTATGCCAGGTCTCTCTCTTGCAGGGGCCACCAGGGAAGGGTGATGTCTCCGGTGCTCCGCTCCAGCTATCCCAGGATGGGGGTCAAAAGAAGACCCTTGATACCACCCCAAATGAACGACACAGCACGCCAGTCAGGTTCCAAAACTGAACACACTTTATTTTGGCTGAATTCAGCTCTTTTAAGCAGAGTTAATTGCATCAAGTCAAACAGTTAACAAAAGGGCACAAAACATTCTATAATTAAATTAACATGATTAAATTTAGCAACAATGGGCACACAATGTCACAAAGGGCTGAACTTCATGGATAAGGGCAGGGGTAAACATGAGAACAATGGAAGCCCAGACTCTGTGGAGCCTCTGCACTTTGGCTGCATCTTACAGCCAGCCAATGAGCTAGCGAGCTACCAGTTCAATTGGCCAATCAGGAAGCCGCCTACTTTCCCATGTAAAGTCTATGGGGTTTTTCTGTACAGGTTGCCCCGCATAGCAGCCAGCCTATGGCTCCGTTCCACCCGTGAATTCAGTCTTTTTGGTGAACCAAGTGAACTTCCATAGTAACGGCCTAGGGTCCGTTACATCACCCCCCCTTTCGGGCATCCAAGTCCTTCGCTCCGTTTTCAGAGAAGGGCTTGGGATTTCCAATCTGGAAAAAACCCCGTAGTACTCCTAGCTGTTTAGATGTCCTCCTGGCGTGATAATCCGTCAGCGTTGCTGTTCTGTTTGCCAGACCGGTATTGAACCGTGAAAGTGTAGGGCTGTAAAGCTAAACTCCATCGCAGCAAGCGCCCATTATCCCCAGATGTTCTATTCAGCCATACAAGGGGGTTATGGTCCGTGAGTACTGTGAATTCTCGGCCATATAGGTAGGGCTGAAACCGCTTTATAGCCCAAACTAGTGCCAAACATTCTTTTTCGATGGCGGAGTATCCCACTTCCCGGTCCAGGAGCTTGCGACTTTGAAATGCGATAGGATGCTCAGCCCCTGTGGCGTCCATTTGACTTAGCACTGCTCCCAACCCGACGTTTGAGGCATCTGTATGGACCAGAAAGGGCTGGTTAAAGTTGGGAGCAGTGAGGACAGGACCTTTGCCTAGCGCAGTCTTGAGGGCTTCGAATGCTTGGGTGCAGTCTGGGGTCCAATTTACTACCCGGGGCAGGGCTTTTTTGGTGAGATCAGTCAGGGGTTTCGCCAGGTCACTGTACCTGGGGACAAACTGACGGTAGTAGCCCGAGGTTCCCAGGAACGCGAGGACCTGTTTTTTGGTCTGGGGCTGAGGCCAGTTTACAATGGCCTCGATTTTGGCCGGTTCAGGTCTCTGACACCCTCTACCTACCCTGTGGCCAAGATATTGAACCTCCCCCATCCCAAACTGACATTTGTCAGGCCGTATGGTCAACCCTGCCTGCTGTATGCGCCCCAAGATTGCCTCCACATGCAACAAGTGCTCCTCCCAGGACTCACTAAAGATCGCTATATCATCTAGATAAGCGCAAGCAAATTCCTGTGCCCCCGTCAGCAAGTGATCCACCAGCCTTTGGAAGGTGGCGGGCGCATTCCTCATCCCGAATGGCATGACCGTGAATTGGTACAGGCCAAATGGGGTGATGAAGGCAGATTTGGCCACTGCCTCCGGAGCCATGGGAATTTGCCAGTACCCTTTGCTTAAGTCTAGGGTGGTGACGAAGCGAGCTCCAGCAAGTTTATCCAGGAGGTCGTCTACCCGGGGCATGGGATAAGCGTCGGTTACTGTCTTGTCATTGAGTCGCCGGTAGTCCACACAGAAACGTGTGGTGCCATCCTTTTTGGGGACCAGGACTACCGGAGAAGCCCAAGGACTGTCTGACTCCTCAATGACTCCTAGGTCCTGCATTTCCCTAAGTTCCTTCTGAATAGAGGCTTTGACAGCCTCGGGTACCCGGTAAGCGGGTTGCCGGAGCGGTGTCTGTGTTAAGGTTTCCACCTTATGCTCTGTTAGGGTCGTGCGACCCGGTAAAGCCGAGAAGAGATTGGGCCACCGGGTGACAATACTGTGCAGTTGTACCCGCTGCTCCGGGGTAAGATGGGCCCCTAGGGGCACCGGGCTGAGTGGAACCGTACTGTGGGTGTCCGCTAATAAGTCCGGCAATTCCCTATCTTCAGTTGCCTGACTGGCCAAGGTGCATATGGCCAGAATCTCCTCAGGCCGCTCCTCATATGCTTTCAGAGCATTAATGTGACAGACCCGCCTGTCCTTCAACTGGGGTCCCTTGGCTATTAGGTAGGTGGTTTCCCCTTGACGATCTACTATCTGGTAGGGACCTTCCCAGGCTGTCTGAAGTTTATTTTGCCCATCAGAGTCTCCAAGCGCTCCCGGAGCTCCAACACATATGTTACTGCAGGAGTTTCCTCTGCCTCACACTTCCCTTCCCAGTATTCCCGGAGGATATTCAGGGGTCCTCGAACTCGTCTCCCAAAGAGTAGTTCAAAGGGAGAAAAGCCCGTGGACTCCTGTGGCACCTCTCCGTAGGCAAAGAGGAGATGAGGCAGATACTGCTCCCAATCTCGGTGGGAGTCCGTAAAGGCTCTGAGCATTTGCTTCAGGGTTCCATTGAACCGTTCGCAAAGCCCATTATTCTGGGGATGGTATGCTGTGGTGTGGAGTGCTTTAACTCCGCACAACTTCCATACCTGCTGCAGTAATTCAGACGTGAACTGAGTGCCCTGATCTGATAATATCTCCTGGGGGAACCCAACCCGGGTGAAGATTTTAATCAGTGCGTCTGCTACAGATTCTGCGGTGATGTTGGCCAGGGCAACTGCCTCAGGGTACCGAGTGGCGAAGTCCACTACTGTTAGTATGAATTTTTTCCCCGAGCGGCTGCACCTGGCCAAGGGTCCCACAATATCCACAGCCACGCGTTGGAAAGGAACCCCGATGATGGGAAGAGACTGTAAAGGTGCCCGGGGGCGGTCTCCACGCTTGCCGACCCGCTGACAAATGTCACAGGTCCGGCAGAACGTGCTAACATTTTTAGACAGTTGGGGCCAGTAAAAAGCTCTGGTGAGCCGCTGTTCTGTACGCTTGGCTCCGAGGTGACCGGCCAGCGGCACCTCATGAGCCAGTGACAGCAAGGCGGCTCGGTGAGCCGCAGGGACAAGTAATTGTTTTTTGAGAACCTCTGTCTGTCCCTGTCCCATGGACCTAGTCTGCCTATATAGCAGTCCATTGTCCCAGCTAAAAACTTCCCCATTAGGGCCAGTCCTCCCCGTGTCGGCCTGTTCCCTGTACCCCTGTAGTGTGGGATCTGTCTGTAGGGCCATCCGGAACTCGTCTGGGGGAACCCACTGGAAGGGCCGGTCATCGGGTCTGGGGCTAGGTGGAGTAGTCGGGGGGCTTACCACTGCTTGTCTGGTTTGTGAGCGGGTGACGGCCTGGCAATCCTCCGGTCGTGGGTTGGTAAATTGGCTCTCCAACCGGCCCAAGTCGTTGCCCAATAGTACATCCGCCGGCAATCCAGGCATCACCCCAACATTTTTGTATCCTTGTCCACTACCCCAGTCCAGGTGTACTCGGGCCATAGGTAAGCGATGTATTTTCCCACCCGCTACGCGGACTTCCACAACCTGGTCCGTGCGGTGGCGGGGTAATAAGCATCCGGGTTGCACCAAGGTGAGTGTGGCCCCGGAATCCCTTAGTCCTTCCGTGGGATAGCCATCCACTTTAATGGGCTGCATATGATGGCTTCTATTGTCGGAGGGCCCCTCCTGAGCGAGGGCAACTTCATGGTAATAGCCCCATGGTGACCGATCTGTGGGGCCCCGCACAACTTCCTGGGGAGAAGGCCAAGCTGACTCGGTGTCCACTGCTTCACTGACACAGTGAATTGGTCTGGGAGCCCCTCTCATTTGGGAGGGCTGAGAGTTCCACCTGGAAGAACCACCCGGGGGTCTTTGCACAGTCCGGTTCTGGGGGCAGTTGGGACGCAGGTGACCATACTGCTGGCATTGATAGCACCGAGGATTGGAGTTGGACCGAGGCTGGAAGTAACTTGTGTCCCGTGTGGGAACCGAGATAGCCGTCCGAGTGGCAGGAGCTGGGGTTCCGGCCGAGCGGGTACTACTTGATCCCGGGGTCCCCAGAAGGGTGTTTCCTCGAGGGCTTCGCCGTCTAGATTCTTCAAATTTGTCGGCCAATTCTGCGGCCGTGGTAACCGTGCGGGGTGCTTGATCATGGACCCAATCCCGCACCTCCGGGGTAACTTGATAGAAAAATTGTTCCAACAGAATTTGCTGACAACAGTCTTCCCAGGTCCTGGCCCCTGCCCCTTGCAACCAGCTACGGCATGCCCGCTCCATTTTGTATACCCACTCCGTGTGGGTTTCTTTAGGTTGGCGGCTTCCTTCCCTGAATTGCCTCCGGTATGCATCAGGGGTCACTGCATACCTTTGGAGCAGTCTTCGCTTTACCTCGGGGTAATCGGTAATCCAAGCATCTGGTATGGCACGGTATGCATCCACAGCCCTCCCCGTGAGCTTGCCTGCTAGGATTGGGACTCAGTCCTGGCGATTAACCTGGATCACTTGGCATTGTCGCTCAAAGTCCCTTAAAAACCCATCAATGTCCCCTCCTGCATCGTCAAAAGTTTTAAATAGTTGATGGGGGAGGCGACGGTGGTGATCCGATGAGTCCATTCTGGAGTCATTGCTGTGACTGGGGGGCCCTGAACGATTTTGGGATAACTCCTCCAGGTACTCCTTTTCCACAGCAAGAATTGTCCTTATCCTAAAGTCAGGCGATGGGTCTGGGCCGGCTAGCGCCAATCTGTCGGCAACCCACTGATTCACAGTATTTGAGGTAGCTGGCACGGGTTGAATCGGTGGCGGAGATCCTACCGCATTGGAAGGGTTACTGTAGGAATCATCCTGGGGCAAATCTGTAACCCTGGCCCGCTCCATGATCTCCTCATCCATAGCTTGGAGGAGATTTATTAATTCACCTTTTTTCAGTCCCCTGGCGTCTCGTCCGCGTTCCTCTGCCATAATTTGGAGCTCAGCCACCGAGTGCTGCCTGTAAACATCGGCCATCGCACCCCCTTGACTTCCAACAGTGTTCCGTATCCCTCAGAATGGCGAGCAAGATGGTCCCCCTGCTGGGCTGGCCTCCGTTATGTTGCTGGGACTGGGGTCAAGCCTGTGGCTGTATCTCCCCCTGGATGCTGGTCCCAGTTGCAGTTCTCCGTGAAAAAGTAAGATCCCGTCGCTTGCCACCAGTGTAACAGGATCCCAAGTCCTCGGATTGACTTAGCCTGCTATGCCAGGTCTCTCTCTTGCAGGGGCCGCCAGGGAAGGGTGATGTCTCCGGTGCTCCGCTCCAGCTATCCCAGGATGGGGGTCAAAAGAAGGTCCTTGATACCACCCCAAACGAACGACACAGCACGCCAGTCAGGTTCCAAAACTGAACACACTTTATTTTGGCTGAATTCAGCTCTTTTAAGCAGAGTAATTGCATCAAGTCAAACAGTTAACAAAAGGGCACAAAACATTCTATAATTAAATTAACATGATTAAATTTAGCAACAATGGGCACACAATGTCACAAAGGGCTGAACTTCATGGATAAGGGCAGGGGTAAACATGAGAACAATGGAAGCCCAGACTCTGTGGAGCCTCTGCACTTTGGCTGCATCTTACAGCCAGCCAATGAGCTAGCGAGCTACCAGTTCAATTGGCCAATCAGGAAGCCGCCTACTTTCCCATGTAAAGTCTATGGGGTTTTTCTGTACAGGTTGCCCCGCATAGCAGCCAGCCTATGGCTCCGTTCCACCCGTGAATTCAGTCTTTTTGGTGAACCAAGTGAACTTCCATAGTAACGGCCTAGGGTCTGTTACAATTAGTACACATGTACACTCATGCACATACACACTTAAACTCAAACACACACACAAATACACTTAAATACATTTAAATACCCACGCGTAAATACACACTCAGGCATATAAGCACACATGTCCACATGCACACACTATATATAGTCACAGGACTCACAATGTGTTCTTGAAAAAAGTCTTTACCAGAACAAAACTTTGAACAAATACATATATAGATTTTTAAGTCCTGTGAGTGCTGGCCTTTCTTGGTTGATATAAAGTATATTGCTAATGCACCCAGGCTTGTTTTCCGTGATGATGTGAGTGCCTATCCTGGGAAGAATTATATTTATTTATATATATATTTATTTATTTATACACACACACATAAGCACATGCACACACATACATTTTACTAAGCCCGTGCTTATGTACATTGTATTATTATGCTTTGATGCAGAAGTCCTCCAGTTCTCAACAGCTAAGCAAACAACCTCTTAATACCACTCCTATAACAGGTGTAGGAAAAAGGAAGAATTTTGTGCACCAGGTTTGTACATAATTTGTACCTGGGAGCTGAACGGAAGCACACCCAGAAACACACACACACTCCTCCTTGGTAAATACAGTGCAATTAGTTAATTTTATCACACACAAAGCTTTATACATAGGTGTTAACCAAGTACAGGAACATTCAAGCACAAAAACAGGTCTTTGCCCCTAAAGGAGTGCGAACACCTCCTAATAATAACTCCTTGCTTACCCTACTATAGTCAGAAAAGATTAATTACCCCTAAGATTTCTGCCATTATACATTTGTAAAAGAGATAACATCTTCAATCAGCGATGGGTGTTACGTCTGTGGAGGCAGACATGATAGGAACTGGCATTATTTTTCAAACTGAAGTAAACAGAGTACAGGAGCCTGCTTAAGCATCTAAGGACCAAAAGGGATAAGCAATGCATTGTGAAGATGACCATGTGCAGTGAGCGGCATTTGTTTACTGAGGCCTTTCTACCAGCAGTCATGTCTACCTCCTTGGACATGACATCCAGGACTGAATGAAGATGTTTTTTCTTTAATAAAGACACAAGGACAAAATTAGTAGGGTCTGAAGGAATAAGAGTTCCAAACTTGGCACACCACACATTATAAATATTAGCATGTATTCATCTTATTCATAAAAATGATTAAAATCTAAGATCCCTCCTCAGACTTGTATGGTTTTGACAACAGCTCTGTATCCTCACATGCTGTTCTGATGAAAATCCCAGGAGGCAATAAATTTGTATCATTGTAATGAATTAGCTAAAATAAAGCTAAGCATTATAATGTGTGATATGTTAATCTTGGAACTCTTGTTCCTTAAGACTCTTTGGATTAGATTCTTACTTGATCTCTCATTTTTACAATTGTTTATGCAGCTACTTCATACAATTTCAAAATTCTAAGAACCATGAGGATTTTTTTAAGCCACAAAAGTTTACAGTGACTTAACTAGCCATTGTAGAACACCAATGTAAACATTTTTATAGTAACACAATTTTCTTTTTCTCAGGGACACAACTAGAACCTATTGAGGCCCTGGGGCCCATGGGTCCTTTTGGATGCTGGGCTCCATCACAGTTGTAACCACTGTACCTCTGGTATGCCCCTGGTAAGTAGGGTGTTATTATTAGGATATGTTAGTTCTCTTTAATTTTGTATAGAGATGAGTGAAAAGCCAATTCATTTCCTGAAGAATTTTCATGGAAAACCAACAGTTTCACTCTTTCCCTAGAAAAATTCCCACTCATGGAAAATACATAAAATGCCTGCCTTTTTGCTACAACCAATAAATTTCCCATGAGAACTTTGCCAATTTTACTTATGCTTTCATGGCTACTGCTGCTGACGACTGAAGTGGAGAAACCAACAACTGAAAGTAAAAGCTTTGAGCAGGCTGAGACATACAGAGATATATACCTTGAAAAATCTGCTAACAGGATGAGTCCTTTGTCCTTTAGCCACAACACTAACCATCTGCTTGTACAACTCTAGCTCAGCCATCCTTGAAAAATTAGTGTAGTTTGGTATATGCCAGCAGGGTGCATCGCATGACTTCACGTTGTCACGGTTACCCAGAAATATTCAGGAGTCAGTACGGTATAGTGCAATGCAATTTATTGAAATACAAGTAAGGTATCACACAAGCAGGAACAAGCAGAGGGTCACAGCCAGCAAATACTACTATCAGAAATAGTAAACTGCCAAGGAGGACCCCATTGCTAGAGATTAGGTCTAAGCCACTGGTAGTCTCTACAGGAACCAGGAACTGGAACTGGAATGGAACAGGAACAGGAATGTGAAGTCTTCAACCGGGATAAGCAGAAATAACCCTGACTTACGCCTGCAGTCAGTATAGAGGAAGCGGATACTTGACTCACGCCTGCAGTCTGTATAGAGAAAGAGGATACTTGACTCATGCCTGCAGTCAGTATAGAGCTGGTCTACCAGAGCCCCAGGTCCGCACCTAAAGGGGTGTCTGCTAGGTACCAGGTACAATCCAGAGAATAATCAGATAGAGCCACAGGTCAGCACCAGAGAGGGTAGTCAGACAAGCCGGGTCATACACAGTTCAGGTAGTCAGCCAGAGCCATAGGTCTGCACCAGACTGGGCGTCCACTATATAAAGGATAAGGCAGAAGAATAGTCAGATAGAGCCACAGTTCAGCACCAGGCTGGATGGTCAGACAAGCCAGGTCATACACTGACCCCAAAGAACAGAACTGTATCGTACAACAACACAAGGGCGACTGAGTCAAAACTCAGTTACACTCTTAAACCCTTCCCTCAGGGAGTAGATAGGAGGAGTCCACCAAGGCATGGAATTAAGCAAAGCCCTGCATCATTCTGCCGATTCGCGCCAGCAGATGACACAACTACTAGCTGTGTGACACTCCCGCCAAGCTGCGTCAAAGAGAAACCACACTCCCGTAATTGGCGCATCTCCAATATGCGTCCCCTCTCTGCGTCATCCCAACGACAATCCTGGAGACATTACCATCCCACCAGAGGCCATGGACGGTTACTGATCCCACCAATAGTGTTTCGGCCTGGACCAAGAAGAGATGCTTGGAAGGCGGCAGCAGCGTCAACGAGAAGTATAATTCTCCAGTGTAGCTGGGAGCGTGGTTATGGAATATACGGAATATATGGAGACATGTCTTTAAAACCTATCTTCAACAGAAGAATAGAACAGCATGTCAACTACTAACATTATGGCAAGTTTGCCATTCCAGAGGTGTACATTTGGATTATTTTTATACAGGTTTTTACACCTTTTTAAGAACTCAGTAACTATGACTTAGCAATACATAGTAGGAAAAACTGTGTATTGGTTTAACATCATGACATGTGATGGAAATGGTTGTGGAAGCAGCTTCAAGTTTGAACACTCTATGACTCATCATCTCCTCCAACAAACTCTGTTATACTACTCATGTTTCACATTTTTAAAACAGCAGCTACAGCCATATGTGTTTTACACAGAAAATAGATAACATCTTTAGCTTCTGAATTGTAAGTGAAGTATCTCCATATTGAAGATTTTGTAGACTGAGGGGTTCCTCTACTATAGGGGCTAAATGTTTCAATTATGGTAGGATTAAGTGTCAATGTTGCTGCACTTATAGAACGCATCATAGCTATGATTGTGGATATTGATGATGGCATGTTTTGCTGCTTACTCAACCATAGAATGTTTGCATGAGTGAGGGTTGGACTTGGAAATGGTGATGATGCTGATGATGACTGACAGGATGATTGTACATTTTTTAGGCATTTTTAATTGTCCAGAGCCCGACTCTCCAATTAAAGCAAAAATAGTGCTCCTTTTATAGTAGTGTGAGACTGAGCCTTTTCCTTTCAGCTACTTTTATGGCCATATTATCATCACTCTCAAACTCAACTTCATCTATATCAGAAGGAGAGTACAGTGAAAGGATACATACTAGATCAACATCATCATCGATAATTTGGTCATCATCAGCATCACCTGCTTCCCTGCTACTTTCATGCTCTTCAAGGTTTTTTGACTTCTCAGTTTCTTTTTTTCATTTCCCCTTTTCTTGTATTTATGGAACATTCATTACTACTTTGAGAATGGTTTCATTGTTAGAAACAGCACTTGGTTTAACTGTTTAACCCTCCTCCACTATGACAATATGACCTGAATTTGGCTAATTGTCATCTTCAGTGTTCTTAAATCTTTCAGCACTACTACAACAGGTGGTGGAACTTTTCATGTCACTTTTACAAACAGCCTCTTCAGGAGGAGACGGATCATCAGTTATTGCACACCCTTCGGAAAACATGGCCACAGTATTATTTTAGATCACCACTTTACTACTGTATCCATGCCCTTCTATTCCTTTCCCTTTACCCAAGTACTTGGTTTTGATTTTTATTGTAAAGCACACAACAGAACTCTGTGTTTGTGGAGCTATGCCTTGCCCCACTCATAATACTGGATCATGTATGCCTCTGTCTCTAGTATCTGTCACTGTCTGTCTCAGTCACAGCTCAGCTCAATGTCCCTGCCTGTCTTTGTCACCTCTCAGCCAAGTTCTAAAGGAACTAATCCAGTCGCTCACTGTCACTGTCTAGTGTTAACAAATAACTTGCATGCACTCTCCCTGAAACCACAAGCAACTCCTATTTGCCTGGCTCTCTGCCTGTACACTTAGTTAATGTAAACATGTCAGCAACAGTTTTATCTCTCTCCCAACATCACAGCAGCAGGGATGGATGAAAAGTCACATTTTGAATGTTCATTAAAAAATCCATTGTGGAACCCATAGATTTGTTTGCCTTTTTTGCTTACAAGTCAGATTTTCCATAGAAAACGGTTTTGCATTCCACGTATGTTTTTATGGCAGTGATAATCTCCCCCACATATTTAAATAGCTGGGAAGTTCCCACAATGCAGCATGTATGCTTGCTTTCACAATAATATGCAGGATAAGCTGGAGGGGTAAGGCTGCTGAACCAGAGTTGAATGAATCCAACAACAGCAACAGCAGGAGTAATGACTGGAGAACATATCCTCCTCCACATGTGAGCCCCTGTCCCCCAACATCCTCCCCAAGGATCTGAGGAAACATATTATAAAGGTCTGGGGGATTACTAGATACAAATAGCAGAAGCACAGTGCCACTAAATGTAGCTGTCAATAGCTATATTTGTGTGGGGCTTTTATCCCCCTCCCGCCCCTTTTACTGATGTAACACTGTTCATCCTGAGCAGAAGGGAGGTGCCCAGGTAGATTGTAGAGAGGGACAATCTTCAATTAAGATAAGGGAAAAACCTGAAAAGCTTGTCAAGGGAGGCAGGGCTTTCATTGTTCTCATAGGAAGAAGATTGTCCCCTTCTGTTATCTGTCTGGTCTATGGACTGCATTCCACATCTGAGAAGAGATGGCTTACACTAGGTAAAGGGGCGGGAGGGGAAACTTTGCTTGTGAATATCTCTCAAACCATAAAGATTTCAGAGATAATACTTATATCGTTCTTAGTGTTTTTTTTAATCCCTACAAAATAAAATAAAGATAAAACAAAGTATTACTATCCCTTTAATCTGTTATATTTTTATTGTACTTACTTTCTGCACTGACAAGTGTTTTATTTCTTTTGTGGCAGACTGGCAGTGTTACTATTTAGAGATGGGCTTGAGTTTTTATGTTTAAACGGACATACCACAAGTTGAATTAAATTGAGCTTTGTATTGAATTGCATTTTTTGACTGTATATGAATTACATTTGCTTTGAATTTAATGTATTGGATTTATATTGAATGGTATTGTTTGACTGTATTTTTATTGTATAGAATTTCATTGTATTTGCATTGAATTGCATGTATTTAACTGTATTTTTGGTTGCATTTGAATTATATATGCATTGAAATGAATATATTGAATTTGTATTAAAATGTATTTATTTTTGACTGTATTTGACTCATATATGTATTGAATTGTATTTATATTAAACTAGCAGTGTGGGACGGCGTTGCCCGTCTTTTTTGTTTTCCTTTGGTTAAGGTTGTATTTAGTTATGTTACACCCTGGCAGTTACCCCTCTACCACACTGACACCACACCACATGTCACAACTGTCACCCTGCCAGTCATACCTCTACCACACTTTCCCCCTTCCAGTCACCCCCCCCCCACACACACACACACTGTCAGCCTGCCAGTCATATCCCTTCAACACTCAAAGCACGCCACAATAATTCGTGAGTCAGGGCGAGAGTGGTGCCACTGAAGGGAACATAGATAGTAACGCACATGCAGATCCCTTGCACCAGAGCTGACTACATATACTCCATCTTCCAGGATCCTTCCTGTCAGCGCCTCCTGTCACCTCCGAACTTACTGCAACCATGTTGCTGTAAGTTGGGAGCTGAGAGGAGTCGGTGACAGGAAGGATCCTGGGACATGGGGTTCATGTAAGTGAAAAGGAGTACACTGCATGAACTACTGTGTGTGATTAGACGCAGCATGAGGAAACCTACGGATCCAGAGTGGTTTTTTTTTTGTTTTTTTTTATTTGTTCCTTAAAGCGATGTCCTTGTGCCCTGTCAGACTTGGCCTCCCTGGGCATGACCACCCTCTGGTTTCAGCGATGACCTCTAACAAAATATGTGCATTTGACTGCCTTGGATCGCGCTGGAAATACTTTCATCACATCACAGTGGTTTCTCCCGTTGCGATTAGTACTTTTGCTCCACTACATATTCAGTACTGCCGCCCCTGGGTGTGTTTTGCCAGGCACAAAGTCTTCTTTTATATATATATAGATGTAATGTATTGAATTGTATTTTTGACTATTTCAGTTGAACTTGTAATGAACTGAATTTATTGAATTTGTATTGAATTGTTTATTTACTGTATTTGAAATGTATATTCAATTGAATTTTATTTGTATTTATTTTAAAGTATTGGATTTGTATCGAATTGTATTTTTACTGTATTTGTATTTTCATTTAATTATTTTTTTTTTTAATTTAAATGAAATTGTATTTCTTGGCTATATTTGAATTGTATTTGTATTGAGACTGCAGTTGACTCCATACTCAACATTTTCTGGCTGTAAGGTCTGGTATGGACAACCTCATATATTGGTCTCAGTAGGCATGAACTAGAGAGAGCTGCTAGCAAGCAGAAGTAGAAACCCAAATGAGAGAAATGCAGGATATAACACAATACTAGGTAGTACAATAACAGATACCAAATGGAGAACCTAGGAGAACCCCAGTAATCAAAAAGCTAGGGAGCGCAGTATAACGAGTGTGGTGAGCTGGCATGGACTACCCCTACTACAGTTGTATTGTGGCTAAGGCCATAGTAAAGGTGCTAGTCACAAGACTAGAGTAGTGCCAGCCAAAGGAGCAGGTCCACATCTAGGATAACTATGTAGGGAATCAGGATAGGTTATACCTACTGGAGATGTTATATACAGAGTTACAACAATAGCAACATGGTGCCTTACTTGAATGAAGAGAGAGAGAGTCAAATCACTGCTGTACAGGATCTGTAGAATGACTGGAGCTCGAAGAGTCGAACACCAACTGAGCAGACCCTTATAGTCAAACTCTGACTGAGCTGACACTGGTGATCGAACTCCGACTGAGCTGTGATAATACATTGACTGTTGATGGAATCTAACACTAGCAGAGCAGGAACAGGAAACTGACTGGTAAGAAGAGTCAACCTCCAACTGGGCAGAAACAATGATTTGACTGATAGTCAAAGTAGTCCAATACCGACTGAGTTGGAATGGTGAACTGGCTGATGGTTAGAAAAGTCAAATTGGAGAGCCTGGGTTGACAACGGGTAATCACAGTAGAGGTACAGAGTCGGCAGGCTGAAGTATAGTGGGTAAAAGAGCTTGGACTGGCAACAAGGAATCACAACAGAGGATAGGGAACAGGAACACAGGAATCAAGGACTGAGACTGAACTCCAACACTCACTGGATTGCTAAGATTGTGTGCCAGCACTGAGAAGCTGGAGCTTAATAAAGACATTGGAACAAGCAGAAACCTGGACAAGAACAAGGAATCTGGCAAGACTTCAGGAAAAGCATGAATCCAGACATGGAGTGAGCAATAAAGCACTGGTCAGCAGGAACAAAGTGTGACACTGGCATTGCTCTATAGGATCTTATGATAACAATTCCTCTGGTTTCTGCTGCTGAGCCCCTTGCAATTGTACTTCAGCTTCTAATACATAAAGCTGGTCTTCACCAAAACAGAAACACCTGATATAATTTTGGAGATATATAGTATCCCAGATAAGACGGAGTATAAGTTCTAAAAGTCCATAATTACTAATGGATATACAAGTTGAAATTGAGGGGTGACAGATGCTGTATTATTTATTGATATATAGTCCAGACAAAGTTTAGACTCATAGGTTTTGCAAATGAGAGCATGCACTGTTATGTGCCTGAGAAAACATATGACCAGAGTAGCTTTCATGGATACCTGTAAGGGACATGGGATGAAGGCCAACAAACTTGCAGCAAACCCATTAAGGAAAATAGCAACAGCTCTCAGGCCAGGAAAAGCAACAGTGTCTGACATCCCCCTCAATATCAACTCAACTATCCATCAATAATTATTTCTTGTTTCTACTCTCAGTCTCTATCTGGTCTAATGTATTTGTCATTAATTATTATATTGCCAGACTCCCCTGGTCATTTTCAATGGAAGCTTCCATTTTATAATATTGTCTGGCATCTCTCTCAATTTCAACATGTCTATTCTTTCATTCATAGTATAGTTTCTGCCTCCACATTCAATCTGAACTGGACTGTCTGTCAACAATTATTACTGTCTGACACATCTCTAAATGTGAACTGAACTGTATGTCTGTATTTATTACAGTGTTTTAAAGGATTAGGACTGAAGTAACCATCAATTGCTGTAATAATAGCTGGGCTTTTAAAGGATAACTAGCACAACCTAATAATTACCTACCCTTACCTTACTATTGCCCCTAAGAAGTTTTTCCTTGCTTCTTGATTCAATAGGTAACATCTTCAATCAGTCCTGGGTATCATGGAGGTGGACATTACAGTTGCTAGCATTACCCCAGAACCTCAAACTGTGCTCAATGCATATGGTGATCTTAACCTTTTAATGGTGATATGGGTACACAAGTGTATCTGTCTAGTCCTTAAAGGGCTAAGAAGGCTTGCGAACTTATGAAAAGCAAAAGTCATGTTTGCCTTCATGACATCCAGGATTTTCATGTCAATACAATCTTTTTTTTTTTGCACAATGTAAATTAGTGCAAATGTTCAATACTGGGGGGGGGGGTTAGGGGTGCATCAGGACCCTGTATCCTGATGCACCCCCAAGGAGGTCTGAACTTAAAACACATAAAAAAATAAAACTCTGCATGTGGCACAGGGATACCCAGCACATTGCTGTACAATATACTGGACATTCTTCTGGCATAGACACTACCTGCTTCCCTGGCCTGGTTCCACTGCCCACTTGAAGTAACAGATCCCCATATGCTGTCTGACCCCTTTCCCCCCAGCATGGTTCCACTGCCCACTGGTAGGCATAGATACCTTACATACAATGCTTGATGTGCCAGCCTGGTACCACTATTCACTGGTAGTCACAGATGCCAACATAAACTGTATGATTCCTCTAGCCTGGTCCCACTGCCTACTGGTAGTCACATGTCCCCCTCCAACCTGGTTCCACTGCCCACTGTTAGTTGCATATCCTGACGTGCACTGTCTGACCCTCCAGCCTGGCTAAACTACCCACTGGTAGTCACAGATCATCACATACAGTGTCTGATCACCCAGCCTGATTTCACTATTATTATTATTAATCTTTATTTATATAGCGCCAACTAATTCCGCAGCGCTGTACAAATGGGAATAGACATACAGAGGTATTAAATAGTACAATCAGATGTGGCGAACAGGAGGATCAGAGGGCCCTGCTCGTGAGAGCTTACAGTCTAGAGGATCATCTGGTAGTAAAAAAAAAATTCTAACAAAATGCCATTGTTTAATCATTTTGTGCAGGAAGAAACTTCAGCCATTTTCTGACTCATACTTTTCAGAAAATATACACTTTTATATAATTACTGATCTGTTTTAGGGCAGTTTTACCATGGGACCAATGGAATGGGTATTTTTAGTTAAAAAAAATTGAAATACTCTATTGTGGTCATGCTAATTCGGGGGCCTGTGCACGCCATGCATGTAGATAGGGTTTTTAAAATATTTTAAACTTTCACAAGGAACATAAATGTCCTGATGCGTGGTGTGTATGATGTTAGTCATTTTTAATTATTTTTTCTTTATGACATCATAGCTTGTCACACAATGCAAAATTTACTTCACAGGAGTCACCATTATGAAGCTGAATTTGTTCTGAAAAACAAACAGGAATCATACATAAAAAGTGGATAAAAAAGGATGATAAAAAATGTGTCTGGCCAGCAGGGTACATAAAATATCCTAAGTCTCTGGTAGTGAAAGTGTTAAACCAATGTGTATTTTCATTTTTTCCCTATGATGATGTTGGTTTGCCCAATTAGGTCTCCAGTGTTGTCTTTGTATGTGTGTCTCAGCTGTGCTGACACAACTCATCATCACATCAAGAGAGAACAGTAAGCCTTAAATAAATCCTGTTATCAGCAATAGATAAACATAAATCATATGAGACAATGGTCGCCTGCATTGTACGATTCTGCATTCACGCCCTTCCTATTGGCGTAATTATGGTGCTTTTGACATCTTAAATGATTCAAACTCTTCAACCTGCTTCATTAAACATTTTGTTAGTCTTCACTAATCTGACAGTTTGAAAAGTCTTAATCTTGATTTAGAACTGTAAATTCATCAATATTAAAATTTAACCCCTTGGATCTCATATCCAACACAGAAGCACCTGAACTTCTGGGTATACGCTAGATCATGTGATTGTTATAATACATTCTGGTACACACACCCAAGCCATCATTAAGACTATAATGCCAACAAGTCCATTTATGTCTGCCTTATAGCATACAAAGGAAAGTTCTATAAAGTTATTTCATTTTATCTGCTCCTTGTTTAAGATATCATGTTAAACAGGACTCATAGGTTTGGAATGCTCCCTTTGACATAAGCTACTTAATAGGAAAATTTTAGGTGTAAGTAGCTTAATAAAGTTAATAGGAGAATTTTAGGTGTAAGTAACTTAACTCTTTGAGTGCCAGAGAGGTACAGAACGCATTGCAGAGCAATGTGTTCCGTACCCCTCTGGCATTCAAAGGGTTAATACATTGCCGTTGGGAAGGTTTAGAGCTAGAAAATCAATTGCAATGCCTGGTTTAACTCTGAATCATATTTGGACCTTAAGCACAAACAAAAGTGAATTAATTCTATACCAAGCCAGCTGCACCAGAGGGGGTAAATGCAAGCTCCCATTGATCTAAATGGGGATTTTAACCCCTAGAATGCTATAGTGGCCTCCAATGCATTGCTTCAACATGCACTGGTGGCCTCTCTAGCAATTCACATGTTAAAAGGCCCATTTGTATAAATAATCCAAAAACGTGGTGGGTGTTCACAATTCAGTCCATTAAAGGGATAGTAATGTTTCATAATAAAAGCCGCTCTAATTAATCATCATAGTATTTGGACTTTGGAGAGTGTTATTTCAATTCTGTCAGAGTTGTAGTTCAAGAGTAATTGAATGATAAAGTATCCCCCTCCCACCCCTTTTACTGATATAAAATTGCTCACCTCAGAGCAGCAGGGAGTGTCCAGGTAGATTGCAGAGAGGGACAATCTTCAATTAAGATAAGGGAAAAAAAGCTGAAAAACCTATCAAGTGGAACAGGGTTTTCATTGTTCTCAGAAGATTGTCCCTTGCTGTGAGCTGTCTGGTCTGTGGTCCAGATTCCACATCTAAGGAGAGGGGGCTTACACTAGGCAAAAGGGGCGGGAGGGAGATACTTTATCATTTAATTACTCTTGAACTACAACTCTGACAGTATTGAAATAACACTCTCTATGGCTCAGTGGTTAGCACTGTTACCTTGCAGTGCTGGGGTCCTGGGTTCACATCCCACCAAGGACAACATCTGCAATGAGTTTGTATGTTCTCACCGTGTTTGTGTGGGTTTCCTCCCACACTCCAAAAAACATACTGATAGGTGAATTTAGATTGTGACCAATATGAGTGTAAAGCGCTGCGTAATCTGTGTGCGCTATATAAATAAATAATATTAATTGGAGCTGCTGTTTTGTGAAACATTACTATCCCTTTAACCCCTTAAGAACCGGCAGCTAGAGGTCAGCAGTATGACCAACTTGATGGAACCTGATACTGCTGATGCTGTCCATGAAGAGATTGAGGAAGAAGTCAGCAGCACCAGAAGTAAAAGGAGCCCATATACCTCTTATCCACTGGAATTTATCCTCTGGGGATGTATGTTGAAGAAGGAAGAACTGGCTAGCAGTAGGAGCATCAAACAATAGCTGCCTGTGCCTGTTGCTACTGGTGCCAGTGTGCCTTCTTCTGAGGAGATGGCAAGTGTGACAGCAGGGGACCCTCTGTCACACGTTTTATCCCCAACCACTCTTAAAAAGTACTGAGAGGTTGGTGGTGGTGATGATGAGAGTGATAGAGCAGCT
The DNA here is from genome assembly GCA_037306005.1 of Rhinophrynus dorsalis. NCBI lineage: Eukaryota > Metazoa > Chordata > Amphibia > Anura > Rhinophrynidae > Rhinophrynus > Rhinophrynus dorsalis. The sequence goes on along the minus strand of CM074718.1, from coordinate 642,005,443 downwards.
GATATGCAGGAGAGTATGAGAACATTTTTGGTGGAAAGCAATAAGGAATGGGAGAAAAGGATAGAAATGGAAATGGGCATCACTGCCACCACCAACAGTGACATTCAGGAGTTTGCTGCTGCTGTATCTCCTGCTGCTGAGTTTTCAGAGTCAGTCATTCATCTGTCACAGCAGGATGATGATGATGATGATCAGGCTAGTGTGTCACACACCACTGTGGCCACCATTTAACAGGATTCTCCAAGTAGTAATATGGGACTAGGACAGGCTTCCATTGCCACAAATAGTCCTGGTCCTTGCTGTAGTTCTGATGCTGACAAAATGCTGACAAAAAAAGTTCCTCAGAGAGAAAAACCTGTATTTCTGCCACTCTTCAATGATTAAAACTTAATTTTATTAGTTTTGTGTTAAAATTCAATGGGGATGTGTGCAGAGAAAAAGTTTGTAAAGAATTTTATGTTGTTCATAAAAACAAAAAGTTGTCATCATATTTTGGCCCTCTTAACCCCTTAGCGAACCTTGATGTTCCAGGACAGTCACGACGGTCCCAGTACTTCATGGGCTGAATGCTGCTTAGGGACCCCACAATCCATTGGCAAAAAAAGTCTCATGGTCCTTAACTGATGACTGTGTGCTACCGCAGCTGGTCATTAAGAGAAAGCATTTATTTCACCTCCCACCAAGAAATTTATAGAGACCTCACCCCCAACGAGTGCATGTACCCTGTGAAATTGTTTTTTTTTATAGTAATTGGTTATGTAACTCTCTCTATACCTTAGTATAACCCCTGTGCTCAGCTACCGTACCTGCAGTAATTCAGAGGTAACAATAATAAATACTGCCTCATAGCACTAACACAGGACCATATGATCTTTGCCATCTCCATAGTCCTATCTAGGCCAATGTTGGGCAACAGGTGGCCCTGGGGTCACATACAGCCCTCAGAGGTTTTTTTCCCCAGAATGAGGGTAGTCTTACTGCTGTCAGTTGTTTTACTCAAAGGTGATAGTTTAAATTGTCAAGAAGTGAATTACAGTGTGTTTACTTTCTAAAAGTTCTGATTCACAACATGTCTCAGCAGTTTATATCACATTCTATGGAGAACTGTCAGTGATGCGCCTCCCTTAGGGAATGCAGCAGAATAACTAATAGGAATATAATCACGAGATGGCACAGTTAATGTAAAAAAAATATTTTAAACTGTAATAACTCTGAAAATATGCATCTTTCAGCAGTACTGGGAGTACATGGAGTACATTTATTTTACTCATCAGGATACAGAAGAAAACTTTTCATAACAAAAGTGTACTGCTCCTTTAAGGGCCACATATAACCTATTTGCTTATCATTGATCTAAGCCCTGTATGTCATTCTCTAGAGAAGGTGTAGGAAAAATGTGACTCTCCAGCTGTTGAAAACTACAACACACAGCATCCCTAGCCAGTCATTGGCTGGTTGGGAATCGTGTGAAGTTTAGCTCTCAACAGCTGGAGTGACAAAGCTAGGGCTGGATTTACATCCCTGCTGTCCCTAGACAAGGCACTCTTGGTGCCCTTAGCTCAGTCTATGACCACACCCCCACTCCTCACATGACTGCACCTCCCATCCACTGTTTCCTGGCACAGAAAATACCCTTGGTCTATATCAAAAAGCTTTACCCCTTTGGCCTATAAAACGTTTTAACCTCTCAGTTGTTAGAGAGATCTCCAGTGCATTGCTCTGCAATGTATGAGGGATATTTCTAGCATTCAGTGGGTTAAATTATAGCCTGTAACTGGGTATAAAACTTGTGCAGGAACATTGACATTTTTCTAACTACACCCACAATTCAGAATGTGCATGTGGCCGGCACACCAAGGCACAGCTCAAAATGTAGCGCTCTAGGCAGTTACCTACTCTGTCTACTGGGAAATCCAGTCTTGGCCAGAGGTTACCTATCAATGCTATAGAAGGACAATGGATGATTTGATACTTTTTCTATCACCCTAATACTTGGGCTTTTAGAGTGTAATCCTCTTATTGTGGTTCAACCCTCCTGAAAACAGTGCTATTGCTATACCTGCTTCCCACTGTAACCCAAACTGTGGCATACGCTGTTACAAAATGTCAGTGAACAACCAAAAAACACTTCACTTGAACGTCAACATTTTGAGGGACCATAAGTAGTCCTCAGTGGTAATCAAGGTGCCAGTATGTTCTCTAGGCTACATTTATGTTTCTTTCAGTAATGTTTTTGAATGATGGGAGGTATACCCTTTTTCTTTTTATAGTATATTAGAAAATGTTGTGTAACTTATAAACATAGTAACATAGTAACTTAGGTTGAAAAAAGACAAATCCAGCAAGTTCAACCTATGACTCATAAACCAGAGACATGAGGATCATATGGCTTACCTGTTGCCAAATAAATTAGTCTTTATCAGACCTTCCTGTTTTGCCTACTAATAAACAGTATAACCTTATATGTTATCTTTTGAAAGAAATGTATCTTATCTTCTCTTAAAAGTATCCATTGTATCTGCCATAACCACATACTTGGGCAAGGAATTGCATAATTTAATAGACCGTACTGTAAAAAAACCCTTTCCTTTGCTGAAGTTGAAATCTCCTTTCCTCTAATCCAGTGATTCTCAACCAGGGTGCAGTTTTGGTGTGCCACGGACATCAACTTAGGGTGCCCCATGTTTTCTATGAAGACTAACAAAAATGGACTTTTAAATAAAGATTTATAGAAATTGTTATGTATATCATGTTTAATTGTGTTATTATGATTGTAAGACCTAATAATAACTGTATATTTATGCATGGAAACTTCATTATGCCCTTGATAAAGTACATTAAATTTGTTAGGGGTGCCCCGAATGTTCTAGATTATGTGTTAGGAGTGCTCTGAACACAAAAAGATTGAGAACCCCTGCTTTAATCCCAAAGGGTGGTTTTGGAATGAAAAGCTCACCAGAGAGATCTTTGTATTGACCTAGAAACATAGTAAATAGTAAATTAAGTTAAGTCCATCAAGCTCAACCTTTGTTTCATAACTCAGAAACATCAGGATTATTTAGCTTTCCTGCTGCCAAATAAGTTAGTCTTAGACCTTTCTGTTTTGCCTACTAACAAACAGTATAACCCAGTATGCTTCCTTTTGAAATAAATGTATCTGATATTCTCTTAAAAGTGTCCATTGTATCTCATACATTTGTATATTGTAATAAGATTTCCTCTTAGTCATCTTTTCTCTATAGAGAATAAACAAAGTTTGTCTAGTCTTTCCTCATACGTCAAGTCCTCCATTCCCTTGATTAATTTTGTTGCTCTTCAATGAACTCTCTCCAGTTCTAGAATATCCTTTTTCAGAACTGGTACCCAAAACTGCACTGCATGTTTGAGATGAGGTCTTACCAACGATTTGTACAATGACAAAATGATGTTATCCATTCTTGCTTCAATACTCCTTTTTATGGAAGACAGGACTTAGCTTTTGCTACTGCTATTTAACACTGATCACCATTTCCAAGTTTTTAGTTTACAAGGATTCCCAGATCTTTCTCTAGCAATGATTCTCCTAAAACAATTCCATTAAGTTTGTAAGTAGCATTGGGATTTTTTCTTCCCAAATGCATGACTGTACACTTTCCCACATTAAACTTGATATCTCATTTGGTTGCCCAATCTGCCATTTTATGTAAATCCTTCTGTAAATAAATATCCTGTTCTGAATTCATTACACTGCATATTTTAGTGTCAAATATTGATATTCCCAGATCACTTCTAAACATGTTCAAAAGCAGTGGACCAGGTACTGAACCCTGGGGTACTACGCACTCAACCTTAACCGTATTGGCGAATTGCCCATTTACAGCCACACACTGTTCCCTATCCTTCAACAAGCTTTCTATCCAGTTTCAAAGGTTACTCTCTAACTCCAGATTCTTATTTTATACCCCAGCCTCCTGTGTTGCACTGTATTAAATGCCTTTGCAAAATCTAGGTATACTACATCAGTTGCTATTTATGTCTTCATAGAAGCTGAAAACATTAGTATGGCATGATCTATTCCTCATAAAGAATAATCTATAACACATCTCAGACTGTTTATGTTGGCATGCATACATGCTTTCTCTACTTTGGGGTTTTAGATAAAGTACTTTATATTATTGATTGTCGTTTATGATCTTTTGATATTAGTTGGTAAGCATACTGGTTTCATTTGTTATTTTATGTAGTGCAAGATCTGTGTGAACGTGTTTTCATTAAATAAAACATCTGGTTTACTTCCCATTGGCAACTTGTTAAGGTCAACACTGACAAATGACGACAGTGTAAACTGATTAATTAAGAACTTCCTTATTGCAAAGCCTAACCTAGAGGACAATAGTTTTTGTGAACATTTGTTTCCTGCTTTTAAGTAATTGTTCTAGATACAGTATATCGCCATATAGAGATATTATGCATATAGAAAATTAGAAGTAAAGATACTGGGCCACAAACATAAAGTGGAGCAATTCAAGGGCAAACTAACTTCACCTTGGGGGATATATTAAAGGCACAGTATTGATATGATTAGAGCAACGCAGCAATGCATCCTTGTAGTGTATACAACTGATCACTGACTTTAGTAATGCTGATTTGCTCAACATCACTTGAAATTATATTGTAAATGATCCCTCTCACTCCCCTTATGCTAATGTCATTTTTTGAGCCTCGGAGCTGGAAGCGGATGGCAACATGGGACAAACTTCTTTCAGTATATGGAAATCCTTGCCCTTCCTTGTCAGGTCCTGATGGGTTACATCCAAGAGTTCTTCAGGAACTCAGTGCAGTGTTAGCAAGATCCCTCTTTTTATGCTTTAAAAATTCTCTCACCACAGGTTCAGTGTCACAAGATTGGTGTCAAGCCAATATAGTGCCTTTATTTAAGAACTAAAACAGAACTTTATAGACCTGTGAATTTGGCCTCAGTAGTGGAAAACCGCTAGAAGGGAAAATAAGGGATCACACCACGGAAAATAAGATTATTAGCAGACATCAACATGCTTTTATGAGGAATAGATCATGCTAAATTCATCTTTTGAACTTCAGTGAAGAAAAAAGTATCAACCTCGATAATGATAAAGCAGTAGATGTAGTATATAGCATTTGATACAGTGCCACACAGGAGGCTTTAAACACTTTAAACACTTGAATACCAGAGAAGTCTCCCACACATTGTGATGCCTGAGTTGGAGATGTTTCTAATATTCAAGGGTTTAAAAGGCTCATTTAAAAGAGGAGACTGGGGGAGCAAATGTGATACCTTTATTGGCTAATTGGTAGTATCCAGTTAACCAATAAAGGAATCACATTTAATGTAACATTCTCCTGCTTTTCTATGGCTAACACTGTACTAGCTTTTACCATTTAAAGGAGACTTTGTTTCATTGACAAGTTATTACGAGCTGAATCTTATCTGGTCGTCAAAAGGCAGTTTTGTATAATGCACTATATGAGAGCTGTAATAATTTGAACATTTGAAAGAAAAATCTCTCCTCAGTGAAAGTATCTCTTTTTTACTCAGTAGGAAACTCAGACAGATACCACTGGACGATGGAACAAGGCTGGGGTGTCAGACATTGTATGTGTCTATCAGTCGGACAGTGGACTTATGAAGACATTTTGACTGAGAAAAAGGCTTTAACCCAGAGCCAATTCATTGCTTTGTAATGCACTGGATATCTCTCTGTACTCCAAAGGGTTAATTTTTTATTATGTATTCCTTTAAGCCTCAGTTTTGAGATGTTGTGTATGCAAAAGGATGGTACTGCCAAGAGCAACAGAACTAAAAGTTTTTATTTCAGGTTTTTTTTTTAAGATCTGACAAATATTTCATGGGATATATTTTTTTTAACCAAGCTGTCAGTGAAATGACATAATACTGCTTTGCCTTGACAAGTAACTTGCAACATTACCACAACAAAAGAATCTTTATTTATGAGTGGCTGTTGCAAGATGCAACAATTTCACAAATGGCAGGAGGCGCACAAAGGTGAAAGAAAGGTGAGAGAAGTCTATGAGGTTGACAGGCCTGGAAAACTGTACCATAATTAAATAAAAATGGACATATAACTACTATGTGTTCTATCTTTTCCACTTTTAATACAGTTTTCTTCTTATCCCAGCAATCATGCTCCCTGCTTGCACCCTAACATATTAATCCACCATGGACTTCTGTATACATGTGCACATGTCTGGTGGGAGACTTAAAAATAAACTCATCCTGTCCCAGTAATTATAGCAACAACTACACACCCTTTCATTCTATGCTCACCACAAACAACTCACTAAATTTTATATGCATTTTATTACTTGCCTTGTTAAATAACATAGAAACCAACCCTAGCCCTCAATAAAGGGCAACTTCACCTTTAAAAAAGGTCTTTCTTTTGTGCACTGCAACATACGCAGTGTACTGCCCAAAATAAATGAGCTAAAAACGTGGTGTTATGCGTACAAGCTAAAAATCCTCATACTCACTGATTCCTGGCTAACCATAAAATACCTGTACTGTTGCTATTGAAGGATACTCATGGTTTAGGACAGACAGAGAAAAGTGAGGAGGAGGTTTAATCATATACAAACAAGAGTCTATAAACTTTACACTCTTAGTTGACTCTTATAACTCTGATTGTTAGGAATACATGGCTGGCAAAATTACTCTTCCCTAATCAAAACAAATCATGATTGTTGGAAGCTACTGGACGTAAAATATGAGAGCACAGTCCCATTTGTACATAACCTCTCCAACTAAAGGAGATTGCCACTCAAAACAAGAAGAGTGAGCTGATGGTTCTTGGAAACTTTAATATTAATTGGCTGGACTCCAGGAATGAAAGATACTGTTCACTGTTTAAGACACTGAACTTATCATAGCTTATCTCCTCCCCTACTTGCATAAATCCTAAAAATCCAACCATGCCCATCTAGACTGCCCAAGCACAATGCAAGTCAGATGTGCTAGAAAATGTGTTTAGCTATCACACCATAGTCTACTGTGTTATAATTCGTAGATCATTTAGAAAACTTAATCTCCAGTCCTTCCTAAGCCATTTAAGAAATTGCCTGGGGTATAGAGTTCACCTAATACCTGATTGAGATTCAACAATTTACTTTTTTAACTCTTAAAGGTCTGTTACACCCATGCCCCACTAAGAAGGATCACAGGAAGGGGGGCCCATCTAACCTGGATCTCGGTCGACCTGCTTGAGTTCTACAGTGTCACAGATGTCGTATGGACAAAATTTGAACAAACTGGCTCTGCTCATTATCACACTGCATACAGTCAATTGCTAAATACTTGTACAAATCAAACAAAACTAGCAAAAGCTCAATATTTTACTGACAAGTTGAACAATAACATATCAAATTCAGACAACTTTTGGAAGGTTATTAAAAACATCTACAACCCCCCTAACCTTTCTCACCCATCAACTATAACAATAGGCAAATAAACAATACAGTGCCCGATAGCAATAGCTAATGCATTTAACAGCTTCTTTGTTAGATGTGTCACTACCCTGATTACACAAGACAAAGGTAATTCTGAAGTAGAAACGTGCATGGAACAGTCTCTGTCACCTGCTACCTGGTACAATGACAATAATGAGTTCAATTTTGTGCCAGTAAATGATAGTGAAATATATGACCACCTCCATAAACCAAAAATGAAATCGCAATCTGGCCCTGACCAACTACCAGCAATGCTATTAAAGCTTAGCATCTCAGTCACTGCCCATCCTATTAAATCCCTAATTAATGCCTCCCTGTCATCTCGGTATATGCCCAAAGCCTAGAAACGAACTAGAGTTGTTTATATCCATAAAAGTGGGGATAAAAATGTAGTATTAAATTACAGACCAATATCTCTACTCCCCACATTATATAAAATCCTAGAGAAATGTGCAAACATGCAACTATATAAGTATTACTGGCTGACCAGTTTTTTCACCCTGCTTCAATCAGGCTTTCATTCAAATTACTCAATAGGCTCTGCCCTCCTAAAAGTATCCAATGATATCCAGACTGGCATGGAAAATGGGGAACTCACTGGAGCTATTTTCCTAGATTTTGCAAAGGCCAGACTTCGAGATTGGGTAATCATTCTCTAAACTGGTTCTGGTCCTATTTATCAGACATAATGAAATATGTATCTTCTGCTGACAATATTTCCCTTCAGCTCAAAGTAACAAGTGGGGTTCCCCGAGGATCCATTGTTGGCCCTCTTCTATTTTCTCTATAAATTATCAAACCATGGTTTGCATAGCATCTTCTGTGCACATGTATGCAGATGACATTATAATCTATGCTAAAACTCAAAACTATATCAACTAGAAGCTGTATTACAACATGACTTCTCTGAAGCTGAAAGAAAAAAACAGTTATAGTGGTATTTGGTACAAAGCACAAACTGAGTAATCTCTGCAATACCTGTATACTTCACCTCTCTTGCCTGGTTTATAACCACTTATCTAGAAACCTACCAGATTAGCTGAGCAGTATGCTCACTCCAGCTCTCCATACTATCTAAAACCTCTACTCCACTATTAACAACTCACTGAGTATACCAAACTACAAAAAGAAGCAGGAAGATCTGCCTTCTCCTTTAGACCTCCAAAAGTCTGGAATAACCTGCCCGAAAAGATCAGAACTTCTCCCAGTCTAAAATCCTAAAAGATAACTGCTTCTTTATATCTAAAAACAATATGTAATAGCATATACATTTTTAGTATTTATGTTTGTGTGTGTATACAGATATATAATGTTTTTCTATTTGTGTAAATACTCAACTCTTTGCTGTAAACACTCCAGGACATACTTGAAAACAAGATAACTCTCAATGTATTCTTGATGGTAAAACATTTTTCTAAATAAATAAAAATAAAAATTGCTTTACAATGTGTTGTAGATCTCTCTAGCTCACAATGGGTTTAATATCCCACTTAGATAAATGAGAATTTGAAGATTGTTTTTTAATTTGTCTCAGAATGTGTAGTTGGTTTGATCCAGAATAACTTCAGCTCTTTTTAGTACATGGGCATCCGACATGTGCACGCTCTGGCCCATCTGACCCCAGAGTGGAGTCATCCTGAGATTTTTAGCAATATATTTGTGTTAAGTAGCACACAAGAACTACAGTTGTAGATCAGTACAGGGCCTAATCATCTGCCTGACACTACACTGATGTGTAACTAACATCGTATAGTTCAGAAACAGTGTAGTTTGTTAAATACCATTATCCACATTGACTTGATGAAAACTGAACCGTAACTAGCATTAGCCCTATAACTGTGCCTTTGGATTAACAAAGTTCTTGAAATTAGTTTTTTATTTTTAAAAGCCAACGGGCTATGATTTTATCAATAAACATGAATGCGGACCTCATGTTTCTGATCGTATTGCCCATGATTTAAAAAGCTTCTTAGTACATCAGCCTTGCTGTAGTTAAAAAAAAATCTCTCCAGTTCATAATGTGTTAATATCCCTCTGGTCCTTAACTCTTTGAGTGCCAGAGAGATATGCAATGCATTGTTTACTCTTCCACCAAGAGGGTTAAGGGGTTAAGTATATTTTAGAAATCTTATTCCTGAAACAGGGTATATTCAACTGTGGGCATCCCAGCTGTTGGGACCACAACTACCAGCTAGCCATTGGCTATTAGGGGATATTAGGAGTTATAGACTCCAAAAGCTTTGGAGCTCAGGTCTGGTTGCTCCTTACTTGGGAATAGGCAATATGTACTAAGGGACCAGTTCAGGGTGTAGTCAGCAGTGCACTCTCCAGCTTTTAAGAGCTATTACTACAAGCTAGCTAATGCCTAGCAGGGGATGCCAGGAGCTGTGGGCTTCAACAGAGGTGGAGCACATTGCTGATGCATGCCCACCAGTTTTACCACCTCATATAGCTGTGTAGGTAATTTCAGTGGAAGGCTGCATCAGCCCTGTCAGTCCATGTTAGAAAAATCATTGGTTTTAAAATACACAATGTATTATTAATCCAAACTGTACCCATGGTGGACTCATGCAACCAATATATGGGGATATAGTGAACAACTTTTTTAACATTTTTCACACGCTCTCCCTACAAGCATAGTAAGATAAACACAATAACACAATAACAAATAGAAAAAATGCACTAGAAGTGAGGTGTAGCTAAAAGAATGAGAGAAAACACAAAAGAAATAAGGACTAGATGAAACCATCAAATTATGCCATATGAAATATTAATAATATGGTTGCAATTATAGAAGAAAATCAAAATCCTCAATACCACCTAACCTTTATGTATACATATGGCTCTCTTACATAAGCATCACAAAAGCAGAAGCAACATAGTACACAGCACGCAGTGGCAGTGGCAATGGTGGCAGGAAAAATGTTATCCAAATACTGCAATAATTTCCATTTGGGCTGCTTACATGGACGATCGCTATAAAAATCCAGCATTGATACTGCCTGCAGTGTCCGACCAGTAGTGTTACACACGCTAGGTGTCCCCAGGTTTATACAACTGGCTGTATCAGAGGTGGTGACTAAACTGCCAGTCATTGAGCAGGTGGTTCTGGTGGGATCACAAAACAGCTGATGAGACACAGGTGACGGCTGCTTCGTGGTCTCAGAGGAGGACCTGGACCTCTCTACCCTGCTAGTAGAGGTAGAACGACCTGCAGTTCCCTTCTTATTTTTGTTTTTTTGTTTGGAATGCTGCTGCTGAGTCTGACTAGTACTACTGAAAGTACTCTTCTTTGCCTGCCTGTTGCTGCCAGCTCTGCTTGAAAGCAACATCACTGCGGTGGTGTTGGTGGTTGCTGGGTCACTGCAGCTGGTACCAGGATAAGGAACATCAGGTAGTTCACTAGGACTCAAATCCATGACAAATAGGTAGGTAGTGAAAAATTATAATTATTTAAAATTTAAAAACCTGGGCACACGACAACTGTGAGACTGGTTGTGTCACTCTGAAAACTATTCAAACAAATCCCTAATATTATTTTTAATATTTAACACAGAAACAAAGGTGACTCTCCCTTGCGGTGGCAATAAGGTACTAGGCCTGCCTACACAACTGTGAGATTGGCTGTGTCACTCTGAAAATTATTCAATAATTCAATAATTTTTATATTTTACACAGGAACAAAGGTGACTCTCCCTTGCTATAGCAATAAGGTACTAGGCCTGCCTGCCTGCGTTCACAACTGTGAGATTGAATAATTTTCAGAGGGACACAGCCAATCTCACAGTTGTGTAGGCAGGCCTAGTACCTTATTGCTATAGCAAGAGAGAGTCACCTTTGTTCCTGTGTAAAATATTAAAATTATTAGGAATTTGCTTGAATAATTTTCAGAGTTACACAGCCAATCTCACAGTTGTGTAGGCAGGCCTAGTACCTTATTGCCACTGCAAGTGAAAGTCACCTTTGTTTCTATGTTAAATATTAAAAATAATATTAGGAATTTGTTTGAATAATTTTCAGAGGGACACATCCAATCAAGTTCCTAATATTATTGCGTACACAACTGTGAGATTGAATAATTTTCAGAGGGACACAGCCAAACAAATTCCTAATATTATTTTTAATATTTAACACAGAAATAAAGGTGACTCTCCCTTGCTATAGCAATAAGGTACTAAGCGTGCCTGCTTGCCAGCGTACACAACTGTGAGATTGGCTGTGTCCCTCTGAAAATTATTCAGACAAATTCCTAATGATTTTAATATTTTACACAGGAACAAAGGTGACTCTCCTTTGTGATGGCAATAAGGTACTAGGCCTGTGTACACAACTGTGAGATTGGCTGTGTCGCTCTGAAAATCTATATGCTGAATATCTAATATAGGAAAAAACATTAAAAATGGTAAAAGGTGATACGTTGTTAGCTGTAGAAAAAAAGCAGGAGAATGGTAGAGTAAAAGTGGTACCTTTATTGGCTAACTGAGTAGTTTTCAGGACAACTTAGGTCTCTTTTTCAGACACGTTTAGAATGAAGGTTGAATATAAAATACACAACAGGATATACATTAATGCAAACTATTTTTAAATTTAAATTCCATTAGTCAAACTATTATCACCATTGCTTTTGTAAATTATTCCTTAGACTCCCATAGAGACATATATTTGTAGCTGACAAGTGGTACAAGATTTATTTCCCTTTTGATGTGTGAATAGCCCATTAAATTTAGTGTGTAGATAGTCTGTGACTGAAGTAAAAAATGGCATATATGGTTTGATCCTCCAAGCGCCATGGGTGTGTGCAATGCATCCCTTTGCACCCAAATATATTTACTGTGTGGAATAATGTGACATAAATTCCTTGTCACAGTTTAGGCCACAGTTCAGAATGTTAACCATGGTCATCATTTTATACTCCCAGATCGTTCTCTCTCTCTGGGTCTTAAAATTTCCCATCGGTACAGACAACCTACGATCTTTAATGCTTTTTCAAAAATGTTGACCCACTGGGGTGTCTCATTTCTTGTTCACACTGTACCTATGAGAATTCATCCATTTTATGAGTGTTTGTCCTATCTCACCTACATATAATTCTGATAGGACATTTCACACAGTTGATGAAGTAGACAATATTAGATGATCTGCAGGAGAATTTTCCCGTGATGTTGCGGTTTTGGAGGGAATGTAGTATAGGCACCTTATTTGTGGGACATATGTGTGCACAGGCTCCACATGTCTTTTGAAGACAGGGAGAAGTACCATTTGCCATTGCAATCTTAAGGGAGCTCTTTACCAACAATTGTTTCAGGTTGGGGGGTACTGTTTATAGGAGAGGAGTTGTTTCAGGTTTAGGGGACTGTTTATAGGTTTAGACAGAAACTGAAGAAAGTCCACAAACATTGTGATGCAAAAATGTAAGATAATAAAAACTCACACTAGCTGTAACTACACCACTCAATGGGAATGCCACATAAGAACTCTGCACTTCTGCGGACATATAAAATGCTGTACATAGGTTTGGTAAAAATAGAAATAGACACTTATCTTTTGACTGACTGGATCTGAGGTTGAAACAGCGACAGGTCCTCTGGATGAGTGATGAATTATGTTGATTCAAACACTTCATGTTCAGTGGAATTCTGGGAAGAGGCTGAATAGAAGTGAAGGACACACAAGCCTGCACCACGAATGAATATGTTTATTTATATAATGCCACAAGTTTGCACAGCGCCATGAGTATATACCGTGAGAATTCTGTATGTAGAGGAAACTGGATAGCTTGACGTAGCTCAACAGAGTGCTGTTTCAAAACACACACATGTATAATGCTCAAGTACCACACAAACTTGGCAAGGGCGCTGAGCAAACAATGAATCATAAACTGTAACACTTGCTAGTAGCACAGATGAACAAAGGTGCCAGGAGCAGGACAGCATTCAGTTACTGAACTAGATAAAATAGTAACATAGAATAATCTATCAGTGGGGCAGGAAAACCATGAAAATGTTATGAGGTACTCTGTCTGCATTAATAACAGTTCTCTGACTGACCACTGCAGGATACTACAAATTAAAGTTATACTCAAATTAGCTGCAGCCAATTGGGGAGCAGATTTCAAACACTGGAACTGTCTCTGGAGTGGAGAGAATTACTTATTAGTAACCAAGAGCTACCATTAGCTTGCAAGCTACTTGCCTGAGACCCCTGATCTAGTACATACTTAGAAGTACAGCCAGTGTATTTAGAGCAGTGGTTCTCAACCCGTGCCCTCAGTGGCCACTAACAGGCCAGGACTTAGGAATTTCCCTGCTAGAACACAGGTGTGTTGATCAGAGGTGCATTCACATTGATTAACTCACCTTTGCTTTAATAAGGGAATCCTCAGATCCTGGCCTCTGAGGAGCCACTAAGGGCACGGGTTGAGAACCACTGATTTAGAGTCTAATGCCAGTAGAGCTAAGTTGGTAAATGTGCACCATATACCCCATTGTATTTTAGCTTATCATTCTTGGAGCTCTTTTCGAGATATATAAGGGGTGTCCAAACCTTTTTTCATTCCAGACAGATAAAATTAATCAAGAGCCACACACTAATAAATAATATATTGGCATTGAAGACTGGCATGTGTAAAATAACTGTTAATTCCAACTAATATATGCAATACATAGCTAGGCCAATAAGCTATCTTACATTCTGTTGTAAAATACAAAACATATTCTATTATTAAAGATCTGGTAAGGATTATTATGTTTTGTGGCAGGTCACATTATTATTATGTAATAACATTTACATGAAGTGGAGGCTGGCCCAAGCCTAATGTCTGCAAATGGCTCTCGGCCTTAGTTTAGACATCCGAAAGATAAATTGAAGTACAAAATTAAAATGGCAAACCAAACAGATGTTGTACACAGATGTTCGATCACTGATCAATCTAACCTGTCTTCTTTCTCTCTAAATAATAGCTTAGTCCTTTAACACCAATCTATGTTCCAGAGAGGTTCACTGGGGTAGGAATAATTCAGTATATCAGTACTTCTCAAAATGCTATTAAAATAATTATTTGAAACATGTCAAAACATAAATTCACTAACACATAAAACACAGTATTACAAATCTAACTTGATGCACTGTTAAATGTGCAAAATATTAAGATATGAATATAATATGGGATTTGCAACAAATTAACCACATGGTTGGTTTCCATTCCAGATGAAAATTTCTCTCGATCAGCTCTTTGCCACATGTGTAGATAATATTATCTGTCAGTTCAATAATTAAATTGTCTCTCAGATCAAAAATTTGGTCCCAAATACAATTTTTTAAATTTGGGTGTGAAGGAAAATCCTTCCAATCATTACCAAAACAAGGGCCTCAAGGTCACCACTGCCTGTTTCTTTGAGCTTGGTCAGACAGATTTAAGGGGGAGAGAAGCAATAGCTCTCTATATTTAAACCCTATTGCAGCCAAATAATCTCTCAACAGCTATACTTTTCATTTATTTAAACATATAAACACAGCTTGAGATCAGTATCTATTTATTCTTAAAAAGACAAATGTAAATGAAAAAGTAATTTATATACAAACAGCAAAAAATATATAAACTTTCTTTTCTTCAAAATTCATTAACAGTAAACGGGTAAGAATATCAAAAATTACTCAGACATGCAGCACCCTGGCTTATAAGTAGGGGTAGGTAAAACGTCCCGTTGTCTTCCCACAAGAAACTCAATGAAATCCATGTGGTTGTCTGTTTTTTTTTTTTTGCAAGTAAATCTGCTGTAAATACAGAGATTAAAATTTTCGCGTTTTGCCCACTGTCAAAAATTTATCGCTATTTTTCAATGGCTAGAAATTTTTCTCCCTTTTATTAATCTGTTTTTCACCTTTTCTCTATAAAAATTTGTAATTTTCCAGGAAGTGAAACACAATACAAGCACCTGAAGAGCAAGAGAGGGGTGCTAGGCGGTTGTGCTGTGAAATTTATAGCAAAATTGAGGCAGGAGAGGCTCATAGTGACGGCTATCACTATGTGCAAGTTTATTATCAATAAAAGGAGGACATGGAAGTACCATTATGCGCCCAGTGAGCCTGAGGAGGAGGAAGTGACCACTACTACCAACATGAAAGGGTCTGGGTGCCCTGGTTCCCCAGACCCAATAATGTCCAGCCCCCCTACATAACCCCTAGAGATCTTCGGTAAATGTATCTCAAGGGAGGAAGAAGAGGGTAGTAGTGTGAGCAGGCAGGTCATCTGCCTGTGCCTACTGCCAGTGCTGCACCTGCTGCCACCAGTTCTGTGCCTGCTGCCAGTGCTGAACCTCCTGGCAGTGTGTCTTGTAATTCTTAGGAGGGGGGAGGAAAAGATGGTGCCAAGTGTGACAGCAGGGGACCCTAAGTCACACATGCCATCCCCAAGCAGTCCCACCACTTGTACTGCTACTAATAAGGTGCAGCAGCTTGTACAGAGTGTTAGGAGTGAAGGAGGAGGTCATCATATTACTAGTGACCATGAGGAGGAAGATTCAGGGACTGAAATTGTTGTGGTTGGTGTTAGTGGTCGTAACATTGATGGTGAAGCAGCAGGTGAGACTAAAGTTAGGGGAGTTTTAGGGGAAGTAATGTAGAGCATCCAGTCTAGAACTCAAGGGAGCCCACACAATTCCCCTGACTCCCTTTCAGCATTGTCCAGGTGGAACATGATCCTGAAGCAGGCAGAATTATTACCTAGTAGCCAACACCACCAGAAGTATAGATCAGCTGCTTGTACCTGCTGTTTGGCTGCCAGTCTGCCTTATTCAGGTCACCAAGAAATGAAAAGTGTGATATTAGGGGACATTCTGTAACATTTCTCGTCACCTCCTCCAACTGGTGAGATATCTTTAATAGAGCATCATTAGCACTGAGGGACTGATGGTGGTGGTGATGATAAATATTATGGTGGAGAAGCTGGGGTGGAAGAGACATTAATGGCCTTTATAGCCCAAACTGAGAAGGAATGGAAGACAGGGATGGGGATGGGCATCACCACCACCACCAGCAGTGAGCTTTTGGAATTTGCAGAGTTTGCTACTGCTCTAATTCCTGCTGCTGCTGAGTTGCAAGGGCAGCAGGATGCTGAGGAGCAGGCTAGTTTGCCCTAGACCAATGTGGACATAGTGGGAATGGGGTCAACAAGTGATGCGGGACTAGGACAGGTACCACTTTCCAGCAGCAGCAATACTCCTGGTCCTAGTTGCAGTGCTGATGAAGCAGTTTCAGCAACAGCAGCAATATCATCCTCTGCCCTAGACAGTGAAGGGGAATGTGGAAGACAAGATGAAAGAGGCCATTCTTCTACACCTTTACCCTCCCTCCGTGAAGTCATGGGAGTGGGATTGTTTTTCTCTTGGGGCAGGCACAGTGCTGTCATCAATAATGGCACTGTGCACAATTTGTGACAAGTCAGTGAAAAGGGGAAAGAAGGGTACACACCTTGGGACAACCGCCCTGATAACACACATGAAACACAGACACCATGACATTTATGTGAAACATGTTAAAGCCAAACACCCACCACAGAACTGATGTTGCTGTACCCCCCTGACTCTCCCCAAAGGCAACAAGAGGTGAGGTGGAAATCAAAGAGGAGGAGGAATTATCACCTGAGAATTGGTGTACCATATGGAAAATCACTGCATCTTCCTCTATTTTGTCACAAATGTTTTAATCCAACTTTAAATTTTTATTCAGATGGAATTTTACTCCCTCAAAATTGCATAAATTCAGTTTGTCAGAATGCACTTATGTCGGCGGTGTCACCTACATAGGGGCACTTATCTTCACTTATGGTGGTCTTGTCCCCTGATCCGGTCTTTTTGATCTCAATGTATTACTAGAATTGAAACCTCTTTCAAGATCATAATTCAGAAAGAACCTGTTTCTCTTTGATATTTTCTGGGGTTGCCTCCTCTCCCCTCTTTAAAGAGATCTTTGATGTTATCCATGCTATCTGCTGCCAAATCCTTAGTTCCGTTTCTTTGGAAAGACAGTTCTCCTCTCACCTTTTCAGAATGGCATAATATGGTCGGGGATATTATCCTTCTCACTAAGCTTACCTGGCTTAGAAGAGGACTTAATTTTACTCCCTTATCATCCTTTTTATCTCAATGGCACTCATATGTGCCATAATGATATATTATATTGAGAAGGTGAAAATAATTCACATCCAACCCACCCCTCATCATCACCCTCCTCCTTTTCCCCTCCCCCTTTCCACTTCTTTCTATCTGTCTCTTTCTTCTTCTATTTTGTACATAAAATCAGTCAGATAAGATATATAAAACAAGGAAAATTCCCCCGGACGGGTGTGACTTAAGCAGAAAGTTGTTCCAGGGCAACTTCTGAGCAGAGAATCAAGAGTGAAATTTCCAGCTAATTGGAGGCACTGTGTCATCATTCTCAATTAACCTCCATTCTCTTAAGAAAGAGGCTCAGTACTACTTGTTAGAGCCAGTATGGGATTAACCAAACCAAAAGCTAGCCTTAGATCTACTTTAGTCCAAAAAGAGGTTACACTAATATAGGTATTTATTTGTATTTATGCTCACTCTTTCATATTCTAATATATTTACTTTTTTTTATATTGCAGTATCCTAATAGGGACCTTATACTAGAGTTTAATGATAGTAGTCCATAATTGTATATTTTGCCTATTTTTTGTGATGTTTTCTGAGTATTGGTTTCTGCATACTCCACATCCTATAATGTTAGTAGAAATAAACCTATATTGATCCAGATGATATCCTTGTTCAGTGGGCAAACGTACAAAATCAGCAGGGGATCAAATAATTCTTTCCCTCACTGTATCTTGTCATGCCTTTAGGTATCCATAGCACCCCAAGACTCACCAGTACCACAGTCCACTTCATTTGACGGCTTTCATTGCCAGTGATCCTTGTTCCAACCCAAAGATAAGGTTGGGTCCCCTATACTGAGAAAATGTAGGGTTCACTTCCATGGGGGGACTCAAGCTCTAGCTAATAGTGTTAATAGCCCAACCATAGTAGATTGCACAGGGTCCTTTAGGATCAGATACTAGTTGAGGCCATGGGGGTAAATTATGCTAATGACAGCAAATGTCATTCCCGTAACCAGGGTTCACCTTCAATGGAAAAGTGAGGAGGGAGTAGAAGGGGTCCACATACAGTGAGGGAAATAATTATTTGATCCCCTGCTGATTTTGTATGTTTGCCCACTGACAAAGAAATAATCAGTCCAAGCTGTCCAAGGATGTCAGGGACAAGATTGTAGACCTACACAAGGCTGGAATGGGCTACAAGACCATCGCCAAGCAGCTTGGTGAGAAGGTGACAACAGTTGGTGCGATTATTTGCAAATGGAAGAAACACAAAATAACTGTCAATCTCCCTTGGTCTGGGGCTCCATGCAAGATCTCACCTCGTGGAGTTTCAATTATCATGAGAACAGTGAGGAATCAGCCCAGAACTACACGGGAGGATCTTGTCAATTATCTCAAGGCAGCTGGGACCATAGTCACCAAGAAAACAATTGGGAACACACTACGCCGTGAAGGACTGAAATCCTGTACAGGCCCATCTGAAGTTTGCCAATGAATATCTGAATGATTCAGAGGGGAACTGGGTGAAAGTGTTGTGGTCAGATGAGACCAAAATCGAGCTCTTTGGCATCAACACAATTCGTCGTGTTTGGAGGAGGAGGAATGCTGCATATGACCCCAAGAACACCATCCCCACCGTCAAATATGGAGGTGGAAACATTATGCTTTGGGGTGTTTTTCTGCTAAGGGGACAGGACAACTTCACTGCATCAAAGGGACGATAGACGGGGCCATGTACCATCAAATCTTGGGTGAGAACCTCCTTCCCTCAGCCAGGGCATTGAAAATGGGTCGTGGATGGGTATTCCAGCATAACAATGACCCAAAACACATGGACAAGGCAACAAAGGAGTGGCTCAAGAAGAAGCACATTAAGGTACTGGAGTGGCCTAGCCAGTCTCCAGACCTTAATCCCATAGAAAATCTGTGGAAGGAGCTGAAGGTTCGAGCTGCCAAACGTCAGCCTCGAAACCTTAACCTTTTTTTTTTTTTTTTAAGTTTATTGAACCAAGACAGCTGGGTGCAAACATCATATACATGTGTATATATATATATATATATATATATATATATATATATATATACGTGTACAGAAATCAAGTAGCAGACAAGCATCATATCAAAAATACAGTTGTAAGTAATCATATTGGAAATCCTTGGTGACCCTGCTCACCACATTTAGAAAAATATTAATGTGTAACAGATTCAGAGAGTAGAAGAACTTAGAGAGGAAGATAGAGAGGACAGTGGGATGAGTAAAGAAAAGAGGAGAAGCAAAATAGGCGTGCTCCTAGAGTGAAAAAAATTGCTCACCACCATGCCTCCCCCAAACAAAGGTGGGGGCGTACAATGCTGAACTGAACCTGTAGGAGCCTCCCCCCGGACTTGAACCAGGGGGGAGACTGGGCAGGGGGGGACAGAGGGGGAAAAAGACATCCATGAAGAGAGTACACAGGCCCAGCCTGGGTGCCAGAAGGGGGAACTATTCCATACTCAGTTATCCTTTTGTCAAGGTTTGGCTGAGCTCTGCTGCTCGATTCTGCTGTCTGAGCTAATCCAGTGCTCTGCTATCCATTACTGCTGCCTTTCCTTTGCTGAGCTGGCTGAACCAGCTGACCTCTCTGTGTTTGCTCACCTGACTGCTATCAGCCAACAGCCAACCTTCCCAGGGTATTTAAAGCAGCTTGCTCAATACCTGATTCTGGAGCAAGCGTGTTATCCTGAGTTGCTGATTACCTGTGTATGACCTGGCTTCCTCTGATATCCCTTCTGGTTCCTGACTGCTGACCTTGTTCTTGACTTCAATGATCTCCGTATTCCTGACCCTGGCTTGGCTGAATACCTGTCTTGGTTCCTGACCTCGGCTTGTCTTTTGGTTTACGCAAATGGATCACAATTTTGCTTTGTCTGCTTTTGTTATTTCAATAAAGGTGTTTTGCATTTTTACATTTTGTATCCTCTCTGGTTCCTGGTACCTAACACCTTTGCCAGCTTGGACCTGCTGACCAGGTTCCCGAGGTACATCCCCTATTACTCCCCCTCCCCCTAACTCAAGATCTCTGCCCCCAGGGGGACCCTGGACTGCACACCATGGGCCCCAAATCTCTGGAACCAAGTCTAGTCAACAGTGACAGCTGCAGGCATTCGATCCAAGTTCATCCTAATAGTAAGCTTGACCCGCAACTCCAGGAGTGATGGGGCTACTTGCTCCCTCCAATGAAGAGGAATCAGCTGTTTAGCTACAATAACTAAGATAAGTAAGAGTTGCTTCTGGGTGGAGGTAAGACAAATCATTTCGGGCCAAGCGAGAAAAAGGTATATGTGTGGGTCCCCAAGGATGAAAGTCTTGAAAAGGTCTGAGACCTCTGACACTATACGGGACAAGAAAGAAGTTATCCAGGGACAGTTCCACCATGTGTGGTTCATAGAGCCTGTTCCCTTCCCACACCTCCAGCAAGAAAGAGAGCAGGAAGGGAAAATCCTAGCTAGTCTCTCTCTGGGGTATATCAATGGGTCAAAAATTTAAAGTTAGCTTCTTTGCTGGCTGTGTCCCTCAGGCCTGTGAGATGTGACGTGGTGAGACACTGGTGCGTATGCACGCACAGTTGCAGAGTTGTGCGTGCATTGGCATGCTCACATTTCTGGGAAGTGCAGACTCCAGTGTCTTATAATGGGAGGATGCAGAAAGGTATGGTTTCTTTTACTGTTTTTTGTAGTATTAGCCAAGGCTGCTTCTGAAGAAAAAGCAGTGAGCATAGAGTGTTTTTGGCTAAATGTATCATTGTTTTTAATGCATTGGAATTAAAACCTCAATTTTGTACGAGCGGTTTTATTGATTTACTTCAACGGGAGGTGTATCTCCGAGCAGGGCAGGCAGTTAAATCCTGCAAGCTCTAATACCCGTTTTATAGATAATAGACCAGTGTTATCCATTCTGTGAGTATTTCTTCAGTTAATCTATTTGATTGCTGTTCTTTTGTTCTTTCTAAGGATCCTGAAGAGGTTTTTATCCATTGTTGGTGATCTGCATTCCTTTTCTTTTGATATTAAGGATTTATTACACTAGGAGCACCCCTCTGTTTTCTTTGTTTCATGTAGTATGTGCTCTTGTCACTGAAAGTGCAAGAAGGAGAGTTATTGAAGGAGCAGTAAACTTTTTTATGAAACCCTTTTACTGCTGAGGAAAATAATTTATGTTATAAAGGTTTTCCTGCTGAGTAAAAATTAGAGATTTTCCCGCGGAATAAAATAAGGGGACTCCCACCACTGTCAGTTGTTTTATTCAAATTATATAACAGTTCAAATAATCAGGAAGTGAGTATAATGTGTGTTTACTTCCTGGAAGATCTAACTGACAGGAAGTGACCTGATAGTTTATATCACATTCTATGGAGAACTGCATGTCACTGACATTCATCTCGATTAGAAGGTAAAAGAATACTAATTGGAATTTGACCTCTAGAGGTCACTGCTAATGTAAAAAAAAACAAAAAACACAGGTTTTATTGGAAATAACTGCAAATATGTATCTCTTAGCAGTGGGAGTACCCTTATTTTACTCAAGAGAAAATGCCATAAAAATGTATATTTTTTCATAAAAAAGATTACTGCTCCTTTAAATAGCTGCTACACATTACGTACACATAATAAAAAACAAATACACTGAACACAAGATAATTTATTATATAATAGTAAAATAAGAAAACATTAATAATTCTTTAAGGATTTTAACTAGGCTACCCGTCACATGTATAAAACTAAACTATACCATCTCATTGATAGAAAAAAATAACATGCACTTAACTGATTATAAAGTTGAAATTAGCCCCACAGTAAATAGGGGCCATATTTTTTTTACATATGTGAGTCTGCTTTGTAACCAACATTGCACTTTATCTACCACTTTTGCAAATACAGTATTCCTCTTTAGTTTAGATAATGCAAAAGAAATTAAAGTGTCAATAAATATGGCATAAGAAAATTGACAAGATGGACAAACTCATAGAGATTGACCACACAGTGAAAGATACATTATGTTCACATCTGACAAACGTATTATCATGTACTCTTTCTTTCATAACTTGAAGAAGATAATGGGACAAAAGGATTCATAATATCTCAACCTGTCATTATCTTAAAAGACAAACTCATAGACCACTTATTCCAAGTCATTTGCAAGAAATCTTTAGAGAGAGAATATGCCAGCATCCATTCCACATCAAAAATAACATCCATTACTTTTAACCCATCTTTAGATGTTCTTCATATTGTATTTAATTGATTGTTACAAAGAGCTCAGCAAAATGACTTTTATTCTATCTTAAAGCTTTTGAATAATGTATCTCTAAATAGCTTCCAAACCAAACATCCGGAAATGCACTGTTTAGCTTCCCCATTAAAAAGATCTTGTTATATCCCCTTGTATCTATGGAAATTAGCACTACAGACATGGAAGAACTGTAAATTAAATCAGTCTCTGTTGGGGTATCTTTCAAAAACTGCAAGTTCCTAATATAAAGGAGTGATTTATCCACTTAAATGTTAAGGTCTCCGTTGTATTGGACATCATTCTAACATCTAATGGGTTTGTAATTCTGGAGCAAACCACTGCATTAAAGGGACAAATACAAATTATCCCAATTCCCGTCAATTTAAATTGGGCTCTTAGTCTCTTAACCCTTTAAGCACCAGGGGAGAGTGCAATGTATTGCAAAGTAATATGTTGCACACACACATTTGGTCCTTAAATGGTTCAGTCTTAGAAAGTCCTACAGTGCATTACAAAGTACCGAAGACATCTTGGACTGGATTCTATTGCAGGTGCTAATTTTATCTCCGCTTTTATCTCCAGGTTTCCCCATAGACTTCAATAGGAACATTTTTGATAAAACGGGTGTTAACATTTATCACCTCCAATAGAATCCAGCCCCTGTAACTTTTAACCCTTTGAAAGCCAACACATTTTTCTCCTATGTTTCCTGTGGTGCAACATTCCCCAGCACAATATTACTTCTTCTGAGGGCTCTAGTGAAGAAATAAGTAGCTGAAAGTCAACGTCGTGAGTCCTACAGCAACATGTTCCTTGAAAAATATGCTAGCATACAGAGTGCATTTGTCCTTTGCCCAAAACACTAACTTCCTGCTTAAGTGACACTGGCACATATTCATGATGATGTCAAGTAATAAAAAAGAAATACAACCTACAATGTGGCAGATGTGTATGGTAGTGGTGGGGGTGGGGGGACTGGCGTGTTGTGATTGGTGGGACCTTGACAAACTGCATCGACCCCAGGAGGAGAGGAATCATCATCATTTATTGCACGTGCTGCAGCAACCATTGCTGCAGTCAGTTTTTGAACTACCACTTTACTCCAACATCCCTGCACTGCTCCACCCTTCCCCCTCATGCTTCTGTATTTGCTAGACACTACTCAATCTTGTGAGTTTTTACTCTCTACAGTACACAACTGATGGAGTTTGATGTGTTGTCTTGATGAATGATGAATGGGTTCACGGAATATGTCAAAATTTCATCATTTGGTGATTTGATTGACATATTCTGTGCAACAAAATTCATTTGGTGACAAAATGTCATCATTTGGTGGATTGATTGACATATCTGATGGACCTGTTCATCATTTGGTGATTTGATTGACGTATTCTGTGCACTGAATTCATTTGGTGGGATACTTTCATCATTTGGTGAATTGATTGACATATTCTGTGCACTGAGTAAACAACAATGTATTTGGTGAAATATATACAAACATTCAGTGGACAACATGACTTTGGTGGCCTAACTGCTGCAATTTTGTCAACGAAAGGAATGGTTTACAAATGGCACCCCATAATGAGCTAGACAGATAAACTACACTTTTTGCAGTAAAGTATTCTACAGTACTGTTAGTTTACTCCAGAACTGGTCTATTTCTTCTACTTTATCAGCCTCACTGTTTATTCCAGGGATGGGCAACATGCGGCCCTCCAGCTGTTTCCAGACTACAGCTCTTGTTAGCTGGTGGGAAATGATTGGAGCCACCACTGGATTACACGTAATACCATAACTGATACTTTGTGAACTGAGATTACTGTCTTTGCAACGTAATCAAATTGGCTGTAGCATAATGACAAAAAATATTAATGAGCATTAAGTGGTACTGATTTCCTATTTTTTTCAGCATTGTAAAATGCATGTTATCCTTCTTGTGATATGTTTATAAATATACTGGTTCCTTACATTCACTTCATTTTCTGCATAACAGAACCTTAAAGGGTATTGAAGGAACATATTACACAATGTTTGTGATTGTATATAATAAGACTCACTGATTATAATTATTCATGCAGATCATATCTGTCTAAACCTTTATTTGTGTCTACATAATGTAGAGCTAGTTGTTTCAGACATTTTTAACAATACAATAAATGAGTCTCAAGGGAAAGATATCTAATATGTTCCATGTGAAAATCCAAATAGAAAATGTTTAACACAAAAAAAAAGAAAACTAAAAGACAAAATCACACATCTAAAGAGCTGCTTTGTTAAACTATTTGTTGCCATCTCTTTTTCACTAAGCCAAGTAGTAAAAATTGCAGCATGAGATGTTACTAGCAGAAGACTACAATAAATAAATAAATAAATAAATAAATACATAAAAACAGAAATCAAATTCCCAAAAAGAAACTAAACAATATCTGACTGCTGAACGATGGACACTTTCCTAGGTAAATCATTTTGCTAAACTAAATAATTATTCCTTTCAAAAGATTGGGAGCGGGGGAGTAACTACACTATATGTAGAGGATGTAGTTATGATGGAGTCCAGCATCCAAGGAGGGTCATGGCCCTAGGACTCAATAAGGTCTAAATATATCCCTGGCAGAATATTTTTGTTTTAGATGGCGGCCCAGAAAATGTTTGCACCAGGGTCCACCAAGGGTGGAAGAGATACAAAAGCATCTATCTGTTTAGTATCAAATAGTGCAATTAATGTTTTATTAACAACAAACTGTATGCCAATTGCTCACCACTCAACTGTAGAATGTGCACCTGATAAGGCGCACTTGGGTGAATATACAGATTCACCGTGCAGCACTAATGGCATTCACTTCTAGACATAGTGGCTGCACTAGGGGTATAAACTACAGCAATGTATTAAATTAAATGTACAGGGAAATGGCTTTCACTTTTGCCATGTCATGGTTCCCAGAGAAGCTCAGGAGTCAGTACGGTAAAGTTAAATGCAATTTATTAATAGTATTGGTAGGCAAATATATACAATAGGAAGTAGGCATATATATACAAAGAAACAAGCAGAGGGTTACAAGCCAGCGAGCACAGTTAGCAGAAATAATAGGCTGCCAAGCTTGACCACAATGCTAGAGACTAGGCCTCAGCCACTGTAATCAGGAACAGAACAGGAGCAGGAACCTGGTCAGGAACAGGAACACAGGATCTTGATCCAAAGTAGGAGCTGTACCGATGCACGCCTGCCGTCAATAAGGAGAAAACTCTGACTCAGCCGGCAGTCAGAGAGGGAGTAGATAACTATCACGGTGCCCGTGATTGTTGCACTTCCTTGTCAGTCAACATTAGGGGGCTACTATTGGTTGTCTGTCTTTAACCCGCCTCATTCTGTCTATTTAAACCTGGTCTGGGCACCCTATGGTTGCCCTTTCGTGGTGTCTCTGACCACTTTAGCCTTGACCATGTTCCTGTATTTGTTAGTACCTGTAGCTGTGTTCCTGAGTTCCAGAATGCATCTTGTTCCTGAAGTTTCCTGTCTGCAGAGTTGTTCCAGAGTGGTTACTGCCTAGTCCTGAGAGGTTGATGTGTCCTGCTGTTCGCCTTCACCGAAGACTTCCTGATCGTTGGGGTTCCTGCGAGTTACTGTCGTCCCTTGTCCAGCCAGATGTAACCCTGTCACCTGGTCGCTTGGGCGACATTCTAAGCCAGTGTGCGGATGCGGGTTCATTCCAGCCTTGTAACTTCCGAACAACTGTTGGTTCCAGCGTGCGGACGCTGATTTGCTCCAAAGCCTTGCGGCTATATACATTGCTGTTGGTTCCAGTGTGCGGACGCTGGTTTGCTCCGAAGCCTTGTGGCTGTATACAGTATTGTTGGTTCCAGCGTGCGGACGCTGATTTGCTCCAAAGCCTCCCGGCTATACTCATTCTTGTTGGTTCCAGCGTGCGGACGCTGGTTTGCTCCAAAGCCTCCCGGCTATACTCATTATTGTTGGTCCCAGGGTGTGGACGCTGGTTTGCTCCAAAGCCTCCCGGCTGTACTCATTATTGTTGGTTCCAGCGTGCGGACGCTGGTTTGCTCCAAAGCCTCCCGGCTATACTCGTTACTGTTGGTTCCAGCGTGCGGACGCTGGTTTGCTTCAAAGCCTTGTGGCTATATACATTACTGTTGGTTCCAGAGTGCGGACGCTGGTTTGCTTCAAAGCCTTGCGGCTATACACACTACTGTTGGTTCCAGCGTGCGGACGCTGGTTTGCTCCAAGAGCATTAAAACGTATTCTCTGTTGGGCATTCCTAAAGTGTGTCACTTTGGGCTGCCTTGCCCGGTATTGGTAAGGCTGGTAGAACCTGGTACACGTTCCATCTGCAGGTTGCCTTAACCGGTATTGGCAAGGCCGGTAGAGCCTCCACAACGCTCCTTTGGGCTGCCTTGCCCGGTATTGGTAAGGCCGGTAGAACCTGGTACATATTCCGTCTGCAGGTTGCCTTACCCGGTATTGGTAAGGCCGGTAGAGCCTATTACTTAATATCTGGCTGTCTTGCACGGTGTATTGGCAAGATCGGTAGTGCCTACTCAAGTTCCGTTGGGCTGCCTTGCCCGGTATTGGTAGGGCCGGTAGAACCTGGTACTTATTCCATCTGCAGGTTGCCTTACCCGGTATTGGCAAGGCCGGTAGAGCCTATTGTTTCAGATTACTGGCTGTCTTGCCCGGTACATTGGCAAGACCGGTAGAGCCTGCTATTCGTATCTCTCTATTACTGTATGTTGTATGTCATGTTGGAATCCTAAGGGATCATTTTTTAAATTATTTTCAATAAAATTGTGTTTTTACCTAACGTTGTGTCTGAGAGTCGTAACAAACCATGACAGTACGAAAGGGCCATGACCTCAGACAGCAAGAGTGATGGTAATGCACAGAATATCCATTGGAGAATGGATATGCATGAGCAACGTTTGGATCAGTTGGCAATCGCAATTCAAACTATTCTTGAAGGCACTGTACTTGCGGACAAGTCTGGAGCCAGTCCAGTGGTCTCGCCCAGTCAGACACCAGAGAATGAGACCAGACAGTTAGGGCTTGCAGTGAAGGGGTTAACAGATTCTGCACCCTTGCCGCTCAGATACGATGGTGACCCTGGTCTATGTAGAGGGTTCATCAACCAACTTGAAATATTCATGGAATTGACGGCACATGTGTTTTCCAATGATCTCAGTAAGATTGGGTTCATGATATCCCTATTGACTGGCAGAGCGTTGGCTTGGGCTAACCCATTGTGGGAAAATTCAAAACCTTGCACTAAGAGCTTCAGAGAATTTGTGCAATCCTTTCGGAGAGTGTTTGAGCCTCCTGGTAGAACCTCCTCTGCTGCCAAACGCCTTATGGAAATACAACAGGGCAGGCGTACAGTGGGTGATTATGCCATCGAATTTCGCACATTGGCAGCAGAGGTGGGGTGGAACAACGAGGCATTGTTGGCAGCCTCTGCCCAAGGTCTGAATGACCAGATTGAAGATGAGATTGCAGCTAAAGAGTTGCCTACTGATCTTGATGACTATATTGAATATGTTATATTGATTGATGTCAGAATACGGGAAAGAGCCACCGCCAAAGACCGTAGGTTTCGGTCAAAAAATAATGGGGTTAGCAGTACATTTTGCCCACCCAACCCTCCCCTGGCATCTAAACCTAGCGAACCTATATGGGAAACAGGTGAACCTATGCAACTGGGTTTCACTAGGTTAACCAAAGAGGAAAGAAGTTATCACAGGAAACAAGGCTTGTGTCTGTACTGTGGTAAGAATGGGCATTTGTTAAAATCTTGCCCAGTACGTCCGGGAAACGAACACACCTAGGGTACCTTGGGGGGCAGGCCCTAGGTGGTGTACAATCGTCCCCAGTGTTGGGAACACTGAAACACACCATACGGGTGGTATTGGCCTGGGCACAACGTTCAGTGGAGGTACTGGCCCTGGTTGATTCTGGCGCAGCAGGGTATTTTATGGATAATACCTTTGCTTAATTGCACGGGGTTCCTCGTATTGAAAGGGAAACCCCTTTGGCTATCGAAGCAATTGATGGTAGACCTTTGGAACCTGCTCAAGTCACATTTGAAACTATGCCCTTATCTATGACTATTGGGGCTCTCCATCGAGAGGAGCAGCAGTTCCAATTTATTAATTCTCCTCACCATGTGGTAATATTGGGTTTTCCTTGGTTACAGTTACATAATCCACAATTTGATTGGCAAAAGTGTGAAATCTCGGCTTGGTCTCCGTTTTGTATGGATAAGTGCGTCACCCATCCTATTAAGGTTTTGTGCACCTCCTCTGCAATACCAGAAAAATACCAGCAGTTTGGTGATGTCTTTAGCAAAGGAGAGGCTGGCACTTTACCTCAGCACAGACCTTATGATTGTAGTATTGAATTGCCTGCTGGAGTAGTACCTTCCAGGGGACGCACATATCCATTATCTTGTGAGGAAAATAAGGCTATGGAAGATTATATTTCTGATGCCCTCGCTAGAGGGATCATAAGGAAATCTACCTCTCCGGCAGGGGCTGGATTCTTTTTTGTGAAAAAGAAAATGGCGAATTGAGACCATGCATTGACTACCGTGGCTTGAATAAACGGATGGCTAAGAACGCTTATCCGATACCACTCATCACCGAGCTCTTTGATAGACTTAAGGTCTCTTCGATCTTTACCAAATTAGATTTACGGGCGGCATACAATTTGATGAGTGGAAAACTGCCTTTAACACTAGATCTGGGCACTATGAATACCTTGTCATGCCATTCGGCTTGTGTAACGCACCTGCAGTTTTTCAGGAACTGATAAATGAGGTTGTCAGAGATATGTTACAGTCATGTGTTGTGGTGTATCTTGACGACATATTGATTCATTCTCAAAATTTGTCACAACACATCAAGGATGTGTCTGAAGTATTGCCACGGCTACGAAAGAATAAGCTTTACTGCAAATTAGAGAAATGCGAGTTTCACAGAACTAGTGTGCCATTCCTAGGGTTTGTGATTGGCAATGATGGCATTGCCATGGACAAAGAAAAGTTGGCAGCAGTCCTACAGTGGCCACCACACAAGAATCTTAAAGCTATACAGCGATTCTTGGGTTTTGCTAATTATTACAGGAGGTTTATTAGGAATTTTTCTTCCATTGTTAAACTATTGTCTGACCTTACGCATAAGGGCGCTAATCCATCCTGTTGGCCAGCAAGTGCTGAGGAGGCCTTTCGAAAATTAAAACTGGCCTTTACGAAGGCTCCTGTGCTAGCCCACCCCAATCCTTTGCTTCCGTTTACATTAGAGGTTGATGCCTCGGATAGTGGGGTTGGGGCAGTACTTTCTCAACGACACAATAAAGGTGGAACACTCAGACCCTGTGGGTTTTTTTCAAAAAAATTGACTGGAGCTCAGAGCCACTATGAGATTGGGGACAAAGAGTTATTGGCCATTATCCTTGCCCTTAAGGAATGGCGACATTTACTGGAAGGCACAAAAAATCCTGTCTTAATTTTGACGGATCATAAAAACCTGACTTATCTCTCTGAGGCGAAGAGATTGTCTTCTCATCAGGCCAGATGGGCATTATTCTTATCTCGATTCAATTTCATTGTATCATATTTACCGGGATCTAAGAATGTTAGGGCTGATGCATTGTCAAGACAATTTGAGGCTGAAAGTGACAGGATGGAAGCACCAGCACCTATCATTCAACCCGATCGAATATTGGCTATGATCCGTACTAGTATCACTTCTCCTTTAGGGGAGGAGATTTTGGCTTCCCAGGCTTCCGCACCTCAGGAGACTCCTATGAGCAAATGTTTTGTTGCTGAACCATTCCGTACTCGATTACTTGAAACGTACCATTCCTCTAAGGCTGCGGGACATATTGGTAGAGACAAATTGTTATGATCCCATTCTCAGTTATTTTGGTGGCCTTCTATGAGAAATGATTGTGCCGAGTTTACTAATGCCTGTGCCACCTGCGCCCGTGCTAAGACTCCTAGACATCTCCCGGTGGGCTTGCTTCAACCTGTGCCTAATGGCGAGAGCCCCTGGTCTCATGTTTCCATTGACTTTATGGGAGAATTGCCTATGTCTAGAGGATATTCCTTCATATTGATGGTAGTGGACAGGTTTTCTAAAATGTCTCACTTCGTGCTCCTCCGTGGCCTTCCCTCGGCTAAGGAATTGGCAATTGTGTTTGCCAGAGAAGTATTCCGGTTGCATGGAGTGCCCAGGGTACTGGTGTCCGACAGGGGGAGCCAGTTTGTGTCTAGGTTCTGGAGGGCATTTTGCGAGCAGATGGGCATACAGTTGTCATTTTCCTCAGCCTACCATCCCCAGACCAATGGAGCCGCTGAACAGGCCAATCAGGGCTTGGAACAATTTCTGCACTGTTTTATTACTGACCATCACGACAACTGGGCCGACTTGTTGCCTTGGGCAGAGTTCGCCAGGAACTGTGGGGTTAATTCTTCATCTGGTAGCTCTCCGTTTCTGATTAATTATGGGTTTCAGCCCTGTTTGCTCCCAGATTCCTTTCAGACGCAACAGATTCCAGCTCTGGATGAGCATATTGAGCAACTCCGTTCCACATGGGCACAAGTTCAGAGGCCACTTGGTCAGTCAGATAGAGTGTGGCTTTCCTCCAGAAACCTTAAGCTCCAAGTTCCGTCTAATAAGTTGGCTCCCCGGTTCACTGGTCCATACAGAGTTATTCACAAAATTAACCCTGTATCCTATGCATTAGACATACCTGCATCTATGCATATTCATAATGTGTTTCATGTGTCCCTTCTTAAGCCTATCGTATGCAACCGTTATACCACTACACCTGTGGTACCAGGGCCTACTGAGGTCGAGGGTCAGGAGGAGTATGAAGTACAGAGCATTATTGATTCCCGAAGGCTTAGGGGAAGGGTACAGTACCTGGTGCATTGGAAGGGATATGGTCCTGTCACCTGGTCGCTTGGGCGACATTCTAAGCCAGTGTGCGGACGTGGGTTCATTCCAGCCTTGTAACTTCCGAACAACTGTTGGTTCCAGCGTGCGGACGCTGGTTTGCTCCAGAGCCTTGCGGCTATATACATTGCTGTTGGTTCCAGTGTGCGGACGCTGGTTTGCTCCGAAGCCTTTCGGCTGTACACAGTATTGTTGGTTCCAGCGTGCGGACGCTGGTTTGCTCCAAAGCCTCCCGGCTATACTCATTCTTGTTGGTTCCAGCGTGCGGACGCTGGTTTGCTCCAAAGCCTCCCGGCTATACTCATTATTGTTGGTCCCAGCGTGCGGACGCTGGTTTGCTCCAAAGCCTCCCGGCTATACTCATTATTGTTGGTTCCAGCGTGCGGACGCTGGTTTGCTCCAAAGCCTCCCGGCTATACTCGTTACTGTTGGTTCCAGCGTGCGGACGCTGGTTTGCTTCAAAGCCTTGCGGCTATACACACTACCGTTGGCACGAAGTGGGCCATCTTAGAAAATTTGTCTACAATCATTAGAATGACTGTATAACCCATGGAACTTCGACCATAAAGTAAATGGAAAGATGTGACCAGGGGCGTTCCCCATTGGCCACTGGCTGGAGCAAGCCCACTGGCAGGTGTCTAGGACACTTGTTTTGGGCACAAGTCATATATGCAGCCGTGAAAGCGGTACAATCAGCCCGTAGGCTAGGCCACCAAAATACTCGGACCAGATTAGTTAGTCTCGACCATTGTGACCTGCCACTTTCGAAGCATGATACGTTTACAACAGTTTTATACGCAAGTGAGCGGGGACAAAACAACGACCCTCAGGTCTCTCCATAGGAGCAGAATCTTCAGCTGCCAGAATCTCCTCTCGAAACGGGTACGTGATACAAGTACGAGTAGATGCCAGTATCGTAAAACCTAGAAACCTTTGGTGTGCTTTAAGTTCCTTAGGACGCGGTCAGTCCGCAACCGCAGACAATTTTGGGGGTCCATGGCACATCCAGCAGCGGAAATTATATAGCCTAGGAATGTCACTTACGATTTGTGGAACTCGCACTTTTCACGATTAAATAACAACTTATTCTCCCATAGTAGGCTAAGAACCTTTGAAACGTCAGACTGATGAGTCTCCAGTGTAGGAAAGTGGATGAAGATATCATCCAAATATACCACCACACAACTTTGAAGGAGTTCTCTTAACACATCATTTATGAACTCCTGGAAGACAGCCGGAGCACTACACAATCCAAAGGGCATGACTAGGTACTCAAAATGCCCACTCCGGGTATTACAGGCTGTCTTCCATTCATGTCCCTCTTTAACCTGTACTAAATGGTACGCGGCTCTCAGATCAAGTTTAGTGAAAATCTTTGAACCCTTGACTCAGTCAAAGAGTTCGGTGATCAAGGCAATAAGCATTCTTGACCAAAATCTTATTCAAACCACGAAAATCAATACATGGACGAAGCTCCCTGTCCTTCTTTTTGACAAAGAAAAATCCAGCACCAGCGGGAGATGTGGATTTACGTATGATGTCTCTAGCCAGCACATCAGTCACATATTCCTCCATAGCCTTATTCTCCTCCTCAGACAAGGGATAGACACAACCCCTTGGGGGTGTGGTCCCAAGAAGCAATTCAAACGTACAATCATAGGATCTATGAGGTGGCAGGAGCTCAGCTTGGTTTTCACTAAATATGTCTATGAAAGACATGTACTCCTCTGGAAGGGGGAAGCTGATGCCTGCGTAACTCTTATGGGGCATGATAGACAAGACTTTTTACATAGTGGGGACCAGTCTACCACCTCACAAGTGTGCCAATCTATCCTGGGGTTATGTTTGTGGATCCAAGGGAACCCCAGGACCATGGCATAGTGTGGAGAGTTAATTACCTGAAACTTCAGGGTTTCAGTATGTATGTCTTTTACTCTCAAGGTTAACAAGGCGGTCTCATGTGTAATGTGAGAGGGTTGTAGTGGTCTGCCATCAATGGCTTCCGCGGCCAACGGGGAGACAAGAGGCACCAATGGAATGTTTTTACTGGCAGCAAACCCCGCATCCATAAAGCAGCCAGCTGCCCCAGTATCCAGTAACACTGGAACTGAGGTGGATTTATTAGCCCAATAAATACAAGCCGTCAAAACGGGCTTCTCTGAAAGGAGCACTGGAGACACAGAAATGCCCCCTATCATCTGTCTCCGGCCCATTTTAGCATTCGTGTGTCTCTCGGGATGAATGGGACAAGACCGTAAAAAATGACCCGCCTTACCACAGTACAAACACAAGCCTTCCCTTCTCCTAAAGGCTCTCTCCTCCCTAGAAAGCTGAGTGACACCCACCAGCCTGGGTTCACCACTCTCAGAGACCAGATCCGGAGGCAAGGGAGGAGAGGGAGGATAGGGTGGGTAAGAAACATGAGGGGACAACTCTCTATTAGGCCTCCGCAGGCCTTCAGTGACAGAGGACCTCCCCCTGACAATGGCATCCACCTGCATAGGCTCTGTATCGTTAAACACAAGTCCTGGAGGATTGGGGGGGAGGAGGGGTAGGATGGGCAAGAGTAATTAGCAGACCCTCTGTTTGAGGACCTCCACAGGTACTCCTTAAAAGAGGGCCGCTCTCTGATTCTGGTGTCTACCAGAATACAGACTTTGATCAGTAAGTCTAAATTGTTAAGTAGGTCGTATGCTGTGATCTCATCCTTCATAGTGTCGCTGAACCCCTGACAAAAATGGCCATCAGGGCCACGTTATTCCAGTCTACCTCGACAGCATGGGTATGGAACTCAATGGCAGAATCAGCCACCGTACGATTACCCTGATGCAGGTTCATAAGATGCTTGGATGCCACGGACACGCGGCATGGCCTATCAAAGACTTGTCTGAATGATTTCACAAAATCTGAGAAATTGTGAACGATGGGTTTATTCGTCTCCCATGCAAGGGCAACTGAGTCAGGACTCAGTCTGCCCTTTAAACCCCTCCACAGGAAGTAGGTAGGAGGAGCAGCTCAGAGGGAGGAAGTAGGTAGGAGGAAGTAGGTAGGAGGAAACTACAGGAAGCAAACACATAAAACAGAGGCCTGCTGCATGCGTGAAGCCTCGCTCCTGTAGATGACGCTGAAACTAAGGTAAGCTGTAACATGCCATTTCCTCTATATTGATCTTAGCAAAGTATAGAGGAAAGGATTACCCAAAAACATAGAAACGCTATCATATTGTCACAAACCTTGTCAAAGAAAGAAATTCTGGCATACGCAGGTTAGCCGGGAGTGAAAATCAAATTCTGGTCTTGAGTTAGCAAATAATTGATTTTGCACATTCACCTCACAGGTACCCTGGGCACCTGACTGGTTTTAAAGAGTGTGGCTGCTTAGGCACACAATAATGTTATTTCTTCTTTCTCAATTGCCTACATTTTGCACCAGAAATTAGGAAAAAGTTACAATAAAACTTGCTACAACTATTCCATATAAATAAATTAGCTATACTGGCTCCAACCTTCCTTGGACAAACCAATAAATAACTTATTTTCTAAGGCACAAGTGCTGTTCAATGTAAATAAGATAACCACTGCTATTAAGAGGTCACATTTTCTCTCTGGTTCTTCCCATGCTGCTATTTGTCACCCTACCCCCTCCTCTTCATTCAGTCCATTAATGACAGTATAGGGGACAAAATCTTTGCTATTTCTCCTTGGGAACCTAGAAAGTTTGGATGTTTCTCAGAAGTCAAGAGGTGGATATCCATACTGTAGCTAAACCTGGTCATGATGTCAGTATTATATATAGACACTTGCCAGCACAACTGCTGGTACCAGAAATTCAGAAGTCCCTTGTAATAAGAAGATTAATGTCAGCTCTTCTATCGAGAACTAAGGGAAAGGTTTTTAGCGTTTGAGTTACCTGGGCTATACTGCCATCCACATCATGCACTCACCATTGTTTAAAAAAATTGTTAAAAAATAGTATAATTGTTTTTACTGAAATAATTTGTGATCCATACTGGTAATGTAGAGCCTTTGGTGGGTCCACTCAGTATTGTCATATAACTAGGATTGACTCTAGAATGTAGAAATATCAAAGAACCCCTTTTGCTGCATGCTTTTGTGTGTATCACTATTTTTATAGCAATTATTTATTTTATTTCTTTAGAAAATGTTTTACGAGGAAAACTACATTGAGATTTCTCTCATTTTCAAGTATGGAACTGGGTAACTCGTTTCTCCTAAATGGGTATCTTTATTATATCTATGTAAGAGAAAAGTGAAAAATAATTAAAAAATTAATTTTAAATATATCACTACAATATTAAATATAATGCCATTTGAAATAACATGTTACTAGGGTAATTGGCACTGTAGTTTAATTTTCAAACATGAAGTGTTCCAAAGAACTTTTTTGCTGAAAACAAATACTTTAAGGCCTAGGAAATATCCAGTATTTAAGAGAAAAGTGCTATTTTCAGTAAAGTACTCTATTCCACACAATTAGATAATTGACTGGAAATACTCCACAAAAAAGCATTTTTTTTTGGCTTGAACTATTACATTCAACCTAAATATCTCTAATTATCATTTCAGGATGCAGACCAAGTTTGAAAAAAAAATGGGACAAAAATCATTGGAAATTACCAGTCTAGCCATCACTCTGACTGAATGTCCTGTCCATTGCTCAGTTTTACAGCTGATGAGGCCTTTCCAGCCTTGGCAGTTCAGGGTTGAAGCTGCATAAAAAGCCTGGCCTAAATTCTCTTCTATGTCCCAAAGTGCCCCTTATCACCTTCCCTACACTTAAATAAGTCTCTATTAAACCTTGATGCCATACCAGCTTGAAACACATTGATGGGTGGGTGAATAGACCCCACATTATTATTTTCATCAGGATGAAGAGATAGGGGATAGTGTCTCCCCTCCCCTTTTTTTTACATGGTCATTTTGAGAATTCAACCTGTACCAGCAATCGATAGAGGGAGGGATGTTTTTTTTTTTTTTGCATGTTGGTTAAATTCTATGTGCAATCAGGCAACTGGGGGAGGATTGTTTGGGGACAACAGTGATTAGGCAGATGACCAGACAGGTTGTTGTCCCCGTTGTTTTCCTACCTGATCCTACCCAAGGGACGCATCAACTGTCTGCCTGCTTCCCTTTGAGGGCAGCTTTGAGAGCTTCCCTTTGGAGTAATTTAGAGCATTTTTCAGCACTTGAAAATGATTCTAAAGCAACATTTTTTCTTTTAAAAAATACAATTCAAGGGTCATATTCCCACCCTAGGTCTGAAAGAGATTACAAATTGCATGATTAAAAAATATCAAGCGATATCACAAATAGCTGATCTGTAGATTTTTCTGGTAAAATCAAATCTTGGTTTAAGTCTCCTCAAAATGTAATATTTAATCAAGTGGCTCAACAATATATATCCATGCTTTTCTTTTTTTGTTTTTTTGTTTATATATTCAATCACTTGGAACCTTCTGTAAAAAAGAACATCGTACAAAGTAAACTCGACATGCTCTCAGATGTGTACTTGTAACTGACCAAGTAGAATAATATAAAACTGATACTGATCACTTTAAGCAATTAAATTATAATTTACAGTTCATACTTTACCTTAATGGTCAATAGGTTGAGTTTAGACTTGTTCTCAATCTGCTTATACTGGTGTTTGAGATTTCCTGTCCATGCTTAGTCCAGGAATGTTCTTTTAATTTGACATCCAGACAACTCATATATATATATATACTGTATATATATCCTATATAATAATTCGCTAAATCGTGTGTAACGCCACAACATGCGCAGTAGACACTGCTGCACGTGCTGCAGTCATGCGCAGTAGAGACTGGCCGCGCAGTGGCTGATACAGAGCTGGGCTCTTAGAAGGAGCATCCAGCTCTGTATGAGCCGAGGCACGGGCAGTCTCTACTGCGCGTGACTGCCCTGGGACCGGGTGGCTGTGACACTGTGGCCCGTGTAACGGGCTGTTCAACTAGTATATATATATATATTAGTTATATGGCTCATAAGTGGTTAAAAATATTACAAGTGAAGAATATTTATTTAACATAATTTTAGTTAAAAGGAGTAAGGGTGTTGGTATAATATTAATAACACAAAAACATGCCATACGCTGCAGTCTCTTTGTTGTCTTGCTTGTTTGCGTCCTAATGCTTAAGCTTGCACTAACAAACATATTTCTAACACATTCCAAAAACCAACTATGAAGATAAGGAAAAAAAATATAAATGGACTCAGACAAAAAATAAGAAACATAAAAAAAATATAAACTTGAATATACATATATTCCTGATCCACAGAACAGTGTCTAGAACCAATCCAAACAGTGATCCGATTCTGTTTTACTTTATGGGTAAAGCTGGCATTTCCTATATGGTACAACTGCACCTCCAGTGTAGCATGAACATGTCATCTCCATATAATAGAATTAGTCCCTACCACATTGTGTTTATGGCCAGAGAAATCCCAATACCTCCAATATCCTTGAATAAACACCCTCCAATGATTTATAGTATACAGTTTATTAGCCAGCTTATGTAATGCACCAGTTTTGTCATTTTATAGGCTATTTACCAGATTATGTACCATTTTACTAGACAGTTGTTTTATATACCAAGCAACAGTGTATGTGGGGAGCGTGGGTGTTGTTAATGGTAGGGCAATCAGCATTTGCGTGATGAATCCAGTCCTTATTAGACAGGAGACTCATGTTGATATGTAATATCTAACCATTTAAGGATCAATATAGTATGCAAAACATTTCCTTGCGATGCATTTTGTACTTCTTTGGAGCTAAAGTGTGATCTTTATTTTTCACAAAGCTTTTGGGACACAACCATCTTTATAACTGAAGCCTGAACCTGAGCATAATAGCGGTCATGGACAATATAATGTAAGGTAAGTTACCCTTTACTAGTCAAGGATTAATCTCTTAAGAGGCATGAAGTCATAATTATCTGCATTTACAATTCTTGAAAAATAAAATTTATTAACAATTGACAGCAATAACCAATTTAAGTCATGACATGACATTTCTGCACACATGTGAAACTAAATAAATGAAGGTACATACATTCAATGTCTTCCTACAGCTACCTCAATATCTCTTCTCCCCACATCTATCTCACAATCTCTTGCCCACCACTGTATCTGCCTGATTTTCCCTACTATCACTGCTCCATGTCTTCCATATGGTCCCTCATTCCCCATTGTCTCACTCCTCACTCCTCTGCTGTTTGTTATCCCCAAGTCTGCTCCCTCTGTCTCACTCATCTATATATTATTCCCCTTCTCTGATCACCATCTCTCAACACTTTCTCTTACCCCATCATTCCTCTTTGTATTTTTCTCCATCTTTTCAGTTTTCTTTTTTCCTCCTCTATTTCTGTTTTCCATGTCTCCCCAATTTTTCTGAACCCTGTTTTTCACGCTATCTTTGACTATCCATCTCCCCCATCACCTCACTGGTTGATGTCCACATATCTACTACCCAATATCCCTCACTATCTCCGCCTCCACACCTCATTGTATGTCCTTGTCTCTTCCATCTCACACCTGTCTCTTTCCTTTCCATATCCCCACTATAGCTGAACCTTCCAATTCTCTCTCTGCCCTTACAGTTTCTCCCAATGTCCCTGTGTATCTGACACACCTATTTTCCACTGTCTCTTTTGTTGCAAACAACATTTCCCTACCCTTCCTTTTTTAATCATACCCCATAGCTTTCCACCATGGGTGAGAAACATGTGACTCATCAGTTATTGTTGGACTCTAACTTCATTATTCTCAGCCTGCAACTGGAGAGGCAGAAACAGCTGAAGAAACACAGACTAACAACCACTGCTTTACACCTCATCCTCTAAGATGGCTGTGCCACCATCAAATCCTGATTAATGCCTACCATCCAAAACAGGTAGTTTATAATTTCAACCATATGTTGGTAGAATAAGAGGTATGAAACTAGACTCTTTAGTTTCATATTAAGAAAGGACCATCCTGGCTATGTGCCCTTATATCTCTTCCTTCCCTACCATGCAGCCTAGATTATGATATCTAATTATCTGTAAAATTATAAAGCTTCTTGTAGATTGTAAACATGCTATATACAGATGTGTATATATTTACACAGTATAAAATAAGATGTGGATTCAGGCATTCATTCTCTCCTGTACTCAGCCTCTACTGCAACCTACTCCTCACCAGCTACCCCACCTTTCTCAACTTTCTACCATACGGTCCGCTCAAAATGCTATTGGATCACCACATGATCTACTCTATGTCTGCTTCTTTCTTGTTAAAATCTCTTTGTTTGCTTCTTATCAGATTTGAATATAAGCTTTAGACATACAAATGGATACACACACGCACACACATGTATTTTCTGTACTCGCTTTTATCTCATTTTGAAACCCGCCCTCTCTTTTGTCCCCATAAAAATACTGATTCATCAAGTTAACATTTTCTTATGCTTCACCCTGTCTCTGGAACTCTAGTCTTTACCCCTCAATATACATCTGGAACCCAGTATTCATACCTTCAAAACCCTTCTGCATCAGCACTTGTTCAAAGTTGCATGCCAGCAGAATCACCTGTACTGAACTATGACCAACCTGGTCAACTGAGAAATTTGCACCTATATTTGTTTTTTCTTGCTTCTGTTTGTTAGCTTTTTTCTTGTACTGCACTTGCAATAAGTTTTCTGTCCTTAACTCACTATAGAATACACAAAAGGTACTATTAATCATATTGTTATATTTTTATTATTCATAGTATTCTTATTTTTATAACATACTGTGAGAGAAAACGTAATACAAATAAAATAAAACAAATATAAAAACACAGCTGTCACTGATATGTAGAATTCTGAAGCAGTAGCTTGAGAGCGACGCTAGGGAGTGTGGCTTGGGATCGGAGATGGTCACCCCTATCCCTTGCTGTGGCCGAAGCAGAGTTAAAGGTGCTGGCCGCGAAGCGAGATGCCTGATCCCGGTTGAACCGGGACCTTGGCCAGAATAGGAGTAGGGGTGAACCGTGGTGCTTCAGATCCTACAGGACAGGAGGATCCCAAATGCAGAGGAAGAAGTAGTGTCCACACTGATGCAGGGAAGCAGGCAACACCTGGCAGAGAACCGCTCACTACACCCACAAGAATAGGGTGATAGGGCACGAACCTAGAATGTCCAGAAATGCGTGGCTAGACTAGGATGAACCAACAAGCACCCTCCAAGGAGGCAGGGTACAAGCCACACCAACCAAGGTGACCCAAGGGATATCTGACTAATCAATCTAGAGGGAGCCAACCA
This sequence comes from Rhinophrynus dorsalis, assembly GCA_037306005.1. Classification (NCBI taxonomy): domain Eukaryota; kingdom Metazoa; phylum Chordata; class Amphibia; order Anura; family Rhinophrynidae; genus Rhinophrynus; species Rhinophrynus dorsalis. Next base: position 641,964,292 of record CM074718.1, on the reverse strand, counting down.
ATGACCAAGGAATCCAACACCCCAAAAAGTCAGAAAGTGGGGTAGGACTGCTTATACAAAACAGGAGTGACCACCACCGATGACCAACAGACAATAGTACACCCTAGGAAAGCCCCCAGACAGGGCAAGACTGTCAACCAGCTCTAACCCACAAGGGACAGCTACCAATACTAAACATGCCCAGAAACAGCCCAGAGCAAGTAAGGTCTGGGAGGATTGACAACCAAGGTCATCAGAAGCCAAACCTCCACAAGGACAAGGCAATAGGGCGGAGAGAGAGAGAGAGCGATTCAGTCTGCAACAGAAGGCCGGAGGCACTGGCTAGAGGTAGCAATGGGCGGAGAGTGAGGACCGATCAGGTGTGGGAAGGCAACAGGGAAAGGAGGCGGCTACTAGGGACACACAAAGAATGGTCAGGCAGTCCGAGTCACCGGGGCGTCGGGAACCAGAAGGATGCAGCAAAAGAATAGTCGAGGAACAAGTCGAGGGTCACCAGGAGCAGATGCAGCAACGGAGGAGAGACAAGCCAGCAAATCAGACAGAACAAACGAGTCGAGTACGAACGGAGGAACAGGTAACACTGGTACAAAACCGCTCGAATAATCAGGCGCCACATGAAATGAGAGCAGGGAACTTAAAACCTAGAGTGTCCAAAAGAACAGCAGGATTACCCTAAAGGTTGCTGGGAAAAAGTCAGAATGTGGGAATGTCGTGACAACAGCATAGCCTCCAAAAGTTTCATGAGTTTATCTTGAGAAAGTACCCATGTACGTCACATGGAGGTTAAACTGTGTTTTTTATATTTTTATTTTATTTACATTACCTTGTAGCTAACATTTTTTACATTTGTTTATTTTTATCTTTTTTTTCTCTACCTTAATGTATTAGTATAACTGAGGAAGGACATAGTTGCTCTTCCATCTCTCTCTTCATTGTGCAACTGCTTTGAGCTACACAGGGGTATTTTCAGAGACAATACATTATATTTGTACTTAATTCCATCCAAATTGTATCTGAGTGACTAAATGCAGCGACTACAACCTTTACACTTATTTGCATGCTATTTTGATTTCTCTAGGTGAGCCCAAGTGAGAGGAGGACACAAGAAGAGGGAGTCGCATCCTACATAAAAAGCCCATTCTGCTGAAGTGAATATAGAATTTCCAGCAGATGTTTAACAGACAAGAGTTGATGTGTCTGTCTGGGGACAGGATATTATCCTTCTGATTTGCAATATTAGCTTATAAGAGTCCCTATGGATACTTGAAAATGTGAGTAAACTAGACTGACAGTCTGTCTCACTCTTTCTCTCTCCTCTCTGTTATAATAGTGCTATTATTCTCTGTAAGAAAATGGCCACAATACATACATAGAAGTATAAAAAGCTAGAAAACTCTTAAGTTGTCAAACTCAATGGCTATCATTTGTTGCTTCTAAGAGTTGGAAACCATGTGATCTTGCACTTAGGACTCAGTGTTAATATCATGTCTGGGTGTCTGTGGTATTATAATAATAATAATCCTTTATTTATATAGCGCACACATATTCCGCAGCGCTTTACACTTATATTGGTTCCTGTCCCCATTGGGGCTCACAATCTAAATTCACCTGTCAGTATGTTTTGGAGTGTGGGAGGAAGCCGGAGTACCCGGAGGAAACCTACGCAAACACAGTGAGAACATACAAACTCATTGCAGATGTTGTCCTTGGTGGGATTTGAACCCAGGACCCCAGCGCTGCAAGGCAACAGTGCTAGGTATTGTTGATTTTGATTAAACTTTATTGTCCAAAGATGTTTAAATTATTCATTTTAGCTAGGAGGGTATTCAAAAAGTGGCAGTGTGTCTTTCACACTGATGTAAATGTTAGTTTCCGCATAATTTCACTTTGATGGTTTGAAGCACAATATTAAGAGGCTAATTTAATAGACGAACAGGAGTAATTCTGGAGCCAGCAAACTGAACCACGGTGAGCTCATAAAAATGTCAATTGATTTATAGAGGTCTTCTTTAAGTCATTAATTGCTAGAGTATACATTGCTGGCATCCATACAGTAAAATCCCAAGCCCCCTTTACATCAACGGGACTTTGTGAAATTTTAATTGTTCCACTATGATGAAGTTGGTTTGCTACATAATTGCTCCAGTTGTTGTTATTATTATATCAGCTTCTATGAATTTAACCCTTTGAGTGCCAGAAGGGTATACACGCTGTGCAAAGCACTACATTGCATACCCATCTTGCAATAAAAGGGTTAATAACCTAACCCCCATTGCAATATATTGGGACTAATCTAGCAGTCAAGTGGTGAGATTCACTAAGGTGTGATAAAGAGATGATAAAGCTGAGGGGACTTCACCAGTGATATCACTTCTCCAGTTCCTATGTTATTCTATAGAGTCTATGTACTAAGATTGCTCTAGTTTGAAAGATCTTAGTGCATAGGCTCTATACAGTAACATAGGACTTGGAGAAGTGATATCACTGGAGACGTCATCTCCACTTTATCACCTCTTTATCACACCTTAGTTCATAATCCCCAATGTGTTAAACTAAAATCTTTTTTTCATGCTTTTTTACTATAATTTCATTGTTATACTGCAGTATTTACAAATAATGTGTCTACCAGTTGACTCTTGGATTTACATTTAAAATTAATTGTTCAAGGTCAGACTCCTTACACCTTGAAAGTTTAGGCCAGTTCTTGTGAATCAGAAGAGGAAACTTGTATGGATATATAATACACTGAATACATTTTATGCCTGAAGCAGATCAGAAGACTACAACTTCACCTTTTCCAGTTTCAACTCAAGTATTCAGAACTGAAATCTGCATAATGTTAACAATCATTTTATATTGATAATAATAATATTAGAGAATATATTGATGCAACCAATGAGATCAAATATGTCTCCTGGTAGGGTTAATATTTAAAACAAGATGTCTTTTAAAACTTCCCTGTTTGATATATTAATTTGGACTTCTTGTTAATTTTCAGTGTGTTAATTGTAATTATTCCTTTTAAACAAACCAGTTATCTTTTGTGATTGAACTGTTCTTTAGACGTGCCAGCTTGCACATTTCAGCACAGTAAATACTCTGCCTGTGTCCTTAGTTTACATAATCTAATTAACATTTAAATTGGAACTATACCATAAGAATAAGTAGCTGTTAATTTGTTTAACAGATTAACCCCTTAATGACCCTGTGACATGCCAGGACTGTTACCAGTTTCTTAAAGGGATAGTAATAATTTGTTTTATCTTTATTTTATTTTATTTTATAGGCATTAAAAAAACATGAAGCACTATATAAGTCTTTTCTCTCAAACCTTTATGGTTTATGAGATATTCACAAGCAAAGTTTCCCCTCCCGCCCCTTTTACCTAGTGTAAGCCATCTCTTCTCAGATGTGGAATGCAGTCCATAGACCAGACAGATAACAGAAGGGGACAATCTTCTTCCTATGAGAACATTGAAAGCCCTGCCCCCCTTGACAAGTTTTTCAGATTTTTCCCTTATCTTAATTGAAGATTGTCCCTCTCTGCAATCTACCTGGGCACCTCCCTTCTGCTCTGGCTGAGCAGTGTTACATCAGTAAAAGGGGCGGGAGGGGGACACTTTGTCATTGAATTACTCTTGAACTACAAATCTGACGGAATTGAAATAACACTCTCCAAAGTCCAAATACTATGATGATTAATTGGAGCTGCTTTTATTATGAAACATTACTATCCCTTTAAGGACTTTTTTGCTTACAGCTCTGCTACAGGAGCACTGTATGAAAAAACGGGGTCTGAAATTAACTGCTCCAAGACTGGCGTGGTCTCTCTCAGACCCATGTTCGACGTGCCAATACACATCACAGGTCAATCTCGGCGGCATAGATCAGAGTTCTTTAAGGGAAGGTAACTTCCCAGGTCCGCTAGTCAGTAAGTTAAGTTACATAGATATCTGTCATTCATACAGCAGATGTATCTGTCTATTATTTAAACTGAGTGATTGATTTAGTTACTCATTTATTTGAAGTCTGCCTCTTGTCTTCATCAAATAGTAAGCTGAAACTGACTGCTGTGATTATATGTGTCTAAATTCTTTGTCTGTCAAGAGTAGATGTCTAAGAACATAAAGAATAGTGATGAGCGAGCACCCCAATGCTCGGGTGTTCGGGTGCTCTGACCGAGCACCCCCTGAGGCTCGAGTGCTCGGCCGAGCACCCGAGCCCCATTGAAGTCAATGGGAGGACTCGAGCATTACACCAGGCACCCCCTGCTCTGATGAGGGGAGGGTGCCTGGTCCATAGGAAAAGGGCAGAAAAAGATGGAAACACTACAGAAATGGTTCAGGGACAGCATAGGGAGGATGTCTGGATGCATCTTGGACTCCAACATCGCTGCTGGGAATGATGTTTCGCCCGTAGTACGCCATTTTTACAGACTGACCATAAAACACACAAAAAGGAAAATAAAAACGACTTTAGGCGAAAAATTGTTACCAAACAATATTTGCTGTATATTTACTTGTATATCATCTGCAAATTCTCCCAAAAATTTCCTTGATTTTCAGAACTGAGGCCATGATTAAGCGGGAAACGTGCGCAGAGGCAAATTCTCCCAAAAATTTCCTTGATTTTCAGAACTGAGGCCATGATTAAGAGGGAAACGTGCGCAGAGGCAAATTCTCCCAAAAATTTCCTTGATTTTCAGAACTGAGGCCATGATTAAGAGGGAAACGTGCGCAGAAGCAAATTCTCCCAAAAATTTCCTTGATTTTCAGAACTGAGGCCATGATTAAGAGGGAAACGTGCGCAGAGGCAAATTCTCCCAAAAATTTCCTTGATTTTCAGAACTGAGGCCATGATTAAGATGGAAACGTGCGCTGAGCTGACCATCTAAAACATTATGGGTGAGGGTCTGCTGCAGAGCTGACCATCCTAAACATTATATGCGAAGGCCCGCTAGTGAGCTGACGCTATAAAACATTATATGAGAGGGCCCGCTAGAGAGCTGACCCAATAAAACATTATATGAGAAGGCCCGCTGGTGAGCTGACCTATATAAAAATTGTCAAACAGGGCCCGCTGGTGAGCTGACCCTATATAAAAATTATATCACAGGGCCCGCTGGTGAGCTGGCCCTATATAAAAATTATATCCCAGGGCATATGGAAGAGGAGGAGGAGGATGAGAAGATTAAGAGTAAACCATATACCCGTTTTTTGGGTGGAAGGGGTGAATGGGAATACAGAGTATTCCCATCATTGTAAATAACATATATAAAGTGAGTTTATGTTCCCCCGGGGCTTTCCTCCAGTGGAGTGGAGAAGTCAGGGGAAATCCAGGCCTTGTTCATTTTTATAAGTGTCAACCTATCAGCATTTTCAGTGGAAAGGCGGATACGCTTATCTGTTATGATGCCACCAGCAGCACTAAATACCCGCTCAGACAGAACACTGGCGGCAGGGCAGGCCAGCACCTCCAAGGCGTAGAGTGCCAGTTCATACCACGTGTCCAGCTTGGACACCCAGTAGTTGTAAGGCACAGAGGGATCATTGAGGACGCTGACACGGTCTGCTACGTACTCCTTCACCATCTTCCAAAACTTTTCCCTCCTTGTGACACTAGGCTGCGCATCAGGGTGAGGGTGCTGGCGGGGTGTCATGAAGGTGTCCCACGCCTTGGAGAGTGTTGCCCTGCCTTTCTCGGAACTGCTGTGTGCTCCCCTTTTCTCCCCTTCTCGGTTGGCCAAGGTAGCACGTACTCTGCCGCCAGCGTTGTCAGATGGAAAATTTTGGAGCAATTTTTCGACAAGAACCTTCTGGTATTGCAACATTTTGCTTGTCCTCTCCACCGGAGGAATGAGAGATGAGAAATTCTCTTTGTAGCGGGGATCCAGAAGGGTGAACACCCAGTAATCCGTGTTGTCTAAAATGCGTACAACGCGTGGGTCACGGGAAAGGCAGCCTAACATAAAGTCAGCCATGTGTGCCAGAGTACCAACAGTCAAGATTTCGCTGTCCTCACCAGGAGGATGACTCTCAATATCCTCATCCTCTTCCTCCTCTTCTGCCCACCCACGCTGAAGAGATGGAACTAAAGTTCCATGGCTACCCTCTGTAGCGGAGGCAACCGTGTCTTCCTCCTCCTCCTCCTCCTCCTCCTCCGCCTCCTCCAATTGTCGCTGAGAAGACGAAGTGAGGGTGCTCTGGCTATCACCTTGTGTAAGCTCTTCCTCCCCCATTTCCACCTCTTCCACATGCAAAGCGTCGGTTTTAATTGTGAGCAGCGAGCGTTTCAGTAGACACAGAAGTGGGATGGTTACACTGATAATAGCGTTATCGCCGCTCACCATCTGTGTCGATTCCTCAAAATTGCGTAAAACCTCGCAGAGGTCTGACATCCATTCCCACTCCTCACTTCTGATTACAGGAAGTTGAACGGAGAGGCGACGACCGTGTAACAGCTGGTACTCCACTACTGCCCTCTGCTGCTCACAAAGCCGGGCCAACATGTGGAAGGTGGAGTTCCAGCGCGTGCTCACGTCACACAGCAGCCGGTGAGCTGGCAATTGTAAGCGCTGCTGCAGCTTCAACAGGCCGGCTGAAGCTGTTGATGACTTACGGAAATGTGCACACACGCGGCGCACCTTGGTCAAGAGATCATGCACATTGGGGTAGGTTTTTAGAAATCGCTGCACCACTAAATTAAATACATGCGCTAGGCATGGTACGTGTGTGAGCTTGCCGAGCTCCAAAGCCGCCACCAAGTTACGCCCATTATCACACACAACCATGCCTGCTTGCAGGTTGAGTGGCGAGAGCCACTGCTCGGTCTGGTGACTAATCCCCTGCAACAGCTCTGAGGCCGTGTGCTGTTTGTCCCCAAGGCAGATCAGCTTCAGCACGGCCTGTTGATGCTTCCCCACTGCAGTGCTACACTGCTTCCAGCTACTGGCTGATGGGGGAGTGGCGCTGTGTGTAGAGAATTCGGAGGTGGAAACGGAGGAGGAGGAGCCAATAACGTAGGTGCTGGTGGAAACCCTGATGGAGGTAGGGCCCGCAATCCTCGTGGGTAGCACCCGTGCCATCCCAGGGTCCGAGTCGCTCCCAGCCTCCACGACATTCACCCAGTGTGCCGTCAGGGAAATGTAGCGTCCCTGGCCACAAGCACTTGTCCATGTGTCAGTCGTTAAGTGGACCTTCCCAGTAACTGCGTTGGTCAGGGCACGGGTGATGTTACGGGACACATGGTGGTGTAATGCGGGGATGGCACACCGGGAAAAGTAGTGGCGGCTGGGGACCGCGTACCGAGGGACAGCTGCTGCCATCAGGCTGTGGAAGGACTCAGTGTCCACAAGCCTAAATGGCAGCATTTCGATGGCCAGTAATTTTGAAAGGTGTGAGGTTAGTGCTATGACCTGTGGGTGGGTGGCTGGGTACTTTCTCTTGCGCTCAAATGCCTGGGGTAACGACATTTGGACGCTGTGCTGGGACAGGGAAGTGGATGTGGTCGCTGATGGTGCTTCAGATGCTACAGGTGCAGGGCGGGAGGTATGCGGGCCTGCGCCTTCGACAGGCGATTGGCCGGCACCGAAAACAGGGGAAGAGGAGGCAGTGGTGTGGCCTGCAGACACAGATGGGCGATCCAGGCGTTCCTCCCACTTACTACGGTGCTTGGATGCCATGTGTCGGATCATGCTGGTGGTGGTGAGGTTTCTAGTGTTCATGCCTCGGCTCATTCTGGTGTGGCACAGGTTGCAAACTACAATTCTTTTGTCGTCCGCACTTTCCTTAAAAAAACGCCATACCGCGGAACACCTACCCCTTGGCAAGGTAGATTTACGCAAGGGGGTGCTCCGTGGAACATTTGCGGGCCGGTTTGGTGCGGTCCGCCTTCTTTCTGTAGCCACACCACTGCCTCTTCCAGCCTGTTGCGGTGCTGCAGATGGCTCACCCTCAGGACTGCTGTCATCGCTCGGCTCTACACCTTCCCAGGTGGGGTCAGTCACCTCATCGTCCACCAAGTCCTCCTCCACTTCCTCACTCTGATCATCCTCCTCAAGTCTTGATCCCACCACATACTCAGTCATTGACAACTGTATAACATTCTCCTCAACAAGGTCTTGAGACGGAAATAGTGGTTGATTTAATGGCAACTGTGTCTCATCATCATCATCATCATCCACTACTTCCTTTGACCTTAAATGCCGTTCACATCTGTCATCTTCTTGTGATTGGGTAGCCTCTAGAGGTTGTGAATCAGGGCACAAGATGTCATGTTCCTCTGCAAGCGTGCTTGGAGAGAGGGTCAAATGAAGGATTGGTGATGAGACGAGCTCCTCACTATATCCCAGTGTGGGATCACTTCTTTGACCAGACCGTGTATGGTGGGAGGAAGGATGATCAGAGTGAGGATTATGTTGACCAGACTCTTGGCTACTGAGAGTGGACTTGGTGGAAGACAGGGTGGTGCTTAACCGACTGGAAGCAGTATCAGCTGTCATCCAACCGACCACCTGTTCGCAGTGGTCGGACCTCGAGAGTGATGTCCTGCGACGCCCTGTAAAATTACACATGAAGCTAGGTATGGTGGATGTCTTTCTTTCTTGTGCTCTGGCACCAGGCACAGTTTCTCCGCGTCCTGACCCGCGCCCTGAACTTTCAGGATCACGTCCACTTCCCCGTCCCTTTTTACCCGCCTTCTTCATCTTACACAGAATATGTGACTTTAATATTTGAGTTTGAAAACTTAACAGTATTTCTTATTATTCTGCAACTCTGCACAGTACACAGAATAGGCTGCTAAACGGCGGTGAAACACACTGAATGGAATATGTGACTTTGATATTTTAGTTTGAAAACTTAACAGTATTTCTTATTATTCTGCAACTCTGCACAGTACACAGAATAGGCTGCTAAACGGCGGTGAAACACACTGAATGGAATATGTGACTTTAATATTTGAGTTTGAAAACTTAACAGTATTTCTTATTATTCTGCAACTGTACAGAGTACACAGAATAGGCTGCTAAACGGCGGTGAAACACACTGAATGGAATATGTGACTTTAATATTTGAGTTTGAAAACTTAACAGTATTTCTTATTATTCTGCAACTGTACAGAGTACACAGAATAGGCTGCTAAACGGCGGTGAAACATACTGAATGGAATATGTGACTTTAATATTTGAGTTTGAAAACTTAACAGTATTTCTTATTATTCTGCAACTGTACAGAGTACACAGAATAGGCTGCTAAACGGCGGTGAAACACACTGAATGGAATATGTGACTTTAATATTTGAGTTTGAAAACTTAACAGTATTTCTTATTATTCTGCAACTCTGCACAGTACACCGAATAGGCTGCTAAACGGCGGTGAAACACACTGAATGGAATATGTGACTTTAATATTTGAGTTTGAAAACTTAACAGTATTTCTTATTATTCTGCAACTGTACAGAGTACACAGAATAGGCTGCTAAACGGCGGTGAAACACACTGAATGGAATATGTGACTTTAATATTTGAGTTTGAAAACTTAACAGTATTTCTTATTATTCTGCAACTGTACAGAGTACACAGAATAGGCTGCTAAACGGCGGTGAAACACACTGAATGGAATATGTGACTTTAATATTTGAGTTTGAAAACTTAACAGTATTTCTTATTATTCTGCAACTGTACAGAGTACACAGAATAGGCTGCTAAACGGCGGTGAAACACACTGAATGGAATATGTGACTTTAATATTTGAGTTTGAAAACTTAACAGTATTTCTTATTATTCTGCAACTGTACAGAGTACACAGAATAGGCTGCTAAACGGCGGTGAAACACACTGAATGGAATATGTGACTTTAATATTTGAGTTTGAAAACTTAACAGTATTTCTTATTATTCTGCAACTCTGCACAGTACACAGAATAGGCTGCTAAACGGCGGTGAAACACACTGAATGGAATATGTGACTTTAATATTTGAGTTTGAAAACTTAACAGTATTTCTTATTATTCTGCAACTCTGCACAGTACACAGAATAGGCTGCTAAACGGCGGTGAAACACACTGAATGGAATATGTGACTTTGATATTTTAGTTTGAAAACTTAACAGTATTTCTTATTATTCTGCAACTCTGCACAGTACACAGAATAGGCTGCTAAACGGCGGTGAAACACACTGAATGGAATATGTGACTTTGATATTTTAGTTTGAAAACTTAACAGTATTTCTTCCTATTCTGCAACTCTGCACAGTACACAGAATAGGCTGCTAAACTGCGGCGAAGCACACTGAATGGAATATGTGACTTTGATATTTTAGTTTGAAGACTTAACAGTATTTCTTCCTATTCTGCAACTCTGCACAGTACACAGAATGTGCTGCTAAACTGCGGCGACGCACACTGAATGGAATATGTGACTTTGATATTTTAGTTTGAAGACTTAACAGTATTTCTTCCTATTCTGCAACTCTGCACAGTACACAGAATGTGCTGCTAAACTGCGGCGACGCACACTGAATGGAATATGTGACTTTGATATTTTAGTTTGAAGACTTAACAGTATTTCTTCCTATTCTGCAACTCTGCACAGTACACAGAATGTGCTGCTAAACTGCGGCGACGCACACTGAATGGAATATGTGACTTTGATATTTTAGTTTGAAGACTTAACAGAATGTGCTCTAATCTGCAACTTTGCACACTAAACAGAATGTGCTCTAATCTGCAACTTTGCACACTAAACAGAATGTGCTCTAATCTGCAACTTTGCACACTAAACAGAATGTGCTCTAATCTGCAACTGTGCACACTAAACAGAATGTGCTCTAATCTGCAACTTTTCACACTAAACAGAATATTTTTTTTTTTTTTTTTTTTGTTTTTTTCCCCCCACACACAATAACCTGCTGCCCCCACACACAGTAGTCCTAAAAAGGACTTTTGGTTCTTTTTTTTCACAATTTTTTTTTTTCCTCCCTACACTGCCTTTCCCTTCCTATCCTCAGCTCTCCCTGGCTCAGACTGAGCCGAACTCGATGGTCAGGTGCTATACAGCACCCGACCACGGGTTCTGGCCAGCCAATCAGTGTAATGCCAGCAGCCAACATGGCTGCTGGCATTACACCGATGTCAGAGCCTCCCTGCACGTTTATTGGCTGCGCAGCAGCCGCAAAACGTGCGGGGAGGAGACCCGAACATGGCGGGCGAGCACATGCGGTACTCGTACGAGTACCGCCATGTGCCGAGCAGAGCGATGCTCGAGCCGATCCGAGCATCGGCCGAGCATGCTCGCTCAACACTAATAAAGAACAGTGAAATGCAAGAACAGTAATTTAGATATACACACAGAGCACAATCAGGATAAAGGAATTCAATGACATCTTGGAGATTAAAATTCTAAACTATGTTACATCAATGTATGTATAATCTTAATTTATACAGTGCCACTCAGTTTAAGCAGCACCTTACAATAGAAGTATGTTACAATAAATAAGATGGGGAGAAAATATATGTCACAGTCATAGAAATAATGGGAGATCAGTCCCTGCACCAAGGAGATTACATCAATATAACACGCAGAATATCAACTTAAAGTATAATCAAACTTTTGACTGACGTCAGCTAAATCTGCTGATAGATACAAGACGGTTACATATGAAGACAACTAGGCCCTAATTCAGCAAGGTAAACTGGTGCGATTCTGGGGCAAACCAACTGTACCATAGGGGACAAATGAAATTTCTTCAAAATCCCATTGATTTAAAGGATGGTTTTTAACCCCTTGGAGACATCTCTATCATTCAAAGGGCTAAAACCCTCAGTTGAAGCAAGGGACTTTTTATTTGTTCCCTATTGTACAGTTGGTTTGTTCCTGAATTGCACCTATTTAGCTTGCTGACTTAGGCTTTAGAGTCATATTCATACCTGGGAACTTTTGAAACAGGGCTACCCGGAGGGTAACCCTGTCAGTGTCCAGGGGGAGGAAAATGACGCGAATCGTGTCATAAAATGGGCAGGGCTTAGTCATGGGGGGCGCAGGACAAAAAAAAAAACACAAAACCCCCCTGCAAAATGGATGTAAGAGGGCAGGGAGTGGGAGGAACCGGGCGGGATGCAGCATAAGTGGGCAGAGTTTCTACTTAAACTCTGCCCACCTGGTGAGTCACACATTACCCCGGAGACCTGGTAATTCACTTTGAAATCCGGAGTCTCCGGGGCAAAACTGGAGAGTTCCCAGGTATGGTCATATTCCACATGAAAATGGGGAATGATCCTCAAGTGAACCAAATGCACAATTGCTCAAATTTCTATATGGGGCTTTGTGAAGCAATGATTAGAGATATCTCCAAAATTCATGTGGCAACTAGGGCTGGCCATAAACTTTCACCTCAAACCAAAGTCAGTGAAAAATGGCACTTTCCACTTGGCAAATAATTTCCAGCAAAAAGTGCCATTTTCCCGCTTTTTTTTGCCTAGATAATTGCATTGAAATCAATGGGAAGAAAACATTTTCCCCACCACATGAAAGTTTTTTCTATTTTTTCTGCAGTCTCATTAAAGGGTGACATACTTGGTTTACTATAAAAATGTCGCCCTCAATTTGGCGGCCAACCCAGGGGCACATATGACATATGAATATGTTACCATGCTGAAAATGGTGACATAAGAATCTCGTCTGCATGACAAGTGTGACTTGCCTAAGAAAGTGGGGAAAAAGTCTACCAAGCTGAGCCAAATGAGCTGTACATGCATCAGAAGCAGAGAAGCAAGCATGACTGTGATGCCCCATCAGCGTGATTGCAGGGGCTGTGATTCGGCACTCAAAGGGTGGAATGGCACTGCTATGTTTTCCCTACGCTGATCCCATGCTTCCTGCAACCTGGCAGCATTTTATCTCTAAAACTCATACTCACGTCATCCATTGCTGCTTAGAGTGCCGCATCACAGCCCCTGCAATCATGCCGATTGGGAATCACAGTCACACTTGCTCTTCTGCTTCTGCTGCATGTAAAGCTCATTTGCTCTTTTGGGTTGGAAGACTTTTTCCCTGTTTTCTTTCATAGGCATGTCGCCCTTGTCATGCTGGAGTGATTCTTACATTTTCAACCTGGCAAAATATTTATTGCGCCCCAAGGTTGGTCAACAAATTAAGGGTGACATTTTGATAGGATACTGACAGACTCTAACAGCATGCCATTCTGTGTTTGTAAGAGGAGAAAGCAACATGTTTTTGAGTTAGAGAAAATAGGCAAATAAAGGGGAATTAAAGCTTAGTTTAGGGAGTCTTTAGGTAGGACATTTGTTCTTTATATTAGGAGAGTCTGGATGCACTCTGGAGGAGAAGAAGGGAGGAAGGAGGTTGACTCCAAATACCCCAAAATTTGATGTGACTGACTGGCAAGACACAGGCAGCTGGGGTCCAAATTGCTTACTGATTTTGCTTTTATTATCTCTGTGCTGAGGAAGTCTGGGGAAAGAAGTTATTGATTTTGTTTTTGATTTTTTTTTTTTTTTGGACTAACTGTGATAAGATGTGCTGGACAACTTAAAAAAATAAAATAAATAAAAAAATAATAATAGAATAATAAAAAATAATACATAAATAATTGAACAAATAAATATATTAGGTGTCAGACAGTTGACTAGGGGCCTGATGTGAGCTCTGTGACTGAGGCAGACTTGATAGACAGCAGACGACATTGAGAATTTTCTTGAGGGCCAAGGCAAGACATCACACTTCATCAGTTGTGTACTGTAGAGAGTAAAAACACACACAGTAGTTGAGTAATGTCCAACAAATGCACAAGGGTGAGGGGGAGAGGTGGAGCAGTGCAGGGATGTTGGAGTAAAGTGGTTGTTCAAAAACTTGCAGAAATAGTTGCTGCAGCATGTGCAATAAATGATAATGATCCCTTTCCTCCTGGGGTTGATGCAGTTTGTCAAGGTCCCACCAATCAAATATGTGCCAGTGTCACCTAATCAGGAAGCTAGTGTTGTGGGCAAAGGACCAATACACTCTGCATGCTAACACATTTTTCAAGATGTATGTTCCTGTAGGACTCACAACTTGCAGCTACTTATTTCTCCACTACAGCACTCGGAAGAAGTAATATTGTGCTGGGAAATGTTGCACCATAGGAAACTTAGTCAAAGAATGTGTTGGAATATAAGAAAAATGTGTTGAATAGGAGCAAATGTGTCAGAATAGGAGAAAAATGTGTTGGAATAGGTGAACAATTTGCAGGAATAAGAGAAAAGGAGGAAAATTTTGCATTGGAGAAAAAGAGAAAACTTTTGCGAAAAAAGAGAAAATGTGTCCATTTTTTGCGAAAAGTCATGCGTGAAATTTTCCTCACTTTTCGCCCACCCCTACTGGCAATCCCATTTAAGTATGGTCCTTAATCTCTACAGTGATAATAATGTCCAAAAATGTATATTTATTTTTATTCTTGTACAAGGTGAATCACTGCCACCACATTATAGGACATGCTTCTCATGAGCTAACACTTTCGTACAGAACCATTGACATCCCACAAACACAACTTATACTGATGATAATTAATTTTGCCCAAAATATTATTGTTAACAAGGATTAGAACACACACAAAAAATCTGGAGACAGCAGAAATATATTTTAGATAAGAACAGATAGGAAGAACATGTCATTGCCTGTATAAGGAACAATTTGATGCTTTATGTTTGTTTTTTCACTGCATATCTTTTTTAGGTACAGCACAGGCAGTAGCAAAGCTCAATTTGCTCACTACTATGACCTAAGGCTATTCAGTCAGTGTGTACTTATGAAGAGACAGACTCCCCAGCATCCTGATTGCATTTTTTACAGAGTTATGTCTGGTAAACAAAGGTGTTTCATTATCTTTCGTTTATGAACTACATTTATATCAGTGTTATTTACTACTGAGGCAGCAGAAGGGGAATTTGATACACTAGCTCTGATACCTGTTGTTTCCATGACAAATGTGGCACCTGAATACGATGTAATTTTAAAGAGAAGAAACCTATTTGTGGGCTATATAGTAATCTAGTTATAGGGACTCTAACCACTATCTGTGCATGGGATCAAAGCTGGAATTCCCAGCAGGCAAATGTCTAGAGCTCCATGTTTTGATGAGTGCCTCAGCTGTACTGACCACACCCACATTCTGAATTGTGGGCATGCCTAGAGTAATCTCAGTGTCCTTGCATCAGTTTTATACCCCGTTTACATCCTATTATTTAACACCTTTTTGTGCTGGGAAACAGTAGATGGGACTGGGTACAGGGTCATGTGAAGAATAAGGGTGTGGCCATGGGTGGAGCTATGGTCTCCTGTGGGAAGTTATGTTTTAAAGTGTGATAAAGAGGTGATAAAGTGAAGATGACTTCTCCAGTTAAAGCACTTCTCCAATTCCTATGCTATTCTGTGGAGTCTATGCACTATGTTCTCTCCCACTTGAGCATAGGCTCCATATAATAACATAGGAATTGGAGAGGTGATCCTATCTTTATCAGTTCCTTATCACACATAGTACATCTCTCCTCTTGAGTATCTTGCCTAGGAGCGCCTGGAATATAAATCTGGCCATGGAGTGGGTCTATGGGCATTATTAATCAAACTAAAGAGGCGCAATGCTCAGAAAGAACAACTACACTGCAGGGGAGAAATGAACATTCCTGTTGATTTCAAAGGGAAAGAAAAAACTCACAGAACTAAAACACCACAATAGGAACTTAAGTGCAATATGTTTGAAGGGCAGCAAGGAATGTGGAGACTCCTCCTCAATCCCAAACAAACAGAAGACAATCCTGCACTACTTCATATAAAATACTTAAATGTGAACCTTTGGTATTATTACCCATATATTCACTTCTTTTAAAATAAGATTCTGTTGTACAGTTTGGCCAAAATATGTCTAAACTTTTCTGTCCACCAAGGGGGTAAAAGTTCTATCTATTACATCTCATCACCACATCATATGGCTTACAAAACTGCTTCATATTAAAATCTCTGTCTAATGTCCTTATGATGTAACTGGCCTGCCTTTAGAAGAGCTCACCTGATAGGGGACATCAAACACTGTGAATTGTCCACAGTCCACTTTATAGAGATCTGCTCCACCCTCTTCTAAGAACTGCACGGTTCCTCAATAACACAACTTTCCATTATGTACTAGTCTTCCCATTTACACAAGTGACTTGGGGAGATTACAGTTTAACATGGGCAGAGAAAAACGCATTAAAATAATGTAATGTACTATGCAGTTAATAACCTCTCTTGCAGTGATCATCAACTGTGCATATTAAAATGCATTTTAGTTTTTTTTTTCTTCTCCCCTACCCCCCATTACTTTTGACCTTGTTTTCTTCCCCACCCTTCTTCTTACATACACTAGCCATTTCCGACTATACACCCACCCTTCCCCTAGCATTACAGGTTTCCACATAACTCTGTCTTCAAGGGAAGCTACGAGTGGAGTATACCCTATATAATATTCTACTGATCCTACCTATTGTTATGTTTCACATTGTCTGCTATTGACTTGTTTGCCTTCTCGCTTGTATACAACAGTTCTATTGCACTGTACGTTGTTACTATTTTTTATGTCTCTCTGATGTACATTGCCAATCCTATATAATAATTCGCTAAAACGTGTGTAACGATGCCGTTATAAGCAGTAGAGACTGCACGCGCCACAACAGATATCCAGCTCTGTATCAGCCACGGCGCGGGCAGTCTCTACTGCACATGACTGCCCCGGAACCGGCTGGAAGTGGCACTGTGGCCCGTGTAACGGGCTCTTCAACTAGTATCTCAATAAAATATGGTAAAAAAAGGAATGGGATGTGAGCTTCCCCACATATAAATAATGATTATTATAAGTATATACGTATATACTTTCATGTAATGTTTTGGTGAGTGTAAACTTAGTGAATTATGCTGCATAAATGCAGTTGTAAGTCTGTAAGAGGTTTTCCTCTAGTTATGCATAACAGAGTACTATGAGCTACTCTGGAAAAAAATACATTTTAGTTCACTGTATTTATACCATTATTATAATTTATAAATTTACTGGTATATGGTAAAAGGGCTGCTAGAATGAGAAAGAAAACACATTTTGTTAGGGAAAAACTCATACAACTAGAGACAGATGAAAAGTCATTACTTTCCTACTGGAAAGTTCATGGTAAACTGGCAGTCTCCAGATTTTCCTGAAAATATTAACACCCATAGAAAATACATTTCCTTTTTTTTTTTTTTTTTACAACTACCAGTGAATTTCCCATGAGAACGCTGTTATTTTTCACCTATGAGTTCTTGGCAGTAAGAATTCACACTGCAGTAGTACTGTTGCTGAGGATCGAAGTGAAGTAATCAACATCTGAAAAGTAAAAGTTGTTTGGAGGCTTAGTCCTATAGTAACATATGCCTTGAAAAATTGTTAACAGGCTGAGTCCCTTGTCATTTGTCCACAACATTAACCACTTGCTTGTGCAACTCTGACACAGCTATCTATGAAAAATAACTGTGCCTTCTGATATGCCATCAGAGTGCAACACATGACATCTTTAAAACTTCTATTTTCAACAAAAGAAAGGCTATGTTTGTCATACAGAGACATACTTTTGGATTATGCAGTTTTTGATTTCTTTTTATGAACTCAGTAAATGTGGCTTGGCAGCATATAGAAGAAAAACTGCATAACCTAAATCTTTTAAGAACATCACTTGTTGTGGAGATAGTGGTGGCAGTGTGTGGAGCTGTAAGATTCTTGTCACCTGCAACTAATTCTGAGTCATCTTTCATGCACAACAATAGCAGTAGGAGACATGGGTGTTATTGTTACAGATAGTTCTCCTTTTCAGTGGTGTAATATGGTCATATCATTAGTGATAATCGAGCACCCCGATGCTCGGGTGTTCGGGTGCTCTGGCCGAGCGCCCCCGGAGGCTCGAGTGCTCG
The DNA here is from genome assembly GCA_037306005.1 of Rhinophrynus dorsalis. Lineage (NCBI taxonomy): Eukaryota > Metazoa > Chordata > Amphibia > Anura > Rhinophrynidae > Rhinophrynus > Rhinophrynus dorsalis. The sequence goes on along the minus strand of CM074718.1, from coordinate 641,946,331 downwards.
GCCGAGCACCCGAGCCCCATTGAAGTCAATGGGAGGACTCGAGCATTACACCAGGCACCCCCTGCTCTGATGAGGGGAGGGTGCCTGGTTCATAGGAAAAGGTCAGAAAATGATGGAAACACCACAGAAATGGTTCAGGGACAGCATAGGGAGGATGTCTGGATGCATCTTGGACTCCAACGTCGCTGCTGGGAACGATGTTTCGCCCGTAGTACGCCATTTTTACAGACTGACTGTAAAACACACAAAAAGGAAGATAAAAACGATTTTAGGCGAAAAATTGTTACCAAACAGTATTTGCTGTATATTTACTTGTATATCATCTGCAAATTCTGCAAAAAATTTCATCGATTTTTCAGAACTGGGGCCATGATTAAGAGGGAAACGTGCGCAGCGTAAAGCAGGTGTTCAACGTGGTTATGGCCCGGGTAAGGTACAGCATTCAGGAACGGAGGCCGCAGCTACAACAGGTTTTACAACATGTCCGTTTGCCCTTGTTAATTCCAAAATTTATAGTCGGAACAGTGGGGTCTGATCCATTGAGTAAAAGTGACGAAGTGACTTAGTGGATGAAGCCAAGAACTACCTTCTGCTCTGTCGAACACCCCAGCCCTATTTAATTCAATGGGAGGACCTGAGGCACTCCGATACAACCTGTATATCACAAAATGGAGGGCCTCATTCACATTGTGGTACAATAGTTCAGGTAGTGGTCCAACACTCATAAAGCCTATGCACTAAGTGAAAGGGCTGCCAAAAATTAGACTGAAATGTCACTCCAATACACCCTTTATTACACATAAAGGAGGGCATCATACACACCCTTGAAAAATTAGGATTAATGGCCTGCTGGTGACCCTCTAAAACATTAGGGGCGAGGGCATGCCGCTAAGCTGACCATCTAAAACATTAGGAATGAGGGTCTGCTGCTGAGCCGACCATCTAAAACATTATGGGTGAGGGTCTGCTGCGGAGCTGACCATCCTAAACATTATATGCGAAGTCCCGCTAGTGAGCTGACGCTATAAAACATTATATGAGAGGGCCCGCTAGAGAGCTGACCCAATAAAACATTATATGAGAAGGCCCGCTGGTGAGCTGACCTATATAAAAATTATATCACAGGGCCCGCTGGTGAGCTGGCCCTATATAAAAATTATATCACAGGGCATATGGAAGAGGAGGAGGAGGATGAGAAGATTAAGAGTCAACCATATACCCGTTTTTTGGGTGGAAGGGGTGAATGGGAATACAGAGTATTCCCATCATTGTAAATAACATATCTAAAGTGACTTTATGTTCACCCGGGGCTTTCCTTCAGTGGAGTGGAGAAGTCAGGGGAAATCCAGGCCTTATTCATTTTTATAAGTGTCAACCTATCAGCATTTTCGGTGGAAAGGCGGATACGCTTATCTGTTATGATGCCACCAGCAGCACTAAATACCCGCTCAGACAGAACGCTGGCGGCAGGGCAGGCCAGCACCTCCAAGGCGTAGAGTGCCAGTTCATACCACGTGTCCAGCTTGGACACCCAGTAGTTGTAAGGCACAGAGGGATCAGTGAGGACGCTGACACGGTCTGCTACGTACTCCTTCACCATCTTCCAAAACTTTTCCCTCCTTGTGACACTAGGCCGCGCATCAGGGTGAGGGTGCTGGCGGGGTGTCATGAAGGTGTCCCACGCCTTGGAGAGTGTTGCCCTGCCTTTGTCGGAACTGCTGTGTGCTCCCCTTTTCTCCCCTTCTCGGTTGGCCAAGGTAGCACGAACTCTGCCGCCAGCGTTGTCAGATGGAAAATTTTGGAGCAATTTTTCGACAAGAACCTTCTGGTATTGCACCATTTTGCTTGTCCTCTCCACCGGAGGAATGAGAGATGAGAAATTCTCTTTGTAGCGGGGGTCCAGAAGGGTGAACACCCAGTAATCCGTGTTGTCTAAAATGCGTACAACGCGTGGGTCACGGGAAAGGCAGCCTAACATAAAGTCAGCCATGTGTGCCAGAGTACCAACAGGCAAGATTTCGCTGTCCTCACCAGAAGGATGACTCTCAATCTCCTCATCCTCTTCCTCCTCTTCTGCCCACCCACGCTGAAGAGATGGAAATAAAGTTCCATGGCTACCCTCTGTAGCGGAGGCAACCGTGTCTTCCTCCTCCTCCTCCTCCTCCGCCTCCTCCAATTGTCGCTGAGAAGACGAAGTGAGGGTCCTCTGGCTATCACCTTGTGTAAGCTCTTCCTCCCCCATTTCCACCTCTTCCACATGCAAAGCGTCAGTTTTAATTGTGAGCAGCGAGCGTTTCAGTAGACACAGAAGTGGGATGGTTACACTGATAATAGCGTTATCGCCGCTCACGATCTGTGTCGATTCCTCAAAATTGCGTAAAACCTCACAGAGGTCTGACATCCATTCCCACTCCTCACTTCTGATTAGAGGAAGTTGAACGGAGAGGCGACGACCGTGTAACAGCTGGTACTCCACTACTGCCCTCTGCTGCTCACAAAGCCGTGCCAACATGTGGAAGGTGGAGTTCCAGCGCGTGCTCACGTCCCACAGCAGCCGGTGAGCTGGCAATTGTAAGCGCTGCTGCAGCGTCAACAGGCCGGCTGAAGCTGTAGATGACTTACGGAAATGTGCACACACGCGGCGCACCTTCGTCAAGAGATCATGCAAATTGGGGTAGGTTTTTAGAAATCGCTGAACCACTAAATTAAATACATGCGCTAGGCATGGTACGTGTGTGAGCTTGCCGATCTCCAAAGCCGCCACCAAGTTACGCCCATTATCACACACAACCATGCCTGGTTGCAGGTTGAGTGGCGAGAGCCACTGCTCGGTCTGGTGACTAATCCCCTGCAACAGCTCTGAGGCCGTGTGCTGTTTGTCCCCAAGGCAGATCAGCTTCAGCACGGCCTGTTGACGCTTCCCCACTGCAGTGCTACACTGCTTCCAGCTACCGGCTGATGGGTGAGTGGCGCTGCGCGCAGAGAATTCGGAGGTGGAAACGGAGGAGGAGGAGGAGGAGCCAATAACGTAGGTGCTGGCGGAAAATCTGATGGAGGTAGGGCCCGCAATCCTCGGTGTGGCTAGCACCTGTGCCATCCCAGGGTCCGAGTCGCTCCCAGCCTCCACGACATTCACCCAGTGTGCCGTCAGGGAAATGTAGCGTCCCTGGCCACAAGCACTTGTCCATGTGTCAGTCGTTAAGTGGACCTTCCCAGTAACTGCGTTGGTCAGGGCACGGGTGATGTTAAGGGACACATGGTGGTGTAAGGCGGGGACGGCACACCGGGAAAAGTAGTGGCGGCTGGGGACTGCGTACCGAGGGACAGCTGCTGCCATCAGGCTGCGGAAGGACTCAGTGTCCACAAGCCTAAATGGCAGCATTTCGATGGCCAGTAATTTGGAAAGGTGTGAGGTTAGTGCTATGGCCTGTGGGTGGGTGGCTGGGTATTTTCGCTTGCGTTCAAATGCCTGGGGTAACGACATTTGGACGCTGCGCTGGGACAGGGAAGTGGATGTGGTCGCTGATGGTGCTTCAGATGGTACAGGTGCAGGGCGGGAGGTATGCGGGCCTGCGCCTTCGACAGGCGATTGGCTGGCACCGAAAACAGGGGAAGAGGAGGCAGTGGTGTGGCCTGCAGACACAGATTGGCGATCCGGGCGTTCCTCCCACTTATTACGGTGCTTGGATGCCATGTGTCGGATCATGCTGGTGGTGGTGAGGTTGCTAGTGTTCATGCCTCGGCTCATTCTGGTGTGGCACAGGTTGCAAACTACAATTCTTTTGTCGTCCGCACTTTCCTTAAAAAAACGCCATACCGCGGAACACCTAGCCCTTGGCAAGGGAGATTTACGCAAGGGGGTGCTCCGTGGAACATTTGCGGGCCGGTTTGGTGCGGTCCACCTTCTTTCTTTAGCCACACCACTGCCTCTTCCAGCCTGTTGCGGTGCTGCAGATGGCTCACCCTCAGGACTGCTGTCATCGCTCGGCTTTCCACCTTCCCAGGTGGGGTCAGTGACCTCATCGTCCACCAAGTCCTCCTCCACTTCCTCACTCTGATCATCCTCCTCATTTCTTGATCCCACCACATCCTCAGTCATTGACAACTGTGTATCATCCTCCTCATCAAGGTCTTGAGACAGTAATTGTGGTTGATTTGATGGCAACTGTGTCTCATCATCATCATCCACTTCCTTTGACCTTAAATGCCGTTCCCCTCTGTCATCTTCTTGTGATTGGGTACCCTCTAGAGGTTGTGAATCAGGGCACAAGATCTCATGTTCCTCTGCAAGCGTGCTTGGAGAGAGGTTCAAATCAAGGATTGGTGATGAGAAGAGCTCCTCACTATATCCCAGTGTGGGATCACTTCTTTGGCCAGACCCTCTATGGTGGGAGGAAGGATGATCAGGGTGAGGATTATGTTGACCAGACTCTTGGCTAGTGAGAGTGGACTTGGTGGAAGACAGGGTGGTGCTTAACCGACTGGAAGCAGTATCAGCTGAAATCCAACCGACCACCTGTTCGCAGTGGTCTGACCTCGAGAGTGATGTCCTGCGACGCCCTGTAAACTGAGACATGAAGCTAGGTATGGTGGATGTCTTTCTTTCTTGTGCTCTGGCACCAGGCACAGTTTCTACGCGTCCTGACCCGCGCCATGAACTATCAGGATCACGTCCACTTCCCCGTCCCTTTTTACCCGCCTTCTTCATATTAAACAGAATATATGCCGGTCATTGACAACTGTGTATCATCCTCCTCAGTCATTGACAACTGTGTATCATCCTCCTCATCAAGGTCTTGAGACAGTAATTGTGGTTGATTTGATGGCAACTGTGTCTCATCATCATCATCCACTTCCTTTGACCTTAAATGCCGTTCCCCTCTGTCATCTTCTTGTGATTGGGTACCCTCTAGAGGTTGTGAATCAGGGCACAAGATCTCATGTTCCTCTGCAAGCGTGCTTGGAGAGAGGTTCAAATCAAGGATTGGTGATGAGAAGAGCTCCTCACTATATCCCAGTGTGGGATCACTTCTTTGGCCAGACCCTCTATGGTGGGAGGAAGGATGATCAGGGTGAGGATTATGTTGACCAGACTCTTGGCTAGTGAGAGTGGACTTGGTGGAAGACAGGGTGGTGCTTAACCGACTGGAAGCAGTATCAGCTGAAATCCAACCGACCACCTGTTCGCAGTGGTCTGACCTCGAGAGTGATGTCCTGCGACGCCCTGTAAACTGAGACATGAAGCTAGGTATGGTGGATGTCTTTCTTTCTTGTGCTCTGGCACCAGGCACAGTTTCTACGCGTCCTGACCCGCGCCATGAACTATCAGGATCACGTCCACTTCCCCGTCCCTTTTTACCCGCCTTCTTCATATTAAACGGAATATATGCCGGTAATCTGCGGCTAGGCACACGAAACAGAATGTGACGCTAATCTGCGGCTAGGCACACTAAACAATATGTGACGCTAATCTGCGGCTAGGCACACTAAACAATATGTGACGTTAATCTGCGGCTAGGCACACTAAACAATATGTGACGCTAATCTGCGGCTAGGCACACGAAACAGAATGTGACGCTAATCTGCGGCTAGGCACACGAAACAGAATGTGACGCTAATCTGCGGCTAGGCACAGTGAACGGAATATGTGACGTTAATTTGTGAATTTGCACACTAAACAGAATGTGACAATAATCTATGGCTAGGCACACGTTTAAAATGGCCCTTTTTGTCGCTGCGTTGTAAAATCATTGGCCCTGTGCACCTAACAGAATATGTCAGCTTGTCACTGCACTGTGAAATATTTGTCCCTGTGCACCTAGTACAATGTCACCTTAGAACATGTCCCCCCCACAAAAAAATGAAATTCTGCCACCCCCAAAAAAAATTAAATGCTGCCCCCACACACAACAGTCCTAAAAAGGACTTTTGGGTCTTGAAAGAGTTTCAACAATTTTATTCTCCCTACACTGACTTCCTGTGCATCTAGTATTATATGTCACCTTACAAATATCCCCCCCACAAAAAAAAGGAAATTGTGCCCCCCCAAACAAAATATAAATGCTGCCCCCACACACAACAGTCCTAAAAAGGACTTTTGGGTCTTGAAAGAGTTTCAACAATTTTATTCTCCCTACACTGACTTTCCTTGCCTAAGCTCATCTCTCCCTGGCTAAGAATGAGCCGAACTCGCGCGTCGGGTGCTATACAGCACCCGATCACGGGTTCTGGCCAGCCAATCAGTGTAATGCCAGCAGCCAACATGGCTGCTGGCATTACACTGATGTCAGAGCCTCCCCGCACGTTTATTGGCTGCGCAGCAGCTGCGAAACGTGCGGGGAGGAGACCCGAACATGGCGGGCAAGCACATGCGGTACTCGTACGAGTACCGCCATGTGCCGAGCAGATCGATGCTCGAGCCGAACCGAGCTTCGGCCGAGCATGCTCGCTCATCACTACATATCATCATTGATTTCACTCACTACTTCATCTGTATCAGAAGAAGAGTAGGAAGAAGAATAGCAAGGAAATAAATGTGAACCCTTATAAAGCAATTATTATTGACCATATATTCACTTATTTCAAGATTAAGTTTTTTGCAAAGCTGAAATCTTGTCTGCCATACAATTTTTTAACATGTGCTGAGTCTATTATTTGAAGTTATTCAAATGACTTGGAGTAATTACAGACTAACATGGATAGGCAAAGCACATTAAAATAATACCATGTAGAATACCTTTAACCCTTTTATTGCAAATCATGAGCAGAAAAGGTTCACAAAAACATTCCCCCCCACATACATTCTATACATGCATGGAGGAAGTATGTGCCACTCTGCCCACCCTCCCCAAACATTTATTAAAAATAATTGACAACTCATTGTGATTGCATAAGGAAATGCATGATACCCCTCCCAGTTATTGATCATCCAGCCAATAGTGTTTGGCAATTAATAGAGGCTGTAATGTTGGGGAACATGATTCCCCTGACTCCACACAAGAAGAACTTTCATGTGAAGTGTGTGGGATCACGGTAAGCCATCTACACCATCAGTGAAATCTGTGATCTCACAGATGATATGGGTGGCCTCCATTATACCACCCACTCAACCCAGGAGTTTTGATTGTGGGGAGTCACTATTCCCAGCATGGTTACCACTATTGATTATCCAGTCCTGTTGGCTGGGTGAACAACAGCTGAGGTGGCATCTGGAGGGTCCTGATACTTCTCCAGTGAGGCATACAGAAAAATATATCTCTGCCATTGCATTGTTTTGCAATACATTGGACACCCATCGAGCACTCACACACATATAATTCTTGCTTTTCCAGCATTGTTTCACTGTCTAGTGGTTAGCCACAGAACCCCACATACATTGTCTGACATCCCAGGCTGTCCCCTGGTAGCAACAGCACCCCACGTACACAGTCTGCTATCACTGGTAGCCACAGAACCACACATAAACAATCTGATACCCCATCCTGGTTCCACTATTACTACAAGTTATAGGTCCACACATACACTTTCTGCTTTCCCAGCCTTGTTCAACTGTTCCAATTAGAGACAGAACCACACATGCATTTTCTAACACCTCAGTCATATTTTATTGTCTACTGGTAGTCACAGAACCAGACATACACTGTCTGACACCCTCAGTGTTTTGTCCCAATGATACCTGCCACAGAATCACAATATATTTTCTGACAATTCAATGTTTTTCCACTAGTGGCCACTGAACTACACATACACTGCTTTCCCAGGCTTGTTCCACTGGTAGCCATGCTTCGGCCACTCCCTACAGTATGGACAAGCCATATTATTTTTCCTATAGTGCCACATTTGAAAATATTTGTGAATATAAACCAAGCATAGAGAGGCAAACCAATTACAATTCAACTCTCTAAGGTAAAGTCAGATAAATCAGTGCAACCACATGGCATACACCCAAAGTTATTAAAATAACCTAGGAGAGTGCTGGTAAAACCTTTAACAGAATTATTCAGTCAGTCATTATTTACATGAGTGGTTGAAGAAGATTGGATGTTAGCACTGATTCACAAAAATGTAGCAGGGAAGAGTCTGGCAGATACACACTAGTAAGTCTTACATGGTAGTGGAATAATTAATGTAAACCATGTTAAAGGAAATAATTGGTAAAATATATGAATTGAGATGGTTTGCAAGATCCTAAAAAGCATGCATTTATTGCAGGGAGATCTTGTCAAACTAACATCATAAATTTACGTGATATAATCCATTTGACACTCTCTCTCATAGACATACCTGGGAACTTCCAGTTGAGGGCTACTCGGAGGGGAGTCCTCTGTTCAGCAGGGGGTGACAATAATGATGCTAATCGTGTCAAAAAGGGGCAGGGCCTGACAAGAGTTGGGGGGAAGGGCTTAAAGGTGTCACACAGAAGGCTGAGGACGGAGGAACAGCAGGGGAAAAAGCACATGTGGCAGAGTTTCAATACAAACTCCCCACATCCGGAGGAATCAGCCTCTGCCCCGGAGACCCGGTAAAGCTCTGTGAGAACCGGAGTCTCCGGGGCAAATCTGGAGTGTTCCCAGGTATTCTCATAGAAGACTCATTAATAAATTGCAGTGTTTTGATTTGGACGTAAAAATAGTTGAGGAGATCATGTAGCTAATGGGGTACCTAAGGGATCTGTTATGGGGTACACTCTTTTTCATATTTTTATTGGTGATATAACAAATGGTCTCAAAGGTAAATTAGGCCTTTTTGCTGATGATACAAAGATATGCAATGGGATAGATATTTCTGGGGGAATAAGCCAGCTGGCAAATGATTTAGGTAAAATAGAGAAATGGACAAGAGTGTGGAAGTTGGAGTTTAATGTTGATAAATGTAAAATAATTCACTTGGAATATAAAAGTCCAAGACAGAGTATAGTATTAAGGGTACAGTGCTGTTGGCTACAACAGAGGAAAGGGATTTGTAAGGATTTTTTCTGATGCCTTAAATGAAGACAAGCAATGTGAGAAATTGGTGGGGAATGCGAGCAGGTTTCTAAGTTGTATAGCTAGAGGAATTAGTAACTTAGTAGCTGCAAAGAATGGCGGTCTTGCCACTCTACAGACCTCTGGTTAGATCACACATACAGTACTGGGTAGAGTACTGGAAACACCATGTTCAGAAGGATATAGATATTCTGAAGGGAGCTGAGAGAAGAGCTACTAAAATCATGAATGGCTTATAGGATAAAATATCAAGACATTAAAGGATCTGTACATGCATAGCTTTGTGGAGAGAAAAGATGAAGAGGGATATGATAAAAAATATTCAAATACAAAAAGGCAAACAACAAATTACAGGAGGGAAGTACATTTTCAAGGAGTAGAAATGTTAGAGCAAGAGGTCATAGTCTAAAACTACAGGGTCAGAGGCTATATAATGTAAGAAGGTTTGACTTCACTGAGAGGTTAGTAGATAAGTGGAATAGCCTATTGTCAGAAGTGGTAGAGGGGGATGGAATTTAAGCATACATGAGACAGTCATAATCTTGAACATAAGACAAGACCGAGACCAAATAAGATTTTGAGGTTTTTTTACAGTATGAAAAATCGGAAGACCAGATGGGCCAAACAATTCTTATCTGCCGTGAAATTCTATGTTTCTAAATTTAATGTTTGATATATTAACTTTGTTGAAGTGTTTGTATCTACAATAATTCTGCTTTACTGCCTACATGGAAAATTATTAATAAACAAAATGCCATAAAATTATTAATCTGTTTTGTTACCTTGAAAGATAAACTTCAATTATCTTTCTCAGTCTCCCAAGGAACAATATTAAGTGATAACTGCTTTTCACAGTTCGACCTTCAAAAGCCATTGACAGGCCAGAGTTTTGTGACATTTAATTAACAGGAATATAACTGATTAAAGGAGACAATGCATAAAAAGCAAATCTATTAATATAATCTCTGATCACAGCAATGCAACTTGTATTACAGAAATCAATAATCACCCATTGTACAGACAATCCCACAACAATTCTTGCAAGGTCAAGTGAAGCTGCTATCCAATTTCTGTTCTGATCAGCAACTAGGACATCAGTTCTGAGCAGAGACTCATACAGAGACTCATACAGTGATATGGTCTTTGTGTATTTAGGAAGTATATCAATGCTGAAAGCCCATATTCCAGTTGCTGAACAGAGCAGGAAGTGGACAGCAGCTTTACTCGACCTTGCAACAATTGTTGTAGGATTGCTTGTACAAAACTCTAGCTGTGAAGTTTGGAAAACCTTGTTCAAGTACCAACTGGAGACAACTGCTTATGACATTAGGCATGTAACTTTATCTCCCATGCCCAAGCTACAAAACATTTAAATTGTAAGCTCTAAGGGGTTGGGGGGATTCATTGTGCAGTACTGTATACAAATTGGTAGCACTATATATGAATAAAGATTTTATTATTATTGCTCTAGGTTTTATTTTTATTCACCTGACCCTGCAATTATTTTCAAGGGATTTGGTAAACCATGAGGTGATTTCTACCAGAGATGTACCTAAAAATTACTGGAACATGGGACAAAATATGAGACTGGCATCCCCTGCTTCATTGTTTAGAGCAAGAAAGAATTACTTGTCAACATAGAACCAAGGTGAAATTCACCACCAAAGGATCTCAGGTCTTTGCATAATGTTGAAAGAGATAGAGAAAACCAGTTTTTGGGGCCAGGGAGCTGCTGCCTCATCATACATGACTCATATGCTGACAGTTAACTCTCTTGGTACTAGAGAGGTGTTTAACACATTTCTGGTGCTCAAATGGTTAGCTGACTGTTGTGATGTCAGAAACTGCCAGTCCAAATAGGAAACTGATCTGAGTATAAGGGGTCACAGGATAGTGCAGAGCCGGTGAGCCCCCTTGAAAGCTGGGCCTTATCGCAACTACACCCTCTGAAACCCCTGTACTTTCACCACTGATTTCTGTAATGCTGGAGTAGTGTTATTATAATTCAGGCATTATGCCTTTTTTGGTTTGGGGGATTGCTTCCTAGGGTTGGATTTTCCTTTAACTTAGGGTCATATTGAGGAAACTCTGGAGTAAACAATTTGCACAATAGGGGGCAAGTAAATATCCCAAAAATAACCCCTTGAATACTACAGAGTTCTCCAAAGCAGTACACATTATTATTATGACTGCTGCATCTATCTTGATTCATCTGTGTTCAAGTATAAATGTAATTAAAGCATGCACAGTTAGTTATGCCTAAAGTGGATCTATACCATAAGGAAGCACTTAGTAATTTATTAAGCAGAAGTATTTCTCTTGGTATGTGTCCCTTCTCCCAAGGACTTAGACTGAAAGCTCCATGAGACCTCCTATTCTAATGTATGATTACTTGGTGTTATCCTTATGATAATCATCAGTATAATCACACAACTTTTTTTTTTGTATCCCCTCTATGCTAAATGAAAACTATAAAGTGCTAAGTACATCTGTTGGTGCTATATAAAGAAAACTATAAATAATACAAGGACATAAAAAGAACTTATTGGGGTGAAGGGAGAAGCCCTCTCTCTCTCGCTCTTGAAAACTCGCCCTGGTTATTGAATATTGGTTCAATGATAAAGTTAGTATTCCATACGGTTATATATATATATATATATATATATATATATATATATATATATATATATACCGTAAAATCTCGGGTATAATACGCACATTTTTACCCCATTTCACCTTATGTGAAGTGGGGGGTGCGTATTATACACGAGTAAAAAAAAAATTAATGTAAAATATTAAGTCCAGCAACCTCTCTGGAGGAAGCGGGCGGCATCCCTGCGCTCACCGCCCGCTTCCTCTGTGCAGAAATACTGTATAAAAAAAATTAAATGCCCACCTTGATAACCAGGATTCCCCCTCTGAACTTATAGGCAGCCGTCAGAGACAGCGGGCGGCATTCTTGCACTAGCCGCCCGCTTCTTCCTCTCCCCGAACTCCTCTGAGCAGCCCTGTCAGGACCTACGTAGATGACATCATCTCCCAGCGCTCTGCATTCTTAAAGAGGTGACGAGGGAGCTCCATCAGGTACAAGACTGGGGGGGGGGCGGTCAATGTGAGTGGGTGCCGCCGGCGCAGCCAGTGAGGCGGCTATTTTTTTTTTTTTTTTTTAAAGAATATTTAAAAAAAAAAAATACAAATGGCAGGTGCCCCTCTATGGCGTGCGCCTGTAGGCAGGTGCCTATTTTGCCTAATGACAAATCCGGCCCTGCCATCACCCGTGGATTTGCGTTCACTGGTGATGGTCCTGGTACATCATGAAAATCTGCAATGGTGTGGCTGCATGCCTCTCTGCCGTCCCAGAATTCATTGATACTCAGAAGGAGCCGACTCTCACCACCTGCTCATACAACTCCCCTGGAGCTGTACATGTGTTCTTAATGCAACAACAAAAGTTCACACTTTTCTCTTTCCCTATATTTTCAGCCCCAGTTTACATTTTCACACGGAAGAAGTGATTAGATAAAGCTGCTACTATTTTTGCATGTAAATGCAGATACACATGATATTAGGCATTATTCATGCTGTTCAATTGACTCCAATGCATATTTTGAAGGATGCATGTGTAAGCTATAGAGCCTGTGGATTTATCCCGAGTCCTTTGGATACTAATATCTATATATTACTTGGTCAATTGGAGGTTAACTTTGAGCTTGGGTATGAGCTTAGGGTTCCCTCTAATTGATAGTAATAGCTGATTGTTTTTTTTTTAATTTTTGGCAGTTGAGGTGTCGGCATAAAGTCCACTGCTCTAACTTGTCTGATCAGTCTATGATTAAGCACATCCATGTGAAACACGTGAGACGATCAGCTCCGGTGTTCTGCAAATATTGAAATAAAAAAGTGATTTTATCAGAAGCTGTTTGGAGTGCAACGGATCTTTTTATATACCTTTGTTCTCATTGATGGTGTTGGCTCATCTTTTCCGTTTTTGCACACCACTTCTAAGTTACACTCATGTGAGTCATACTTTATATATTGTCTGAGAGTAGTGCAGCTGTTTGTTCTCTGTTCTACATTGAAATCTGGACCAAACCACCTGTTTCATACGAAAACATTCCTATTGGTTTTAATAGAGCTTTTAACCACTTGAGTGCTAGATAACAACAGGTTAAAAGCTTCATTTATATTAAATGCATTATTATATGTCTCCTATAGTGCAGCTTGTTTGACCCATACACCTCCACTGTTGTGTTTGTACATATGTCCCAGTGAGATGCCTTGTATTCTTGGAGAAGAGATAGAGAAGACATGTGGAAATATGTAGTGGGTGTTGTGGAGCTGTCTGGGGGGTGGAGTTAATAGGTAGGATGGGGAAGATAGGAAATGGCAGGAAGGGATGGAAGATAAGCAGAAGGCAATCAGAGATTCACTCTCTCATGCTGTAGAAGCCATTGCTGATGGAATACGCTCGGTTATATGGCTGATCATAACTCTTTCTGCCATCACCGTGCCTCTGTGTATCTTTGCAGTCAGTGCCTCTTACTCCCTAAAACTTCAGGTTCCAGTAGCAGAAGGTCTAAAGGGTAGACAGCAAAGCACCTTAAAATGGCAGAGAGAATTATTAATATCTGTACAAGAGAATAAATTACACAAATGATCAATCAACAGCCGTTAATCCATGTTACATTTATTTTTCCATAGAAGGGAGAACTTGTTAGCTCCCCTGCTAATATCAATGACATGATGCAGGCAGACAAGGCTACTCACCTCAACACTGAACAGCTGCCAGCTCCCTTTTTTGGATTTTTGGATTCCTGCTCAGACCTGAAGGAGTCTGATAGGGAGCCCTGAATCATGTAACCATAGGCGCTGAAATGCCTGTCACTGGGTAATCCGGATGTTGTATAAATGACTGCTAATGTAGTTTCTACATTTCTGTTAACATTTGAGCCTGGAGAGGTTATCTACCATTATCTCCTCTTAACTCATCCCATGCTGAATAAAATAAGGTTACTCCCAGTCCTAGAAAATTCTTCATTCAAAAGTTAGTATAGCTTAAGCTTATTTTTTTAAATTATACTGCAATTTTCTATAATGCTGTTCCAGTCACTTGCTATGGAAAACCATAGTATATGACTCAAACTTCCCTCCTGAGTGTATTAAAAAAAAAACATGAGTTTTGGATTCAGTTGGTGCTAGTACTAGCACCCCTTCTTTACTCAGTGGAAATGCACTGTACTTTTTCATAAATAGATTACTGCCTCTTTAATGGGTATATAGCTGTTGTGTTCTGTGTGTCACATTTTTCTCTGCGTTAACTCAGCTATGGTGTTCAGTGATGGGTTCATGAAGAGTTCAGGACTCAAGTAAGGTAAGGAATACCAAGCAGAGGTCTTGACTTTGACAAAATGATGTATGAAAAGATGCTACTAGGGTACTGATTGCCAAGAGTCTGTTAACTTTTAATACTAACAAGACAGATAGTGTTGTCAGCTTGTACCAATAAGAAACATTCTGCTGGGCCACATAGGAACCATTTCTGCACAACCTCCAGATGTTGATGGACTAGAACAAAGCATTTGTAACAACTAACCATTCTCATCGAGTTAATGAGAAAAACAAAATGTTGGACACTTCTCTGTTATCCAAGTGTTAATGTTATAAATATTGTGCAGGTGCTTTGCTTTGTAATTGTTCCAGCTTTTGTCTTTATATATATGCCCAGGGCTGGAAAGTATGAATGACGTTCTTCAGTCACAGGAAAAGGTTATTAGTCAGGAGGTCAAAGGTTACTAGTCCACTATAACTCTATGAGTGCCAGAGGGTTGTGTAGCACATTGCAAAGCAATGTGTTACATAGACTTCCCTCTGGCACTCTAAGGGGGTTATGGTGCGATAAAAAGTTGATAATATGGAGATGACTTCTCCGATTCCTATGTTATTCTAAGGAGCCAATGCACTGAAATCTCTACAGATGGTGAAATCTTAGTGCATTGACTACATAGAATAAGATAGGAATTGGGTAGTTTATAACTGGGCTGTCCTAGTTCAGTCCTCAAACGCCACCAACAGGCCAGGATGTAAGGATTTCCCTGAAGGACAGGTGCATTTCAATCAAAATGAATGTGTAACTGATTAACTCTGTACTGAATCAGATAAATCCCTACAGCCTGGTCTGTTGATGGCCCTTGAGGACTGAACTTGAACAGCACTGGTTTATAACACTGGAGAAGTCATCTCCACTTCATCACCTTCTTATCACCTTTTTATCACAACTTAGTGCATCTCCCTAAAAGTATTCTAAACAGAGTGTAATGTAATTTTTATACCAGTAACCTATTTTTTTAATGATACCAGGATTTCTTTTACTTGTAGATTGACTTTTTTTTTAATCAGTACCCTGCATTTTTTACTAGTACCCTGTATTTTTACTAGAACTCTGAATTTTTCTTTACTGGATTTTCTTTCCTGGATTTTTAGCTCTGCAATTGCCCTCATGACTCAAAACACAACATATTCATATTAGTAAATATAGTTGTTTGATAAGGGCCATATGTTCAATAGAAAAGTCGAGCGGAAATCCCTCTGTACCACAGAGGACACCAACAACTTCTCATTTCTGTAAATGAGGCTCTGAACCCTTTGAAAGATAGAGAAGTCTACAGTGCATCTCACAGTAATGCATTGTAGGTCATGCTAACATTCAAGGGATTAAATTTCCCTTTGAAATAAATGGGATTTTATATTAAACCCTTAAGGACCGTGTGACGTGCCAGGACAATAACGACCAGTCACGTTCCTGACACATCATGTACTTTTTACTTACAGAGCTCCTGTGGGACCACTGTAATTAAAAACGGGATCTGAAATTGACTGCTCCAAGACCTGAGTGGTTTCTCTCTCAGACCCCCATTTGGTGCACCAGTACACATAACAGGTCAGATAACCGGAGTGTCAGTAAGGAACAAAGAGGTCCATAATGGAAGGTAACTTTCCTGGACCACTGGTCTTTAAGGGGTTAATTTTTATTTTGTCCCCTCTGGTGTAGCTGGTTTGCTCCAGAATGATTATTTTTTTTTTCTTCTTTTGAACATAGGTTCCTAAAGCTGCAATATGTAGTGAACATTATTTTCCCAGATATTCAAATTAAAGTTAAAAATATTTATTATAATATCGTGGTCATAGAAAGTTATTAGATTAGATTCATTGGTTTCCAATAAACCTTTCATGTTAATGAAGATTTAGTGTCCAAAAGTTAATGTGTAATGTATTAAGTTTGATAAAGTGTTTGTATCTGTTATAATTCTATTTTATTGCTTATATTAAAGATATTTTGGCTTAACTACTAAACAAAGCCTTGCCATAATGACATTAATCAGATGTGCTACCATAGTAGCCTGACTTAAATCATATTTAACTTTGGTCAGCCTTATTGGAGAAGTATTCAATCAGTTCACATTTGGAAGTGCTTTGTTTGCCCTGACATGTTAAATTAATATATTAATATTTGAGTTTTTATACATGTATGACATTGAGTAGATATATAAAAGTGACTGTTACATTTTTGTTTTGTTAATGAAAAGAAATATTGTACAATTCTATAACTTTTGACAAGGCTTTTCACATACTGGAAACAGCAGTAGCAGCACTTTAAAGTGAAAGTGAAATGTCTTATTTTATTGATTTATTTTTTTATTAACTGTCCCCCCAGTAGCAGTCAAGAAAGCCCCCCAAAACAAATTCCCTGTTCAAATGATTAATTCATTCAACAACACAGGCACCCTCCTCCGACCCCTTTATACCATGTCTTATGGTTTTTCTTTTCTTTTATTTAGGATTTCTTTTTTATTACGTGCCCCCCAATCCCAGTAAACAACTCCCCAAAAACATTCCCTGTTCAACTGATTTTCCCCACACCCTACCAACACAGGCACCCTCATGCCCCTTTTATACAATGCCTTTGGGAAATAAAATATTATTTGTAATGTGTTGTGTAACTTCTATGTTCCCATTGATTTCAATGGGCGAAAAAAGCAGAAAATCTGCACTTTTCATGGGAAATTTTTCGCCCAGCGGAAAGTGCCATTTTTCGCCGATTTTAGATTAAGGCGGAAAGATTCACCCATCCCTATTCAGGAGAGCCAAAATCGTGTTATTTAAAAATAATTACTTCATTGGAAAGGTCTACAAAGTGTGCCTGGTTTTCAAGCACACTTTGTAGACCGTTCCAATGAAGTAGTTATTTTTAAATAATGCTATTTCGGCTCTGCTGAAGAGCGTCCTCAAGTCGGCCGACTTGAATCTCCTGCTGTCAGCTTTACAGCTGACATAAGGAGAAAGGGGGGGACTTTCAATGTGAATATCTCTCAAACAATAGCAGTTTGAGAGATGGGATTTGCTGCAAATCATTTTTTTTCATCTACAGTACAAAATAATATTATTCTTTGACATTACTATCACTTTAAATGGAAACTTTCATCAAGAACAAGTTTTATTTATTTTAATAAACATGCTGAAATACCTTAACGTGTGGTTGTGAAAATTACTTTTTGCCCCCACCCCATACCACCTAGCCATTGTCTAAGAAGCTCCTCACAGCTATTGTAAAATCTAATGTGGGGTAGCTAAGCCAATCCTAGCTCTCAAGACCTACCAACGGTATGTGATTTCAGAATATTCCAGCAGGAACACTCGTGGACGAATTATTGGCTCAGTCACGTTAATTGAGCTATGTATGCACATGCAGGGATATCGTAAAACGTGCACCATTGGTAGATCTCAAGGTCCAGTGTCGGCTACCCCATATTTAATATCTGTTCAGGTAAACACCTTCCCTTCCCTGTCAGTCTCTACCCTTCCAGGGTGTTTCAGTTTGTATTTTAACCCCATATACATTGTGTAACTTACCAGAAAATTACATCTAATATTCTAGGTCTTTCAGTAGGTCAGAAGATATGAATTAGTAAGAAAATTGATGAAATATCCTGATTAAGTTGTTTACAGATATTGTACAGTATTGTGTTAATTGCTCAATACAACATTAGTTTCCTACTAATGGATTAGGTTTGAAGTGCATTGTGAAGCAATGGTACTTAAAGGATTGACAACCCCTTCAGAACTAGACACATCATCAATACATTGCATTACCATTGGAGACTTCACTAGCATGCAACAGGTTGGCAGTTCAGTTCTACAATGCACAATATTTTCATGAGGAGGGTATTTATAACATGTTACTGAATAATAAAAAAGAATGGTCCTATAATCAAAGATAGGCTGAAGGAATAGTTGGTTAAAAAAGTTAAAATATACTATTTTGACATGTTATAAAAATATAATTAGGGCATATACTAATATGTAGGGATGGGTGAATTTTTTTTGCCTGAAGAGTGAAACAGGAGAAAAATGGAAGATTTTCCACTTTCTCCACTTAGCTCACTGTATTGAAATCAATGGTAAGACCTGGGGGTAGATTTAAATCCAGCCGTTAACATAGCTGTAGGGCCAAAGTGAATACCGGCTGTTAAACCAACATGTTTAAAGTGGTATTTAAAGGCCCTACCAGCTAGAACTCCAAAGGACGTTAAACCACAAAAACAGTCTTGTGGCTGAACGTCCGTTTTGTGCTTTAGTTCCCAAAACACCACTAAAAGCAGCGATATTGGGAACTGAACAGTGAAAAACAATAAACTATTGGTGCTTGACATACTGCCAAGCACCGATCAATAACTGATCCATGTTACACTTACCTGTCATCCTCTGTCCTTCTGTTCTGTCTTCTTTCTTCTATCTTCCGCCTTGTCTTCCCCCTGTAAAATAAAATAAAAGTATAAAAATCAAGCATGAACGAATACATTCCAGAACCCTTTAAGTAGCAGAGGGGTACGCATACGCATTGCAAAGCAATGCGTTGCGTACCTCACTGTCACTCAAAGGGTTAAATATTAGTGCTTCATAAATATACCCATATATGCCTCCAAGTAATGGCCCGAATAATAAATGCCAATGAATAAAAAAGCTCTACATATACATAAATCAATGCGACTCATTAATGCCCAAAATCTAACATAGCTTTTAACTGTCTCTGCCGATTGGCTGGGATGTTCTTCACATGTCAGCCAAACATTTTCAAGAACAGCTGGTCGAATCTGATTGGCTGGGATGTGAAGAACATCCCAGCCAATGGCAGTGAGGGCAAGTGAAGTGAGCCTTATAATATATAAAGGCAGGCTTACTTCAAATGCCCTCAGTGTGTTACGGGCATCGGCCCGTACACAGCTGAAAAGGAGCGTTGTGGGACATTTGTGTCTCCTTCACCCTCGCGGCCGCTCCAAGCGGCGAAGACAGTTAAAAGCGACGTTAGATTTTGGGCATTAATGAATCTCATTGATTTATGTATATGTGGAGCTTTTTTATTCATTGCCATTTATTATTCGGGTCATTACATAGAGGCGTAGATGGGTATATTTATGGAGCACTAATATTTAACCCTTTGAGTGACAGTGAGGTACACAATGCATTGCTTTGCAATGTGTTGCGTACCCCTCTGCCACTCAAAGGGTTCTGGAATGTATTTGTTCATGCTTGATTTTTGTACTTTTATTTTATTTTACTGGGAGAAGACAAGGCGGTGATTTCCACACATTGCCATAGCATCGACCCTTAAAACAACCCTGGAGTAATTCTGGAGCAAACCATAGGGGATGACATAAAATAAGAAAATTCCCATTGATTTAAATGGGGAATTTGACCACTTAAACATTAGAGACTAAAGTGGCCAAAGTGCCACCTAACGGCTTGGGTGGCTGCCCCGGAGCCGGGAGCAGAGAAAGACGGTTGGCCGTTCAGAGCGCTTCGCTCCAGATCAGCTGTGCCGCCATCTTGTTTCTTCTCTCACACTGGGACTGGAGGCCGGCACTTTCAGGCAGTCTCTACTGAACATGATTGCATCATTCGGGCAGTCTCTACTGCGCATGACCGCATCGGACAAACATCCTAGCGTTTTATTATATAGAATGTCTCCATGTGAAGCAATACGTGAAGACCTCTTTAGAATTCATGGGGTTAAATAAGTATTTAAATTATTGGGAATGTTTAATCCCTCTCCTATGATGCACTTGGTTTGCCCCAGAATGTCCATGTCTTAGTTTATCACTCACTGTACATTCATTTTGTAGCACAATTGTACTGTTGTTTTTTTATACATATGTCCCAGGGTATTTCAATTCAACATGCACAAACATAGCTTTTCTTAATGAAATCATTTTAAGATGAATCAGCATGACATTTATCAGCCCTTGTTAAGTGTTACACATCTCACACATGCTCAGGACTTATGCATAAATTGCACTATATTAAGTAATTGCATGTTTATATAACAAAATAGCGCACTGATGAATCAAGCCAATAAAGTGGTAATTGAAATTATTTGCCTGGGCTAGCAAACTCTGTGTATTGATTGTCGGGAAGAGATGTGCTAATGTGAGATAAAGGTGAGGTAAAGCTGCACAGCAGCTAATAGCAGGGGTGGATTGTGGTGCAATACCAGCCCGGGGGATTTTTTTATTTAACTGGCCCACTAGCTGGTATTCTAATCTGTATGAATATATTAATACCCTTTGAGTACCAGAGGGGTATGTAAAACATTGCTGTGAAATGCGTTGCTTACCACTCTGGCACTAACCCACTGTATGCTTTGCTAAAGAGGCATAAATGGTTAGCTATTAACCCCTTAATATACTGTATGCAATAAATGATCAGTTATTAACCCCTTGCATGCCAGAGATGTGTACAGCAATGTATTCTGTGATTAACCCATTGAATGTCTCATAGTGCACAACACATTGCACAGGAATGTGTACCTCAATGATTAACCTCTTGTGTGCTAAAGAGGCATAATTCATCAGTAATTAACAACTTTTTTTCGCCTTTCTGGCATGCAGGGGGATGATTACTGATGAATTATGCCTCTCTAGCATACAAGAGGTTAATCCATGAGGTACTGCATCTATGAGGAATTCAACTGAATAAATTCAACAGAATAAAACATTGCTGTAATCCTGTCTGGTATGCAAAGGGTTAATAACTGAGCTATACCTCTCTAAAGCATACAGTGGGTTAAAGGGTTAACAGGAGGTAAATTAAGCCTCTCTAACAATGGGTACAATTAGATAAAAATAATTAAAAAATACCTATTTAATCTGCTAGGTAGTCAGGTCCCAGAAGTTCTAATCAATCATGCACTGCAGCAGGACACACTGCAGGCAGAGCAGGGCCAGCTAAGTCAGCCTTGGAGGTGGGACAGGTACAAGGGACAGGTACAAAGAACAGGACCCAGTCTTAACTGCTGCAGGGCTTTGGTGAGCTACTTGTTCCTTTCGTCCATAGAGTTGTGGGCTGGAGAGGTGAGATCATCTGATCTCCCTACCGACCCATAACTTTGTGGCCTACCGGGGGATGCCCGATCCCCCGGTAGGGCAATGCGCCCCTGGCTAATAGTGTCACTATAGAGGTCAAAATATCAAGTTGATTTAACCCTTTGAGTGCCAGAGGTGCACAGCAATGTGTTGCGTACATCTCTGGTACTCAAAAGGTTAAAAGTATCTATTTTAACCTCATGAATGTCAGAGATATCTTCAATACATTGCTTCACATTTAAGGGATTAAATTCCTTTTTAAATCAATGAGGATTTGGGGATTTTTGATTTGTCTACATTAGGGTGACCACTTGTCCCTGATTGCCCAGGACAGTCCCTGATTTTAAATGTGTGTCCCGGGCAGCCCCCTTCTGGGACCATACACAGTCCCTAAATAAAGACTCCAGAGCACAGAGATATAAACAGTAGAAGGAGACTTGCCCATGGCCTACTGTGACAGGAAGTGATGCCTCTGATTGGCTACAAGAAAATGGCTTCCAGATAGAACTCTGAACAATAGAGACAGACCTGAGCCTTGATCCTGACATCAAACAGGAGCTACAGTGCAATTCTGTTGTAGTGTAATGCTAGTCTAAGGATTTGAGTGCGATGTACATTATCTTGTAGCCCACCACAGGCATCACTTTTCTCTGACAGCAGTCAATGGGCACTTCTCCCTCCAGTATTGTGTACCGGAGAAAGAGTAGGTTGCACAGATGTCCAGTGATGTATAGCGACCCCTCCCACATAGCTGCACTAGAGCTGAGGACAGGTACTCTGCTTCTCTCGTCTCCAGTGTCCCTGAATGGCAGAATGGAAATGTGGTCACCCTAGTCTACATGATGTAGTTGATTGGCTCCTCTAACAGAAATGCTCTAGTCCCTATGTTATTCAGCAGAGCCTATGCACTAAGATCTCTCCAACTTACAAAATAAAAGGCTCCATTAGGAATGATCCAAACAATTCTGTAAACATTGAATTCTTAAGAAACATGCCATTTTGAAGACAAGAAAAAAGTTTTACCAGAGCCGCATTAAAAGTGTAATGGGCGTGTAATGGCACAGCTTAACCCTTTGTGAGACATACCATCAGGATTCACTTTGAAAATGCTGCAAGTGTGGTGAGTCTTCCACCAGCCGATTGACACAATGGAACACAAAGGGTTAAAGCCGTGCCATTGATTTACATTGTCATTAACACTGCTTCAATCTATTAAGGGGAGCAGAAACATATGGACTTATTTATCATGCTCGAGAAGAGCTGGAGTGTCTCCCATTGTCACTAGCAGGTTGAATGAACATTTAAAGGAGCAGTAAACTTTTTTTTATGAAAAAATATATATTGTAGGGATTTTCCTATTGAGTAAAATAAGGGTACTCCCACTGGTGAGAGATTTATATTTCCAGAGTTATTACGGTTTAAACCCATGTTTTTTTACATTAGCAGTGCCCTCTAGTGGTCAAATTCTAATTAGTTTTCCTGTTAGATTCTAATGGAGAGGAAAGTCAGAAAAGTCAGAGACATAACAGTTCTCCATAGAATGTGATAGAAACTGCCTGTCACTTCCTGTCATTTAGAACTATCAGGAAGTAAACACAGTAAATTCACTTCCTGGTTATTTAAACTGCTATAAATTTTGAATAGAACACCTGACAGCGATGGTAGTGACTTTGTTTTATTCAGCAGGAAAAGCTCTATAAAATATGTGTTTTCATAAATAAAAGTTTACTGCTCCTTTAAGGTATGCAGGGAAGTAAAAGATATTATGGATGCGGGTTGCAGTGATGTTTAAGGCAGCCACATGAGAATCTTGTGCTTTTGAGGTGAGCAATATTCTATTGTTGCCATTTTCATAATGGCGACATGATGAATGCGCCATTTAGTTGCTCGCACTTTTTTGTGTGACATTTTAAAAGTGAACCCTTGATCTAAGAGGCCCAGTTATGTCCTCAACTCCGTGGTCCTCCTGCATCTTCAGCGTAAATCAAAACAGAATGAAAACAAATTCTAATACCCTGCCTCCACTGTTGCCACCGCTGCGTCTCTAATAAAATACAAATGTAATCCTTAGTCCTGCTCATTGCCTGAGCCATTAAGGGCAAAACGTGAACAAGGGTTCAGTTTCATATGGCCAATCCCTGTTCAGGTTAGTTCACATGCTGTCATTGGCTGGTATTGTGACGTTATACAGGGCAAAGAACTTATCCTGGAGTAACCTCACCTCCTAGTCAATCAACAAAATTGTTCACCAAACAATTTCATTTCATCTGAATGGGTAATGTCTAGGACAAAATTAAATTTTTGCAATACCTGAGTCTAATTCAGACAGATACGACATTTTTGCTGATTCTTCTGAATCAATTTGAGAAATTAATCACATATGTTTTGCTCATCACTAGACTCCATAAAGTAACTTAGACGTTTAGATTTACATTCACTGGACATTTAAATTCATTTTATCTCACAATAATGCAGGTATTCTGTGCAATAAACTTTGTGCAGATAACCACAATACGTTGGCTAACTCTCTGGCATGGAAAGGTTTAATGCAAGAAAATGTCGTCCTGCAGGCCTGTACAGAAATCAGTGAAACCCTTCAGTGTGTGTTTTTCATCAGCATTCTGCATTAACAACTTGGCTGCTAAGGTTGTCTCCAGTCAGAGGCGTAACTAGAAGCGCCACGGGCCCCCCACCACCACCACATTGGCCCCCCTCCACCACACTGACCCTCTTTACAATGCCCCTCAATCTTCACAATGCCCCCCATCTCCTACCTCTCTGGAGCTCCTGTGCGGTTCTCTTAGTAATGCAGAGCGTTGGGAGATGATGTCATCTCCCAGCGCTCTGCATTACTAGAGCGCCAGAGGGAGATTGCGGGCATGAGGCGGAGGGGTCGCAGGGGGCATCCGGGCCCCTGGAGTAACAGGCCTGGTTGCAGGTGTGACCCCTATAGTTACTCCACTGTCTCCAGTGCATCACAATACAGTTCACTGGATAAAACTCTGTGATCCAAGTGGTCTGATCACCTTAGCTATTCAAAATATTCACCTTTCTAGTGCTAGAACAGTACTGGTATGTAGTGTAACCTGGGATTTTGTTGAGGTTCTTGGAAGTCAGGTTGTAAACCATGTAATTGTGTGGAGAAGCAATTACAAGTCCATGTCTTCCTCTTTCTGGGAGCTAAGAGCCCTTCCCAGGAAGAGATTTGGTGCATATGTCCTGCCTGAAGCATGTACTGTTCATTTATTTTCATTTTCTATTATGAAAAGTCTTTGTTTTGACATGCCACATTTAGTTGCTGAAAGTGCTGTTTGATGTATTGCCTGAATTGTCACCCAACCCAAAACTCTGTTTGCAGTGAATTTATTGAATGTACATGGGTCTAGTCTGGAAATTCCTTCAAACCATAACTATAACTAAGCTATTATACTATTCAGCCACTTCCACAGAGATAAAGCCTGCAAAGAAAGACTCAGCTAAAGTCAATCATGAGGGGATTCAACAAAGTGCAGGAAGAGTAAAAATATTAGGACAAGTCTAGTCTAAAACTAGAGGGACACGGGTTTAGATGTAATGTAAGATGTTTTACTTCACTGAAATAGTAGTAGATAAGTGGAAAAGCCTACCAGCAGAAGTGATAATACAGTGATGGAATGTAAGCATGCATAGTATAGGCACAAGACTAAGAGCCAAATAAGGTTTGAGGTTTTTACAGTAGGAAAAAGGGGCAGACTAGATAGGCCGAATGGTTCTTATCTGTCGTCAAATTCTATGTTTCCATGTAACCAACATGATACAAAAAAAATATGTTAATATTCAGTCTTTTACTAGTTTATTTGTGCTGCTCCCACAACAGGTTGCAGCAGCAGGTAAAACATACAATCCTCATTTTAGAAGTCAACACTGGTCTGAAGTTGATGCTGTGAGGATGCCTGTTGATTGCTGTAATATCCAGAGAACTTTACAATCAATAGGAATGAGGATGTCCCAGGCAGTGCTCTTGTAGAAGGAGTGACAATGAGCTTGTAGTGTACCTGTACACTGAGAGCTGGAAGTTTAAAATTATGCTGCTATTAGAGTTGGAAGCAACAGCATTTATTTAGACAAATACAACTCTTTAATTTTTTATTTTGGTTGCTCTTTAATATGTATAGTTTGAAAGAAAGAAGGGAGAGAGGTGGTATGATAAACACCTTCAAATATAGTAAAAGTTAAAATAAAATGCAAGGGTGTTCTTCTTTATTTACGAATATTCCTCTAAACAAGAGGAATATTAGATTAACCCTTAGGGACCCATGACGTGCCAGGACCATTATGGGTAAACTTCACTTAAGGACCAGTGATGGTCCTGGCATGTCATGGGTTAAATGATAGCAGTGTGCCCCAGTGTTCACTGTTATCATGCTGGTGAGGCTGAAACTGAGTGCTCCAGGACTGGAGAGGTCAGTTTCAGTCATTCTCTGTTTTGCCTGTACATGTGATCGCTCCTACAGCAATCACGTGTACCGGCTTTTTCATTCACCAAGGCAATTTGTCTTACACATTGCCTTTGTGACTGTTTTCTGTCTCTCACTTCCTTACTATGAGAGTAATGGGGACAGAGAAGCAGAGAATAGAAAAAGTTGGAGGTATTAACCCCTTCAGTGCAAGTGCTGGGGTAAGGATGAATGTAGGTCCAATTATGACCTACTGACAGCAACATGTTTTTGTTTATTAAATACATTTAAGCAAGACCAAAGTAGAATATTACACATAATAATTTATAAATAACTCTAATGAAGTTTAAACAAACATTAATGATAATTTTATTGTTGCGGAGCAATGTAATACACATATACACTCCACAAAGTCTTATACGCCAAAAAGTGGGAAAGTGGCGATTTTTGCCCCACTTAGACAATGCCCCACAAAACCTGCACATTTTGTAGGTATGAATGATATGCAGTCTCCATAAAAAAATTAACCCACTGGGCACAAATGATCACAAGAAAACGAATACAAATTGTGTTTTTTTTTTTGTTTTTTTTTTTTAAATCATTTTCTTTATTTTTAATAAAATAAGTGGTGGGTTATCTATATAAGTGTGGTATCAAAAGAAAGCCCTATTTGTGTGTAAACAAACGGTATATAATTTGTGTGACTGGAATAAAAGACTTAGAAGGAAAACACTGTTGAACAAAGACATTTGTCAAATAGGTTCAAAATTGCTCCTGTCGTTAACTGCAAACCACCCCAGATTTTCACAGTCCTTAAGGGGTTAAGACATCATGACCTAAGGTTAACAGCTGTAAAATTCAGAAGTAAAATGTATAAGTACAAAGTCATGGGGAGGGAGATCAAATTCATGAATGATACTCCATGAGTGATGTATTTAACCCTTTGAATACCAGGGGGCCTCTCTGGCACTCTGATTATTAAGAACTAGTGTAAAAGCCAATGTACTTGGGTCAAGGTCCAGGTAATGTTAATCCTTTGAGTGCCACAGAGGTACGCAACGCAACGTACCTCTCTGGAACTCAAAGGGTTAAGAGGCCACTCCCTCACTGCTCCACGTGATGCAGTCTTGCGTCACCTCACTCACATGATGCAATCATGCGCAGTAGAGACTGCCCGAACGTGGGCAGTCTCTACTGAGCATGACTGCATCATGACAAACATCCTAGGGAATTATTATATAGGATGGGATAGACAAGGCTATTCTGTGGTTTATGTAAAACCAAGATTGAATGCTGGAGTGGTCTCCAAATTATTTGATTCTCAATGCATTGGCCACCTCTTATAAGCATCCAAGGGTTTAAGTAGATAAAATAATGAGCAGATTAGTTGGGATCAATTTCTCATTATTTGAACCCTTTGAATGCCAGAGAGGTGTGCAATCCACTACTGTGCAATGCATTGCTCACCCCTCCAGTACTCAGAGCGTTAAGTCCTATGGGGCCACAGTAAAATCTCTATTTTGAAGTACAATGCTTTCAAAATAGTGGATTTATGAAGAAAAGTGAAGATTTATGGAGCAAATCAACTACATCATAGGGGACAAATAATAATTTCCAAACATCCCATGGATTTAAAACCATGATTGCTCAAGATGTCTCCAAAGCATTACAAATCAATGGTTTGGAGACCTGGCTGGCATTCAGTGAGTTAAAAGTCCTGTTTAAATCACTGGGAATTTATACCCCCCCCCCCCATCTATGTTGCAGTTTTTTCACCCCAGATTATCTCCTTTCTTTTCTGCAGAAGGCTCAGTAATTTTATTTCAAGGATTTTATTAAAGAAGCTGAGGCTAATGATAAGGGTTTACTTTAGAAATGTCGCCATCTATCGGGTGACATACAAAAAGGTGAGTTCAAAATATCGCCTCAATCCAAAGAGTGAGATCAGAATGTTGCGTGGATGAAAAGCGCAACATTCTGATATTGTATGTTCAAAGGGCGACATAGCAGCATACTGTTTCCATTATACACTGATCCTGCCCATATCCCTTAAATTCCTCCTCAGTAGAATTTGATTATGTTGTTGTTGTTTTTTTTACCATTTACATAACAATTGATGGATAAGGCATCCAATATTTTAAACTCATCTTTTTGTCTGTCGTCCAATAGATGGCGACATTTTAATAGGATACTATGATAAGTATCCCCTGACTTTCCCCGTAAAGGAGGATTATGGAACCTCTGAAGTGGCTTTAACCCTTTGAGTGCCAGAGTAGTACGCAACGCATTGCACAGCAATGTGTTGTGTACCTCTCTGGCACTCAAAGGGTTAACCTAGAGGTGGGCGAAAAGTGAGAAAAATTTCCCACATGACTTTTCGATAAATGGCCATTTTTTTGCTTTTTTCGCAAAAGTTTTCTCTTTTTCTCCAATGCAAAATGTTCCTCCTTTTCACCTATTCCAGCAAATTTTTTGCCTATTCCAACACATTATGCTCCTATTCTAACACATTTTTTTCCTATTCCAACACTTGTTTTCCTATTACAACACATTTTTCTCCTATGTTTAATTGGTGCAACATTCCCCAGCACAATATTACTTCTTCTGAGGGCTGTAGTGAAGAAATAAGTACCTGGAAGTCAAAGCTGTGAGTCGTACAGCAACATTTACCTTGAAAAATGTGTTAGTATGCAGAGTGCATTTGTCCTTTGCACACAACACTTATTTCTTGCTTAAGTGACACTGGCATATATTCATGATGATATCAAGTAATAAAAAAAATAAAGTACAACCTACAATGTGGCAGATGTGTATGGCAGTGGTGGTGGGGGACTGGAGTGGTGTGATTGGTTGGACCTTGATAAACTGCATCCACACGGGAGGAGAGGGATCATCATCATTTACTGCCCACGCTGCAACAATGATTGCTGCAGTCAGTTTTTGCACTGACACTTTACTCCCACGTCCCTGCACTTCCTCTACCTGTCCCCCTCTCGCTTGTGCATTTGCTAGACATTACTCAACTACTGGGTGTGTTTTTACTCTCTGCTGTCTAATATATATATTTGTTTAATTATTTGTTTATTTTTTTTTATTTATTTAATTTTTTTAAGTTGTCCACCACATCTTATCACAGTTAGTCCTAAAAAAGATATATATAACTAAAAAACAAAATAATCAACTTCTTTCCCCAGTGTTCCCCAGCACAGAGACAATAAAAGTAAAATCAGCAAGCAGTTTGGACCCCAGCTGCCTGTGTCTTGCCAGTCAGTCACACCAAATGTTGGGGTATTTTGGGTCAACCTCCTTCCTCCCTTATTCTCCCCATTGTGCCTCCAGACTCCCCTACTGCAGAGAACAAATGCCCTGCCTAAATGATTCCCTAAAGCTAAGCTTCAATTCCCCTTTATTTGCCTGTCTCCTCTAGCTCAAAAACATGCTGCTCTCTCCTCTCACAAACACAGAATGGCTGCTGTGAGAGCCTGAAAGTCTTTTATATGGATGTAGAAAACGTTTGTGAGGAGAACATTTTTTATACCCATTGATTTCAATGCAATGAGCTAGGCGAAAAAAGTGGGAAAAAAAGCACTTTTTGCGGAAAATTTTTCAACAAGCAGAAAGTGCCATTTTTCGCCAATTTCATTATGAGGCGAAAAGTTTCACCCATCTCTAGCTTTAAACCTTTGAGCACTCAAAGGTTTAATCCTTCCAATTATATTATTTTGTTGCACCTTGCACCTCAGTGCTAACAGGTCTGCAGACTGATCTGTATTAATGGCTCGATCTCAGCTCCTCTTTACTTCCAAAGTACTGAATTGCAATTCAGAAATACTAAGATGACTCAAGGGTCATAAATTGTCCTTGCCACTCAATATAATTTGGAAAAATGTGACTCCGTGTATCTACAAAAATCAAGAAAATTAACTGATTGCAAATTCTCCATACAGATTGTAAACCTAAAATGTAACTGAAATATGGGAGGAAAAAAATTATTCTGCATATGAAAGTTTTTATATTAGACTGGTAACTGGATAGTAGATAGGCCAAATCATCAGTTATCTGGTCCAGATTTATAGCTCAGATGCCCTTATTATTATTATCACTATCCTTTATTTGTGTACCACCCTTTTCCCTCTCGCACCTCATTTTTCATCTTACAGGTTTCATGGCAGCTCACAGGTTGGGGGGAGTAGTTCCAGGTGCTACCTGTCAGGATCTGCAACCACTCAATACTGTTAATACCAAGATTGACACAGTATGATGTTACAGCAAGCACTGATTAGTACTACAGGCACATAAATCACAAGGAGACAATATAAAATGAAACATATTTATTGGCAGACAACAAAATGGATACCAAACACAGTAACCAAGCCACAGTAGAAACCAGAGCAAATAGCCAGGCCAGGAGTCAGGAACTATGGAGGATAGTCAGCCAGGCCAGGGGTCAGAAGCCAGAGAGCACAGTCAGCCAGGCCAGGAGTCAGGGAACCAGAATGGAGAGTAGTCCAGGAACGAGCCAAGGATCAATCACAGGGAGTCACTCAGACAAGCCAAGGTCAATACAGAACACCAGGAACACTAACGCTAATGGACACCACGTAAGGGCGACTGGTTAGTGTGCAGACCTGCAATATAAAGGCCAATGGAGGAGTCTACGGAATACCCCCAGGCCAATAAAATAAAGGATGCGGTCGTGTGACGTAACCCAATGTGAATGCACGTGCATCCCACAGACGTGACCCAAACCAGAAAGCTGCAAGGAGCCGTGGGACCATCAACCCACTGCCCAGTCAATCCCCACAGCAGTATAGAGGATGTGGCAGCCAAATGCAGGCACAGAAGCCTCTGCTGAGATGGAGGAGAGGATGAGGGGAGTGAGAAGAGTGGAGTCCACAACCGCAAGTACCCTGACACTACCTCACTCTGGTGGACCACTCCATTGATTCACTGCTTCAAGGCATTAAATGCATTGTGGTCTTGCAAAGACAATTGAAAGTGTTTGCAGAAAGCAAACCTAGCACTTGGGCATTAGAGGTTTTTAATAATGAATGGTAATTTTTTAGAGAACTTCAACAATAATATTCAAATTTCACCATGTTCTCAAAAGTTAAAAGTTGGGTAATATCAATGCTTCGTCTGCTGACTTTCTCTGAATAAATTCTCTCCCCTTGGAAAGTCACTGGTATCTCATTCACTCTAGAACCCCTCTGATGGGAACCCTAGCCTGGAACTTCTCCAATGTTCCCCACTCTTGGGAGAGATACTGCTGGATTTTAGCAGTTAACAATCCGTAGAGGTTGCTTCAGGGAACCCTGTACGCTTTCTCTCAGTGGCCCCAGGTCAAAAGACTCCTGGTTCCTAGCTTGACTCCAGATGAGAACCTTACTGTAGGAGCACTGTCTTAAAAACTCTGAAGTATGACTGAGGCATCTGCTTGTCTGGAATCTACTTGCAATCATAAGCCATAACTGCCTTCAAATAAAATCACTTTGTGGTGGTGCAAGTCAATCAGAGCACAAGTCTCTGTAACAGCCACAGCTGCTACCTTGCCGGTAGCAACTGTGAGATGCTGCTTGCATTGAGCCCAGTCAGAGGAAGAATTACTGGAGACTGAGAGACATATTGAGTTACTGCTGCACACACCTTATTCAAAAAGATTTGCTCAACTAACCTTAAAACAACAGATCTGAAAGGGATAGTAATACTTCATTTTAACTTTATTTTATTTTGTAGGTATTAAAAAAACATGAAGAATGATATAAGTCTTATCTCTGAAACCTTTATGGTTTAAGAGATATTCACAAACAAAGTATCCCCCCCCTGTTCAATCACATCAGAAGGGAGATGCCCAGGTAGACTGCAGAGAGGGACAATCTTCAATTAAGATAATGGAAAAAGCTGAAAAACTTGTCAAGGGGGGAAGGGCTTTCATTGTTTTCATACAAAGAAAAGTGTCCCCTTCTGTTATCTGTACTGTCATACAACCAGACTCACATCTGAGAAGAGATTGCTTACACTAGGTAAAAGGGGCGGGGAGGGGAACTTTGCTTGTGAATATCTCATAAACCATAAAGGTTTGAGAGATAAGACTTATATCATTCTTCATGTTTTTTTAATGCCCACAAAATAAAATAAAGTTAAAACGAAGTGTTACTATCCCTTGAAGGAGTAATCAACACACCAGAAAATAGCAAAGACAATTTAGCTAAATTTGATATAAGGTGAAGTTGAGCAAAAAAAAAATTTAGGCTGATTTTGGTAAATGGGGGTTTAAGTGAAGGAGGGCTAATATACATGGCACACTAAATCTGATGGTATTAGTGGTGCTCGGTAATTCAGGGACAGATGATATTTCACACATATGGTAATTGGGCTGCGGGTGCTGTGAAGAGTTTAAGATTAAATGGATGGATGCTGTTGCAGTCTAAAAAATCAGCTGAATTCATGGTAAACCCCATGAGTTAAATAAATAGTTTTCAAGATGCTAGGCTCAGCTACCATGTTGATTGCAGGTTCAATTAGCCATATATAAAGAGGGTTCACTGAAAAAATATTGACACGATTGGAACACACTAGTGAACTGTTTTAACTTGGCTGAGATTAAAGTGCCAAATGTTCAAATGTTATTAGGTATTACATCACTAGTCGTCAGTAGGAAAATGGGCAGACTAGATGGGCAAAATGGTTCTTATCTGCCGTCAAATTCTATGTTTCTGTTATAGCAAATCATAAACTGATAAATAAACCAGACACCATAAACTTGACATAGATGTCTGGTGAAGGGGGATGGGATTGTATTGGCTACACATATATGCAAAAATAAACTTTGCAGAAAAGAAAGATATTTATATGGGCACAAAATGATAAAGCGTGTTGCCACATTGGGGAATCGTGTGTAGCTGTGGGTGAAAGTATTAAAACATAACATTTATTAATGTTGGTTTAAAAACACTTAAAATAACTTATAACATTTCTTCCATTGGAAAATATAATAAAGGGATCCTAATAAATCAAAAATTAGAGCACTGCTGCTAAATTATGTATTTATCAATTGTGTTTGTAATATTTGTGAAAAATAATTATAATCTTGTGAGAGACAGGTGCTTTAGAGAGAGTACGGTACTTGAATAGATTAAAAGTGATTAAAAATAAAGAATTAATAAATTATAATGATAAAGTCAAGTGTATAATTAATATACTTCTGCCATAAGACCTATACCACACATTACTTGGTGGGGAGCTATTGCTAACATGCTCAGAATAGAAAATAAATGAAACTACTCTGATGTCCCCTAATTTGCTGCCAGCAATGTCGGGGTCTTGTATAACAAAGGCGAAGTATATTATATTAAACTATAAAAATTCAAAAGTGTAAAGACACCTATCACTCCTAGAAAAATAGCTACAAAAACATAATTCTAAATAGAGTCGTTTTTCTAATTTAAATAGAGTTGGCTTGTATATTGTTCACTTTGTAGCACCGTGACCAGTTAAAGTATAAACCAGCATTGTCTAGAAAATGTCTGATGTGTGTTTCACCATGCAGGCTGTAAACTGGGTGAGGAGAATTCCGGTATTTTTTTTTTAATATATTTTATTATCAGATTGCTGCATACACATCTCAAATACAGAAAAGTACATGTAGAATTGTTCAAGTACAGCAAAAGTATGTAGACATTTGTAATGAAAAGAACATATGCATATCAGTAGGGTGTACAGAGTCAACCTGAGGTTTTTATTATTATTTCAACCTCCAGTAACCAAAACTCCAAAAATCTAACCTAACTTAAATTTTACTATACCCCCCAACCCCAATTCCTCTCTCTCCCGAACCCGCAGCACCCCCCCATCCGCCCACCAGCCAGCAATTTCACGAAATCCCGGTATGTACAGGGTTCATACACAATGTCACGCATCAATCATACATCACAGTCATCCACGCAACAAGCAGGTGTGACCTCAATCAACCATCACCAGTAAATTGCACATCATCAGGTGCCACATTATTATCTGCTCTATTTGTCCACTAGTTCTGCCATCTTCCCCAGATCTTGTCAAACTTATTCGGATTACCCCGGTGTAAGTAAACCAATCTATAATGTGGAATGCACTGAAAAACTAGGTTTATCCACGCCCTGCAATTGGGAACTGTATTTGACATCCAGTTCAAGGCCACCACCTTTCTCGCCATCACCAAGAGCTCACTCAGTAGAGATCTGTCAGTTGCATCCTCAATCTCATTGGGGAAAACAGACAATAAACAAATCTTTGGAGTCACAGGAACAGGTCTCCCCAACAACAGGACTACAATACGCATTATTTCATTCCAGAACCTCCCGACTCCAGGACACTCCCAGATCATATGCAAGTATGTGCCCTGAACAATATCACACCGAAGACAACAGTCGGTACCAGAACTCCCCATTGTATACAGTCTGACCGGCGTAAAATAAATTCTATGTAGGATATTCAACTGTATCATCTGGTGTCTAGTCGACATCGCCACCAGTGCTGGTCCCACCTTAGCCAAATCCCATTCCCAATTCTCTAATGGACCCACGTCCATTTCCCATTTCTTCCATGAAGGGAACTCCTGACACCCCATATGAGATTCCAGCCACTGGTAAATGAAAGAAAGAGGTCTTGAAGGCTCAAGAGTCATCAATCTAGTAAGAAGCGGGAACATAGAAATCATCGGGGCTCGATCACCCCACTGAGCTCGAAAAGCATGCCTAATACATAAATATGGGTAAAAGAGATTATGCTGCATATGGTACTCGTCATGCAATTGTGGAAAGGATTTCAGCCGATTATCCTGGTATAACTGTCCAAGGTTAGTAATTCCAAATCTAGCCCACAAGGGAGAATTCCAGTATTTAAATCTGAATCCTCCAAATTATTTTACAAATAAAATCAACAATTGTACATTTGGCTAAGAGGGGATATGGTTACAAATGACGTGGTGGCATTAAAAACTAAATAATATACTTATTAATGATAATTTATTATGAAAAAAATCTTCATGAAATAGCTTTATCTCTTACTAGAGATATTTAATTATCAAATTATCTACATGAAAAGATCATATTCCATTACCGAAATTATGATTAAGGTGTAATATTAATTTATGGGAATATTTGACTCATTGATACACATGCAAATATGTACATCAGTTGGTCTCTTTATTTGTCTTGGCACAGATCATATTTATTTTTAAGTTTTAAATTTAAATTTTTCACACTTCTTACAATCAACTTAAATCTTACAAGTTACTTAAATAAAGGCCTATTCTCATTATATGTTCTTGGGTAGAAATATGATACGATTTAGTATGACATCATGATTAATGATGCTTTTCTAATTACCTTCCCAGAACTTTTATTGGAGGATTCAAATTTAAATACTAGCATTCTGTTCATCCCGCTATTGCAGCCTTTGAAAAAGCCTGCAGGGTGAAACGCGCGCCAGGTGTTCAGCGCCCAATGCAGGTTTATACTTTAACCGGTCACTGATAAAAAGTGAACAATACGAACTTGCCACATTAGAAAACAGATTCTATTTAGAATGATGGACTGTCTATTATACTTTGTAGGCTTTGTCAGGATGCAATAAGCATTTTTAGATATTAATTTCTCCCTTTTGGAAATAATCGGATCTCTACTACTTAGATCGTTACTTTTTATTTTTCTATTGGTATCTTTACACTTTGTATCTTCACATTATTTTTATAGATGTATTTTTTTTTGTGAAAGTATTTAACCAGAAAAAAATACATTGAGTTATCTCTCTTTCTCAAACGTGTCCTGTACTCATTTTATCTACCTCAGAAGAGTGAAAGGCTGAGCTGAACTTGCCGGGACTAGAACCTGTTCGCATAATATACTACACCATTGCTATACAACCCCTACATTACTAGCAGCATATTAAGGGACATCAATGTAGCTTTTATATACATGTTCCATTCTGTTCATGTTCCAGATAGGCGCTCCCTGATAAATAATGTGTGGCATAGGTCTGATGGACGTATATTAGTTACGTTCATCTTTTTGTCATTATCATTTATTAATACTTTATTTGTATTCACATTTAATATTTTCAAGTACAGTACACTCTCTATAGCACCTTTTTCTCACAAGATGCTAATAATTATTTTTCACAAAGATTACAACCACAATTGATTACAATATGATTTAGAAGCATTACACTGCAGTCACATGCTTTTTCATATTATATTCTCATTCACTTATCTGTTTCATATCATATCTGCATTACTGAACAGTTCCATAGCATACATTTTTTATCTTATTTTATTTATTAGGATCTCTTGATTATACTTTCCAAGGGAAGAAATATGTTATTTTAAGCCTTTTAGTATCAGAGGAGTACACAACACATTGCATTGTTATGTTTTAATACTTTCACCCACAGATACACATGATTTCCCAGTGTGGCAACACACTTTGTCATTTTTGCACATATAAATATCAGTCTTTTCTGCAAACTTTACTTTTGCTTGTATGTGAATTATTACATACTAGCATACCTGGGAACTTCCAATTGAGGGCTACCCGGAGGGGAGTCCTCTGTTCAGCAGGGGGTGACAATAATGATGCTAATCTCGTCAAAAAGGGGAGGGGCTTGATGCAAGTTTGGGGGGCAGGGCTTAAAGGTGTCACACAGAAGGCTGGGAAAGGAGGAACAGTGGGAGAAAAAGCAGATGTGGCAGAGTTTCAATAGAAACTCCCCACATCTGGAGGAATCAGCCTCTGCCCCAGAGACCCAGTAAAGCTCTGTCAGAATCCGGAGAGCTCCCAGGTATGCATACTAGTTGAAGAGCCCATTACATGGGCCACAGTGCCGCTGCCAGCCAGTCGTGGGGCAGTCATGCGCAGTAGAGTCTTAGCAAATTACTGTATAGGATTTAGATATTAGAGCATGGCTTTGTGAATAGATGAACTTTTCATTAATTAGCAGCTTTAAATTACTTTAATTCTTCCCAGTGCTGCAGTTGTTCTTTTTCTTTCTAAATAATTTTATTGTATTGGCTGCACCTACAATTCAGCATAGTGGGTGTGCCCTTCAAAATATGGTATCCTAAGAGGCTGCTTACTCTGTCTAATGGGAAATCGGACCAGGACAGTAGAGTTTATTTTACTATTATGTATTGAGCTTGGAGCAATTCAGGACACACCAGCTGCACTATAGGGGTGAAATACATACTTCCATTGATTTTAGATGATGTTTCCATAATGCTTTAGTGACTCCTCTGGCATTTAGGGGTTAAAGTCCTTTTCCATGGGAAAGGTTTGCACTAGAATTGCTCCAAGCTTTCCTACTACATCTACCTATGTGCTATTCATTCACTAGCAAATCATTTGCTAATAATTTTGTTTGTTTATTTACCTGAATTACCATTAATGGAAAAAGGCACTCAGATTTATTTTCTCAAAAGTTATTCATTAAAACCTGTTCCGCACACTTACCTTATGTCATTTTATCATGCCTTCCCATGTTTAGACTATGTAATAAACTGTGTGTATAGTTCTTTTATTTGATTAGTATAAGAGAACTCTGTTCCCTTCACAGTGCCAGGAATAGGCATTCCTGATTTCAGCACAGCTGTGGAACATGATTTAGAACATAATTAATGAATGTCTATATCAGAGCTTTGTAGATGATGATTCTTCAACTTTGTTTTATTCTCTGGAAAACAGTTAATAAATCTAACACCAGACCCAGGATGACAGCAAGGTCTAACTTTTGTTCAGTTCATGCTAAGAAGATTAGACAAAGTGGAGTGAGTGTTTGTTTTTTCACAGAATCATTTCCAAACACTGGTTTCTAGCCTTATACTTGTGCCAAGGAGAGGGTAGTGGGGCAGTGTATGGACATTTTGGGATGTTCTGTTCCTCTGCAATGTATTAGAACCCCTCTGGTCTCTAAAGGTTTAAGCAAGGCTAATTAAAAATGGCGTAATTTTACAACTTTTTTTTTTGTGCATGCAGAAGGGGCTTTCTGACATTTATATCCATACCTCGGAACTTCCAATTGAGGTCTACACGGAGGGGAGTCCTCTGGTGCAGCAGGGGGTGACAATAATGACAAAAATCGTGTGAACAAGGGGCGGGGCTTGACACAAGTTTAGGGGGCAGGGCTTAAAGATGTCACACAGAAGGCTGGGGAAGGAGGAACACCGGGAGAAACCGCAGATGTGGGCAGAGTTTCAATAGAAACTCACCATATCTGGAGGAATCAGCTTCTGCCCCGGAGACCCGGTAAAGCTCTGTCAAAACTGGAGTCTCCGGGGTAAATCCGGAGAGTTCCCAGGTATGTTTATATCTTATTCGTCCTACTGACATTAATGTCTGACAATGGCAGCAAGGTATGTCTGCTGGCACGCGCTACAGGGATCATGCTCTCTAAGCACTCAAAGGGTAGATGGAAAACTGTATCTAAATCAAAAAACTGTAGTTGAAGTCCCATCAACATAGCTCTAAAGAACAGGCCTCTACCACTAGCCGCTGATCAGCTGTAAAACATAAACAATACATAACCAACAATCAATGTAAACAGTGCAGAGATATACTGCTCTGATAAACTTAAAGTGCTGATGAATAATATGTGTAACCTGAGGTTGCATGCATCCAATGCCACATTACATCTTGCTTTGATGGTCTATTGGCCAGACAACTCTCTGGAAACAGATTTAATTAGCTCACTGTTTGGGACATAGAATCATAAAAAAGTAGGTGAAGAAAATAAAAAGTATAGGTTATTTGACTGTACAAATTAAAAAAAAATGCAGCTATTCATTTAACACCATTGCTCTAAAAGGCAAAAAGACAATGAAGCATTTGTCCTAATTTCCTTTACTAAAATGTGTACATAGCCTATAATGGAGCAATAGAATGGCATGCTCCAAAACTTGCCCATTTCTTGGTGCACATAACAAAAATCAGCCCTTTTGTTTTGTTCTAGAGTTAAGCGGGTACTGAAATAGTCAGTTCCCAGAAAAATTATTTGAGCTTATCTTTTTTCAGTATATTCCCCTTAGTTTACTCAAGCAATTAGTTAGACAAAGTAGACATGCTACTTACACAGCCTTTAATCTTATTATTGTATCTATTTAAATTGCAAATACATTGTTTTTGTCAATTTAGTTGTTGGAGAATCTAATCTTAGTAAAGCTTTGTTCTCAGATGTGTCTGATAAATCCTGCATACTTCATTACTCACATGTCCAAAAATCCTAGCCCTTCTGCTTTTTAGACTATTAGAACCTATCAGTTACTACCAAAGGAGTGGAAATAATTAGTGGGAATGCAAAATCTTTAAAGATGGCTGAGGGGAGGATTTGGAAAGGTGACAGGTCCACTTTAAAGGTGTTTTGTCCTTAGAGGCATCTCAGATACATTATTCAGTATTCCTTTCTATTGCTTTCACTTTTAATGAAATGAGATGTCTGTAAAAATAGTCTGTGACTCCCCTGTATCTGCAATGAACTCTGGTTGAACAGCTGGTATATATACAAATAAGGAATGTGACACAATTCTTATGATACTTTACAGACACACTTGAGACCCAGAATTTTTTTTTTTAATCAGAGGCGGATCATCCTTTATGGCACCCTAGGCTACTGCCTAGGGCTCTGGCAATATGAGGGGCCTTACCTGCAGGTGAGAAGTCACAGAAAGAGGCCAGGCTGTTTCTGCTAACATCCTGTATCAGATTCCCTTTTTGTTGAAAGAGACTAGCATCATCCAGTTACTCACACTTCCACACAATGCCAGTACCTGCTAGCAGCTATCTGTGTCAGAAGCACCAGATCAAGCAATGTGGGGCCCCAACTTAGTAGGGCCCAATGGAGCCTTAATCCATCTCTGTTTTTTATAGGTTATAGATGGAGGAAGCTCACATCACTGAAAGTGAAAAAAGAGAACTGAAATAGCTGATTATGCCCTTTACAGAGGGTGAAAAATACTAGAACAAGAAGTAATGACCTAAAATTTAATGGTGGACAGAACAAGTACCTACTTTATAGAAATAGATATGCGTGTAACACCTTTTTGTCCAGGATATCTTATTAACCCCTTGTGTTCCTCAGCTATACTGAAACCCTGGAACCTTAGGTTTTTTCTCTCTTCTCTGGCTGACTCTCTTTCTTCTGGGATTGAGCCTCATGGAACTGATATGGGTGCAATTTATATCTCAATTTGGGTGTCAGGGGGTTCTAAAAAATGAACAATAAATGTTTTAACAGACACAGTCCAACAGATAATTTCTTTGGCAATGCAATACCAAATACTTTCAACGTTCACTGATCTGTTGAAAAGCCATATGCAGTGCTATACAGCAGAAACCCCCTTCCAATATGGGGAGTCCCTTTCCAGATGATCTCTGTGTCAGCCGGGGAAATAATGACTCTTTCCTCACCCAGAAACATCCTTACTAGTTTCTTCCTCTGTATTAGTTCTTTCTTTCCATCTATTCTTTCCTGTTCTTGAAGGATAATGGGCAAGGTGCTTCTATAGACATTCTAAAGAATGGACCCATCCTCGGTCTCACTTTAAGTCTTTCATGGAATCATCTTCTTATGGATAGGCCTCAGGCCAAAAGATCTTCTCTTCACAAGCTACCTCATGTAACTACAATTAAGAGCCTCCTCGTGAAAGACATACTCCTCTCTAAGGACCAAGACAAGGACATCATTTAATTACTGAGAGGCCATTATATATCTGGCACTAATCTCCACCTTTCTAGGGGACAATCCTGAGATTACCCACTACTCATGGAAAACTAGGGGAACAGACACTTATTACACTTACATGTGCAATAGCTACCAGTGAGGGGATAAAACTGGAAATCGATATACGAACATATATTTTGGGCCATTTGGTTCTTATCTGCTGTTCATTTGTATACATTAAATAAAAAGAAAGACATCAGAAAAATATATATGTTATTTCAGTTTTGTTAAGATTAAATAATGTTTAAATAAATAGGTATGTTTATTTTAACTTGTATTATTTTAGTAGCCCTATGTTATGACAGTTTTTAAGCTTGTAAAAAAACAACTAGAAAAAACTATTTGTAGAATATGCATTGATGTCAGCTTTTGTTCTGCTAGTCATTTGGAAGTCAGAATCATTCAACAGCAGAAGTGAAGCTTTGAACTATAACCTACCAATGTTTACTATGTATTTTTCATATTTTTCAGCCATTGATTGATCAATTTCCTTGCTTTATTTCCAGAAATGACCCGGTGAATTGCATCATGTGAAAAGGTTTTATTTCCTTCCTGTAGGGCATAAGTGTTAAATGGCATTAGTTTATTTGCTTGTAAACACAAGCATAAGTTTAAACATTTTAAAATTACCCATTTAATTTACAAATGTACAGTGACACATGCTAATTATATGGGTTTACACATGTTTTACACACTTCAGTATCTAGTACTAAGGGCTAGCATCAGTAATAATTCTCTATATAGCATCTAAGAATTCAAGTCTAGTCTTTAAGATGCCTTGTGGGAATATCAATTAATCCTTTGGGTGCCAGTGGGTGCCCAAAGCATCAGAATAAAGCCAATTTTGAATAAAAGAAAGTTATGTACTAATATCACCAAATTAACTGCCTTAGACCTCATCATGCATTCAACAGGGGCAGTCTTTATTATTATTATTATTATTATTATTATATATCCATTATTTATTCAGTGCCAACATACTCCACATTGTTTTACAAAATAAGTGAGAAAACATATAATGACTACAGAACCCGATCAAAACAAATGGCAGTGCTCGTTCTAGAGGGTGAGGCAATGTAAGAAGGGAGAGTAAAGTTACACCAAATGATCAGCTTGACCCAGAAGAGGGTGATAGAAATAAGGAGTTTGGGAAAACACTTGTGTGAAGAGATGTGCTAGTGCTTTAATTTAAGACAAAATCTCAGAACCTTACCTAGTATGGTTTGTTGTTTCAGCGATTGGTTACCCAGGAGACATTATGCCACTAAGTACAACTATACAGATTAACTCTTTGTGGGTAAACAAAGGCAGATGTTTGTTGTTTGCTATATGTTGGCGGACACACCATTTCTGATCCAGAGCTGTTCCCATTGGATCAGTGATGTGTCCGTCAACCCAACCAATGAAAAACTGTGTTAAATGATTTAAATGAGCTCTTTGGCGGCAGCTCTTGTTTTGTCTTTGAAAAAGTGGTGGACATGCAGCACAAAATGTGTTAGACCTTTTAAAATATGTATTAGTCCATGACATAGATTTTTTATAATAAATATATTTTTTTATACTGGTCTTTTGAGCCGCTGCCTTTTCTTCTTATATACCTTTTTGGTGTATGAGTATTTTCATTGCACTGTTTGGATCCAGATGATCTTTGAATAGTGGGATCTGGAGGATTCCTGATTTTCTCGAGGAACCCGAGTGGAGACAGGGTAATATCTCCATCTGCTTCTCTGTCAGATTTATCTGACCAACTTACTTGTGAGTACCATTTAATCATATTTCATTTTAAGATTAATAACAGTTTTACACTATGCATTTTTTTATGATATTCCACAGTATGGAGATATTTCACTCAGGATCCAAAAGTTAAGCATCTTGCTATCTTGTGCAAAACGCAGGCTCACACCTAGGCAGTGGCATCTCCTCTATGAAATCCCACCTGAAGCACAACCACAGGTCTGACTGGGAGACATGCTATCACCAGGTCAGAGTTGCTACAACTAACGGAAGCATTCCAGAATGTTTGCAGGGCTCTGGGGCAAATAAGGGAAGTAATGATGTTATTTATGTGTCAGAGAGTATGCCACTGCCAACAGTTAGTTCATTCCAAATAACACCTATGGCACCTGCTGCAGAGAAGTATGATGTAGGAGATGTTATAGAGTCATAGACTGCCCACACATGCTTC
The DNA here is from genome assembly GCA_037306005.1 of Rhinophrynus dorsalis. Classification (NCBI taxonomy): domain Eukaryota; kingdom Metazoa; phylum Chordata; class Amphibia; order Anura; family Rhinophrynidae; genus Rhinophrynus; species Rhinophrynus dorsalis. The sequence goes on along the minus strand of CM074718.1, from coordinate 641,903,562 downwards.
CTCTATCTCCTCCACCTCCTCTAGTCATGTTGTTAAAGCAAAAAAATAACAGGGTTTTTCTGCCATGTCCTGCCAACCCACACTGACCGAGTTCCTGGGAAGAAGTAAAAAGCTTGACAAAAAACAATCCCAAAGTATGCCTGTAGAATGGCAAGGTTGCCAAGATGTTGGCAGTGGACATGCTACCGTATTCTTTTGTAGAAAACAGAAGCTTCAGAGAGCTGATGTCATGTGTAGCTCCATGCTGGTAAATCCCAAGCCACAGTTATTTTTCCAGGATGGCTGTGCCTTAATTGGAAAGCCAGGCCAAATGTATTGTGTCGGCCCTACATCTATACCCTGCTAGTGGGGTCATTAACCAGAGAGTTACAAAATTATACTGGGGGGATTGGTGCTAGACTGGTCCTGCGCGTCAGTATCAGGGCTTACTGGTGGTCGGCGGGCCTCTGCCCAGGTGAGTATATGACAATCTTCATTGGGGAACTCCAGAGAAAATCTACTCTGACGGTATCCCAGGTCATTGCCCAACAGAACATCAGCTGGAAGCACTGGCATTACTCCGAAAATCTTATCTCCTTGGCCCGTTCCCCAATCCAGGTGTACTTTGGCCATGTGCAGTTGATACACCTTGCCCCCAGCCACTCTGACTTCCACAACTTGCTCGGTACGGCAACTGGGCGAGACACACTGCTGTTGGACTAATGTTAGGTGTACCACCTGGATGTGATGCTGGCGGTTATCGGTGCGGGAACCCTGTGCCAGTGCAATTTCATGATAGGCCACCCATTCGTACTGGTCTCCTGGCTGCATAGAGACTTCCAAGGGAGCTGGCCAGGAGTAGTCATCTGGGGAGGCAGAAGTTGGAGGTACCCAGGGTAGGTCCTTGGTTAAACAGTGGGCCTGTCGGGGGGCTAGCCTTTGGGGCTTGCTGGTATCTCCAGAGTGAGGGGGAGCTGGCTATATAGGTTGCACCCCTCGAGTCGTTGGGCAGTTCCTCTGCATACGTCCATAGCACTCAGGGTCTGGGTTGGCGAACCTCTAGAGGTGGGGAGCGGGCCCAGGCTGGTGCCACTGGGCCTGTCTGTGGTGCTGAAAAACTATCTGGTGCAGATCTGTTCCCAAAACTCCTCATGGGCAGGGGAGCAGGGTTTGCTGGGAGTCGGGGACTAATTTTTCGGGTATCTTCAAATTTATCTGCAAGCTGGGTAGCTTCATTAAGAGTGCTTGGGTCCTGGTCCCCAACCCATTCCCGGATGGGGGCAGAGATATTCAAGTAGAATTGCTCCAAGAGTAGCTGTTGGCAGCAATCCTTGAATGACTGTGCCCCACATCTCTGTATCCAATTCCTAAAAGATCTTTCCAGGCCATGTGTCCACTCCACGTGGGTATCCTGAGTCTGGCGGCAGAACTCCCTAAACAAATAGCATAAATATATAAGAACACTATAATGTAGATAAAATGTCCATATGCACTAATTATAGAAAAAACAGATCCAGAGCAGATAATATTGTGCACCCTTTACGGTGTAAATCTGTGACAATTAGTGGGCAAGTCCTCAAAGCTGTAAAGCTGACAGAAAGGGATCTGTGTTGGCTGACAGAGGTGGCTCTTCAGCAAAGCTGCATTAGCAATATTGGAAAATAATTACTTCATTGGAACGGTCTACAAAGTGTGGTTATAAACCAGGCACACTTTGTAGACTGTTACAGTGAAGTATTTATTTTTCAATAACGCAATTTTGGCTCTGCTGCAGGGCCGACGGCTGGTCCCAGAACAGGGATCTCCTGGTCTCAGCAGAGCGCTGACATCAGGAGAAGGGGAGGAAGGGGGGAACTTTAGCACTGAATATCTCTCAAACCATAAAGGTTTGAGAAATGGGATTTGTTCCACATAACTTCTTTTTTAAAAATCTACAAAACCAGAACAATTTTTAGTTAGACATTAGTGTCCCTTTAACGTCACATGATGTGACAGGACTGTTACGCCTGTCCGAACTTTAAGGAATGATGAAGGTCCTGACATATAATGGAATTCTGGGAGGGTAACGTGGCTACAAGCCGCACTGCCATCCCAGAATTCATTGTGCAAAAAAAAGTGCTGTGGTCCTCTACTGCCCCCCAGTCCCGGATTGGGCAGTCGTTAAGGGGTTAAAGATTTCTTTTAAGCCCTGTATGCTACAGATGTCTCCAATATATGTTTCACAATGTGTTAGAGACCTCTATAGCATTCAAGGGGTGAAAGTGAACACATAAATGGAATCTACCTGGAAAACTATATAATATTAGTTTAATAAAATTGTCAACTTGCTAGATGATAAATTATTCAAATTAGTCATCCTGAAAGTGTAAATTAAGTCATACAATCTAGCAATAATATTTGCTTACCATTTAAATTGAGTTGTTATCTTTACAGGTTTGAAATGACATTATTTCTCAACTTTCACAAGCCATGAAGCTGTTGCTAGTTTATATGATAATAGGATTTCTGAATCATTTGCAATTCTTTATCATATATTATTTACATCACTTTACTTACTCATTTGATTTTATTTTTTCATCTGCTATAATCTATAATGAATAAGATCAAATAGTATATTAATATAATTTGTGAAACTGTATTACAATTGTAACGGATCCTACCCGTTACTGAGCCCTTGTCTGGACCTCAAACTATTTATTCAAAGACTATGGACATTTATTACTGTTTGGACTCTGTGCTGTGCCTTGGCGTACAAACTGGCCAGCTATTCCCTAAGAGAAAGACTTAAATTCATAGACTTTGGATCACATAGTATGTTTAATGTATGGCGAACGTTTTAGTTATTGTATGTAGTATGTTGAGGGTTTACTCCAAGGGAATAGGCAGTGAGGGGTTAATTATTTCATTATGTATTGCAGACTCCCAAGCCTTTTGCTTAATTATTCAACCCCTGGCCATTGTTAAGGAAATGAATATTCTGGCCACTCAAGTCCTTGGAGTGAGAACTGTCCTGAGACCCCCCTGCTGTGTGTGTTAATCCATTCACACCCCTCAGTCTGTGAGTCACCTATTGTATAGCCTGAAACTCTGTTGCCAGCCCTTTGTATTATGTTGTGAGTTGATTACCTCTGTGAATGCTCTCATTGTGTCAGCCCTTGCCTTTTGTCTGATGTGTTTGATTTAATCAAGTTCCCTATTGTATCAGGTTCCCCATGTGATCCAATGTACTGTACTGTATATAAATATCTGTGGTTTGTGACAATAAAATGAGTTCTGTTTTGGAGTGAACAAGGAGTCCTGGAGTCTTGTATTGCTTATGGTCTAAAGTATCCACTCTGATACCCATCTGCGCCAAGTATCCTGAATCGCCGACCGCCTGCTGCCAGTTTCCTGCGACCTAACTTCGTGGACTGTCAGGTGGCGACGTGGACTCTTCCCTGCTTCCAGCGATCCTGTGGCTGTTTCCAGTGACTGTTCATACTCCAACCGGTGCACCTGACGGCGCTTATCTGGCGTTGAGAAGGAGAGACCCAGGAACGACGGCGGAAGGCGACGCGGTCCCTTCTCAGCTTCCGTTACATTGGTGGCATAGCGGTGGGATTTCTCCTTCTTTTATCGGGTGTACCAGCTAAGAGATGGCGGCGAAAGCACGGCTACCGGAGGCCATAGGAGTGTATGACATGCGGTACCACTACATAGGATGCCAATGGGAGACCTTCCTAGGTGATTTAGCCGAGGAGTTTTACAGGGAGGTCACCACCTGCATCACAGAGGAGCTCCGAGTCCAGGACGGATACTGGGAAATGATCAAGTGCCTTCACAAGGAGTATACAGGAGTTATGGTCGACTTTTTCCCGTTCAATTTGCGACTGAAACTCCAACAACTGGTATGGATGGCCTTTCAGGAGGATGCTACTTTCGGCCAGAGGAATTACAGCCGCTACTGGGAGATTTGGGAGAAAAGAAAGGCCATGTTTGGAAGTTACTTTCCTCCAGACCAGGAGGGGAACCTAGACCGTTTAGTCAAGCAGGAATGGAACTTGGAGCTAATGTACATGGGCTGGATAGAGGAAGCCCAGGAGATACAAAGAGAGGAAAAAGACTGGGGGGGTTACTCATCTGAGGAGGACTTCAGTGGAGCTGAGGACTTAGATGGAGCTGCCCCTGTTCACTCCACACTGGTGAGTGGGAATGCGTTCCTCACCAGTGCCCCTGTTGCCCTGCCTGATACCCCTTTGCCCCTGGACCGTTTGTTGCCTGAGCTGAGGGGTGGGAATTCATTCCCCCTCAGTGAAGAGAATGCCTCTGCATCAGGGGATGGGACGGACATCTCCCCTGATAGGCATATTGCCCCTTCCCCTGTTTTCCCAGCTGCGGTGGATGAGATGCAGGTCCCCACCAGTAGCGATTGTATGTCCCAACTGATGGGTGGGAGAGAGCCCATCAGTCCCTATGACCCCCCTGCTGTGGTGAGTGTGGAAGAGCTCACCAGCAGCCCCAAGATGATGCCCCCTGTGGGGTTGGAAAACGCCCTGGAAGTGGAGCGGTATGTGCTCTCCAGGGCCACAGAGGATGCCGCCTTGAGGGATGGGACTGCGGTCTCCCTCAAGGCAGAGAAGGCCCTGGAAAGTGATGGCCTACAAGAGGAGGTCCCCAGCGGACCGGAAGAGAGCAGCGCTGCTGGCCCTCCTGTGAATTTGTTGTGTGAACTGATGGGTGGAGAAGAGTGCCCCATCAGCCCCCCTGTAAACCCTGACCTGGTGAGTGGGAGCGAGCTCACCAGGGTCTGGGAAACCCCTGCTGTGGTGAAGGAGATGCAGGTCCCCACCAGCAGCCCCAGTCCGTCCCCTGTTGCTACTGCCCTGGAGAAGGGGAAGAGTGTCTTCTCCAGGTATGTGACTAAGATTGCGAGGAGGATTGAGACTGCCCTCCTCCAGAAGACAAGAGATGGCCCTGATGTGAGGGGCCAAGAAGAAGAGGGGTACAGAAGGCTGCCACTCTGCAGTGCTGCTACTGCCCCTGGAAACCCTGGATGTTGCCCCAAGTTCCTCATGCTGGAGAGTAGGAGCGAGCTCTCCAGTCCCCCTGTAACCCCTGGCTTGGTGCGTGGGAGCGAGCGCACCAGATCATGTGAAACCTTGGCTGGGATTAGTGGATCAACAGTCCTCATCCCCAGCCCAACGATTGTGTTCCCTTTCCCTGTGACCCCTGGCTTGGTGGATGGGAGCAAATTCACCGGGTCCTGTGAACCCCCTGCTGTGGTGTGTAGGAGTGAGCACACCACCCCTTGTTTTGCCCTGACACTGGTGAGTGGGAGCAAGCTCACCAGAAGCCCCAAGAAGGCGCTCCCCAACAATTCCCCTTTGGGCCCTGATCTGGTGAGTGGGACCACCGTCCTCATCAGGGATGTTGCTGGGGCCCCTGAATTTCCTGAGCTCTGCCTGGGGGGTGGGAATGTGTCCCAGAACGTTGCCCCAGCCCAGGAGAGTGGGACAAACATCCTCTCCTGTTCCTCTGGGGCAGTGGCCCAACTAAAAGGGGGAGATATGCCTCTCTCCCCACACTCTGATGCACAGAAGCCAGAGACACAATTGCCCCAGGAAGATCCCCCTTATAGACTGGCTTTGGACCCTGAGCCCCTGGCCCCAGACCCAGGAACATTGAACCCCAGCTCTGCATGGAGCATGGCCCAGGAGAGGCCACCCAATTTGATGATTGCCAGGACAACCAGGCACCAATTTCCCTGGCCCAGGATTAAGAACCGAGACTGTACCCCTGGTCCAGGACAAGAGACCTGCTTTCTATTTCAAGGCGTGGACAAGGGGCTTGTATTTTCTCCTGGCACAGGACACCAGGCTGAGTCATTGTTTCCCTGGCCCAGGACAAGGGGCTCCTCCTTTAAGACTGGCCTAGGACTAAGGCCTCCAGACTAATGAACTGTCCAGACAAGTGGCTCACAACCTCTATGGTCTCCTACAGCTCCAAGTCAGCGTTTACTACTGTCCCCGCTGGCTTGGTACAAAAAGGGGGAGAAATGTAACGGATCCTACCAGTTACTGAGCCCTTGTCTGGACCTCAAACTATTTATTCAAAGACTATGGACATTTATTACTGTTTGGAATCTGTGCTGTGCCTTGGCGTACAAACTGGCCAGCTATTCCCTAAGAGAAAGACTTAAATTCATAGACTTTGGATCACATAGTATGTTTAATGTATGGCGAACGTTTTAGTTATTGTATGTAGTATGTTGAGGGTTTACTCCAAGGGAATAGGCAGTGAGGGGTTAATTATTTCATTATGTATTGCAGACTCCCAAGCCTTTTGCTTAATTATTCAACCCCTGGCCATTGTTAAGGAAATGAATATTCTGGCCACTCAAGTCCTTGGAGTGAGAACTGTCCTGAGACCCCCCTGCTGTGTGTGTTAATCCATTCACACCCCTCAGTCTGTGAGTCACCTATTGTATAGCCTGAAACTCTGTTGCCAGCCCTTTGTATTATGTTGTGAGTTGATTACCTCTGTGAATGCTCTCATTGTGTCAGCCCTTGCCTTTTGTCTGATGTGTTTGATTTAATCAAGTTCCCTATTGTATCAGGTTCCCCATGTGATCCAATGTACTGTACTGTATATAAATATCTGTGGTTTGTGACAATAAAATGAGTTCTGTTTTGGAGTGAACAAGGAGTCCTGGAGTCTTGTATTGCTTATGGTCTAAAGTATCCACTCTGATACCCATCTGCGCCAAGTATCCTGAATCGCCGACCGCCTGCTGCCAGTTTCCTGCGACCTAACTTCGTGGACTGTCAGGTGGCGACGTGGACTCTTCCCTGCTTCCCTGCTTCCAGCGATCCTGTGGCTGTTTCCAGTGACTGTTCATACTCCAACCGGTGCACCTGACGGCGCTTATCTGGCGTTGAGAAGGAGAGACCCAGGAACGACGGCGGAAGGCGACGCGGTCCCTTCTCAGCTTCCGTTACAACAATATTACAAAGACATTAAATAATATACCATGTGGTTCTTCATAAATAAAATAACCAATTTCAAATTAAAGGAGAAGTAAAACATCCAAATAATGAACTTCCATTCACCATACTATGACCATAAAATACTAATGCCCCTTATGAATTTTGCCCTTGGGTCTTTGTTCAAGAGATAACATCTTTAATCAATCTTGACTGACATGTTCATAGAGGCAGACATGACAGTTGCTACCAGGCTCACACTACAAGTGAAGGCCAGGTTGAGGTGTAGCCTCTCCCAACATAAGCCAAGGCAACAGAATAAAATGACAGCAGTCACAATGTCTAACAATTGTATTAACATTAACATCTGTTGACATTTCCTGTCCAAGGTAAATATATTTGTCCACTTCTAGTTCTTGTCCATCTACTGTATGGTATGGTAAATTTGTTTTGTTGCTACAGATCTTCAGACCACAATTTTTGCTTGCTGTTGCAGCCCTTCAGTGTGTTTTTGCAGTTCTTCAGTATATGGAATTGAATGTTGAATGTTTCTTTGAAATGATGCAGAAATAGTATGAATCATTTATACACTGAAATGACGGAAGCAGTGAATGAGAAGTTTATCGTAATGTTTTCCCTCTTTATTTCAAAAGTATGTATTTTCAACAATATGTCTTTGTACTGTACTTCTGATCTGAGTAAGACTGGTGATTGTTTTTGCTCATCATCATCATCTCTCCACATATATATCCTTGAATGACTCTTGCTTTTACATGAAAGAATATTTTGTGACACTTTCATACAAAAATTAAATGCAAATAGGTGACAAGTGATGTGCACGTATAAATGTAAAATTACTGAGTGCAAGATATCCAAAAGCGACAGACCCAAAAGCACTTAGCTATAATGTATAATACAGAAAAGTACACAGCAATCAAAATTATGTTAGTTTCAAATGTATATGTATATTTATTGCCAGATTAATGTTTCAATTTACAAGAGACCTTTGTCAGTAATAAAAAAGTCAAAGAGACAAATTAATCCAGTGTAAGCAGAGGGCTCTATATTCAAAAGGAAGTGAAGAAATTCAAGAGCAAACCATCTGTAACACAGCAGGAATATTAACATTCCACAATGTTCATTCATTTTTAAATGCTGGGTTAACATCTTGAATACTAGTCCCTCAGTGCTTTAAAGAAAGGATTATAATACCCCCACTATTTATATGGCCTGTCCAAATGCCCTATGATGTAAAAAAAATGACAAACTCATCCTGAACTTAACCCCAGAGAGAGACTGAATTCTTCCTCTTTGCTGATTAGCAATGTACTTTTAGGAGACCCTGAAGTTGTTTTGACACTTACTGATAAAATACATGTTTTTTTTCTTAATACAGCAGCTGATTTACTCCACCCAGTTATCTAGGAGACCCATAAGTGTGTGTGTGTGTGTGTGTGTGTGTGTTCCAAGGGAAGCTAATTAATTAGGGCCACAAGAAAAAATTGTGCACAAAAGTCCCAGCATAAACAATCTAGGGGCCCTCAGACAATTTTGCATCTCTAGCTCACCTATTAATAGGTGTTATTCACAAATCCTTTCTATGGGCTAAATATGCTCATTGTCTTAATGGAAACATATGTGGAAAAACTTTGTCGCTTGTTATTAAAATTAAACAACAGTCTTGTCATATCCTTTGTATTATGGGGTTAAGGTACAGCATTCCTTCCAGGCTATCGCAAAGGCTTTTGTCTCTTTCTTACAAGACCTGTATAGCCTGTCCTAGCCTGTCCGCCTCACAGACCTCCCCTAATTTCTCATATTTGTCGGACAGAGTTCAGACTTTCCTTACTACCTCTGATTTGCTGGTTTTTCCTAGATCGCCCATAGCTGAGTTTGAGAAGCCATGTGTGACACATCCCTCCTGATAAGAGCCCAGGCCCGGATGGCTATATTGTGACTTACTACAAAATATTTGCTTATATATATATATATATATATATATATATATCAAGAGGCAAGGCACTATATATATATATATATATATATATATATATATATATATATATATATATAATTATCACACATGTGGTTGAATAAAGACACAAGTCCATCAAGTTCAACCTTCTCCTCATACCCCAGTAACTGAGAATTTTATAGCTTTCCTGCTACCAATTGAGTTAGTTTTTATCAGACTTCCTCATCTGCCTACTAAAAAACAGTATAACTCTGTATGTTCCCTTTTGAAAGAAATGTATCTAATGTTCTCTTAAATGTATCCATTGTATCTACCATAACCACCTCCTTGGGAACTCTGGAACCGTAGAAAGGCTTGGATTTGAGGCTGGCCAGAACAGGAGGAGAGAAGCAGTGGTCAATGGATAGCCAAGGTCAGGGCAGGAGAAGACCAAAGCAGTGGGCAGTGGTATAGCCAAGGTCAGGGCAGGAGGAGATCAAAGCAGTGGTCAGTGGATAGCCAAGGTCAGGATACCAGGAAGTCAAACAGAATTGCTAGAATACAGGAACAAGTAAGCTGGAACTCAAAACAACTGAGCACCGGTTCCGTGGAGAAGGCCTTTTATATAGGCCTTATGACATCAGTTCGGAGCACCGACACACGCTTGCTGGGAGTAATGTGTGCATCTGTACGTCGGTGCTTGCACAGAAGAAGAGAGGAAGGCAGCAGGGGATGTGCCGCTCTTCTTGAGCGGCGTTGGGAGCCAGCCAGCAAGGTACCGACAGTTAGTGATGTTTGCTAGACACTGGAACATTGCTACATTTATGATGCTCCTGTCTGGCCCTTGCTTCTTTCTGGGGAGCTATATTGTCCGCTATTAACTCTATACAAACACTGTTCCTTCCACTAAACTTTTTAATATTACTCTTTTGTGCTAACTTTTCTCCATTTACTACCCTCTATTAAGATGCTCTAACGCTGTTCCTCGTCCTCTCTAACTTTGCCAAGAGACTGATACCTCTCTATTGGAAATCAACCTCTGATCCCACACTCAATCATTGGTTAAGCAAGGTGAATTCAACATTTCAACTTGAAAAGATTCACACAATTTCTACCCATCGATTGCAAACATTACATACAATCTGGACACCTTGAATTGATGATTATTCCAAACAATGCTCTTTTATGCCCCTTCCTTTTAATCTCACTGTGAGGCAACTAATATTTCTTCAAATATGTATTCCTGACTCATCGGTGCATTTTCCATCCTTCCCTCCCCTTCCACCCACTTCCATCCTTTCACAGTGCTACTTTCTCTTCCCTACTCGAACTGTACTAGATGCTCTATTTAGTTACAGCGAACTAAGATTTCACCCTCCTTTCTGCTGTCTTCACCTTCTTTTTCCTTCCTAGTCATTTTCTTTTCCTCCTATTCCTATGCTCTTTTCAGCTTCCAAACATCTCCTGGTACAAGCAGTTTCTGGTTTTTAAAGATCTAGTGTACACGCTACCTGTGTCAACAGGATCTCTTCTACTATCACCTCAGAATACTCACTCCAACACTCAATATTTTTTGTAGGTATAACCCCTGCACATTGCAGGATTATCTCAGTGCTTGCATGATTGTCTCATACTGTATGTTAGCTTTTATTTTGGTATACCATGATTAACGCTATGTACAGTATACTGTGTCAATTATTGTATGCTATCTTTTATGTTTTCCTAATAAAAAAATTAAAAAAAGAGATCCAAGATCCTAAACTATTTCTGTCTGACAGAATATTTAGGAGACTGACACTCAATAGACAGACAAACTCAACTGGCACTGATTCCGTCAACAGCCAGAATATGAGGGGCCAGAATATTTAATAAAGCCTATCATCATCTGTACTGTAAAATAGAAATAAACATTGCAGTGACACTGGGACAGAGAGAGAAGGCAGCAGCTGAAATTCTCTTTTCACTAGCAAAAAGGGAAAATGCTTTTGCATAGGGAGTGTGTTTTTGGTTTGTTTTTCTGTCTATGGTGATAGGGAGTAGGACAGTAAATAAAAAATATTAAAAAACCAAACAAATTGTAAAAATAGTTTGATAGGTAAAGAGACATGGATCCTGTGAGGTCTGGCTGAGACAGACAGATAAAAAAAGAGAGAGAGTATTTTGTAAAAGGCAAAACATCAAACACAATCAGTTATCTTGTGTACTTCACTGTTAAAATACACACTAGTTTTAAAATCTCTACTAAATATACGAGGGGCAGAGGTAGGGCAAAAGGAGTAGGAGCAGTGAAAGGATGCGCTATTAAATTGGTAGTCCAAAAACACTAAGTAATACTTGTTTGGGTAGTGTCCTTTAGATGATATATTCCACCTTGGAGAATCTATTTTTTCCTCAACTGTACTCGTAGTTTCTTTGCTTTATTCTGTTTTCTTATTAATGGTTTTAATGTAATTAAATTAATACATTTTACCTTTTAATAATACTTTCACTGATCACAATTACTAAGACTACTTTAGTGTTAAGATTTGCCCTGTGTGCCCTAAGAAGTATATATTTAACTTATAGCAATGTTTTTGCTTCGGTTTTCACAGCATGAGGCCACTGCCAGTACTCTTGGCTCTGGTTCTGACAGTAAAATTAAAGAAAAGCAGCAGGTCAGTCCTTACATTTGGCAAGCCACTTTGTGCATGCAGAGTTTTGAAAGGATATCCCACAAAGCCAGAGATGTGTTAAATAAACTAGAGCAGGTGATAGAGGAATGACTTGTACCCCTCTCCTTAAAACTGGTTTTGTGTCTGATGCTAATGGCTGAGACATAATAGCTTCACTGAGAATAGGTGATATGATGCATGCACCCTGCTTTGCCCATGTCCTAAATTGTGTTGTGTCTAGATTCATCTCAGAATCCAAAACCCTCAAAGAGATTCTGAATCTGTGCCCATTTCTGCTGTCCCTAAAGTGCTCACAATACATTATTTTCCATGCAGGAGAGTAACAACCTTCCTCACACCAGCTTAAAATGAATCCTACAAGGTGGAATTCCACTTTGTACATGCTATAGTGTTTCTATGAGCAAAATAATGACATTTGACCTATATGAGCTGCTAAAACCTTTTAGGAGTCCATGTTGCTGGTTATTGTGTGCAATAATTAGCAAGATTCTCCCACTGATATATTTGTTGTAGAAAAAACTCAGCAGCATGGCTGACTAATCTTATAATAATAGCAACCCAGACATGCACCATCTTGTGAAGGACATACTAGAGTGCTTTAAGCAGGATCCTCCTATAGTGTCCATTAAAAACAATAAGGATTTCATGCCTGTTACTTTGCTGTAAATGTCTGAATTCCTGCAAAATCGTGATCAATTTGTGCCAAGTAGTGATGATCAGCAGCATCTTTCTGAGGAATCAAATACTGTTGAAGAATATAAAGATTTGCTTTTAGGTCGAGTGGAGGGTTACGTTTTGGAGTATGATAGAGAAAAAAAGTAGGGCAAAAACTAATAGAACACATAATGAAAAAGCAGTCAGCAAATGGCTTTCTCCAGCAGCAGCAGCAGCATCAGCATCAACACATGACAGAAATCAAGTCAGGTGACTCAGGGGCATCAAGCTAACATCGGTGGTGGTGCTGGTGGAGTGGCACATCTTTATATAACTTTCTCCCAGAGCATGGGTTGCTAACTGATACACATCAATATTGTGTAGCTCCTAGGCATTGTCCCACTGCATGTGAGATAGTTACAGCATAATTGTAGGCTAAAACGATGACCATACTGACTACTGACAAACAAAACAGAGTGTGTGTGGCCAGCACTGACATGTACCAGCAAGCGTACAGTCTGAGTTGGTTTTCATTACTGCTAGTTATATTGTAAATTACTTTAGGACATGGCTATCATGCAGCAGCGTTGGGGGACTTACATTTCTAAAATTGAACCAACATCTAACACCATCTGACTATAAGGTAACAGAGGTGGACAAAATCACACATAACGGGTAAACCCATTTCATGTGTACTATTACCAGCAGCACTGAGGAAGGAGAGGAGGAGGGATTTGAAGGGTTGCTACTATATAACACTGTTAGGGCTACTGCTATGACCACTGATTAATGTTTGACAATAATTTAAGAATAATACAAGCTCAAATTAGGAGACTGGTAGATACCAATAAAGGTATCACTTTTAATCTACCAGTCTCCTGCTTTTTTACAGCTAATATGGTACCTCCTTTTAACTATGCTTAAATTAGACTCAAATATGATAATGCATATAAGTGGTCTAGCTTTTTCATCCCTATGAATCATGATAATACATATACACAAACCACACCACGTCAGTCCACCAACAGCATACATATCTGCCACATTCTGTGTCAATTGTAACCTTTTTTATTTTTAATTATATCTTTAGCAACTGTAGCAGCTGGCTTACAGAAGGAAAAGCCTGAAACATATTTGTTTTGTGGGCTTAGATAAAGTTAAACAGCAAAGTTAAACAGCAAGGCTAGGCCTGAAAAAATGTATTGCAGGCTTCAAACAATGCTGGCACTGAGTAAAAATTGTTTGCAGACCTCAGGATTACCAAAAAAAAAGACCTGAGAAAAGTTTGTTTTAAACCTTGGGCTTTTTTTTTTTTTTCAAATGTCACTTGTAACATTCTGGAATTTTTTACTGCTGTAGTTGCTGCCATTATGTCATCCAAGCAACAGGACGATTATACTGCTACATGGGACTGGAATCATCATCAGGACCCACTATAAGCTGGTGGGGGAGGTAACAGAGGCAAAGATAGTATATTAGAAGAGGAGGAAGAGGATCCTGAGGGTGCAGGGGTGGGGAAAATGGGTACTTTTTTTGTACCTGGACCCTAGCACAAGAAGACTATGACGGCACAGGTGTTATGCTCATCTTTGAACTTCCAGGGTGGGTTTCTTTTGTCGTCCATTTTCACCCTCAGTTCTTTCTTTCAGGGGGCACAGTGACAGCAACTCTGGATTTTGGGGGGTTTGGCTTTTTCATGCTTATCACAAATATTGTGATGTCTATGTTGTATGTGCTTTATGAGGGCAGATATGCCAAGATGTGTCCCCTCCTTTACCCTTTTCACTACCATATCACACATAGTGCAGAGTTCATTTGCTGTCCCCAAGGAAAAAATAATCCCACACCCATGATTTCAGTGAGGGGAGAGGTGGAAAAGAATGGCCTTCTTTTACTGAATCGCCTTCACTGGCTAGGGCAGGTGATGCTGCTCAGCTAGCATCAGGACCATTGGTGAGCCTGTCCTTGTTACATATCATTACTTGAAAAACTGAGTCCCAAAGTGGTCACTTTAGTCTGTGGCACACTAGCCTGCTCATCATCATCCAGTTGCAGTGATAGATGATTCTCTGCCTCTGATGACCCAGCAACAGGAAGTACAGCATCAACAAATTCCATCAACCTTGATTGGGTATTTATTCAAGTAACTGTTCATGTACAAATATGAGATTAATATCACACATTATTCTGACCCATAACAGCTGCAATAAGCTGTCCAGTGGGTTAGAAAACAAATTTTTTTTAATTAAATGCAATGTGGACGTATTTGAGTCTCTTCCACAAACATCTTGGATTCCATACACAGCATCCATAGACCCTCTGTGTTTGGGTTTTAAGCATGATGCAGAGGGTCTGTGGAGACTGAATCTCACAGGACAGAAACTGAACTGTGAGACTTCAATTTTGCCATTTCATTTCTTCTCACTAGACCAACAAGGGAGCCCCAGAAATCTCACTACAGACCCTGTTCTGCACCCCCATTGGTCTACCTAGGGGAGCAGATTTGCAAGTGGAGCACTAGATAAATGCCTTTTACTTCAGATGAGTAGTTGTATTTGTCTACTATGGTGCAGCTGGTTTGCCTAAGAATTGTTCCTTTGTATTAATACATTAAATCCAATCAGTGGCTTTCATTAATTCCACAAATCAATAAAATATACACTATTGATAACTTTTGAGCATTGGGTTTGGTTCCCTCTGGCTTATACCCTTCTCAAGCAGAGTTTTCTGCTTCCTGGAAAATAAGAAAAATAGCATTTTGTAAATGATTGTGGTACTTTTTTCTAGTATAAGCATCTGCAGGATCTTATACTGTTTTTCATTTGAGTGACGCAGTAAAACCCCCTGAAATATTGTTTCCGCCAAAGAATGTAATGTACAGGGAAGTCTGTGACATTCAGAAATGAAATTGGATTTAATGAAAAATTATATTGAAATGCATACTGTGGGATGTGAAGTCACATTAGCTGCTCATTGATTTGAAAAGTCATAATGTTTCTGTGAGAAAGACTTTTCATTGAGTTCTACTATTGAACTGAATACTGATGAGGTTTCCGGTCTTAACTGAATGTGTCAGTGAAGAAACTGGATTAATGGATACCAATTATTAAGTTGTAGTCTACTAATATCACTATTAAGAGTAATGCATCCATATAATATGTAAAAGGAGGATATTTTTCATTCTGATGGGCTTATCATTTCAACAATAAACACTGATTTATGGAGCAGAAATTGATGAGGTTTTAGACATGAGGAGAGAATGGATGTATTTTTGTGCATTTTAAAGTGAACCTGTTACCTTGTATTCAAGTTGGCATTTTTGAAAACCTCAAAACTGTTTCCTGTTAACCAAAAGACCAAGAGATGCATAGTTTAGGTGATATTAGGGTAAGTGTATGAATCAACCAATGTGCCTCCACTTCACCCACTTAACGGTATGTACTAGAGTGTATAGTTACTGTAATCCATACAGATATACACATATTCTACCATTATTGATGACCGAAATGTATTATTTTTTCCTGCTGGATTTTTTATGGAAATTTTCCTCTTTTTCTTTAGAAATTCCTGTGCGTAGGAGCCCATAAAATGTCTGCTTTTTTGCAAACCCAAAAACTTCCAAAGAGAACTTTGCCAGTTTCTGCATATACCCAAACATCCACCAAGGTCCAGACTCAGTATATATATACTTCACTGAGAGGGTAGTAGATAAGTGGAATATCCTACCAGCAGAAGTGGTAGAAGTTAATACAGTGACAAAATTTAAGCATGCATGGGATAGGCATAAGGCTGTCCTTTACTTACGAAAAGACCAAGGACCAAAAAAGGTTTGAGGTTTTTACTGTAGGAAAATGGGCAGACTAGATGGGCCAAAATGGTTCTTATCTGCCGTCAAATTCTATGTTTCTATGTTTCCATGGCTACCGATTCAGTAGTACAAGGCTGGGTCTCAAGATCAATATGTGTGTGGTTCTATGGCTGCCATTGCAGTAGGACAAGGCTGGGACTCAGAGGTCAGTAAGTATGTGTGGTTCTATGGCTATCAGTTCATTTAGATAAAGCTTGCCAGTACTGGGAAATGTGGAGCCCTTCAGATATTTCCAGACTCCAACTTCCAACCTTAGCTGGAGGGCCTCATATTTCCAATGTATATGGCTACCAGTGTAGTGGGACAAGGGGGTCAGGATGTGTGTTTCCATGGCTACCAGCACTGTGGTCAAGGCTGGGGGGTTAGTATGTGAGCAGTGGAAAAATACAGAATAACAAATTCCTCTTGAAGAAAAAAATTACATTCATCTGTTTTGACGTGAACGTTTTTGCCCATCCTGCCATCACTAGGACTTTAATGCCAGCAAGTCTATTTTGCCTGCCCAGTAACATTCACAATTACTCCAGTTCTTCTACATCTTATTTAATACATGGCAATAAACAAGGCATTGAGAAAAGGGAGCCCTGAAATGCCCAATTCTTTTCTTTTGGCACTAATAGCATTACAGTTTTAATTAGCAGTGTAATTAGCCTAGTAAATTGGCTTTAGGCAGGCTTTGGGCTATACCATTGTTTTTGTGCAGAATCTTAATCATACACTAATTCCCATTCATATATTTGTTTTTGTCTTTATGATGAGCTCTGTGAATGTGGTACCATATGCTAATTTAAGCTAATGATGTTCTCAATACAAAAGAAAGCTTAAAGGGATAGCAGCTCTATCTGTAAAAGTATTTGGGCCATGGAGAATGTTATTTCAATACTGTCAGAGTTGTAGTTAAGAATAATTGAATGATAAAGTATCCCCCTTCCGCCTCTTTTACTGATGTAATACTGCTCAAATCAGAACAGAAAGGTGGTGTCCAGGTGTCTTGCAGAGAGGAACAATCTTCAATTAGCATAAGGGAAAAACCTGAAAAACCAGTCCGGGGGGGCAGGGTTTTCATTGTTCTCACAGTAAGAAGATTGTCCCTTGCTGTGACCTGTCAGGTCAAGTGACCAGATTACAGTTTATATACAAGCATTCGAGAGATCAACTCTTTTCCTCCGGTTAGGCAGTGTATTCCTTTCTGTCTCTCCAAATCAACTCAGAGTTCCCGAAACCTCTGGGCCAAGTGGGAAGAGAAGGAATGCCCATTCATCATCACTAGGGGTGGGCGAAAAATGAGAAAAATGTTATGACTTTTCATGAAAAATTTACCATTTTTCTTTTTTTTTTTTTTTACGAAAGTTTTCTGTTCTCCAATGAAAAATTTTCCTCTTTTTTGCCTATTCCAGCAAATTTTTCTCCTATTCTAACACATGATGTTTTCAACTTTATGAACTAACATGGACATTCCAGTGGTTACATGGCAAAACTACCCTAAATCACCATGATAATATATAAAATCATATGTTTCCTGAAAGTAGATCAAATGAGGAGTCACTTCCCTTTCTTCCCCTAGCCTGGGGTGCACAAATTCTTCCAGAAGGTGGCACCTCCATTTACATTTCCACCACTTGAATTGTTCTTAGATCTTTGACAACTCTGGAATTTCCTACTCTAATCATTAGTGACTGCTTTTATGAGAATAATGCCACCCCACTGATATCAGTTGACTTACTGTAGGGTTTACCAGAAGTACAAACCTACAAAAACTACAAGCTCTCATTTTCTTGCATTTTTTAAACATAACTTGCCTATAGTTAAATGGCTTTCTCACCTACAGAAAAGAAGAATAGGTAGGCAAAGCAAAACATTTCAAAAAGAAGACAACCTGCTGCATCAAATTAGGTTTCACTTGCCTTCCTACTCCTTGTAGGTGCCACTACTGGAAAAAAATAGGCATTTTTAAATTTCCACCGCTTCAAATGTGCTAAAATCTTACCTCATTCATTAGCTACTACTCCTCCAAGAAGAACTGTACCTCATTAGTATGGATTGACATACCATAGGGACGGGGGTGCCAGAAGCACAAAATGGCACCTACCTGTTTTATTTTTTTAACCCCTTAAGGACCAGCCGCACCCACACCATGGAATTTTTTTTTTAAGCAATCCAAATCCTGGAACAGTGTGCAGGTGCGTGGGGAGCCCAGAAATCCATGATGGTCCTGGTATGTCATGGGTCCATATCGCATGTTGGACCCATTACGTGCCAGGACTGTCATGGGTCCTTAACAGGTTAAATAGGCTGCCTACACTACACGTTTCTAACATTAGAGATATGAAGGAAAGGTATGCAAGTCATATCATTTTGGAAAGCAGACATATACCTGCATCAAATGAGAGGTTGTTTGCCTTTGTACCCCAGGCTGGTGTGCAAAATTATTTCCAAAATATGGAGCTAAGGTGCTAAAATCTTTGAAAACTATGGAACTTCCTACTGTATTCAGTAAATTCTAACAGCCTAAGGAAAAATGGTACCTCATTGGTATGGGTTGACAAGGAACACTAACCTATACCTGACACTTTTTGTGAAATGACCTGTAATAAAATAGCCATCATAACCATCACAGATCTGAAGAAAAGGTTAGTAAGGCTTACCATTTTGTAATGTAGATATTTACCCGCATCAACTGAGGGGGCACTTGGCTTTTTACCCCTAATCTAGTGTGCACAACTCTTTCCAGAAACTGACACTATAGGAAAATAACATACTTTTTTATATACTTCAGTCACTAGAATCTGTCAACACTAAGGGGTTTCCTAACCTCTCCAGTGTCAGTGCCAGCCCAAGAAAAATAGTACGCCATTGGTATGGGTTGGCATAAAGTAGTGGGTGACCAGAGAACAGCTACTGGGGTGCAGGTAGTATATGTGCAGTTCCATCACTACCAGTGGAACAAGGCTGGGGTGAGGGAAAGGTGTGCTGGCAGGGGTGTGCGACTAATAGTGGTCAGTGGCACAGGCTGGTGGGGTCAGACATTGTATGTGGAGACCTGGGACTTCCAGTGGGCAGTAGAATCAGGCTTGGTGGTCTGACAGTATATGTGGGAATATATAGCAGGGACAGAGAGAGGGGATAGATAGATAGATAGGGGGGAATGGACAGTGGACCAGAGGGCTCGTGTGTGTGTGTGTGGGGGGGAATTCCATAATGATGTCAAACACATTGCAAAGCTTTTTTTAATAATTATAAATTTTTGATGATTTTTTTATTGTTTTATTTTATGTATTTTAACCACTTGAGTGCCAGAGAGGTATGCAATGCTTTGGATACCTCTATGCACACAAAGGGTTAATTAAGACTTCATGGGATGCATCAGGACTCCTTCTGATGATCCTCCAGCTCCTGATCTCCCAGTCAATTTGGAGATCAATAGAGGCAAGCAAGGGATCAGAGTGGCTCTCCTGTTTCCATCCAACCCGAGGTACCAGGTAGGAGTGGATGAGATCAAGGAAAGCCTTAAACGTCACCCTTGACATATTAGAAGGTTTTCTAGTGTCCTGCTTATTCTTTCCCAGAAGTGTGGGAAAGAATACAGGATGGAAGTATATTTCAAAAGAGTAAAAACGTTAGGACAAGAGGCCATAGTCTAAAACTAGAGGGACACAGGTTTAGATGTAATATAAGAAAGTTTTACTTCACTGAGAGGGTAGTAGACAAGTGGAATAGCCTACCAGCAGAAGTGGTAGATGTCAATACAGAGACAGAATTTAAGCATGCATGGGATAGACATAAGGCGGTCCTTAACATAAGAAAAGACCAAGGACCAAAAAAGGTTTGAGGTTTTTTTTTTTTTTTTTTTTTTTTTTTTTTTTTACACAGTAGGAAATTGGGCGGACTAGATGGGCCGAATGGTTCTTATCTGCCGTCAAATTCTATGTTTCTATGTTTCTATGTGTGGGTGGGATAGAAGCAGGGAAGCCATGACACTCTTCTGAATAGCTTTTATTGATCTCCTATCGCTGTTGGCTGGGAGATCAGTAACTGGGATGGGCATGGGGAGGGGTCCTGATGTCCCCCCATGAGGTTTGAGCATCTTTTTTTAATTGTGGTCTTATGCATTGACTGCAATTAGGCAGTCCATCGTAAGGGCTTGGCAGAGTGGGAACAGCTGGCCAAGACCATAAGTCGTACCTCATTGGTACTTTAAGAGTTAATGATAATCAATCCTGTTACATATCAATAATAGCCATCTACCTCTGTCCAAAGTAAGAGATAACTGAGTATGCCCACATCATTGAACAAATATGAACAATTAATTCCCATCCTATTTAATAATTTGCTAGAATGTTTGTCAGAAGCCGTCATGCGCAGTAGAGACTGCATGCATTTGGCCAGTCTCTACTGCACATAATTGCATAACGTGAGTGAGGCGACGCAAGACTTCATCGCATGGAGCAGTGAGGTAGCCGCCACTTAACTCTTTTGAGTGCCAGAGGGGTACGCAAAGCATTGCAAAGCAATGCATTGCGAACCCCTCTGGCACTCATAGGGTTATAATTACCCGGACCTTGGCCCGTGTACATGGGCTTTTACACTAGTTTTAATATATTTAATTTATATAGACATAAGAAAAGGCAATGTAGTTCTAATTTAAAGGGAAAGAATCACATAAACTATAAAATACATATTTTCTGCTGAGACAAGAAACTCCCAGGGAGATGCTTATTTGAAAAGTTGTATATTGAAAGGGAAAGTAACCTTGTACAGACCATAAAATGCAAGGCCTTGAGACATAGCGATTTTGAAATTAAACATCTTCCAGCACTGGGAATACATCCATTTTACACAGCAGGCAAGTCCTCTGCTTAAATAATAATTCCTTTTCTTAAACCTAAGATTTTGTCATTTACAGGCTGGCCAGTAAAGGAGGATATTGATAAAGGTAAACTGTTACCAATAATGGCTGCATTTCTAGCTTTGGTCATGACGTGCTAACACTTTCATCTGATTTACATCATTGTGCATGCAGTGTGCAATTTACTTCTTTCCCAACTCAGCTCTCTACATTATTTCTTTGATCAGCTTGATTTTAAAATGTAACAAAAAAAAAAAATCAGCAATTATATATTTTTGAATGCAGTATATTCATTTGCAGTCAGTAAACAGTATTCTACTGGGGGACCTGATCTTGTAGCTGCTTAACAACAAAATATAGTTTTGCACTTTAGAGTGAATATCCCTATTTGGTCTATGCATTTTTTTTCATATTCCATATATTTGCATTTAAATGTAATGTTTATGTATAGTAATGCAAAAGACAAAAACAATCTAAATAATTTAACAGTTGATGCTGCGTTAACTTCTAGCAACTGATAGGTCAAAACCCAGTGTTATTCTTGAAAAACAATGGAAAACCTTCTAATAGTACATTTTACAATACGTAGAAGTAAAGAGGGAATCTGTTAATTTTTATAACATCATTTAACAGCTTCAGAACTAGGAAATGGGGCCCAGATTCAAAAACAGTAACTGCAAATGATTACAATATTGTAATCCTATAATAACAGAAAACAACACATCAACTTTATATCCCCAGGTACTAAGATAACATTGTCTAGTCTTAATCCCCTATGGTCTTGCTTAGCCATGTAGATTTCCAAATGTATAAATGTAAACATACTTTCCATAAATTTACATCTTTTTTTATCTTCTAACATAATAATGGAATATAAGTTTGTCTAAAAGCTGATGTAAAGGGGAAAGGGATATCACATGAATTTGTATAAGCTGGGCTAATAGAGAGGGAATTGAATAAATCAAACTTTTAGCTACAGTGTTTTTTTTTATATAACATCCCTATGGAACCATAGCAATGAAACCGTAAAACCCTTTAACCTTACAAGCTAGATTAGTTTTTGTTAATACATTTTGATGAGTTATTTTGCCCCAAAATATGTCTACTTCTTCGTATATGTGTGCTTTGCGATAGATTGACATCTCTGGTGTCTCACCTATTGTCACATCTTAGTCTATACTCGACTCCACCCAATGCTGCTTAGTACAGTAACTTCTTATGCGTCAAAGACAAAATGTTAAATAATGACAAGTAAACGGGTATGTAAAATGATAAATATATCAGTCAACATAAACCAGGAGTTGTTGTCTGGCACATAGGGATTGGGATTTTTCTGCCCATGACATAACTTGAGTGTGGTCAGCACAACTGCGGTGATCCTCAAAACTGCACACCCTAGACATTTGCCTACTCTGCCTTATAAGTGCTTTTTGCTTTGTAGATTGTTCTTTGTGAATGTGTCAGCATCAACACAGAACTGCTAGGGCCTGTGTGATTCCATGTATATTACATTGAACTGCATTCAATTATTATCAGGGCTAAGGTTTGAATTACTGGCTTGTTACCATGAGGCTGATTGATAAGAAGAATTTTAACAGTTCTGGAAAAGATGAATACATCGTAGGGGTCAAATTAAAATTCCTGTGGGGTGCTTAACTCCTTGAATGCTAGATAGATTTTATGAAGGTTTAATCACATAATACTAATTTCCTTGAGTTTTATGAAAGAGTAAATGGTAACTTGGACAATGATATTGCTGTAGATATAGTATACTTGAATTGTACTAAATTCATTTATATGATCCTTCACATGAGATTACAGCAGGGGATCAGCTTAGAAGACCTGGGGCTGGATTCAAATGCAGGTGCTAATTTTATCTCTGCTTTTATCTCCAGGTATTCCCATAGACTTCAATAGGAACATTTTTGATAAAACGGGAGGTAACATTTATCTCTTGAGTTTGAATCCAGCCCAAGATCTGTGCAGGATGGAAAATGACAAAATGCTGGCTGTAAATGTAACCTTTTCAAGTTGATCTAAATTTGTGGAGAACATCAGGGTCCAGTCTGGGCCTGTTTTTTTTTTAATTTGCTTATTAATTATCTTGAAGGGTTATTGAAAGTTTTTTCCCAATCTTTTCAAATGAAGATAATCTATATAATGAAATACAGAGAGAGAACAGGATGTTTTTTTTCTCTGCAGAAACATTTGTATAAATTAGGTAAATGGACAGGAAAGTGGCAGATAAGGTTTAACACAGAAGAATTGTGTATGTGTGTAATATATAGATACAGATTTGGTAGACTTTTTAACAGTGTACAGTGTCAGTCAGTTCCTGTATGAGTCAAAAGGGAACTATCATGTACAAAAATGGATATAGATGAGCAGGATGGGACTATAATTCGCTCTAGAATCCTTGGTATGACCTCATATAAAATATGTGGTTCAGTTTGGGGCATCGGTTAAAAAAGGGCAACAAAGGATAGGAAAAAGTAAATATGCAACTGATAAAGGGATTTAAATATTTTAGTTGTAAGTGATACTAGACAAACTGTGTTTGATTCCATTAGAGAGGAGGCATCAAAAATGGGACTTGATTTCTATTGACAAATATATTCAAGGTCAATACAAAGTACTATCAAAGATCTTAGCAAAAAAATTTGGTATCCTTTAAGATTAGAGAAATGGCAGTTTCTACTAAAACACAGACAGGATTTTTTTATAGTAAAGGCAGAAAGGATGTGCAATTTTTTGCCTCGGAAGACTGTGCTGTGCTGCAGTACAAGTACTGCCTATTTTTGCCTTGGAAGACTGTGCTGTGCTGCTTATCTTTTTGAACAATATAAAGGATGTTGATCAAGGGCTTGATACTATTAGCCCTGCAAGTTTTAAAACAGGCGGTAGTGGTTTTGACAGCACATTTTACTATTATATAAACTGTGCTGTCAACAACAAAAAATGTGCAAAAATGTTCAATGGGAGAGCAAATTTCACCTATTGAACATTAACTAAAAATAGTTGCCTTTGCTATCCTATTCCATGTGGTGGCTTCACTGCATGTTTAGTATGCACTTTTCATGGCGCAGATCCTGTGTCAAGAGAAGGCAGGTACAGAGCCCAAAACAGTTTGTCAAAACCACCGGTATGTGTTGCAAAACTGGTTTCCAAAACATACTTGTGATTGAAAAATAGAAAAAGATTAACCCTATGAGTTCCAGTGGGGTATGCAATGCATTATACAACTTTGCATACCCCACTGGCACTCATAGGGTTAATCTACAAACAGTTTCACACATGTCCCAACAAATAAAAACTTACCAGTAATCATGATGTCTAGCGAGGTCGCGGCCATCTTCTTCTTTTCTTCAGTCTTCTTTTCTTCAGTCTTCTTTTCGTCCTCTGATTTTCTTTCTTCATAAAAAAATCCATTAGTGTTTTATTTTTTTAAATAAAAAAATATTCCCCCAAAGATGCTAATGTTAACCCTTTGAGCTCTGGAGGGGTAGCCTTCCGGTGCTCAAAGGGTTACTATTTGTGGCATCTTGTAAATATCAGATATATTTGAGACATCTTGTTATTATTATATATGAATTTTCCTTCTTGTGTGTGCATATGTTTAAAATTCTTTAACCCTTTGCTTTGCCACCATCTCTGCTGACGGAGGAAGGCATGTGGACTGCAACTCCCAGCCAATCAGCTTCTAGCGGTGTTCGTCATCACCCGGCACTCCAAGGGTTAACAGTAGCATCTATGGGGGAATATTCTATTTATTTTAAAATATAAAACACTAATAGATTGATTTATATTTTCAGAGATGAAAAAAGAAAGAAGATCAGAGGAAGAAACGAAGACAGAAGAGAAGAAAGAAGGAAAGATAAATGAAGAAGCCGGACAGCGAATGACAGGTAAGTGTTACATTTTCTGACTAGTTTTAGTGAACTCTTATTGTTTAACACTGTGAAACAATGACAGTTTTTTTTTCCTTTGATGTTCCCACAATTCGCGCTATTTAGCGTGAGTTGTGGGAACAAAAACTATAATGAGCATCTTGCCAAAATGTGAGTTTTGAACAACAACGCTCTTTTAGCCATGTACCTCGTCTCCAGCAATAGAATTGTTGGGGTACATGGTTGATTCTTTTTGACGCTGCAGTTTTTACTGATAGTAATCGTATCGAGCCCCCAGTGAGATATCTGATTGCCTCTTGGAGACAAAATGGAATTTGTTTACCTACATGGGGCATAATTGGAAATGGTGTCTATCTTTTTTTTTTGCATATCTCTTGATTTACAAAACACGAGGTTAACATGGCAAAAGTTGAACTTGATATTACTTTGCTACTTATTTTTTGTGTACTAAATAATTCTGAAAAAAATACATACGTTTGGTGCCAAGTAACAGCTTCTTCTATTACTACATTGTTCTGTTCTTGGTACTGTGAGAAAGGTACTGTGAATACACACACACTATACACACACAGTATTACTGTGTGCATAAGCATGCATGCATGTGTACATGCCTTGTACCATTTTATTTTCTTAGTTTAGATTTGGTACATGAATAAATAATTTTGTCTGCATAATTTTATCCTTAATATAGTGTTACTCAAAATATATCTTTCTGTTGTTTGAATTTCTTGTTGAATCTGGGGCAAAGTAGCCACAATATGTACACACGCTGATCTCTAAGAAAAAGAGTAGCTAAAAATATAGCCTTTTGTACAACTCAAATATACAGATGGAGTGTTTTTCATCTACACCAAAGGAAAAATCTCAAAGAATTCCTTCAGCACTTGAACAGCTTTCAGCTCTCTGTGGGACTTTCAAATATATAAATATAAAACTAATGTTACTTAGTTGATGTGACATGAGGAAGACGTGCACAGTAAGCTTATGTGATTTTTTTCAATCGTGGCGTGTAAATTTGTGGAAAAAATAATCAGAAAATTCCTTGCTTGAAAATTTGGTATACAAATATATGTCAACCAGTTTTGAATTCTCTTGGCTTTATTCGTGAACAAACTGTGATATTTGGCAGTAATTGTATGTTTATTTCATTGCAATGAATTTGTCAATCATAACCACTGTTATGTACTGTTATAGTTTCGTCCTTTATATCTAAGTATACTGATGTACACCTACACATATTGTGTATCAATGTATTCAAGATATTTGCCCCACAATGGGGCAATCAGATTTGAGCGACTGTGCTTTGAAACTGATTGGCTGGGATGTGCATATGCACATCTTATCCAATGGCTGTGAAGGAATTGGATCAGAGACTACCCATGGCACATGCGCTGTCTCCACTGCCGCCGCCTCTGTGGCTGCACACAGCTGCGGAGACAGTTAAAAGCTATGTATAATATTATTATAAATATTTTTGAATTGCATATCATTGAAGTATAATTTATTATTATGATAGAATATGTTCGGACACTTCTTGGGGGCATTTTGATTTATTCTTGGGCACTCAATACATTCTTTAACCCTGTAAACCCAGAGAGGCCCGCAATGCATTGCAAAGCAATGCGTTGCGTACCTCTCTGCTACTCAAGGGGTTAAACGATGTATAGTTTATGCCTTTTATTAATACTTTTGTTTTATTTTTACAGCTAAAGAGAAAGAAGACTGAAGAGAAGGTAGAAGAGAAGAATTAAATGAAGACAAAATGAGAAGGTCAGTTGATGACAGGTAAGTTTGACACAGATTAATTAACGTTCGGTGCTTGGCAGTAGGTCAGGCACCGATCGTTAGCTTTTTTAACTGTTAAGTTCCCATTATTGCCCTTATTTAACGGCGTTTTGGGAACTTAACACACAAAACGGACATTTGGCCACAAGAACATTTTTGTGGACTAATGTCCGTTGTGCTTTATGCTGGTAGGACATTTGGATACTGACCAAGACCTTTTTCTTTTGTCGTTCGGTATCCATTTTGCTCTACCGGCACTTTTATCTTCAACATTTGGATTGAGCCCTTAATGTATAATATTAGGAAACTATCTCATGACATCATAACTTGTTACACCAGGCAAAATTTACTTCACATGAAGTGTCAATGGAAAGCTGAAAAAAATCCACACCAAATACATAGATTTCAATACATAACTATAACAGCATGCACACAAATCATGTCTAAATAGATGGATTACAAGATATTGAAAAAGTGTCTGGCCTCTGTAACTACCAGTGAACAGTAGAATGTCTGTCCCCCCCAACCTTTTCTCACACAGGCAATGCTATACATAAAAACTGTTTGACTGTCACCCCAACCTTGTTGCACTCTTCCCACTGGTAACCATAGATGAACACATATACTGTCTGGCACAACCTTGTTCCACCGCTCACTGGTTGGTACAGAACTGCACATGATACACTGTCTGACAACCCAACCTGGTTGCACTTTCCATTGTAGCCACAGAACTACACATACACTATCTGACACACACAAGCTTACCTCCACTGTCAACTGGCATTCAGTGCCATATCTTGTCTGACAGCCAAGCATTTTTCCTGTCTTCACTGGTAGTTATAAAACCACATACATAGACTGTCTGATTTCTCAACCTTGTTCCAGTGTCCACTGGTTGTTACATAACTGCATGTACATTGTATGACACCCTGGCCTTGTTCCACTGTCCCACTAGTTGTTGCAGACCTATACAAACTTTTTTAGACACCCAATCTTGTTTCATTGGTATCTGCTGACCCACGCATACAATGTCAGACATAGGGGTGGACGAAAAGTGAGAAAAATTTCCTGCATGACTTTTCATGAAAAACTGATGAT
This sequence comes from Rhinophrynus dorsalis, assembly GCA_037306005.1. Classification (NCBI taxonomy): domain Eukaryota; kingdom Metazoa; phylum Chordata; class Amphibia; order Anura; family Rhinophrynidae; genus Rhinophrynus; species Rhinophrynus dorsalis. The sequence goes on along the minus strand of CM074718.1, from coordinate 641,875,836 downwards.
TTTTCTTTTTTTTTTTTGCAAGTTGTCACCTTTCCACCAATACAAAATGTTCCCCTATTCCAGCAAAAGTTTCTCCTATTCCGACACATTTTTCACATATTATAACGGTTTGTTCGACTCACAGACACAATGGTTTAGGATAAAAACACAGTTTTATTGAATTCACAATACAATAAGAACCCTCACAGGTCCTCTAGTATACAGGCAGTATAATACAGACACACGACAGGTTAATCATACAATTGCCCACACAGGTCCAGTACAAAATAAAGTTACAAGCAGTATATACTGACACAGGTCAGACAAGACTAGTAGTTTCCCAGGACTCTGGTACTGCAAGAGTTAAAGTTCATCAATGGGTGTAAACAGTCCCAAGTGTGAAGGTACTGAGATAGCACTTTATAGAGAGCTTCAGGTCGCCCAAGGCTAGCAGAACAACGTGAACTGCCAGAGTACAACAGATATAGTGTAGTGAGCACTGCCAGAGCAGTAACTGAGGCAAACACTTGCAACCGGCAGGAGCAGTAAATGGAAGACAAGCCAATGGCACACTACCGGAGCAATAATGGAGGCAGACACTTGCAACCGGTATGAGTGGTAACGGAGAACTAGGCCAAAGGCACACTGCCGGAGCAGTAACGGAGGCACACACTAGCAACCTGCAGGATCAGTAGCGGAGGACAAGCCAATGGCAACTACCAGAGCAATCACGGAGACAGACACTTGCAACTGGTATGAGTGGTAACGGAGGACTAGGCCAAAGGCACACTGCCAGAGCAGTAAAGGAGGCACACACTAGCAACCTGCAGGAGCAGTAGCGGAACTGGTGTAGTGTAGTAAGCAAGTGCAACCGGATCGCCTGCAGAATAAGAATGTCGCCGAAGCAACACCAGCTGAAGAAGCAGGAACGTCAATCAAGCCGGGTCGGTACACAGGAACAGGAACGTCAGCCAGGCCGGGTCAGTACACGAAAGCAGGAACGTCAGCCAAGTCGGGTCGGTACACAGGAGCAGGAACGTCAGCCAGGCCGGGTCGATACACAGGAGCAAGCACTGAAGAGAAGTCAGGCAAGCCAAATCGGTACACTGGGAAACACTGAGCAGTAAGCTAGCACTGGTACAGGTACACAAGAAAGGGCACCGTGTGTATATAAAGGCCATACTGGGCGGGATCAATACAGGACAGCCAATGGGAGCACTACACAGGATAACTGACAGGAACAACAAAACAAGGGAGCACTGGCACCGTAATACATATGCTTCCTATGGTGCAACATTTTCCAGCACAATATTACTTTTTCTGAGGGCTGTAGTGGAGAAATAAGTGGCTGAAAGTCAAAGCTGTGAGTCCTACAGCAACATATACCTTGAAAAATGTGTTAGCATGCAGAGTGCATTTGTCCTTTGCCCACAACACTAACTTCCTGCTTAAGTGACATTGGCACATATTCATGATGATGTTAAGTGATAAAAAAAATAAAGTACAACCTACAATGTGGCAGATGTGTATGGTAGCAGTGGTGGGGGACTGGCATGGTGTTATTGGTGACACCTAGTCAAAATTCATCCACCCTGAGAGGAGAGGGATCATCATTATTTATTGCATACGCTGCAGAAACCCTTGCTGCAGTCCGTTTTTGGACTACCACTTTAATCCCATGTTCATGCACTGCTCCACCTTTCGCCCCCCCCTTGTGTATTTACCGGACATTACTCAACTACCGTGTGTATTTTTACTCTCTACAGTACACAACTGATAAAGTGTGATGTCTCGCCTTGGCCCTAAACAAAATTCTCAATGTCATCTGCTGTCCATGAAGTCTGCCTCAGTCACAGAACTCAAATCAGGATCCCAGTCATCTGTCTTTCACTAATATATTTATTTGTTAAATTATTTATGTATGAATTGATTTATTTTTTATTTTTTTTATTTTTTTTTTTAATTCTCCACCCTATTTTATCACAGTGAGTACAAAAAAAATGGAACTAAAAAACAAAATCAATAGATTCTTTCCCCAGACTTCCCCAGCACAGAAACAATAAAAGCAAAGTCAGCAAGCAAATTGGACCACAGCTGCCTGTGTCTTGCCAGTCAGTCACGCCAAATATTGAGGTATTTTGGGTCAACCTCCTTCCTCCCTTCTTCTGCCCCATTGTGCCCCCAGACTCCTCTAATATAGAAAACAAATGTCCTACCCTACACTAAGTTTCAATTTCCCTTTATCTGCCTATCTTCTCTAGCTCAAAAACATGCTTCTTTCTCCTCCCACAAATACAGAATGGCTGCTGTGAGAGCCTGACACCCTTTTATATGGCTGTAGAAAAATAGAGAAAATTTTCATGTGGTGGGAAAATGTTTCTTCCCATTGATTTCAATGTAATGAGCTAGGTGAGATAAGTTTGGAAAATGGCACTTTTCACAGGAAATTATTCAGCAAACATAAAGGGCCATTTTTCAACATATTTTGGTTTGAGGCGAAAGTTTTCACCCATTCCTAGACAGACACCCAGCCTTGTTCCGCTGTCCCACTGCTAGTCATAAACTCACATTAACACTGTCGAACACCCATTATTCTTCCACTGTCCCAATGTTAGTCACAGAACCACATAAGCATGTCCCACTTGTAGTCACAGTTCCACACAAAACACTGTGCAATACTCAGCCTTGTTCCACTGGTAGTCATCTAAAACACAGACACCCCAGCTGTGTTCAATTGTGCTCCTGGTAGTAACAGACCCACACAAATGATGTCTGACAATCACTGTCTAGCACTCATCCTTGTTCCATTAACCCACTGTTAGTCACAGACCTACATAATGCCCAATCTGATATCCCAGCCTAGTTCCACTGTCCCAGTGATAGCTACTTTATTCGAAACACAGCTCCCATCGCTTCCTGCCTCATCAATAGCTTCCATCTCTTCCTCTTCATCTGCAGATCCCATTATATAATCCCTCTCCTCACCTGCAACTCCTGCCCTGTAATATGTTCAGGGCATTTCTAAGTTCTCTGTGTGATGCAGAGATTCGATGGATATTAAGCAACACCTGGGGGCACTTATAGTAAAATCTTAAGTATAGCACATGCTTTTTTACCCAATTTATCCTTCAGGTCCTGACAGGGCACTTCCGTAGTTTTAGTGAGAAGACTCACACATGTATAAATGTGGCCTAAATTTAAACAATATGGATTGTTTGGTATGTGACCATCTACTTGTTCACTTGTCATGTATATTCATTCATATTATTTGAAATAAATATATTATCAATAGTGATTAAAGTTTTTTTTCTCAATTAAAAGTTTATTGAAGACATAGGAGTTTGACATTGTCAGAGGTTACAAGACATACAGTTCAGGCAGACTTCCTGCTTAAAAAAATTGTACACTTAAATACAATGGTTAATTATGGTACGGGATCTAAGAAGTGAGAGTGGGAAGAGACCAGTTATATCCGTTGACCTTTTGCATGAAGCACGAAGTAAAGCTTGTTTTAATTTTTGATTAAAACTTTTAGTGCCAGAGAGGTATGCTGTACAATGTAAAGCAGTGCATAGCACCCCTCTGGCATTCAAAGAGTAAACCTCTTAATGCCCTGAGTAAAAGGTGGTCCTTCTAGTCATGGTTCCACTGAATACTAATGAATGAAACTTGATGACTAGGGATAGGTGACACATTTTACCTCGAATGGCACTTTCACCCTGCTGAAAAATTCCTGTAAAAAAAATTACATTTCTTTTTTACAATTTTTCTGCTTTTTCCATTGCATTAAAATTAATAATAACAATATACCCTCCAAAATGTGGATAATTCCTCATGTATTCATACCATGCCAGTATAAAAGGGGTGTCAGTTTCCCACATGTTGACAGTAGGTGTGAGCAAAAGATCAGAAAAATTTCCTATATAACTTTTCGTAAAAAAAACAAAAATATTCCGCTTTTTTCTCAAAAGTTTTCATTTTCGCCACTTCCAATCATTTTTTGCCTATGTTTCCTATGACTGCAAAATTTCCCACCACAATATGACTTCTTCTGAGGGCTAAAGTGGAGAAATAAATAGCTGAAAGTCAGAGTTGTGAGTCCTACAACAATATATGCCTTGAGACGTTAGTTGGCAGGTAGAGTGCCTTTGTCCTTTGCCCACAGCACTAACTTCCTGCTTATGCAACATTGGCACAGCCATCCTTGAAAAAATAATTCCAGCATAGAATATTCCAGCAGGGCACAACACATGACATCAGTTAAAGCCTCTGTTTTCAACAAAAGAAATGGGCAGCAAGTCAACCGCCAACATTTTGGCAAGTTTACTTTTCCATAGGTGTACTTTTGCATTATATTTGTGCAGGTTTTTACTTTCCAAGAACTTAGTAAGTGTGGGTATCACGGTGCCCGTGCTCCCCTTGCTGTTTTTCTGTCAGTCTATTCTGTGCTTTGCTCCCATTGGCTACTCTGTATTTGTCCCACCCAGTATGGCCTTTATATACTGGGCTCTGGCACCCCTCCGGTGCCCTTTCGTGGTGTTCCTGTACCAGTGCTTGTTTCTGCTCAGTGATTCCCAGTGTACCGACTTGGCCTGCCTGACTACTCTGCATCTTGTCTCCTGCTCCTGTGTACCGACTCGGATTGCCTGACTATTCTTCTGCACCTGCTTCTGTGTACCGACCCGGCTTGGCTGACATTCTTGCTCCTGTGTACCGACCCGGCCCGGCTGACGTTCCTACTCCTGTGTACCGACCCGGTTCGGCTGACGCTCCTGCTCCGTGATTCGACCCGGCTTGACTGACGTTCCTGCTCCGTGATTCGACCCAGCTTGGTTGGTGTTCCTGCTCTGGCTGTCTCTGTTGCCTTGGCGACATCCTGATCCATCAGGCAATTGTGTCTCCGTTACTGCTCCTGCAGAGTACAAGTGGCTTAGTCTCCGTTACTGCTACAGCAGTGTGCCATTGGCCTAGTCTCCGTTACTGCTCCTGCAGATTGCAAGTGTCTGCCTCCATTACTGCTACGGCAGTGTGCCATTGGCCTAGTATACATTACTGCTCCTGCAGAGTGCAAGTGTCTGCCTCCGTTACTGCTACGGCAGTGTGCCATTGGCCTAGTCTCCGTTACTGCTCCTGCAGAGTGCGAGTGTCTATCTCCGTTACTGCTACGGCAGTGTGCCATTGGCCTAGTCTTCGTTACTGCGCCTGCAGAGTGCGAGTGTCTGTCTCCGTTACTGCTATGGCAGTGTGCCATTGGCCTAGTCTCCGTTACTGCTCCGGCAGAGTACGAGTGGTCTGGTCTCCATTACTGCTACGGCAGTGTCCTATGTTGCTCAATTCCTGATATTACTCTGGCCGTTCACGTTTGTTCTACTAACCTTTTTCAGGGTGTTACGCATCCTTAAGCTCTCTATATGGAGAGAGCTCCATCACAGACCTCTCTGCACATGGGACTGTTTACACTCATTGAAGACCATTAACCCATGCAGTACCTTTCTCCTGGAAATTCAAAATATTCTGCCTGACCTGTATCAGTATAGACTGTTATGGACTTTATGGTTATTCTGGACCTGTGTAGGCCTATGTATATGTAACCTGTCATGTGTCTGTATTATTCTTCTTAAATACTACAGGACCTGTGAGGGTTATTATATTACTGTCATTTCAATAAAACTGTGTTTTATCCTAAACCACTGTGTCTGTGTGTCGAACAAACCGTTACAGTGGGATGACAGTACATAGTAGAAGTACTGTGTAACTTTATTGCTTTAAAGCTATTACTTGTGGAGGTGGTGGGGGTGGTGGTGGCAGTACATAGTAGAAGTACTGTGTAACTTTATTGCTTTAAAGCCATCACTTGTGGAGGTGGTGGGGGTGGTGGCAGTATGTGTAGGCACTCTATGACTCTTGTCATCTCCTACAGCAAACCCACAGTCATAATGCCCCTCTGCAGCAGGAGACATACATGTTATTTGGAATGAACAATCTATTGTCAGTGACACAATCTCTGACACAGCAATAACATCACTACCGTTTTCTTCCCAAGAGCCCTGGGAACTTTATGGAGTGCTTCTCCTTTGCCTTCCAGTTAAAGTTATGGCCTTTCAGCTAATGCTATGGTCATGTCATCATGTCTCTCACTCCTCTCTTAAGAAGAGGAGGATGCTGGAGGGATATATTGTAGATCTAATCATCATCATCATCAGTCATCATCAGGTCATCCTCAGCATTGCCTGCCACTTCTTGCCCACTACCCTTGTATTTCTCAAAGCTTTTAGAGGTGTCAAACAATTTATTTTTACTTTCACAAAGTTCTTTGAGGACAGGTGTTTTGGTGCTTGTTTGTCTCACTATCAGATACAGCAGTTCGATCAGCTGCTACACCTTCATGCATTTTACCACTGACATCATCAACACTAGAATGTGACTTGTTTTCATCTTCAGTGTTCTTATACTTTTTTTTTTATAGTACTGGCTCTGGTGGCAGCGATGGTGGTGGTGGAACTTTTGGTGGGACCTTGACCAACTGCATCCTCCCTGGGAGGAGAGGGATCATCATAATTTATTGCAAACACTGCAGCAACCATTGCTGCAGTCAGTTTTAAAACTACCACTTTACTCACACATCCTTGCACGGCTCCTCCTTCCCCCCTCCACATTCCCCTTGTGCGTTTGTTAGACATTTCTCCACTTCTGTGTGTGTTTTTGCTCTAAAATATACAATAAAACTGATAGAATGTAATGTCTTGCCTTGGCCCTCAACAAAATTCTCAGTCTTGTCTGCTATCTATCAAGTCTGCTTCAGTCAAACAGCTCAGGTCAGGGTCCCAGTCGGCTGCCTGTTACATTTTATATATATATATATATATATTTATTTATTTTTTAAATTAATTTTTTACAGTTGTCCTCTTTATCTTTTCAGTGTTGAAACAAAAAATGTATAACTAAAAAACAAAATCAACAACTTCTGTCACCAGACAGAGATAATAACAGCAAGATCAGCAAGGAAACTGCTTGGACCGCACCTACCTGTGTCTTTCAGATCAGTCAGACAAAATGTTGGAGTATTTGGGGCCAACCTCCTTTCTCCCTTCTCACACCCCCAGACATGTCCAACACAGATAGAATAATAACAGCAGGATAAGCAAGAACATCGGACTCCAGCTGCCTATGTCTGTCAGTCAGTTTCAAAAAAATTAGGTTATTTGGGGTCAACCTCCTTCCTCACCCCAGAGTTCCCCCAGACTAAGCTTCAATTCCCCTTTATTTACCTATCTTCTCTAGCTCAAAAAGTGCTGTTTTCTCCTCTCACAAACACAGAATAGCATGCTGATACCCTTTTATATGGCTGCAGGAAAAGAAGAGAAACTGCCTTGTGTTGGGGAGAAATTCTGTCTTCCCATTGATTTTGAAAAAAGCAGGAAAACAGCACTTTCCCCTGGAAATTTTTCACCAGGTGGGAAGTGAAATTTTTCGGCTAGTTTGATTTGAGGTGAAAATTTTCACCCAACCCTAGTTGTTAGTTTGTGCTTTGAATAGGGAAAGAATGCAGTTGAATTTTGATGGTGCAGATGACAAGCAAACAGAGCAGAGATGAAGTTGTTTTCTTGGAGGTAGACATTTCTCTGTTTACAGGGGGTGTGAAGAGAAAAAGCAAAAAACTAAACCTTTTTGACTCTAAAGTGACAGTCAATAACATTAAGACAGGCAGGTGATATAATTTCCTACTTGTGCTGTCTGAGTATCTCCCGAGTGAGGCAGATTAAAATGCATCATACATCCAAGAGACAAACAGACAAGCACTACTTACTTGATGCTGTGTGTCCTAACACAAACACTCCTACTAACACAAGAACAAGAGATACAGGCATATACAGAGGTGTAGTGTTGCTGCATACCTGCATGTAAGGTGTGCTTTGTCTTTTATTGAAAACTACATATTCTGAAGCTAACAGGTCTACCCTTATCCTTTATTGCACTGTAAAAATTAAAACTGCACTGATGATGGAAAGGAAAGAAAACCTGCTTCTGAAATTTTTACATCTACATATACAGCTATCTGTAGATGCAGACGTACAGGAAAAGAGGGGAAGCTGGAATTGCTTATGGCTGCAGGATCAGCATAGTTAGTTTAAAAAAGAATGTAAAGAAAAAAACATTTTTACTAACAGGTGAGAGAGTCAGGCAGGAGATTCCTTGATCTGAGCTTTGACTGAGGCTGACAGTGACAGATAGTAGAGTCATCCATCAGATCATTTTTATCTCCTTTGGCACTAGAGACATCTCCAATGCATTGCTTTAAAAATGTCTCTAAAAGCATCCAAAGAGTTCAAGATCAAAACAATTACTAACACTGTAAAAGTTTTTAGGTCTGACAATGGTAACAAATACAGAGTCAGATTATCTATTAGGTTCCTAGTAGACAATTTCCCAGACACCAAATTTTGCAGTGCACCTACACTGTGCTAGTCACTCCTACATTCTGTTATTGGTGTAGAGCAATCCCAGTGAACCTACCCAAAACAATCACCCCTAGCTCACAGCAGCCATTTTAGTTTATATGGCATTTCACTGCCAACTTAGATTCAGTTGAAAGAGCATGGAGAACTGAAATCCTTCCTGCCATTCTGTACCTCATTATACCCATAAAATGCAATGAATATGTGTACTTATCAAGTCATCTGTGGCTTACATCAGCCCTGGAAAAGACCTGTGGGAGACTGAATGTCATACAGAGGCAGGCCCATTCACGGGCATAATTCCACAATTAATTGATGGCACAAATAATCTAAATAGATCTATATTGACTAAAACAATGAGAGTGATTTAATAAAAGGAACTGGATGAATTATATGGCAAACAAACTGTACCACAGCAGATAAAAAGCTTCAGCTGATAATTCTTAAGTCCATGTATGCTAGACAGGTCTGCAGTACATTGCTGAACATTGTTTTGGAGGTCTCTCTAAAAACTAAAAGATATTAAAGTCCCTTCAAATAAATAGGGATTTTGATACATTTTATTTGTTCCTTGTGGTGCATTTGGTTTCTCCAGAACTTCTGTTCTTTATTTGTATATATGGCCCAGTGACTGTCTGAAGCCCTATTTGCACTGCATGCAGACAGTGGTCATTATAAGTGGTGTTATTTTGTTGTTTTTTAACGTATTTTAAGATATAGCACACAACATTAATACAGTCCAAAAAAATACATTAAAAACACTGAGGTTGATGTATTTAGAACTGGAGTAATTCTGGGGCAAACCAAATACACCATAGTGGGCAAATAAACATTCCACAAATTTGCATGGGGCTTTTAGCCACTTGAAGGCTCAGGAGATCTCAAGCGTATTGTGAGGCAATATGTTCGAACTGAAGGGGATACAATTCACAATTAAATCAATACTTTGGAATACCTTTTTATTTGGACTAACAGTTATATATTTTAAGACAACCTTTCAAAAGGTTGACTCTCTTCCTCAGGCCAAGCAATACTGAATCACAAAGTCTGTTCAATTACACAGTCTGTTCAAAACAATGTTCCTGACATCAAACCCAAATGAGAAGTACAGTTCTGAAGTTGTGACTAATCTGATTGGGCTCATTCTCTCACACAACTGCTTCATCTTCAACAAAGAGACACCTTCAAATTATGGGAATAGCTAGAGGAACAATGATGGAACCTCAAAATGTCAGTCTGTTTATGGCATATCTTGAAGACACATTTTTAGCAACACCTAATATAAAACCTTCATATACCACCACTATATCAATGATATCTTTATTATATGGACAGAAGAACAGTGCCTGAAAGAATTTTGTAGCTCATTCAATTAATTTCAGCCATCACTCAAATGAGAATGGATTGTTCTGCAGAGTCTGTAAACTATCTAGATACTACACTATCATTGAAGAGGAACAAACTTAGCACATCGATATAAAAAAAAATCCACAGACCTATGTGACTCCCACATACTAAAAAGGCCATTACACACAACCAAGCAACCAGATACCACTGAATATGTTCTTACCAAGAGAAGCAGAATAAGAACCTTAAATCCCTGGATAAATCATTGAAAGAAAAGTCTTACAAGTTAAAGACCAATTTTCATGGAAGTATGTGCTGAAATATATGGAGAAAAAAGAATCACAATCATACCACTACTATCAAATACAACCCGGGACTAGAACATATGTGAAAAAAAATTGTTCGACAACCAATTATAAATAATGATGTGACATTAAAAGAAGTATTACCCACACCACAAATCCTCACATTTTGGCTGCCTAGAAACCCCAAACAAAAATGAATACGTAGAAAATACCCTAATGACACTGATCATACATTCAGTGAGACAAAACCATGCAATGGCACTTGCTGCTAACTTTGTACACATAAACAAATCCATCATCACCATCCATACCAAAGGGACTTTTTTAACTAGCGGTGGGAGAAAAGCGTGAAAAATTTCCTGCATGACTTTTCGCAAAAACTTGCAGATTTTTCTCTTTTGCAGCGAAAAATTTTGCCTTTCCGCCTATGCAAAAATGTCCTCCTTTTTGCCTGTTTTAACACATTTTCCGCCTATGTTAACACATTGTTTGCCTGTTTTAACACATTTTTTTCACCTATATTTCCTATAGGTACTACATTTCCCACTGTAATATTACTACTTCTGAGGGCTGAAGTTTAGAAATAAGTGGCTGAAAGTCAAAGTTGTGAATCCTACAGCAACATATGGCTTGAAAAATGTGTTAGCATGCAGAATGCATTTGTCCTTTGCCTCCAACACTAACTTCCTGCTTAAGTGACACTGGCACATATTCATGATGGTGTCAAGTAATAAAAAAAATAAAGTATAATCTACAGTGTGGCAGATGTGTATTCTAGTGGTGGTGGTGGTGGAGGACTGTCATGGTGTGATTTGTATATCTATTTTTACTAGTGATGAGCGGGCACCCCAATGCTCGGGTGTTCGGGTGCTCTGACCGAGCACCCCCTGAGGCTCGAGTGCTCGGCCGAGCACCCGAGCCCCATTGAAGTCAATGGGAGGACTCGAGCATTACACCAGGCACCCCCTGCTCTGATGAGGGGAGGGTGCCTGGTCCATAGGAAAAGGGCAGAAAAGGATGGAAACACCACAGAAATGGTTCAGGGACAGCATAGGGAGGATGTCTGGATGCATCTTGGACTCCAACATCGCTGCTGGGAACGATCTTTCGCCCGTAGTACGCCATTTTTACAGACTGACCATAAAACACACAAAAAGGAAAATAAAAACGACTTTAGGCGAAAAATTGTTACCAAACAATATTTGCTGTATATTTACTTGTATATCATCTGCAAATTCTCCCAAAAATTTCCTTGATTTTCAGAACTGAGGCCATGATTAAGAGGGAAACGTGCGCAGAGGCAAATTCTCCCAAAAATTTCCTTGATTTTTAGAACTGAGGCCATGATTAAGAGGGAAACGTGCGCAGAGGCAAATTCTCCCAAAAATTTCCTTGATTTTCAGAACTGAGGCCATGATTAAGAGGGAAACGTGCGCAGAGGCAAATTCTCCCAAAAATTTCCTTGATTTTCAGAATTGAGGCCATGATTAAGAGGGAAACGTGCGCAGAGGCAAATTCTCCCAAAAAATTCCTTGATTTTCAGAACTGAGGCCATGATTAAGAGGGAAACGTGCGCTGAGCTGACCATCTAAAACATTATGGGTGAGGGTCTGCTGCAGAGCTGACCATCCTAAACATTATATGCGAAGGCCCGCTAGTGAGCTGACGCTATAAAACATTATATGAGAGGGCCCGCTAGAGAGCTGACCCAATAAAACATTATATGAGAAGGCCCGCTGGTGAGCTGACCTATATAAAAATTGTCAAACAGGGCCCGCTGGTGAGCTGGCCCTATATAAAAATTATATCACAGGGCCCGCTGGTGAGCTGGCCCTATATAAAAATTATAGCACAGGGCATATGGAAGAGGAGGAGGAGGATGAGAAGATTAAGAGTCAACCATATACCCGTTTTTTGGGTGGAAGGGGTGAATGGGAATACAGAGTATTCACATCATTGTAAATAACATATATAAAGTGAGTTTATGTTCCCCCGGGGCTTTCCTCCAGTGGAGTGGAGAAGTCAGGGGAAATCCAGGCCTTGTTCATTTTTATAAGTGTCAACCTATCAGCATTGTCGGTGGAAAGGCGGATACGCTTATCTGTTATGATGCCACCAGCAGCACTAAATACCCGCTCAGACAGAACGCTGGCGGCAGGGCAGGCCAGCACCTCCAAGGCGTAGAGTGCCAGTTCATACCACGTGTCCAGCTTGGACACCCAGTAGTTGTAAGGCACAGAGGGATCATTGAGGACGCTGACACGGTCTGCTACGTACTCCTTCACCATCTTCCAAAACTTTTCCCTCCTTGTGACACTAGGCTGCGCATCAGGGTGAGGGTGCTGGCGGGGTGTCATGAAGGTGTCCCACGCCTTGGAGAGTGTTGCCCTGCCTTTCTCGGAACTGCTGTGTGCTCCCCTTTTCTCCCCTTCTCGGTTGGCCAAGGTAGCACGTACTCTGCCACCAGCGTTGTCAGATGGAAAATTTTGGAGCAATTTTTCAACAAGAACCTTCTGGTATTGCACCATTTTGCTTGTCCTCTCCACCGGAGGAATGAGAGATGAGAAATTCTCTTTGTAGCGGGGGTCCAGAAGGGTGAACACCCAGTAATCCGTGTTGTTTAAAATGCGTATAACGCGTGGGTCACGGGAAAGGCAGCCTAACATAAAGTCAGCCATGTGTGCCAGAGTACCAACAGTCAAGATTTCGCTGTCCTCACCAGGAGGATGACTCTCAATATCCTCATCCTCTTCCTCCTCTTCTGCCCACCCACGCTGAAGAGATGGAACTAAAGTTCCATGGCTACCCTCTGTAGCGGAGGCAACCGTGTCTTCCTCCTCCTCCTCCTCCGCCTCCTCCAATTGTCGCTGAGAAGACGAAGTGAGGGTGCTCTGGCTATCACCTTGTGTAAGCTCTTCCTCCCCCATTTCCACCTCTTCCACATGCAAAGCGTCGGTTTTAATTGTGAGCAGCGAGCGTTTCAGTAGACACAGAAGTGGGATGGTTACACTGATAATAGCGTTATCGCCGCTCACCATCTGTGTCGATTCCTCAAAATTGCGTAAAACCTCGCAGAGGTCTGACATCCATTCCCACTCCTCACTTCTGATTACAGGAAGTTGAACGGAGAGGCGACGACCGTGTAACAGCTGGTACTCCACTACTGCCCTCTGCTGCTCACAAAGCCGGGCCAACATGTGGAAGGTGGAGTTCCAGCGCGTGCTCACGTCACACAGCAGCCGGTGAGCTGGCAATTGTAAGCGCTGCTGCAGCTTCAACAGGCCGGCCGAAGCTGTAGATGACTTACGGAAATGTGCACACACGCGGCGCACCTTGGTCAAGAGATCATGCACATTGGGGTAGGTTTTTAGAAATCGCTGCACCACTAAATTAAATACATGCGCTAGGCATGGTACGTGTGTGAGCTTGCCGAGCTCCAAAGCCGCCACCAAGTTACGCCCATTATCACACACAACCATGCCTGGTTGCAGGTTGAGTGGCGAGAGCCACTGCTCGGTCTGGTGACTAATCCCCTGCAACAGCTCTGAGGCCGTGTGCTGTTTGTCCCCAAGGCAGATCAGCTTCAGCACGGCCTGTTGACGCTTCCCCACTGCAGTGCTACACTGCTTCCAGCTACTGGCTGATGGGGGAGTGGCGCTGCGTGTAGAGAATTCGGAGGTGGAAACGGAGGAGGAGGAGCCAATAACGTAGGTGCTGGTGGAAACCCTGATGGAGGTAGGGCCCGCAATCCTCGGCGTGGGTAGCACCCGTGCCATCCCAGGGTCCGAGTCGCTCCCAGCCTCCACGACATTCACCCAGTGTGCCGTCAGGGAAATGTAGCGTCCCTGGCCACAAGCACTTGTCCATGTGTCAGTCGTTAAGTGGACCTTCCCAGTAACTGCGTTGGTCAGGGCACGGGTGATGTTACGGGACACATGGTGGTGTAATGCGGGGATGGCACACCGGGAAAAGTAGTGGCGGCTGGGGACCGCGTACCGAGGGACAGCTGCTGCCATCAGGCTGCGGAAGGACTCAGTGTCCACAAGCCTAAATGGCAGCATTTCGATGGCCAGTAATTTGGAAAGGTGTGAGGTTAGTGCTATGGCCTGTGGGTGGGTGGCTGGGTACTTTCTCTTGCGCTCAAATGCCTGGGGTAACGACATTTGGACGCTGTGCTGGGACAGGGAAGTGGATGTGGTCGCTGATGGTGCTTCAGATGGTACAGGTGCAGGGCGGGAGGTATGCGGGCCTGCGCCTTCGACAGGCGATTGGCTGGCACCGAAAACAGGGGAAGAGGAGGCAGTGGTGTGGCCTGCAGACACAGATGGGCGATCCAGGCGTTCCTCCCACTTACTACGGTGCTTGGATGCCATGTGTCGGATCATGCTGGTGGTGGTGAGGTTTCTAGTGTTCATGCCTCGGCTCATTCTGGTGTGGCACAGGTTGCAAACTACAATTCTTTTGTCGTCCGCACTTTCCTTAAAAAAACGCCATACCGCGGAACACCTACCCTTTGGCAAGGTAGATTTACGCAAGGGGGTGCTCCGTGGAACATTTGCGGGCCGGTTTGGTGCGGTCCGCCTTCTTTCTGTAGCCACACCACTGCCTCTTCCAGCCTGTTGCGGTGCTGCAGATGGCTCACCCTCAGGACTGCTGACATCGCTCGGCTCTACACCTTCCCAGGTGGGGTCAGTCACCTCATCGTCCACCAAGTCCTCCTCCAATTCCTCACTCTGATTATCCTCCTCAAGTCTTGATCCCACCACATACTCAGTCATTGACAACTGTATAACATTCTCCTCAACAAGGTCTTGAGACGGAAATAGTGGTTGATTTAATGGCAACTGTGTCTCATCATCATCATCATCATCCACTACTTCCTTTGACCTTAAATGCCGTTCACATCTGTCATCTTCTTGTGATTGGGTAGCCTCTAGAGGTTGTGAATCAGGGCACAAGATGTCATGTTCCTCTGCAAGCGTGCTTGGAGAGAGGGTCAAATGAAGGATTGGTGATGAGACGAGCTCCTCACTATATCCCAGTATGGGATCACTTCTTTGACCAGACCGTGTATGGTGGGAGGAAGGATGATCAGAGTGAGGATTATTTTGACCAGACTCTTGGCTACTGAGAGTGGACTTGGTGTAAGACAGGGTGGTGCTTAACCGACTGGAAGCAGTATCAGCTGTCATCCAACCGACCACCTGTTCGCAGTGGTCGGACCTCGAGAGTGATGTCCTGCGACGCCCTGTAAAATTACACATGAAGCTAGGTATGGTGGATGTCTTTCTTTCTTGTGCTCTGGCACCAGGCACAGTTTCTCCGCGTCCTGACCCGCGCCCTGAACTTTCAGGATCACGTCCACTTAATCGTCCCTTTTTACCCGCCTTCTTCATCTTACACAGAATATGTGACTTTAATATTTGAGTTTGAAAACTTAACAGTATTTCTTACTATTCTGCAACTGTGCAGAGTACACAGAATAGGCTGCTAAACGGCGGTGATACACACTGAATGGAATATGTGACTTTGATATTTGAGTTTGAAAACTTAACACTATTTCTTACTATTCTGCAACTGTGCAGAGTACACAGAATAGGCTGCTAAACGGCGGTGATACACACTGAATGGAATATGTGACTTTAATATTTGAGTTTGAAAACTTAACACTATTTCTTACTATTCTGCAACTGTGCAGAGTACACAGAATAGGCTGCTAAACGGCGGTGATACACACTGAATGGAATATGTGACTTTAATATTTGAGTTTGAAAACTTAACACTATTTCTTACTATTCTGCAACTGTGCAGAGTACACAGAATAGGCTGCTAAACGACGGTGAAACACACTGAATGGAATATGTGACTTTAATATTTGAGTTTGAAAACTTAACAGTATTTCTTACTATTCTGCAACTGTGCAGAGTACACAGAATAGGCTGCTAAACGGCGGTGATACACACTGAATGGAATATGTGACTTTGATATTTGAGTTTGAAAACTTAACAGTATTTCTTACTATTCTGCAACTGTGCAGAGTACACAGAATAGGCTGCTAAACGGCGGTGATACACACTGAATGGAATATGTGACTTTAATATTTGAGTTTGAAAACTTAACACTATTTCTTACTATTCTGCAACTGTGCAGAGTACACAGAATAGGCTGCTAAACGGCGGTGACACACACTGAATGGAATATGTGACTTTAATATTTGAGTTTGAAAACTTAACAGTATTTCTTACTATTCTGCAACTCTGCACACTACACAGAATGTGCTGCTAAACTGCGGCGAAGCACACTGAATGGAATATGTGACTTTGATATTTTAGTTTGAAGACTTAACAGTATTTCTTCCTATTCTGCAACTCTGCACAGTACACAGAATGTGCTGCTAAACTGCGGCGAAGCACACTGAATGGAATATGTGACTTTGATATTTTAGTTTGAAGACTTAACAGTATTTCTTCCTATTCTGCAACTCTGCACAGTACACAGAATGTGCTGCTAAACTGCGGCGAAGCACACTGAATGGAATATGTGACTTTGATATTTTAGTTTGAAGACTTAACAGTATTTCTTCCTATTCTGCAACTCTGCACAGTACACAGAATGTGCTGCTAAACTGCGGCGACGCACACTGAATGGAATATGTGACTTTGATATTTTAGTTTGAAGACTTAACAGAATGTGCTCTAATCTGCAACTTTGCACACTAAACAGAATGTGCTCTAATCTGCAACTTTGCACACTAAACAGAATGTGCTCTAATCTGCAACTTTGCACACTAAACAGAATGTGCTCTAATCTGCAACTGTGCACACTAAACAGAATGTGCTCTAATCTGCAACTTTTCACACTAAACAGAATATTTTTTTTTTTTTTTTTTTTTTTTCCCCCCCACACAAAATAACCTGCTGCCCCCACACACAGTAGTCCTAAAAAGGACTTTTGGTTCTTTTTTTTCACAATTTTTGTTTTTTTCCTCCCTACGCTGCCTTTCCCTTCCTATCCTCAGCTCTCCCTGGCTCAGACTGAGCCGAACTCGATGGTCAGGTGCTATACAGCACCCGACCACGGGTTCTGGCCAGCCAATCAGTGTAATGCCAGCAGCCAACATGGCTGCTGGCATTACACCGATGTCAGAGCCTCCCTGCACGTTTATTGGCTGCGCAGCAGCCGCAAAACGTGCGGGGAGGAGACCCGAAAATGGCGGGCGAGCACATGCGGTACTCGTACGAGTACCTCCATGTGCCGAGCAGAGCGATGCTCGAGCCGATCCGAGCATCGGCCGAGCATGCTCGCTCAACACTAATTTTTACCATTGTCATACTCTATCCTGCTTCTCAGATTATTGACAGACATTACGTATTGGTCATAGCAGTGGTCCCAAGTGGGGTAGATGGTGGTAACCTTTCTTCACATCCCTCCTCCACCTTCTCATCTGTACTGATTTTAATATATTTGTCCTGGCTTTGTCATATGTGGTTTCTGCTACTACTACTACTGGAACTAGATGCTGATGTAATTCTACTATGAATACTACTAGGTGTCAAAGGTGCAGCTCTTACAGCAGCAGCACCAGAGGTTCTCATCATATCTAACACTGTGGTTGTTAACCTGTGTTGCTGTTGCTGGGTACTCAAAACAGGTATGTGTGGCTGAGTGGGACTTGGACTTTGAAGAGGCGATGATGCTGATGATGACTGATAGGGTGACTGTGCTTTTTGACATCTGTACTTGTCCAAAATCAGACTTTACAATGGCTTTCTCAAACACTTTATATACAGGCACAGTGCTCCTTAAAAGTGGCGGAAGATACAGCCTTTGACTTTCTGCTAACCTTATAGCCCTGTCATCATCCTCACTCTCAACTTCATCTGTATCTGAACAAGAGAAGGATGCTTGAGGGATATATTCTAGATCTGCATCATCATCAGTCATCATTAGGTCATCCTCAGCAGCATCAGCATCACCTGACACTTCTTGCCAACTACCTTATATTCCTCTAAGCTTTTAGAGGTCTCAAACAAATTCTTTTTACTTTTACTGTAACAAAATTTACTACTACTCTGAGGACAGGTGTTTTGGTGCTTGGTTATCTCACTGTCTGATGCAGCAGGTGGTTCAGCTGCTACACCTTCTTCTAATATGCTATTGCCAGTATCTATATTTCTACTGGCACTGGTGGTGCTGGAACTAGTTTTCCTGGGACGTTGACAAACTGCATCCTCCCTTGGATTAGAGGGATCATCACCATTGATTGCACACACTGCAGCAACCATTGCTGCAGTCAGTTTTTGAACTACTACTTTATTTTCACATCCCTACACTGCTCCACCCCTCCCCCTTCACCTTGTGTGTTTGCTGGACATTACACAACCACACTGTGTTTTTTACTGTATGGTACACAACACAACTGATGGAACTGTATGATGCCTTGCCTAAGCCTAGTCAGCTGTCTGTCACTGTCATCTAAGATATTTTGTTTTTTATTCTTTTTTATTTATTTATTTATTTTTAAATTGCCCACCCTGTTGTCTTATCACAGACTGTCCAAAAAAATTATAACTGAAAAACTAAATCAACAACGTCTTTACCCAGACTTCCCCACCCAGCACAGAGACAATAGTAGCAAGATCAGCAAGCAAATAGGTTCCTATCTGCCTGTGCCTTGCCAGTCAGTCACATGGAATTTTGGAGTATTTGGGGGTCAACCTCCTTCCTCCCTTTTTATCCCCTAGAGTGTCCCCAGACTCCCCAAATTCAGAGAACAAATGTCTTACCTAAAGGACTCCCTAAACTAAGCTTCAATTCCCCTTTATTTGCCTACCTCCTCTAGCTCAAAAACGTGTTGCTTTCTCCTCTCACAAACACAGAATGGCTGCTGTGAGAGCCTGGCTGTAGAAAACTTTCCAGTGCTGTAGAAATATTTTTCTTTCCATTGATTTCAATGGGCAGAAAAGGCAGGAAAAATCAGAAAAACTGCACTTTTCTCAGTAAATTATTCACCAAGCGGAAAGTGCCATTATTCGCCGATTTCAGTTTGAGGCAAAAATGTTTCGCCTATCCCTACTTTTAACATCATGGAATCATACTGCTGCACATCCAAGAATATAGTAAATATAGTGAAATCATTAAGTGCCACCAAGGATGCTACAATGGTGAAATATGCCAAATATTACAAGCAAGGGAAAAATAAAAACAAATCACAATGAAGAAAATGACTGTACTACAGTTGAATATCATTTATCCTCAACCAGATCACACAAAGATCATTTTAAAAAGCACCCAAGAAAGAAAGACATGTGGACTAAGGATGATAGTTGTCATGGGACTTTATAAAGGTCTAGGGGCTCGATTTAAAGGCAGCCGTTAACCAAAAAAATCACTAACGGGTGCGTTAACCCTTTGCGTGCCAGAGTGGTACGGAACGCATTGCTTTGCAATGCGTTCCGTACCACTCTGGCACTCAAAGGGTTAAGTGTCATGTTGCAATTCAAAGATCCGTCTAAAGAACCGCTAACGGCAGTTGCAGAATCCTTACGGCCGATACACTTACGTGCATTCAGACGCATGAAACAACATACCCCAGAGCTATTCAAAGGCTTGCGGTACTGATAACGGCTGAAAAAAAGACGCACCTAACGGCTAAAAGTTAAGACCCACTTTTCACACACGTTAGACACTTAACGGCCAAAACTAAACACCCGTTACAGAGGAAAAGACACAAAAGGCTTACCGCACAACCATGTAAATGGGAAAATTAACCCGTGCAATGCCAAAACAACACAAAAACATGCACACACAGCACAAATCACTACACACACAACAACAACCAACACCACAGGAACAATGACACACAAAAAAACAACAACACAACATGGCACGGAACAATGGGGGTCATCACACAAAGTGGACCCTGCAAATACAAGCTCACCTGGGCAACATCAACACGCGACCTGCACCCCACAACTGCACGCCCGCAAATGGCACACACAGAACAAGCACAACACACCACATCTTATAACACACACACACCTGCTAACACTTACCTGGACACAAACAACTCACCATTGGTCAGCACTCACCTCATCACCACACCTACACAACGCCCTAGCAAGTACTTAAAGGGACAACTCAACACACTCACTTGTGGCTTGTTTTCCACTCAGGGAGGGAGAGAGAGAGATAGACAGAGAGAGAGAGAGAGAGAGAGAGAGACAGACAGACAGACAGACAGACAGATAGATAGATACAGATAGATAGAGACAGATAGAGAGAGCAAACAGTATGTTGGGTTACATATTGTTGCGAAGACTGCGGAGAAGGCGTGCAAGGGAGAGAGCTAGGGAACATCAGCAAACTCCAAGCACGCCTCATCAACAGCCTTCACCTGTTGCAAGTGAGGAGGCTCTGGCTCAGCAGCCACACAGGAGTCCATCCCCACCTGGAGGGCACAGGATGTATAGACGACCACCAAGGCCAAGGGTATACCGCCCAAGGGTCACACTCTTTGGAATGGCTGATGACGAGGTCATTGATCGCTACAGGTTGAGGCCTAACAGCATCATTGCCTTGTATGAGGTCATCAAGGAGCAGGTGGATCCCATCTACATCCACAACCATGCCCTAACTGGCCTGCAGAAACTACTCTGTGCCATACACTTCATGGCAAGCGGGGCCTTCCAGTCCACTGAGGGTTACGCATCTGGCATGTCACAGGCCACATTCTCCAGAGTGCTGGCCCAGGTCCTGCCAGCCCTCAAAAGCAAAGCCAGTACCTATATACATTTTCCCAGCACCGACATGGACTGGATACACGTCAAGCAGGCCTTTTACGCAAAGGGAGGCATGCCCAGGGTCATGGGTGCTATAGATTGCACCCATGTCTGGATTAAGGCCCCAGCACGTGACGCACATATATTCATCAACAGGAAGAACTTCCACTCCATCAACGTGCAGATGGTGTGTGACAGCAACATGAGGATCATGAATGTCTGTGCAAAATATCCTGGCAGCACACATGATGCATACATTCTACAAAACTCCTCAGTCCACAGAGATTTTGAGAATGGAACCTTTACAGGGGGATGGCTAGTGGGTGAGTTCACAAAACAAAATCACACCACATACACAGGCGTACACACCACTCAGCTCAGCATGCACCTGACCCACAGCTACTACGTCCACCACACAAAACATCATTCACACAACATGTGCTCCCTGTTTCACCATGTCACTCACATTACACAGGTGATGCTGGCTATGGATGCAAGTCCTGGCTACTGACCCCTCTGGCCAATCCCCAAACACATGCCCAGGAAAGCTACAACCAGGCTCATGCCAGAACCAGGAATGCTATTGAGTGGACATTTGGGCTCCTCAAGTCAAGATTCCGATGTCTGGACCACTCTGGTGGAGCACTGCAGTATGCACCGGCTAAGGTGTGTGACATCATTGTGGCGTGCGCAATACTGCACAACATCGCAGTGGACACCAGGCTGCTGGAGCACATCCCGGACCCCCCCATACAGGAAGTGGCCATGGACATCGGGCATGTGGAGGAGACCATGAGAGGGGCACAGATCAGAGACAGGCTCATCACGGAATACTTCACCAGTGAGTATAACACATGCATGCAAACAATCCATGCAAGTCCCCCATCAGTCCTGTGACACTAACCACACTGCACATTTTGTTCTGTCTCACCCCACAGGAACAGTGACACAGCACTGCACTGGCAGTGGACGTGGAAAATTGTGTGTGTGGACTCAACAACCATCCTCCATTGCACTCTCCACGTTGACATACAGACCCCAAGGATATCACGCACACCCCCAGGAGAAACAAGGTACAACATATTACCCATGTTCATCACCTTACACGGCTTGATTGACAGCAACTAACTGGATATGCCATGATTATAGCCTGAACAACCATGCTAGCCCAGTAGCGAAAGAGTATTATCTAATGATATGCATTAGAAGGGACATCAGACTCAATATGGGACCTGTACTGTGCTACAGCTGAGAAGAGCAGCACAGGGGTGGATGTTTAGTGGTATGGGCACACAATGTAGAGGTCATGAGACGTAGATCAGATTACCACGGACTCCATGCAGACCTGTGAGTGTGCAGACATATGTGCCCCTGACATGAATACACACATCAACAAATGTGTCCTAACAGTTCCATGGAACAAATGACATTGGGCTGCCACTGTCACTTTCACAGTGGCAGCACAATGTCATTACTTCCATGGAGCTCTCAGAACACTTGTTAATGTGTGTATACATGTCAGGGGCACATATCCTTAGGACTGATGCACATGTCCTTAGTTCCCCACAGAATTGGTTACAGATGAGTACACAACACATTGTCAAGCAATGGTTTGTGCACTCACCTGTAACTGTGAAAACTGAGGGGATGAAAAAGACTAAATTGTTGTTGCTTGATGATCAGTTCAGGTCTACTGCTCCAAATCCTGTCCTCTTGTCCCGCAGGCATCCGTAACATGATCCATCCTTGAACTGAAGATCTTCCATGTGACTGGATTGATGTCTTGACAACACCTTCATGAAGATCACCCCTTGCTGTTTATGGTGATGTTGTTGGTGATGCAAAGTTTGACCTGAGGTTCACACAAACCTCTACTGGAACATTCTCATAGAGACACAGAAAACACTAATTCTTGAGTGTTTTAACCTGTACAGTCAGGATGCTCAGCTACAGAGTTGTCAAACCTCATGGACAACACATGAGCAGGGCAGCAGTGTTACTGAAGTATTACGATTTAGTTTCAAAGTACATTTAGTGTTCTCATACAGGTGTTCAATGCATATAGGCAATACACACACAAAACACATGTACATTCTAATGTACTTTGAGACACAATAAAGATGAACTATCACCATTCTATCTGTGTCTGTAGGAGGATATATTTGAGAACACATATGTCAATGTGTTACCACGCCCAGGGTAGAGTATGCCCCATACATGGAAAGGCATCACCCACATCACAGGAGTCCACCACTTGTTTGCCAGTGACTGGACTCTGTGATGTATCCATGCAAACAGATGATGGTGGCAGTGATGCACCAATGTGTTGTGGGAGTGATGAAGAGGTGATACAGGGGACATACTTCCACAGTGAATACCTGTCCACAGTATCTGTATTGCTCAGTATAATCCATGTTCTGAGATTTTGCTCCACTTTGACATATCTCTGTACATGGGCTAACGAACAACCAGACTAAGTGGACATGTGTTATCACTGGTGAAGTCTGTTACACCCTTAGGGAAACAGCAACTCAACTTACAGGAGACCCCAATGCTCAGCCCAGGATATCAATGTGTGTGCTACACATTGAAATCCTTGGTTAAAAACATTGGCTTCTCCAGTAAGTCAGTTGCACAATGAGTGTGTGAATCCAAGACAACATGGATACATGTCCCATTTATCTATCCTGCTTATAATGTCCCTGCTAAATCACAGAGCTGTTTGTCTGGTTATCCCATTAACCCACTGAGTGCAAGAGTGGTCCCCAACGCATTTCTTTACAATGCGTTGTCTACCACTCTGGCACTCAAAGGGTTAAACACAACATATGATGTAGACAAATGTTCAGCGTTGTACAATTTGTTGTGCTAAGGGGTATGTTTTGTTGTTCAAATTCAACACACAATACCGCCATATAACACAGTGGTGTAATATGGCTCCAGGGATGTATTACAAGTTGAATTTGTACAACGGTGTGTGTGTGAACCCATGTTGTAGCATCCCACTAACATTTCACACAGGCAGAGGTTGTGTTCACTGCATTGTATGGCAATGCATTGGAGACAACCCTGCCACCCAATCCATAACTGAAGACACAACAGATCAGACTTGAATTAAAAAAAAAATGTTTTCTTTATTGAGGGGAAACTTAACAGGTTGGGCCTTTCATTTTTTCTTCTTTGGGTGGGGGGCCTTAGCCTGGGTGCCAGAGGTGGATGCCCTTGTGGATCTCCTGGTAACCCTCTGCCCCCTAGGTGTTGCTTCAGGGGTAACACTGGAGGGGGTGGTGGTAGCAGTAGACCCCTCGGTGGAACGCAAGTTCGCCCTCTCCATCCTCAGGTTCTCTCTGTGGTTGATCTCCCTTAACTCCACAAGGACCTCTGTCATCATGTCCATGAGACCAGTCCTGAGCTGGTGGAGTAGTGTGTTCCCCCTGGCCACCTCCGACTCCAGAGCTTGGATTCTGGTCTCCAATTGGGCAATGTTCCTCCTGGATTGCCTCCTGCTCCTGGTGATGTTGCTGTCTGTACTTCTGCTGGACCGGAGTAGTCTTCTTTGAAGGGCCATACACTCCGCCTCCATGCCTGTGAGGCGTGCGGTGCTGGAGGTGGATGTGCCCGGTGTCCCTGGTGCTGCTGTTTCCTCCTCCGCTGTTGAGGGTGCTCTTTCCTCCTCCTCCGCTGCTGAGGGTGCTCTTTCCTCCTCTGCTGCTGTTGAGGGTGCTCATTCCTTCTCTGCTGCTGTTGAGGGTGCTGTGGCTGCTGTTGGAGTGGCTGGTGCAGATGATGGGCATATGCCCACCACATCAAGTGATGCAGAGCTGCCCAGAGATGTGTGTGCTGGTGGAGGTGTGAATATGTCCCTGGGTAGGGGGCGCTGGGGCTCACCAATCAGGCCCAGGTGGGTGTAGTCCAGTGGCCAAGGGTCATATGGTGGCCACTGATAGGTGGTGGGACCCCACCTCGGGTCATACATTGGGGCATGCTGTGGAGCCATCCAGGAGGGTGGGTTGATCTGGGAGGCATATGGCCCATATTGGGTGTTGGCCACTGTCCCTGGCAGCCATTGCCTCCCTGGCGGTGGTGGTGCTGCTGATGGAGGGTAGTAGCTGGTGGAGGTGGATGGATGTGTCCACCTCTCCTCCTGTGGCATCCAGCCACTGTACTGGGGAGGTGCAGCTGGAAGGGGTGGTGCAGCCTGTGGTGGTGCAGCTGGAAAGGGTGGTGCAGCCTGTGGTGGTGCAGCTGGAAAGGGTGGTGCAGCCTGTGGCGGTGCAGCTGGAAAGGGTGGTGCAGCCTGTGGTGGTGCAGCTGGAAGGGGTGGTGCAGCCTGTGGTGGTGCAGCTGGAAGGGGTGGTGCAGCCTGTGGTGGTGCAGTAGGTGGTGATGCAGCCTGTGTTGGAGGGGATGGTGATGGTGGGTAAGGTGACCACCGGCTGGTCCCCTCCTCTGTGTCCTCCTCACTGGGGGGTGACATAGCCTCCTCCACTGTCTCCCGCTGGGCTTGACGGCCGTAAGCTGTGTGGAGGAAGAAGATGTTGTGATTAGTGACCATAGCCATATGTTTGTGGAGACAATTCTACTTTGATATGTGGTGAAGAAAAATATATGTGTTTGTGTTAATCCCCCTGGGTAAACAAGGGTACTCCCACTGCTGAAAGGTGTTGTTTGAGTTATTACGGGTGAAGGTTTCATTTTGAGGTGCAATATCACAGTGTCCAGAAATAGTACAGTGGGGCTGTTGCTACACCCTCCCATGTAGATATCTGGTCCCTGTACCAGAGCTGTCCATATGATTGTGTAGTAACAGCACCACTGTACAATATCAGGCCACTGGGATATTGCCCCTGACATATCCATGTCTGAGCTGTGATACCTTTTGCATCAACACACCTTTCAGCAGTAGGAATACCATTGTTTAACTCGGGGGGGGGGGGGGATCCAACAACATATATTTGTCTTCACAACTTGTAGGGATGGCTATCCCTCCAGGGGGGTGGCAAAGGTTAAGTCCACCTTGATGTCAGATTGTAGACATTGTGGGACAGATGTTGTTCTCTGTTAGTCCTATCCCTCCTACCCTCATGGTTGTTCAGATATTGCTCTATGTGACGGATGTAGATTTCAGTCATTTGTCCACACGAGGGATTTTCAGCAGAGACAAAATCAACCCATTTAGAGAACAATACTTAATTGGAATGGTGTACAGGGTGTGCATGATTTACAAGCACACTCTGTGGACCATTCCAAAGAGGTATTTCTCTCGATATGTTGTGACTTTGGCTCTGCTGAAGAGCCTCCGTGTGGTCAAATGATGGATATCTTCACCTGTCACATGGAGCAATATCTGTATAACCATGAGTGTTGGAGGGATGGGACTTAGATCAAGACACATCTGTTAACGATGGCAATGATATGACATCATGATGACATTACCCATTGCTATCCCATTACAGTGACACACAAGTAGAAATGGTCATATATGTATGTGGATATGTACCCTTCATATGGATAGAGTAATATCCTTCCAAGATGTGATGCCAGAGAGCATTTCATTAGGTGTGATTGCCTTACTGGCTATATATGTGCACCCATCCAACAAGACATTGTATTGATATGATGGATATGAACATACCTCGTATATCCCATCTACGTAGAGTGTGATATACTATGTATGTGTATTTGGATGGTAGCAATGTAGGTTGATATGTGATGGGTGCACATATCTGGCCAGTAAGGCAATCACATCCAGTGAAGTGATCTCTGTGTTCACATCATGTTGGAACATATTTAGTAACATTTGAATCCTAAGGGCAACAATCCAGCCAGTAGTGAGGGATATCTTTGATTGAGGCCTGTTTTTTACTCTGTGTATGAGCCCATCCATCCTTCTGCGTGAGGCAACCGTACTCAGTCCTAGATATCCATCAGTCATGGCCTGTTGGTGACCAAGGTACAATGTTTGCTATTTGTTTCCCATATGTATCCTGCATAGAGATGCTGGTGCACCATCGATCCATGGCATCAGCACCCCTGTGGATCCATGTGGGAATCAGATATGGGATATGTAATTTCAAGTCAGAGTAAATGATTGCAGCCACAACACCAATGCCTACTTTTTCCAGCTTGAATTCTGTAAAATAGTTTTCGGCCTGTGTGTTGCACCTACAAGCATTTATTCTGTGTGACACTGTGATGTGTGATCTGATGCCCCCTTTTGTGATTCTGTAAGCGGTGATGTTGAACTGATGAAATGAACATGATGGTGACTTCTCCAGTGATCTCCTTTCCCCATTTCCAGTGTTTTCCATGGAGTTTGTACAATGGGACCCTATGAACTTGATTCTTGTTTTGGCATATTCTCCATGGACTAACACTGGTACTGGTGAAGTGAGGGTGTGTGAGGGTTACTTTGTGTCCACCATCTGTTTGTCACCGCTTAGTGAATGTCCCCTGTGTAGCATGTGATCGTTGTCCTATTGACTTGTTTGTTGTCAGGTTAACCCCTTGAGTCCCAGAGGGGTTGCCAATGCATTGTTGATCGATGCATTGATGATCCCTCTAGCACTCAAGGGGTTAGGGTGAGGGTGGGGACATGGGTGACATTGTGTGTGAACAGTGATGATCTATGACAGTCGACATTTTGAAAATGAAGGTTTGTGTATTGTGTGTAATGAGCACAGCGACAGGAGGGTTGAAGTAGGACTTTGACAGGTTTGCCCCAAGTTGGACGTTGCCATTTGTCCAGGTGTTGTGTCCTTTTTTTAACCCTCATGGTGCTGTGTTGGTGCAGTTGTATGGCTGAGTGATGGACATGTGTTGAGGTGTGACTGTGTGTGCAGCTGGTGTTGGTTGCTGTAGTGTGTTGTTCTGTAGTGTTGCACTTACCAGTAGTGTGGAGGCTCCTCTCATCCCCAGTGTCAGTTCCTCCCACGACCCCCTCGATCATGGTCGGGGACATGTTCTGCCGCACCATCTCCTCCCAGCCGCAGAATGTGATGGGCACAGATGGGCCACCTCCGGTGCCTCGGGCTTGCTTGGCCATGTCAGACATCTTGTTCTTGACCACCCTCCGGCAGTCGCCCCATCTCTTCTTCACAGACTCAACGTCCCGCCTGCATGTTGCCACCGCGTTCACCCGGCTGCAAATCTGATTCCAGGCTGCCTTCCTCCGCGCTGCCAGGCCAGGGACCTTTGCCGTCGGGTGGAGAACACTCTGCCTCTCCAGGACAGCTTTCACAAGAGCCGTGTTCTCCTCCTCACTATATCTGGGATCCCTGATCCTGCCCTCATCAGCTCCGGCATGGGAGGATTCAGAGCCGGAGTGCCCTGCCTGGTCTGACCCTGCCTGTGTGGGGTGCTCCCCAGGAACTACCCCTCGTCCCACTGCAGGTTCTGTCCCTGTCCTGCGTGTTCCTGCTCTTGTGGGCCGGGTCCCCCTCCGCCCTGCAGATCTCCCTCTGCCACCCCTGCTCCGCTGAGGGATCCCCTCCTGACCTTCCTCCTCCTCCACTACTCTCCCCATCCCTCTCTCCTGTCCTCCTCTCCTTGCCATCACTCACCCAGTCACACCCAGGCACTCACACAGGCCCTCACAGACACACTCGATCCAGTCACTCTCTGTCACACACTTTCACTCACAGATTCACACTGTCAAAAATAAAAGTAAAATGTGTGAGGTGTTATAAAATAAAAGGACTATGTGTATGTATGTGTATGTGTTTGTGTTTGTATGTGTGTATGTAATATGTGCAAAGGTGTGCTATGTGTCGTATTCTGTGCAATGCTCTCCTCTCTCCAAACTCCAAAACTCCTCTACCTCCAATGAACGCTCCTGTCTCCCTCTCTCTAATCACTATCCTCCGCTCCTGGGTCCTGATATCTGGCTCTGAAGAACTCGATAACAGACAGTGTGTGCCGGTTATTTTTGGGTATATATAGGTGTATTTGAAGTTATTTGATACATTGGGGCTTTGTGATTGGCTGTGTGTTTGAATTTGTTTTGGCATCAGTCATGGTTGCTTGACAACGGCAGCCGTTATGTTAGATGTTGTTTTGAGCTCAGTTATCGTGTGATTTGGCCGCCCGTTGTGCATTAACATGAGCGACAACGGGTTTTGTGTTACGTGTTTTTTGTGTGCCTACGCTCGATAGCTATTCTCGTAGAGTAGCTATTGAATCTGCTGTAACTCATGTATTATTTGCGAGCGATGTGCCTTTTTCACTTAGCGGCTGGTTTAACGGTTGCCTTTAAATCGAGCCCTAGGATTCTTATCTTATTAACATAAATTTCAATAACTAGTGCTTTCTCTGTAGTGTTACCTTCAGCCTCATCTTCTCTCTGCTCAGCATCCAAACCACTGCTTAGACTCCTGTTATTTATTGCCCACTCGAGTTACATAGCTATTACCTTTTACCCTCTATCCAAGCTTTCCCTGTATGCATCTTTGATTGTCATCTAACATGGGTATTCTGGTTTATTTTGAACAGGAGACTGGTAGAGTAAAAGTAATACCTTTTTTGGATAACTAAGTGGCTCTAGCATGCAAGCTTTCAAGACAGCTTAGGTCTCTTCTTTAGGCATATTTAGAATTCAAAAATGTCTACCCTATACTACAATTGGTTTGCCCCAGAATTACACCAGTTCATCTTCAACATCTGTTTCACAAGTGATTGTAAATGTGACAAGTCTTAAATAGGAAATACACCCTTGTAATAAGTTTATTTCCTTAGGAACGCTACATTCAAACATATTTACTGTTTTATTTTTCTTTGATTTGTTTTGCATTTGAACTCTGATGTCGTCTGTAACTGAACAGGGACATGCTACTGCCTTGTGAATCTTCTTATGTCCCATCAGGGTCATGGTGGAGACTTATTCAGACAGAATAAGTCTATTGTTTATTGTGTGGATATGTGACCTAATACATATCTGAAGTATTGCACAGCATACAGACAACTGCAGATGCTATGCAAAATATATAAGTAGCTGTATGTGACTCTTGTATGAAGAGCATCTAGCTAGGTAAATGTTTCTTTTAAAACATGGGTGTCCAAAAAGTAGCCAGCAGGCCAAATGTGTCCTAGCTGACCCCAGAGTTCAGAATGCTTGAGATTTAATGAAAACATTTTTTTACCTTATTATCTAGCTAACATGACCAAGTAGACCAGTAAGGCCTAGCCACCTGCTTGTTGCTACCATTGTGTAACTG
This sequence comes from Rhinophrynus dorsalis, assembly GCA_037306005.1. Classification (NCBI taxonomy): domain Eukaryota; kingdom Metazoa; phylum Chordata; class Amphibia; order Anura; family Rhinophrynidae; genus Rhinophrynus; species Rhinophrynus dorsalis. The sequence goes on along the minus strand of CM074718.1, from coordinate 641,845,756 downwards.
ACACAGAACAATTCTATAGATCAGACTGTGAAACACCAAACTGGCATTATCATGGCTGTATTAAGAACTTCTGATGCACCTGGGGAAATTGAAAAAGAAGCCCCAAGTACAGCTTTGGGGGATTCTTTAACCCCTTGGGTGCTAGATATATTATGGTTTTGCAGTGCATTGGAAATGCAAGGTGAGGCTCCCAGTAAAAGCTGGGTACATCCATGCATTAAAATACCCCTGCTGGTTGACATGATCAAAACTGATCAATGACTAGCACTAAGCATATACAGTGATGGAAAATATTATTTGATCCCCTGCTGATTTTGTACGTTTGCTTTCAGTCCTTCACGGCGTAGTGTGTTACCAACTGTCTTGATGACTATGGTCCCAGTTGCCTTGAGATCATTGACAAGATTCTCCTGTATAGTTCTGGGCTGATACCTCACTGTTCTCATGATCATTGAAACTCCACGAGGTGAGATCCTGCATGGAGCCCCAGACCGAGGTAGATTGACAGTTATTTTGTGTTTCTTCCATTTGCGAATAATCGCACCAACTGTTAACACCTTCTCACCAAGCTGTTTGGCGATGGTCTTGTAGCCCATTCCAGCCTTGTGTAGGTCTACAGTCTTGTGCCTGATATCCTTGGACAGCTCTTTGGTCTTGGCCATGGTGGAGAGTTTGGAATCTGATTGATTGATTGCTTCTGTGGACAGGTCTCTTCTATATAGGTAACAAGCTGAGATTAAAAGCACTCCCTTTAAGATAGTGTGCCTACTCTCAGCTTGTTACCTGTTTAAAAGATACCTGGGAGCCAGAAATCTTGCTGATTGATAGGGGGTCAAATACTTATTTCACTCAGTAAAATTCAAATCAGTTTATAACTTTTTTGAAATGAATTTTTCTGGATTCTTTTGTTGTTATTCTGTCTCTCACTGTTCAAATAAACCTACCATTAAAATTGTAGACTGATCATTACTTTGTCAGTGGGCAAATGTACAAAATCAGCAGGGGGTCAAATAATTTTTTCCCTCACTGTAACTGAGCACCTTTGTTTAAATAAAGTTGATTAAACTTTTCTTTTTGTTCTGATATTGTATTACACTACTACAAAACAAAAATTGCATTGTCCCTCATTTATATTTATTTCAGGGCATGTGGTCCTTGACTGAAATATTGGACATTGGACACTCCCGTGTTAACTCCATTAAGAAACACTTATTCCTATGGACATAGTTCTGCTTTAAAACATTGATTCATGATACAGATATGCAGTAGAAGGATATGAAGTCATATCATAAATGAAGACAAAATATTATTCTGTTCTGTAAAAGACTTCTAGCTTCAAGAGTATAAGTGAAACAGTGAGTTCTTCTGAAGTATGTGCTAATGTATTGTACTTCAACGTGAAAGAGAATGTACAATTCATAAATATAAATGCTATTCCTTCTTAACACAAAAGAAAATGTCTGAAAAGAAAATGAAATGTTCTGCCTTTAATAATGTTTAAGCTAAAAGCTGCTCAATAAGTTATCATTTAAAAAAATATTTTAATATTTTTCTTTTTCTTACATGGAAATATTTTTTCTTCAGAATTAAATTAGTAAATTCTCTTTATTTAATCAAGCCTCCTTTGATAGAGAGTTATCTTGTCTTGTACCAGTGGTGGCCAATGTGAAGTCCTCTAGCTTATGCCTAACTGCAAATCCCATCATCATCATCACAGGAATTGTAATCTGGCAACAGAAGGAGGGCCATGTTGCCCACCCCTGTCATAAACAATGTGGTATACATATGAATCTGTCATCTATAGAGCAGTGCTACAGGATATGCACTACAATGTAAACATTGCTTTAGTCATACCAATTTACATGCTAAGCACCTAGTCTACTTCCTCTGATTGTCTTTATGCTATTTTGTCTCTATTTTCATTTTTTAAGCAATGTACGGGCAGCACAGTGGCTCAGTGGTTAGCACTGTTGCCTTGCAGCGCTGGGGTCCTGGGTTCAAATCCCACCAAGGATAACATCTGCAATGAGTTTGTATGTTCTCACTGTGTTTGCGTGGGTTTCCTCCGGGTACTCCGGTTTCCTCCCACACTCCAAAAACATACTGATAGGTGAATTTAGATTGTGAGCCCCAATGGGGACAGGAACCAATATGAGTGTAAAGCGCTGCGGAATCTGTGTGTGCTATATAAATAAAGGATTATTATTATTATTATTATTATTGCATACTCATCTGGCCTTATAAAGTGTAATTCTAATGGCAGTTTGTTAAAAGAGAAGATCTCAATTGAAATCCCTTCTCCAAAGTGAATTCAAGTATACACATGTTGCCTTACAACTAAACTTTAATTCCTTCTCTTTATAATCCATAATTCTTATAATCTCATATGGTATACTGGCTTTTCTCCAGTTCTAATAGATATTCAACATGGACCACAGAGAAAGGAATTTATGAAACTTTCAATGCAAAGAACTGTTTGTTGGGTGAATGGTTCTAGAAATTCTGGAAGTCTTTATTTGTCCACTATAGTATAATTGGTTTGCTTCAAAATTGCTCCAGATCTTCTTGCTAAATCAGTCTCACAGTGTCATCCATTTGTCTTGCATTTATCATATTCTGCTGTTATTTAATTTACATATAAAAGGAGAAATTTGATTCTGTAATAAACACTAACACAAATATAGGATCATTGTATGAAACACGATTATATTTCAATATGACATGCACATTTTATTAGTATCTAGGATTATCATCTCTAAGTAAACTGTTGAAGCAGAGGCATTAAAATTGTTTTACTAGCCCTTACTGCAAGTTCTGCAACACATTATACATCATGTAAAATATTTATTTTCTGAGCATTTTCTTTACGATACTTACATTTCTAGGGATTGATACTATTAACACAGATATGTTTCAAAATTAGCTGTGGTGGTTTTGACAGCACAGCCTACAATTCTATAAACTGTGCTGTCAATAGCAAAAGCTGTGCAAAAATATCCAACAGGGCCAAAATCTTCACCCACTGGACATCACGTAAAAAAAGTTGACTGCTATCCCATTCCATGTGGTGGCTTCACCGCATGTTCAGGACCACACTTTTCATGACGAGAATCCTGCACCGTGAAAAGGAGGTGCAGAGTCCAAAACACGGGGTGAAAACCACTGGTATGTGTTGGAAAACTGGTTTCCAACACATACTTGCGGTTGAAAAAAAGAAAATATTAACCTTATGAGTGCCAGTGGGGTATGTACCCCACTGGCACTCATAGGGTTAATCTACAAACAGTTCACCATATACTGACAAATAATAACTTACCAGTAGTCCTGATATCCAGCTGGGTCGTGGCCATCTTCTTCTTTTTTCTATTCGTCAGTCTTCTTTCTTCCTTGCTACAAGAAAAAAAAAAATCATTAGTGGTGTACCTGTGAATAAAAAAATGAAGCCTCCAAATATGCGACCCTTATCCCTTTGAGCGACGGAGGGGTAGCCCTCCGGCACTCAAAGGGTTAATGTGGGTTACATCTTAATTTCCGCTGAAGATATAAAATGTAATGTTTCCAAAATTTCAAATTAATTTTTCAGTATCAAATTACTTACTACCCTTTGCCTCTGTCGCCATCTCCACTGGTGACGGAAGACATTTTGACCTAATAGACCTCCCCTTTGGTGCCTCTCAGGGGTGCTGCCTGAGACAGCTTGCCAGGATTTTGAACCCAGACTGGCTTTTATATGGCAGTCTTGGTTTAAAATAAACTCCTATTGGCTGGGAGGTGCTTACATACCTCCCAGGCAATCAGCTTCTAATGTGTGTGTGGGAGGTGACAAGCAAGAAAGAAGACCGAAGAAAAGAAGATGATGAGAAGACAGAAGAAAAGATTAATGAAGATGTCGGACAGTGGATGACAGGTAAGTACTGCATTTCTGACTAGTTTTAGCTCACTCTCGTTGTTTGACACTGTCAAACACATCTGCTTTTTTTACCTTTGTGCTATTTAGTGCGAGTCGTGGGAACGAAAAACAACAACAAGTATTTTGTCAAAACATGAGTTTTGGCCAAACAATGTTAATTTTGTCAGGTATCTCGCCAACAACAGAATAGCTGAGGTACATGTATGAGTTTTTTGGCATTAGTGTTTTTATTACCGCCAGTTTTACCGGTGGTAATAGTATCCAGCCCCTAGTATTTTAAAAAGAACACAAATAAATGTAGCTTTTAGTACCATGGATCTGGTTAGTAAGCTGGATTTGCACTGCACACTTGTTGGTTTAATAGTATTAATTTAGTTAATAGGCAGGCATTTCATTTAAACCTTGGATTGCCAGATGGAGGAGCAAACCTTAACTACCCCCAGAGACACAACTGGTTAACCCCTATATTCCTATACCGCAGTGATCTCACTGCTTCAGCAGCAGAGTGGCTAACCATAATGTTTAGAAAGAAAAAAATGCACATACCCTACCTCCCTCTGCATTAAAACACATTATTAACCTCTCCGTTGCCATGCCAGCAATAAAGGAGTTAATAGGTTTGTAAACAAATCTGACACTTGTGAAGCAGTGATAACATTACCTCGCCTAAGTCTCTATCCTGATGAGATCTGAATGGAAAGTGTAAAAAAATGGGATGCAGTCGCCACATATTGATATTAAAGTGCAAGAATATGACCTACCCCCTCCACAAAAAAAATGAATATGGGGTCTGGACCTCCACAAAAAATAATAAAATTAATTAATAAAAAAAAAACCTGGAAGAGTTCCCCGGGACCCCTTCCACCCTCCACCAGGTACAGAGCATGTGTGTGTCTCAAAGCACATACTCACCTGGATGTCAGGTTCATGTTTCTGGTCCAGTAACCTATAGAAAACAAAAACTTCAAATGGCCCTTATAAGTAAATGTAGTGATAACACTATACCCCAATTCTTCTCTTTGCACTGAATTCAATGGTAAGAATGAATTTCCCCCACATGTGTAAAGTTTACTTACTTTTCTTGCCGCATGTCATTCTATGTTTGTTAGAGAGAGTGTGAAAGCGCACACATTTAGAGCACGAGCAAATAGGCAAATAAAGTGGATTTGGAGTTTAGTTTAGGGAGGCTTTTAGGCAGGCGATTTGTTCTCTGTATTTGGGGAGTCTGGGTGAGTGTTAAGAGAGAGAGAGTATATTTTCCCAATATACCCCAAAAACCTGTGACAGAAGACAGACAAGGGCTATTGTTGTGTACTTTATTGTTAAAATACACTGTTCTTTTATAATGTTCAGCAAATATACTAGCAGCAGAAGTAGGGGGTAAGGAATAGGATCAGTCTAGAGACATGTTAGTAAAGTGGCAATCCAAAAACTGACTACAGCCATGGTTGTTACTGCATGTGCAATAAACAATGCTCATTATTCTCCTCCTAAGGAGTCTGATTGTGAAAATGACATAAAAATGTTCCCCTCATCACCACTGAAAAACACTGAAAGCAACGAGCTGCATTTAAGTATTGATGGAATAGCAGAGGAGGGTGTTACAGTTAAATTAAATGCTTTGCCTTTCAGAGTAAAAACACCAGTCCCCAATGTAGTAGTGAATGTTCTGAAAATCCCTCTAAGGAGAAAAATGATTCTAAATTATTTGATGCTTCAAAAAGCCTAGAGGGATATAAAACTAGGGGAGAGGAAGTGGAGGGCCATGCTGAGGATTACCTAATTATTGATTATGATATTGGTCTAAAATATATCCCGCCAGCATTCTCTTCTTCTGACAAAGAGAAAGTTGAGAGTAAGTTAGATCTGATGACATTGCCAGAAAATTATCTGAAAGGAAAAGGTCTGTTTATAAACTGTTTGAGAAATCAATTGGAAAGCTTGACTCTGGACAAATAAAGGGTAGACAAACCATACAATTTTGGAAATAAGACAACCTAACTCAGACTAGCCAGGCGTAGTTAAGAAAAATAATGGCTGTTGCTATCTGTCAAAGAGTTAGAATTGATGACTTTGCCAGAAAATTATCTGAAAGTCCAGTTTATAAACTGTATGAGAAATCAATTGGAAAGCCTGACTCTGGACAAATAATGGGTAGGCAAACCATAAAATTTTGGAAAGAAGACAACCTAACTCGGACTAGCCAGGTGTAGTTAAGAAATATAATGGCTATTGCCAGCAGTCAGAGATCCCTAAAAATACACAATCCTCCTGTCAATCATCACCATTGTCACTGCTTCCAAGTAACACCCCTCACCAAGTTACACATACTATTGTTGAGTAATCAGCAACACGGGTTAACCACATACACAGTCTTAGCTATTATGAGTGCTTCTGCTGCTGATGGACGTTCATCACCTTTGAAACTAAGGAAACTAACAATTGCAACATCTAGCTCCAGTAGTAGTAGAAGCCCCTCATGGACCCTTAGTCTATGAAGTCTGCACTATGAAGATACTTCACTCAAGATCCAAAAAGCTAAACATGTTGCTATTTGTTGTTTGTCAGAAACATATGAGCAGGTGGAAATCAGGATCACACAGAGACACATCTGCATTGAGATCCCACCTGCCGCACAACCACAGGTCTGATTGGGAGACAAACCATCAACATATCAGATATACCATGACTATCAGCAGTAGCAGCACTCCCAAATGTTGCTGGGGTACATAAAAGTAGTGTTGTAGATGTGTCAGCAAGTTTGCCAAGATGTTGTTCATTTACACTTACACCCATGGCTCCTGCTACAATTCTGCATATGCAAAACATGGAGGAGTAAGACTCTGAGTTTGTTGGAGGAGGTGACAAGAGACATAAAGTACCCACACCTGCCTCCACCTCTACCACCTCCACTGCCAATAAAGATGTACAGTTCTTCCATTATGTACTGCCATCCCACCCTTCCTGAGTTTTTAGTAAGGAGTCAAATCCTGCACAAAAATAATCCAAAAGTACACTTGTGGAATAGTAACCTTACCAAAATCTTGGCAGTCGGCATGCTGCCCATTTGTTTTGTTGATAACTAAGGTTTTAAATAACTAATATCATGTGTTACACCTTGCTGGCATATCCCAAGTTATTTTTCAAGGAAGGCTGTGCCAGAGTTACAAAAGAAGATGATTAGCATTTTGGGTGAAGAACAAAGTGAATAAGCCTGCTAGCTACCAATTTTTCAAGGCACTCCAGACACTTCCAGACATCTACAGCAAAGAAAAGAAAAGCCCTAAAAGAGCACTGACAAAAAAAATGTCCTGCATATGGAAAGAAAACGTTATTGAAATCTATATGCCCAGCCCATTGGATGAGAGGTTACAGTAACATCACCTTTCAACCTTCCAACCAATAATAGAAGAGTAGAAGGAGTCATGCATGCACAACATGTAATCCCTTCCTCTAGCCAATCAGCGACCACAAGGTCACATATTGCTTTTTTGTAAACATTTTTCTTCATATACAGTGACCTACATAACCCTACCTCCCAACCAGTGGGAGTGTGGGAAAATGTTTAAACAAGGATCTGGCATATATAACAAAGCAGAGAGACACTGCTAATTTTATATGGAAAGTGGAAGGGAGAAGACTATCCTACTCTGCTCTGAATGATGTCTAAGGGTATAGAAAATGAAATGGCTATTTTGAAGGCTCAATTTAGGTCTTGTGAGACAGCCTGTTTCATACAATAAAATAATCTGCAGAATTGTTTTTCACACCTTTACTAAAGAGGCCTTTAAAGGGATAGTAATGTTTCATAATAAAAGCAGCTCTAATTAATCATCATAGTATTTGGACTTTGGAGAGTGTTATTTCAATACTGTCAGACTTGTAGTTCAAGAGTAATTCAATGACAAAGTATCCCCCTCCCACCCCTTTTACTGATGTAACACTGCTCAGCCAGATCAGAAGGGAGGTGCCCAGGTAGACTGCAGAGAGGGACAATCTTCAATTAAGATAAGGGAAAAACCTGAAAAGCTTGTCAAGGGGGGCAGGGCTTTCATTGTTCTCATAGGAAGAAGACTGTCCCCTTCTGTTATCTGTCTGGTCTATGGACTGCATTCCACATCTGAGAAGAGATTGCTTACACTAGGTAAAAGGGGCGGGAGGGGAAACTTTGCTTGTGTATATCTCTCAAACCATAAAGGTTTGAGAGATAAGACTTATATCATTCTTCATGTTTTTTAATGCCTACAAAATAAAATAAAGATAAAACAAAGTATTACTATCCCTTTAAAGCATTGCAACATAATGTGACATCTATAACATTTTAGGGGGTAAAACCTACATTTAAACCAATGGGAATCATTGTTGTTCTGTATAGTGAAGCTGTTTTATTCTCCAAAATTGCTTTTCCTTTTCTTTGCATATGGCCCTTTGCATCAATCTCTTCTATTGCTTATGTTCATTAGAAAAAATGTATACAAACTATGGATTACTGAATTTATTCAAGACTCAATGTAAAAAACATTATATTGCAGCTGTGTCACCCTTAAATTCCGCTCTCAGCTGTCTCCAGTATTTCCCGATATATATATGTAAATATTTTTCTTTGGGTTGCAAAATTGTTAGCATTGTAACATTCAGAAATGTATGTATTATGTCGTCTCGTATCAGTTTCCAGTATAAAGTTAGTGTGGCCTAGAACAGGAAATAATTGTATCTCATGTGGTAGACAGAAAGGAAATATCATCAAAATATCTTATTCTGAAAACAACCAACTGCTACAAGATCCTATTTAACTTATCCCATACCCATTTATGTGTTATGTGTTATTGTTAAGTTTTCAAGTGTTTTACAGTAATTGAGCCAACCCATCAAATAATATAATGGTTCTTAATGTGCAAATCAAGTCAGAATTATGAAGCAGAAACAATAGACAGCTCTACCTCAAAAATAATAGGGATACAGATGTACCATAGAGAATTGGGGGATATGCACTAAGGTGTGTTAAAGGGATAGTAATACTTCGTTTTATCTTTATTTTATTTTGTAGGCATTAAAAAAACATGATGAACAATATAATTCTTATCTCTCAAACCTTTATGGTTTAAGAGATATTCACAAACAAAGTATCCCCCTCCCGCTCCTTTTACCTAGTGTAAGCCATTTCTTCTCAGATGTGAATCTGGTTGTAAGACCAGACAGATAACAGCAGGGGACAATCTTCTTTGTATGTAAACAATGAAAGCCCTTCCCCCCTTGACAAGTTTTTCAGCTTTTTCCCTTATCTTAATTGAAGATTGTCCCTCTCTGCAGTCTACCTGGGCACCTCCCTTCTGATCTGGCTGAACGGGGGGGGGGATACTTTGCTTGTGAATATCTCTTAAACCATAAAGGTTTGAGAGATAAGACTTATATCGTTCTTCATGTTTTTTTAATGCCTACAAAATAAAATAAAGATAAAACGAAGTATTACTATCCCTTTAAAGAGGTAATAAAAGAAAGATAACTATTCCATGATGATCACTTCTCCAGATGTTATTCTATGGAGCCTATCCTCTAAGATTTCTCAAATGGGAAAGATCTTAGTACATTAAGTGCCATAGAATAACATAAGAACTAGAGAAGCACTCTCATTGGAGAAGTTATCTACTCTTTATAACTTCTTTATCACACCTTACTGCATAAACCTTGTGGAATCATTCCAATACAAACCAGATGCACCATAGGGGCAAATGTTATTTGTCCTCAACTGTGTAGCTGATTTGAGCCAGAATTACTCCAGCTTCAAAGATTCATTCAAAATTATGACAAATATGGAAGATGTATAGCGATGTAAAAATGTTATTGAATCTTTTTCCTATGAACTGTATAGGGTAGAAATTAAAAGAATAACAAAAGAAGCAAATGCATTATAGCAGAAATGGGTGACATTTTTCCTGTCAAACTGAATCAGACAAAAGATGACACTTCAAAACGAGTGGGAAATTTCAAGCAAAAATTGCCAGTTTTCCACTTTTTTCCACCTTTCTCATTGCATTGAAATCAATGGTAAGAATGAATTTTCCCCATATGGAAAGTTTCCCTTCTTTTCCCACTGGATAGTATAAAAGGGATGTCAGGTTCCTGCAGTATGTAATTCTGTATTTGTTAGAGAAAGAGAAAACACCAACATTTTGGAGCTAGAGCAGATAGGCAACGAAAGTGGAGTTTAGTTTAGAGGGGTCTGTTGGGTAGACAATTTGTTCTCTGTGTTTGTGGAGTCTGGGGGAGTGTGAAAGGAGAAAGGATTTTTACCCAAAATACCCCAAAATTTTGTTTGAGTGAGAATAGAGAATCAGGTGATCCAAGTTTCTTCCTGAGATGGCTGAGCCTCTGTGACGACAGAATAATTTGCAGACTGAAATGGAAGAAAGACAAGTATACTGACATTAACTCCTGCAACAGCCAGAATAAGGGGGACCAGCATAATATCGATTTAGGTCTATTTTCATCCTTTACTGTAAAAAAATAAAGACTGCAGTGATAGTGAGAGAGAGATAGGGCAATAACTGTTGAAACCCTCTTGAGACTGGCTGCAGACAAAGAGGGGCAGAAGCTGTTGTGCTTGCAGGGAGTGTTTTTTTGTAGACAGTAACAGAGAGGGAAAGCTAATAAAAAAATATATTAAAAAAAGAGGGGGACTCTAATGTGAGCTGCCATTGAAGCTGATCATGACAGATACTAGAGACAGAGACTCTATTTTTTAAAGGGCAAGACATCATCACACAAACAGTTCTGGCTTGTACTTTACTGATTTCTTACCAAATTTACAGCAAAAATCCAGCAAACAGATTAGGGGGTAGGAGGAAAGGAGCAGTACATGGATGTGTTAGTAAAGTGGTAGTCTAAAAACTGACTGCATCCATGATTGCTTAGTATATGCAGTAAACGATAATGAGCCTCATTTGTGAGAGTGACATAAAAAGTTCCTTCACATTCAGTAGTAATAATAAACTATGTAAAACCCCTGAAGATGACAATGAGTCACATTCTAATACTGATGGCAGAGTGGAGGAAGATGTAGTAGCTCAACCAACTGCAGCGTCTGATAGTAAGTGTAAAAAGTTCACCACCCCTCCTGGAAGTAGTAGTGAACATCCTGAAAATCTCTCTACATGGAAATGTAAAAATAATTTGTTTTAGACTTCAAAAAGCCTAGTGAAATATAGAAGTAGCAGGATATAAGCGATGGGCATTGCTGATAATGAAATGATGATTAATGATGTTGCTCTAGAATATATCCCTCCAGCATCATGCTCTTTTTCTGATAGGGAGATGAAATTGAGAGTGAGAGAGAGATGATGGCATGGCCAGAAAATTATCTGAAAGGAAACGGCTCAATCTTCCACCACTGAAAAGGACACTTCCCTGTTTATAAATTGTTTGAGAAATCATTTAGAAAGTCTGACTAGGGGTGGGCAAAAAGTGTGAAACATTTCCTGCATGACTTTTCGCAAAACTTGCCGATTTTTCCGTTTTTCCGCGTTTTCGCCTTTCCATATATGCAAAAATGTCCTCCTTTTCGCCTGTTTTAACAGATTTTTTGCTTATTTTAACACATTGTTTGCCTATATTTCGTATAAGTACTACATTTCCCACTGTATTATTACTTCTTCTGAGGGCTGAAGTTTAGAAATAAGTAGCTGAAAGTCACGGTTGTGAGTCCAACTGCAACATTATCCTTGAAAAATGTGTTAGCATGCAGAATGCATTTGTCCTTTGCCCACAACACTAACTTCCTGCTTAAAGGGATAGTAATACTTCGCTTTTACTAAAGCCATTTAAGTTTGTCTGTAAAAGTTGTTCACAGTGCTACCTTACTAATGCCCTTAAACAGTCTGGGTCATCAGAAATTTGCTATTAAAATGTCCCCAGAATCCAAAAATGTCAGCCATAATCTAAGGATAAGCACGCTCTTGCCATTATCCTCTAAATGTGCACGATCCTTTGAATTTTCTATTTGGGAGGGGGTTCCTGCATCACTGAGAAGGAGCGGTGTAGTCCGGTGACAGTGAAGTAATTATGTGTTTCATATGTATCAGTACACCTGACTGACGGTGGTCCAGTCTCCAGCAGCACTCAAGTACCATCCTCTGCCCTGTGTTGAAATCTGTATTGTGCATCTGAAAATGGAACCAAAACACTCTTAAAACCTACGTTTGAAGTGCCATATTGATAATTAACGCAAAAAAGGCCATCACAAGGATTTGGAGGATGCAGTATGCCCCTTTGTGCTGAAGAGAAAAGTTATCACTTTATAATATTTTTCACTTTGAGCCTGCTCAATATATGCTTCCCAGTTTACCACTAGCGATCAGTTAGTGCTACTATGTATCAATAATATTTGGATACTCTCTCTCTGCTCAATATAAAGAATCTTTGTGTCTTTTTCCACTTCTATTTGTGAATAATGACTTCAAGAATCTGAAATGGATACTCATGAGCTATAGTATGGCTATGATTCTCTCTCCTCCTCTCTATACATATATATGAGATATTAGTCCATCTTACTACTTGCTTTAACCTACCCACTCCTTTCTTCATATACATTATACATTTATTGCACATATTAAATTAGAATACAATGATGCAATAGAATCCAGGCTTTATATCACACTTTAGTGTCACTCCCCTAGCCGGCATTATATTACTCTTTCACAGTACATATCCTAAAATTTCACTCCTATCCATTGGTCCATTTTTGTGCTTAGGGCTGTAACCCATTATCTCGATCTGTACATGCTCTAATTAGTCTGTTTCAGATGTGCTTAGTATGTAAATCTCTGGCTACAGTTCCCTCTATGGGGGACATAGCACACATATCGGTGTACAATAAGTTAACAGCCCATTTTATACATACTATCACTTTGGCTTGTTTAGGATAGAAGCAACAGGCAGTGCAGGTAGTTGACACATTTGGCGCGATGCAAGAAACAGATTTTGCACATATTCTAATCCAGGAAGCTAAATACCGAACGCTTCTTGAATTGAGCATAAAAAATTCTATTTTACGACAACAGTGCACAGACGTATAAATTCATTCACAATAGCAGTTCTTGCATTAGGCGCATTCTCTATTCCACTCACACAGATTCGTTAATCTTAGCCACGCCCACAAAAAAATAAATATATGCAGCATTTGCTAATCTTGAATTTCCATGCGCAATTCAACAAAATCATGCGCAAACCTATTCCCTAGTGGTTTTCACACAGAAAATAGCGATTGCGCATGTTTCATGCATCGCGCCAATTGTTTCTGACATTCATGCTTGCGCGTCACTGGCATATCGTGAAGCATTGCCGACTTCTATACAAATCAACCTAAAATAAATTTTTTCATATACCAGTACTCCGGGGATACTTTTTCCCCCATCCATTATGGCCCTGACTTTTGATGCACACTCCTACAAGGGGAAATCTGATGAGCAGGTAACTTACTCATATCTACATGCTGTGATTAAAGATTTTATTTGGTGAGCAAGGAATCTCTGGGGGAGGGGGACTCTGAATACCCCGATACCCTCTATCTCACCTATCCTCTGGCACTATTGATGAACGTTATCTTTGCATACACCTCACCCTTTTAGGAATATTTTCCACAGCTTCTGAGCTCACTTTTTGGGATTCCCTAATACCAAGCACTTTTGATCTATATATGTTTTATTAATATAATGTGTTTGTTTCTGTGCTATCACATTTAGACATTATCTCTAGGTTTTGATATAATATCTTCTCTTTTATGCAAATGTTTTTATTGCTGTGAATAAATTTATTTATCGATACAATTATTTTTTCATTCAGACTTTCTCTGTATATGTGTCTTGTATTATATTATAGCTTTGTTTTTTTGCATATTTTATTAAATACATGTTACAGGTATATACCTCATATTTTATTATAATTAATGAAGTGTATATTTATACTTTCATTCATCTCTACACCATCTTTAATTTATTATATTTCTAATAGAGCGCTTAGCCACATACAATTACTATACCAGAAAAGATAGCTAAAATACCGGGGCTATTTTCGGTTTGCCGCTCTTGATAGAAGATTTCTACAAAGGTATAACTGAGTGGTTCTTTAGTGAAAAAAGGAGGGAATGTATCCCGGGACTAAACCTGGTTACTCATTCCAACTCTAATAAGCAAACACCGGAGCTGTCCCGGTTTGCCAATCTTCATGCAAAGGCGAAAATAAATTTAAATGCTGGAAGAATTAGAATACAGTCGAATAATCTAGTCAGAATCTGATCTAAAGATACCAGGGCTTTTGCGGTTTGCCAGTCTAGTGACTAAATCTATTCTACACAAGTGTCTTCTATGAAAATTTAAATAGTCATTGATACCGGGGCGTGTTCCGGCTTGCCAGTATTAATACAGAATCTCAGTATATGAACTTGTGCTGAGGCTAAATTTAGTAATTCTGGCCAATCACTCCTATAAAATAAGGACTATATCTCTAGTCCCAAGATCTTCTCTGTACACATCCATGGAATGTGTTCTATCATATTTGTTGATGAGTTTTCATACGTGGAACTTGATTTAAAGTTTAGGTGGTTTTGTACAATACAGTGTACAAAGAATATGGACATGCAGTTTTCCTTATAAGAGATATCCAATCTTATCTCAATAGAAAGGTGTGTGATGCGTGCATATGGGTGGAAAAAAGTCGGAGCATGACAATTAAAATAGTTAAGTTTATCATTCAAAGTGAAGGATCACAGTAGTCTGGCCGTGAATACTGTTACTCCATCATTTGGTATCTCCCACAAAACTCAAACACATTGGCCGCAAGGGATAGCTAGTAAGTGTAGAAGACAAAATAACAGCTAGCCAGCCTACAATATGGGATCTGCTGCTAGGGATACTGCATATTAATGCTTTGCATGCTAGAAAGGTGTATACTCCTCTAGCTTCTGTGGTGCTGACAAAAAGATTCCGTTTTAGATCTGTGTTCCGCACAGGCCATGGAATGTTGCTGGACATACATCATGGGAATGACCATTTTGCGTTAATTAGCAATTTGGCACTTCAAACGGAGGCTTTATTCAGACGCACAATACAAACTTCAATAGAGAGCAGAGTATGGCAAAATTACTTACACACAAAACTCTGCTGAGCTCCTCTTCTAAGCAGCTTCAGTAGAGCTTGTCATGTGACAGAAAGAAGTTCTGTCACTGCTGGCAAGCTAGTAATAACGTCTAAATGGGGCTGGGTTTCACTTTGCAACCTAGTATTTTTTGACTCTCTGTGCTGCCTGTCTGGTCGTGTGTCCAGAATTCAGATACAAAAGGTACAGTAGTGACAACGTGAAAAGGGGCGATAAGGGGAAATTTTAATGGCAGATTTTTTATGACCCAGACTGTTTAAGAGCATTAGTAAGGTAGCACTGTGGACAACTTTTACAGACAAACTTAAATGGCTTTAGTAAAAATGAAGTATTACTATCCATGTAAGTGACATTGGCACATATTCATGATGATGTCAAGTAATACAAAAAAATAGAGTACAACCTACAATGTGGCAGATGTGTATTATAGTGGTGGTCATGGGGGACTGGCATAGTGCGATTTGTGTATGTATTTTTACCATTGTCATATGCTATCCTCCTTGTCAGATTATTGACACACATTACTTATCGGTCATAGCAGTGGTCCCAAGTGTGTTAGATGGTGGCAATCCTTCTTCACATCCCTCCTCATCTGTGCTGCTGTTTATATATTTGTCCTGGCTTTGTCTGTCATGTGTGGCTTCTGCTACTTGATACTCAGATGGTATGAGATGTTGGTTCATTTTTAATAATTAGATATTGGCACTCGAAAGTTTGAGTCTGGCGCTTGCGAACTCTCAATAGCCCTATAAAAAATCAAATCAACACACAGTATCTCAATCTTAAAATATTCCCCTTTAATTGAAATTTGGAGAACCACATATATACACACAACACGTTGAATCTTCAAAAAACAACGAGAGACATCAATAAACGTATACAAAATCAAAATACAAATATCAATAAAAAAAGCTTAAATAAAAATGAATAAATAATCAAAGGGTTAAAAAGCCGATTTAAATCAACCACAAATTTTGATACATACTCGGCTTAAAAATAACCCTTGTATACAATAATAAAGTGAGAATCTCACATGCCCTCAAAAGTTCGGAAGCGTGAGGCTGTTACTACTGTGTATTGGCCGAGACTACAATGTGTCTTTCCGCACATCTAAACACAGAACCCGCCTGACGCTAACTGAACAGTGAGCAAAGCATGGAACAAAGACAGACAATATATAATATAATAAGAAGAAGTCAATCTTGTAACTCCCAAACACTTACATTGATAGCTGATATAACGATGAATAGTAAAAAGCATGCACCCGGCCGGGAGATAATGCGATTAGAATCACACTCTTTGCAACGCGTTTCACACCTATAGCGGTGCTTTATCAAGCAAAAGTAAAGTGGATCTGCTCATCGTATCATCGGCTATTTAAACCCTTCTCTTAAAATGAAGTAATTGGTCAACACAAGTGTTCACAGCTACGAATGCCTCAAGGATACATTCTATCCAGAAGTTCGTTAGGTAAATCCAAAGTTAACCCTTCGGCCACTTAATTGGCCCATATCCAATCATTAAAACGAAAAAACAATTCCAACAAAGAATCTTACATTTATAAAAAAGAACAATGTATACCAATCACCTCATTCCCTTTCATAAAAAAGCAGCGAGTTCAATATTTTCATTTAACCCATCCGGGTATAAAGTGTTTAACTTGAATATCCATGTTGCTTCACGTTTATTCAATAAATCAACCCAGCTGCCTTTTCTAAAATCTAACCTCAAACTCTCTAAGGCAAACCCCATCAACAATTTAGAATCACTCCCATGTGCTTCGAGAAAATGACGTGACACAGAGTGGGTTATGACTTTTTTCTCAATATTCCTTTTATGTTCGTACAATCTTCTTTTAAAAGTTCTTTTGGTTCTTCCTATATATAATAAATCACAAGGACACTTAAGCACATAAATTACTCCTATACTATCACAATTTAAAAATTGTTTGATAGGAATCTCCTTTTCACTTTTAGGAACTTTGAAAGTTTCCAACTTCTTAGGGCAGTTTGCACAGGAGGTACATTTACCACACCTGTGCCAACCTGTCACCGGTGACATGGTAAGGGGATTATATTCATTCCCCTGCCTAATGTTAACTCTATGTGCCCTCAATACTGTCGGTGCTAATATACTTTTAAGATTTTGATTTTTCTTACAAATAATATGAGCTTTCTCTGGAACTAAATTCCTGAGGACTTTGTCCTCGAGAATTATTGGCCAGAACTTATCTAAAACCTTTCGTATTTTATAAAGATCACCTGTATATGCAGTAATCAATGCTACATCAAAGTCACCTTTCTTCTTATTATCCCTAACCTTTCCACCCCATGTAGCATTATTAACCTTATTAATCCTAAACTTTTTAAAGCAAGCTCTATTAGACTTAATCTTTAAGGGTTTAATCCCACTTTCCCCACCTAACTTCTTTTTAACTTTTTTCTCTTTGTACTTTATGTGCTTAGTATCCAAAAAATCTTCTTGATCGATACCATAATTAGCTTTTAAAATTTGGACAAGTTGAGTAAAGTCATAACTCAACCCATTCAATTCATCAATGGATTTACTCATATTTATTGTCATTGAACCACTCTGTGTTTTAGTCAACTCCCCCCTATCAAAATTCAACACTTCCAAAAAAGCTTCACAGACAATTGTAAAACCATACCCCCTCTCCAAAAATCTCTTAATGAGTCTAATTCCTTGATCCCAATAATCACAAATAAGAGAACAATTCCTCCGTATACGTATGAACTGGCTTTTTGGAATATTATCCAGCCATATTCTTTTATGCATACTTGAATAAGGTATGAAACTGTTCTGATCTACAGTTTTAAAATGGGTCTTAGTTAGAATACGACTACCATCTACAAATAAACAAAGATCCAGAAATTCAATCTTCTCAATACTATATGTATAAGTAAATCTCAAATTTAAATTATTATTATTGAGAAAGGAAAAAAACTCTTCCAAGAGATCCACACTCCCATGCCATATCATTACAATATCATCAATATATCGCCTATACACCTTAATATAAGGAGAAAAGCGATTAGGGGACCAAATTGTATCATCCTCCCAAATACCTAAAAATAAGTTCGCAAAACTAGGGGCAAAGCGGGTCCCCATCGCTGTGCCCCTAGTTTGCAAATAAAACGTTTTATTAAACACAAAATAATTAGTCCTCAATATAAAGGAGACACTATCCAATATAAATTTTCGATGGGATTCACTTAAGAAATCATACTTATCAAAAGATCTTTCTAGAGCCGTAACTCCTTCTAAATGACCTATATTGGTATAAAGGGCATTGATATCACTTGTAACCAATATGTCACCTTCTTCCCAATCCAAATTCTCAAATACTTCTATAACATCACTACTATCCTTCAAATAGGAGCTGATATGTGGAACCATCACTTGTAGATATAGATCTACATACAAGGACAAATTTTGAGACAGCGACCCTATCCCCGACACGATAGGGCGGCCTGGGGGAGAGGACAGACTCTTGTGGATTTTGGGAAGATGGTAAAATGTCGCTATTCTGGGTTCCTCAATCCACAAGAATCTGGCCTCATCCAAAGATAACACATCCTCCAGTCTCGCCCGATCCACTAACTGCCTCAGTTCTCGTTTGTAGCAATCTGTGGGATCGCTGTCCAACACTGCATAAAAGCTCCTATCCGATAACAAATTCATAGCTTCCCGCATATATGCTTCATAATTTTGCAACACCACTCCCCCACCTTTATCTGCTTGTCGTATGACTAGGTCCTTATTTTTCATTAGATCTTTCAGGGCAGTACGTTCTATCCTAGATAAATTGTCCCATCTATTATTGAAATCCAAATATTTAATCTCCCTTCTAACCAGATGCTGGAAAAGGGTCAAATTAGGCCCCTTCTGTACATCTGGGCAGAAGGAGGACTTATTCTTTAAATTAGTATTACATTTTAATTTCTGTATTTGATCAGTCCCCATATTACTCATTCCTTGCAGTTCAGACAAAAAGAGGATATCCTTATTAGTCAAGGAGGCGTTCCAAATAGGTATTTGTTCACCCTTTTTATTCTTCTCATTCAAGGCAAAAAAACTTTTCAAAGCTAATTTCCTTATAAGCTTCTCAAAGTCAATAAATAGTTCAAATTTATCTGCTTTCCTCTTAGGTGCAAAGTTGAGTCCTTTAGACAATAAAGACACCTGTCCCAATGTTAACGAGACATCCGAGAGGTTATAAATCCCTAATTCTCTAAGACCTACATTTCCTTTCTCCTTTAATTGTTTCTTTAAACGTCTATATTTCGCTAATCTTCCTCCTCGTCTTCCTCTGTAATTTCTCCTTCTTCCTCCTCTGACTCTACAAAGACTCTCCTTTTTATTCCTTGCCTCCTCTGACCCACACCTAAAAAAGAATCCAAATCTTTGGAGCAGTGAGCCACTGGTGAAATACAGACAGGAGTCCCAAATTCATCCGTATCACAATCCGTTAATGGAAGAAATCTATTCTGATGACTCTCTATATCACCATTCTCAACCCCTTCCATATAAGTTTTCTTACTATTCTGCTTTTTAGATTTTCCTTTAAATCTCGGAACTTGCACTCCACTCCTGTCTGTATTGCTTCCATTTATTCGTGTAATATTCACTGTCTCCAAAGTTTTCTCCTCTCTAGAATTCCTACTATTCTGATCATTGTTCGCCATGCCTACAATAGCGGAACTTCTCCCTTTATTCTTGTTATACCTATTAAATCCGTAGGAGAACTTATTCTCATTTGACTTATAATTCTTATCCTCCTTAAAATTAATCCTCTGTTGGCTTGCATAAATACGATCTTGCTGATTTTTTATCCAAACAGAATTCCTACCTTCTCTATAATCTACTACATCCCGTAAGAATTTCTTTTGTTTGGTTTGTATAATCTGAACATCCAAAGTATTAAGTTTTTTTGTAACCAAATCATCAAACTTATTAAAATCAGCATGACCCGTAACATTTTCCAAGACTTCTTGTGCTTCTACAATTTGTTTTTCCAACCTACTTAACTCAATGGTTTTATAATTCACAATTAGTGATGAGCGAGCACCCCAATGCTCGGGTGTTCGGGTGCTCTGACCGAGCACCCCCGGAGGCTCGAGTGCTCGGCCGAGCACCCGAGCCCCATTGAAGTCAATGGGAGGACTCGAGCATTACACCAGGCACCCCCTGCTCTGATGAGGGGAGGGTGCCTGGTCCATAGGAAAAGGGCAGAAAATGATGGAAACACCACAGAAATGGTTCAGGGACAGCATAGGGAGGATGTCTGGATGCATCTTGGACTTCAACGTCGCTGCTGGGAACGATCTTTCGCCCGTAGTACGCCATTTTTACAGACTGACCGTAAAACACACAAAAAGGAAGATAAAAACGACTTTAGGCGAAAAATTGTTACCAAACAGTATTTGCTGTATATTTACTTGTTTATCATCTGCAAATTCTGCAAAAAATTTCATCGATTTTTCTGAACTGAGGCCATGATTAAGAGGGAAACGTGCGCAAAGGCAAATTCTCCCAAAAATTTCCTTGATTTTTCTGAACTGGGGCCATGATTAAGAGGGAAACGTGCGCTGAGCCGACCATCTAAAACATTATGGGTGAGGGTCTGCTGCGGAGCTGACCATCCTAAACATTATATGCGAAGGCCCGCTAGTGAGCTGATGCTATAAAACATTATATGAGAGGGCCCGCTAGAGAGCTGACCCAATAAAACATTATATGAGAAGGCCCGCTGGTGAGCTGACCTATACAAAAATTGTCAAACAGGGCCCGCTGGTGAGCTGGCCCTATATAAAAATTATATCACAGGGCCCGCTGGTGAGCTGGCCCTATATAAAAATTGTATCACCAGGTATATGGAAGAGGAGGAGGAGGATGAGAAGATTAAGAGTCAACCATATACCCGTTTTTTGGGTGGAAGGGGTGAATGGGAATACAGAGTATTCCCATCATTGTAAATAACATATATAAAGTGAGTTTATGTTCCCCCGGGGCTTTCCTCCAGTGGAGTGGAGAAGTCAGGGGAAATCCAGGCCTTGTTCATTTTTATAAGTGTCAACCTATCAGCATTTTCGGTGGAAAGGCGGATACGCTTATCTGTTATGATGCCACCAGCAGCACTAAATACCCGCTCAGACAGAACGCTGGCAGCAGGGCAGGCCAGCACCTCCAAGGCGTAGAGTGCCAGTTCATACCACGTGTCCAGCTTGGACACCCAGTAGTTGTAAGGCACAGAGGGATCATTGAGGACGCTGACACGGTCTGCTACGTACTCCTTCACCATCTTCCAAAACTTTTCCCTCCTTGTGACACTAGGCTGCGCATCAGGGTGAGGGTGCTGGCGGGGTGTCATGAAGGTGTCCCACGCCTTGGAGAGTGTTGCCCTGCCTTTGTCGGAACTGCTGTGTGCTCCCCTTTTCTCCCCTTCTCGGTTGGCCAAGGTAGCACGTACTCTGCCGCCAGCGTTGTCAGATGGAAAATTTTGGAGCAATTTTTCGACAAGAACCTTCTGGTATTGCACCATTTTGCTTGTCCTCTCCACCGGAGGAATGAGAGATGAGAAATTCTCTTTGTAGCGGGGGTCCAGAAGGGTGAACACCCAGTAATCCGTGTTGTCTAAAATGCGTATAACGCGTGGGTCACGGGAAAGGCAGCCTAACATAAAGTCAGCCATGTGTGCCAGAGTACCAACAGGCAAGATTTCGCTGTCCTCACCAGGAGGATGACTCTCAATCTCCTCATCCTCTTCCTCCTCTTCTGCCCACCCACGCTGAAGAGATGGAACTAAAGTTCCATGGCTACCCTCTGTAGCGGAGGCAACCGTGTCTTCCTCCTCCTCCTCCTCCTCCTCCGCCTCCTCCAATTGTCGCTGAGAAGACGAAGTGAGGGTGCTCTGGCTATCACCTTGTGTAAGCTCTTCCTCCCGCATTTCCACCTCTTCCACATGCAAAGCGTCGGTTTTAATTGTGAGCAGCGAGCGTTTCAGTAGACACAGAAGTGGGATGGTTACACTGATAATAGCGTTATCGCCGCTCACCATCTGTGTCGATTCCTCAAAATTGCGTAAAACCTCACAGAGGTCTGACATCCATTCCCACTCCTCACTTCTGATTACAGGAAGTTGAACGGAGAGGCGACGACCGTGTAACAGCTGGTACTCCACTACTGCCCTCTGCTGCTCACAAAGCCGGGCCAACATGTGGAAGGTGGAGTTCCAGCGCGTGCTCACGTCACACAGCAGCCGGTGAGCTGGCAATTGTAAGCGCTGCTGCAGCTTCAACAGGCCGGCTGAAGCTGTTGATGACTTACGGAAATGTGCACACACGCGGCGCACCTTGGTCAAGCGATCATGCACATTGGGGTAGGTTTTTAGAAATCGCTGAACCACTAAATTAAATACATGCGCTAGGCATGGTACGTGTGTGAGCTTGCCGAGCTCCAAAGCCGCCACCAAGTTACGCCCATTATCACACACAACCATGCCTGGTTGCAGGTTGAGTGGCGAGAGCCACTGCTCGGTCTGGTGACTAATCCCCTGCAACAGCTCTGAGGCCGTGT
Source organism: Rhinophrynus dorsalis (assembly GCA_037306005.1). NCBI lineage: Eukaryota > Metazoa > Chordata > Amphibia > Anura > Rhinophrynidae > Rhinophrynus > Rhinophrynus dorsalis. The sequence goes on along the minus strand of CM074718.1, from coordinate 641,823,102 downwards.
GCTGTTTGTCCCCAAGGCAGATCAGCTTCAGCACGGCCTGTTGACGCTTCCCCACTGCAGTGCTACACTGCTTCCAGCTACCGGCTGATGGGTGAGTGGCGCTGCGCGCAGAGAATTCGGAGGTGGAAACGGAGGAGGAGGAGCCAATAACGTAGGTGCTGGCGGAAACCCTGATGGAGGTAGGGCCCGCAATCCTCGGCGTGGGTAGCACCTGTGCCATCCCAGGGTCCGAGTCGCTCCCAGCCTCCACGACATTCACCCAGTGTGCCGCCAGGGAAATGTAGCGTCCCTGGCCACAAGCACTTGTCCATGTGTCAGTCGTTAAGTGGACCTTCCCAGTAACTGCGTTGGTCAGGGCACGGGTGATGTTACGGGACACATGGTGGTGTAATGCGGGGATGGCACACCGGGAAAAGTAGTGGCGGCTGGGGACCGCGTACCGAGGGACAGCTGCTGCCATCAGGCTGCGGAAGGACTCAGTCTCCACAAGCCTAAATGGCAGCATTTTGATGGCCAGTAATTTGGAAAGGTGTGAGGTTAGTGCTATGGCCTGTGGGTGGGTGGCTGGGTATTTTCGCTTGCGCTCAAATGCCTGGGGTAACGACATTTGGACGCTGTGCTGGGACAGGGAAGTGGATGTGGTCACTGATGGTGCTTCAGATGGTACAGGTGCAGGGCGGGAGGTATGCGGGCCTGCGCCTTCGACAGGCGATTGTCCGGCACCGAAAACAGGGGAAGAGGAGGCAGTGGTGTGGCCTGCAGACACAGATGGGCGATCCAGGCGTTCCTCCCACTTATTACGGTGCTTGGATGCCATGTGTCGGATCATGCTGGTGGTGGTGAGGTTTCTAGTGTTCATGCCTCGGCTCATTCTGGTGTGGCACAGGTTGCAAACTACAATTCTTTTGTCGTCCGCACTTTCCTTAAAAAAACGCCATACCGCGGAACACCTACCCCTTGGCAAGGGAGATTTACGCAAGGGGGTGCTCCGTGGAACATTTGCGGGCCGGTTTGGTGCGGTCCGCCTTCTTTCTGTAGCCACACCACTGCCTCTTCCAGCCTGTTGCGGAGCTGCAGATGGCTCACCCTCAGGACTGCTGTCATCGCTCGGCTCTCCACCTTCCCAGGTGGGGTCAGTCACCTCATCGTCCACCAAGTCCTCCTCCACTTCCTCACTCTGATCATCCTCCTCATGTCTTGATCCCACCACATACTCAGTCATTGACAACTGTATATCATCCTCCTCATCAAGGTCTTGAGACAGTAATAGTGGTTGATTTAATGGCAACTGTGTCTCATCATCATCATCATCCACTACTTCCTTTGACCTTAAATGCCGTTCACATCTGTCATCTTCTTGTGATTGGGTACCCTCTAGAGGTTGTGAATCAGGGCACAAGATGTCATGTTCCTCTGTAAGCGTGCTTGGAGAGAGGGTCAAATGAAGGATTGGTGATGAGACGAGCTCCTCACTATATCCCAGTGTGGGATCACTTCTTTGACCAGACCGTCTATGGTGGGAGGAAGGATGATCAGAGTGAGGATTATGTTGACCAGACTCTTGGCTACTAAGAGTGGACTTGGTGGAAGACAGGGTGGTGCTTAACCGACTGGAAGCAGTATCAGCTGACATCCAACCGACCACCTGTTCGCAGTGGTCAGACCTCGAGAGTGATGTCCTGCGACGCCCTGTAAAATGAGACATGAAGCTAGGTATGGTGGATGTCTTTCTGTCTTGTGCTCTGGCACCAGGCGCAGTTTCTACGCGTCCTGACCCGCGCCCTGAACTATCAGGATCACGTCCACTTCCCCGTCCCTTTTTACCCGCCTTCTTCATATTACACGGAATATGTGCTGCAAATCTGAAACTGTGCACAGTCCACAGAATGTGCTGCTAAACTGCGGCGACGCACAGTGAATGGAATATGTGACTTTGATATTTTACAGTTTGAAGACTTAACAGAATTTTTTCCTATTCTGAAACTGTGCACAGTCAACAGAATGTGCTGCTAAACTGCGGCGACGCACAGTGAATGGAATATGTGACTTTGATATTTTACAGTTTGAAGACTTAACAGTATTTTTTCCTATTCTGAAACTGTGCACAGTACACAGAATGTGCTGCTAAACTGCGGCGACGCACAGTGAATGGAATATGTGACTTTGATATTTTACAGTTTGAAGACTTAATAGTATTTTTTCCTATTCTGAAACTGTGCACAGTACACAGAATGTGCTGCTAAACTGCGGCGACGCACACTGAATGGAATATGTGACTTTGATATTTTACAGTTTGAAGAATTAACAGAATTTTTTCCTATTCTGAAACTGTGCACAGTCAACAGAATGTGCTACTAAACTGCGGCGACGCACAGTGAATGGAATATGTGACTTTGATATTTTACAGTTTGAAGACTTAACAGTATTTTTTCCTATTCTGAAACTGTGCACAGTACACAGAATGTGCTGCTAAACTGCGGCGACGCACACTGAATGGAATATGTGACTTTGATATTTTACAGTTTGAAGACTTAACAGAATTTTTTCCTATTCTGAAACTGTGCACAGTCAACAGAATGTGCTGCTAAACTGCGGCGACGCACAGTGAATGGAATATGTGACTTTGATATTTTACAGTTTGAAGACTTAACAGTATTTTTTCCTATTCTGAAACTGTGCACAGTACACAGAATGTGCTGCTAAACTGCGGCGACGCACAGTGAATGGAATATGTGACTTTGATATTTTACAGTTTGAAGACTTAACAGTATTTTTTCCTATTCTGAAACTGTGCACAGTACACAGAATGTGCTGCTAAACTGCAGCGACGCACACTGAATGGAATATGTGACTTTGATATTTTACAGTTTGAAGACTTAACAGTATTTTTTCCTATTCTGAAACTGTGCACAGTCCACAGAATGTGCTGCTAAACTGCGGCGACGCACAGTGAATGGAATATGTGACTTTGATATTTTACAGTTTGAAGACTTAACAGTATTTTTTCCTATTCTGAAACTGTGCACAGTCAACAGAATGTGCTGCTAAACTGCGGCGACGCACAGTGAATGGAATATGTGACTTTGATATTTTACAGTTTGAAGACTTAACAGAATTTTTTCCTATTCTGAAACTGTGCACAGTCAACAGAATGTGCTGCTAAATGCGGCGACGCACAGTGAATGGAATATGTGACTTTGATATTTTACAGTTTGAAGACTTAACAGAATGTGCTCTAATCTGCAACTTTGCACACTAAACAGAATGTGCTCTAATCTGCAACTTTGCACACTAAACAGAATGTGCTCTAATCTGCAACTTTGCACACTAAACAGAATGTGCTCTAATCTGCAACTTTGCACACTAAATAGAATGTGCTGCTAATCTGCAACTTTGCACACTGAACAGAATGTGCTCTAATCTGCAACTTTGCACACTAAACAGAATGTGCTCTAATCTGCAACTTTGCACACTAAACAGAATATATGAATTTTTTTTTTTTTTTCCCCCCACACAAAATAAACTGCTGCCCCCACACACAGTAGTCCTAAAAAGGACTTTTGGGTCTTTTTTTTAACAATTTTGCTTTTCTTCTCCCTACACTGACTTTCCCTTCCTATCCTCATCTCTCCCTGGCTAAGACTGAGCCGAACTCGCTGGTCAGGTGCTATACAGCACCCGACCACGGGTTCTGGCCAGCCAATCAGTGTAATGCCAGCAGCCAACATGGCTGCTGGCATTACACTGATGTCAGAGCCTCCCTGCACGTTTATTGGCTGCGCAGCAGCCGCGAAACGTGCGGGGAGGTATCACGGTGCCCGTGATTGGCTGCAGTTACTTGTCTGTCACCAGTAGGGGGCTTCTATTGGCTGTCTGCAGATAGCCCGCCTCTTATTGACTATTTAAACCTGGATTGGGCACCCTTTGAGTGCCCTTTCGTGTTGTTTCTGACCTTCTTGCTATCACTATGCTAGTGATAGCTGGGCCTCTGTTCCAGTGTTCCTGAGTTCCTGATCTCATGTGTTCCTGAGTTCCTGATCTCTACTGTTCCAGTGTTTCCTGCATGCTGAAGTACTTCCAGTCCTGGTTCCGGCCTAGTCTCTGGTGTTGCAGTTCCTGCTGATCTTCTCTGCTGTTTTCTGACCTGACTGATCGTTGCTGGTTCCTGTCATCTCATCACCTGTCTTCAGTATCCTGGCGACCTTCTGCCTGGTCGCGTTGGTGACATTGCTACAATTCCGTGTTGGTCCCAGCGTGCGGACGCTGGTTTGCTCCCAAGCCTTGCGGCTATACAAACTCGCTTGTTACACCAGTGTGCGGTCACTGGTTTGCTCCAAAGCCTATCAGCTATACAAATCTGTGTTGGTCCCAGCGTGCGGACGCTGGTTTGCTCCTAAGCCTTGCGGCTATACAAACTCGCTTGTTACACCAGTGTGCGGTCACTGGTTTGCTCCAAAGCCTATCAGCTATACAAATCTGTGTTGGTCCCAGCGTGCGGACGCTGGTTTGCTCCTAAGCCTTGCGGCTATAGAAACTCACTTGTTACACCAGTGTGCGGTCACTGGTTTGCTCCAAAGCCTTTCAGCTATACAAATCTGTGTTGGTCCCAGCGTGCGGACGCTGGTTTGCTCCTAGCCTTGCGGCTATACAAACTCACTTGTTACACCAGTGTGCGGTCACTGGTTTGCTCCAAAGCCTTTCAGCTATACAAATCTGTGTTGGTCCCAGCGTGCGGACGCTGGTTTGCTCCTAAGCCTTGCGGCTATACAAACTCGCTTGTTACACCAGTGTGCGGTCACTGGTTTGCTCCAAAGCCTATCAGCTATACAAATCTGTGTTGGTCCCAGCGTGCGGACGCTGGTTTGCTCCTAAGCCTTGCGGCTATACTCTCGCTTGTTACTCCAGTGTGCGGTCACTGGTTTGCTCGCTAAGCCTAACGGCTATACTATTCAGTGTTGTTTCCAGCGTGCGGACGCTGGTTTGCTCCAAAGCCTTGCTGCTTAACGATTCTGCTAATTTGCCAGTTCCATCTGACTGCTGCTATTATCTCTGGGCTGCCCTGCCCGGTATTGGTAAGGCCGGTAGAACCTTTTGCCACATTCCATCTGAGGTTGCCTTACCCGGTATTGGCAGGGCCGGTAGAGCCTACATTGTGTATCTATTGAGGCTGCCTTGCCCGGTAATTTGGTAAGGCCGGTAAACCGTTATGCTATTCCATCTGCAGGTTGCCTTACCCGGTATTGGCAAGGCCGGTAGAGCCTAAAGACTGTCCTGTCCGGTATTTTGACAGGACCGGTAGAGTCTGCCTTCTGTCTGTGCTATATTCTGTATATATATATTATGTATGTTATTGCCATCCTAAGTTATCATTTATTATTTCAATAAAATTGATTTTTTTTACCTAAAACTTGTGTCTGAGAGTCATAATAAACCGTGACAGTACGAAAGGGCCATGACCTCAGACAGCAAGGGTGAAGGTAACGCACAGAATATCCATTGGAGGATGGATGTGCTCGAGCAACGTTTGGATCAGTTGGCAGTTGCAATTCAAACGATCCTTGAACGCACGGTACCTGCTGCCCAATCTAGCTCTAGCCCGGTGGTCTCGCCAAGTCAGACACGGGAAAGTGATACCAGACCCCTAGGGGGTACTGTTAAAGGGTTAACGGCTTCTGCACCCTTGCCGCTAAGATATGATGGTGACCCTAGTCTCTGCAGAGGGTTCATCAATCAACTCGAAATCTTTATGGAATTGACGGCACACGCATTTCCCAATGATCGTAGTAAAGTGGGGTTCACGATATCACTGCTCACTGGCAGAGCATTGGCTTGGGCTAACCCCTTGTGGGAGAATGCTAAACCTTGTACTAAGAACTTTAGTGAATTTGTGCGTTCCTTTCGAAGAGTGTTTGAGCCTCCTGGTAGAACCACCTCTGCTGCCAAACGCCTTATGGAGATACAACAGGGCAGGCGTACAGTGGGCGACTATGCCATCGAATTCCGCACATTGGCAGCAGAGGTAGGTTGGAATAACGAGGCATTATTGGCAGCCTTCTCTCAAGGCCTGAATGACCACATTAAAGACGAAATCGCTGCTAAAGATCTACCTATTGATCTAGATGATTACATTGAGTATGTTATGATAATTGACTCCAGAATACGTGAGAGATCAATTGCCAGAGATCGTAAGTTACGGTCAAAAAATAATGAGCCTAGTAGCATGTTTTGCCCACCCATCCCTCCCTTGGCATTGAAGTCTAGTGAACCAGTACGGGAAACAAGTGAACCTATGGAAATAGGCTTCACTAGACTATCCAAGGCAGAGAGACTATATCGCAAACAACAAGGGTTATGTTTATACTGCGGTAAAAAAGGGCACTTGCTAAATTCCTGTCCGGTACGTCCGGGAAACGCACACACCTAGGGTATCTTGGGGGACAGGCCCTAGGTGGTGTACAATCGTCCCCAGTGTCGGGCATAATGAAACCCACCATACAGGTGGTATTGTCTTGGGCACAACGCTCTGTGGAGGTTTTGGCCTTGGTTGACTCCGGTGCAGCAGGGTATTTTATGGATGATACCTTTGCTGAATTGCACGGAGTTCCACGCATTGAAAGAGAAAACCCCTTGACTATTGAAGCGATTGATGGTAGACCCTTAGAACCGCCTCAGGTTATATTTGAAACTATGCCATTGTCTATGACTATTGGGGCACTTCACAGAGAAGAGCAGCAGTTTCAACTGATTAATTCCCCGCACCATGCGGTGATATTGGGATTTCCGTGGTTACAGTTACATAACCCACAATTCGATTGGAAAAAGTGTGAAATTGCTGCTTGGTCCCAGTTTTGTATGGACAAGTGCGTCATCCAGCCTATTAAGGTCATGTGCACCTCCTCTGCTATGCCGGATGTGTACCAACAGTTTGGCGATGTTTTTAGCAAAGGAGAGGCTAGTTTGCTACCCCAGCATAGACCTTATGATTGTTGCATTGAATTGCAGCCTGGTGCAGTACCTCCGAAAGGACGCACTTATCCATTATCTTGTGATGAAAATAAGGCTATGGAGGATTACATTTCTGATGCCCTTGCTAGAGGGATCATACGTAAATCTACCTCTCCAGCTGGGGCTGGGTTCTTTTTTGTAAAAAAGAAAAATGGCGAATTAAGACCATGCATTGACTACCGGGGCTTGAATAAACTAATGGCAAAAAACGCATACCCAATACCACTCATCACCGAGCTTTTTGACAGGCTTAAGGGCGCTTCGATATTTACCAAGTTGGACCTACGGGCCGCTTACAATCTGGTTCGCATTCGAGCAGGTGATGAGTGGAAAACTGCCTTTAATACTCGAGCTGGGCACTACGAGTATCTAGTAATGCCTTTTGGGCTGTGTAATGCACCCGCAGTTTTCCAGGAACTGATAAATGATGTTCTGAGAGATATGTTACAGACATGTGTTGTGGTGTACCTCGACGATATACTGATTTACTCCCAAAACATGGCACAGCACATCAAAGATGTATCCGCAGTATTGCTACGACTCCGTGAGAACAAATTATTTTGTAAAATGGAAAAATGTGAGTTTCATAGAACCAGTGTGCCATTCTTGGGGTTCATAATTGGCAATGATGGCATTGCCATGGACAAAGAAAAGTTGTCAGCTGTCCTACAATGGCCAAAACCCAAGGGTCTTAAAGCCATACAGCGTTTCCTGGGTTTCGCTAATTATTATAGGAGGTTTATTAAGAACTTTTCTTCCATTGTCAAACCTCTGTCCGATCTTACGCACAAGGGTGCTAATCCTTCTTGTTGGCCGGTATCTGCTGAGAAAGCCTTTGAGAATTTGAAGCTGGCATTTGCTGCGGCTCCTGTGTTATCCCACCCCAATCCTTTACTTCCATTTACGTTAGAGGTTGATGCCTCAGATATTGGGGTCGGGGCAGTACTTTCGCAGCGACACGAGAAAGGTGGAACTCTCAGACCTTGTGGGTTTTTCTCTAAAAAGTTGACTGTCACTCAAAGCCACTATGAGATAGGTGACAGAGAATTATTGGCCATTATCCTTGCTCTTAAGGAATGGCGTCATTTGCTTGAAGGTACTAAGAATCCTGTCTTAATCCTAACAGATCATAAGAATCTGACCTATCTCTCGGAGGCCAAGAGATTGTCCTCTCGTCAGGCCAGGTGGGCACTGTTCCTGTCTCGATTTAATTTCATTGTATCGTATTTACCAGGGTCAAAAAATATCAGGGCTGATGCACTGTCAAGACAATTTGAGGCCGACAGTGACAGAGTGGAAGCACCAGCTCCTATCATCCAACCTGATAGAATACTGGCTACTATACGCACGAGTATCACTTCTCCTCTAGGGGAGGAGATCCTGGCCTCTCAGGGGTCCGCTCCCCATGAAACCCCAGTGGGCAAATGTTTTGTCGCTGAATCATTTCGTACTAGGCTGCTCGAAACCTACCATTCCTCTAAGGCTGCGGGACATATTGGTAGAGACCAATTGTTATGGTCCCTTTCTCAGTTATTTTGGTGGCCTTCCATGAGAAACGATTGTGCCGAATTTACGAATGCCTGTGCCACCTGCGCCCGCGCTAAGACCCCGAGACATCTCCCTGTGGGCTTGCTTCAACCGGTGCCTAATGGCGAACGCCCCTGGTCTCATGTTTCCATTGATTTTATGGGAGAGTTGCCTATGTCGAAGGGGTACTCCTTTATATTCATGGTGGTGGACAGGTTTTCTAAAATGGCTCATTTCGTGCCCCTCCGTGGTCTTCCTTCAGCGAAGGAATTGGCAATGGTGTTCGCCAGAGAAGTATTCCGGTTGCATGGAGTGCCTAGGGTACTGGTGTCTGACAGGGGGAGCCAGTTTGTGTCTAGATTTTGGAGGGCATTTTGCCAACAGATGGGCATACAGCTGTCCTTCTCCTCTGCCTACCATCCCCAGACCAATGGAGCCGCTGAACGAGCTAATCAGGGCTTGGAACAATTTCTCCGTTGTTTCGTTACTGACCATCATGATAATTGGTCCGACTTGTTGCCTTGGGCAGAGTTCGCCAGGAACTGTGCGGTCAATTCTTCATCTGGGAGCTCTCCGTTTCTGATTAATTATGGGTTCCAGCCCTGTTTGCTTCCAGACTCATTTCAGACGCAACAGATTCCAGCTCTGGATGAGCATATCGAGCAACTCCGTTCCACATGGGCACAAGTTCAGAGGGCACTTGGTCAGTCATTTCAGCGTCATCAGCGCCATGCTAATCGCAGAAGGCTTCCAGCGGTTTCCTTTCAGGTTGGGGATAGAGTGTGGCTTTCCTCCAGAAATCTCAAGCTGCAGGTTCCGTCTAATAAGTTGGCTCCTCGGTTTATTGGTCCATACAGAGTTATTCGCAAAATTAACCCTGTCTCCTATGCACTAGACCTACCTGCATCCATGCGTATCCATAATGTGTTCCATGTGTCCCTTCTTAAGCCTCTGGTTTGCAATCGCTATACTACCACACCTGTGGTGCCAGGACCTGTTGAGGTCGAGGGCCAGGAGGAGTACGAGGTTCAGAGCATTATTGATTCCCGTAGGCTTAGAGGAAGGGTACAGTACCTGGTACATTGGAAAGGGTATGGTCCTGAGGATCGATCATGGGTGGATAGTACGGACCTTCATGCACCTAGGTTAACTAGGGCCTTTCATGCCAATTACCCGCAGAAACCTAAACCCTATTCTAGGAGAGGGGGTCTTTGAAAGGGGGGTACTATCACGGTGCCCGTGATTGGCTGCAGTTACTTGTCTGTCACCAGTAGGGGGCTTCTATTGGCTGTCTGCAGATAGCCCGCCTCTTATTGACTATTTAAACCTGGATTGGGCACCCTTTGAGTGCCCTTTCGTGTTGTTTCTGACCTTCTTGCTATCACTATGCTAGTGATAGCTGGGCCTCTGTTCCAGTGTTCCTGAGTTCCTGATCTCATGTGTTCCTGAGTTCCTGATCTCTACTGTTCCAGTGTTTCCTGCATGCTGAAGTACTTCCAGTCCTGGTTCCGGCCTAGTCTCTGGTGTTGCAGTTCCTGCTGATCTTCTCTGCTGTTTTCTGACCTGACTGATCGTTGCTGGTTCCTGTCATCTCATCACCTGTCTTCAGTATCCTGGCGACCTTCTGCCTGGTCGCGTTGGTGACATTGCTACAATTCCGTGTTGGTCCCAGCGTGCGGACGCTGGTTTGCTCCCAAGCCTTGCGGCTATACAAACTCGCTTGTTACACCAGTGTGCGGTCACTGGTTTGCTCCAAAGCCTATCAGCTATACAAATCTGTGTTGGTCCCAGCGTGCGGACGCTGGTTTGCTCCTAAGCCTTGCGGCTATACAAACTCGCTTGTTACACCAGTGTGCGGTCACTGGTTTGCTCCAAAGCCTATCAGCTATACAAATCTGTGTTGGTCCCAGCGTGCGGACGCTGGTTTGCTCCTAAGCCTTGCGGCTATAGAAACTCACTTGTTACACCAGTGTGCGGTCACTGGTTTGCTCCAAAGCCTTTCAGCTATACAAATCTGTGTTGGTCCCAGCGTGCGGACGCTGGTTTGCTCCTAGCCTTGCGGCTATACAAACTCACTTGTTACACCAGTGTGCGGTCACTGGTTTGCTCCAAAGCCTTTCAGCTATACAAATCTGTGTTGGTCCCAGCGTGCGGACGCTGGTTTGCTCCTAAGCCTTGCGGCTATACAAACTCGCTTGTTACACCAGTGTGCGGTCACTGGTTTGCTCCAAAGCCTATCAGCTATACAAATCTGTGTTGGTCCCAGCGTGCGGACGCTGGTTTGCTCCTAAGCCTTGCGGCTATACTCTCGCTTGTTACTCCAGTGTGCGGTCACTGGTTTGCTCGCTAAGCCTAACGGCTATACTATTCAGTGTTGTTTCCAGCGTGCGGACGCTGGTTTGCTCCAAAGCCTTGCTGCTTAACGATTCTGCTAATTTGCCAGTTCCATCTGACTACTGCTATTATCTCTGGGCTGCCCTGCCCGGTATTGGTAAGGCCGGTAGAACCTTTTGCCACATTCCATCTGAGGTTGCCTTACCCGGTATTGGCAGGGCCGGTAGAGCCTACATTGTGTATCTATTGAGGCTGCCTTGCCCGGTAATTTGGTAAGGCCGGTAAACCGTTATGCTATTCCATCTGCAGGTTGCCTTACCCGGTATTGGCAAGGCCGGTAGAGCCTAAAGACTGTCCTGTCCGGTATTTTGACAGGACCGGTAGAGTCTGCCTTCTGTCTGTGCTATATTCTGTATATATATATTATGTATGTTATTGCCATCCTAAGTTATCATTTATTATTTCAATAAAATTGATTTTTTTTACCTAAAACTTGTGTCTGAGAGTCATAATAAACCGTGACAGGAGGAGACCCGAACATGGCGGGCGAGCACATGCGGTACTCGTACGAGTACCGCCATGTGCCGAGCAGAGCGATGCTCGAGCCGAACCGAGCATCGGCCGAGCATGCTCGCTCAACACTATTCACAATGAGTTGCATAAGTTGGAGAGAACAATTCTCTAAAATCCTTGACCATTCAGTTCTAAAATGGTCATCTTTAACATCAAAGGTGGGAACCTTATTGCATCTCAAACCTCTTGGGATCAAATTATTTTTAATATATCTCTCCAAACCAACAATTTCCCACCAACAAGAGACTTGTAATCCAGTAATTGAAGAAGTTGACATCAAGAAGGCGTTTAACATATATGAGAGGCTTATGGTCAAAGAATTGAAATGTTGGTGGGAAATTGTTGGTTTGGAGAGATATATTAAAAATAATTTGATCCCAAGAGGTTTGAGATGCAATAAGGTTCCCACCTTTGATGTTAAAGATGACCATTTTAGAACTGAATGGTCAAGGATTTTAGAGAATTGTTCTCTCCAACTTATGCAACTCATTGTGAATTATAAAACCATTGAGTTAAGTAGGTTGGAAAAACAAATTGTAGAAGCACAAGAAGTCTTGGAAAACGTTAGGGGTCATGCTGATTTTAATAAGTTTGATGATTTGGTTACAAAAAAACTTAATACTTTGGATGTTCAGATTATACAAACCAAACAAAAGAAATTCTTACGGGATGTAGTAGATTATAGAGAAGGTAGGAATTCTGTGTGGATAAAAAATCAGCAAGATCGTATTTATGCAAGCCAACAGAGGATTAATTTTAAGGAGGATAAGAATTATAAGTCAAATGAGAATAAGTTCTCCTACGGATTTAATAGGTATAACAAGAATAAAGGGAGAAGTTCCGCTATTGTAGGCATGGCGAACAATGATCAGAATAGTAGGAATTCTAGAGAGGAGAAAACTTTGGAGACAGTGAATATTACACGAATAAATGGAAGCAATACAGACAGGAGTGGAGTGCAAGTTCCGAGATTAAAAGGAAAATCTAAAAAGCAGAATAGTAAGAAAACTTATATGGAAGGGGTTGAGAATGGTGATATAGAGAGTCATCAGAATAGATTTCTTCCATTAGCTGATTGTGATACGGATGAATTTGGGACTCCTGTCTGTATTTCACCAGTGGCTCACTGCTCCAAAGATTTGGATTCTTTTTTAGGTGTGGGTCAGAGGAGGCAAGGAATAAAAAGGAGAGTCTTTGTAGAGTCAGAGGAGGAAGAAGGAGAAATTACAGAGGAAGACGAGGAGGAAGATTAGCGAAATATAGACGTTTAAAGAAACAATTAAAGGAGAAAGGAAATGTAGGTCTTAGAGAATTAGGGATTTATAACCTCTCGGATGTCTCGTTAACATTGGGACAGGTGTCTTTATTGTCTAAAGGACTCAACTTTGCACCTAAGAGGAAAGCAGATAAATTTGAACTATTTATTGACTTTGAGAAGCTTATAAGGAAATTAGCTTTGAAAAGTTTTTTTGCCTTGAATGAGAAGAATAAAAAGGGTGAACAAATACCTATTTGGAACGCCTCCTTGACTAATAAGGATATCCTCTTTTTGTCTGAACTGCAAGGAATGAGTAATATGGGGACTGATCAAATACAGAAATTAAAATGTAATACTAATTTAAAGAATAAGTCCTCCTTCTGCCCAGATGTACAGAAGGGGCCTAATTTGACCCTTTTCCAGCATCTGGTTAGAAGGGAGATTAAATATTTGGATTTCAATAATAGATGGGACAATTTATCTAGGATAGAACGTACTGCCCTGAAAGATCTAATGAAAAATAAGGACCTAGTCATACGACAAGCAGATAAAGGTGGGGGAGTGGTGTTGCAAAATTATGAAGCATATATGCGGGAAGCTATGAATTTGTTATCGGATAGGAGCTTTTATGCAGTGTTGGACAGCGATCCCACAGATTGCTACAAACGAGAACTGAGGCAGTTAGTGGATCGGGCGAGACTGGAGGATGTGTTATCTTTGGATGAGGCCAGATTCTTGTGGATTGAGGAACCCAGAATAGCGACATTTTACCATCTTCCCAAAATCCACAAGAGTCTGTCCTCTCCCCCAGGCCGCCCTATCGTGTCGGGGATAGGGTCGCTGTCTCAAAATTTGTCCTTGTATGTAGATCTATATCTACAAGTGATGGTTCCACATATCAGCTCCTATTTGAAGGATAGTAGTGATGTTATAGAAGTATTTGAGAATTTGGATTGGGAAGAAGGTGACATATTGGTTACAAGTGATATCAATGCCCTTTATACCAATATAGGTCATTTAGAAGGAGTTACGGCTCTAGAAAGATCTTTTGATAAGTATGATTTCTTAAGTGAATCCCATCGAAAATTTATATTGGATAGTGTCTCCTTTATATTGAGGACTAATTATTTTGTGTTTAATAAAACGTTTTATTTGCAAACTAGGGGCACAGCGATGGGGACCCGCTTTGCCCCTAGTTTTGCGAACTTATTTTTAGGTATTTGGGAGGATGATACAATTTGGTCCCCTAATCGCTTTTCTCCTTATATTAAGGTGTATAGGCGATATATTGATGATATTGTAATGATATGGCATGGGAGTGTGGATCTCTTGGAAGAGTTTTTTTCCTTTCTCAATAATAATAATTTAAATTTGAGATTTACTTATACATATAGTATTGAGAAGATTGAATTTCTGGATCTTTGTTTATTTGTAGATGGTAGTCGTATTCTAACTAAGACCCATTTTAAAACTGTAGATCAGAACAGTTTCATACCTTATTCAAGTATGCATAAAAGAATATGGCTGGATAATATTCCAAAAAGCCAGTTCATACGTATAAGGAGGAATTGTTCTCTTATTTGTGATTATTGGGATCAAGGAATTAGACTCATTAAGAGATTTTTGGAGAGGGGGTATGGTTTTACAATTGTCTGTGAAGCTTTTTTGGAAGTGTTGAATTTTGATAGGGGGGAGTTGACTAAAACACAGAGTGGTTCAATGACAATAAATATGAGTAAATCCATTGATGAATTGAATGGGTTGAGTTATGACTTTACTCAACTTGTCCAAATTTTAAAAGCTAATTATGGTATCGATCAAGAAGATTTTTTGGATACTAAGCACATAAAGTACAAAGAGAAAAAAGTTAAAAAGAAGTTAGGTGGGGAAAGTGGGATTAAACCCTTAAAGATTAAGTCTAATAGAGCTTGCTTTAAAAAGTTTAGGATTAATAAGGTTAATAATGCTACATGGGGTGGAAAGGTTAGGGATAATAAGAAGAAAGGTGACTTTGATGTAGCATTGATTACTGCATATACAGGTGATCTTTATAAAATACGAAAGATTTTAGATAAGTTCTGGCCAATAATTCTCGAGGACAAAGTCCTCAGGAATTTAGTTCCAGAGAAAGCTCATATTATTTGTAAGAAAAATCAAAATCTTAAAAGTATATTAACACCGACAGTATTGAGGGCACATAGAGTTAACGTTAGGCAGGGGAATGAATATAATCCCCTTACCATGTCACCGGTGACAGGTTGGCACAGGTGTGGTAAATGTACCTCCTGTGCAAACTGCCCTAAGAAGTTGGAAACTTTCAAAGTTCCTAAAAGTGAAAAGGAGATTCCTATCAAACAATTTTTAAATTGTGATAGTATAGGAGTAATTTATGTGCTTAAGTGTCCTTGTGATTTATTATATATAGGAAGAACCAAAAGAACTTTTAAAAGAAGATTGTACGAACATAAAAGGAATATTGAGAAAAAAGTCATAACCCACTCTGTGTCACGTCATTTTCTCGAAGCACATGGGAGTGATTCTAAATTGTTGATGGGGTTTGCCTTAGAGAGTGTGAGGTTAAATTTTAGAAAAGGCAGCTGGGTTGATTTATTGAATAAATGTGAAGCAACATGGATATTCAAGTTAAACACTTTATACCCGGATGGGTTAAATGAAAATATTGAACTTGCTGCTTTTTTATGAAAGGGAATGAGGTGATTGGTATACATTGTTCTTTTTTATAAATGTAAGATTCTTTGTTGGAATTGTTTTTTCGTTTTAATGATTGGATATGGGCCAATTAAGTGGCCGAAGGGTTAACTTTGGATTTACCTAACGAACTTCTGGATAGAATGTATCCTTGAGGCATTCGTAGCTGTGAACACTTGTGTTGACCAATTACTTCATTTTAAGAGAAGGGTTTAAATAGCCGATGATACGATGAGCAGATCCACTTTACTTTTGCTTGATAAAGCACCGCTATAGGTGTGAAACGCGTTGCAAAGAGTGTGATTCTAATCGCATTATCTCCTGGCCGGGTGCATGCTTTTTACTATTCATCGTTATATCAGCTATCAATGTAAGTGTTTGGGAGTTACAAGATTGACTTCTTCTTATTATATTATATATTGTCTGTCTTTGTTCCATGCTTTGCTCACTGTTCAGTTAGCGTCAGGCGGGTTCTGTGTTTAGATGTGCGGAAAGACACATTGTAGTCTCGGCCAATACACAGTAGTAACAGCCTCACGCTTCCGAACTTTTGAGGGCATGTGAGATTCTCACTTTATTATTGTATACAAGGGTTATTTTTAAGCCGAGTATGTATCAAAATTTGTGGTTGATTTAAATCGGCTTTTTAACTCTTTGGTTATTTATTCATTTTTATTTAAGCTTTTTTTATTAATATTTGTATTTTGATTTTGTATACATTTATTGATGTCTCTCGTTGTTTTTTGAAGATTCAACGTGTTGTGTGTATATATGTGGTTCTCCAAATTTCAATTAAAGGGGAATATTTTAAGATTGAGATACTGTGTGTTGATTTGATTTTTTATAGGGCTATTGAGAGTTCGCAAGCGCCAGACTCAAACTTTCGAGTGCCAATATCTATTCCGGTTTGTGGGGCGGAAATATCGCAGTGGTTGCAACGCCCTGAGAGTTGAAAGGCACCAGCGAATCCTCGGAAAGAAGGCTATTTGCCACTTGGATCTCCGTTACAGCTAACTCTAATTATATAGAGTAACAGACAATTTGTAGCGCCTTCTCCATAAAGGATACTTTTCATTTTTAATAATGTTACTCTTCCAACATTTCTACTTGATGACTGATAGGGTGACTGTGCTTTTTGACATATGCGCCTGTCCAGGGTCAAACTTTCCAATGGCTTTCTCAAACAATTTATAGACAGGCACAGTGCTTCTTAAAAGTGGTGGAAGATTCAGCCTCTGACTTTCTGTTAACCTTATAGCCCTGTCATCATCCTCACTCTCAACTTCATATGTATCTGAACAAGACAAGGATGCTGGAGGGATGTATTCTAGATCTGCATCATCATCAGTCATCATTAGGTCATCCTCAGCAGCATCAGCATCACCACAATTCCTGCCCATTACCCTTATATTCCTCTAAGCTTTTGGAGGTCTCAAACAATTTATTTTTACTTTTACTGTAACAAAGTTCCCTACTGTTTTGAGGATGGGTGTTTTGATGCTTGTTTGTCTCTCTATCTGATGCAGCAGGCAGTTCAGCTGCTACACTTTCCTCTGTTATGCTATTGCCAGCATCATCAACACTTGAATGTGACTTGTTGTCATCTTCAGTGTTCTTCTTATATGGTTCTTTATTTCTACTGGCATTGGTGGTGCTGGAACTAGTTTTGCTGGGACCTTGACCAACTGCATCCTCCCTTGGAGTAGAGGGATTATCATCACCCAGCACAGAGACAATAACAGCAAGATCAGCAATCAAATAGGTCCCTAGCTGCCTGTGTCTTGCCAGTCAGTCACATGGGATTTTGGAGCATTTGGGGTCAACCTCCTTCCTCCCTCCTTCCTCCCCAGAGTGCCCCACTGACTCTCCTAATACACACTTACACAGAACAAATGTCCTACAAAAAGATTCCCCAAACTAAACTTCAATTCCCCTCTCTGTCTTCTCTAGCTCAAACAAAGTGCTGCTCTCTCCTCTCGCAAACACAGAATGGCACGCTGTGAGAGCCTGGCAGCCTTTCATATGGCTGTAGAAATCTTTTGCATGGTGTAGAAAATATGTTCTTCCCATTGATTTCAATGGGCGAAAAAGGAGGGGAAAAATGGAAAAACTGCACTTTTTGCGGGTAATTATTCACCAAGAGGAAAGTGCCATTATTCGCTGCTATCAGTTTGAGGCAAACATTTTCGCCCATCCCTACTCTGGACAGGTAAAGATGCCCAAAAATACAAAGTCATCACCAGCATTTCTATTATTTACCCCAGAGCCCCATGATATTTTAGGAATACTTCTGCTGCTGCTAGTTGTGGCACCTCTGACCTTTTAATGGCATGTGTCCCAGTCAGAAATTAGGTTGAGCTTCAGGTGGGATCTGATTGAGGAGGTACTTAGGTGTGAGCTTGCTTCCCCCTGATCACATGCTTCTTACACAGACAACAAATAGCAACATGCTTAACTTTTGATTCCTGAGTGAAGTATCTCCATACTGTGAACGTCATAGACTGCGGCTTTCCTGAGGGGCTGCTACTACTACTGGGGCTAGATGTTGCTACAGCTGTACAAATACTAGGTGTCACAGGTGCTGTACTCGATACAGAAGCAGAGGCACTCATCATAGCTAATGTTGTGTGCAAGGTTAGGTAAAAACACAACTTTATTGAAACGATTAAGATAATCCCATAGGATTTTAAACACATACATACAATACATAGAATGACCAATGGAAGGACAAACAATACTGACTCTACCGGTCTTGCCAATATACCGGGCAAGACAGCCTGAGCAGTAAGGAATAAAAGGCTCTACCGGCCTTGCCAAAATACCGGGCAAGGCAGCCTAATGGAAACCCAAGTAGTAGGCTCTACCGGCCTTGCCAATATACCGGGCGAGGCAGCCTATCTCAATGCTTAAAGACTTAGGCTCTACCGGCCTTGCCAATACCGGGTAAGGCAACCTCAGGATGGAATAATGTGAAAGGTTCTACCGGCCTTACCAATATACCGGGCAAGGCAGCCCAAAAGTATACCAATATAGGCTCTACCAGCCTTGCCAATACCGGGTAAGGCAACCTCAGGATGGAATGACGTAAGGTTCTACCGGCCTTAACAACATACCGGGCAAGGCAGCCCCAAAGAAGCAGGAATAATAGCTGTCAGATGGCAATGACAATCTTAATAGTAATCGATGGACTGCAAGATCAGTGGTTTACCCTGGTAGTCTGTACACTGTATCTCTCATGTACTGTAGGACTACTAGCTGTCTAGGACCAGACAGTGCACAGTGAATCATAAGACTACCTGCGTAACGAGACAAGGAAGTAAACCAGCGCCCTCACGTTGGGAACCTTCTAGCAGGACATTGATTAACCCACAGGTCATGGAGCGAACCAACACCCACACATTGGTATCCTACAAGCTATAGTGGTAGCTTAGCGGTGGAGCGAAGCAGCGTCCGCACACTGGGTACCAACAGACTGTATAGTATAGCCGCAAGGCTTGTGGAGCGAACCAGTGTCTGCACACTGGAGACCAACAAACAAAATAGTATAGCCGCAAGGCTTGTGGAGTGAATCAGCGTCTGCATGCTGTGACCAACAGACAGTATAGTATAGCCGCAAGGCTTGCGGAGCGAACCAGCGTCCGCACGCTGGGACTAACAGACTTTATAGTATAGCCGCAAGGCTTGTGGAACAACCCAGCGTCTGCACGCTGGGACTGACAGACAGTATAGTATAGCCGCAAGGCTTATGGAGCGAATCAGCGTCCGCACGCTGTAACCAACCACCAGTATAGTATAGCCGCAAGGCTTGTGGAGCGAACCAGCGTCCGCAAGCTGGGACTAACAGACAGAATAGTATAGCCGCAAGGCTTGTGGAGCAACCCAGTGTACGCACGCTGGGACTAACATACAGTATAGTATAGTCACAAGGCTTACAGGGCGAATTAGCGTCCACACGCTGTAACCAACAAACAGTATAGTATAGCCGCAAGGCTTGTGGAGCGAACCAGCACGCTGGAAACCAACAGAGAATGTGGCCAAAGCGACCGAAGCAGAAAGTCACCACAGACGCAGGAACCGGACCAGGAGACGAACAGGAACCAGCAAGGACGATCAACCAGATCAGGAACGGCAGCGAAGACCGGCAGCAGGAAACAGCAACCTCTGAAGACTCAACCGGAACCGGCACTGGAACCAGCACTGCAGACAGGAGACTCAGGAACAGGATGAAATCAGGAACTCAGGAACACAGCAAAGAGCCCAAAAAGCTTCTGAGCATGGTGGAAGTGGATGCAATCAGAGACACCATGAAAGGGCAACCAAAGGGTGCCCAGACACAGTTTAAATAGGCAATATGAGGTGGGCTAAAGGCAGACAGCCAATGGGAGCCCCCTACCGGTAATAGACATAGAAATGCAGCAATCACGGGCACCGTGATAGCTGTGCCTGCTGTCAGACGTGCTGCCCCATCTGCCTCCATTGCTGTGCCTGCATCCAGTGCTAAACCTGCTGCCACTAGTACTGTGCCTGCTGTCAGACATGCTGCTACCAGTGCTGAACCTGCTGCAAGTGTGTCTTGTAATACTCAGGAGGTTGGGAAGGAGAAGATGATGCCAAGTGTGACAGCAGTGGACCCTAAGTCACACGTGCCATCCCCAAGCAGCCCTGCCAGTGCTAGTACTACTACTAAGAAGGCCCAGCAGCTTGTTAGCAGTTAGGAGTGAAAGAGAGGTAATAATCATATTACTAGTGACTATGAGGAAGAAGACTCAGGGGCTGAAATTGATGCGGTTGGTGTTAGTGGTAGTACTAGTGACAGTGATGGTGAAGCAGCCGGTGGGACTAGTGTTATGGGAGTGGTAGGAGAAGCAA
Source organism: Rhinophrynus dorsalis (assembly GCA_037306005.1). NCBI lineage: Eukaryota > Metazoa > Chordata > Amphibia > Anura > Rhinophrynidae > Rhinophrynus > Rhinophrynus dorsalis. The sequence continues at coordinate 641,802,827 of CM074718.1, read as the reverse complement.
TTGAGAGCATAAAGACTAGGGGACAAGGGGTTATTCCCTTGATCTTGGGAGTCCCCTACCCCCACGGCATTGTCCATGTGGAACATGATCCTAAAGAGGACAGAATTGTTACCACTTCAACAATACCACCTCCCCTTCCCCCCACGGCATTGTCCATGTGGAACATGATCCTAAAGAAGGCAGAATTGTTACCACTGCAACAATACCATCAGCACCACCAGGAGCACAGATCAGCTGCCTGTGCCTGCTGCTAGTGATGCCAGTCTGCCTTATTCAGGTCACCAAGAAATGGCAAGTGTGATATTAGGGGACCCTCTGTCATATTTCTCATCACCTTCTCCAAACAACAGTGAGATGTCTGTAGTAGAGCAGCAGCACAGAGGGACTAGCTGTTCTAGCATGAACAATGTGGAACGCCACCTAGTGATATCCCCCATGTTCATGCGGTGATGGGGCAGGTTAAGTTCTTGTATGGAATATAATACATGGCAAGAACTGTAGGACTGACTAAAATGTACACAGATTTTGTGGGTGATATTCTGCCTTTCTCTGACAGTTTCAGATACTGACAGAAAGTGAGTGAGGATATGAGTAGGGTATTTGCACCATATCTGCCATTTCCAGGGCACCTATGATATTGGAGCCATTGTCAGCAGAAACAAAGCTAGCTTTCAAGCAGTGTGGTACAAGTCATTTGTCTGTCACTTGCTGTGGTTTCTTTAAAGCAGAACTATCCCTCCAAATAAAGTGACCTTAAATAATTATTCATATAGCGATAAGCATAGAAATACTAGTATTATACAGAAGAAGTCCAGCATTATTAAGAAATCCTACTTGATCCAAGATGAAAAGGCAGGCATCAGAGCAGACATCTTACCTTAGAGACACCTGTGCACCTATGCTGTCCATCCTGGTCTCCTCCAGGATTGGTGAGGAGAAGTTGCATTGTACCGTAGGGGAAAGAAGAGAAAAAGATGGGACGCATCATACTGTAGTATGTACTGTAACTTCAATTATTTGACCCAATCAAAGCCCCTAGGATGGGGTACTCACAATCTGAGATGGTCTTCACAAACACATACGTGTAAGAAAGACGGATAATGCAGCTGGAAGTTATTTATACGCCCACTTGGGTATATTCCCGACTGTTCAGCAGCTATACACGGTTGATCAGTGCGCCACACAGTGTCCCATCTGAAGAACCCAAAGACAAAAGAAAACAGAGTGCCAGTACAATTGTCACTGGAGATACAGCACTTAAAGGGATAGTAATGTTTCATAATAAAAGCAGCTCTAATTAATCTTTATAGCATTTGGACCATGGAGAGTGTTATTTCAATTCTGTCAGAGTTGTAGTTCAAGAGTAATTGAGTGATAAAGTATCCCCCTCCCTCCCCTTTTACTGATGTAACACTGCTCAGCCAGAGCAGAAGGGAGGTGCCCAAGTAGACTGCAGAGAGGGAAAATCTTCAATTAAGATAAGGGAAAAAACTGAAAAACTTGTCAAGGGGGCAGCGCTTTCATTGTTCTCATAGGAAGAAGATTGTCCCCTTCTGTTATCTGGTCTATGGACTGGATTCCACATCTGAGAAGAGATGGCTTACACTAGGTAAAAGGGACGGGAGGGGAAACTTTGCTTGTGAATATCTCTTAAACCATAAAGGTTTGAGAGATAAGACTTATATCGTTCTTCATGATTTTTAATGCCTACAAAATAAAATAAAGATAAAACAAAGTATTACTATCCCTTTAAATCAGCAATACATGCAAAACATTACTGCTCTGTACTCACACAGTTTGTTGCACCAGTGTATACTACACACCGGTGTTCTCAATCGTGTGAAGGGAGATTTAACTCACTTGTCCCTGCTCACGATAAAATGGTATTATTCCTCAAAACGTTTCTGGATATTGCAGGCAGAATGTTTGTATATCACCAACACTTGTGCAAGTAAAAATTCTGGGAATTAAGTATATTAACGGTATAAACAAATTTATTTAAGATATCCAAATTTTAAAAATTGGTACACAGTACCTTCGAAAGTATCAAAATTAAAAGCAATATACAGCCAATGCAACCAAATAAGGAAATATCTACTGTTGGGTGGGAAATAGGAATGGATGGGGATAAAATGGGTATGATAAAAGGTCCAGATTGTAAATCATACATCATTTTTAGAAATAAAAAAGCTTCTACATTCTCGGTGTTGCAATACATAATTAAAAATGCCCTAGTTTTTTGGAATCATTTCAAGATAAGATTGTTTTATTTCTTTAAATAGTTAAGAACATTAAGTGAAAGTGGAATATGTATGTTAATGTTATGTCAATTGCCAAACAAGTGACTCTTTTGCACCTTGAGACATTTTATTACAAACCGAGGCAATAAATATTGAAATGTCATGCAATAGTTCAAATTCCATTGAGTATGTGTGTTTTATACTTAGAGTATTTTTGGAATCCACTTATTCCCATGCTCCGTGTTGTAAAAAAATTTAATTAATTGCGTTATCAAATTACCCTCTAAATTGTAAAAGAACACAAAAGTGCATCTGTGTCATCAACTTTGCTTTGCTACAAACAACTTTTTTCCAACATCCAATGCCAACAAATACTAAACCAAACGAAAATGCTTCTCATAAAATGCAACCAAAGCTGTACTTTTATTGATCTTAACAATTATACAATGATGTTTTAACTAGTGTAAAAGCCCGTGTACATGGGCCAAGGTCCAGGTAATGTTAACCCTTTAACTGTCAGAGGGGTATGTAACGCATTGCAAAGGGTTAAGAGGCCGTATTGCAAAGGCACTCAAAGGGTTAAGAGGCCGCTACCTCTCTGCTCCTCATGATGCAGTCTTGCATCGCCTCACTCACACGATGCAATCATGCTCAATAGAGACTGCACAAACGCGGGCAGTCTCTACTGCACATAACTGCATTGTGACAAACATCCTACCGAATTATTATATAGGATAATATTATTTATTAATGAAATCATGATCATATAAAATGAAATGGGCTATGTTTTTACATACACATTTTGCTAGTTCTGGGATATGGTTAATATCAAAGTTACACTTCAGACCTATATTTTTTATATTAAACTGACATGTATTGCGTACTATGGCGGAGTTGAACAACTGCTACAATTCTCCATCAAATACAGTAGTAACAGATCTACTTGGATCCCCATTAATCAAACTCTTTTAACTCTTGGACACTAGAATTGTCTTCAGTGTATACTTTTTGCAATACGTTGGAGAACTCTTTTGTCCCCATAGGCTTAACATACTGACAATCTCAAATATAAACATATGCTAATAGGTACCAGTAACTTAAGAATAAATCTATCAAGTTTAACCCCTTAACGACCAGCGGTCGCGGGGTGAGTGGTCCTTTAAGGACCAGATAGAGAATTTCGGCGTGCCGCCCCACGTGACTGATCACGTGGGTCGGCACACCGAACTGAGGGAGTGAAAGAGATCGCTCCGGTCTTGGAACGATCAAATTCAGTCCCCGGTATTACTCACCGCGCTCCTGCAGGAGCGCGGTGAGTAATAGTACGTGACGTACCAGGACCGTCACTGGTCCTTAAGTGCCGGACCAGCGTGACGGTGCGGGTACGTCACCGGACTCTAAGGGGTTAAAGTGCTGATAGACTCTTTGAGTGCCAGAGTGCTGTCCAGTGCAATGTTGAGCAATGTAATTGGCAGCTGTCTCCAAAGAGTTAAAATATACATCTTATACAATACAAGGATTAACTCTTTAAAATGTGTCATTCTTCTACAGATCTACTAACAGAATCACATGTATACACTGAATCTGACATCAGACTTATTGCTGAATCCAAGATTGCTTAAATTACAGTGACAGTTACATGGGGCTGGATTCCATTTCAAATGATAAATGTTGTCATTGGTTTTAGATCACAGATTCCTGTATGAAACTTTGTGGATAAAACAAGCAATAAAGTTACCAAGTTGAATCTGTGGAATCCCTTGTACTTCTTTATGGAACCCCAGTGTTTTAGAGAAAATAGTGGAGAACCACTGTCATATATACTCATATATGCAGAATGGACCAAGTGTGGATACACCAATCTATAAGGAAATTCCCAAATTCCAAGCTAGGTCCTTGGGGTGTCTCTTTGTGTATGTGCATGTTTCATAGTTCTTCAGTAAGAAGGCCTTCTATGTTTGTCATTTACTAACGTTATTACTAGCGTTATTAAAGTGGACCTTTCACCTTGAATTTTCTTTACATATTTAAAAACGTAATTCAAAATTGCATTAATCCAGACTCCTGTGGTCCATTACGGATTTATATGTTTCCCATGAGTCTTTTGTTACTGTATGTTAACATTTATGCATGATAAGCATGGTATTATGTTCATTATATGGCCCCATGTGTATGTATTGATTGTATATTTACATGTTCCCTGTTCAAAAAGTAGACGGCTCCCCGATTGGTCTCCACTTACTTCCCTGGTCTGCTCAACAAGTAGGTGGTCTGCTGATTGGTTGTCCCTTGTCAGTCCTTGACCCTTTGTTTCCTGGGATTTGCTAGGCAAGTAGGTGGCCTGCTGATTGGTCACCACTTGTAAACTTTTGTCTCTCTGATCCCCATTGGCTGGAGATCAGTGAGGCAAGATTTAACTGTTCTTTGTGTTCCACCAACTTTCCCATTTCCCAGGTTCAAAATGTAGGCAGCCTTCTGATTGGCCACCACATGTGCATCCCTTGCCACTCTGATCCCCATCAGTGGTGCAAGAGTAAACTGTAGTTTGTTTACGTTAGGAATTCAAGCCCTATATATGTTCCCTGTGTTCCCAAATAAAGAGTGTGTCTTGTTGGATCCCTGTTCATACTCTCTGTTGTGAGTTATTCCAGGAACGGTCTAAAGAGTCCCCTGTGACTCCCATTCACTGGATTTAGCAAGCAGGACCGGCCTAGCTACCTTCCCCTTATCCACATCTCAGAGAGAAATGCCCTGCAACAACGGCCAGTATTGACTGCATCATCTGTTCCCGTTACATGGGTTTCTGTCATGTTAACCAAAAGTCCAGGAGATGTATAGTGTAGGAGATATTCACACTTTTATTTCTGGGAAAAGTGAAAGTGAACATTAATTAGCATTTGAAATGTCACAGGTACCTCAATTAGCATAGATTAGCATATGGTATCAAGTATGAATATCGCCTTAACTATACATTTGCTGGTCTTTTTGCAAACATAACACATGGTCAGTTTTTAATGCAGTTTTCAAATATGCAAACTTGAATTAACTTTAATTATATTTTTCCAAGTATTTGCACAGATTTTAAAATAATAGTATATTAATACTACTATTACTAATAATAATAATAATACATTGACAGCATATTTACAATACTTTTCTGCCAAATTGGACTCAAAGAGCTTATAGCACTGAAGAAAATAGTTTAAGGGTAAAATATATGTAAATAATAATTAAAATGGGACAAGGGGTCTGTCACAAGCGAAGGGCTATAGGCCCTGCTGAGACAGTGGGGAGAGTGTGGGAGTGAAAGGGTTAACAGTACCAGACCCCTGGTTACCTGTTACTATTCCTAGCAACCACCAAATTAACACCTGAAATCCCTCCTGCACTATCTCCCCAGTACTACAATTTGCTGCCACCACCAAGACTTTATATCTGGGCTTCTTAGGTTACCCCAAACACAACAGAATTACAGTATAAAATCACCTTAATAATCAGACATATAGACTTATCCCTTTAGTAACGTGTGCTACCTGAGCTTCCTTCGGAGTAGTGAGTTCATGTTAGAGAACAGAGACAAGAGCTGATTAATTGAACATTTAATCTGACAAAAGGCTTCACAGTGCTGGTTACAAAAACACAGTAATAAAGGACATGCACAAATAAAGATTACACATTGGCAAAACAGTCCATAAAATAAAATGGGAGAAACACAAGAAATCCTTAAATACAATTACAGATATTTTAAGAGTTCTTGTGGGAACTTCAGATGGTATATCCCCCTTCAATTTTTACAAAGAAATTCCCCTTTTTTATCCACAAACCCATATTAAATAGGAGTCCACAGTTGCTTCTAAGAGGCCAAACCCCCTGGGTGTTGTCTGGGGGAGGTTTGTCCTGACAGTTTACAGCCCACTCAAGTCAGACCTGTCAGGGATGTTACTGCAGCGTTCTACCTGAAAAATCATAAGGCTTCCCAGAACACGCAACCCACAGCACACCTTTATAGTGTTATAATAATCATATTCCTCAGATCTGTGTGACTATCTGGACACCAAACATGCTGGGTCTAACTGGTTGCAAAGTGGCAATTCTTGTAACTCATAGCCGGAACACCTCACCCTGGCATGTTTGGTACCCACCAAAATGATAAAACCTGGGCATTTTAAATATATCGTTTTATTGAATCATTTTACACTATAAATACATGTTCTCCCTATTTCATAATATGTGACTGTGCCCTGGATGAACTCCATCAGAGCAGAGGGCCCAATACCTTTTATGACCCCTACATCCTGCTCTGGCAATGTTCATTCAGTTTCTGGTGATGTTACCTACAACTAATTTTATGGCCTAGGACTGGTGCACTTTAAATAACATACCAATACAAACCACACAAACAAATTATACAAACCAGATGCCACTCATGCCTTGGCATGACAGGTTCTAGGAGCTATAATATGGTAATAAAGAAGAGTGGATAAAAACTAAAATCTTTAGTTTCTTCTTCAAAATCTCAGAGACAGGGTGGTTGATTCAGCACAGTGCTACTGGGGCTGGCTTAATAGAGGCTTGTTGCCCACATTGATCCCCTATCCTAGTGGTAGAATGTCAGAGTAGGGCATTGTATGTCAGGGCTTGAGGGCCCTTACTGTGGAGGAAAGTACAGTGAGATCCCAACTTCGGCAACCTCAGGAAGGTAAAGTTGAGACTGTGAACTCCGACGACAGAGGCGGCTATCAGAGTTTTTTTAACATATAAACACACCCCTTTGCATACAAAAAATGCCCAGGTCAATTGCTGATACATTTATTGAAATAGTTTGACTGTAATATATCTATGGAAAATGGCATCATCAATACATTCTCATTATTTAGAGTTTCTATGTGGAAATGAGTCATTATGATTCATTTCCATATGGAAATAGGCCGTTGTCCATGTGATGACCGAAAATTTGTTAACCTGATGGATGGATGTCGATGTGGACATATTTTTGTCGTTGTGATGTGGTGTCGTTGACACTGCTCCAACAGGACATCGTCCTTTTCAGCCCTCTTCGAACTTTAGTGAATCTAGGCCCTGACATTTTAATACCAGTACACAATATTTGATACCCCAAGTTGAACAGTAAATATTAAAGCATGAGCATTTTGTATGTTGCTTGTGAATGTTTTCAAATTTTACTGGCAAAGCCTCCTCCTCCTGCTGCTATTCATTTTTAATTAACAGTGATTGGTTTGCTCCATCTGGCTATCATTAATTTTTGAGAAAAAAAAACTCCTTAAAGTTTATACAACTTAGTCATCAGATGGAATACTATAAATCACAGGTTACATCTTACTAGCAATAATTGTGTTTCTGTTGATACATGGAGCAGAGAGCTTGGTATATGTAGTAAACATAATATTTCTTCCAGGGGCGTAATGTCAGTGAAAACTAACACTTGCCCCACTTGTTGATTTGTGTTGATTTGTCTCTCTGTAGTGTCATAAACATTTTTTGTTCAGTAGTCTTTAATCATTTGAGTTCGAAAATTATCTTCACAGATTCATATGCAACTTTTTCCACTACCCAAGAACCACTGTGCATTATTACATTACTGAAAAATGCCCAGGTCAACTGCTGATATATTACAGTCAAACTATTTCAATAAATGTATCTATGGAAAATGGCATCATCAATACATTTTCATTATTCAGCCCTTCAAAACTTTAAAACAAAATCATCTAATTGCTTCAAAGTCCTGTTTGTTACTAATAAATAATGTTCCTTTCTAATTTCCTATCTGCCAAGCAATACATAAAGGAATAGTAACACTTCCTAATAACAATCACTCACTTTACTATATCCATAAAAACCTATTATAAGGCATTTTTACTTCCCATTTAAGCAAAAAATTGAACAAAAGGCAGCTTTAAAATGCAAAAAGCCATAACCTGGAGTGACATCACAAACATATATCTACACCAAAAACAGAATAAGCTCAGGGGGACTGCTGACTCTGTACAGCTAACTGATCTCTTCTATCATCCCAGAAGTTATATAGAACTTTGGTTTTCTACAATATGGGTTATGGATTACCTTCGTTCACACAGTTACGCTGGTCTACTAAAAAGGACTGAAACAATTATGGAAGAAACCAAAATTCTCAAATCCCAATTGATTAAAAGGCTTCAGTGGTCTCCTACATCTGCTTCAGTATATAAGAAGTTAATTTAAAGGGATAGTAATGTTTCATAATGAAAGCAGCTCTAATTAATCGTCATAGTATTTGCACTTTGGAGAGTGTTATTTCAATTCTGTCAGAGTTGTAGTTCAAGAGTAATTCAGTGACAAAGTATCCCCCTCCTACCCCTTTTACTGAAGTAACACTGTTCAGCCAGATCAGAAGGGAGGCGCCCAGGTAGACTGCAGAGAGGGACAATCTTCAATTAAGATAAGGGAAAAACCTGAAAATCTTGTCAAGGGGGGCAGGGCTTTCATTGTTTTCATATAAAGAAGATTGTCCCCTGCTGTTATCTGTCTGGTCTTACAACCAGATCCCCATCTGAGAAGAGATGGCTTAAACTAGGTAAAAGGGGCGGGAGGGGAAACTTTGCTTGTGAATATCTCTTAAACCGTAAAGGTTTGAGAGATAAGACTTATATCATTCTTCATATTTTTAATGCCTACAAAATAAAATAAAGTTAAAAAATCTCCCTTTAAATCTCCATATTAATCACAGAATACCATATAAAATTAAATCAGTTTTTTTCACTTCAGTTACAAAAAAATGTTATTACATTGTAAATGAAGTTGCAGCCCAACGCTGACTGTAATGATGTTGTTGTATTATGTAACTGCAGCAACATGACTAACGTGTGTCCTAATGTACCTCCATTAAAATCCACTGCTGACCCTGTATATCCAGAACAGATATTGTGAGGCCTTGCAGCTGTTTCTAGAATATAACTCCTATCATCCTCCAACAACCAACAGCTGGAGGGCAGCACATTGACTCTAATCCCTTCAACCAGGCTCTTCACCCAGGTTAGCTTTATTAAATTATGTTATTATTCATTATACAGATTCAATGATTATGGCCTATAATACACTAGAGGTGAACACAGCATCAGGAGCCATTTCTGGTAGATATCCCAGATAGAGACATATGTAGCATCTCCGCCCAGGTGTTGTAGATGAATTCCACTGGTGGTCTTCCTCCCATGGCATGAGAAGACAGGGCCTTCAGGTCCTGAAGCACTTTCCTCCTAACTGCAACCATAAAGCTGGTGTTGCTCATACTGAAAATATACTCATGTATCTGCATTGTGCTTGTCAGCAGCCAAGTCCTGATCCACATTGAAGATTATGCTGTATTTTGCGTGAATACCTCATAATGAGGACCTCATACTCTTCATGCGTAAACTTAGGGCCCCTGTGATCTTCCATATCCTGGGAAGCAGGCATGGATCCTTGGTTTCCTTACTGTGCCTTAAGAGGACCTGAAGCTCTATATACTGTCTCTTTGTCACTAGCCTTCTTCCTTTCCTCTCTGGCTAGCCGATTCACTGCATCCCTGAAGTTGAAAGTGTGTTGCATCTAGGGGCCTACCTAACATTCTGCTCAGTTCCTGCAGCACCTTCGCTCCTTCTCCCTGCCTCTTGGCATGACCTACCACTGTCCTCTTTCCTTTTCCTTTCCTGCTCCAGTAGCCATCATCACCATCTGGCTCACAAACGCATTATCACTCACTCTTTATTACATTTACACATTCACTCACTTCTACTACATGTAATCACTGCAGCAAATATAAAAAAAAACTGAAAAAAATGTGTCAAAGTAAAACAAAGATAAATCTAATAAGAAACAATAAAATAAAAGTAATGTCAAAAAATGCAGGATAAAAGTAAAACACCAAATATATAGTGAAATATAAGGCGAATGAGGGCTTTGTGGGGAAAGGGGAGTGTGTATGTTTGTGGAATTCTTGGCAAGTGTAGTGTATATGGGTTTGAGTGTGTATATGTAGTGAACATATTGCAATGTAAAGAGCAGGATAGTATTATAGTGGTTTTTAATGTATGTAACAAAACATATAAATCACTTCAAAGCTCCCTCTTCACCGCTCTAGCACAATAAAGGCCTCTTCCTATGTTTACTTTGTTCTAAATTATGGAAGCACAGCCAAAGAAATAACAATGACAATCACCTTTTATAGAACTGAGAAAAAGAGCCTCCCAATATGATTCTTGAACAGCTGATTTATTTGAAATTTACAAAAGCAGAACATAAAGTTTTTAGCTGGAGAACAAATCTGTTTGCAGTGATTTGGGTTCGCCCCAGAAAACTCTCCATACCCACAATACAAGCTTAGAGTCAGAATGCAATATTTTCTGAATCTTTAATGGTACTGCTGGCTGTAATTTATTCAATTGTGGTGAAGCCACCATTTTTATATGATATGGCAAATTGGCAACCAGGGGCCATTAGAGACTTGAAAGTAGTCTAGGTCTATATGTGCTACTTTGTAAATGTTTTAAAAAAGGAGAGATATGCCCAATACATTTAAATAATTCCTTTGCAACTTTTAAAGTGAAGGGATATAACTACATTGAGTGCATAGAGTGCAGTTGTGCAGGAACACATCATCTATTGGGGCCTATGCCTCTGTGAAAATATTTTTGTGAACATTAGCCCAAAAATGTTTTGCACCAGGGCCCTCCAAGGATTAGTTACATATCTGTAAACAACTCTTAGTTTATTTAACATAGAGGTTCCCAAACTTTTTTAAATGACAACCCATTTTTTGGTTTCCACCAAAACCTGATGTTTCTCCTTTTATTATAATGTATAATACTTTGTACATTATTTATATTATTATTAATTTTGTTATAGTTTTCATGTATATTTAGACTCTGTTCTAAATGTACGAGTATCTTGAATACAAACTCTGCAGACTGTGCTTTCCAGCAATATGGATATTATATTTCATAGTAACTTGGAACTTTGTTGCTGAAACAAAGCATTGTAATCACCATGCAGTTGCTGCACTCTTCATTTGGAGAATCAGTGACCTACCACACGGACGTACTCAAGTGAGAATCTTTCATTAACCCTTTGAGTGCCAGAGAGGTATCCAATGCATTAAGCATCCCATTCTATCTATATATTTTGTATTTATTTACTTAAATGTATCTGAAGTTCTATTACCCATGCTAAAACCGGATTTACAAGAAAAACAAACAACGTGTATTTTGCAAACATGTGTTATGCCATTATTCTATTGCAGAACCTCGGTAAAACTGGCATAGACAGCACATTTCTACAAACCGACAAAACAGGCGCTGTCTGATTTTATTCAACTACCACCTGAAAAAATGTGCAAAATGTCAAAGACCAAGGAAACAGGCGTACGTTTGATGACAGAAAGATCAAGTTTAGTGTCAGATGTGTTCCCCACATTATTGGAATGCGACATAGAGTGCCCCCCTTCGACATATTAACCCCCCTTTGAAATTCCACTTATACTACTTTCTTTCACCATTTTAATTCATCAAATATTGTTCACATTCAACATTTTATCCCTCTCCTTTAAAATTCAACTTATAGTGTTCCTATGGCCTTCTTTCATCATTTTACTTTGAATAATATTGCTCCCATTGGACATTGTTTATTCTCCAGTTTTACTGCAAAATACAGACTCTTTATGTGTCACAATGATTCCTGTGCAACAATGTATAACTTGCCGTGCTAAGTGTGAAAGATCTCCTACTCCTACTATTTGTTTGCTAAACCCATTTGATGTGTTAATACTACAATGATAAGTGATATTAACCCCTCCTTTACTGTTGTGAGGAAGGTTACTGAATAAGCGTGACCCGATTTACATATCAATACCTGAAACTATTATAAAAGGACCAAAACCAAAAAGAAGAAAAAACAGCCCTTCACAAGACCAGTTCTGCACTTTCCTAAAGGCCCTTTCAAATACAGAGTCAGAATAAAAATTAACCTTTATTAGTTTATTTAAAAGGTAACTAACCAAAATGGAACCCCTATTTGTTGGAGGTCCACAAAATATAAAAATAAAAGTGGAACTAAGTCCACTGGATAAATGGGGGAATGATATTACAGAATGGATACCCTATTGATTGATTCCCAGCCGATTAGGCTTTATTTATGTAACAGTGTACCATTGTTTGCTTCAGTGTAAGCACCTGAATAGGATCATTAAATCAATGAGAATCCACAATAGACATAAGAATTATTTGTCTTATCTTTATTGTTGTTTTGGGTACTTAGGAAATAACCAAGTGTGCATTAAACTTAATATGTTTTGAATTCGGCATACAGAGGGTAAAGATGTTTGAATCCCTCTGTTAATCTCCAATGATCCATGTGAATAGAGCAAAATAAGAGACAGCATACACTCCAATACTCCAACTTTATTATGTGAGAGTGTAACCGACAGAAAATGTAACCACAAAACAGGCGGTAATACTGAGCGTGGGTAATAGAATGCTACTTGCACATTGTTTTTAGTTGTTTCCTATGGGCTTTTTTTTACTGAAAGTGCATATAATTACCGCTGATTTTGTTTTCACAAGTAGTGTAATAGGATAAAACCTGACTTAAAAAAACACAAAGCCTGCTTTTTTTTTAGCTCTGGTAATAGAATCGAGCACCTTGTCTGCTGAGAGCCATTTTGGACAACCTTTAACTTACACTTCCTTATAACAGAAAATAGGCTTCAACAGTTTGAATCAAAATCCCATACAGAACAATTACCCATTCTTCTGTAGAATTTTAGATAGTGAATGGTCAGCTTCCAGCTATTATTTCAATGGAAAAAAAAGAAATCAATAAAACCTGTGTAGATATACTTGAAATCTATATTGAATTAAATGCTACTTTCATGTTTTCAGGGAAGAAAGATTAGAACAAAGGGCCCCACACTTCAACGCATACCTTTGTAAACTAATTCTGTTCCATGAGAAAAAAAAAGAAACTGCTATATTTAGATGAAGAAATGGATTTTAAAAAATGAGATACTGTGTACAGAGTACCCTCAGGCTTAACAGAATTGTTTGAAAGGAGAATGTGCTACGTCTGCTTCCACTTAAATGAATTGCAGACAGGTTATGGCAAAACACTACCTACAATGTGAGACAGGAGGGACTTTAGTTTGTGGCTTTGCAAATCAAGATTTTTCTTGGAATGTTTCTTATGCATCATCCTTTGCAGTTCAGCAAGCAAAATGTTGCAGATTTTGTAAAATATAATTACGTATTGGATATCCCTCTGACATTGATAGGGTTAAACTTTTCCTGCTGCTGATGTGTGTGTGTATGCATGAGTGTGTGTGTGTGTGTGTGTGTGTGTGTATGTATGTGTGTGTGTGTGCCGGGGCTAATCAAGTTAGCATACCTTGGAACTTTGAAAAAACGACCCAACCCTGAGATCTTGTAAATATTAACCCTTAAAGTTCCCATAATACAGATTCTCTGTGATACGTCCCTGATCGCTGTAATCGAAAGGAGCCCCAATCAGTCCTCAAAGAGACATTAATATATAGAAAATTAACCCCTTAAGGACCGGAGCAATTCTGAAATTTTTGACTATGTCTTTGTTCAACAGAGTTTCCCTCTAAGTCTTTTATTCCATCCACATAAATTATAAACCGTTTGTTTATGCACAAGTAGGGCTTTCTTTTGATACACGTATATGGATAACCCACCATTTACATTATTTGTGGTCGGGGCTTCCATCAGTCCAGGTGATTCGACCTGGATAGAACCCTATGTGTGCCCACCCTGAGAATCTACTGAATTCCCAGGTAAGAATCCACAAGGCAGACCTGATAAGAGGGCCTGCCTGTAGTTTTAAGAATTTAAAACAGGGGTGGGAGATTGGGGGGACCCAACATGACTTGAACCTCAGTGGGGGGCTGCTGCATGTGTTTAAGGGATTGCAGACCCTCGCACAAAATCAGGCACCGCCTTACCCTTGTGGTCGGGGCTTCCAACTGTCCAAGTGATTCGACCTGGAAAGAACTCTATGTGTGTCAACACTGAAAGTCTACTGAATTCCCAGATAAGAATCAACGAGGCAGACCTGATAAGAGGCCAAAAAGGAGTTATTAGCCAAGTTAACATGAAACTGTTTATTGAACCTTTTCAATGATCAGCAGACTAAATTAGACAACTTCCCTATGGTTGGCTATTACTGGGCTAGGCCTGTGAGTGCAGTGCCTGTGAGTGCAGGACTGAAGTAGGACTGTGAATGTAACGTGTATATAACATGTCAACATATTTGAATGATAAGTCCTGGTACTCCATGCTTAGAGGCTGCAGTGGCAGCTCTGATTCGAAACGAGTGACCCGAGTAGGATAGTGGTTCTAGACCTATTCTGGTCAGCATGCATTGTAAATAGTGCATGAATTCTGTCCTAGTGAGGGGTCCTTGAGCTGTAGGGAGTAGAGGGCTATTTAAAGCTTGTGTATCCAATAGGAATAGCAGTTTATGTAGTGCCTCCCCTGGGCACCATGGATCATTGGTGTAGTAAATGAGAATGCCTTGGCTTGCTTGATCTGTTTTTGAATAAAGATTAAATAAGTTGAAATGGTCTATGTGATGTGGCAAATTGGCTTTAGTGAGGTATTTGGCGGGTGGAGATCGGGCTGCAAATTCTTCCGGTCTCAGGGAACCAAAAAAGGCTAAGCTGATGGCTGCAAGCAGAGTGGTGTTGGTGAACTGTTCAAAGGGGTGGCTATTTAATAGATCATACAGTTGTTTGAAAATTGGACCAGTGATTGGGAGGCGATGCTTGAAGTGGTGGAAGGGCATTTGAATAGCCTTTTGAGAAAGAGTTTGATTTGGTAATTATGAAAAATGGATTGGTGAGTGGGGTGACTGAGTGATAAGTGATGTTGAATGCCAGTTAGATATGATTTGATTGTAGTGAGCGATAGTTTGATTGTGCTGTGTTAGAATGCTCCGAAAGCTAGTAGGTTATTAGTGGAATATGGTTCTGAAGGATTGTGGTTAATATTGACATTATGGAATGCTCTCCATGCTGTATCATATGCTTATCTGGTGCTGGGAGCGAGTTTGTTATATATGATGGTTTGAGCGTAAGTTGCTAGTTGATCTAGAGCATTATTAGGTCTTTGTATTCTGGAGGGGTGGCTGGCTGTGGGTTTGCTGCTGGTAGGAGGTAGAAAAATGTCTTAAATTTAAAATGAGATATAGCATCAGCCGCTGCATTCTGAATGCCTGAAATATGTGCACTGTAGTATATGAATTTGTAGGTGAGTGATGTCCAAGTGAGTTTCCTAAGTAGTGGCATGATGTATAGGTGAGATGCTCTTCCTTTGGTTATGGCTTTGGATGTGGCCATATTGTCAGTGTTGAATGTAACTGCTTAGCCTGACCATGACTGACCCCATATCACTGCTGCTGCTACTATCGGGTAGAGTTCAAAAAGTGGAGATGTCGTGAAGAATTGTAGTATGGCTTGAGTCTCAACTGGTCATGATGTAGCGAACCATTCTGAGTTCCATATGGCCGCGAAACCCTGGCCAGCCGCAACGTCTGAATGGATGACTGGGGATGAAAAGGACTGCGTTGGAGGAAACATGGCTTGGCCGTTCCATTCTGCTAGGAACTTGGCCCACATGGCCAAGTATGAAAGGGCATCAGGGCTGAGGTGGATTATGGTGTTTGCATGAGCGGAATCTGAAAGAAGTGAAAGCAAATGGCTAGTGAAAAATCTACCTTGCAGGATTGTTCTGGCAGTGAAATTCATATGCCCTAGCAGTGATTGGAGCTGAGTGCTGGCAGAGTGAATGCTTCTTTGATTATATTGAGAATCCTAGTCTGCTTGTCCTGAGGTAGTCTTGCCTCTGATTTGGCAGAGTCCAGGACTATGCCTAAGAATTCAATCACGGTAGCTGGCCATTTGGTTTTATCATGGGAAACTGGAATGCCTAGCTCTTGGAATAATTTAAGAAGTTTAGCTAGGCTGGTGAAGGGGGGGGAGTGGCTGGATCTATTAATAAAAAAACGTCTAGGTACTGGATTATATGAGGGCATGCAAGGTTGTTATTTAATATCAATACTAGGGTTTTGGAGAAAGTGTCAGATATTTTGGGACTGCTCTTTACTCCGAATGTAAGGCAGGTGTGAGGTAGATAATCGACCAAAAAAAGTTTAGCGCTCAGTAACCTTTTAAGGATCAAGGAAACAATAAGATAATATAAAAGAACGTTTACTGTTATATAAAAACCTCCCAAAAGTATTTTGGGTAGGTATCACAGAAATATAATGTATCTACTAATACAAAGCGTTATATAATAAAATATCTCAAAATGTCCTAGATGACATGTCCATATAACAGGATATGTAGCAAAGGGAGCTCAATAAGACTAGCGCTAAGATATAAGACATATAATCTCTATGGTTAACTTCCATCCTGCGCTTATCTGATATTTAGAACTACCATGCCCAATCTCCTCTCTTATGTGGCACAATGCCACTTCCTCAGGAACATTTTTTTTTCTGCTCCTGGGGAAGTGGCATTGTGCCAGGAAACATATAGAGCTGATTTAAGTATGATATGCATTTTTAATTATGTTTATACTCTTGTTATATTATCGTTGGCATAATATTTTGCAATAAACAAATTTATTTGTACCATCTTATAGAGAAGTCTAGTGTTCAATAATTTTATAATTATCCTCAGTATCCTTAAGTCTCCATTAATATTTTCGGGAAGAGTGACGGGGTGGCAATCCCTGTGTAGTGGTCGCCTAGTGGCCCTAGAAAACCTGGGAGGAGGCAGTGGTGGATCCAGAAAAGATGAGGATTAAAAGAAATACCTACACGGGGTATGTACCGGGAGAGTGATTATATCTCGGAAGCGGAGTAAAAGCCTCACAGACATGTGAGTACAAGTCTAAAGAGAGCACTGTGGTGAAGGTGAAGGTCAAAGATTATTTTAAATATTAGACTCAGAGGAACCTTCTGCGCCGTTTTTTGTCTTTTGTTAAGGGGTTAAAGATATCACTGCATGAACATGCACACACAAGACAAGCAGGACTTCTCCCTCTGCCTTCCTGGTACAAGTGGCACCAATTTAAAGACTAACAAATTAATTAACTAAAGCAGAATATATACTAGATAGCACTGCACTGTCTCACCCTAGGAATTTGGTCCTTCACCCTGAGACCCTGAGATTTGTGTCAAAACCCTGAGTCTCAGGGTCAAAACCTAAGAGTTCCCAGGTATGCAAATTAGGACAAATCAGGAAAATTATGTACAATTGCAATGCTGCACCAGTGCCAGAAATAAAGCCTCCCATTCAAGGGGTTAAAGGATCCACTTAATCAATGGGACTTTTTTTAGTGCCAAAAGGTGCATTTGGTTTTCCCCAGCTTTGTTGCTTTTCTTCTTAGAACATCAGCATTCAAAATGCTTCACTACTGTCATTTATATTGGAACAATATCCTAAGAATAAGTGGATCTTAATATGTTTATCAGAAGGGCTTACCAAGGTACCTAGCAACCAGTTATCGCTACTGTTTTTATGCCCATTTTATCTCTGCTGCTCGTTATTTCATTATACAGTCTGATGAAGTCATTTAGCTCTACTGATGTTTGTTAATTGCTTTGAGGAATACTCCAACATAGAACACTTTATACAGGAAACTACAGATATATTGCAAACAATACATATCTGGACATACCTTACAGTTGTGTGAAAATCAATATTGTAAACAAATTAAGAGGCAATTATTCCTATGAAATAGTTTGCTTTTATCCATCTGAGTGTCAGAGGGGTATCCAATGTATTAGCTGCTAGGAAATTAATTAAATATTTGAATAATAAAAAACAAATTTGTTACAGTCGAGGAGTGTACCAAGAGACTGTTGCTCAGCCTTGCATGCTGTGAGGATTATGGGAATGGAATCTAAGGGATGAGTTATCAACCATGAAGCAAAGTAGAGACAAAAACAGAGCAGAAAGAAAACTGGGATATAGTAAAGTTTATAGAGCAGTTATAACAACTTTGATTTTGAGCCTCATTAAACACTGTTTTTCATTTCTGTGGATTTTTATTAGATAAGTGTTGTTGCTTTGTTTACATTCTACTGCTCTCTCTACTGCTTTAACCCCTTAAGGACCGGACATTATGGGACATTTCCGTCCCATAACGTCCGCATAGGGGCACGTTGACGGGCCGGTACACGTGACCTGTCACGTGTATCGGCGCGTCATTATGGGGCTTGAAATAGCTCGCTCCGATCTTGGAGCGGTCTATTTCATGCCCCATTTTTACTTACAGCGCTCCCGGTAGAGCGCTGTAAGTAAAATGTACGTGACGTACCAGGACCGTCAAGGGTCTTTCAAGAAAGTTTACCCTTGACGGTCCTGGTACGTCAAGGGTCCCTAAGGGGTTAAACTGAAACAAATTGATTGTTTTTAAGTGGTTGTATTTGAAAATAGCTTTTATAAAATATTATTCATATTTATCTTGCAAAATAGTATGGCATAAGTATACATTTTTCTTTTATACTATTCTGAATAGAGCTGTGATGATGAAGTTCAGAATTGCATTTGAGTCCCAGCAAGGTAGCTAAGATAAACATTATTTGATAAACTGATGTACCATATATATATATATATATATATATATATATATATATATATAGATAGATAGTGATTTGTAGAAAAAGTAATAATTAATTTTGATGCAATTAAAGAATTCAGGTACAATATCTTCTTCATCTTTTTACATGTTAGCTTGTATATAGATAGATAGATAGACAGACAGAAAAATGTGCTAGGTGCTGGCACTAAAAGTAGGTAATATACTGCAAATGTAAACTATAAAGAATAGAGATGTAATTTGCTATAATACAATCTGATAGTGGACAGATTGTAAGACAAAAACACCAAAAGAACAAAGCAATAGCCCCCCAAATCTCTAAACTACTATAATAAATACTTTAATCAAAATCTGCTAAAAATACATACACTCTGACAAGAGCAATAATAATGTAATAGCATAAATCTGGTACCAGAAATATAAAAAAATAAGATGATGTCACTAGTGAATCAAAAGCATATTGAAAAAATAGTCCAATGTCAATCTCTTCAAGTAAAGAAATAAGTTACCCTGTCATGGCTATGATCTACTGTCCTGTTGGAATATGTGGGGATGTATTGCACTAGGTATTGCAGTATGCTGGCTTACGCTCCCATCCCGTCATAATTGGGATCCTCCATGTAAGGAAGTATCTGTTGATATGAAACATTTAGGTCTAACATAAGACACCAAAGTGCAATACATATATCTTTGTGAAAATAGCCTATATTGTTGCCCTCATGGCTATCCATAGAACCACATTAAACACGGAAGGCAGCATTAAAAGTAAGGTGGAAAGGCATTATGTCTGCTTAACTACCATCTACAGAAAAATAGACGGTTAAACACATTAGTGGCCAAGGATCTCACCTGGAAAGGGAGAGATAATCTGACAATGCAGCAACAAAGAGTGTTGTTTGTATATGCGGTCACCAACATGGAGGATCCCAATTATGACAGGATGGTAGAGTAAAACAGAATACTGCATTAAATTAGTGCAATACCTTCCCATGTACTCCAACCGGACAGTACATCACAGCCGTGACAGGATAACCTGTTTCTTTACTTGAAGAGATTGACACTGGACTATTTTTTTTAATATGTTTTTGATTCACTAGTGACATCATCATATTTCAGATTCATGTTATTATATTATTACTGTTCTTTTTAGGGTGTATATATTTTTATCAGATTTTGATTAAAGTGTTTATTACAGTATTTTAGAGACTTGGAGTGCTAGTCCTTTGTTCTTTTGATATATATATATATATATATATATATAATTCCAGTCCAGGTTATATATATATATATATATATATATATATATATATATATATATATATATGTGTGTGTATATATATCTCCTATATAATAATTCGCTAGGATGTTTGTCACAATGCAGTCATGTGCAGTAGAGACTGCCTGCGTTCGGGCAGTCTCTATTGAGCATGATTGCATCTCCTGAGTGAGGCGACGCGAGACTGCATCGTGTGGAGAAGTGAGGTAGCGGCCTCTTAACCCTTTAAGTGCCAGAGGGGTAAGCAATGCATTGCGTTCCCCTCTGTCACTCAAGGAGTTAACATTACCCAGACCTTGGCCTGTGTACACGGGCTTTTACACTAGTATTTATATAAACCCTGTAAGGACAAGAGGGGTGAGCAACACATTGCTTCACAATGTGTTGTACACCTCTGTGATCCCTAGAGAGTTTAACAACACAGCCTTATGCATAAAGAAAAGTTGAGCTAATCTAGGGCAATTGAACTGTGCCACAGAGACCAAATAAAAAAAAATCCCAGTGAGTTAAATGGCGCCTTTAACAGTCTGATTTAAATTAATGGAGATTTCTATGTGTCCCTTATGACGGAGATAGCTTGCAGTTATGTTAAGGGCTATTCTATAGAAAGCATGTTAGAAAATATGGATTGCTATATCATATATTCAAAAGAGAAGTTGAGAGAGATAAAGAAAGAGAGAAAGTGTGATCGAAATAGAGAGAAAGACTGAGATGACAAAAGAAATGTTAATTATGCATTATGTGTTTGAAGCAGAAAGTGCACTCTATTGGACTTTACTTATTGCTTGTCATTGGATATGAAATTAGAATAAGTGTCCTTTTTTGGCAAACTCAATTTTTGTTTTATAAGAACATATTTATATTCATTAGTAGCTTTCGTCCAAATGCACTTAATGAAATACACTAATTAATGTCAGAGATAAATAATAACTTTAGCTCAGCAAGGTTAAAAGCATTCAACTCTATAAAATGTTTCTTGCAATGTTCAGTGATCCATTAATATTGGGACATTCACATATGTTTTAACTACTTTGGTCTTCCACACCATAATGCTTTACCTACAAACTTTGGAATGAGCTACAGATTCTTACGCAAACTGATTAGGAGGCCTACAAAATTTTGAAGAGCAACAAGTAATAAAATTACTGTATATGTCATGAACATTCTGTTCCCGTGGTGTTTCCCTTAACACCACACCTCATTCCTAAATTCACAGAACTCATCTTCAAAAAGGTACACATAGATTATATCAGAAGTTAATGATTCATGACATCTGTAGTCATTATTAGAGAATACAAATACGGATGCAAAGTGAAATGAACTGAAGTAAAATTGTATTATTGCTAATGTGTTTGCCCTGCTTTTTATAAAATATATTCAGAATAGCTTAACACCGTTAACAAATTAAACAAACAACAACAATTCTTTCCTTGACTGGATTGCTTTGAGTTTGTAAGAAGCACTGCCCCATATATCAAAATGTAGGGATCAAAACATTACTAATATTTAAAAAATTGTTTATTTAGATTCCCTTAACTTGTTGAATCCAAGAAAGGAACCCAATGCACTGCGATGCAATGACACTCAAAGGTTTGAAAGAACAATCACACTATAGAGAAACAGACTAGGGTTTTAAAAATTCCAAGCTACAACATTCTAAGCTTTACAGATGCTTAATATCAATTTTCTAGACAACCTTTGTCTAAACTTATCTCCTTAATTTGAGTGAGGCTTAATGTCTCTTGTGATAAGGAGATGGTAGTGTGATAGCGTATGGGTGCTTCGTTTGTATCTTGTTTAAAGGGATAGTAACACTTGGCATTTAGTAAAATATATATTTTAAGGTTTATCCTCCAGAGTACAACAAGGGTACTCCCATGATAAGAGGTGTTTTATTAAAAATTTATAGCAGCTGAAATGTGAATTTTTGTAGGTGCAGAATCTCAATGGCCTCAATGTTCTGGTCAAATTTTTCAGTTGACCAGAACATTCCATAGGATGATGTAGCAATAGCACCACTGGAAATTTTCAGGCCATAGTGATACAGCACTTAAAAAATTCAAGTTTGACTGCTATAACTTTTTAATATAGCACCTCTTAGCAGTGGGAGTACCCTTGTTGTACGCAGGAAGATAAAACTTACAATATAAATGTTACTAAATATTAAGTGTTACTATCCCTTTAACACCTTTTACAAAGCCCAAGCATAAAGGTAATGGTATAACTTTACACTATTTCCCTGCACATGTTTGTGGGGGGAGGAGGGCATTTAGGATTTGCTGTAAATAAAATCCAGATGATGGTGCACTAAACTGATCATTCATATGCTCTAGTGACTACCAAATGGTAGCAAATGAGGAAGAGGCTAACACCAACAGTGTTCAATGTATTTTAAGCAAACAGTGCTAAGCCCATGACTTGTTACTGTCACAAAGATGTATGGGAAAAACAGAATATTTGGTTCATATCTGAATGCAGATATTTGAAGTGCTACTCTTAAGTGAATAATGGAGTTATACTAGAGTTCGATTGGAGGTGGACTGAAAGTGGACATCCCTCCCTGAAATAATGCTTGTTCCTAAGGTTTTATTTTCCCTTTTACATGGGGTACCTATTACCCCATGATGCAGACTGTAATTTTACTACTAAAAACAACTGCCCTTTTGTATTTTTAAAATCCACCACACTATATATTTGCTTATTAATCCTCACATTCATATCTCTTCCTACCTCCTCTCATCTAATCCATTTTGCAACATACCCTGTTTCTATTTATCAGACCAAACTATCCTGCTATCCCCACACCTTCATGCTATATGTGCTATTTTCCTTCATATGCCTGGCGACATCTCCGCCAATCCTGGCCTCTGCGTATCCCGATTTGTAACTGCCCATGCTTACCTTCTTCCCTATCCCGCAGAGTCTCTAATCCTTCTAACTTCATCCCAATCCCTACTGTCCCACTACTTGCCCAGCCCTTCTTATGTTATCTACTGAATGTCTGCTCTCTCACTAAGAGCTCTACTACCACACACAACCTCTTCTGCTCACAGTCATACAGCGTCTTGCTATGACTTTTACCTGGCTCTTCCAATATAATTCAGTTGTAGAGGCTGAAGTCTGACATGGAGGCCTGAATTTCTGACCCACACAGCACACCCAGTTGGTAGAGGTGGTAGCACAGGTGTACTGCTTGCTTTCTTTTTCCGCTTGCAGAAGATACCCATTCCTCCATACTTTTATGGTAACTTTTTTTAGCTGGTGTTCACAGGGAACTGATCCCTACTAAATTTCTCTGTATCCACGTTTCCACTCTCAGACCACCACCTCATAACCTTTTCTATAAGATCAAGACTTCCATAGATGGGGAAAAAGTCCAGTTGGCTAAAGGGCCACATCTATTCTCCTCCATGTACATACGTGCTCACAAGCACCTTCCCTACATTCACTCAAGTTCCCATTATGTATTGCAAACCCATCATCAACATTACCTTCAATTTAAGAGCAAAGGGATAACATTATCCCTCCATATTTCCATCCTAATCAGATCAGGATGGTGAATGTTAAATTAATAAAATTATATGGGGTCCTAAGATCTCATATCATGTATTTTCATTGAAGGGAGGCAAATTTTGTTTCAATTAAAAAAAAAAAATATATATATATATATATATATATATATATATATATATATATATATTTTTTTTTTTTTTTTTTTTTTTTTTTTCCTATAATGTTTCTTTTGCCAGTATGGTTGATTGTAGCCGAAATGATGGATATGTTAAACCCTTTATTCCAGTGCACTGACATCTGGGTCAAACATAGTTGAGAAGGCTATGGAGTTCTCCCCTGCCTGATCCAGCCCAAGGAGAGTGGCCGATGTCCAGCAGAAATCCAAAAGGATTCAAAAGTAGTGTTTATTTTTTTATAGTAAAAGCAATTTGGCAAAAAGATTATGTTGCTCACCCAGAATTTGATTGCAGAATTGTCATTCAGAAAATATCTGTCAATGTGCGAAACAGCCACTATGGAGATTATTTCTGATGGAATGGAATCTAAGAAAGTTTCAGTTAGTGGTGACTTTTTTATAAGCTGAATTTTGTAAAACAAAATTAAACAAGTATGATATATAATAAATTTAGTGTGAAGCCTTTTCTAGGTGTGGGAGGACCCTTGTTTTAAATGCTGTTTTAAATACATTATGACACATTTCGATTGAAACATGAGGTTCTAAAAATCAGACAAGTAAAAGTAAAGCCTGTATTCCATGCAATCATATATGTTATTGTTGACAAAACTGCAAGTTGAAAAATCACGTTAATTTGAAAGATTGATCCTCCAGCATCATAGAGAAAATGTAAGTAATTTCTCAGTAGGAATACCACTTTCAGTGTGTTTCATGGGTGTTAGATAGTTAAGCAGTTGGGGTTTGGGCCTAGCAGGGATTGGTAGTTCAAGGTAAGGGTTAAGATTATTTAAGCAGGTCCCAGTTCTTCTTTGGAACCGCTCTCAGTAGCGGCATCCCCCCTGTTTGCATCCATATTATTTGAGTGGATTTTGTTACTAAGAGTTTGTAAATCTTATTCAATCCATGTTGTTGCAATTTAGATTGTCTTTATTACTAGATCTATATAGAGCATAGACTAGCTGGTGTAGTTAGGCCAGGCTTACATAGTTCAGTTGTATTAAAATGCTTGGGCACCTCTGACCTAATGACATGTTTTGCAGCATACAAACTTAAACTTGACATATTTCTGCAAATTACAACATACAGTAATATACAGTTACTATTTACTTGTCCAACATTTTGGCCACCCTATCAGTAAGTACTTAGTAGCATCTCTTTGGCAGAACATTTCTTGTAGACAGCTAGTCTTTCTTTTCTTGCTTTAGGAATAGTCCAGCTCTTCCTTAAGTAATGCTTCTAGTTCAGATATTTAGAAGAATACATTTTCCCTCTAGCCACACAATATTTGCTGTACCACTGGCTGCCACACAATGGCAAAGTGTTTTTTTGTTCAAATGCTTATGTTGCATAATTCAGATGTTGATTTTTGTGATGGGATGGTAGGCATGGTTTTCTTCTGATGACTTCCATGCAGATCATGTTTGTGCAAGCAGCACTGAATACTGGACTGGTGCACCATTGCTTCCATACCAGCTAAACTGTCCTGCTGGTCCTTTGCAGTAATATGAGGGTTGTGTTTCACATTCCTGACCAGTCTATGAGCCGTTCTATAGGAGATTTTTCTTTGTCTTCCAGATCTTGTCTTGACTTCAACAGTTGAACTTCCATTTCTTAATGACATTTTGAAGCACAGAATTTGTAAGCAGGACGCATTTAGTTATATTTCTATAGCCTTTCCCTGCTTGAAAGAGTCAATTATCTTTATTTTCTGATCATGACTCAGATACTTAGAGGAATCCATGTTTGTTGAGTGTAAGCACAACACCATGAGAGGTTCAAAGAGTCTGGGGCTGTTATAACCTAACTCAGATTAAGGCCTAACAAGTCAATTAAGTTCCGAGACCTTACAACAAAATAACACTAGTGAATCAACTGGAAGGGCGCCCACACTTCTGCATGTGCCACATTTTCAGTTTTACTTTTTTCAGTTGGTTATGGTTAGCAAATAAATAGTAACTGTTACAATTTGCAGAAATCTGACACCTTGGTCTGACCACATTTCTGGGAACATTTTTTCTCCTCACATTTTAACATTTCACCTTCTCCTTGTCACCTGGCCAGTGTGTTGGGAAGGATTAAACCTTTAAGTTCCAAAGGGATATCCAATGAATTACAAGCAAAAAGCTGAAAGGATTCATTCATAGAGCATGTGATCCATAGGAGGTAGAAATCCACTAGCCACTAGTTGATGAACAGTACTGTCTAATTTGCATACAATGAGAACAATTCAAATCCTGTCAAGACGGATATTTAAAGGGATAGTAATGTTTCATAATAAAAGCAGCTCTAATTAATCATCATAGTATTTGGGCCATGGATAGTGTTATTTCAATGCTTTCAGAGTTGTAGTTCAAGAGTAATTGAATGATAAAGTATCCCCCTCCCGCCCCTTTTACTGATGTAACACTGCTCACCTCAGAGCAGTAGGGAGTGTCCAGGTAGATTGCAGAGAGGGACAATCTTCAATTAAGATAAGGGAAAAAGCTGAAAAACCTGTCAAGGGGGTCAGGGTTTTCATTGTTCTCACAGTAAGAATATTGACCCTTGATGTGAGCTGTCTGGTCTATGGACTGGATTCCACATCTGAGGAGTGGGGGCTTACACTAGGTAAAAGGGGCGGAAGGGGGAAACTTTATCATTCAATTAATCTTGAACTACAACTCTCACAGTATTGAAATAACACTCTTTATGGCTCAAATACTATGAAGATTAATTGGAGCTGGTATTTTTGTGAAACATTACTATAACTTAAAGTACATTAACCACTTAATAAAGTTGCTTAACCCCTTAGCGACCCTTGACGTACCAGGACTGTCAAGGGTAAATGTGATCGAACGACCCTTGACGGTCCTGGTACGTCAAGGGTTAAACTCTTCCATCGCGGCCGCACGGAGCGATGGAAGAGTTCAAGCCACTTGTTACTAAGTGTCCCGGTATCGGGACACTTAGTAACAAGCGGCTGAAACATTGTTGCAACATGCGATTCTCTTCAAAAGCGAATCACATGTTGCAAAACCTGAATGACAGGGACAGTATTTGTAAATACTGTCCCTGTCAGATCTCTCTGCCTCCCTCCACCTTGCATACTGCTAAGGTGGAGAGAGACAGAGGGAGATGGTGTTCCAGTGTGCCTGTTAAAAAAAAAGTAAAAAAAAAAGTTTAAATAAAGAAAATTAACCCTTTGATCACTGTTCTGCAGTGATCAATAAGTGCCCCCCCATATGATCTCTCTTGGAGTGATCAATTTGCTGCAGATCAGTGTTTTCTGATCTGTGGGACACCCCCCATCCCCCTTGAATTTTTTTAGATTTTTTTTAAAAAATTTTAAATTTTGTTTACATTTTTTTTAATTTTTTTTTTTTTTTTTTAATAATAAATATAGTTTAGGTATTTTGGTAGGTAGTTGGGTAGGTTTAGTGTAGACGTGTGTTAGGGAAAGTTTTAGGGATAGATTTAGGTTTAGGGGAAAAAAAAAAAAAAAAACCAAACACCCCCCCCCCAAAAAAAAAAAAATATATAATAAGCGCAGTTTAGATAGGTAGTTCAATTGGGTTAGGTAAGTTCAGGATATACGTAGGTTAGGGTAAGTTTTAGGGTTAGATTTAGGTTTAGGGATAGCGTAAGAAAAATAAAAAACCCAAACCCCCCCCCCCAAAAAAAAAAAAAATATATATATATAATAAGTGCAGTTTAGATAGGTAGTTCACTTGGGTTAGGTAGGTTCAGGATATATGTAGGTTAGGGTAAGTTTTAGGGTTAGATTTAGGTTTAGGGATAGCGTAAGAAAAATAAAAAACCCCAAACCCCCCCCCCCCAAAAAAAAAAAAAATATATATATATATAATAAGCGCAGTTTAGATAGGTAGTTCAATTGGGTTAGGTAAGTTCAGGATATACGTAGGTTAGGGTAAGTTTTAGGGTTAGATTTAGGTTTAGGGATAGCGTAAGAAAAATAAAAATCCCAAAACCCCCCCCCCCAAAAAAAAAAATATATATATATAATAAGTGCAGTTTAGATAGGTAGTTCATTTGGGTTAGGTAGGTTCAGGATATACGTAGGCTAGGGTAAGTTTTAGGGTTAGATTTAGGTTTAGGGATAGCGTAAGAAAAAAAAAAAGCTTTTTTAGTGGGCAAAATGCAGCGCAGGTACAGCGTTGAAGAGGCATATGCCTTTTTGGCGTCTGACTCTGAGGCAACAGACACTGCGTCAGATTTTGACATAGCGCAGTTTTCAGAAAGTGAGAGCAGCTCTAGTGATGACGCTGGGCCTTCTGTCAAGAAAAGACGCACTGCCCCAAAAGCTGCTCTGGCAACTGCCCCAGCACCTGCCAAAAGAACTGCCCAAAGACCTACCAAAATACCTACCCAAAGAAATGCCCCAAGAGCTGCCCTGGCAACTGCCCCAGCACCTGCCAAAAGATCTGCCCAAAGACCTACCAAAGAAATGCCCCAAGTGCTGCCCCAAGAGCTGCCCTGGCAACTGCCCCAGCACCTGCCAAAAGATCTGCCCAAAGACCTGCCTAAAGACCTGCCCAAAGAAATGCCCCAACACCTGCCACTCCGGATCCTAATGAATGGGTATCAATTTATGCCCACAAATCTCAGAATTCACAGGCAACCCAGGGATTCAAATTGATGTGGAAGGATTTACCCATGATCATTTTTTTGATTTGTTTTTGGGGGAAGACATTTTAGGTGAAATTGTTTCCCAAACCAATTTGTATGCAGCCCAGTATACTGCCGCCAACCCTAAGTGTGAAAAACGCTGTTTTTTTTTTTTTTTTTACTTACGCAATGGTTTACGAGGGATTGGTGGTAAAATGGCTGTGTATAAAATTGGAAAACACACCTAAAACGAGAGCCTGGGGTGTCTACTTTCCAAAAATGTACACTTTTGGGGGGAAATCTTAAAAAAAGAGCACTGTTACACAGCCCCAAATGAGACATGGCACCAGCAACGCAAGCTGTGAAGATTCAAAGTGTGAACCTGGAAACGCGCATGTTCCAATTTGGCCCCCGTAGCTCCCCCAAACCATGAGAAAGCTATGCATATGGGGTATTGCCGTACTCAGAAGAAGGAGCTGAACACTAATCAATTCAGTTTATAAAATCTTCACCTATTCTGTGCTTGAAATTTACATCAACATTGAAGTGCAAGTGTGAAAAACGCTGTTTTTTTAACTTACGTCAAGATTTACGAGCGATTGGTGGTAAAATGGCTGCGTAAAAAAATTGAAAACATACATCAACATTGAAGGCAAAGTGTGAAAAACGCTGTTTTTTTACTTACGTTTATGAGAAAGTGGTGGTAAAATGGCCGTGTAAAAAATTTGAAAACACACCTAAAATGAAAGCTGGGGGTGTCTACATTCCAAAAATATACACTTTTGGGGGGAAATTCTAAAGTGCAGCACTGGAACATAGCCCAAAATGAGTAATGGCATCAGTTAACCAAGATGTGAAAATTCAATATTTGTTCAAAATTGGGCCCCGTAGCTCCCCCAAACCTTGAGAAACCTATGCATATGGGGTATTGCCGTAGTCAGAAGAAGGAGCTGAACACTAAACAATGCATTTTTAAAAATCTTCACCTATCATGTGCTTGAAATTCACATCAACATTGAAGTGCAAGTGTGAAAAACGCTGTTTTTTTAACTTACGTCAAGATTTACGAGCGATTGGTGGTAAAATGGCTGCGTAAAAAAATTGAAAACATACATAAAATGAAAGCCTGGGGTGTCTACTTTCCAAAAATATATTCTTTTGGGGGGAAATCTTAGAGTGGAGCACTGTTACACAGCCCCAAATGAGACATGGCACCAGTGATGCAAGCTGTGAAAATTCAAAGTATGAAACTGGAAATGCGCATGTTCCAATTTGGGCCCCGTAGCTCTCCCAAACCTTGAGAAACCTATGCATATGGGGTATTGCCGTACTCAGACGAAGGAGCTGAACACTAAGCAATGCATTTTTAAAAATCTTCACCTATCATGTGCTTGAAATTCACATCAACATTGAAGTGCAAGTGTGAAAAACGCTGTTTTTTTAACTTACGTCAAGATTTACGAGCGTTTGGTGGTAAAATGGCTGCGTAAAAAAATTGAAAACATACATAAAATTAAAGCCTGGGGTGTCTACTTTCCAAAAATATATACTTTTGGGGGGAAATCTTAGAGTGGAGCACTGTTACACAGCCCCAAATGAGACATGGCACCAGTGATGCAAGCTGTGAAAATTCAAAGTGTGAAACTGGAAACGCGCATGTTCCAATTTGGGCCCCGTAGCTCTCCCAAACCTTGAGAAACCTATGCATATGGGGTATTGCCGTATTCAGAAGAAGGAGCTGAACACTAAACAATGCATTTTTAAAAATCTTCACCTATCATGTGCTTGAAATTCACATCAACATTGAAGTGCAAGTGTGAAAAACGCTGTTTTTTTAACTTACGTCAAGATTTACGAGCGATTGGTGGTAAAATGGCTGCGTAAAAAAATTGAAAACATACATAAAATGAAAGCCTGGGGTGTCTACTTTCCAAAAATATATACTTTTGGGGGGAAATGTTAGAGTGGAGCATTGTTACACAGCCCCAAATGAGACATGGCACCAGTGATGCAAGCTGTGAAAATTCAAAGTGTGAAACTGGAAACACGCATGTTCCAATTTGGGCCCCGTAGCTCTCCCAAACCTTGAGAAACCTATGCATATGGGGTATTGCCGTACTCAGAAGAAGGAGCTGAACACTAAACAATGCATTTTTAAAAATCTTCACCTATCATGTGCTTGATATCAACAGTAGTATTGAAATGTAAGTGTGAAAACTTCAAAAAAACTAAATATTACCACAATTTTGAAATTTTTTTCTGGAAAAATAGCTGCATGAAAAACTCCAAAATTCTCCTGATTATTTACCTTATGTTGTGTAGTTTTCAGAAACATATACCTTTGTGGGACATTTTTGGTTCTGGCACCGTCAGCTAAGCTATGATGCTCACATGCCAATTGTTGAGAAATTACAAGTTGGAAATAATGGCATCCATCTTGTAATATTTACCTTGTAAATGTGAGGAAGTGATTGAAATACTAGGCATATGGGGTATTCTTATATTCAGGAGAAGCAAATGAATATATTTAGGGGTATTTTTTTGTCATAAACTAATTGTATGCAAATCCTGACACGAAAATATAAGCAAAATGTTGTTTTTTTTAAATTTTTTTCCTCTTTTTTCCTATTTTAATCAAATTAAACAATGAGGTATTCATATAATTGTGGTATCAAAAGAAAGCCCTACTTGTGCTTAAAAAAACAGTATATAATTTATGTGGGTGCACAAAAGGAATTAAAGAGAAAATATGGTTGAACAAAGACATAGTCAAAAAAGTCAAAATTACTCCGGTCCTTAAGTCAAATCAAACTCAGATTTTCCCGGTCCTTAAGGGGTTAAACCTTCAAGTGCCAGAGGCTGTTGCAACTCATTGCTTTGTAAAGTATTGCTTAGACCTCTGGTCCTTAAAGTGTTAATATTCATAATATAAACTTGTGGCTTTATGAGCATTATATATCATATATACCATACAGTTATACACCAATATCTTTACTTTCTAAAAAGCTGCATGTAAAATGTCAACTTTTAATAACTTAAATTCAAGCAAGAAATAATTACTTAATCTTTACGTACTGCACACTGAAATATTCACCTTCCTCTGCCAATTAGATCAGAAGCAGTAGGAAGATAATACTTTGTTAGTCTTGCTTATCAAAAATATGTTATTAAAAATATTTTAATTTGGCCATCTAGCAAGTCCGGAATTGTCATGGAAATTAGATGACCTTTTCCTGTGTGTCATTTTTACAGGATGTAATTGTGCTGCTTTGGAGATTTAAATTAGAAACATAACAGGCAATTTATAAGTAACTTTCATAACCGTAAGTGTTCTGTGAAAGATTCTTAGTAATTAAGTTACCCTGTGAGAGATTTTAATTCTTTTAATTTGATGTATTCACATCCCTTTTGAATACCTGCATACTTTTAAGCAATGTAAATATCATGATAATGTCAATTGGCATTTAATTAAATTAATTGCTTTTATTCCCAGTATCAGGATTGTTTTTATAGATTCTTGAGACCTTATGCACCAAATTAGGAGCAATTCTGTGCTAAACCAAATGCTCCATGGAGACACATAAAATCCTCCATAATCTCAATTACTTGATTTAATTCAAACATTATAACAGTTCATATTGTCAGGAAGTGAATTTACTGTGCGTTTATGTACTGAAAGTTCTAACGAACAGCATGAGTCAGCAGTTTCTATCCCATTCTATTGAGAACTGTTCGTCAGTGACTCTTCTCTAATAGAGAATGAATATCTAATTGGAATCTGATCACTAAAAGGCACTCTTAACCTCTTAACGACCAGCCGATCGGCGTGGCGCGGTGAGTTAAGGACCATGGAGCATTTTTTTTGTTGTTCTTCCGGTTCCGGACTCCCCGAATGGCGTGCATCCGCGGGGGGAGCCCGGAACTCCACGACCCATGACGTACTATGACCATCAAGGGTCATTAAGGGGTTTAAGGTAAAAATATCAATAATAATAATAAACCTCTTGAAACAGTGGGAGTACCACTATTTTTTGCTCAACAGGAAAAGCTCTACAATATATATT
The DNA here is from genome assembly GCA_037306005.1 of Rhinophrynus dorsalis. Taxonomy (NCBI): domain Eukaryota; kingdom Metazoa; phylum Chordata; class Amphibia; order Anura; family Rhinophrynidae; genus Rhinophrynus; species Rhinophrynus dorsalis. The sequence goes on along the minus strand of CM074718.1, from coordinate 641,770,302 downwards.
TTTTTCATAACAAACATTTACTGCTCCTTTAAGATGTGCAATTCTGGAGCAAATCAAGTGTACCATAAGGTAAAAATATATTAGGCTTATTTATAATAGTAAATGGGATTTAAACTTTACTTACCATTTCGTCTGTTCAGTAGGATTAATGTATTTGGTTATTCATATACTTGTTACATAGTTTAAACTGTATCTCTCCTTGAAGGCGTATTTGAAAACTGATGTCTAAACAATCAAGAAGAAATCTAGATTCTTCAGATAAGCAAATGCCTTCTGTGTGTTCATGCTCTTTATTATGCAATACGGGTTTCACTTATGACATTTAAAGGTTCTTTTAGGGTAGGATTCATTGGGAGGTGTATTACTATATTACTGGTGTAACCTCTTTACTGCCAGAAAGGTATCCAATGAGTTGCAGGAAGCCCTCTGCCACTCAATGGGTTAACACCAGAGATTTCTATTGAAGTGTAATGACTCTCCAATCTAGTTACAGGAAGGGAGTGAACTATAACCAGTCCACATAAGCACCAACCATTATTACTGGCTGGCTCCCACTTTGGTCATCCATTCATTCAAGTTTGCGATAAGCATAGCAATATCTCTCAGCGCTCATGTGAAATGTCTGCTGGTAGCCCCAAAGGTGTCCATGCAGACCTTTCTTAGTGTAGCTTTGATATTTTTCTTAGGGGATGCAGGAAAGATGCAGCATGCTGGACTTTGGTGGATTCACATGAAGAAACAGTTGCACATTTTAAACACACCATTGCTCAGTACTAGACCTTTCACAACAGGAGGCATAACCATCTCAGCATTGCTGCTTTATTGTCACTCATGTGAAAGGAGTCTAAGGGAAAATACAGATATAAAACAAGTTAGAGCAATTATGGAACAAACCGGTTACAACACGGGGGGGGGGGGGAAGTTTCCATTGATTTACAAGGGTATTTTAGTCACTTGAATGATTGGAACACCTCCAACCTCTTTAGCATTCAAGGGTTTAAAAGCCTATTTAGATTAATGGAAATTGGTTTAATTTTCTTTCCATTGCAGTTGGTTTGATTCAGAATTACTCTTCTTATTAAACCTGCCTCTTAACCTTGCATGTGTAGAGATGTGTCCAATGCAAAGTTGAATAAGCCAAAGTGTTCTGATAATTATATAACTATACATATATTTACTGTAAAGCAGTGGTTGTTGCTTTAAATTGGCATCCATTACTGACTGGAAATGTAGTGCTTCACTCACTTCCTGTTCAAGCAGCCATTTTACTAATCCCATCTTCAGAGAAGAAGCCTGTAATGGACTCTACACTTTCTTTCATACTGGCCTTTAGAAGGATAAGTCTGCAAGTAGGCCATCACTCGTTTTAAATTATTAGTATATGTTTTTATTAATTCAGCTACAGTTTAATGTTTGTTTTGCAACATCTGCCTTTCAGGGTGTTATGTTAGCTAGGCCTCATTTTCTGTTAGCTATTGTTTTAACAGTAATGTAGCATGCTTGTCACTATTTGTATTTTGTGGTTGCAAGCAGACATAGGCGTGCGCACGGGGTGTGCCGGGTGTGCCCAGGCACACCCTAATCGGCCCCGTGCGCACCGGCCAGGGAAGCTGGAATTTTTTTTTTTTTTTTTAAATAAATCTGCCGCGAGGGAGCGCTGATTTACACTACCAAGCGCTCCCTCGCGGCGTCTAGGTGACCCTGACGCTGCAGAGAGACCCAGGCTCTGTAGTAATACAGAGCGCTGGGAGATGACATCATCTCCCAGCGCTCTGCATTACTGAGAGCAGCGCACGGGAGCTTCAGCTTTGTGCCGAAGGAGGCACAGAGCTCCCTCTTGACACGCCGCTAGACCACCAGAGACTGAAGGTAAGGGATGAAGGGGCAATTTGGAGAAGAATGGGTCATTGTGCAGATGAAGGGGCATTATGGAAGGGGGCAATGTGAAGATGATGGGGGCAGGTTGGAGCTGAAGGGGGCAATGTGAGGGCAAGTTGGAGCTGATGGGGGCAAGTTGGAGCTGAGGGCAAGTTAGAGCTGATGGGGGCAATGTTAGGGCAAGTTGGAGCTGATGGGGGCAATGTGAGGGCAAGGTGGAGCTGATGGGGGCAAGTTGGAGATGAAGGCAAGTTAGAGCTGATGGGGGCAATGTTAGGGCAAGTTGGAGCTGATGGGGGCAATGTGAGGGCAAGGTGGAGCTGATGGGGGCAAGTTGGAGATGAAGGCAAGTTAGAGCTGATGGGGGCAATGTTGGGGCAAGTTGGAGCTGATGGGGGCAATGTCAGGGCAAGTTGGAGCTGATGGGGGCAATGTGAGGGCAAGTTGGACCTGATGGGGGCAAGTTGGAGTTGAGGGCAAGTTAGAGCTGATGGGGGCAATGTTGGGGCAAGTTGGAGCTGAGGGCAAGTTGGAGCTGATGGGGGCAATGTTAGGTCAAGTTGGAGCTGATGGGGGCAATGTGAGGGCAAGTTAGAGCTGATGGGGGCAGTGTTGGGGCAAGTTGGAGCTGATGGGGGCAAGTTGGAGCTGAGGGCAAGTTGGAGCTGATGGGGGCAATGTGAGGGCAAGTTGGAGCTGATGGGGGCAAGTTGGAGATGAAGGCAAGTTAGAGCTGATGGGGGCAATGTTGGGGCAAGTTGGAGCTGATGGGGGCAAGTTGGAGCTGAGGGCAAGTTGGAGCTGATGGGGGCAATGTTAGGGCAAGTTGGAGCTGATGGGGGCAATGTTAGGGCAAGTTGGAGTTGAGGGCAAGTTAGAGCTGATGGGGGCAATGTTAGGGCAAGTTCGAGCTGATGGGGACAAGATGGAGCTGATGGGGCAAGTCGGAGCTGAGGGCAATGTGGAGATTATGGGGGCAATGTTAGGGCAAGTTGGAGCTGATGGGGGCAAGTTGGAGCTGATGGGGGCAATGTGAGGGCAATATGGATTTGATGGGGGATAAGTTGGAGCTGATGGGGGCAATATGGAGCAGATGGGGGGCAATCATTTATTTAGCACACAAACACACATATACATATATATATATATATATATATATATATATATATATATATATACGTGCGTTCGCGTATGTAATACATATATATATATATATATGTGTGTGTGTGTGTGTATATATATATATATATATATATATATATATATATATATATATATGTATGTGTATATTTATTACATACGCGAAAGCAAGTGTGTGTTTGTGCTTTTGGGTGCACACCCTAATGCAATTGGCTGCGCACGCCTATGCAAGCAGATAATTTGCTAATGCATACTTTTATAATTTAGTATTTTGCAGTTTTACAAAATGTATTTTCAGTAAAGATTTAAATCGGTACTCCTGCCGTCTGAGTCTTTATTGGGAAACTGTTTGCTGTCTGCCAAGCCTTGTAGTACAGACACATTGTGAGGGCAGAACACAGTCATTTTTGACTGTACATTCCCTTTAAAGGATCACTGATATTTACTATGGAAAAAGTATATGTTTTTTATACTAAATAAAACAAGATTATTACCACAACCTGGAGATTGTACATAGTAACATAGTTGATGAAGCTGAAAAAAGACACGTGTCTATCAAGTCCAGACCATGGCAAAAACACCCCTGTTGATCCAGAGGAAGGCAAAAAGAAAAAGCCCTCTGTAGCAATTTCTAATTTAGCCACTAGCGTGTAAAAAAATTCCTTCCTGACTCCAAATGGCAGTCAGATATTTCCCTTGATCAACATCCAATCTGCTTTGTATCCATCTGTCATAATTTTCAATATTGTTCTGTGTTAGATAGGCATCCATTGCTTTTTTGAAAACAGTTGCATTATCTGCAAGTACAGCATGTTGAGGCAAAGAATTCCATAGCTTTACCACACTTACTGTAAAGAATCCCTGCCTTTGTTTTAGTCAAAAGAGCCTTTCCTCTAGTCTTAATGGATGACCCCTTGTTCTTAGCTCAGCTCTTTGTGTAAATAATAATAATAATTGGCTAGCTCTTGGCATTGACCTTGAATGTATTTGTAAATGGTAATCATATCACCCCTTAGATGTCTCTTCTCTAATGTAAACAAACACAGTTTGGCTAGTCTCTCTTTATAACTCAGATCCTCCAATCGCTTTATCAGTTTTGTTGCATGTCTCTGCACCTTTCCCAGTTCGACAATGTCTTTTTTAAGAACTGGCACCCAAAATTGTACTCCATATTCTAGATGAGGCCTAACCAATGATTTATACAGAGGTAGGATAATATTAGCATCCCTTGCATCTACACCTCTTTTTATGCAGGCTAGTACCTTATTTGCTCTTGCAGCAGCTGAGTGACTCTGCACACTGCTGTCAAGTCTATCGTCTATCAATACATTCAAAAGTTGTTACAGCCCAAACTTACTTTATAATTAGCAGTGCCAACTAGTGTCCAAAAGGCAAACTTTTTTTTATAATACACTTTATGGGACAGCTAAAGTCACTTACTATGGCTATGGCTACCCATAGTAAATGAAAGTAAAAGCAACACCTAGAGATGAGAATTAAAATTTGCAGTTTAATTAAAAAATATCTAATTTGATGTATAATGACTTGCATTACACATCTTCCAGGAGCAGGAATACCCTTGTATTACTCATATAACTAACTAAAGAGACACCTCTACTGGAGTCCAGGGAATAGATTTTACTGAAAATAGAGAAAAGAATTTCACTTTCAGTGGAATTTAAATGTAAAAACAATTTGTATGAGTTTATAACCTGTCATGTATTTTGCATTCAGTCTTCATTCTAAATATGCCTGAAGAAGAAACCTAAAGTGTCAGAAAGCTTGCATCTCAGAGCTACTCATTTGGCCAATAAAGGTATCACTTTTACTCTACCGGATCCCCATTTGTATTACTCAACAGTGAAAACACTGTAACATATTTTTTTTCATATTATAAGTAAATCTTCTAATAATAACGCCCAACTTACCTTACAATGGCAATAACATCTCAATAACCATTATGAATTTTGCCTTCTCTTCAAGAGATAACAGGGTCAATGGATGACACTGGTATGCAATAGATTGCTGATACCTGTAGTGCATATCCCACAGTGTAGCCACTAGCTTTAAAGACTAGCACATCTCAAAATCTTCAGTCAGCCTTAGTGTCATGTTAATTGAGGCAGACATGACAGTTTCTAGCAGGACCACAGAAGTCAGGACCTTATGCTCTTAAAGGGATAGTAATGTTTCACAAAAACAGCAGCTCCAGTTAATCTTCATAGTATTCGTGGAGAGTGTTACCCCAATACTGTCAGAGTTGTAGTTCAAGAGTAATTGAATGATAAAGTAACTCCCCTCCCACCTTTTTTACCTAGTTTAAGCCGCCTCCCCTTAGATGTGGAATCTGGTCACTTGACCAGACAGATCACAGAAAGGAACAATCTTCTTACTGTGAGCATAAGGAAAACCCTGCCCTCTGACAGGTTTCCAGGTTTTTCCTTATCCTCAATGAAAATTGTCCCTCTCTGAGATCCATCAGTAAAAGGGGCAGGAGGGGGATACTTTATCATTCAATTAGTCTTGAACTACAACTCTGACAGTATTGTACTACCACTGTCCATGGCTCAAATACTATGACGATTAATTGGAGCTGCTGTTATTGTGAAACATTACTATGCCTTTAACCATTTAAGTACCAAAAAGGTATATTTTGCAATGTGTACTCTGCCTGCTGTCATGTTCCCCCTCTATTGATATAACTGCCAGGACTGATGAAAGATGTTGTCTCTTGAACCAAGAAACAAAATTCAAAGATGCCATTTGGATTTTCTGGGGGTGTTAGTTATCCTTTAAGCACAGGTTCATACCACTTTCATAATATAAAAGATGATACCAACAAACTAGTAATGGGTGTTACATTATTAATTTGTGCGTGTGTGTGTTTGTGTGTGTGTTCATTCCTTTTGGTCAGGAAACAAACAAAAATGTATTTTAAATAACTGCAATGTCATTTTCTATTTTAATATTAGTTTTGGGAACAAGAAGAGAAATTTCCACATAATTTTATTATCCTTATCACTGTGATACAAATTTTATGAGTTAATTTTTAGTTTTTATTTTCATGTCTATATCCTCTGGAGACCAGTTAGTGGAAAATGATATCTGGTTAATCTGTAACACTGCGTATTATGGTTTATAGGATTTTGCAATAATTTTGGAACACCATATGGGGCACGTAAAAAAACATTGATTTAAATTGGGCTTTTAGCCCCTTGAATGCTAGGGAAGACAACAAAGCACAGAATGTAGCACTGAATTAGATAACAGATACAAACCTTTATCATTATGCAATTCCAGATAAAGGAATTGAGGTTGATGTGCTAAGATGAACTGAAGTAAACCATCTGCACCATGGGGACATATAGAATTTCTCAAAATGTTTATCTATTTCAATAGGACTTTTAACCCCTTGAATGCTAGTGATGTTTCCAATAGACTTGTTCATTTGTTTCTGAACAAATGCAAACTTTAACAAATATTTCATGTTTCATAATATTTGAATTTAATTAAGAACTGAATGACACAGAACACACAAAACAGGAACACAAAAGACACACTTAATATTTTGTGTACATACATTCACATGCATTCTCATTTACTTTACCTTGAAGTCGGAGGTCCAGTGGTGCCCTCGATGACCTGGTCCTCTGTCATCTTGTATCTAAAAAACGTTAATGAATAAAAAAAAATACTCTTACACCACCATCACTGTCACCTCCTCCACATCTACAATAAATAAATGACCCTACTTAATACTGCTAGGTTCTTGCCCATGTCAGCCTGAGTGAATGAAAGAACAAAGATTTCTTTTTTATATGACCATCCATTTTCAAATAAGTTCCCACACTACCACTGGCTGTTATTGTGTGGTTACGCAGGGAACAGAACATGTCCTGCAGTGACTTCACTTTACAGCCAATAAGCAATTAGCTGGAAGTGTCACAGTTACACATAACATCACCTCTGTAGCTGGCCAATGATTGTGAAGCAATGCATTGCAGACTTCTGAAGGATTTAAAGGGATAGTAACACTTCAATGTTACTAATCCCTATTTTGTAGCCCTTAAAAAAAGAACAAAAATGCCCCCAGTGTCATCTCTCAAACCCTCATGGTTTAAGAGATAACCGCTTACAAAGTTCGCTCCTGCCTGGCGTCAGTGTTCTAGCTGACAGCAGAGAAATCCGGTCCAGGGACTGGCGGCGGGTCTGCAGCAGAGCCGAGACTGAGTTAATGAAAAATAAATTCTTCACTGAAAAGGTCTTCTACGTGTGCTTGGTTTGGAAACGGTTATTTCTCAAACCATAGTGGTTTGAGGGATGACACTGGGGGAATTGTAGTTCTTTTTTTAAGGGCTGCAATATAGGGATTAGTAATACTGAAGTGTTTCAAATATCCAATTGGGAATTGGGTAGAATTTTTAGTTATCCCCTACAGTGCAGGTGGCTTGCCTCAGAATTACTCCAATTGGCCTCAATGAGGTGAAAGTATGGATGATTTTGAGTTAATTCAAGTAAAGGAATTGGTTTTGAATTCATTCACCTGTCTAGTGTCTTGAAAAGTGGACGATTTTTCTCTTTTTTTGCCAATGCAAAATGTTCCCTATATTTCTTATGGGTATAACATTTCCCATTGCAATATTACTTCTTCTGAGGGATGTAGTGGATAAATAAGTAGCTGAAAGTCAGAGTTGTGAGTCCTACAGCAGCATATACCTTGAAAAATGTGTTATCATGCAGAGTGCATTTGTCCTTCACTCACCACACTAACTTCCTGCTTAAGTGACACTGGCACATATTCATGATGAAAAAAAAGTGCAACCTAACTGGATGTATCTGATAGAACTGGATGTATCTGGAAGAAACTCTTGTCAATATAGGTTTAGGTCCCTGCATGTTACAAGGTATCATGAGCCTATACTCCTGCCCTATCGCGAGGGTCTTGGTTAACGGTACCTTGTCGGAACCATTCGAAATCAGAAATGGTACGAGACAAGGTTGCCCTTTGTCCCCACTCATATTCATCCTCACCCTTGAGCCCCTCCTCAACCGAATTTGGATGTATCCTGACATTGCAGGAATAGATTCAGGTCCCCACACTTTTAAATTGACGGCCTTTGCCGATGATGTTCTCATTTTTCTTGCTAATCCTGTAGCTTCCCTTCCACCGCTTCTTGATGTCCTATCAGAGTACTCCCGTGTTTCCATGGCTCAAATTAACTATTCCAAGGCAGAGGTGCTTAATGTGTCTTTGGATCCTTTGACTTCTCAGCGTCTCCAATCCACATATGATTTCAAATGGGCTCAATCGTGTATTAAGTACCTGGGGATTTACATCTCTAATAATCTTAATGACCTTCCAGATCTCAACTTAACTCCCCTCATTCAATCTATATCAACGGATTTGCAGTCATGGAACTCCTTATACTTATCCTGGTTGGGCAGAGTTAACCTTATCAAAATGATGATTCTCCCTAAAGTATTATTCCAACTTAACGCTCTTCCTATACACATCCCTAAACACTTTCTTTCAGCCTTACAGAGGCTGATCTGCCAATTTGTATGGGCTCAGAAAAATTCCAGAATTCAACTTGGTGTTCTTTGTGAAAAACCTTCATGGGGTGGCTTGAGTTTGCCTGACATTCATAAATATTACAAGGCTGCTGCGGTGGCTAAAATCTTCGACTTCCGAGGGCCAGCCCCTAAACACTGGACTAACTCACTGGTGCATGTTCTAGGCCACACTGACTTTATCCAGTTTCTTTGGTCTGATCCAGCTAAGTATGCATCCACTTGCGGTAAACACATAATTCTCAGACAAATTTTGAGCTCGTGGCAGGACTCGAACAAACGGTTTTCTCTTGCCCCCCTCCGTCACCCTTACTATCTTTCCTCGGGTCTCCAGACTTCACAAGGGGCAGAAACCGGGAGAATTTTATCTATTGGATACAGTATGACTTAACCACCGCTAGTACACTATCCAACTCCGCAGGTTTTTTACTAAGGATCAGTTACAATTAGCGATGGGAGATAAGGAAATACCCTGGTGACTTTACCTACAGGTTCGTCATTGGTACCACTCCTTGACCAAACAGGGTTCCGTATATCGACCCACCACTCTTTTCGAAAATAAACTGTCTGACCCCTCACAAAAGATTAGACCTCTATCTTTCTGTTACTCCTTCTTGCAGCTCACCCAGACCAACAGGAAGCACTCTCACCTGTTGAAATGGGAATCTGACTTGGCCTTAACTTTGGAAACTGACCAGTGGGAGGATGTTTTTTTCAACTAATTTTTCTACATTTCGGAACGTCCGCAGTAGGGAGGTAAATTACAAACTTCTGAATAGATTTGATAGGGTCCCCACTCAAATCTTTTCCTTCTTTCCTGATACTTCCCCGGACTGCTGGAGATGCCGAAATCATCCGGTTACAATACTCCACATATGGTGGACTTGCCCCCTTATTGATCCCTTCTGGCAAGAAGTAACACACACCATTACTAGGAGACTTCATACTCCTATACCCCTTGACCCATGGCTGAGCCTGTTTTACTTCAAAGACCACCTTACCACCTCCATTTCTCGAGAGGTGTGGAGAGTTTTGCCTCTTCTTCTGACATCTGCCAAGGCCCTGATCCCTCTTCTCTGACAGCAGAGGGAACCCCCATCTGCCGATCTTTGGCTGTCGAATCTGGACCACACTATCACATTGGAACGCTATCACGCACTAGCCTCAGGTACTTTGAGTGATTTTGAGAACTCGTGGTTGCAATGGATTTCCTCAGGCCCGCAGCCTATTTACATATCTTACCATGCTTAATACTTCCAAATTTGGACCTTTGGACACTGTTGTTGGCAGTTGAATGACTCTGGGATCGTCCTATGGTTGTTGTCATGTGGTGGGGATACCTGGCTGGAAGGGGGCGGTGAGAGGGTTACCATATCATTTTTTTTTTCCCTTCCTTCTCACCTCCCATCTCTCCTCCTCATACACTTTCACATTTAGATATCCGAATTACTAGCAGACACTGCTAGACTGTCACTTTTGAACATTCATACTCACTCCGTTAGTATCTCTGCCTTCCAGACGACTATATCTTCATCTAAACTGACCTTTAATTTAATGCATTAAATCTCTTGCTCTGTTTTCACTCCAATTCACCGATGTTCAAGGATATTTGTCGTATGTATATGTGTAAAGTTCAATGAGTTACTTCAATTATCTACCATGTACTTCTTTGTATTCTGCTTGTATATTCTTCAATAAAGATTTTACTAAAAAAAAAAAAAAAAAAGTGCAACCTACAATGTGGCAGATGTGTATGATAGTGGTGCTGGGGGACTGGTATGGTGTGATTGATTTGTGTATATATATATATATATATATATATATATATATATATATATATATATATATCTGCAGCAGTTTTTACCTTTTGTCATGTATGTGTCAAATGTAAGCTATCCTTCTTCTCAGATTATTGATACACATTACTTATTGGTGGTAGCAATGGTCTCAAGTGTGGAAGATGGTGGCAGTACTTCTTCACATCCCTCCTCATCCTCATCTGTGCAGCTATTAATACATTTGGCCTGGCTTTCTCTGTCATCATGTGTGGTTTCTGCTGAAATGGTATTAGATGTTGGTTCATTTTGAAGAATGTCAGTCTCCCAACATTGCTGCTTGATAGCCACATCTTGTGGTCATTGACAATGTAATCAGCTGTGCTGAAAACTCTCTCAGACTCAACACATGCTGGAGGTCAACTAAGGGTCTCCATTGCAGTATGTGTCAATTCTGGTCACACACACTGCTTTGTTTGCAGTAGTCCGTGGGGGTAATTGTTTCTGCCTAGAACATAGCTATCCTGCAAGTAAGCATAAACCATCTTACATGCAGTGGGACCACTTCTAGGAGCTACACAGTGTTACTGTGTGTCAGTTACCAACACATACAAAGGGAGCAAGTCCCAAAGAGATGTGCCGCCACCACCACCAGTGCTGGGTATTTGCCACCCCTGCTGAGACCCATGAATTGCCCTGTGTTCAAAATGGGATGTTTTGATTGAGGTGCTTCTGCTGGTTGAAATGCTTCATTGCCTTCTTTTTCACTATTCTGACTACATGTCTCATCATCCACAATGTAACCCTCCACTCGATCAATAAGCATAAATTGATATTCCTTGAAAGAATCTGATTCCTCAGAGAGTTGCTGCTGATCGTCATGACTTGTTGTTATGACAAGTTGGTGATGGCCTTTTGGCAGAAATTCATAAACTTTATGTTTGAAGTGGTGGTCCAGCAAAGTGGCAATAATGTATTCCTCATTGCTTTTAATACGAGGATCTTGTTCAAAGCATGCTAACAATTCCTTTACCAGATGGTGCATGTCTGTGTTGTCATTATGGTAAGATTTCTCAGTCATGCTCCTCATTTTTTTCTGCAATAGAATATCACTATATTTCACTAATTCCTGCCGCAATGTGACTCACCAGCATGGTTGCCTCCTCAAAGGGTTTCAGCAGCTTACATACATCGCACATCAATTGCCATTGCCCAGCTGACAAAGTGGCCCCCTCCAAATCCTTCCAGGTCTGCATGCTATACTCACTAATGGCATTATTCTGGTTGTACAAACTGTCTAGAATTCCACCTGGTAGGTACCTCCATTTTCAGCTGGTGATGGGGCAGGTTGTTAAACTCTTGTATGAAATATAGAGCATTGCGTGTACTGAAGCGACTAAAATGGGTAAAAATGTTGCGGGCAATAGTATCTCCTCTGAGGGTTTTGGATTTTGCCAGGAATCTGGTCACAACTAAATTTAGCATATGGGCAAAGTAGGGCACATGCGCCGTATCATCCAGTCTCTAGCAATTATGTTGGAGCCGTTATCAGCAGACACAAAACCAGCTTTTAAGGAGTGGGATAAAAGCCATTCCTCTATCACCTCTTCTAGCTTACTTAACATATCTACGGCTTTGTGGGACTGTCTCTCGAAACTCTATAAGGTGGTGTGCAGATGGTATGGGCTATCTTGATACTGCTGCTGCCTTTTAATCACAATGCCAGAACCAGAAGCACAATTACTGACTGTCACCTGATGCTGTAAGCTAATACTGCTCACTGCAGGTGGTGGGACGGAAACCAACTGAGCAGTCACAGTCATATAGCTTGTGCTCTTCCCACTTGTCCACATATCTGTTATCAGTTGGATTTTCTTGCCATACACACTTTTTTGCCCTTTGCCCACCACACTAACCACCTGCTTGTACCATTCAGGCACAGCCATCCTGGAAAAATGCAGCTTGGGATATTCCAGCGTGAAGCTACACATAACAACAGTTTTCTGAAACCTTTCCTACATCGGTTTTCTACAAAAGAATACAGCAGCATGTCCACTGCCATGCTACAGGCATACTTTGGGATTATTTTTGTGAAGTTTTTGTCTCCTTCCCTGGAACTCAGTCAGTGTGGGTCTGCATGACATGGCAGAAGAAACCTGGAACTTTTTTGTTTTAACAACATGGCTAGAGGAGGTGGTGGAGTCTACTACCCACAGCAGGTGTGGGCAGTCTATGACTCTTGCATCCTCCTACAGCAAAGCTAGCGTCATCATACTCCTCTGCAGCAGGAGCCATAGGTGTTTTTTGAATGAACTAACTGCTGGCAGTAGCACACTCTCTGATATATAAATAACATAACTAATTTTCTTATCCGCTCAAGAGCCCTGGGTACTTTGTGGAGTGCTGATGCTGCTGCCAGTAGTGGCACCTCTGACTCACTGATAGTGTGTCTCCCAGACAGACCTGTGGTTGTGCTTTAGGTGGTATCACATAGAGGAGGTGCCTAGGTGTAAGCCTGATTTCCCCCTGCTCACATGCTTTTTTGCAGACAACAGACAGCCGCATGCTTAGCTTTAGGATCCTGAGTGAAGTATCTCCATACTGTGGACTTCATGGACTGGGGGGTCTCTGAGGTGTTGCTACTTCTACTGGGGCTAGATGTTGATGCAATTCTACTGCTAGGTGTCAAAGTCGCAGTACTTCCAGCAGCAGCAGAGGCACTCGTCATATCTAACATCTAACCTGTGTTGTTGTTGTTGTTGCTGCTGGGTACTCAACACAGGTGTGTGTGGCTGAGTCGGTCTTGGGCTTGGAAGAGGTGATGATGCTGATGATGACTGATAGGTTAACAATGTAATTTTTGCCACCTTTACTTGTCCAGGGTAAGACTTTCCTATGGTTTTCTCAAACAGTTTATAGACAGGCACAGTGCTCCTTTTCAGTGGTGGAATATTGAGCCTTTGCCTTTCTGCTAATTTTATGGTCATGTTATCATCTCTCTTACTCTAAACTTCATCTGTATCTGAACAAGAGAATGATTCTGGAGGGAAATACTCTAGATCTGCCTCATCATCATCAGTCATCATTAGGTCATCACCTGCCACTTCTCACCCACTACCCTTATAATCTTCTAAGCTTTTAGAGGTCTCAAACAATTTCTTTTTACTTTTACTGTAACAAATTTTGCTACTAAAGTGAGATAGTGGAGGTGCTAGCTCAGCCAATCTGTAATATTCCTTGCAACTCAGATTCTTGTTGACCAAATATTGGGACTCCTTGGAGTAATAGTAGCACTGTCTTAACTCTCCCTGGGATCCGACAGTCCCATAAACCCACCACCAACAGATAATAGTTTAAACAGAGTCGGCGCTGCCATGTATATCTCTCCCAATCGTCCCTAAAAAGAAATACATATATATGTATATATGCCAGTATTCAATAATACAAGGACGTTAAATCAGCAAATGCTGAAATGATATTGTTACGGTTGGCAAGCAAGACACAGAGTCAGAAGGTATAGTTAAGATCACCTTTATTAGAATAATAATAACAGTAATGCAAAAAGATAAATAAAAGGCAGAGGGTAACCGAAGAGGCTACAACTCTATAAGAAATAGGAGTCTGCCAAAAGATCCACCACTACTGCTAGAGACTAGGTCTCAGCCCTGCTGTAGTCTCTGTATATGGAGAAACACCCAACAGACTAGCACTGACTCAGCCTGCAGTCAGTCTAGGAGACATGTCTCCAATAATGAACGTAACCAAGGAAACTACTAATTCATGGGTGCAGTCAGTAAGATAGGAGTCTGATAGAGCCCCAGGTCTGCACTAGGATGGATGTCTGTGGAGCGGGAGCCAACACACATAGGAAACAGGCAGAGCCCCTAGTCAGCACCAGCTAGTATAGTCAGACAGGCCAGGTCATACACGGAGCGGGTAGTCAGGCAGAGCCACAGGTTTGCACCAGATAGGATATCCACTGAAGCGTTGGTATGGTGGATGCGCAGTGGATAGAGCCCCAGGTCAACACCAGGATGGGTAATCAGACAAGCCCGGTCATACACGGAGCAGGTAGTCAGCCAGAGCCACAGATTTGCACCAGAAAGGATGTCTAAGCCAAATCCGAACGCTCACAGAGAATGGTCAGGCAGAGCCACAGGTCAACACCAGGATGGATGGACAGACAAGCTGGGTCATACACAGGAATCAGGAATACAAATCAATGAACTGCTCAGAACAACAACATAAGGGTTACTGATACACAGGCCCATAGAGGTTTATAAAGGAGTAGGAGAAGGCGGGACCAATTATGTCCCCCAGGGCTGGGCCTATAACAGTAAAATATACCTTACACCTATAGTGTCAGATACAAACACAGATCATATATAAAAACAAAGACAAAAATGAAACACTTACATTGACAGTAACTAGTGAAGATTCGTGATGTACAATACAATCCCCCTGTCGGGAACAAGGTACTGCAATGCGTTTCACATGCACACCGTGCTTTATCAAGCAGAAGAAAAGAATGCAGGAGAGGGATCATCATCATTTATTGCACTACCACTTTACTCCCACGTCCCTGCACTGCTCCACCTATCCCCCTCCCCCCTGCACCTTGCGCGTTTGTTGGACATTACTCAACTACTATGTGTGTTTTTACTCTATAGTACACAGTATAACTGAGTATGTGATGTCTTGCTTATCTCTCAACAAAAGTCTCAAGGTCGTCTGCTGTCTAACAATTTTTCCTTATTCACACAGCTCACGTCAGGCTCCCAGTCAGCTGTCTGTCACCTAATATATTTAGTTGTTTGTTTATTTCTTTTTTATTTCTTTTTATTTTTTTAGTTGTCCACCCTATCTTATCACAGCCTGTCCAAAAAAAAATATTTATATAACCAAAAGGCAAAATCAACAACTTCTTTCCTCAGACTTCCCCAGCACAGAGACAATAACATCAAAATCAGCAAGCAAACTTGTTCCCAGCTGCCTGTGTCTTGTCAGTCAGTTCCACCAAATTTTCCCTCCTCCCATTTTCTCCACCATAGTGCCCCCAGACTACCCTAATACAGAGAACAAATTTGCCAAGCGGTAAGTGCCGATTTTGGTTTGAGGCAAAAGTTTTCACCCACTCCTAGTAAAAAGCTGCACCTCAAATCATAACATATATGAGGGAGAACAATGGAGCAGTCTGCACACATTTCAGAGTGGTCCTTTCCACTATGCACTAAGCAAGTCATAGAGAACATGGCATTAGTGTACCCTCTTTCCCCGGGGCTTTCAGTGCTTGCTGGCATTAAAGAGCAATGCTCGTAGCATGTGTCCACTACATTGTAGTGTACAGTATGCACTACAGTGTAGTCACGTGCTTAAGAGGGTGACTGTACATTTGCTCCAGTGTGTAGTTGATTCCTGGTTGGTGCACACTGTATTTGGTGCTTACAACATGTAAGTACATCTTATGCAAGCTAAATAAAGGTCTGCACATGGTTTTAAATTATAACTCATGGGGCAACTTGTGGTAAAAAAAATTCCCTGATAACGTCTCTCTGTGTTACATTTTAGATAGATAGATAGATAGATAGACAGATAGATAGATAGATAGATAGATAGAGAAAAATAAACACTAGGAAGCTTTCAGCAGCCCTAAACTGTGCATTGAACCAAAAGTAAATGAGTATTATCATAGGATTTAGTCCTGAGCACAATTTGTTTTAAATTATGTTGTTGATGTTGGCAGCAAATACAGGGTTTTAATGAGAACAGCAAATTATGTAAGGTAATGCACACAGAGAATGATGTACTGAGCAACAGGGATGAGTGAAACTTTTCATTTAAGAAAGAAAACATGAAAAAGTTTCTTCATTGGATTGAAATTAATGATAATGTGTCGGATTACCACATTTTGCCTGAGATTGGATTTCATGCTAGCTAATGTGGGCAGACAGGCAAAGGGAGCTGGAGTTGCTTAATAGGCATATTGTGGTACTAGCCAGTAACAGTTGTGCTCTTGTGAGGAACATCATGCTCCAGAAGGAGCGCCATCAGGGGCCAAATTGTCCTCCTTTTCTGAAGTGTGGTGGGCGCTAGATCCTCATAGAAATGGAAAGATACCCTGTCCAGGGATAGGGCTTCTCATCTGACCACTTTCTGAACCGCTTCTTTAGTAGTGTAGCAGTTGAAGCCTACGATGACATCCCTTGGTGGGTCACTGGAGCCAGGTTTAGGCCTCTCACCCCTAGTTTTTCCTATGCTCCCCTGTTATGTACATACCAAGGAGGCAGACCTTGTTTCCAGAGAACGGAATGGTTTTCATGTATGCTAGTTCACATCTGATTTGCTGGTCCTCCCCAGATTCACCACTCTGTACCACATCCTGCCCCTAGCTCTCTGACCTGGTGTCCATTGGCCTCATACGGAGCTCTAAAAATGTAGTTGATGTCATTAATTTTCCTGTGTTCCGTACTAATGGGTAAGGCAGCTCTGCCCTTCAGGTTGCAAATGTTTGATGTTGGGCTTAGCCTCACTGGGTACTCTTTCTCATTTTCTGCTGGGTGGTGGAGAGTGTGCATTTGACCTCCCACCCTGTGTCTTTGGTAGGCAATCATTTTGTGCCCCTCTCCCTAGGGGTCTCTGTCCCAAACCCCTCTTTATACTTTTATTTTCTTTTGGTTCTATCTTCTTTTTTTTCACTCGTTTGGGGTTCTTCTCTTTCCCCTCTTCTTCTCACCCCCCATTTTTTCTCCCTGTCCAGCCCTTCCCCTGTCTCCTAGTGCCCGCTGCTAGTTCTTCTCAGCTCACCCATAGTTCTACTCTCTCTTTTTCCCTGCTCTTTGACTTGACTCGCTATGCCTGGAGCAATATCCACTGACCACTCACTCACTGGGGGGCTGGGACCACCCACCTCTACTGTCCCAGTACTGAAATTTGTCTTGCATAATGTGAAAGGACTTAATGCCCTGCACAAGTGCAGAATGGCAATGCAAAACTACATTTCTATTCATGCGGACATTATTTTCCTTCAAGAATCTTATCACATTTCTTGGTTTGGCAGGATCTACGCAGTTAAGATGTTGCTACTGCCCAAACTTCTTTACTTGTTTCGTACTATGTCTCTCCGTATCACGGTGCCCGTGATTGCTGCAGTTCCTTGTCTGTCACCAGTAGGGGGCTGCTATTGGCTGTCTGCAGATAGCCCGCCTTTCATTGCCTATTTAAACCTGGATTGGGCACCCTTTGGTTGCCCTTTCGTGTTGTTTCTGACCTTCTTGCTATCACTATGACAGTGATAGCTGGGCCTCTGTTCCAGTGTTCCTGAGTTCCTGATCTCATGTGTTCCTGAGTTCCTGATCTCTACTGTTCCAGTGTTTCCTGCATGCTGAAGTACTTCCAGTCCTGGTTCCGGCCTAGTCTCTGGTGTTGCAGTTCCTGCTGAACTTCTTCTCTGCTGTTTCCTGACCTGACTGATCATTGCTGGTTCCTGTCATCGCATCGCCTGTCTCCTGTATCCTGGCGACCTCCTGCCTGGTCGCGTCGGCGACATTGCTTGTTACTCCAGTGTGCGGTCACTGGTTTGCTCCACAGCCTATCGGCTGTACTATCCTGTGTTGGTCCCAGCGTGCGGACGCTGGTTTGCTCCAAAGCCTTGCGGCTATACAAACTCGCTTGTTACACCAGTGTGCGGTCACTGGTTTGCTCCACAGCCTATCGGCTGTACTATCCTGTGTTGGTCCCAGCGTGCGGACGCTGGTTTGCTCCAAAGCCTTGCGGCTAGACAAACTCACTTGTTACACCAGTGTGCGGTCACTGGTTTGCTCCAAAGCCTATCGGCTATACAATCTTGTGTTGGTCCCAGCGTGCGGACGCTGGTTTGCTCCAAAGCCTTGCGGCTAGACAAACTCGCTTGTTACACCAGTGTGCGGTCACTGGTTTGCTCCAAAGCCTATCGGCTATACAATTCTGTGTTAGTCCCAGCGTTCGGACGCTGGTTTGCTCCAAAGCCTTGCGGCTATACAAACTCGCTTGTTACACCAGTGTGCGGTCACTGGGTTGCTCCAAAGCCTATCAGCTATACAATTCTGTGTTGGTCCCAGCATGCGGACGCTGGTTTGCTCCTAAGCCCTACGGCTATACTAACTCGCTTGTTACACCAGTGTGTGGTCACTGGTTTGCTCCTAAGCCTATCGGCTATACAATTCAGTGTTGGTCTCAGCGTGCGGACGCTGATTTGCTCCAAAGCCTT
Organism: Rhinophrynus dorsalis; assembly: GCA_037306005.1. Lineage (NCBI taxonomy): Eukaryota > Metazoa > Chordata > Amphibia > Anura > Rhinophrynidae > Rhinophrynus > Rhinophrynus dorsalis. The sequence continues at coordinate 641,751,693 of CM074718.1, read as the reverse complement.
GCGGCTTTACGATTCCCCTGTTAGTCTCAGTGTGTGTACACTGGGTTGCTTACGATCCTGTCAATTTGCCATTACCATCTGACTGCTGCTACTATCTCTGGGCTGCCCTGCCCGGTATTGGTAAGGCCGGTAGAACCTTTTGCCACATTCCATCTGAGGTTGCCTTACCCAGTATTGGCAGGGCCGGTAGAGCCTACATTATGAATCTATTGAGGCTGCCTTGCCCGGTAATTTGATAAGGCCGGTAGAACCGTTATGCGATTCCATCTGCAGGTTGCCTTACCCGGTATTGGCAAGGCCGGTAGAGCCTAACATTCTATTACTTCAGACTGTCCTGTCCGGTAATTTGACAGGACCGGTAGAGTCTGCCTTCTGTATTGTTATATTCTGAATATATCTGTATGTATGTGATTGCCATCCTACGTTATCAATTTATTATTTCAATAAAATTGATTTTTACCTAAAACTTGTGTCTGAGAGTCATAATAAACCGTGACACTCCACCCCAAACAATCAGACATTCTTTCACTGCAGAAACACAACTCTCGGTTCACCTGGGAATTTAAGAAGCCCCGGCTAAGCTCTTCCTTGTTACACCAACATAAATATGTAGGTGGGCATTCAGTCCTGTATCTCTGGTCCTATTACAAAGCTGAGCAGCTTGTTAAAGTGGTCCAGCTACACATTACCTACAACCCCCCTCAGTGGGTTGCACTGGAAGTCGCTCTTTGCAACATCCCTCCTTCAGCTGACCTGTTGTGGATTCTACCTCCTTCTATCAAGTCCGTAGCCCAAAGCCACGCTCTTTCCCATAAGCTTTCTCTTTGGAGCAAACGTAAACATAAGTACCATCTCATTTCCTCTCACTCCTGGCTATGCTTGTTATTCTATAATCCTGACTTTCCTCTTGGCTTGGTTCCAGACCAATTTACTTGGTGGGTTGCGGCAGGGAGCACTCGAGTTTCTGATCTGTTTCTGGTGAATATGCTTCTTACGCTGAACAGTTCCAGGAAAAATGCTGTGCTCCCCCTCTGGAATATTTCCACTTTTTACATGTGCGGCACTTTGTTCAATCTTATTTTAAGGACAGCCCCCCTTCCAGTACGATGATCTTTTGAACACCTCTGCTCCACCTCCCTTGCTAGTGAAGGTACTATTTCCAAGATATACTTCCATCTCCTGACTCTTTCTTACCCTCAACCACCCTTTTATTGTACTCACTGGGCGTCAGACCTGGATGAGACCCTGAACTCTAAGGAGTGGAAGGATATTATTGCCAACACAGGTAGTCTTGTACCCCTTGTAATTTGGTGAAGGAAAATGCATATAAAGTATTGGCCAGGTGATATTTATTTCTGACTAAATTGCACTGTATTTACTCCTCGGTCACTCCAATGCTATTGTGGCTGTGGCTGAGAGGGCACTTACTTTTCCATGTAGTGGTCCTGCCCCTCGGTGAATGGACTTTGGTCCTATGTCTTTGGGCTGGGAGTAACCATAACCCCTGACCCCTGGACGGCCCTGTTCAACAGGTCAAGTTGACACCCTCCTTTGTCCTGCTTTACTAATAAGCTTATCTTCCGGATCTGTGCTATGGTTCGGTGTCACATATCATAACATTGGAAGTCTATTCCCCTGAAATTGCTTGTCTTGACAATCGCATATGGCAGCTGATTCGGATGGAGAAACTGACTGCCTATGTCCACAATGCTTCCTCCTCCTACCTCCGAATTTGGTCACCTTAGGTAGATGCAGGTTCTCCCCCCCAACTTTCATCTCAATCTGCTCCTCCAATAATTCCCTGCACTCTAGGTCCCCCTTGTTTTCCCCAACTACAAGCCCTCCCCTGTTTGTTTGTTTTTTCTTTTTCTTCTCTCTCTCTCTCTTCCCTCTCTTCCTTCAACTGTAGGATTTTTCTCTTTATGGTTCTTCTTCTATGTGGCTAACGGATTCATCGACATGTTTCCCCTTTTTATTGACAAAGTTTTTTTTTGCCGATCACAAATGCCCCTACCCTCCCATCTCTCATTTCTGTATCCCCATCTTTTGAAAACGTAATACAAATTGAATAAAAAAAAGTTAATATTTTTAACTGATAAGTGATTGGCAGACAGGCATGTCATCCATTTCTTCCCACCTGACCTGTCAGTGACTGAACTTGAGACTCCACAAAGAAAAACTGATAGATACTAGACAGCTACAACATGTTATACTGTGTTACTTATGCACCTCTTACATGTTCAAGAACAGAGGTGTGGTGGTACTACACTGGCTGCTGCCCCTTTTGTCCTTTATTGCAAGACAATGATTCTGAAGCTAACATGTCTATACTGTACTGCAATGCACATCCCTATGTTGCTGAAAGGGTTACAGGAGCTAGGCTGTTTGAGGTGCAGAAGTGTGGGAGTATCCTTTCTGCTCCCCCAGTGGACAAGTGGGGGTGCAGAGAGAATGCTCTAAGACTCAAGTGCTGCTTCAAATTGTCAGCAGTTCAACAACTCTCTGTGCTAATGAGGAGATTCCTTTTACATCGCCAGTACTTAGTGCATATGATGATGTGTGGTGACCCTTAGTGCATATTCTTTCCAGGTCTCCTCAGTGATAATTGAGAGATGCCTTCACGTACTTATTAATCTTATTTCCCTGAGTTAAGTATGAGAGGCAGGGGAATAGAATGAAAAATGGTGTGAGATGCATCCATTTCAGTGGCTATAATGAATTTGTGAATCTATTTGACCATATCTTCCTCATGAATTAATAATTACCAGACAGATGTAGATACTGCGGAATATGTGAATGGCTAATGTACAAGGAAATCCTCTAATGTCCTCTTGCATTGAGACAGTCACAGTTTGATTAATTTTGGCATAAATATCATTTTTTTAAGATATGAGGTCGCTTGGGAGTGTTTCGGTCAATGACCCAATGCTGTATAAATATTAAGAAAAGTATTTTTTTTTCAAGAGGAATTTTAATTTGTCGCTTGAAGTCTTTTGAAACTGCCAAGAATCACAGACACTACAAAATCTATTTGCAGAACTATGGTTTAGTACTAATTATTACATCTATAAATCCAAAGTGTTAAGTGCTTCATCCCACATAGCTATTTTATGTTTTTTTTAAGTGATTTGTTTTAAGATCTTAAATATTATCTCTCTGGAACAAAACTAGAATTAAAGCATAATTTAAATATATATTATAACATAATTAAAAATAATAGTAATATAATTATTATCAATGCAGCACATATTAAGAATCCTTTTGTAAGTTTTCATTGCTCTAAGGTTTTATGAGAGATGTAGTTTTGAAACATGACAAAGGAAGAGATGCACTAAAGTATGATGCTGTGGCAATGTGTGTCTGGTGATGTGTGGGGAGCACATCTCTTTTTCGATTTACAACCCTGAAGTCTGAGAGCATTCTCTCTGCTTTCCCACTTGGTCAGACACCTGAGAAAGGGATCTAGGCTTCCTTCCTCTGATTTCTCTATGGGAGAGGAGGTAAAAGAAGATTCATGTAGTGTCTGGAGCCCCCATACTAATCTATGGAAGCTAGTAGGGGTATGGAACTCTTCCTCTACCATCTAAAAGGGAGAAGATATGTTGCAATAAATTAAAGGGGTCCAGAGCCCCCTTATTAATATATATATAAAAAGAAAGGATCTCCAATCCCTTTTTATTTTATTTTGACAGTAGCCCAGACAGGACCGGTGGGTTGGTCTTTGCAGTGGAAGTAAAAAGTGGTAGTAGGTTTTTAGACCTTGTCATTTTTGTATCTTTTTCATTACTATTTCATTTTTCATTACTATTATTTCTTTATGTATCTGGTTCTGAGAACCAAGGTTTTGTGGATTCTGTTTGCCCCTCTTGCCCCCTCTCAGGATGCCCCAAGCTTAAAAGGTAATATTGGGTGACTGGACCTTTTACACATTCTCCATCCTGATGAAATCAGTTTGGGGATAGTGTTATCTCCCCCTTCTCTCTAACCCCTTAAGGACTACATGACATACTATGACCGTCATGGTCCTTATACCCTTAATGACCGAAAACGATCATAGTACGTCACAAGACTGGAGCGGTCTCTCTTAGGCCCCGAAGCGGCACGCCGATACACACAACAGGTCACGTCGGCAAGGATCAAATCGGTCCTTATGGGACGGAAACGTCCCAGGACCGCTGGTCCTTAAGGGGCTAAAAAAGTCATTTGACATATAATAATAATAATAATCCTTTATTTATATAGCGCACACAGATTCCGCTTTACACTCATATTGGTTCCTGTCCCCATTGGGGCTCACAATCTAAATTCACCTATCAGTATGTTTTTGGAGTGTGTATATATATATATATATATATTTGCAATATTGGCACCACTTTGTCCATGCTGTTAATTAAGCAAATAATTAAAAAAAAAATCACATGCAATTTTATGTACGACTAAATAAACATAGACTGTATTATAAAGTATGTGTGTTATGAAGACAGACACCACAGAATACTTTCTAAACAGTAATAGCCATTATGTGTGTTCCCATTGGATTCATGTCTAGCACTACAAAGGTTAAAGAGTTAAAAGTGGATTGATGTGTAAGTTAATGAAAGTTGCATTTTTTATTTGTATATAATGGTTTGACCTAGCCATACCTGAATGCAAATATGCTGCAAATTTTCTCCTCTTGAATTCACAGTCTATTATTGATCCAATTTATTTTATCAACTTAAATCAAATTAAAGGAGAATTATCTTGATGCAGCAATTAAATATTTAGTCTTGTCTAGATAATTTTATGTCATAGCTTGACATCCCTTGGATGCTCTAACGCAATGGGGGTTATGCACTAAGGAGTGATAAAGACATGATAAATTGGTGGTAATTTCTCCAGTGATATCCCATCGCAAGTTACTATGCTAGTCTATAGAGGCAATACACTAAAATTTCTCCAAGATTGGAGATTTTAATAATGCATTGGTTCCATAGAATAACATAGGAACTGGAGAAGTGATAATTCAACCCCCAATGAGGCAGAAACTGCAGCAGTTCTGGGGCTATGCAGCTACACCACAGAAAGCAGCTAAAATCTTCAAGATCTCCATTGATATAACCATTTGAGTGCCAGAGTGCTATGTATGTCATTGTTTTGCAATGTGTTGCATACCACTCTGACACTCAAAGGATCAAATGGGGATTTTATCCCTTGGAGTGCCAGAGGGGTAGGCAACGCATTACTTTGCAATGTGTTGCGTACCCCACTGGCACTCAAAGGGTTAACTCCTTGAATGATAACCGTGATGGACACATGTCTTTACTCAGTCTCCTCGGCTATGATACTATGTTAGAGAGTTCATCAACACTTGTATCGCAATGTGTTGAAACCTCTCTAGTATTCAAGGAGTTAAAAGCCTCATTTATATTTTTATATGTGGCCTGAAGTACAGTTGGTTTGCCCCAGAATTAAACCTTATTGTTTCTCATTGCATTGGATACCACTCTTGTATCTAATGAGTTTCATGTCATCCGAGGGATTAAACAAACGAGCTTGTAGGTTTGGAGAGGTAGGAATAACAGCTGTGTTTTGAATGTTAGTTGTTGGAAGATATTGATATATAACACCATGGTATCAATCTCCTATTGCTATTGTTTATGTAAAACATGCCATAAAGTTACATTTTGCAGCTACTTAGATAAATGACTCAGTTTGCCTTACGTACATGGATATGGATGACTAATGAAGCCACTCAGGAAAAAATCCAAACAAATGTAACACTTTGTGTCATGTCACAGTCTGGATCTCCAGGACACCTTTGAGTAGGAGGAGGGGGGTTTGTTAAATTGTAACTCAAGTGTTCCATTAAAAGGTAGGAAAAGTGTGATATCATTGACTTTGTTCATCCTGCTATAATTATAACACAATAGACATTTCTCTAAGCAGATCAAGCATTTAAAATCACTGTTTAAACAATAAAATAATGAACACTGGGGAGAGGAGAGGAACGAGATGTTTCACCTAAAAGGAGAAACAGGTGAAAAACGGCACTTCCTCCCATGTGGGAAAATTCCCTCAAAAATGTCCACCTGAAATCAATGATAATAATGAATTCCCCCTACACACATGGAAAGTTTTCCTTGTATTCCTGCTGTGATAGTTTAAAAGGGGTGTATGGCTCCCACAGCTCATCATTATGTGGTTGTGAGAAAGTAGTAAAATGTTGATTGAGGAGATAGGCAGAGATAGTCGACATGGAGTCTATCTTTAGGAGTCTATGTGGCAAGCAAGTTGTTCTCTGTGTGTTGAGAGACTCCAGGGAGTGTGAAGGGAGAAAGCAGAGTTACAAAATAATAAATAAATAAATAACTAAATAAATAAATAAATAAATAAATAACATTTTTGAATGATACGTAACAGTCACACACTTCCTACCTGAGCTGGTTAAGCCTCTGCTGTTACTGACTGACAGATATATTTTGTTGACTGATGCATCAGACACCCAAGAGACAGATAAGTACAACTTAGTTGACATTCGCTTCTACTAGTGCAAAACAAAGTGGGACAAGCATACGCAATGGTTTGGTGGTGCTGAACACCTGGAGCAGATGCTGTGCAGTGCAGTTTAACTACTGATTCTGAAGCTATAATAGGTCTATCATCATCCTGCAGTATACTATAAAAATTAAGACTGCAGTGAAGATGTAGAGTAAAAGCTTCTCCTGAAGATTCAACACCAGTAATGTTTAGAGACAGATAGGTAGACAAAGAGGGGGAGAGGGAGTTGTTTGAGTTTTCAGTGAGTGCAAGTGTGATTTCTTTGTAGACACTAGACAGTGGCAGTGATAGGGACAATTTATTTTAAAAAAGCTGATAGGTGAGAGACACGCAGGGTCCTTGATCTGAGCTGTGACAGAGGAGGACAGTGACAGATGCTAGAGACAAAGATGTACATGACATGGCATTTTGAGAGGGGAGATACATCACTCCACAGGCAAATAGTTATGTTAATTACATGAAAAATCAACACTACTTTCATCATGTTCGGCAAACATACCAGGGGCAGGGGTAAGAGGAAATGTGTAGGAGGAATGCAAGGATGTTGTAAAGTGGTAGTCCAAAAACTGACTGCAGCCTTGGTTGCTGAAGTCTATGCAATAAATGATGATGATCTACCTACTCCTGGGGATACTGTTTGCAAAATTGACATGAAAAGTTCCACCACTAGCTGTAATAGAACTAAACATTTTGTTTGTCTTTACAGGGATTAGCTCTTATTCAATTAGTAGAACAGCCAACCACACTAGATTTATTATTTACTAATGGAGACTTGGTATCAGATATAGCTGTAGGAGAGTGCTTGGGTTCCAGTGATCATCAATATGTGTGGTTTAATATAAAGACAGAGGCTGAGTTGCACCACACAAAAACAAAGGTTGTACAGTTTAGAAAGGCTGATTTTTCAGTCACTATTGACAGGAGTAGTTGCAGAATATTGGAAGGTAGCAAATGTAGTACCGCTTCACAAAAAGGTAGCAGGGAAGAGTTTGGTAACTATAGACCAGTAAGTCTTACATCAGTAGTGGGGAAATTAATGGAGTCTATGTTAAATGAAAGGATTATTGAATATCTGAATTTGAATAGCTTGCAAGATACCAAACAGCATGGGTTTACAGCAGGAAATCTAACCTCATCGATTTTTTTGACTGGGTTACTAAAATAATAGACCAAAAAGGAGCACTAGATATAGCTTATCTAGATTTCAGTAAATCATCTGACCCTGTCCCTCATAGAAGACTCATTAATAAATTGCAGCGTTTGGGTCTGGATGTAAAAATAGCTAAATGTATAAGGCAATGACTGAGTGACAGGAGACAGAGGGTGGTAATCAATGGAGAATATTCGGACGAAAGGAGTGTTACTAGTGGGGTACCTCAGGGATCTGTACTGGGTCCCATTGTTTTTAATATTTTTATTAGTGTTATTGCAAAAGGTCTTCAAGGTAAGGTATGCCTTTTTACAGATGATACAAAGATCTACAGTAGGGTAGACATACCAGGAGGAATAAGCCAAATGACAAATTATTTAGGTAAATTAGAAGAATGGACAAGAGTGTGGCAGCTGCAGGTTAATGTTGATAAATGTAAAATAATGCACTTGGGACTTAAAGATCCAAAGGAAAAATATACTATTAAGGGTACTGAGACAACAGAGGAAAGGGATTTGGGAGTAATTACTTCTAATGACTTAAAGGTAGGTATGCAATGTAATAAAGTGCTGGTGAATGCAACGAGGGTGCTGGGTTTCTATAGCTTGGGGAATTAGTATCAGAAAAAGGGAAGTAGTCATGTCACAATCTCTAGTTAAACATCTCCTAGAGTATTGTGTACAGTACTGGAGACCCCATCTCCAGAAGGATATAAATACTCAGAAAATCCAGAGAAGGGCTACTAAAATGGTGACTGGTTTACAGGATATCAGGATAGACTAAGGGTTCTGAACATGTATAGCTTGGAGGACAGAAGAAAGAGAGGGGATATAATGGAAACATTCAAATACATGAAGGGATTCCACAAAGTACAGGAAGTGCATTTCAAAGGAGTAAAAATGTTAGGACAAGAGGCCATAGTCTAAAGCAAGAGGGACACAGGTTTAGATGTAATATAAGAAAGTTTTACTTCACTGAGAGGGTAGAAGATAAGTGGAATAGCCTACCAGCAGAAGTTGTAGAAGTTAATACAGTGACAGAATTTAAGCATGCATGGGATAGGCATAAGGCTGTCCTTAACATAAGAAAAGACTAAGGACCAAATAAGGTTTGATGTTTTTACAGTAGGAAAATGGGCAGACTACATGGGTTGAATGGTTCTTATCTGCCATCAAATTCTATGTTTCTATTTTCTATAGTACAGGAGGGTTTAGCAGTTAAACAAATTGCGGCATCTAACATCCATCTGAAAAGCAGTGATTGATGATCTGTAAATCCCCCAAAGGGAAAATTAAAAAATAATCTGTGAGTTTAAAAAGCCAAGAAGAAAATTAAAGTTGTGAGAAACTGGATGATGCTGATGATGACCTAATTATAGATGATGGTGTTGATAGAGAATATACACCTCCATCATCCTCCCACTCCTCTGATACACATGAACGAGAGAGTGAAAATGATTGTAACATGGCCATAAAACTAGCTCAAAGGACAAGGCAACAACTGAAAAGGAGCACTGTGCATGTTTATACACTTTTTGAGAGATGAATTGGAGAGTCTGACACTGGACAAGTAAAGATGCCTAAAAGTACAAAATCATCCTGTCAAACATCATCATCGTCATCATCACTGCTTCCAAGTCCAACTCACACCCAATCACACACTATGGTTGATTTAGCAGCAACACAGATAATTATCAGTATTCATAACCCACATTTTTTTTGTTTTACTTATATACATTGATATTGTAGGATATATGTTACAGTCACAAAATGAGCTATTCCTGGGGGGTAGAAAAACAAGGATATATACAGAAGCACACTTTCTCCAACATAACATCCAGATGCTATTCTTGGTTACTTCACCCTTCATAATAAAAGCAGCTCTAATTAATCATCATAGTATTTGGACTTTGGAGAGTGTTATTTCAATTCTGTCAGAGTTGTAGTTCCAGAGTAATTCAATGACAAATTGTCCCCCTCCCTCCCATTTTACTGATGTAACACTGTTCAGCCAGAGCAGAAGGGAGGTGCCCAGGTACACTGCAGAGAGGGACAATCTTCAATTAAGATAAGGGAAAAACCTGAAAAGCTTGTCAAGGGGGGTAGGGCTTTCATTGTTTTCATAGGAAGAAGATTGTCCCCTTCTGTTATCTGTCTGCTCTTACAATCAGATTCCCCATCTGAGAAGAGATGGCTTACACTAGGAAAAAGGGGCGGGAGGGGAAACTTTGCTTGTGAATATCTCTCAAACCATAAAGGTTTGAGAGATAAGACTTAAATCATTCTTCATGTTTTTTTAATGCCTACAAAATAAAATAAAGTTAAAACTAAGTATTACTATCCCTTTAAAAATGCGTTAGCAGGCAGAGTGCATTTGTCCCTTTCCCACAACACTTACTTCCTTCTTAAGTGACACTGGCACATATTCATGATGATGTCAAATGATAAAAAAAAAAATAAAGTACAACCTACAATGTGGCAAATGTGCATGGTAGTGAGAGGCTGGCGTGGTGTGATTGGTGGGACTTTGACAAACTGCATCCATCCCTGAAGGAGACGGATCATCATAATTTATTGCACATGCTGCAGCAATGATTGCTGCAGTCAAATTTTGTACTACTACTTTAATCCCAGGTCCCTGCACTGCTCCACATTTCCCCCTCCTGCTTGTGAATTTGCTGGACATTACTCAACTACTGTGTGTGTTTATACTCTCTACAGTACACAACTGAAGGAGTGTGATGTCTTGCCTTGGCCCTCAACAAAATTCTCAATGTCATCTGCTGTCTATCAAGTCTGCCTCAGTCACAGAGCTCCCAGTCAGCTGTCTAATATATTTATTTATGTATTTTTTTAATTTAATTTTTTTTTATTTATTTTTTTAAGTTGTCCTTCTCCCCAGAGTGCCCCACTGACTCTCCTAATACAGAGAAAAAATGACCTACCTAAAAGATTCCCTAAACTAAACTTCAATTCTCCTTTCTTCTCTAGCTCAAAAACATGCTTCTCTCTCCTCTCACAAACATAGAATGGCTTCTGTGAGAGGCTGACACCCTTTTATATGGCTGTAGAAAACTTTTGTATGATGGAGAAAACATTTTCTACCCATTGATTTGAATGCAATAAGCTAGGCGAATAAAGCAGGAAAAGGGGGAAAAACTGCACTTTTCACTGAATTTTTTTTTCTCTATATCTTTAAATGGATCCATCTCCTGAATTAACCCTCTGCAGCTTCCGTCCTGCAGCCGTCACTCTGTGCAGAGTCCAACTACTTTTAAAGAACAATGCAATAAATCACCAAGTTAAGGAGTCGGCTCTAACTCGGGGATCCCCAAGTAAACCCTATAAAAACATATACCGTGAACACACAGTTTCCAATCAACGTGACCACTATAAATAATCTAATGATATTAGCGTAGCCAGTTGGAGCCAATTGAAATGTCAATGGTTCAGGGAGTATATGTATATACAAAAAAAATATACCCCTTACAAAAACACATTAATGCAAAAGGAAATTATTTTAAAAAAAATACAATATATATAGTTTTACTGGAAAATTTGCAACGTATTACAACATATTCATATAAATACAAACGCATAAATATAATAAGAGACTAGTCTCTAATAAAGTGAACTTTTTTATATATAAAACAAAATTAAGTAATGGGGAAATAAGACTAATAATAAATAATATATCAATATATAAATATACTAGTTGAAGAACCTGTTACACGGGCAGTCATGCACAGTAGAGACTGCCCGCTCCACGGCTGATAGAGTGCCAGCCGGTCGCAGGCAGTCATGTGCAGTAGAGACTGCCAGCATCATGGCTGAAGGACTGTCCAACTCTGTATCAGCCACAGCGCGGACAGTCTCTACTGCACATGACTGCAGCATGTGCATCAGTCTCTACTGCGCATGACTGCGTCTTTACACACGTTTTAGCAAATTATTATAAAGGATACCCTAGTAAATATATCTCTCTCTGCATGGCACAAGCTTCTATACAATAGCAAATCATACAGAGCCAAAGGTTAAATAAAAACACAAAAAAATTAGATATAAGTATAAAAAGTTACCAACACTAGTTGTAGCCAGTCATTTGCTAAATCTTTGCTAAAAGGCCTATCATATATTTTAGTTGATAAGTGGTCATCGCAGGTTGGATTTAACAGATTCTGTTTAAAGTCTAATCTTTTGTTGGCAATATGCAATGGATCCCAGACCTATAATGTTTGCATGTTTCCTTATTTGAGAAGAAACTTTTTATTTTCTTTTTTTAGTTAAGATACATTGAAGAGTTAGCAAATATTGTACAAATTAGCATGTCTAGGCACTTTGCAACCAAAACCACTAAAATCAACAAAAGCTTCCATAATTCCAGTGGGAAAACATGAAAGAACTGGAAAGTGAAAATAAATTTGATAATTATACACAAAACAAAATATAAGATGTGTGTGTGCGGTTGATGGCAAGGGAAGCTAATATAAATCTATTTACATCAACTCAATAACGGAAGTTCTGAAGTTTCATGTTTATGATATCAGTTTTATGAAAAATATAAAAATAATATAATATTGACAACATACACTCCTTCCTCATAGTAGCTTAAAGTTAGTGCTTAAGTCAGTGGTTTTCAATTTATTTTGCTCAACACACCCTTAACACGTAGTCTAGAATTTTGGGGCACACCTAACATTGTATGTAATTTATCAAGGGTGTAATGAAGGTTACAAATATATAAGTATATAGTTATTCTTCACTCTCACAATCAGAATAACTAAAATAAACTTAATGTGCATAACAATTTCCATAAATATACAGTTATAACTCAAAAGTCTCACTTTTCTTAAAGTCTTCATAGATAAAATGGGGCACGCTAAGCGGATGTTCGTGACGCGCCAACCTGGTTGTGAAACAATGACTTAACTATCTATATATTTCAAATGTCTAAACCTACAATGTTAAAGGAACACTGATGGCTCCTAAAAAAAACCCTATTTATCTTAAAGGGATAGTAATGTTTCATAATAAAAACAGCTCTAATTAATCATCATAGTATTTGGACTTTGGAGAGTGTTATTTCAGTTCTGTCAGAATTGTAGTTCAGGAGTAATTCAATGACAAAGTGTCCCCCTCCTGCCCTTTTTACTGATGTAACACTGCTCAGCCAAAGCAGAAGGGAGGTGCCCAGGTAGATTGCACAGAGGGACAATCTTCAATTAAGATAAAGGAAAACCCTGAAAAGCTTGTCAAGGGGGGCAGGGCTTTCATTATTTCATATAAAGAAGATTGTCCCCTGCTGTTATCTGTCTGTCTTACAACCAGATTCACATCTGAGAATAGATGGCTTACACTAGGTAAAAGGGGCGGAAGGGGAAACTTTGCTTATGAATATCTCTTAAACCATAAAGGTTTGAGAGATAAGACTTATATCATTCTTCATGTTTTTTTAATGCCTACAAAATAAAATAAAGTTAAAACGAAGTATTACTATCCCTTTAATGTGTGCCTCAGACCCTAATAACCACTATTTTCAATTCCACATGTACTGATTCTATAAAATTAATCTTAGTAATTAACATCATGTCTATATGGGAGTGGCCACGATTCTTTTTTGCATGACTACAAATGACTCCCACTGAAGAATTCTGAGGATTAAGACTCAATCAACACAACACAATTGATTCAGAGTGTTCATTGGAATATTCTATCCAGATTAAGGACATTGGGTGTTTACTATGAGACCATGGTAGCGTTGGTAAGGCTGAAGCCTCCACAAATAGAGTTGCAATGCGGTGGATACCTCTCTGGCACTCAAAGGGTTAAACATCTTGCTTTGGGGTCATAGATAGTTTCATAGAAAATCTCGGAGGCTGCTGTATTAAGAAGGGACATACATTACAAATACAAATTCCTATTGATTGAAATGGTACATTTAACCCCTTGTCAGAGAGGGCTCCAATGCAGCAATGTGAAGCATTCAAAGAGTTAAATTCCCCATACACATCAACTGGAATTTTGGGGAATTTTGTATTTGTCTGCTCTGGTGCAATTGGTTTGATCTAGAATTGTGTTCCCGTCAGTGTACCTGTGACTTAGGACTCGCTGCTTACAACGTAATTAAAAATTAAAAACAAAAAAAAAATTAATATATCACAAAGAAAGTGATACTTCACCCAATGAGTGCCAGAGAGGCATTGCAATGTTTTGGATACTTCTCTGGCACACAAAGGATTAAAAGAGGAGGAAAAATAAATACATCAACAAACAAACAAATGCATATTAATTAAATGCAAATTGGCCTTTTAGTAAATACTTCCAATAACATGCAAACATTTTGGGCCCCCTAACATAAAAATATTTTCAGAGGCATAAGTAGATTCAGTTGGACCCAAGGACAGATGGAGCCCCCTTAGTTTTTGGGCCTTGGCACAACTACAGCCTCCTTACCCCTTGTAGTTACACCCCTGGCCATGCAGTTACAGAAATGTATACTTTCATTTGTAGAAGCTGCATTAGTCCACTTGAAGTAATAACAGTGCCTTGTTATTGGAGATACCTTTCTTATTTGGACAAAGTTTATGTTTTCAGACAAGCTTTTGATAGATTGTCTCCCTTTGTCAGATCAAGTGGAGCTCTCAAAAGCTTGTCTGAAAATATAAACTGTTCATCCAAATAAAAAAAGTTTTCATCATAAGTAGAATAGGCATTCTCTTACAGTACATGTTTTCATCATGTGTCATAGAGTATGAATAAGGATCACTTTAACAATCATATGCACAATAAGAATTTTAACCCTTTGTGTGCCACACTGCAACTTCCTGGCTCACTAAAGGTTAAGGATTTATCTACAGTGGGGAAGAGTAAATGTTGCATGCATCTTTGAAGGAAATGAAGATGGAATCTAGAATCCTCAGGTAAGGAGTCTTTGGAAAGAGGAGTGACACATAACTGACAATTGTTTCTGTAAATTGTCACTATTACTGTCATTCAGTGTATAGCCTCACCAAGTCTGTTATTAAATGGAATTGTTTGACATTATGTGGATCTTTTGTTATGTCTTACTTGAATATTTTAAAATACAGTCATTTTTTCTAGTTGAATAACAAACAGATAACGTATTAACGCTGCATATACTTACTGAATCCAGGGAATATGCAAATGTCCAAGTGCAGCAGATTTTCTGCACTTTGATGAAGGAATAGAAATCATGCTCCTGCACTGCTGAGTATGTATGAGAGTTTATGATCACTTTAGTGCACACCGGCGTGCACTACTACAGAGTTGTTAAGACTTTAGGAGCTATTCACAAACTCCAGTCCTCCCTATAGATGAAGAGAAAAAATGGAGTAATTAAATATTGATTTCCTCTGTGCCTTGTTAGCACGTCATTATACAAGTTGAAGAAGGACAGAACAAGCACAAACTTCAAGTCCTGTACACTCCCTCACTGCACTCTTCTTAGTGCAGCAGGTTCCCAACCCGTGCCCTCAGGGCGCACTACCAGGACAGGATTTGACGATTTCCTTGTAAGAACACAGCTGAGTTAATAACATTGACTGAACCTCTGATCAACACAGCTGTGTTCTAACAAGGAAATTCTCAAATCCTGGCCTGTTAGTAGACCCTGAGGGCACGGGTTGGGAACCACTGTCTTAGTGCAAGCATTATCACTTTTAGTCTACCTATATTACAATGGAAAATATCACAATATACCACACACAAATGAAGCTGTAGAACTTGTTGTATTCAGCCTTCATTCAAATATGCCTCAATAAGAGAAATAAGTTGCCTTAACAGCTTGCTTTCTAAATCTACGCAGACAATAAAGGTATCACTTTTCCTCTAGCAGTCTCCTCTTTTTTCTCAGGCTAACACATGGTCCCGTCTTTTACCTATAATGTTATTAATGGGAGATTTCTCAGCATAGATAACTCAGTACATTGGTTAAAGCGGAACTTTCATCCTCTATAAAGTCGTTCTGCTGTAATTAAGCAGGTAACGACTAGCTTCAGAATATATATTTTACCTTTCAAAAGTAGCCTGTTCTAAAGAAATCAGTCATTGTAGGAGACTGAAGACCGGGTTAGCACAGTCTGCTTGCCTGTGCTGTCAGTCCTTCCGGTTACCATATGGTACACTGCAATGCTTCTTGCAGGAGACCGGGACTGACAGCGAAGATGTGCAGACAAGATGTCTGCGCTGTAGCCTGAGTTCTGTTCTCCTATAATGATTGATTTCTTTAGAACGGGCTACTTTTCAAAGGTAAAATATATATTCTAAAGCAGTGGTTCTCAACCCATGCCCTCAGTGGCCACTAACAGGCCAAGACTTAGGGATTTCTCTGCTAGAGCACAGTTGTGTTGATCAGAGATTCATTCACATTGATTAACTCATCTGTGCTCTAACAAGGAAATCCTCAAATCCTGGCCTGTTAGTGGCCACTGAGGGCATGGGCTGAGAACCACTGTTCTAAAGCTAGTTGCTACCTGCTTAATTATAGCAGGGAGACTTTATAGTGGATGAAAGTTCTGCTTTAAATGGAAGCAAAGTACTAGTACATTGATTCCAGCTTCTTGTTTAGCAAGTAATCATATTAGTAAATCCCCTCCAATGACTGACTGTGTATTTGAGATTCTTAATATGATGACTCATAAAATTAAACAGGATCTATGCCTAAGTTTGTAATTGGTTCTTAATTTAACAATAGCTTGCATAGGTAGTTGCTTTTCCTACAGTTGTCAGTTATATCTAAATACAATATATTGCACTTGATCTCTATTGCAGTCTCTTACTTCTTAACCCCTTAAAGACCATGGGGGTGAGCAATGCATTGAGGAGCAATGCATTTCACACCCCACAGGTTCTTAAGAGGTTAATGTCAGTCTTCAGTCTTATAAAGACAACTGGCCCATGCAAGCCATATAAGACTATAGAAGCCCTTGTTTACTATGAGAAGGTGTGAACTAAAGGCAGCCTTTAAAAGAGATTATAAATGTTTTGGCTGCAAAGCTTAGAATGTCAAGATCCACAGAAAAGGACCTGAAAAAAACCCATGACAATGGGATAATGAACAATAATGGAATGATACATTTGTTTTGAATCTCCATGCAAAGAAATAAATCAGATCAAAAGTGTTTCAACATGCGTTGAAACCAACAGATGCTAATCCAGTCTGTTTCATATCAATAAATAAGTGCTTAATGAAACCTGATATGGCTTTTCTAATGAACAAAAGTAACGAAAAAAGTATTTCAACATATTTTGCATAAAGCCTAGTCATTCTGATTTGTTATAACTGACAGCCTAGAATATCAGTTAAAGGGATAGTAATGTTTAAATTTAAGTTTATTTAATATTGTAGCCAATAACAAAATAAGTACAACACTCTAAGTTTATGGTTTGAGAGATATAACTTGCTAAAGTTCCCCCCTCTAGGCTGTTTCAGTCAAATCTGTCATCTAGTGGACAGCAGGAGATTCCATTTCCGGGAGCAGCTGGTGGCTCTTCAGCAGAGACGAAATCGTGTAATTTAGAAATAAATACTTTATTCGAACGGTCTACAAAGTGTGCTTGCAAAGCAAGCACACTTTCTAGACCATATCAATGAAGTATTTATTCCGAAATAGCACGATTTCGACTCTGCTGAAGAACCACCGTCTGGTCAAATGACCAAATCTGCTGCTGTCCTACAGACCGCTGAAACAGCTTGGAGGGGGGAGCTTTAACCAGTTATAACTCTCAAACCATAAGGGTTTGAGAGATAAGACTTACATTGTTGTACTTATTTTTTAATGCCTATGATACTAAATAAACTTAAATTTAAACATTAGTATGTTTAACCCTTTTGAGTGACAGTGGGGTGCGCAGCACATTTCAAATAGTAACAATGCTGATAATGACTGATGGGAAGATTGCGTATTTTTAGGTATTTTTACTTGTCCAAACTCAGACTTTCTGATGGATTTTTCAAACTGCTTCTAAACAGTCAAGGTGTTCCTTTTCAGTGGTGGAAGACTGAGCCCTTTCCTTTCATAGAAGTTTATGGCTATGTCATCATTTCTTGCACTTTCAACTTCATCTGTATCTGAAGAAGAGGGACATATTCTAGACCGACATCAAAAATTAGGTAATTCCCTGCATCGCCTGCAGCTTCATCCCCCATACTTTTGTATTCGTCAAGGCTTTTTTGAAGTCTCAAACAATTTCTTTTTACATTTCCCCTTACAAGGATTTTCTGAATGTGTGCTGCTACTTTAAGGTGTTGTACTTATTAATCTCACTGCCAGACTCAGCAGTTGGTTTAACTGCTACACCTTCCTATGTTATGTCATCAACACTGAAATAACTCATTGTCATCTTCAGTATGTTTAAATCGTTTATTAGTACTGCTGGTGATGGGGAGGAATTTATGTCACTTTCACAAACAGTGTTCTCAGGAGGAGAAGGTTCATCATCATTTATTTTTTATTTTAACACTGCATAGGCCATGTCTTGAGTCAGTTTTTGAACTACCACTTTATTACCATATTCCTGCTACTTTCACCCCACCCTGCCCCTAACACATTTGCTGGACATTTTTAAATGAGTGTGTGTTTTAACAGTGAAGTATACAACAGAACTGACTGTGTATGGGGTCTTGCCATTTTGCAAAATACTCTCTCTCTTCTAGTACGTCTGCCTCAGTCACAGAACAAGTCAGCCTGCCTGTCTTTGTTACTTATCAGTTAAACTATTTGTGTGTGTGTGTGTGTATATATATATATATATATATATATATATAATTTATTTATTTATTTATTTTTTAATTAATTAGCTTTGAGCGGCTGTGCTTTAAACTGATTGGCTGGGAGATGCATAAGCATATCCCAGCCAATGGCTGTGAGAGAATTAGAAGTGAGGTTGCCCATATATAAGGGCAGTCTCAATTCTAATTCCTTCATACCGGAATGGGGATCGGTCCGTGAAGAAGAAGAGGGGAGGGGTGTGCCACCTCACACAGCGGTGGAGACAGCAATGATTAAACGCTAAGTTTGATTTTTAGTTACTTATAGGAGTACCATGTCATTGAGATATATGCAAACATTTCATAACATTCTTCTTATTATATGGGGGATTTTTATTTTAAGATGTGGCACACTACTATATACTTTAAGTCTTTCGGCCCCAGAGAGGTACACAACACATTGCATTGCATACCCCTCTGGCATTCAAGGGATTAAAGTATGTATGCTTTAAATTCAGACTTATCTTTTTCTTTTACAGCAAGAAGTTCGAAGAAAGAAAATAGAAGAGAAGAAAGAAGACAGAAGATGACCAGGACGCTGAGGACTACGCTGGACATCAGGATTAATGGTAAGTGTTACTTGTAATGTGATGTTTTTTAACTTAGTCGGGTTAACCCTATGAATGCTGGCAGGGTAATTATACCCCACTGGCACTTATAGGGTTAATTCTACTAATGTCTGACACATTTTTTATATTTTCGATGTACTGATATGGACCTTAGAGCCCCAAATCAATACATCCACGAGGACTTAGGTTTTTTTTAACTTTAAGTGTCTGTGTCGGCTGTTTAAACAGGCAATAAGGGATTCAAGTTAAAAAAATATAGGTTTTAACTTTCCTGTGATAACTTGAGTCCCTTATCTCCTGTTCTTGGCTAATTCAGTCATTTGAATTGCAGTTTACAGTGTTTTCATCCTTTTCAATGGATGAAAACATCTCTTAACTTTAACTCACGATGGCTCTCTTTTTTGCCAGTATTTTTTGACAACACAGACATTTCAATAGCTTACTGTGCTGGAAAAATTGCCATCGGCAGAAGAAAAAGCCTTCTCTAATATTTGGATCGAGGACTTAAGCAGGTATGGGATAGGCATAAGGCTGCCCTAAACATAATACAAGACCAAGGACCAAATAAGGTTTGAAGTTTTCACAGTAGGAAAAATGGGCAGACTAGATGGACCGAATGGTTCTTATCTGCCGTCAAATTCTATGTTTCTGTCATCACAATTTTATTAGTGTGCTCAATATTGAGGGGTACTCAGTCTCAAGTTGGGTACTGCCCATAGAGGGGGTTCCAGAGGTAAGAGTCTAGAGAGCTGGGAGTCACAAGGTCATTCTCAATATTGCCCCAAGACTTATTTTGCGAAGGATGGTGTCACACCTAAATCTGGGCCAAATGAGCAGTGATATAATAGTTTTCTAGTTCAGGTAGACTAAGTCATCCTCTCCTTCACAATGTAATGGAGACCTCTTTAGAATGCAAAGGGTTAAACACCATTTAAATCAATGGGATTTTGGTAACTCTTATTTCTCCCCAATGATGCAGTTGACTTGCTCCTGAATTACTTCAGTTGTTCTTAGTACAGTAGTCTTCCTAGCATGCAAAGGGTAAAAACAGCAATAGTATATACTAAATCCAGAGAAATATCCAATAAAAAATCTCTACTATATGATTCATTTTTATTATGTAACCGACATACTAGTGATATGCAACCAAAAGGACTCCTGGGGAGAAGAACTATGGTATGATAACGAGGAGATAACTTACAAACTGTCCATTTCCTGTGTATCTATGGAGCCTATGCATTATGATCTCTTATTTTGAAGAGATGTTAGTACATGAGCTCCATTAATTAACATAAAACTTGCAGAATTTATCACGCTGGACAATTTATCACACTGGAGAAATTATGTTAGATGAACAAATGAAGATGGCCTGCTCCTGTGCTAAATTATCCTATCATTGTTAGAAAGACTGATTTTTTTCATTGGTAGAATTAACCAAAATAATGTCTTATTTATACAGAAAAGTTATTACTTATTTGAAAGCCAATATTATTTTGTCTTAAAAATATAGAAAAATAAACAAAACTATTTCATTTAAAATTCTGAGTTTAAAAACAGTCAGATATAGGATTAAAAGCATTGGAATAAATCATATATAATCACAAAATAATTTAATTACTGGAATATGGCAGAGGTCTTATTGAGGATATATGAATGTTCAACTGCATCATATAACGCACTGGGGCATATTTATCTAAGTCCGGATTTTAAACATATTTTCTGTTGTCTCATTTATCAAGATATTTCGCAATTATATTGTAAAAATATAAATATTATAGATCAAAACAGGAGAAAACACTCATAAAATGGAAAAGGAACATACTAAAAATGTCATGGTAAACAACATTTTTGACAGGTAAAAAATAATATCTTGCTTCATTGATAATGACAATACCATGCCATTAACATAGTAACATAGTTTATGATGCTGAAAAAAGGCATTCGTCTATCAAGTTCATTCTATGCCATATCACATTTGTTGATCCAGAGAAAGGCAAAAAAAAAAACCTTATTGAAGCCATTTTCAATTAAACCTCAAATGAGTAATACATTCCTTCCTTACTCTAAAAGGCTGCTGTATATCTCCCTGGATCAACATCCTATCCATATTGAAATCAGCTGTCATAATTGTCTACAATGCTCTGAGGCTCAAATGTGTCCAATAAGCATTTACAGTATCTTCAAACAAAGCTTCTGGAGACAAAGAATTCCACCACCATATGACCTTCCGGGTGTACATCTCTGCACTTGGTGAGAGAGTCCATAAATTTCAAGGATCAGGCAGAAAAGGAACAACTCATTTTGTTTCATATCAGGAAATGGGGTATCGGAGCATTTCCTGGGCAGATGACCACCATTCTGGAACAACCTAATTATATGCAACCAAACACACAGAACAAGCCCCGACACTTTTTCCCAGCCCCCTGAAATTCTTGCCAGATCATTCTATTTACATTTTGATGGCTGGGAAAACCTATCCATATTGAGAATCTACCATGGGAGCTGCAATTCCACCTATCAGGGAGCTGCCAGGCAGAGATGGCCAACAGCGTTCTCCCAAAAAAAATTGACATTGAGAAAAAGTGGAATTTTTCACTTTCAAAGTGAATTCCAGGGAAAAGTGTAGTTTTTCAGCTTTTTTCTGACATGCACATACTGACCCACAGCCTTGTCCCACTGCACTGGTAGCCAAAGGGATAGGAAACATGAGGCCCTCCAACTTCTGCTTGGAGTTGTAGTCTGGGAAGGCTCACATTTCCCAACCCTTCAGTGGTATCTGTCGAACCATATAACTCCTCCAGCCTTAACCTACTGTACTATAAGCCAAAGACCCACACATACTGACCTCTGAGTCCAAGACTTGTTCCCCTGCACTGGTAGCCATAGAACCAACCATATTGAGTCCAAATCCCCCATGAATTATTGGGCATAGGTGGAAATCAGTAAAGTTTTCCTGAGACATTTCCTGGGGTTAACAAAAGTGTGGACATTCTACAGGGGTTTGTATGCTCAGGGATTTCTGTGTAAAAAGTGGCAAATTGCAGGATTTTTGTGCACATTCCAGGAGGCAAAAATGATATTTTTTTTCATCCCTACCAACATCTTTCATTGATTCTAAGGAAACAATAAGGGATGCACCAACAATCTGATTAAAACTAATCCTGTCTCTACTATTCAGCCCTCTATTCTTCTTGAAAGGACACAAAATCCTCCTTAATTCTACTTCTCCCCAGTGGAGGAAAAGGGGGCAGTCTGGGGGCAGAGTAGTGCAAATGGTGTTTGTGAATATCTTTTCCCTGTGAAAACACAGAATCCTTATATTATACTTAAAAGATTCAGGTATAATGTAGTGCTCTGATATAAGGTTTCTGCCAAAAGGGATATCGATCCTACGCGTTTCGTATCTGAACTGACACTTCCTCAGGGATCAAATCTGATTGAACAGTAAATCAAATCTTATCCACTTAGGAAGTCAAACTCACAAATTTCCAGATTTAGATCTTGCCGCCATTTTGAATAATGGTACTACATCTATTTTACTCCAAACACAAGTCATTATAAAGTATAATGGTCATTCTATTATTAAAAATAAACTTCTTAAGTACCCTTGCTATATGTAATAAGGTCCATGTGCTTTATTCACCATAACATTTTCCAGTCTCTTTAGACTCTGTCTTCTTTTCAGAACGTCATGTGCATGGTGGAGTAAATTCTATGATTCTCCCTGTTTACCCAAAGCCTACCATTTTTGCTTTCTCTGTATATACTGAAAATTACTTATTTAATGTGGTAGCTGTTGTATTATACTCACTAATTGATTCACCTGTTTCAGCTTTAAGGGACCCATCTTTTTTCTATTTATATAGAAATTTTTTGGATTTTAATTGTTGTCTTTTGCTATTATGTTTTCATTTTCAATTTTATGTACCCTTATTGCTTGTTTGCAGATTACTTTCCATTCTTTGTATTTTTAAAAGATGCACTTGACCCTTCTGACTTAAACAATTTAAATCCCTACTTCTTATTCCTCATTTCCCTGCAAACCTCTTTGGTAAGCCACACTGGTCTTAGTTTATTCCTCTTGTATTTATTCAGAAAACATCTGTTCAAACTTACCAGAGAGATCAAGGTTCAAACGTTTGTAATATTTTTTATAATTTAATAGCAGAGTCATGTTTTGCTTGTCCCATCAAGTACCATCAAGGCAACCCCTTAACACCTGATTTACATATATTGTTATCATCTGCACATCTGCATTTAATTGTCTTGTTTTGTTGTACTGACAAATTAGACAATTTAGTTTTACTATGATACCTTTTATTAACTTCATCTCTGATTACAATTGTAAAGGTGTCAAAGTCACCAAATTGACTAAGAGGATAAAATGTACCCCTCAATTTAAAGGGTGAATGGGGAACAGTCTGCCCTTGTTCTTTAACTATGGAGGGAGAGGAGACATTCAAGGCATTGCGTAATGCCTTGGTCACCCCTCTGGCACTCAAACGGTTAATCTGTTCCTTAATCTCTATGGATGTTCAAAGTGAAAAAGGGCAACTCCAAAGACAAAACTTTGAAAAGCCAGTGGCAAGATAAAATTAAAGTCATTTTGTAGGAAGCTTGCCTCCTCTGCTATAGACATTAGACAAGTTAATGTGGATCAAATATGCAAATACAAAACATATTCTAGTAAAAGAACACTTACACCTAAAATGTTGATATAACTTTAAATATTATGTACCTTTTTTCTGTAAGTATTGTACCAGGAAGGATACACTGAGATTTAGTCTGATTTTCAAATATGTGCTGCATACTCATTTTATCTCCAAAGCTGAATTTTCAGCTTTTACGCAGGAACAAAGGTGACTCTCCCTTGTAGTGGCAATAACTGGCACTAATTCTGGCTGCCTGTCTATGCCTATCTGCCTGCCTACACAACAACTGGACAGTCACACTCTCTGTCTCTCTATCTGCTTCTTCTCTCTCCAAGCTCCAACAATGCAATGAGCACTAACAGGAAATGCAGGAGCTGTCTGGGTGTCTGTGATGTCATTAGTCCAACCCCCATCATGAAATGAAGAAGCTAACTGGACTAGAGAGGGACAGAAAGCACAAAGAAGCTAATTGGACTTGAGAGAGAGGGAAAGTAGTGTGCACACGGGGAGAACGTCATCCGAATATCCGAATCTTGTACCAAAATTCTGCACAGAAATGTTTCGGATTCAAGTTCTTAAAATGGATGGCTCTAAGATTTTCAACGTGTCCGAATGGCTCTGAATTAGCCATATTCGTCTGAAATCTGAATGTGGGCGAACCAAATCGCACAAGTCTACCAAACACCTCCTACAAAAGAAGGCATATTGGATCTATGTATTATATAAAGGTTACCAGGAGACCTTAATACAAAACTCTTATGCGTTTTTAACAGATCCAGAGATCACTACACAAATTATACAAATGTTGTTGTTATATTGTGATTTGCTATCATGTGTTTAAAGACTGGCATGTGACCATGTGCATTTGTTATCCTATAATATAAAAGGCCAGATGTATGTTCGTCCGATGCAGTTATGCGCAGTAGACACTGCCCGAATGCACAGAATGCTGGGATTTGGCCTGTGTACATAGGCTTTTACACTAGTAAAGACATAAATAGCAATCACAGATTACCTTTTACAGTACATCATCATCATGTTTTGGGGAAAGGTTAAGATTGTTTTGGATATAAAGGACAATGATGTTGATGTAATGTTGTCTGATATACTAAAAACAACAACCACTATCACATTCAGCAGTTTAAACACCTCATTTAAATAAATAGACATTTGGATATTTCCCTTGTGGTGTAGTTGGTTTGTTCCAGAATTGTTGCTACATCAACCTTCCATTGTTAAAAGTTTAGAGTTTTCATTGTTAAATCCTGTTTCCCAAATGGTTAAATTCTAGAGTCTGCACCTTTCAGAAAGGTTTATGTGGTTAGTGAGAATATTTCTATACTGTGTCATCCATATTCAGTTGCATTTTAACTTTTGATTTTTTAATTAGTAACTAAAGCTAAATAAGTAAATGAAAGGTTGCCAAACCAGTAATGAAAGCGTGGCCTATATTAACCTACTGAACTAAGTGAATGTCAAGCATTTTTCCTATGCATTGTAAGACGCTTACTATAATTACCGTATTTACAGTTCATCTTCTCGTTTGATGAAAGGCAGTGTAAATTTTAAATGACATGTTTACTATACTTATGTAGAACATCTTTGTTTGGAACAAACGTTTTCTAAACAGATTTCTGATTTCTTCTGCTGATAAGGAATTTAACTGCCCTTTGTAAAAAAAAAAAAAATGCTTTAAACAACCTAGGTCTGCAAAAGTAATATATCTTTGTTTTGATGTTTCAAAGTGACCAAAGAATGGAAAACCTACTTACGCCATGTAGTGTAATTGTTGTAAAGGTGAGTCACATTTCCGCTCTTTTATCTTAGGGAAACTGAAGAAGACTGGGAGTCGTGTGTGGGCTTTTTATGATGAGAGTCAGCTAATAGTTATGTTGATTGAAACCATTCAGAGCAGAACAGTTTATGGCCAGTGACAATTTAAATATTTTGGTAAATGTCCTATGCTAGCAAAATGGGCCATATGAAAGTTAAAAATGGAACAATATAAATTGTACATTTAACCCCTTAGTGACCAGCCGCGCACGCACGGGGCCAGCACCTAACGCCCGCCGAACTTTTCTCTCCATTACTTCCTATGACTTCCTGGATGTACATGTGACAGTTTCTACTGGGATGTACATGTACGTCCATTGTCGGGATGGGGTTAACAGATTGCTGTATGTAGTTCATTTTGGCCAGAATTACAGTGTAGCTATCACTGATAATATCTCCTGGTCAAGGAGCAAATGTGTAGAGAAAACCTGCAATGGAATCCAGGCTTTAATTAGTAAAAATGACAAAGGCAGTGTTTTGGATTCCAAATTACTAAGGAGTCAGTATGGATTCTTAGACCTCATACTTAAAGGGATAGTAATGTCAGAAAAAAGTATTAACTATATGGTAGATACAATTAAAAGAGAGTACTTGCACTTATTCGTATCTCTCAAACCATTATGGTTTGAGAAATATAGGAAAATAAAGTTATCCTCCCCTTTCTGCTTGATGAGCTGTAAAGCTGTCAGAAGCAGATTCTGGTTCCTGGATCAGATGGTGGCTCTTCAGCAGCGCCGACATAGTGATACCTAAAAATAAATACTTCATCGGAACGGTCTACAAAGTGTGCCTGGTTTGCAAGCACATGTTGTAGACCATTCTGATCAAGTATTTGTCTTTAGATATCGTTATATCGGCGCTGCTGAAGAGCCGCATCTGGTCAAGTGACCAGAATCTGCTTCTGACAGCTTTACAGCTCATCAAACAGAAAGGGGAGGGACCAGAGAACTTTCTTTTCCTATATCTCTCATACTATAATGGTTTGAGAGATACGAATAAGTGCAAGTACTCACTTTTAATTGCATCTACCATATAGTTAATACTTTTTTTCTGACATTACTATCCCTTTAAACTCTGAAGGTTTAAATGTACAGTTTGATTGAAAAATGGTGTTGGTACCCTAACTACAGACCTTTATTAAGAAATTGTACATTTATCTCTTCCGACCATTTATATTCACAGTTTTATGCTTTTTTAAATTGTACCTGCTTTGCTTATTCCATATCACATTCTCCATGTGTTTGTGTCACATGAAGATGATGTATAAAAGAATTCCTATAGCTGAATAGCTTGTCTTTCTATGAAGTAGTCTGAACTGTGGAACGCGTGAGGGAAGTCCTTGACCACCCAGGCAGCAGGACTGCTATGACTGTGTCACGACCCCTATGCCTTGACCTAGGGTCATGACCCCTCTGGGTTTGTTTTTGGATTGGTTAGTTTTAGTGATGAGCGAGCACCCCAATGCTCGGGTGTTCGGGTGCTCTGACCGAGCGCCCCCGGAGGCTCGAGTGCTCGGCCGAGCACCCGAGCCCCATTGAAGTCAATGGGAGGACTCGAGCATTACACCAGGCACCCCCTGCTCTGATGAGGGGAGGGTGCCTGGTCCATAGGAAAAGGGCAGAAAAGGATGGAAACACCACAGAAATGGTTCAGGGACAGCATAGGGAGGATGTCTGGATGCATCTTGGACTCCAACATCGCTGCTGGGAACGATCTTTCGCCCGTAGTACGCCATTTTTACAGACTGACCATAAAACACACAAAAAGGAAAATAAAAACGACTTTAGGCGAAAAATTGTTACCAAACATTATTTGCTGTATATTTACTTGTATATTATCTGCAAATTATCCCAAAAATTTCCTTGATTTTCTGAAGTGAGGCCATGATTAAGAGGGAAACGTGCGCAGAGGCAAATTATCCCAAAAATTTCCTTGATTTTCTGAAGTGAGGCCATGATTAAGAGGGAAACGTGCGCAGAGGCAAATTCTCCCAAAAATTTCCTTGATTTTCTGAAGTGAGGCCATGATTAAGAGGGAAACGTGCGCAGAGGCAAATTCTCCCAAAAATTTCCTTGATTTTATTGAACTGAGGCCATGATTAAGAGGGAAACGTGCGCTGAGCTGACCATCTAAAACATTATGGGTGAGGGTCTGCTGCAGAGCTGACCATCCTAAACATTATATGCGAAGGCCCGCTAGTGAGCTGACGCTATAAAACATTATATGAGAGGGCCCGTTAGAGAGCTGACCCAATAAAACATTATATGAGAAGGCCCGCTGGTGAGCTGACCTATATAAAAATTGTCAAACAGGGCCCGCTGGTGAGCTGGCCCTATATAAAAATTATATCACAGGGCCCGCTGGTTAGCTGGCCCTATATAAAAATTATAGCACAGGGCATATGGAAGAGGAGGAGGAGGATGAGAAGATTAAGAGTCAACCATATACCCGTTTTTTGGGTGGAAGGGGTGAATGGGAATACAGAGTATTCCCATCATTGTAAATAACATATATAAAGTGAGTTTATGTTCCCCCGGGGCTTTCCTCCAGTGGAGTGGAGAAGTCAGGGGAAATCCAGGCCTTGTTCATTTTTATAAGTGTCAACCTATCAGCATTGTCGGTGGAAAGGCGGATACGCTTATCTGTTATGATGCCACCAGCAGCACTAAATACCCGCTCAGACAGAACGCTGGCGGCAGGGCAGGCCAGCACCTCCAAGGCGTAGAGTGCCAGTTCATACCACGTGTCCAGCTTGGACACCCAGTAGTTGTAAGGCACAGAGGGATCATTGAGGACGCTGACACGGTCTGCTACGTACTCCTTCACCATCTTCCAAAACTTTTCCCTCCTTGTGACACTAGGCTGCGCATCAGGGTGAGGGTGCTGGCGGGGTGTCATGAAGGTGTCCCACGCCTTGGAGAGTGTTGCCCTGCCTTTGTCGGAACTGCTGTGTGCTCCCCTTTTCTCCCCTTCTCGGTTGGCCAAGGTAGCACGTACTCTGCCGCCAGCGTTGTCAGATGGAAAATTTTGGAGCAATTTTTCAACAAGAACCTTCTGGTATTGCACCATTTTGCTTGTCCTCTCCACCGGAGGAATGAGAGATGAGAAATTCTCTTTGTAGCGGGGGTCCAGAAGGGTGAACACCCAGTAATCCGTGTTGTCTAAAATGCGTACAACGCGTGGGTCACGGGAAAGGCAGCCTAACATAAAGTCAGCCATGTGTGCCAGAGTACCAACAGGCAAGATTTCGCTGTCCTCACCAGGAGGATGACTCTCAATATCCTCATCCTCTTCCTCCTCTTCTGCCCACCCACGCTGAAGAGATGGAACTAAAGTTCCATGGCTACCCTCTGTAGCGGAGGCAACCGTGTCTTCCTCCTCCTCCTCCTCCTCCTCCGCCTCCTCCAATTGTCGCTGAGAAGACGAAGTGAGGGTGCTCTGGCTATCACCTTGTGTAAGCTCTTCCTCCCCCATTTCCAACTCTTCCACATGCAAAGCGTCGGTTTTAATTGTGAGCAGCGAGCGTTTCAGTAGACACAGAAGTGGGATGGTTACACTGATAATAGCGTTATCGCCGCTCACCATCTGTGTCGATTCCTCAAAATTGCGTAAAACCTCGCAGAGGTCTGACACCATTCCCACTCCTCACTTCTGATTACAGGAAGTTGAACGGAGAGGCGACGACCGTGTAACAGCTGGTACTCCACTACTGCCCTCTGCTGCTCACAAAGCCGGGCCAACATGTGGAAGGTGGAGTTCCAGCGTGTGCTCACGTCACACAGCAGCCGGTGAGCTGGCAATTGTAAGCGCTGCTGCAGCTTCAACAGGCCGGCCGAAGCTGTAGATGACTTACGGAAATGTGCACACACGCGGCCCACCTTGGTCAAGAGATCATGCACATTGGGGTAGGTTTTTAGAAATCGCTGAACCACTAAATTAAATACATGCGCTAGGCATGGTACGTGTGTGAGCTTGCCGAGCTCCAAAGCCGCCACCAAGTTACGCCCATTATCACACACAACCATGCCTGGTTGCAGGTTGAGTGGCGAGAGCCACTGCTCGGTCTGGTGACTAATCCCCTGCAACAGCTCTGAGGCCGTGTGCTGTTTGTCCCCAAGGCAGATCAGCTTCAGCACGGCCTGTTGACGCTTCCCCACTGCAGTGCTACACTGCTTCCAGCTACTGGCTGATGGGGGAGTGGCGCTGCGTGTAGAGAATTCGGAGGTGGAAACGGAGGAGGAGGAGCCAATAACGTAGGTGCTGGCGGAAACCCTGATGGAGGTAGGGCCCGCAATCCTCGGCGTGGGTAGCACCCGTGCCATCCCAGGGTCCGAGTCGCTCCCAGCCTCCACGACATTCACCCAGTGTGCCGTCAGGGAAATGTAGCGTCCCTGGCCACAAGCACTTGTCCATGTGTCAGTCGTTAAGTGGACCTTCCCAGTAACTGCGTTGGTCAGGGCACGGGTGATGTTACGGGACACATGGTGGTGTAATGCGGGGATGGCACACCGGGAAAAGTAGTGGCGGCTGGGGACCGCGTACCGAGGGACAGCTGCTGCCATCAGGCTGCGGAAGGACTCAGTGTCCACAAGCCTAAATGGCAGCATTTCGATGGCCAGTAATTTGGAAAGGTGTGAGGTTAGTGCTATGGCCTGTGGGTGGGTGGCTGGGTATTTTCGCTTGTGCTCAAATGCCTGGGGTAACGACATTTGGACGCTGTGCTGGGACAGGGAAGTGGATGTGGTCGCTGATGGTGCTTCAGATGCTACAGGTGCAGGGCGGGTGGTATGCGGGCCTGCGCCTTCGACAGGCGATTGGCCGGCACCGAAAACAGGGGAAGAGGAGGCAGTGGTGTGGCCTGCAGACACAGATGGGCGATCCAGGCGTTCCTCCCACTTATTACGGTGCTTGGATGCCATGTGTCGGATCATGCTGGTGGTGGTGAGGTTTCTAGTGTTCATGCCTCGGCTCATTCTGGTGTGGCACAGGTTGCAAACTACAATTCTTTTGTCGTCCGCACTTTCCTTAAAAAAACGCCATACCGCGGAACACCTACCCTTTGGCAAGGTAGATTTACGCAAGGGGGTGCTCCGTGGAACATTTGCGGGCCGGTTTGGTGCGGTCCGCCTTCTTTCTGTAGCCACACCACTGCCTCTTCCAGCCTGTTGCGGTGCTGCAGATGGCTCACCCTCAGGACTGCTGTCATCGCTCGGCTCTACACCTTCCCAGGTGGGGTCAGTCACCTCATCGTCCACCAAGTCCTCCTCCACTTCCTCACTCTGATCATCCTCCTCATGTCTTGATCCCACCACATACTCAGTCATTGACAACTGTATAACATTCTCCTCAACAAGGTCTTGAGACGGAAATAGTGGTTGATTTAATGGCAACTGTGTCTCATCATCATCATCATCATCCACTACTTCCTTTGACCTTAAATGCCGTTCACATCTGTCATCTTCTTGTGATTGGGTACCCTCTAGAGGTTGTGAATCAGGGCACAAGATGTCATGTTCCTCTGCAAGCGTGCTTGGAGAGAGGGTCAAATGAAGGATTGGTGATGAGACGAGCTCCTCACTATATCCCAGTGTGGGATCACTTCTTTGACCAGACCCTCTATGGTGGGAGGAAGGATGATCAGAGTGAGGATTATGTTGACCAGACTCTTGGCTACTGAGAGTGGACTTGGTGGAAGACAGGGTGGTGCTTAACCGACTGGAAGCAGTATCAGCTGACATCCAACCGACCACCTGTTCGCAGTGGTCGACCTCGAGAGTGATGTCCTGCGACGCCCTGTGAAATGAGACATGAAGCTAGGTATGGTGGATGTCTTTCTTTCTTGTGCTCTGGCACCAGGCACAGTTTCTCCGCGTCCTGACCCGCGCCCTGAACTATCAGGATCACGTCCACTTCCCCGTCCCTTTTTACCCGCCTTCTTCATCTTACACGGAATATGTGACTTTAATATTTGAGTTTGAAAACTTAACAGTATTTCTTCCTATTCTGCAACTGTGCAGAGTACACAGAATAGGCTGCTAAACTGCGGTGACACACACTGAATGGAATATGTGACTTTAATATTTGAGTTTGAAAACTTAACAGTATTTCTTCCTATTCTGCAACTGTGCAGAGTACACAGAATAGGCTGCTAAACTGCGGTGACACACACTGAATGGAATATGTGACTTTAATATTTGAGTTTGAAGACTTAACAGTATTTCTTCCTATTCTGCAACTGTGCAGAGTACACAGAATAGGCTGCTAGACTGCGGTGACACACACTGAATGGAATATGTGACTTTAATATTTGAGTTTGAAAACTTAACAGTATTTCTTCCTATTCTGCAACTGTGCAGAGTACACAGAATAGGCTGCTAAACTGCGGTGACACACACTGAATGGAATATGTGACTTTAATATTTGAGTTTGAAAACTTAACAGTATTTCTTCCTATTCTGCAACTGTGCAGAGTACACAGAATAGGCTGCTAAACTGCGGTGACACACACTGAATGGAATATGTGACTTTAATATTTGAGTTTGAAAACTTAACAGTATTTCTTCCTATTCTGCAACTGTGCAGAGTACACAGAATAGGCTGCTAAACTGCGGTGACACACACTGAATGGAATATGTGACTTTAATATTTGAGTTTGAAAACTTAACAGTATTTCTTCCTATTCTGCAACTCTGCACAGTACACAGAATGTGCTGCTAAACTGCGGCGAAGCACACTGAATGGAATATGTGACTTTGATATTTTAGTTTGAAGACTTAACAGTATTTCTTCCTATTCTGCAACTCTGCACAGTACACAGAATGTGCTGCTAAACTGCGGCGAAGCACACTGAATGGAATATGTGACTTTGATATTTTAGTTTGAAGACTTAACAGTATTTCTTCCTATTCTGCAACTCTGCACAGTACACAGAATGTGCTGCTAAACTGCGGCGAAGCACACTGAATGGAATATGTGACTTTGATATTTTAGTTTGAAGACTTAACAGTATTTCTTCCTATTCTGCAACTCTGCACAGTACACAGAATGTGCTGCTAAACTGCGGCGAAGCACACTGAATGGAATATGTGACTTTGATATTTTAGTTTGAAGACTTAACAGTATTTCTTCCTATTCTGCAACTCTGCACAGTACACAGAATGTGCTGCTAAACTGCGGCGACGCACACTGAATGGAATATGTGACTTTGATATTTTAGTTTGAAGACTTAACAGAATGTGCTCTAATCTGCAGCTTTGCACACTAAACAGAATGTGCTCTAATCTGCAACTTTGCACACTAAACAGAATGTGCTCTAATCTGCAACTTTGCACACTAAACAGAATGTGCTCTAATCTGCAACTGTGCACACTAAACAGAATGTGCTCTAATCTGCAACTTTGCACACTAAACAGAATATATGTTTTTTTTTTTTTTTTTTTTTTTTCCCCCCACACAAAATAACCTGCTGCCCCCACACACAGTAGTCCTAAAAAGGACTTTTGGTTCTTTTTTTTTACAATTTTGCTTTTTTTCCTCCCTACACTGACTTTCCCTTCCTATCCTCAGCTCTCCCTGGCTAAGACTGAGCCGAACTCGCTGGTCAGGTGCTATACAGCACCCGACCACGGGTTCTGGCCAGCCAATCAGTGTAATGCCAGCAGCCAACATGGCTGCTGGCATTACACTGATGTCAGAGCCTCCCTGCACGTTTATTGGCTGCGCAGCAGCCGCAAAACGTGCGGGGAGGAGACCCGAACATGGCGGGCGAGCACATGCGGTACTCGTACGAGTACCGCCATGTGCCGAGCAGAGCGATGCTCGAGCCGATCCGAGCATCGGCCGAGCATGCTCGCTCAACACTAGTTAGTTTCCCTTTTTAAGTCTGGCGCCACGATTCCTCGTGGCTTGATTATTGAGCCCCGTTCATGTGTTTCTACTTGCCTTGTTCCTGCTCTACCGGCCTTGTGATATCTGTTGGCATCTGTGGGACTGTGTTCATTCTGCCCGGAGCTTGGATCTCCTGCCTGTTCTCAGTGAGCTTCTTCTTCTGTGTCAGAGAATCTCCTGTGCATTCCGACGCTTCTTTTCTGCCTTGCCGAACTGAGTTCATCGGATCG
The DNA here is from genome assembly GCA_037306005.1 of Rhinophrynus dorsalis. Lineage (NCBI taxonomy): Eukaryota > Metazoa > Chordata > Amphibia > Anura > Rhinophrynidae > Rhinophrynus > Rhinophrynus dorsalis. Next base: position 641,718,044 of record CM074718.1, on the reverse strand, counting down.
CCAGTAACCTGGGACTGCTACATTGTTTCTCTGCAGAAGCCAGTTTATCTGATCGCCAGTGTCCTGGGACTGCTACATCTGTTTCTCTGCTGAAGTCAGTTCATAGATCGCCAGAGTACTGGGACCGCTTCTTCACTGCCTTGCTGAACTGGAGTTCATCGGATCGCCAGTGTCCTGGGACTGCTACACAGTTTCTCTGCAGACACAATTTCATCTGATCGCCAGTGTCCTGGGATTGCTACATTGTTTCTCTGCAGAAGCCAGTTCATCTGATCGTCAGTGTCCTGGGACTGCCCATCGTTGCTCTCCGAGGACAAGTTTATCTGATCATCTTTGCCCTGGGATTGCTCTTGTTGGACTTTGTTGCATGGACGGCTTCCAAATACGATCCTCCTGATTTTCCAGTCCGGCTGAGAACTCTCGAGCCAGCAAGCGCTACCCAGGTACTAGCACCCCCTACTGTATTCTGGTGGTATCTCTGCTGTTCATTTAGTCCGCCCGCAGCATTCACTGCCTATTTTTTGAGAAATTCTAGCAGTATTCCTGGTGAATGCCCCAGGCTGACAGAATAATCAAGCCATAAAAAATTATGGATCCTAACGAATTATCCAGACTGCACCTGCGTCAAGACCAGCAGGAGCAGGTGCTTGACTCACATGAGGTTCATTTACATAACCTTGAATCTAAATTGGATACTATCTTGGATCTGATAAGGTCTCAATCCGCTAGCCATTCCCAGACTTCAGAATCTTCAGGACCTCCTAGAGCCTCGGGTAACTCAGGGAGCCGCTGAAGTGAGACCACCCAAGATTCCTCTACCAGAGAAATTCTCCGGGTCAACTTCCCACTGCAGAGGATTTTTGAATCAGTGTTCATTACACTTCAAGACCTTTCCGTTAACTTATGCTACAGATACTTCTAAAGTTACTTTTATTATTCTGAAAGATGAGGCATTAGCCTGGGCTTCACCCCTGGTAGAACAAGACGCACCGATTTTGGATAACTTTACAGAGTTCATAAAGACTTTTAGATTAGTTTTTGATACTCCTGGTCGAGGCGCTGCTGCTGAAGCGGCACTTTTGGAACTCCATCAAGGTACCCAGTCCTTAAGTCAATTCGCCATTGAATTCAGGACCCTGGCATATGAAACAGACTGGAATGCTGGGGCACTGAAAGCGGCTTTTAGTAGAGGTCTGAACGATCAATTGAAGGATGCCCTCATGTGCAGATCTATTCCTGAGGACCTGGAAGGGCTGATTGCCCTATGCTTGGACCTTGATCGCAGAATCCAGGAGAGACAATTAGAGAAAGAGAAAGATCGCTCCAGACGTCATCCTCCCCAATCATGGAACGTTGTACCCAGAACCACTTCCCAGAATACGGCCGAACAGATGGAAATTGGGGGTGTTTCAAGACCTAAACTCTCCGATCAAGAGAAAAAACGAAGACGCTCCTTGGGACTCTGCCTGTATTGTGGAATAAAGGGGCATTTTGTCAATCAATGTCCCTCCAGACCGGGAAACTCTCAGGCTTAAGAGACTGTGGGGAGGACCTCTTCAAGCCAACTCTCGTTTTTCCCTCCCCACCCACCCCTACTCGCATTCTGTTACCCATTCTTCTTGTTTGGCCTAATCATTCTGTTAGAGTCTTAGCATTTTTGGACTCTGGGGCGGCAGGTATCTTTATGGATAAGGATTGGGCAAGGAAACATAATATTCCTATTCAACACAAGACCAGTCCTCTCCTGATCTCTTCCATTGATGGCTCCCCCCTGGGTGAGGGTTTAGTGAGTTTTAATTCTAGCCCCATCCAAATGGTTACGGGAGCTCTGCATAAGGAAATACTATCCTTTGACATTATTTCATCTCCTATGAATCCAGTCATTCTTGGCCTGCCCTGGCTGAGACTCCATAACCCGGTTATTGACTGGTCTTCTGGTCAGCTTGCTTCCTGGAGCCAACAGTGTTTTCAAAAATGTTTGCAGACCATCTCTAAACAAGTTTTGGCTGGAACTTCCTTCGATCTACCCTTGAATGATGAAGTCACCAATATTCCCCCCCAATACCAAGAATTTCGGGATGTGTTTTCCAAATCCAAAGCAGACATTCTACCGCCTCATCGTCCGTGGGATTGCGCTATTGAACTCATCTCAGGAGCTTCCCCCCCACGGACTAAAACTTACCTGCTTTCTCCAGCTGAAAACAAGGCCCTGGCGGAGTATATAGAGGAGAACTTATCCAAAGGATTCATCAGACCATCTTCCTCTCCTGCTGGAGCAGGTTTTTTCTTTGTTACGAAAAAAGATGGGTCCTTGCGACCCTGTATTGATTACCGCGGATTAAATAATGTTACCATCAGAAACTATTATCCTATCCCCTTAATTACGGAATTATTTGAACTTTTGAGAGGTGCCACCATTTTTTCTAAGTTTGATTTAAGGGGAGCATACAATCTTATCAGAATCAGAGAAGGAGACGAATGGAAGACGGCATTTAACACTCGATATGGACATTATGAATACTTGGTAATGCCATTTGGACTATGTAATGCCCCGGCCGTCTTCCAAGCATTTATGAATGACATCTTCAGGGACCTCCTTTCTACTTGTGTTATTATCTACTTAGATGATATTCTGGTCTTCTCAGCTAATCTTCAGCTCCACAGAACTCAGGTTCGAATGGTCCTTCTAAGATTAAGAGAGTTCAATCTCTTCATCAAACCTGAAAAATGTGAATTTGAATGTAGCAGACTTACTTTTTTGGGCTACATTATTTCCAGTACCGGTTTACAGATGGATCCGGAAAAGGTTAGAGCAGTTTCTGATTGGCCTGTTCCGTTAGACGTTAAATCCATCCAGAGATTTATTGGATTTGCTAATTACTACAGAAGATTTATCAAGAACTTCTCTCAAATCATTGCTCCCATAACGGCTCTTACTAGGATAGGGGCTAACCCTAGGGAATGGTCTGTGGAGGCCAGCCAAGCATTTGACCTTCTTAAAGCATCCTTTACTTCTGCTCCCATACTTCGTTTTCCTGATCCATCCTTGCCATTTATTTTGGAGGTAGATGCTTCGGAACTTGGTGCTGGAGCTATCCTTTCTCAAAAGGATCCTATATCCGGAAGACTTCACCCATGCTCCTTCTTCTCTAAACGATTTTCACCTGCCGAGATCAACTACGATGTTGGAAATCGAGAATTACTCGCTATCAAACTGGCATTAGAAGAATGGCGTCACTTATTAGAAGGGTCTGCAATCCCAGTATTGATTCTCACGGATCATAAAAATCTACAATTCCTGGAGTCGGCAAAAAGACTGAATCCTAGACAAGCCAGGTGGGCCCTCTTCTTTACCAGATTTAATTTTTCAATTTCTTATCGCCCAGGATCAAAAAATGGAAAGGCTGACGCATTATCTAGACAATTTGAGTCGGGTCCTAGCCCAGATCCTGAACCAATAATTTCTCCTGATCATTTTTTGGCGGCATTATCGACAGATACCATTGAGAGAATTCAGTCAGCCCAGTCCACACCTGCCCCCGGTCAACCTGTGGGCACATTGTTTGTGCCTCAACCAGACAGAGTGGAGATTTTGAAATATTTTCATCAATCTATTGCTTCGGGTCACCCTGGAGCTAAGAAGACCTTGGACCTTATTCTACGATTTTTTTGGTGGCCGTCAATTTCCACAGAGGTGAACAAATTTGTGGCAGCCTGTCCCTCATGCGCTAGAGCCAAGTCTAGCCATCAACCCCCAGCTGGGCTTCTTTGTCCCCTTCCGGTGCCCTCTCTTCCATGGACTCATATTGCGATGGACTTTATTGTTGAACTCCCCACCTCTCAGTCTTGTACAGTTATCTGGGTAGTGGTGGATAGATTCTCTAAGCAAGCCCACTTTATCCCTTTACGAAAGTTACCCTCAGCTACAGAGCTTTCTACAATATTCTTCAGGGAAATCTTCCGCCTCCATGGCTGCCCAGTAAACATTGTTTCCGATAGAGGATCACAGTTCGTGGCAAAATTCTGGAGGGCTTTTTGTCACCGCCTTGGCATTTCCTTACATTTTTCGTCAGCTTATCATCCTCAGTCTAATGGACAGACGGAACGGACGAATCAAACTTTGGAAACATTCCTCCGTCATTTTATTTCTGATACTCAGGACAATTGGGTAGAATTACTACCCTTCGCAGAATTCGCCTTTAATAATAATATCCACGAATCATCCTCTGCTTCTCCATTTTTTACAGTTTTTGGATTTCATCCTCGAATTATTCCAGCTCTTCCTCCTACAGACGTTCCAGCAGCGGATAACATTGTTAACCATCGTCTCCTGATATGGAAACACATACAACAGCAGTTGGAAAAATCCTCCTCTCGTTATAAGATACAGGCTGATCGCCATCGCCGGGAAGGTCCAAAATATTCCATAGGAGATATGGTTTGGCTCTCCACGAGACATCTAAGTATTCACCAACCATCTGCTAAGTTAGGTCCCCGATTCGTAGGACCTTTCAAGATAACCAAACTGATCAATCCAGTCACAGTCAAGCTAGAATTACCTGAGTCATGGCGCATCGCCAATTCATTTCACATATCTCTACTCAAGCCAGCCCTTGGAAATCAGACACTTTATGATCAACCCCCACCTGTCTTACGTGACGGTCAAGAAGAATTTGAGGTCCAGCGGATATTGGACTCTCGTCGAGTTCGAAATTCTCTGCAATACCTTATTCACTGGAAAGGCTACGGACCGGAAGAAAGATCATGGGTACCCGTGACCAGAGTCCATGCACCTAGACTTGTTCAAGCCTTTCATAGACGGAATCCTAGAAAACCGGGCCCCCGGAGGGTTCCCGTTTTAGGAGGGGGCACTGTCACGACCCCTATGCCTTGACCTAGGGTCATGACCCCTCTGGGTTTGTTTTTGGATTGGTTAGTTTCCCTTTTTAAGTCTGGCGCCACGATTCCTCGTGGCTTGATTATTGAGCCCCGTTCATGTGTTTCTACTTGCCTTGTTCCTGCTCTACCGGCCTTGTGATATCTGTTGGCATCTGTGGGACTGTGTTCATTCTGCCCGGAGCTTGGATCTCCTGCCTGTTCTCAGTGAGCTTCTTCTTCTGTGTCAGAGAATCTCCTGTCCATTCCGACGCTTCTTTTCTGCCTTGCCGAACTGAGTTCATCGGATCGCCAGTATCCTGGGACTGCTACATTGTTTCTCTGCAGAAGCCAGTTTATCTGATCGCCAGTGTCCTGGGACTGCTACATCTGTTTCTCTGCTGAAGTCAGTTCATAGATCGCCAGAGTACTGGGACCGCTTCTTCACTGCCTTGCTGAACTGGAGTTCATCGGATCGCCAGTGTCCTGGGACTGCTACACAGTTTCTCTGCAGACACAATTTCATCTGATCGCCAGTGTCCTGGGATTGCTACATTGTTTCTCTGCAGAAGCCAGTTCATGTGATCGCCAGTGTCCTGGGACTGTTACTTTGTTTCTCTGCAGAAGCCTGTTCATCTGATCGCCAGTGTCCTGGGACTGCCCATCGTTGCTCTCCGAGGACAAGTTTATCTGATCATCTTTGCCCTGGGATTGCTCTTGTTGGACTTTGTTGCATGGACGGCTTCCAAGTACGATCCTCCTGATTTTCCAGTCCGGCTGAGAACTCTCGAGCCAGCAAGCGCTACCCAGGTACTAGCACCCCCTACTGTATTCTGGTGGTATCTCTGCTGTTCATTTAGTCCGCCCGCAGCATTCACTGCCTATTTTTTGAGAAATTCTAGCAGTATTCCTGGTGAATGCCCCAGGATGACAGACTGTCATTATAAAGTAAATACTTTCTACTTTCATTACTGACTTTTAGCCCCTGGAATGCAATGCACATTGTATGTCTAATATAGAAAATGTTGTTTTTCGGAATAGTAATATTATTTTCCGTTATTATACAGGGAACAATATTTTAGCATTACTGTACAACAGTGAGCATAACATCTAGAGTAGCAGTGCCCAAACTTGTTCTCAAGAGCTATATACAGGCTGGGATTTAACGATGCACCTTCTTGGGAACCAATGGACAGGACAAAATAAATGAGTCGCTGGTTAACTTATTTGTGGTTACTCAATGGTAACCTCAAATCCTCAGGACAAATTTTGACATCCCACTCTAAAGAAACTGGGATTGTGATAAAGGACACAAATTCCACAGAGCCCTTCCAGGCACATTGACTGTCAAATTAGAAATGAACATGGAAAGTTAATTATAGTATAGTTTGGTCCATCTATAGACCACACCCTAGAGAGGAGTTCTGTGTGGTACAGTCCAGCTGCTGTTTTTTTTTCTCAGAACTTTCTCTGAATATTCTCAGACAAACCTACTTATAAACTGACCCGTTTTTGCGATTTTAGCAAAACGTCTTAAGCATACACTATGAATGATTTTACCCCTTAACACAGGACAGTGGGAAGCTTATGGGTTTTTCGGGACATTCTTTTTGTCTGTGTCTTTTTTTTACGTAATATATTAAACAAATCATAGAGTAAATGGCATAAACTTACTAGATTTTCCTGTGCTTGCTAGAGGAAAGTGTTTGGGGCTTGCTGGCAGGAATGTCTTAACAACAGTGGAGTGAGAACATGGTATGCACTAGAATGATCATACCAAAGGTGCTAGTACTGGAGTTGGATGCTAATATAAGCAAAGTTGTGCTGGCGGATTGGAATATCCTCAGAATATTTGTCTTATTTTTTTGGGACTGTGGCACTTTGCATACTTGTTACATGTATTATTTATATTTCATATTGCATGGTATCTCACATTTTATTCTAATATATCATTATTTTGAAGGAACATTTCGTAGTAATTTTATTATATTTACTATTGGTTCTCTACATTGAAAAATACCATGCAATGTCTCCTCAATATCAAACAATGTATGCAGATTCTGACCTGTGTCTGGGTCTAGGTATACTCAACTATATCAATACATGCTTCCTGAGGCCGTTTAAAAAGGTAAACTGGCAAACACAATAATATGGTCCATATCAATGCTACTGTTAATTCCTTTTTTTTTTTTTTTCTTTTGCCAAGACCTCATGATCCAGAAACCTCCTACTGGTTTTCTTGAAAAGCATACAATAGGAGAAGTTTGATTTACTGTAGTCCTGCAACAAAGAATTAGGTATCTTATCAAAATATCGCCCTCAATTTGGTGATCAAGACAAGGGTACATTAAATATGTCGCCTGCTTGGAAATGGTGACATAAGAATCTTGCCTGCATGACAATGTCGCAAACCCATACAAATCATCTTCAAACTTTAATCCTTCAAACTAAGCAGTAAGCTGGGTGAAGACGAGCGTTTAGTTTACCTGCAGCATTAGCTGTTTGCAGAGGGCTGTGATGGGCACTCAAATGGTAAATGGAATCACACCAATGGGGCATTAAATTCACGCATGCAGAATTAGCTGAGCAGAATGAGCGAAGAGGGGCATCTGGTTTACAAGCAGCATCGGCGTGATTCCATTAACCCTTTGAGTGCCACATCACAGCCCCTGCAAACAGCTTCTGATGCAGGTTAAACCAAATACTCCTCTTGGCTCACCTTGCTAGACTTTTTTTCTTTATTAGGCATGTCTGCTTAGTTTGAAGGATTGAAGTTTGAAGGCGATTTGTCATGAGGGCGAGATTCTCATGTCTCCATTTTCAAGCAGGTGACATATTTAATGCACCTTTGTCTTGGTCTCCAAATTGAGGGCGACTTTTTGACAGTGAACCCGAAGAATTATATCTGCTTTGTAGACAAGGTATCTAGTAATACTTAAAGGTTGATTTTGGAGAACCAGTCCATGCAGAACTGATTTATAGAGGCTATTAGGTTTTTATGCCCAGGTCAAAATATGTTTGGGGTTTGTTTTTATTAGGATATTTTATCCCTTTGAGTGCCAGAGATATCCATGCATTATAAATGTGTTGGATACCTCTCTGGCACTCAGGGGTTAATGCCTAAAGATACAAGGGTTGGAAGGATGAATGTTTTTCTGTGTGGGAACACAACAATCTCTTGAACCACAGTGAAGGACCACAAGATATTAGAACCGAAAATACCACAGATTTTGCAATATGGGAAAACATCTAACAAGGCAATGCTATTAACCCTTTGAGAACCAGAGAGGTACACAACACATTGCATTTCAATGTGTTGGATACCTCTGTGGCACTCAGAGTTAAAGATACCTCATTTATGTCAACAAACGGACAAGAAAACAAAAGATTTAAATTAAATATAAAGAGCACCGTGTTTAATTTGCATATGAGTAAAAAATAAATGTTTAAAGTGTTAGATTCAGTTTAACTCTCTGGATGCAAAACAATGTAATGGAGACAACTCTGCCATCCAAATAGTTAAATGATGAAATCATATGCCTATTTTCAGAGAACATTGGCAGGTTTTTTTAGTAGTTACTGTGAGCAAATTGCAAAATACTTACGTAGGGGAGGAGGGAAGTGGCAAATCTGAAGCAATTGTGAAGCTCAAGTGAAAAGTATCTATCCGAGGTATCTATTGGATCATGCTGCAAGTCAAAAGAAGTACTGTCAACAGACGGGGCTGGGAGGCACACTAAAGAATGGTGCGTATGTGACGAGAGCCATGGAGCCCATTTGTCAGTGTAGGTGTCCAAGGAGTCTGTAGATATAGCATGACATTGCTCCATCCTCTTGTGAGAGGTGACTTTAGTAAGCCATTCAGGTACAGAAGGTGCTGTTGGGGATTTCCAGTGCAGTGGAATTAAGGATTTTGCTTGATTTAACAAGGAACAAATCAGTAAGTCCTTAGTTTTTGGGAGAGAAGTGAGCGAGGGGTCGTCATATGGGAAGAGACATAGAAGGGGATTTGTGGATATGAATGTGCTCAAGGAGGAGTCGATATAGGAGATAATAGCAAGCCAATAGGTCTGAATGACGGTACATGACCACCAAATATGAAACGACGTGCCAGGCACCAACTGGCATCTCCAGCAGTGGCTGGAAAAAAGCATGGGAGAAGACTTTTCTTTGCAACAGATCTTTTATGAGGTCTTCCACTTTCTTCCAGAAAATATTTCACCTAGTTGCCTTGTAAGAAAATTAAACTCCTAGTTTTATTTTGTTGTTTATTTTTTTAGTAGAGTGAAGACATTTATTGCTGTGAATTTGGAACTAAAACCTGCACTATGCAGATACCCCCGAGAGATCAGTACACCCCATCCCACAGTTCCAGCTAGGCAGCAATGACCTTGCACAGCAGGGTGCACAGATGCTTTAATCCCTTACAGAAGGAGATTACAACTATGATGCATTTCAGACTGGGGCATGACAAGATTAATGTAAATAATTGTGCTGTTACAACTAAAAGGCTTCACCTTTGCCTCATTGGTACAGGAAGTACCCAACCTCGCCATCGTGACACTTAGACATATACTAATCATTACAATAAGAAATTTATTACAAAAAACATGTATTAATGATACCGTAAAACTAATAAAAATGGGCTAAATAGCCTGTAACCAAATGTGCATCTGAAATATTCTACAGTTTAAAATCAGTAAATATGAGTGAAAAAATGTGACTTTTTGAAGTCACCCTTTTGGCACACAATTTTTCCAGTGGAGCCATTATCAGCGTAGATCTACAATATCCCAGTAGTTGATAAATGGCATTAACATCTCTTCCACAATACATTTTTGTTCCAGGGGCAGGATTTGTTTCTAAACAGAATACATACTTTAGGAAAATGTTTGGAAATTTATCGATATGAAAGCCAAAAGAAAGGTTGAATTCTAGCCACAAACCAAGATATTTGTAGGGGTCAACTGTGGCCAAGTTAACAGTGGAATTTGTTACAATGGTTAAATGGGTATTGTTGAGTTTAAAGGGATAGTAATGTTTACTAATAACTGAAGCTTTTATAATTCTTTAAGGTTGTTGTGTAGTATGAAGAGCTGTATTACAAGTCTGTACAATTTGTAGATAAAGTGTCCCCCCTCACCCTTTCACCTTTTTTTAGCCACCTACCCTCATATGTGGAATCCATTCATCAAACTGGACAGCTCACAGCGAGGGACACTCTTCCCTGCCCCCTCCTTGATGAAGGAGGGCAGGTTTTTCCTTATGCTAAATGAAGATTGTCCCTTACTGTGCTCCATCCAGACCAGCTTAGAGAGCAACGTGATGTCTGTAAAAGGGGTGGGAGGGGGGATACTTTATCTTTCAATTACTGTTGAACTACAAAGTGTAAACACTTCTATTACAGCTCTTCATGCTACAAAAACCTTAAAGAATGATCGCAACTGCAGTTATTATGAAATATTACTATTGCTTTAAGACAATTGTTCTTTGTATCAAATACTATTATGTCTAATTTTTCAGTGTTTATAAATAGTTTACTTTTAGTGATCCATCTTTTTACTTCAGGCAAATCATCCTGTAATATTGCCTCAAGCTGGGATAACATTTGGATTTTTATGGTGTCATCTGGATATATTTGTACAGATGACACCATGACAGATGGGCAGATCATTTATAAATAGGGAAGAGGTACAAGAATGGAACCTTGGGGACCCTCACAATTTTCTTTGAATGGGAGAAAAACAAGGACAGTAACAGACACATACTGCATTCATGCCTTATAAGTAAGATCAAACCCATTTTTAAGAATGATTACCCAAGCCTGAAATTTTTAATTTATTAATCAGAATTTTATACCATACTGTATCAAAGGCTTTTGCAAAATATAGGAAAAAAGCTTCAAAACATCAACCATGTTCCATGCCACTCTGGATATAATGGCATCCTTTTTGGAGGGCAGTAAGTTCACAATTTTGTAATGTTTGGTCATATAATTATTTCTGGGGAGTTTGACATGCTATAATGTTGGGTGGGTGGCAACATCACTAATTTGATTCTATTTGTATTATAGGCAAGAGATTGTAATGAAGTACATCTAAGGACATAAAATAGTATATTGAACTTTGGTGTTACTATGATACCCAGAGCTCAAATTAAACATTTCAAGAAATTAATATAGGATATATGCAGTAAGAATTATTTATGACTGTCATATTGCAAGGCTGCACATTGTACAATAGTCAAGTATTGAAGAAAAATATGATAATAAAGATAGGTACATTCATGTACCCAAAGAATGGCCAGTTCAATAGTACTTATTGTGTGCATTACGAGCAGATGAAGATGGCACACTTGGGGCATACAACAGATCAGTGGTACCTTGGGGAGACAGAGGTCGGAATATAGAGGAGCCCCGAAGGTATATTCCATTAGTTGGAGACCATACCGGGAAGACCTTGTCATATAGATGGAGAACGTAGCAGCTACTTTGTTGCAGATTGAAATTAACGCCAGTGAGCGGAGATCATACAACTTTGGCTGCTTGAAGAACCTTGGATTATTCAGAAGGACGGTCTTTTGAAAACTGAAGTGCCTTCAAGGTATTTGTGTCATCCATATATATGTCATTTATTATAAGTGACTATTACCTGCTGTTATTACCATGGAACATATAGGCGGTTATAAGATCTGCCCACTTTATTCCTTCATACACCAGCTTATCAATATTTTTGCTTATTAACAACAGTAGAGAGTCACCGGACATCCAATAGTGACATTTACAGTGAGATTTCTTCGTATACAAGATACTGATTGCCTTTTATGATATTGCTCCAGAGCATTTTTATTGTTATTTTTGTTTTATATTCTGCAGTATATAGTTTTTATGTGATGTATTAAATTTATTTTTGTTTATTCAGAACATAGTAATTTTTGTTCTCCTTTTTATTGTTAGTATTTGCTATTTAACTCCTCCCATTGACAGAGTTAGGATAGAAGCAAATCCTATTGTTCTGTATTTATTATACATACCTACCATTGGGGATACGGGGTGCCGTGATCACACTCATTTGTGGATTGTATTACCTATTAAAAATTACTCACATATTGGTTGTGTATAGTGATATTATTAGTCACAGTAGCTTTTGGATACTGTAAATCGCCAGGTAATTATACACTATCTGTTTTTAGTCAATTACAAATGCTATTTGTGTGTCGGTATATAAAATTATTCACACACTGAATTTAGTATTTTAATACACTGAAATACTAAAGTTTGTTGTATTTTAGTCCTAGGAGCTAGAGTTTGTGTACAGTAATGAAATGGCCTTTCTTCAGGTATAGAAATGTACTTATGTTTACCATCTTCTTTTTCTTCCCCAATTGGCAAATAAACATCCCCAAGAATTAAATGGATCTTTTAATCTTTGAAAGCTAAAGATATTTCCTACACATTCTATGCAGTATCAAATTCCTTATCTTGTCTACTGCCTCACTGACACATTCTGATATTGTATTAGCTTTACTATCACAAGCCTGTATAACAATTCTCTAAATCAGAACCAGACTGACTGAATAAGAAAAAATCGAGCAATTATTCAGAAAAGCAGAGGCCCCTTATGAACACATGGAAATTCTTAATGATTTAAATGAGCTTGAGACCTCTCTAGTATTCAAATGGTTCAAAATAATATAATGACAGTGTGAATTTCGGGGGCTTTTTAGTTGTCCATGTGGTTAGTTTGTTGTAAGTTTTTGGACATTGGGGGTAAGGGGACTTACTTTTATCTTAAAGGGATAGTAATACTTCGTTTTAACTTTATTTTATTTTGTAGGCATTAAAAAAACATGAAGAATGATATAAGTCTTATCTCTCAGACCTTTATGGTTTATGAGATATTCACAAGCAAAGTTTCCCCTCCTGCCCCTTTTACCTAGTGTAAGCCATCTCTTCTCAGATGTGAATCTGGTTGTATGACCAGACAGATAACAGAAGGGCACAATTTTCTTTGCATGAAAACAATGAAAGCCCTTCCCCCCTTGACAAGTTTTTCAGCTTTTTCCCTTATCTTAATTGAAGATTGTCCCTCTCTGCAGTCTACCTGGGCACCTCCCTTCTGATCCGGTTGAACAGGGGGGGATACTTTGTTTGTGAATATCTCTTAAACCATAAAGGTTTGAGAGATAAGACTTATATCATTCTTCATATTTTTTTAATGCCTACAAAATAAAATAAAGTTAAAATGAAGTATTACTATCCCTTTAATGCTGATAGTGTTTGGGATTGTGATTGTGAAACTACCTCACAGTCAATGTTTGACACTGTGTCAAATGTCTAGCATTAGCTAGATTCCTTTGAAACACATGGGAAGGGGGCCTAGATTGTTATTGTTAGGCCTAGTTGTGATAGAAGTACTTTATTGTTTGTTTTAGGAATAGTAGGAGGGGTAGTTTATTGTTAGTGATGGGATTCTTGGGGGAAGGAAACATCATTTTAACCTGGTGCTGAAAGTGTTTTGGAGGATGAGGGTTAGGGTATTTAAGTTTTTTATTTTTCCTTGTGTCCCTTGTGATTTTGATGAAATTATAAAGGGCATTGCACCCCCATATTAATTTGTCTGTGTGTTTCTGGTGTAGTGATGCCTAGATTCACATGTGTTTTGTACTATGATGGTTTTTAACATATGTTGGAGACTCTACACTTGAGTTTTGGAGGTGCAGAATAACTAGCAGAAAATGTATCACCTTGATGTGTGTTAATACTCATCACAGACAATAGAATAATAAATGGTATGAGCTGTTCCATTGATTTCTATGAGTGCTAATCTAGTGGCTGTTGTGCATTTTTTACTCTCGGTGATTGGTAACAACACTAATAACAATACACCAAGCTGTATCCATTGTATGCATGTAGACATTTTTTCTGTCTCTAATATAACAGGCACCCTGTATGGCACATGGGCAGCTAATGCACTGTTTGTAGATACAGTAAATATTATTTGGGGCATAAATTATTTATTACACAGCTGCTGAATACCTTTATATTTTAGTCTAAAATGAATATGAATACTTTTTCCAGTAGAGTGGTAGTCAATTGTAAGACCCCCAGATGTTGTGGACTAAAACGCCTTTCATCCCCAACCAGACAACAGCTGGATGGGGATGAGAGGAGTTGCATTCCCAACAGCTCCTTGGCTTGCATTTGTTTGGAATTGGTCTAATACAAAACAGGGCTGATCCTTTGTATTATTTTTTTTTTTTGGCTTTGGCTATAGCTCCCGCTAATAATGCTTCCTACAAAACAATGCAAAATAATAGACCTTAAAAATACTCTCTGAATACAGTCGATTCTCCTATGCCATCTGGATCCATTATTAATTTATTTCCACACTTGCTATGGATGAAGTTACTACTATAGTTAATATGTGTGTGTTAAAAATCTCAGTCACAAAGAAATCTATGCCTTCAAATCTTTACAAAGAAGAGAAGATATAGTTTTAGAAATGCTAACAAAGGTGGCAGGGTGGTAATATTGTCTTCCAAATATTACATTATAGAATCAATGAGGCACTTGAGTGATCTTTAAAGTCTAGAGATTATAATCTAATTCAGCTGATTTGTACTAAGGAGAACTACAACAGCTGTGTTTTTGTTTTTAGAATAGATAAACAATACTTCGATACACAAACTGAGATTTGTGATTCCTATTAATCCTACATTTTCTTTGTGTTACTTTATTCCCAAGGTACATAAAGGGCCGTATGTTGAAAGGGATAACAGCAAAAAAATGTTGTATGAAAGACAAAAATAAGTAATTGAATGCATGAACGCCATATTTTCTATAGAGTATACGACAAAAAATTAGTAATGTCCGTTGTGTACGACACAACTCCAGAACTGACAGGTAAGGGGGCGTGGTTAGGGCGTGGCTAAACTATTCTCCAGTGTCGTATACAGGAAAAGAAAATTTGTCGTAACCAACGACAAAAAAATGTCTTTCAAAAGACAAAATTTGTACGTTAAGAAAAAGTGGAGGGAATGTGTTCTGAATGTGAGAATTTTTGCCTTTAGTTAAGACATTTTTAAAGACATTTTTGTTGTTAAGACATTTTTGTCTTTAGTTAAGGCATTTTTTTGTCGTTCCATGCAACAATTTCAGTCAGGAGGAACAACATATTTCCAATCACAACCGACACTCTCTGAAAATATTAATGATCCCAACTACACTGTACTTTGAAAATTCGTTACAAACGACAAAAGCTATTTCGCTACTTCTTTGAACATATGGCCCTAAGATATCCTTATAACCCCAAGGAGTCCCGTTATGGCTAGCATTAGCTCTATTACAAAGTCATTTTCTCAATATGTGCAATCCATCCTAGTTTGAAAATATCTTTTTACGGTTCTATAATAAAAATATTTCATGACTGGCAAGTTAACAGTGCGCAATAAGAGACACCTCTCTGTATAACAATATATCACATATGCTGGTATTATGGCTGTGACTAAATTAATGAGGGTCTTGGTCATGGCTGTGTTGAATTTTTGACTGAATGTTTTGAGTTTTTTCCTAACTAGGGAGTATTTCCATTTTGATGGCAAATGAGGCACAGGATAACCACGGGTTCTACAGTGGCCCCAACAAATGCCAATATGCTTCCAATCTGTTACGAGGGTGGGATCTTATTAGCAGGTACTTAGTATATACCATTTAATAAAAAATATAGGAAATGGTATGAGGACCACATTTTGGTTGTCTTGTGTGGGAACTGTGAGGTTTTTTTTATTTCTCAGTTTGAGCAATTCTAATAAGATTGAATTATAGTTTACAGCTGATTTAGGAGGGAACAGTTTGCACTCAGCTTGTGATTTACAGAAGAGGGACAGCATGTCTCTAAATGCCCACAAACTCACACATTGCCATTGTCTTGATGTATGTGTCACAAAGCAGCTATTAAGATGTATAAAGAACTGTGTAAATCAGCAATAAGAGGATGCAGGACCCACTTAGGTTCCTCTATTAAATATATGTTTTTTTTACAAATTCTAATTAAAATTTGTCAATTTATGTATCGATTCTCAAAAGCATAATATATCAGTTCAGAAAATGGAGAAACATTTTTGCTTGTGGAACTCCTAACATACACTCTAGAATTTTTGAGGCACCCCCTATAATTTTATATGCCGTTTGTCAAGGAAGTAATATATAAATATTTAGTTGTTATTGGGTATCTCCATCAGAATGACAAAACCAAGCATGTTGTGTATAATAATTTCCATACATATACTTTTGAAACATAAATATGTAACTTTTTGTCAAAATTGTCACAAATAAAGGTTGCCACCTTAAGCTGTTGCCAAACGTACATCAAAGTACCATAGCACACTGGTTAAAAACCACTGTATTAGATGATTACAATTCTTAAGGAAAATCAGGAATATGAACTGGAGCAATTCTTGGGTAAGCCAACTGTACCAAAGGGAATAAATGAAATCCATGACCACTATACAGGCTCTATAGACAGAAATGTATGTATGTATGTATGTATCTAGATATTCCTTGCTGCAGTAGGAAATAAAGTAAGTTATCTACCAGGGTGTTTCTTCCTGTTAACCAGAGTTTGTTATTCTATAGCTCCCTTTTAATTATGTTGTTATTGTAATATAAGTGTGATATACAGCTGTAGATTAATTTTTTCGTAAGCTCCATAAAATGGAATAGCCACAGATGTTTATTTGGGGTAGTTTCCTAAGGAGTTATGGTTTGAGAATATATATATACCCTTAGGCACATTTGAAGGGAAGAAAGTATTAGGGGCAAATAATACTTGACATTGATTTTCAAGGGGTTGTAAACCATTGAATGCTAGCTAGCTATCCACTAGAAAAAGTTTAAAGTTATACCAATTTCCTCTACTTGGTGTAAAAGCCAATACACTGCCCTTGGAGCTTGGTCCTAGGGGATAATATTCAATATAAGTAGTAAATTGGTGTTAGTTAGATGTAGGACTAGAAACACAATTCAGGCAGATTGCATAATGTATATTTATATTAGCACATCCAGCATAATGTCTTGCAAAGATTTTCCAAACTGATACACAGGATTCCATCCAGAGCACATTACATCTGAGTATAAAAACATTTGAAATGGCTCAATTGTTTTATATGTATGACAAATATATTATTTATTCACATAGTTATTCCCACTCTTTCATTTACTTTTACATACATGTTTAGAAAAAGCTGCATTCCCCTTCAAGGAATAATACGCATGTATGTGTTTATAAATCCATTTTTTAGGAAGGTGGAGATGATTTGGTCTCAATGAGTCACTTTTTCTGGACCTGGAATTAGGGACCTAAAGGAGGGGAAAGAGCCAACTGGAACTGTTTGGTGACGTAGAACAAATTAGAATACAGCACATTTGGCAGTAGTATACAGATATTTAATCTAAAATCTCATCAGGAAGTGACTCATTATATAAATATTCAAACACTATTTCTGATCACAAGCAATAATTATAATTCTAGTAACTAAAACATTCATATTTTAGCATTTCTTGCTCAACTCCCTTCATCATGCGTTGAAAACATCTCTAGAGTCCAAGTGGTAGAAGGAAATGTGTTTTGGTACCATGTGTAAAATAGCATCCATGTTAGTGTGCTATCAAAGCTTCAATATCGGAATGTTGTTTATTATTTATAGGTTGGCTGGTCTATGAAAATTTGATTCCCTTTCTCTGACCAAATGTAAGTGGACTGCTTGGCTCAAGGAAGAAACCCCTCAAAGATTTGTGCAAGAATAATCAGAGAGGCATTTTGACTTAGTACAAGTTAAATAATCACAAAAAAGTATCATTAACAACTAAACCTATTCTAATATTTGCAAAGGTTTGATAAATGTACACTTAAAGAGAAGAGTGTTCTTTAATAAAAAAAAACTATATACCTCTATATGAACATAATAGCTTATTTTTTTATAAGCCTGTTTCTATCGTTTTCACAAGAATTGCTCATTGTTTTTTCTGCATATGGCCCTTAGTTTGGTAGATAAACCCATATCATTAACAAACTGCATTCATAAGAAATTCAGGTGAAGTCGGTTTGGTAGAACTTGTTAGATAATATATAATTAAAAATGATACTCAAAGATAATAAAAACATAAAATAAGTCAATGTAAGGAGGCACCTTAGCTAACAAGCATTGCAAGAATGTAATTTTTTTCAGGTAGAAACATTAATAAAACACCTCTGGCTAAATATAGTGAATACAATAGTCCATATTTTATAACCTTTTGAGCACTAAAGAATAGGGATGGGAAAAAATGTTTTCATCAACCAAAATTGGTGAATAATGGCACTTCCTGCTTGCAAATAATTTCCAGTGAAAAGTGACGTTTTTCTACCTAGCTCATTGCATTGAAATCAATGGGAACTATGAATTTACACACAACACATAGCAAATGTTATTTTATTTCCCAAAGGCATAGTATAAAAGCAGCATGAGGGTGCCTGTGTTGGTGGAGTGTGGGGAAAGAATCTGTTGAACAGGGAATTTATGGGGAATGTTTTGCAGACTAGGGGCTCGATTTAAAGGCAACCGTTAAACCAGCCGCTAAGTGAAAAAGGCACATCGCTCGCAAATAATACAGGAGTTACGGCAGATTCAATAGCTATCGAGCGTAGGCACACAAAAAACACGTAACACAAAACCTGTTGTCGCTCATGTTAATGCACAACGGGCGGACAAATCACACGATAACTGAGCTCCAAACAACATGTAACATAACGGCTGCCGTTGTCAAGCAACCATGATTGATGCCAAAACAAATTCAAACACACATCCAATCCCAAAGGCCCAATGTATCAAATAACTTCAAATACACCTATATATACCCAAAAATAACCGCCACACACTGTCTGTTATCGAGTTCTTCAGAGCCAGATATCAGGACCCAGGAGCGGAGGATAGTAATTAGAGAGAGGGAGAGAGGCGCGTTCATTGGAGGTAGAGGAGTTTTGCAGTTTGGAGAGAGGAGAGAGGTGCACTATATATACACATATCACACTTTTGCACATATTACATACACACATACAAACACAAACACATACACATACATACACATAGTCCTTTTATTTCATAACACCTTACACATTTTACTTTTTATTTTGACAGTGTGAATCTGGGAGTGAAAGTGTGTGACAGAGAGTGACTGGATCGAGTGTGTCTGTGAGGGCCTGTGGGAGTGCCTGGGTGTGACTGGGTGAGTGATGTCAAGGAGAGGAGGACAGGAGAGAGGGATGGGGAGAGTAGTGGAGGAGGAGGAAGGTCAGGAGGGGATCCCTCAGCAGAGCAGGGGTGGGAGAGGGAGATCCGCAGGGCGGAGGGGGACCAGGCCCACCAGAGCAGGAACACGCAGGACAGGGACAGAACCTGCAGTGGGACGAGGGGTAGTTCCTGGGGAGCACCCCACACAGGCAGGGTCAGACCAGGCAGGGCACTCCGGCTCTGAATCCTCCCATGCCGGAGCTGATGAGGGCAGGATCAGGGATCCCAGATATAGTGAGGAGGAGAACACGGCTCTTGTGGAAGCTGTCCTGGAGAGGCAGAGTGTTCTCCACCCGACGGCAAAGGTCCCTGGCCTGGCAGCGCGGAGGAAGGCAGCCTGGAACCAGATCTGCAGCCGGGTGAACGCGGTGGCAACATGCAGGCGGGACGTGGAGTCTGTGAAGAAGAGATGGGGCGACTGCCGGAGGGTGGTCAAGAACAAGATGTCTGACATGGCCAAGCAAGCCCGAGGCACCGGAGGTGGCCCATCTGTGCCCATCACATTCTGCGGCTGGGAGGAGATGGTGCGGCAGAACATGTCCCCGACCATGATCGAGGGGGTCGTGGGAGGAACTGACACTGGGGATGAGAGGAGCCTCCACACTACCGGTAAGTGCAACACTACAGAACAACACACTACAGCAACCAACACCAGCTGCACACACACTCACACCTCAACACATGGCCATCACTCAGCCATACAACTGCACCAACACAGCACCATGAGGGTTAAAAAAAGGACACAACACCTGGACAAATGGCAACGTCCAACTTGGGACAAACCTGTCAAAGTCCTACTTCAACCCTCCTGTCGCTGTGCTCATTACACACAATACACAAACCTTCATTTTCAAATTGTCGACTGTCATAGATCATCACTGTTCACACACAATGTCACCCATGTCCCCACCCCCACCCTAACCCCTTGAGTGCTAGAGGGATCATCAATGCATCGATCAACAATGCATTGGCAACCCCTCTGGGACTCAAGGGGTTAACCTGACAACAAACAAGTCAATAGGACAACGATCACATGCTACACAGGGGACATTCACTAAGCGGTGACAAACACATGGTGGACACAAAGTAACCCTCACACACCCTCACTTCACCAGTACCAGTGTTAGTCCATGGAGAATATGCCAAAACAAGAATCAAGTTCATAGGGTCCCATTGTACAGACTCCATGGAAAACACTGGAAATGGGGAAAGGAGATCACTGGAGAAGTTACCATCATGTTCATGTCATCGGTTCAACATCACCGCTTACTGAATCACAAAAGGGGGCATCAGATCACACATCACAGTGTCACACAGAATAAATGCTTGTAGGTGCAACACACAGGCCGAAAACTATTTTACAGAATTCAAGCTGGAAAAAGTAGGCATTGGTGTTGTGGCTGCAATCATTTACTCTGATTTGAAATGACATATCCCATATCTGATTCCCACATGGATCCACAGGGGTGCTGATGCCATGGATCGATGGTACACCAGCATCTCTATGCAGGATACATATGGGAAACAAATAGCAAACATTGTACCTTGGTCACCAACAGGCCATGACTGATGGATATCTAGGACTGAGTACGGTTGCCTCACACAGAAGGATGGATGGGCTCATACACAGACAAAAAAACAGGCCTCAATCAAAGATATCCCTCACTACTGGCTGGATTGTTGCCCTTAGGATTCAAATGTTACTAAATATGTTCCAACATGATGTGAACACAGAGATCACTTCACTGGATGTGATTGCCTTACTGGCCAGATATGTGCACCCATCACATATCAACCTACATTGCTACCATCCAAATACACATACATAGTATATCACACCATACGTAGATGGGATATACGAGGTATGCTCATATCCATCATATCAATACAATGTCTTGTTGGATGGGTGCACATATATAGCCAGTAAGGCAATCACACCTAATGAAATGCTCTCTGGCATCACATCTTGGAAGGATATTACTCCATCCATATGAAGGGTACATATCCACATACATATATCACCATTTCTACTTGTGTGTCACTGTAATGGGATATCAATGGGTAATGTCATCATGATGTCAAATCATTGCCATCGTTAACAGATGTGTCTTGATCTAAGTCCCATCCCTCCAACACTCATGGTTATACAGATATTGCTCCATGTGACAGGTGAAGATATCCATCATTTGACCACACGGAGGCTCTTCAGCAGAGCCAAAGTCACAACATATAGAGAGAAATACCTCTTTGGAATGGTCCACAGAGTGTGCTTGTAAATCATGCACACCCTGTACACCATTCCAATTAAGTATTGTTCTCTAAATGGGTTGATTTTGTCTCTGCTGAAAATCCCTCGTGTAGACAAATGACTGAAATCTACATCCGTCACATAGAGCATTATCTGAACAACCATGAGGGTAGGAGGGATAGGACTAACAGAGAACAACATCTGTTCCCACAATGTCTACAATCTGACATCAAGGTGGACTTAACCTTTGCCACCCCCCTGGAGGGATAGCCATCCCTACAAGTTGTGAAGACAAATATATGTTGTTGGATCCTCCCCCCCCCCCCCGAGTTAAACAATGGTATTCGTACTGCTGAAAGGTGTGTTGATGCAAAAGGTATCACAGCTCAGACATGGATATGTCAGGGGCAATATCCTAGTGGCCTGATATTGTACAGTGGTGCTGTTACTACACAATCATATGGACAGCTCTGGTACAGGGACCAGATATCTACATGGGAGGGTGTAGCAACAGCCCCACTGTACTATTTCTGGCCACTGTGATATTGCACCTCAAAATGAAACCTTCACCCATAATAACTCAAACACCTTTCAGCAGTGGGAGTACCCTTGTTTACCCAGGGGGATTAACACAAACACATATATTTTTCTTCAACACATATCAAAGTAGAATTGTCTCCACAAACATATGGCTAAGGTCACTAATCACAACATCTTCTTCCTCCACACAGCTTACGGCCGTCAAGCCCAGCAGGAGACAGTGGAGGAGGCTATGTCACCCCCCAGTGAGGAGGACACAGAGGAGGGGACCAGCCGGTGGTCACCTTACCCACCATCACCATCCCCTCCAACACAGGCTGCATCACCACCTACTGCACCACCCCAGGCTGCACCACCCCTTCCAGCTGCACCACCACAGGCTGCACCACCCTTTCCAGCTGCACCACCACAGGCTGCACCACCCCTTCCAGCTGCACCACCACAGGCTGCACCACCCTTTCCAGCTGCACCACCACAGGCTGCACCACCCTTTCCAGCTGTACCACCACAGGCTGCACCACCCCTTCCAGCTGCACCACCACAGGCTGCACCACCCTTTCCAGCTGCACCTCCCCAGTACAGTGGCTGGATGCCACAGGAGGAGAGGTGGACACATCCATCCACCTCCACCAGCTACTACCCTCCATCAGCAGCACCACCACCGCCAGGGAGGCAATGGCTGCCAGGGACAGTGGCCAACACCCAATATGGGCCATATGCCTCCCAGATCAACCCACCCTCCTGGATGGCTCCACAGCATGCCCCAAGGTATGATCCAAGGTGGGGTCCCACCACCTATCAGTGGCCACTGGACTACACACACCTGGGCCTGATTGGTGAGCCCCAGCGCCCCCTACCCAGGGACATATTCACACCTCCACCAGCACACACATCTCTGGGCAGCTCTGCATCACTTGATGTGGTGGGCATATGCCCATCATCTGCACCAGCCACTCCAACAGCAGCCACAGCACCCTCAGCAGCAGCAGAGGATACAGCACCTCCAGCAGCAGAGGAAACAGCACCTCCAGCAGCAGAGGAAACAGCACCTCCAGCAGCAGAGGAAACAGCACCTCCAGCAGAGGAGGAAACAGCACCCTCAGCAGCAGAGGAGGAAACAGCACCCTCAGCAGCAGAGGAAGAAACAGCACCCTCAGCAGCAGAGGAAGAAACAGCACCCTCAGCAGCAGAGGAAGAAACAGCAGCACCAGGGACACCGGGCACATCCACCTCCAGCACCGCACGCCTCACAGGGATGGAGGCAGAGTGTATGGCCCTTCAGAGGAGACTACTCCGGTCGAGCAGGAGTACTGACAGCAATATCACCAGGAGCAGGAGGCAATCCAGGAGGAACATTGTCCAATTGGAGAGCAGGATCCAAGGTTTGGAGTCGGAGGTGTCCAGGGGGAATACACTACTCCAGCAGCTCAGGACTGGTGTGATGGACATGTTAACACAGGTCCTTGTGGAGCTGAGGGAGATAAACCGCAGGGAGAACCTGAGGATGGAGAGGGAGAACTTGCGTTCCACTGAGGGGTCTACTGCAACCACCACCCCCTCTAGTGTTACCCCTGAAGCAACACCTAGGGGGCAGAGGGTTACCAGGAGATCCACAAGGGCATCCACCTCTGGCACCCAGGCTAAGGCCCCCCACCCAAAGAAGAAAAAATGAAAGGCCCAACCTGTTAAGTTTCCCCTCAATAAACAAAACATTTTTTTTTTAATTCCAGTCTGATCTGTTGTGTCTTCAGTTATGGATTGGGTGGCAGGGTTGTCTCCAATGCATTGCCATACAATGCAGTGAACACAACCTCTGCCTATGTGAAATGTTAGTGGGATGCTACAACATGGGTTCACACACACACCGTTGTACAAATTCAACTTGTAATACATCCCTGGAGCCATATTACACCACTGTGTTATATGGCGGTGTTGTGTGTTGAATTTGAACAACAAAACATACCCCTTAGCACAACAAATTGTACAACACTGAACATTTGTCTACATCATGTGCTGTGTTTAACCCTTTGAGTGCCAGAGTGGTAGACAACGCATTGTCAAGAAATGCGTTGGGGACCACTCTTGCACTCAGTGGGTTAATGGGATAACCAGACAAACAGCTCTGTGATTTAGCAGGGACATTATAAGCAGGATAGATAAATGGGACATGTATCCATGTTGTCTTGGATTCACACACTCATTGTGCAACTGACTTACTGAAGAAGCCAATGTTTTTAACCTAGGATTTCAACGTGTAGCACACACATTGATATCCTGGGCTGAGCATTGGGGTCTCCTGTAAGTTGAGTTGCTGTTTCCCTAAGGGTGTAACAGACTTCACCAGTGATAACACATGTCCACTTAGTCTGGTTGTTCGTTAGCCCATGTACTGAGATATGTCAAAGTGGAGCAAAATCTCCGAACATGGATTATACTGAGCAATACAGATACTGTGGACAGGTATTCACTGTGGAAGTATGTCCCCTGTATCACCTCTTCATCACTCCCACAACACATTGGTGCATCACTGCCACCATCATCTGTTTGCATGGATACATCACAGAGTCCAGTCACTGGCAAACAAGTGGTGGACTCCTGTGATGTGGGTGTTGCCTTTCCATGTATGGGGCATACTCTACCCTGGGTGTGGTAACACATTGACATATGTGTTCTCAAATATATCCTCCTACAGACACAGATAGAATGGTGATGGTTCATCTTTATTGTGTCATTAGAATGTACATGTGTTTTGTGTGTGTATTGCCTATATGCATTGAACACCTGTATGAGAACACTAAATGTACTTTGAAACTAAATTGTAATACTTCAGTAACACTGCTGCCCTGCTCATGTGTTGTCCATGAGGTTTGACAACTCTGTAGCTGAGCATCCTGACTGTACAGGTTAAAACACTCAAGAATTAGTGTTTTCTGTGTCTCTATGAGAATGTTCCAGTAGAGGTTTGTGTGAACCTCAGGTCAAACTTTGCATCACCAACAACATCACCATAAACAGCAAGGGGTGATCTTCATGAAGGTGTTGTCAAGACATCAATCCAGTCACATGGAAGATCTTCAGTTCAAGGATGGATCATGTTACGGATGCCTGCGGGACAAGAGGACAGGATTTGGAGCAGTAGACCCGAACTGATCATCAAGCAACAACAATTTAGTCTTTTTCATCCCCTCAGTTTTCACAGTTACAGGTGAGTGCACAAACCATTGCTTGACAATGTGTTGTGTACTCATCTGTAACCAATTCTGTGGGGAACTAAGGACATGTGCATCAGTCCTAGGGATATGTGCCCCTGACATGTATACACACATTAACAAGTGTTCTGAGAGCTCCATGGAAGTAATGACATTGTGCTGCCACTGTGAAAGTGACAGTGGCAGCCCAATGTCATTTGTTCCATGGAACTGTTAGGACACATTTGTTGATGTGTGTATTCATGTCAGGGGCACATACGTCTGCACACTCACAGGTCTGCATGGAGTCCGTGGTAATCTGATCTACGTCTCATGACCTCTACATTGTGTGCCCATACCACTGTACATCCACCCCTGTGCTGCTCTTCTCAGCTGTAGCACAGTACAGGTCCCATATTGAGTCTGATGTCCCTTCTCATGCAAATCATTAGATAATACTCTTTCACTACTGGGCTAGCATGGTTGTTCAGGCTCTAATCATGGCATATCCAGTTAGTTGCTGTCAATCAAGCCGTGTAAGGTGATGAACATGGGTAATATGTTGTACCTTGTTTCTCCTGGGGGTGTGCGTGATATCCTTGGGGTCTGTATGTCAACGTGGAGAGTGGAATGGAGGATGGTTGTTGAGTCCACACACACAATTTTCCACGTCCACTGCCAGTGCAGTGCTGTGTCACTGTTCCTGTGGGGTGAGACAGAACAAAATGTGCAGTGTGGTTAGTGTCAGAGGACTGCTGGGGGACTTGCATGGATTGTTTGCATGCCTGTGTTATACTCACAGGTGAAGTATTCCGTGATGAGCCTGTCTCTGATCTGTGCCCCTCTCATGGTCTCCTCCACATGCCCGATGTCCATGGGCACTTCCTGTATGGGGGGGTCCGGGATGTGCTCCAGCAGCCTGGTGTCCACTGCGATATTGTGCAGTATTGCGCACGCCACAATGATGTCACACACCTTAGCCGGTGCATACTGCAGTGCTCCCCCAGAGTGGTCCAGACATCGGAATCTTGACTTGAGGAGCCCAAATGTCCGCTCAATAGCATTCCTGGTTCTGGCATGAGCCTGGTTGTAGCTTTCCTGGGCATGTGTTTGGGGATTGGCCAGAGGGGTCAGTAGCCAGGACTTGCATCCATAGCCAGCATCACCTGTGTAATGTGAGTGACATGGTGAAACAGGGAGCACATGTTGTGTGAATGATGTTTTGTGTGGTGGACGTAGTAGGTGTGGGTCAGGTGCATGCTGAGCTGAGTGGTGTGTACGCCTGTGTATGTGGTGTGATTTTGTTTTGTGAACTCACCCAGTAGCCATCCCCCTGTAAAGGTTCCATTCTCAAAATCTCTGTGGACTGAGGAGTTTTGTAGAATGTATGCATCATGTGTGCTGCCAGGATATTTTGCACAGACATTCATGATCCTCATGTTGCTGTCACACACCATCTGCACGTTGATGGAGTGGAAGTTCTTCCTGTTGATGAATATCTGTGCGTCACGTGCTGGGGCCTTAATCCGGACATGGGTGCAATCTATAGCACCCATGACCCTGGGCATGCCTCCCTTTGCGTAAAAGGCCTGCTTGACGTGTATCCAGTCCATGTCGGTGGTGGGAAAATGTATATGGGTACTGGCCTTGCTTTTGAGGGCTGGCAGGACCTGGGCCAGCACTCTGGAGAATGTGGCCTGTGACATGCCAGATGCGTAACCCTCAGTGGACTGGAAGGCCCCGCTTGCCATGAAGTGTATGGCACAGAGTAGTTTCTGCAGGCCAGTTAGGGCATGGTTGTGGATGTAGATGGGATCCACCTGCTCCTTGATGACCTCATACAAGGCAATGATGCTGTCAGGCCTCAACCTGTAGCGATCAATGACCTCGTCATCAGCCATTCCAAAGAGTGTGACCCTTGGGCGGTATACCCTGGGCCTTGGTGGTCGTCTATACATCCTGTGCCCTCCAGGTGGGGATGGACTCCTGTGTGGCTGGTGAGCCAGAACCTCCTCACTTGCAACAGGTGAAGGCTGTTGATGAGGCGTGCTTGGGGTTTGCTGATGTTCCCTAGCTCTCTCCCTTGCACGCCTTCTACGCAGTCTTCGCAACAATATGTAACCCAACATACTGTTTGCTCTCTCTATCTGTCTCTATCTATCTGTATCTATCTGTCTCTCTCTCTCTCTCTCTCTCTCTCTCTCTCTCTCTCTCTCTCTGTCTATCTCTCTCTCTCCCTCCCTGAGTGGAAAACAAGCCACAAGTGAGTGTGTTGATTTGTCCCTTTAAGTACTTGCTAGGGCGTTGTGTAGGTGTGGTGATGAGGTGAGTGCTGACCAATGGTGAGTTGTTTGTGTCCAGGTAAGTGTTTGCAGGTGTGTGTGTGTTATAAGATGTGGTGTGTTGTGCTTGTTCTGTGTGTGCCATTTGCGGGCGTGCAGTTGTGGGGTGCAGGTCGCGTGTTGATGTTTCCCAGGTGAGCTTGTATTTGCAGGGTCCGCTTTGTGTGATGACCCCCATTGTTCCGTGCCATGTTGTGTTGTTGTTTTTTTGTGTGTCATTGTTCCTGTGGTGTTGGTTGTTGCTTTGTGTGTAGTGATTTGTGTTGTGTGTGCATGTTTTTGTGTTGTTTTGGCATTGCACGGGTTAATTTTCCCATTTACATGGTTGTGCGGTAAGCCTTTTGTGTGTTTTCCTCTGTAACGGGTGTTTAGTTTTGGCCGTTAAGTGTCTAACGTGTGTGAGAAGTGGGTCTTAACTTTTAGCCGTTAGGTGTGTCTTTTTTTCAGCCGTTATCAGTACCGCAAGCCTTTGAATAGCTCTGGGGTATGTTGTTCCATGCGTCTGAATGCACGTAAGTGTATCGGCCGTAGGAATTGTGCAACTGCCGTTAGCTGTTGTTTAGACGGATCTTTGAATTGCAACATGACACTTAACGCACCCGTTAGTGATTTGTTTGGTTAACGGCTGCCTTTAAATCGAGCCCTAGTACTGGGGGGAGAGTAAAATAATAAAATAAAACATTAAAATAAGAAATTGGTATGTAACGTGACAGGTACCCCATGACATAAGATGTGACCGATACTTGACAGGATAGAGTATTTTGTAGAGGATGATTTGTAGGACTTAGACTTGATGTTAGAAGCACAAGCCCTGAGGAAACATTGATTTGTAGGACTTAGACTTGTTTGGCTGAAACCCTAAGGAAATATTGATTTGTTGTAGAACTTAGACTTGTGTTAGGTCCAAGCCCTGAGGAAACATTGATTTTTAGGACTTTGGATGGTTAGCATCACAAGTCCAAATTTAGGCTTGTTAGAAAAAAAAATGTTTTTTATAGGCCTCTGGTTTGTGTGGAAAGAACTAGCCCTAAGAAAAAAAAAATGCCCTACTGACCTAGTCCCAGCAGGTCATGTTATGGTGGCCATTGCCAAATACCCTGGTATCATTGCAGAGTTTATGACTGCTGTTCTTGCTACTGACACTGAGTTATTTAAGCAGTAGGATGTTTAGGCAGCTCCAAAGGAATGGGATCAACAACAGCAGTGGCATGGGTGTTGGATGACCATGGTTCCACTTGACACTACTCGCTCCAGTGATATGCCTGAGGTAGTAGCAGGACCATAACTAGCCCCTACCACTTCAGGTATATGTGGAGAAAAGAAGAAGTTGGCCAATAATGCTTCTCCACCTGCCCCTCCTCCAAAATCATGGGTGTGTTGTTGGAAAAGAAAATGTTCCCTTGCCAGCAGGAAGGAACTGTGCCTCTCATCAGCAACTACAATGCGCACAGTGTGTGAGGTAAATAAAGGATGGACTGGGAACAATGGGCACATCTGCACTCACATCAAACACTTGCCACAATTCTAACCAACACCATGATGCTTAGGGTCCCCAATGTGAAATCATCCCACCAGAAACTAAAAACTAAGGTTGCTGTCAGTATGCACCTTGTCCAATCCCCACTAACGACACATGACAACTTGCAATTTTAATAGTAATGATGAACCCTCCCTGCCACCAGCTTAGCATATTCTGTGGGATGGAATCTCCTCAGATGCCGTTTGATGCCCTGTTTACGATAATCCTCCACCACATTGCCATGTGTCGTCAGCAGACCACACAGTGTATAATGGGTAGACAGGAACTGCCACATCCTGACATCTACACAATGACTATCACTTGGTGAGGGAAGTGACAATGAACAAGGTGGATTGCCTGAGGATGTAGTTACATTTTCCCGTGGCTGGACCCTAGAGCAAGAAGGTGATGGCTGGATTTCTCTATCCTTCCTCCTCTCTGATTTCCCACCAGCTGCTTCACTATCACTAACAGCAACCACATCAATTGTAGTCTCTGTATCTCTGTGTAGCTGCTGTATCTTAGTAGTAGTAGTAGTAGTAGTGGCTGAACTGCTTGGGAATGGCAAGTGTGACTTAGGGGGCCCTGTCTTATCCCGTTCGCTAAGGTGAATGGTTCTGAAAGAAAACCATTAACTAAGAGCTTTATTCCAACTGGCAATGGAAGATGGTGATATGTGTGTGGTACCAAAAGAACAATCCATCAACAGATTTAGAAGCATGTTAAAGTCTCCTCCTAGAATGAGGAAGCCAGACTGAAATATAGAAAGCTTCCTCAATGTGGAAAAAAAGAAATTTAAACTGACCAGCATTGGGTCGTATAATGAAGCTATCGTGAACTGGGCACTGCCCAGTAGACCATTAAGAAAGAAATATCTCCCCTCAGGGTCCTGCTCAATCTCTGAGGTAACCCATGTAACCGATCTAGACATCAGGATCGCTACAGTCCTCTAGACTGCAAGCTCTCACGAGCAGGGCCCTCTGATCCTTCTGTTCTCCACATATGATTTGTACTATTTAATATCCCTGTATGTCTATCCCCTATTGTAAAGCGCTGCGGAATAAGTTGGCGCTATATAAATAAAGATTATTATTATTATTATTTACCCCTCTTTTCTTTTTGTCATCAGAACAAACAGCATGCCATTCTGCAGTGTAATATTGATTTATGAGGGATGGATGCTTGGAAGCCAGGAAATGGGTCTCCTAGATTAGCACAACAACCGCCCCCAGTCTGTGGAACTCCCTCAACGCCTGAGACCTTTTAACAGGAGTGTTTAATCCCCTTGCATTTATGGAGAGTATTTTAGGTGATTCAGCATGACCAGAAGCACGTTTATTAGTGATACCATGCACCATAGCTACAGAAGACAAAAATGGGGAAGGGAATAGAGAAAATGTAGAGAAAAAGAGATACATTTCAGAACAAATTCATCTGAAAGCAGAGATTCGATCTACAAGAGTAGAGAGGATCGATATAGAACGTGTGATCTCCAGAAAAGGCCTGACAAAGGCCACCTGGAGAGCTACAGAGTACACATCAGGGTCTAACTGGACCCTTATGAAGGAGAGCAACAGATATAGAAAGGAGAACAGGGTAATCCCCACTCCCCAGGGCCTATATAAGACAATATGTAACCACAATAGCATAGTTTTTTTTCTTTCTCCTTCCTTTTTTTCCCCTTGTAAGTAGTACACAAACTAGGAAACTGAAAACCATTTAGAAATAGGAAAACACAACATATGAATTAACAGCCATATAACCCCAACCCACCCCCTACAGCATCATCCCCCTCCATCTCCCCACTGGAGTGGTGGGTGGGGACAAGACAGTCTAGACTCCAACATCGACATGATATCCCTCCTCAGGGGAAAAGGGGGGAGATCGCGCCAAGGTTTTATTACCCAAAGAACCGTGTACCAGATTGAAACTCCACTCCCAGGATAAAACTCCAGGAAAACCTATGGACACATCCCTGGCGTGAGGCTTATCAGTCATAGTGATTAAAAATGGATACAAGCCACTCCACCAGGCCCAGAATAGTAGACCCCCCCAATCCCGCTCAGCTATACTACAGAGGACATAAAGAAACGCATCTACAACCCCCAACGACCTCTCCCCCCACATACCCGAGGACATTCCCCAGGAGGAGCACCGAAGCTTAACCATCACCCAAACAATTGGGAGTGTCCCAACAGCCCCCCCTATATAAGCAGTCATAGTTCAGTGCCTCACGCGGACAATACAGGTCCTACAAAACCAACTATCCCAGCCACACCACAGAAAGGCCTAATCCCCGGTGTACATAAGCGGTAGAACTAAAACAAAAGTAAAGAGCATGAGTGCAGTACAAATACAAATATTATCATGCATGGAATCAGACATACAAGCCACTCTGCCAGGCCCAGAATAGTAGACCCCCCAATCCCACTCAATTATACCGCAGAGGACATAAAGTAATATATGCAGTCCTCCCAACCACCACTCCCCCCATTTGCCCTAGGACATTCCCCAGGAGAGGCACCGAAGCATAACCTTCACCCAAACAAGTGGGAGTGTCCCAACAGTCCCACCTATATAAGCAGTCATAGTTCAGTACCTCACCCAGACAATACAGGTCCCACAAAACCAACTATTCCAGCCATAACACAAAAAGGCCCAACCCCGGTGTGCAAAAATGGTAGGACTAAAACAAAAATACATAACATGAGCTCCATACATGTACTTAGATTATTATGTATGTGATCAGACACAAGAGCTTACTGCCTATCACGGTGCCCGTGCTCTGTGTTGCGGGAGGCGACATTCTGACTACTATTTGCATTACCTCTTGCTGATTGGCTGGGTACCTTTGTCACCATCCAGTGATGGCCTTTATATACCCTGTCATGTCTAGGCTTTGGTGACCTTTCGTGGTGTATGAGTTCCGGACGTTTGATCTATATGTCGCTTATCGTGTATGACCTGGCCTGCCTGATGACGTTCCTGAGTTCCTGTGTGCTGCCTTCCATTGCTGACCATATCTGGTTGAGTACCCTCACCGTTTCTGACTGTATCTGACTGAGAACCTGCTCCGTTGCTGACCGTATCTGGCTGATGACCCTCTCCGTTGCTGATTGTATCTGGCTGAGAATCCGCTCCATTACTGACTGTATCTGGCTGAGAACCTGCTCTGTTGCTGACTAGATCTGGCTGTGTACCGCTCCGTGGCTAACTGCACCGGCCGAGTATACATTCCATCTCTATCGTGTCCGGTTTTACTGCTTGGTTGCCTCCGTTTGGCCCCTGATACGTGCTGGGCTATTTCATTACGATACGATAGTCGGTGTGCTTCGCGTGACGCTTTTACTTTGTCGACCAGAGGCTGAGCATTCATGCCTAAGCCGCTCTCTTAACCGCCTCCGGTGGTGTTCACAAGTGAAGTACCGGTACAGTTCTCATAGCACTGACTGAGTTACTCTGATCACTCTCTGTGTCCACCTCCCTATTAGCGCTGGGCTCACTCCCTTTTGGAGTTGCAGTATTTCTCTGGGCGTTACCTATTAACCCTTGTGTGCCTGGAAGGTCCAGGTAGGGTTAATGCCGATTCATCTCTGCAGTAGCCGTGGGCTCAAGAGCCAGCGTTGCATTATACCATCCCTCAGGGTGAGGGGACACTGGTTGCGTTCCATCTATATACTAGATCTCGGTCCAACCCTAGCGTTTTAGGGTTTGCCTATATAGCAGTTGCCTTGGTCTCCTTGTGACCCTACCCTAGGATCAGTACTGCCTACTAAGCAGTTGCCTCGGTTATCTGTGGCCTAGGGCCAGGGTCAGTGTTGCCTCGCTCCTGTTGGTTCTGTACCCAGGCGTCTGGGTTGTGCCAGTCCTCTATTGCGGGATCACTTGTCACTTAAGTCCTGCTGTCAGCTCCTGGACTGTGTGCCTTCTATCTCTCTGGTTCTAGCCAGAACCTTAATTGCCAGTATTGTTTCCTGTTCCTCCAGATTACCAATACTGATTGCTATTGATATATTCATTTGTATATATATATGTATATTCTGTACTGTGGGTCTAAAGGCCTATACTCGTGTATGCACTTTATTCTAATAAAGTCATTTTTACCTTACCGATCTGGTCTGAGCGTTCATCTAAAAACCGTGACACTGCCCTACCAGGTAGGACTTTGGCCTTATGAAAGCTAGTAGGAGGCCAAACGCCACCACTGGTACAGAAGATGAAGAGTAGACTTGTGCACGGGCAAAATTTTCGGTAAAATTCGAATTCCGGCAAATTTTTTTTTTATAATTCGGATGATCCTAATTTCGGACCGGGCCTATTCGATTTGAACGAAATTCTGATTCATTACGAATTATTCGGCCGAATTTAATATGGGTTAAATTATAGCAGTGCGCCTTCGTGCACACTGCTATCATTCTTTGCAGACAGGGTGTGCATTTAGAAAAAGATCCATCACAAAAACGGACATTGTCGTACATTGCCAGTCTGTGCATGTCACCTCTTCTCCAGCATGGGATGCCAGTCACAATGCAAACGTCGAACATCGAAACCCCATGCCTGTCCTTCAATATAGCATATGTTCGAACATCAAAACCCCATGCCTGTCCTTCAATATAGCATATGCTCGAACATCGAAAACCCATGCGTGTCACATCCTACTCAACATAAGAGGTCGACTCGAACATGGACAAACTACATGTCACATTCTATGTTAGTACATGGGTAAAGATTAAGGTTTCATTTTCTGGTACCAGCCTCCTACCCTACTGTCCCTCTTTAGTACCCAAATTCCTCTCTCTCGTTTTCCTATCCTGATTTCCCCTCATATCAGATAACTCTATGTGTATATACATTGTAGTGTTTCATACTACATCAAGAATAAACATCAATGATTGTAATGTGATAGATGTAATGTGTTAAAAAGAAAAATTGAGACATTCTGTTGTGAACAAACTGCAACACAGGAGAGAAATAAAAAAAAATGCTTGACATCTATACTGAAGAGGGGTCCACAGCATTGCCTTAGTATAGCAATATCACCGTTTTCCGTGAGTGTGCAATACAGGACTCTAAAGTAATTGCTGGGCATTTCCCAACGTCATAATCAGGGGATGATGGGAGTTGTATTCTAACTACTGTTAGGAAACACATAAGTGATGCACATTCATCTCCCACCAAGAAATTATTTACACACGAGGCAACTCCCCCAAGTAATACCTAGCCCCTTTCCAAGTGAAAGGACTTCCAGAAAGGCTTCAGATCTCTTAGTGACTCACCTGTTATTGCCAGTCAGCGGGACCCGGAGAGTAGGAGGGGGTGATGCTATGGCTGCAGATTAAGTCTGGCACGGTGCTCTTAGTTGGTCACTCATCACAATGTTGAAGCTCAGCCCGGCCAGCACCTTCTGGGTGGAGACACCTCACAGCAATCCTGTTCAGGACACATCATGCACTGTTGTCCACTCATACTAGGGATCCCAAATGTTTAGACTCATTTCGTGCAGGGGGCACCCTCCTGTATTTGTAAAACCTCTCTAGCAAATCTGGGACGGTAGACCTATTTACTCAAGTCTTGAGTTTAGGTGGGCGATAAACAATACAAAATAGGCATAATGTTTCACTATCACATAATTCACGTCACTGAAGCAGCCAGCAGGCATCGCCACTGAGTGAGCATAGGGCTGCCCGGCTGCTGACAGTCACACTGATGGGACACCCTGCAACACAGAACTGGCGGAAGAGCACAAAATAAACATGCTATGGGACGGCAAATTGCCGCCCCTGTCAAAGTGCTGCCTCGGTCCATGGACCCACTGGGACCCATGTAAGGGCCGGCCCTGTATTCGAACAAATACCTAATATTTTTTTATATTTTGCACAGGAACAAATATTACTTGCTCTTGCAGTGGCAATAACTGGAACTAATGCTGACTGCCTACCTATGCCTAGCCTAATGCTACCTGCCTGCCTACACAACAACTGTACACTCTGTAATCTCTTCTCTCTCTGAGCTCCAACAACGCAATGAGGAAATGCAGGCTGTCTGTCTGTGTGACTGTGTCATTAGTCCAACCCCCATCATGAAACGAAGAAGGCTATTCGAATACAGACAAAAGAGGGAAGTAGTGCATGAAACGGAGAATGGAATTGGACTAGAGACATGGAGGGAAAATTATGGAGGGAAAGTAATTGAGCATGCGCAGGAAGTACAAAAAAGTCCTGGTCAAAAGTAGTCAAAACTTTTGGAAATGTGTCGATTGACGAAACTTCCTAAAGTTTCGACGAATTTTGGACCTGGGCTGTTCGGAGTCGGATCATTTTTTCAGAATGACCCTTGAGTTTCGGATTGTCCGAATGTCTCCGAATGACCCCATTTTCGACTAAATCCGAATGTCTCCGAATGAATTCGCACATGTCTAATGAAGAGACAGCACTTGTTACGTAGTTGAGCTGGTTGGTCAAATCTATAAAGTAAGAGCAGGTCCCACAGGGGAACCAGATTGGGCATGTGTCCAGAATTCTCCCGGATAGCCCGTAACAAAAGGGAAAAAGGACTGAAAGGACTGTTAGTGCAATGGGTCGAGGAACAACTTCAGTCCAATTGTCTCGACAGGCGGACATACTCTTTGTCTTGAAATTTCTGTTTTTTCTTTGAAGGGCTGTTAGAAGGAGACCAGCTGGGTCTTCCATCCAGCTCCTTGGTGTGGGCTTCCTTCGTCCGGTATGTTCCCGCTGTCCTG
Organism: Rhinophrynus dorsalis; assembly: GCA_037306005.1. Classification (NCBI taxonomy): domain Eukaryota; kingdom Metazoa; phylum Chordata; class Amphibia; order Anura; family Rhinophrynidae; genus Rhinophrynus; species Rhinophrynus dorsalis. Next base: position 641,682,265 of record CM074718.1, on the reverse strand, counting down.
ATCAGATTTATTTTTCAGGGGAGCAATATGAAAGGCCTGACAGAAATACAGGATGCCCTATTGTCGAGGTTGTCCAACTTATTAGTTAGAAGTGCAATAGTCTCATCTTGCGGAGACAGTAGCTGTTCAAATGAACGCTGATGTTGGACAATGTCATCCCTATCACGTTCGACCTCTGACATATAGTGTCCTAGTTGTGTCAAATACCACAGTAGTCCTGAAATTTCATCCCGGACTGCTGTCTTAATCTGATCTACCAGCGCCTTTAGGTCGTCTATAGTAGGCAGCTGTCGAAGCATAGCTCTGGTCAAGGGGGTGTTGTTATCCATTGACGAAGAGCACGCAAGCGGTTCCCAGTCGTCTGGTATATTTTCTTGATCCCCTCAAGGGGTTGCCGTATCCGGGATCACCAGCAGTTTGTGAGCAGGCTAAGGTTGATTTCCCAATAACTCGTTAGCTAGCTTCTTGGCCGGAGAGGCCTTAGCCGAACCTCTGTGGCACACTGGAAGATATGCAGTGATTTTAGCCCTGACCGATGCCCTTACAGGCTTTTTCTTCCTGAATTGCATCTACGAAGAGGGAAAGTATATGAAAAACCCAGGAAGGCAAAGGTCCTCAGGTGTGGTTATCTAAAAATCAAAGTTTAAAGCTCTGGTAGCAAAGATCACAACGCTTACGCAGCCATCTTGATTGGTGGTTGCTCCGCCCCGTGTCAATAATCAGTATGCTAACCAACTTCTGTGGAAGAAAAATTAATACAATTTAATGTAATAGATCTACCTAAAATTATTTAAACCAGACTCAACCAATGAACAATCTGAGGACTATTATATGACATGAATATAGTTATTTTTGGATCGTTCTAAAATTAAATCATTTTTGCAATGTGTTTGGCTTGTTTCTAATTTGTTACATAGTACCAAGTCCATGCAATTTTATAACTGCATCACACACATATATATGTGTGTATATATATATATATATATATATATATATATATATATATATATATTAAGCTTTCATAATCTATTTGTATATGACCCTTGAGATCTTCTTATTCTAAGTCACTAATATGTTCAAAGAGTCAGACCCAAGCAAATGTTTCTTGTTAAGTCTAATTAATTATGGAGACATATGCTAACAATTTAAATGTTTCAAAGGAAAATTGAATAATTCTGAAGCAAACTAAGTGCACCACTGAGAAATAAAAATCGCTTTTTTTAAAGGAATAAACATTTTTGTGAAAAAATATATTAAAGGACCTTACCTGCTTAGTAAAACAAGGGTATGCCACCTGGTGGAATTTTCATCCAAATGTTTTGACAAAACATTCAACTAATGTCCAGAAGGCAATTTTTAATGTCCTTCTATGTAGGAGAGCTTGAGTCATTGACTGTGGAACTAGGAACAGACCATCTAGTGACCAGAATAAAATAATTGAAGTATAGTATATTTAAACCCTTTACTCTTTTGTTTATTCACATTTGTGCCAGATGATATAGGGTTCATACCCAAAACGTTGCTGAGAATATTGGTATGATTTCTTGAAAGATAAGAAATATTTTGCTTACAGTGCATTCTTAGGAAAGACTCTATACCATTTTTGTTTCATAACAAAATTTACAATAACCTTAAATGGGAAATGTAACTCTTTAATTGGTAGACAGGTCTCTAATGCATTCCTTTAGATTTGTGCATGGCAAAAATTTTCAGAAGATGATTATTTTTTGTCGTTTGGAGGATCTGCATTTCTGTCCAGACCTGTTTGACTCGGACGAAATTCAGTGACATGCCGAATTTAACATACTTTATAAAATTACTCTCATTAAGGTACTAGGCCTGCCTACACAACTGTGAGACTGGGTGTGTCACTCATAAAAATATTAGGAATTTTTTTAATAGTTTTCAATTTTGCACAGGAACAAAGATGACTCTCCCTTGCAGTGGCAATAAGGTACTAATGCTGGCTGCCTCCCTATGCTACCTGCCTGCGTACACAACAACTGGACACTCTATATCCCCTTCTGCTCTCTCTGAGCCCCAACAATGGACTAAGAGGAAATGCAGGCTGTTTGGGTGTCTGACATGTCATTAGTCCAACACCCGTCATGAAACGAAGATGCTAATTGGGGAGGGAGGGAACGTATGGATGGAAAGTAGCTGTTGTCTGAATTTCCGAAATTTACTCTGAAGATTCTGACCAGGGCTTTTTGGATTTGGTTTAAAAAAAAACGAATGACTTTTTTCCTTTCGGACGACCTGAATGACCCTTATTTGTCCTAATTCAGAAATCGGCCAAACCGATTTGCACAAGTCTACATTCTTTTGTGTTGGAGACTTCTTCAGTATTTAGTTTTGAGAAGTCACAATTAAAATTGGGAATTTGGGGAATAAAATGTGCCAAGAAATTTAAAATATGGAAAAAAATCAACAGAGTGTTAATCTACTGTTAATACATGACTGTTTAGTAAATAAGTAAGACTACCAAACAACAAAATTCACATCACTAGTGCATCTAAAATACACATGGCTGGATTTTCCAATAGGCAGAGTAGGCAACTGCCTACAGCACGCAATTTTGGTTTATTCCCTTTTGTTTTATATCACTTTAAAGGCTGTTATTTAACTATTTGGTTTCTAGAGAGACCACTATCACAATACCAGACAATGCATTGGAGATCTCTCTAGCAACCAAGTGGTTAAAGTTTTTTCTTTTTTGCTTCTTATAGAACAAGGATATTTTCTGTGCCAGGAAACAATGGATGGAACTGGAGGTAAGGACATGGGAGGAGTGGGGGTGTGGGTATATATATATATATATATATATATATATATATATATATATATATATATATATATATATTAGTTGAAGAGCCCACAGTGCCACTGCCACCTGGTCGCAGGGCAGTCATGCACAGTAGAGACTGCCCGCGCTAATACAGAGCTGGACGCTCACCCTCCTATATTAGGGAAACTGGAGATTTTAGCTCATAAATCCTCAATCGGAGAGGTCTGAAAGGTGAAGTCGTCTTAGCCACCATGGATGTCAGTTCTCTATATACCATCATACCTATTTTAGACGGGATAAGAGCAGTGGCATCAGCACTTCTGAAGGCAAAGAAAACACCTAATCGCCCCCCAATGGGATTTCTCCTGGAACTTTTAGAATATTGTTTGACCCTGAAGTACTTTAGTTTTGAGCGAGATTACTAACACCAGATTTCTGTGACCTCTATGGGGTCAGATATAGCCCCCACTTTTGCTAACCTATATACGTCATAATTTGAAGCGGAACACATCTTACCCTTGATACCCTCACAGATCATCTTTTACAAACGTTTTATAGATGATCTGTTTGTAGTATGGCAGGTTTCAAAGGGCTCCTTCATCCAGTTCACCAATCATCTTAATGCATTAGATACACCGATTAAATTCACACAATGTGTGGATTCCCAACATGTCAATTTCCTTGATTTAACTGTGTTCCGTAGAGCAGATGGCCTGGGCACCACAAATTTAAGAAAAAACACTGATAGGAACACATTGTTGCATTTCAACAGTTTTCATCCTAGACATTTAAAGAGAGGGGTGCCTTACGCACAATTTTTACACATTATTAGGAATAATACAGACTCAACAGAGGCAGACATTTAGTTAACAGAATTGCACGACAGATTCCTACAGAGAGGATATAAAGCGGAGGTCCTGGAGAAGGCTCTAGCACGAGCTAATTCACACACTCAAGCAGATCTATTAAAACATAAGGCACAAATGGAACCGGGTAAAAGGTTGACATTTGTTTCAACCTACATGACAAAAAGTCAACAAATAAATGAGGCGATGAAGAAACATAGGAAAATTTTATCAACAGACAGGTCAGTACCGAGTCTTTTTAGGATGATTCCTCGTAATTGTTACAAAAGAGGAAGAAACTTAAGAGAAATTTTAGTGCATACAGATCCTAGACACTGTTACACTACCCAACATTCATCGTGGCTCCCTTCAGACAAGAAGGGATGCTTTAAATGTACAGGATGCTCTACATGCAAATATCTTCTTATAGGCACTCATTTCTCGCATCCTCACATGGGGAAATCCATCCAGAAATAGCATAAACTCACCTGCACCAGCAATTGTGTGATTTACTTCATTAAATGCCCCTGTAGTCTTCTATATGTAGAATCGGCCTGTCATAGGACTAGGTGGATCATAATAACCTTGTTGGTCAAATTTACAAGTAGACTATCCCAATTAATTGTGTGCTTGATATTACATATAGACACACAGGGGTTTTATCTGGAGATGCTATACATACTTAACAAGAAAATATATGAAAAACATATGAGAATCACCCCACACAAGTGAGGATATATATGCAGTAGTGCGAGTGAGTGGACTCCACAGATGAACAATATCTCTCTGGGGGACTTATCTGCAGATTATTTATAAGCAAAGGATCACCTCTTTATTTGTGATATAAGTAGGAGATTGTAGGTAGTTACGTTACTGCGGACTGGGAATGGCTTGAAGATGGGACCTAGCCATTTGTTGACATTTGTATTTTCAAACCCTACTCTCCTGATAATGACTCTGTTTGTTTACCAGTGATATTGTTTCTCTTTTTTTTGTCTCACACCAACATTTATGTAACTATAATTTATAAAGTAGCGATTTAATCATTGGGCTGTTATGGAGTTATAGATATGTACAGGAGCTGTAGGACTTCGCATCGTGGTGAACATAGTGGCGCGGTGCTACGATCCGCTCATCTATCCTTCAGCCCGTGTGACGGACTGAGGGAGGACGGTTGAGAAGTGTTCTCATGCCACAATAGATGAACCCCACGCTGCGGAGTATATTGAACATAGGAATCAGTAGCATATGTCTTTTTGAATCGGAAGTATGGTTCGATGAGACTTGGAATGACTCCAGATACAAGTGCAGTGTTTAACTACAGCTTTGATAATTTAGGTGCTTATTAGCTTGATCTTTACTGGTTTGGGTACGGCTGCTGTGACTGGTCCACCGCAGGCCACTCAGTGTACGAGCCCGTGGTGATGACATCACCAGTACCAGTGACGGCACTGGAATGGGCGAGGGGATAAAACACGAGGTAATACTGTGTTTTAGTGTCTTGAGAAAGGTCCCTGAGCATACTGAAACTTTGACAATTTTTTTTTGCCAATAAATTCTTTTGAATATTATAAATAGACCCATGGGTGCTGCCCTCTTTTGTTCTTATCATATATGTATATAATAATGTGTGCACTCCCTAAATATTACAATGAATAATCACTAGATTTTAACATAGTAAGGTATAATCAAATATAATGAGATAAGACAGTGTAAGATGAGATGCGATGGCTCAGTTGGTTAATGCACCAGCTGCAGAATGGCACAAGGTCGCAGGTTCTAGTCCCGGCAAGGTCGGAGCAGTCTTTCACCCTGCTGAGGTAGATAAAATGAGTCCAGGGCATACTTTAAAACAAGAGACAATCTCAGTGTATCCTTCCTGGTAAAATACTTTCACCAAAAAGAAAAACATACTAGAAATACATGAGGTAATAAAATAAAAGTAAAACATGCTCAAAACAGTAACATTCAGGACCAGTCCTCTTTAAGTAACCAACTAAGTAAATATGTATATGCAATATTAAAGTCTTGGGGCTGGATTCAAATGGATGAGATAAATGTTACCTCCCATTTTATCAAAAATGTTCCTATTGAAGTCTATGGGGATACCTGGAGATAAAAGCTGAGCTAAAAGTAGCACCTGCATTTGAATTGAGCTCTTGATTTCTAATAATAGAATGTGATGCTGCTGTTGATTCTGTAGAGTTATAATAGTGTGATGGTAGTCAATACGGCCATGATGATTTCAAACACATACAGTACAAAGTCAATAATAATGGTGAGCTGTATACAATGCAGAGTGCTCCTTGTATAAATATAGAGCAATTAATTTAACCCTTTGAGTGCCAGAGGGGTATGCGACACATTGCTTTGCAATGAGTTGCATACCCCTCTGGCACTCAAAGGGCTAAGCTATATTAGCTGTGGGTGTAAAGTGGAATATAGCCTTGTAGTCTGGTTCTTCTGCCGTCCTTACCCACAACTTCTTCACTTTGTGTGATTTTGATTGTCTCTGACTCCTCTTTAACCCTTTGAGTGCCAGAGGTATTAATGCATCAGATACCTTATTGCCACTCAAAGGGTTACAAGCCTCTACCACTGTTTAGCACCAACATTTCACTGAGCGACACACACTGTCTATCTCCATATAGAGTGACTAGGGAATTCCAAAAATTATATAAAAATGCCGTAAAGCAAGTTCTCTTTTGCCATGATATCTCAGAAAAAATATTCAATACTATACAAAGACATCCTGATTTTTCAACATGTGTACACGGGAACTGTAGCATTCCCTTATAGGCTTCTGTTTTCTACCCAGGCTCATATAAAATGGGCATCTTGAACTGAGGTTGAATGGGCCAAGCAAGTTTACTCTGCCTCCAATACCTAATGAGAAATGGAGCAATTTTGGAACAAATTCTCAGCACCATGAGGGTCAAATATAAATTCCAAGAATGATGCACTCTGTATCCCAATGAACAGCTGGGTTCACTTCCTCAGTGGTTTAGTGCACTAAGCTAGAGTTCACAAATTATAGGTTTACTAGTATGAAAGCCAGTGTACACAGGCTAAACTGCCACCCAACAGCCCCGGGTGCTGCCCCTGACCCGGGAGCAGAGACAGGTGGTGAGTCGTTTGGAGCACCCTGCTCCAGATCAACGCTTTCGTCCAGTTTGGCCAGTCTCTACTGTGCATGACTGCATCATTCCGGCAGTCTCTACTGGGCATGTGCTGTTATGCACACAGGGAACTTCGCAGACTAGCACTTTATATTATACAGATATTATCTACTAGTACAGGGCTGTCCAAACTCAGTCCTCAAGGGCCACCAACAGGACAGGATTTAAGGATTTCCCTGATTAAGCACAGGTGAGTAAATCTGTGGATCATTCATTTTGACTGACTCACCTGTGCTTAATCAGGGAAATCCTTAAATCCTGGCCTGCTATTGGCCCTTGAGAACTGAACTTGGACATCCCTGTACTAGTATGAAGACCATGATATCACTGAAATGAGAACATATAGCCAAGTACACAAGAATAGGGAAGATTGAAAAAGAAGATGGACAGTGGATGACAGGTAATTGTTACATATCCTGGTGTTAGACTAGTTTTAGGAGTAGTATTGTTTAAGTGTTCAAGTTAGAGATAGTGTAGGGTTCGAGGATGGGGTAGGGTATATTATCTTAAAAACACAGCAACCACCCACTTATTGTGTGTGATGCTTGTAAAAAAAACCTCACTGTATTTGAGGTGAGAGGATTTTGTCATGTATTCTATTTACTGCCTCCCTCGTACTGAATGCTAAGTCATATTTAATCAATATTGTACAAGATTAAGTCTTAGGCTCTTTGTAGAATAGCTCATATGCAGGCCAACTCAGATCTTGTATCAAGATAATTAGACAGTATAAATATTGCTTATAGTCTTAATGTTTACACACTAATGGGTATTGGCGGCCCATTAGATAGTATCAATCTATAATGTCTGAGACATCAAATGTACCAGGAATATACGCGATACTGGCTATAGTAGTTTTACACTACAAAATATAAACATTTAAACCCTGAATGTAATGTCCAAACTAGCCAGAATATCTGTCTGACAGTATATTGTATTACACGGATTATTATCTCTTGTTCCGATAACGCATTATAGTGTGTTAATAACCTTGACCCAGTCAATCATTTATAGCGGCCTTTAATCACATTTGGATGAGTGATGCATATAAGTTCAGCTTAGCGTCTTAGCGGTAAATGGTTCCAATGCCTATAGTCACCCTTTCATGGTTACCGATGATGATCAACATTTTCCAATTACTATATTGATAGGAAGTGACTCATAATACGAATAATGCCAGTAACGTACTAGTGATAGGCATGATGGATACTGAGTGCCTAACGACGCGCTAACAACTCTATTCAAATTAATTGGGCATAAAACCTTCCTACATTAATTTGGAGTTCAGAAAGATAGACCAGCTATTCTTACTCATTATGGATCACAATAAGTGGATGGTTGATGTGTTTTTAAGAATATATTTTTTTTACTTTGCTATAAGAGTATTCAATGGGTCTGTTCCACAAGATCTTCACCATCTCTACTCTTTTCTATCTCCTTTATTTCTTCCTTAATATTTAATACATAACATACCAATATATATGGTGTTAAAAGTATACTCAAAAAAATAGTAACGAACATACTAATATGTACGTTATAATACGTATGTCCCAAGGAATTGGTGATGAACTTAAAAAAATGAAGGTAAATACTGTGTGGGATTATGATAAATAAAATAAAATATCAACAGTCACATAACCAGACTATATAGTAAACCCCATCTGGGTGAAGAAAGAAACTTTTTTTTAGGTTAAACAACTGTCTCTGTATACTCCTTCAAGCCTTCTGGAGCCATGGTGTTTAATTCAAACTTACAGAAAACTTCACGATTGAGTAGACATTGAAGTCAACTGTAATCAGTAGATGTGGAATGTATTCCAAGGGGGTGACTGTCAAAACTTTATAATTTCTATTGTGAAACAACGTTTGGACACACTGTATTGTAAAAATCCTTGTTGAACATTCCTTCGGTTATGACCGAACCTTTAACCTAGAGTTTGGACAGTCTTCCCTACATACTGCATTCCACATGCAATAATGTAAATGATATGTGTGGAACTACAGTCCATCCTACTAGCTAACTCACTACTCACTGGTAATAGATCGTACTTTCTTAAGCCTACGTGAAATGTAGGTACACATAAGGCAACAACTTTACACTACATTTGTAACTACCTTCACAACAGGAAAAACAGCAATATCAGTATTTTTCTTTACATTTTTAGAAAACGCACTGAGGGCTAAATAATTTTTTTAAAGTCTTAGCTTGTCTGTATACTATCCTTGGCAATCCGATCATTTAGAACAGTGTTTCTCAACTCCTGTCCTCAGGACCCACTAACAGACCAGGATTTGATGATTTCCTTGTTAGAGCACAGGTGAGTTAATCAATGTGAATGAGCCTCTGATCACCTCACCTGTGCTCCCTAAGTCCGGGCCTGTTAGTGGGTCCTGAGGACAGGAGTTGAGAACCACTGGTTTAGAAGAAGATCCCAAAATTGACCAATGAGAATTTAAGCTTTGTCTAATCAGTTTATAGTCACTGTTGTAGTTCATAAGTGGGGTTATGCACTAAGGCATGACAAAGATGTCATGAAGTGGAGATAACTTCCCAGTGATATCTCTTCTCCAGTTCCTATGTTTTTCTTTAGAGCCAATGCACTAAGATCTCCAAAGTGGGAGAAATCTTAGTGCATTGGCTCCATAGAATAACATAAGAACTGGATAAGTGATGTCACTGGAGAAGTCATCTCTGCTTTATAACCTCTTTATCACACCTTAGTGCATCTCCCCCCCTGGTATCTTTAGACTGTGATATGTCTGTTTTTGTCTTAGCTCCATAACGTAATAATCAGAAATATAGCTTGGCTACATCCCTATATTTCATTACAACACTTTTAAGCTATTTCTAATGATTACTAATAGCTTAAAAACTAATGCATCCTTTCCCATAAATGGAGCGTAACCAAAATACATAAAATGTGGGCTATTTTTAACTTGTCAAATAACTTACTTTTGTTCTGACTGCCACCATCTAATAGCAGTAATAAACAAGAAGATAGAACGATAACAAACAATGGGTACACCTGCTTACCCTTTAAAGCGTAACATTAGTACAGCATGTGATCTATTTATCTTTATTTCTATGCCTCTATTGCAGAGAATGGAAACATGAGCCCCAATAGAATAGACTCCCATTAGCTGATGGTGAATGATGGAGTTTCAGTCCAAAAGTAGCTGGAGGGCTACACATTGCTCACTGCTGTTCTTTTGCAAACAAAATTAGTGACTGACAAAAGCATTGTGTACAAAGCCTTTCCTCACATCTATTTTAGCTGTCATTGTCAATCTATTAATTTATTGTTCTCATTAGTATGACCAGAAAATATTCAGTGTTTTTATATAACTACATTTTTAAATCCAAATAGTTTTTAAGTGAATTATGGAAAAAATAAGTAAATCCAGACTTTTTCAGTCCTCTATGTACAGAATAATTGTACTCATAGACATTCATGCTGCAACAAAGTTGGCATTTCACAATACCCCTTTAAGTACAGGTCAGCTAGAGAGTTTGCCAAATTTTAGCTTCACAGTAAACTATTCTGGCTAACAGGTGGCAAATGGCAAATTGCTTGCGGAGTTTCTCCATTAGATGTAAACGAATTTGAAAAAAATATATAATGTAAATAAAATAAAATGTATGGCTCTTTTCCTGCTAATTGAAAAATGACTGGAATATTTTTCATTTGCAAGTTTTCATTAACCCTTTGAGCGTCAGAGAGGTATGCCATCCATCGCTTTTAGATAGCTCAGTGGTAAATTTCCTCACTCTAGAGCCTGTGCAAACCTCAAGGTTGCAGGTTTGAATCCTGGCAGTATCAACTCAGCCCTTCATCCTTCCAAGGTCAATAAATGAGTACCATTGATTGGGTAATAATAACTTCTATTATTTCAGCTGCTGATTTGGTTCATTCTGTAAGCACTTTGAGTCCCACTGGGAGAAAGGCGCTATATAAATATTAGTTATTATTATAACTGCAATTTTAAGTTGTGTTCCCCAGGTGGAGCTGGCCTTTCATTTACTATTCAGAGTGGGCAAAATTTTTCACCTCAAGACAAACATGGGCAAAATGACAAAAACTGAACTTTTTTCTATGTGATAAAATAACTGAGAAAAATAAAAATGTCTTACTTTTTCCTTGTACTGATATCAAGTCTCCCCCATGTTGTGTTTGTGAAAGATATAGAAAAAAGTTTCATTTTGAATGCGAACTTGGTAAATACTGCCAGTTGGTACCTGGGTCTATGGGCCATATGTTCAAAGAAGTAGCGAAATAGTAGACAAAAATGTCTTAACAACAAAAATGTATTTAAAAATGTCTTAACTAACGACAAAAATGTCTTAACTAAAGACAACAATTCTCACATTCAGAACACATTCCCTCCACTTTTTTCTTAACATACAAATGTTGTCTTTTGAAAGACATTCTTTTGTCGTTACTTACAACAAATTTTCTTTTCCTCTATACGACACTGGAGAATAGTTTAGCCACTCCCTTTCCCCACCCCTTTGCCCATCAATTCTGGAGTTGTACACAACGGACATTACTATTTTTTTGTTGTATACTCTATAGAAAGTATGTCGTTCATGCATTCAAGGACTTATTTTTGTCTTTCATACGACAATTGTATGTCGTTATCCCTTTGAACATACGGCCCTATGTGTGAACAGAGAGAGAGGAGAGTTTTAAAAAAGAAAATTTGATGGATAAGTAACAGAAACCAAGCAGGCGATTGTTTGTACCTGAGCTGGCTGAGCCCCTACTAAGACTGTGTGACAGATCCTTTGCAGACAAACAATACATCATACATTCAAGACAAGACAAATAGACAAGGGCTGCAACGTGGCATCCTTTGTTACTCACACACATATACTTAGGTGTGATGAGTGCTGCTCTGGCTACTGTGCACTTTATTCTTTATTAACAGCAGTGTTTTTGAAGCTAAAACAGGTCACTCCCATACTTTAAAATCTAACAATGCATTCCTTGGGATAGAAATAAAATTTTAACACTAGCAGTGTAGAGTCAAACAGGCATAGTGCCAGAGCTGGAGTTGCTTATAGTTGCTGGGCTTGTGAGATGCTGACAGGGAAAGTGTAATTAGATAGATAGATAGATAGATAGATAGATAGATAGATAGATAGATAGATACATAGATAGATAAACAGACACATAGATATGACTATATGACTGTCACTCCATACTGGGTAATCATCAATGTTTCCTCTGGCACCACCAGTGCAGTGTAGTACATACCACTGGCATGCATACAGAGCTTTGAAAAAGAAAACTACAAAGCTGAATATGTAGCTAAGAATCTGCAGCAGGTCATAGATTAATAGCTTGTACCCTTTTGCTTGAAATCTAACTTTGTGTTTGTTGACAATGACTCCAATATAAGAAAATAAGCAATATGGTGCATGTATCCTGCTTCACTCATGTCTTAAACCTAATCATCATTGAATTCCTCTCAGAATTTGCACACAAAATTTGTGCCCATTCTAGCCAGTATTACAATGATCACAATGCATTATATTCCACAAACGAGCCTAACCTCCTCCCCGTTGCCAGCTTAAAATGGAGGTTCCTACCAGGTGGAATACCACATTGTATATGCTGGATAGTTTGTATCAATCAAGTATACAATGCTTAACTGAAAGGCCTTTGACAGGGTTTCTTTATCACCTGGTCAATGACAGCTAGTCTGTGAGTTAAAGGAGTAGTAAACTTTTTTTTATGAAAACTCATATTTTATAGAGCATTTCTTGCTGAATAAATAAAGGGTACTCCCATCTCTGTCAGATGTTTTATTCAAAATTTATAACAGTTCACATAATTAGGAAGTGAATTTACTGTGTTTACTTCCTGATAGTTCTAACTGACAGGAAGTGACAGGTAGTTTCTATCACACTCTATGGAGAACTGTACGTCTCTGACTTTTCTGACTTTCCTCTCCATTAGAATCTATCAGGAAATCTAATTAGAATTTGACCACTAGAGGGCACTGCTAATGTAAAAAAACATGGGTTTAAACTGTAATAACTCTGGAAATATAAATGTCTCGGCAGTGGGAGTGCCCTTATTTTACTCAATAGGAAAATCCCTACAATATATATTTTTTCATAAAAAAAGTTTACTGCTCCTTTAAGTGAACTATTAGATGGCCACCTTTCTAATTAGATGTACTGGTGCAGGAATAAGTGAGATATGTCCACTAATATATTTATTAAACAAGAAAATAAAGTATATGGTCTTTGATTCTTACAATAATAACAACAGGCATAAACCAGACAATTAATTACATTAGCATGATTTGAGCAGGATCCTCGTATATTAAAAGTAATGAAGAATTCTTTTTTTTTTTTTTAATTTGTCCCAGATGTGAGCAGCAGTACTCTGATGAATTGGATTCTGTGAAAGCATATACAGAAATTCTTATAGATTGAGTGGAATATTCTATTGCGGAGGATGAGAATGGGAAATCTAGAGGAAAAAACTACTAGAAAGCATGGTGTAAAGGAAATAAGCAAAATTAGTATATCCTCAGCATCAGTAAAAATAAGAACGCAACACTTTGTAGAACACTCGGCATTATTACAATTAAAAGCAATTAATGTGTTTCTGATGGCAGTGTAACATTTGCATGGATGTTGGTGGCACTGGCAAATCTCTATGGCACTTCCTTGCAGAATATGGATTAATTCTCCTTCAGAGCGCCAAAGGCCTGGAACAATCTGCCTGAAATAATCAAATATGCTCCCTGTCTAAAATCCTTAAAAGTAAATGCTTCTCTATATCTAAAACGGAGTGTAACTGTTTATAATTTTAAAATTTCCATATGTATGTATATTCATATGTATATTTAATAACATGTAATGTATAATGTTTCTCAATTTGTATAAATATGCAACCCCTACTGAAACATACTTGAAAACATGAGAAATCTCAATGTATTCTTCCTGGTAAAACATTTTCTAAATAAATAAATACCAGATTTCTACGAACATCATCTAGCTCCAAGGAGTGGCCCCTTTGCATGTGAGATGGTTACAGTATACCTGCATGATAACTTTGTTCTAGGCCGAAATATTTACGCAATTGTGTACTAGCACATAACAGTGTGTGTAGCCAGCACTGGTGCATAATGCAGGGGAAACCATGTCCAGTATCAAGTGTGGAATCAGAATGGGGTTTCAATTAAGCTGGTTATGTAATTAATAACCATAGAACACATCTATCTAGATTTTGTTTTAAATAAACCACCATCTAATACCATCTGAGTATCGGGTAGCAGGAGTGAATGTAGAAATAGAAGCACTGAGGAGAAGGGTTTACACAGTTGTCTAGATCTACAACATGAACATGATGAATGATTGACAAATTGACAAATAACACTTTCCAGATAATACATGCTGCTCCCTGTGTCACCTATATTGATCTCCCAGCTGAATCATCTAAGAGATCAGTAGCTGGAGAGGCATCAGGATGGGTCCTGATCTCCCCCACAAGGTCTGAATGTAATCCCTTTATTAAAAACAGTCATTAAAAAAATTAAATAACTAAAAAGTAATAATAACAAAATAAAAGTGTGTCAGGGAGGTGTCCAATCCACTAATATTCCAATAGTAGTCATAGAATCACACACACATATTGCTTTCTCCCCCAGTAGCCATTCTGCCAACTACAGTATGTCAAACCATGGGGTACCATTTTTGGGGGGCAAGCACTAGATACTGGATAGACATAGTGTTGAAAGATTTTTGTATCTGAAGTGACTGGAGTGTAAAAAAGTAGGTATTATTTTCCTGGCAAGAGTTGTGCACACTAGTCTACTGGTAAAAAAAACAAGTCACAGATTTGCTCAGTAATGGTTCCTTGGCTGACTTCTCTTCCTTACAGGATTGCCTTAACCTACAATCTCAGGACTACTGGGGCTACCTCCAGGTTTCCCATTTCCTCTCCTCCCACCCATTCAAGCACTTACTTACTAGAGACCTCATGCCTTTCGAGAATCTTTGCTGCCCTGTGACTCCTTCCTCTTCTCCTCTGCCCCACTCCATCTCTAAACTGTATAAGCTCCTAGGAGAGAAGGGGTTCTCTTTGTCACATCACAAGCTTGCCTGGGAGATAGAACTTGGCATATCTATTCTGAACATATCCTGGCTTCAGGCTATCAAAGGCACTCTACACTCCTCTAGGAACACAACTGCGGTTAAAACTAATTACAAGCTTCTCTTCCACTGGTACAGAAACCCGGAGGCTCTTCACACTTTTTATCCATCTACTCCAGCTACTTATTGGCTTTGTGTGACTGATGTCAGTGATATGGCCCATATCTGGTGGTCCTGCCACTTACTCTCAGGCTTCTGGAAGAGTATTATCTTGGATGCTAGCTCTGTTCTTTCTCTGAATCTGCCCTCCGACCCAACTCTCCTTCTCTATGGGACTTGGCAACTTGCTCAAATCCAAGGCCAAGAGGGTTCTAATCACACATCTCTTAAATGCAGCTAGGATGTGCATTCCACTCTGCTAGAAGAGCTCTGCCCCCCACCCCATCCAGATGTGGAGGGCCAAGGTTAATGATATTATGGTCTATGAAAAACTCTCTCATTTACACTCTGGAAGAGGAGATTTGTTTCTTGATGTATGGGGACCATGGCTTACCTCCTCGGTGCCTAAATCTCCTGCTGTTGTACCCTCCTGATAGGTTACAGTGCTTCTTATAAGTCATCTACCTGTGAGTCCCCCCTCACCCTGCTGGGTCTCTTTCTCCCCACCTTGCTTGAAGGCATCCTGTCGTAAACACTCTTACTCGTGTTCAACAGGGAACTACACCAGGGACTGCTCACTCCACCCCTTTCTTCCCCCCTCCCCCCTTCTTTTTTCCCTCTTCAGCCTTCTTTCTTGTTCCTGTTCCTTCCCCTCTGATTCCTCTCTGACTTTCAAGAGTTCAACTCAGGTCTGATTTATGGATCTATGATTTTAACTTTACCAATGCTTCCTTCATGTTAGCACCCTCAGTTGGATCATAACCCTCGAGTAGCACTCCTTTTGCAAACATCAACTTTGCTTATAATTGTCTCATTACCACCTGTTTTGTACCAATATCTCTTCTGTACTCTTTGTTTTCTTATTTTTTGTTCCTTTTTTCGTACTGTTCTTACTCTTCATAATAAACTTTAAAAAAAAAAAAAAAAAAAAAAAAGCAAAAGCAAGTGACCCCTCATTTGATATGGGTGAATGTCTACTTTCCAAGATGGTATGCCATACTGGCCTTTTTTCATATCTGTAATGGTTATGACCATTTTTGTAGGGTAGGACAAAACCTTTTACTTCAAACCAAAATTGGCAAAAAATGACACTTTCCGCTTGGCTAAAAATTTCCACAGAAAATTGCCATTTTCATGCTTTTTTTCGCCTAGCTCATTGCATTGAAATCAATTGGACGAAAAGATTAATACATAAATAATTAAACAAAAATACTTTAAGTGACAAACAGCTGACTAGGAGCCTGATGTGAGCACTGTGACTGAGGCGGACTTCATAGAGAGCAGAAAACATCGAGGATTTTGTTGATGGCTAAGGCAAGACATCACACTCCATCAGTTGTGTACTGTAGAGAGTAAAAACGCACACAGTAGTTGAGTAATGTCCAGCAAATGCACAAGGGGGAGGGGGAAAGATCGAGCAGTGCAGGGACGTGAAAGTAAAGTGGTAGTACAAAAACTGACTGCAGCAATGGTTGATGCAGAATGTGTAATAAATGATGATTCCTCTCCTCTTGGGGTGGATTCAGTTTGTCAAGGTACCATCAATCACATCACGCCAGTCCCCCACCACTACTACCATACCAACATCTGCCAAATTGTAGGTTGTACTTTATTTTTTTATCACTTGACATCATCATCAATATGTTCCATTGTCACCTAAACAGGAAATTCGTGTTGTGGGCAAAGAACACATTTACAAGGTATATGTTGCTGTAGGACTCACAACTTTGACTTTCAGTTATTTAGGCTAAAAGCAGGAAAATTTTACATTGTGGAAAATGAAAAAAACTTTTTTAAAAAAGAGAAAAATCTTCATACGGGAAATTTTTCTCACTTTTCTCCCACCCCTACATTTTAGTATAGGCAGGTCATTTTACAGAACAAAAGTGGCAGGTGTAATTTTGTGCGTCTGGCACCCCCATGTCAACACAACATACCAATGCAATAAAATATTTCTTGGACTGGTATAATTTACTGAACACAGCATAGTTTTCACAGATTTTAGTATCCTTGAAGTGGTAGAAATGTTAAAAAATGTTTTCCCTATGGCACCAAGTTATGGATATATTTGTGTCCATCAGCCAAGGGGTAGGAAGACAAACAACTATATACAGTTTTCCATATATAATTAGAAAGTTACCATTGGAAATCATACCTAAAGAGATGGATAGCAAAAATGCTGAAACTGTGTCTGGCCAGCAGGGTACAGAAAATTCCCCAAGTCCCTGGTACTGAAAGGGTTAAAAGAGCATTCTGAAATTAAAACAGCTAATTTCTAATGTCATTGTGACATAACAGTACTATAGATGCTACTAGGTAACTGACATTAGTTATTGGAATTAAGTGAGGTTTCCAGCATTCCATAATTAGATTAGAGTCATTGTATCATTGTCATCATGTCTCTTATAGCCTAATGTATATAACTATAGGAATCATCAGAAATGAAATTCAAAGCCACAGACATTCATTACTGATTTCTTTCTACCATTTCCATTGTAGAAATGTACAGTATACACTTCCTGACCTTAGAGGACTGCTGACTCATTACCATCCTTATTTCATTTCTTTTAATTAAGTTTTGACCCCAAGGGCAAATGAGAATTTCTGGAAGGGGGAGTGGTTAAAACAATAAGACATGTTTCAGCCATTTGTGTGCAATATATTTTGTTCTGTACTTAATAATTAGTAAATGCATCAGCAAACTGAACAAATTCACAGACAGAAGCCAACACAACTGCCCACGCATCATTCATTTTGCAGCCAACAAGCTGAGGGACTATGCAAAACAGAGGAACATATGTATAATGTTAAAGTAGAGCAAGCCAGCTACACTGTAGATAAATAAAGATTATCATTGATAGGCTTGGTTTATGGAAGAAATAGGGCTATGTGTATTAAAGTGTCAGTAATGTCTATATTTTATAAACACTAATATTGCAGCTATTATAAAATGAAATTAATCAACCCGACTCCCATCTCTCAAACCTTTATGGTTTGAGAGATATAGAAGGTTAAAGTTCCCCTCTCCACTTTCCCTGACGTCAGATGTAAATCTGACAGCAGGAAATTCGAGTCGGCTGACTCAAGGTGGTTCTTCAGCAGAGCCGAAATAGCAAAATGTAAAAAGAAATACTTCTTCAAAACGGTCCACAAGTGTGCCCTCCCACCTTTTCCCTGATGTAATGATTTGTGCCCAAAATCCGACAGAGGATCACAATGAGGGACAATCTTCTCACAATATTAGGAAAAGTCAGCCCTCGCTCATCAAGGAGGACTGGTTTTTCCATTATACTGAATGAGGGAAGATTGTCCCTCGTCAAGCGACCGGACTTCAGATCTGAGGGGAGGTGGCTTCTGAATGGGGAAAGGGGGCTGAAGGGATCATCTTTACCATAACGTTACACTGTAACTAGCACGCTTTGCAGCATATGAAAATTGCACAGCAGTACTATACACATGATCAACATTCTGAGCTATGTGTAATATGAAACTTTACTATCTCTTTTAATGAAAGTAGACCAAACCAACTTTGACACAGGGAACAAATAAAAATCCCATTGATTTAAATGTGATGTATAATGCCTTAACCCTTCGAGTGCCAGAAGGGTATGCAAAGGGTTAAATGCCAGAGAAGTCTTTAACACATTTCTTCACTCCCCTATCATTGAGAGAGAATCAGTAAACTTCTTAATTGAAAAAAAAAAAATTATAGGACTTTTCTTACTGATCTTTTATTCAAAAGTTGTTCTTTCAACATGATAGCAATAGTGCCAATGAATGTCTACATTTCCATTTAACCCTTTGAGTTACAGAGGAGTTGTGCAATGCATTGCCTCACAAAGTGTTACATACCCTCTGATACTCAAAGGGTTAAAATGCACTTTATGACGGCTTGAGAAATTGACCATGGATTTTCAGAGCAGATGATAAGACTAGCACCACCTGGTCACCATAAGAGAATGTTGCAGTTTAACCCTTTAAGGACCAGAGGTGTTTGCAACATTTTTCATCCAGACAACAGGACAAGCCTGTGTTGTCCGTATACATGGTTCTAGGGCTACAGTGTGTCAGAGATGGGAAGTCAGTGTGTTTCAATGGCTCGCATGAGACAAGGCAGGGGAGGCCACTATGTGTGGTTCTATGGGATATGGCTGGCGGTCAGTATGTGTGGTTCTATGGTTATAGTGAGATGAGGTTAGGGGTCAGTATTTATGGTCCTAGTGTGGTGGAAAAAGATGGCGGTAAGTATGTATGGGTTTAGTGCAGTGGAACAAGACTGGGAGTTGCAGTGGAAAAAATGCAAAAACTGTACTTTGTGTGAGAGTTCCCTCAGAACACAAAAATGACTTTTTTCCCTCAGTATTTTCCTTTTGAGCTCTAATCCATTAGTTCCCTCATCTATCTGTCTGAATTACACTGGTCACCTGCCTGGATACATCTGCCTATTGTGTGTCAGTAAACATAAAAGAAAGTTTTACCAGTAGGAATAATTGGCTCTTGAAGAAATGCTCATTCCTGATAATATTATCGCTTAATGTACCTCAGTCTGAGCACACAATTGGAATGGCCACTATGATTCTATTTGTCATGGACTGGTTCCCCTAAAATTAATCTTTAATGATTAGTGGTTACCATGTACATGGAGGCAGACAGGATTTTTTTTGACCAACATAAAATTCAAGAACTCCGATATTCCTGTTTATGTTTTTTGTAAGAAGTATTAGTTTTCTATTAACAAGTTGCTTGCCAGAGATGGTATCCAATGCATTTCAGTGCAATGCAAAGTGTTAATTTACATTAATATGTACTTACCATAAGTAAAAGTACATCATACAGAAATCTAATATATCAATTTATAAATCACTTGTATTGTTCTACTGAGTCCGTTTTAGTCTGCCCTTAGTTCATACTTCCGCACAATGGACAACAACCTCGAACAATCAGAAAGATAAAATCCTGTAGGGAAAGGGATCATATTGTAAAATCACAGTATCTAGCTATAGACCTATAACACACGAGAAACTAGTTGTAGTGAGGTAACATATTTTTATACAGTTCAAGGAGGAGAAAATCCTGAGACCTTTATGAATAGGGTCACCCTTAATTGGCCTGTATTCTCTTTATTAATAAACTACGTATCTACATTTTAAAGCAGGGATAGGCTTTTAACACCATATGATGCTAGAGCTCAGAAACAGGAAAACTGTAGTATTCAATGAGTTAAAAGAACGACTGAAATCAGTGAGAACTGTATTTCTTTTTTATGATGCAGTGGCGTTACCTCAGAATTGCTCCACTTATACCTATGCCCAAAGCAGTAAGCAGCCTTTTGTTTCATGTTTTGTGTCTCTCCAAGCTCTTCCTTAGTTTGTCTTCTGCTTTCTCTCTCTGTTGGGTTTGGGTTTAACTCTTAGTGCCAGGGAGGAATCCAATGCATTGGCTTACTGCCCTTTTAAGGTAACACAAATATTAAAAATGTAAAAAAAGATTCATATAAATGTAAATAGTATACACTTACAGCTAGCATTTGTAAAATTATTCACATTAATATTGTTTGTGCTGTTTGTATTGATAGATAATATTTAAAATCAAATAAGTGATTATAATTAGAGTCTACTGCTCTTGTAGTCAGAAATACTGTGATCTTGTACACAGCCCATTCATGCATAATCCTGCATAAACAATGGGAGCCCTGGAAAAGACAGGAATGTCTGTTTGCCCAGAGCATGTGTAACACTAGAATTTAGGCCTCAGAAAACAGAGCATTCTTACAGATGTGTGCAAATGGAAACACCAGAGGGAAACATAAGCAGATAGAAACACCATGATGGAAACTGATAGACTAATAAAATTGGGATGGCAAGCATTTGGAAAACGTATAGGGCTGCATTTCCCAATAGTCAAACTAGGCAGCTGCTTAGAACTCCAAATGTTGAGGGGCATCTCTGATGTGCTGGCCATACCAATATTCTGAATTGTAGGTATGGTCAGAGCAATCTCAATTAATCTGCACCACTTTTATACCTACTAACAGGCTATTAGACAATCCCTTGCAAAGTGTTTCAGAGCAATGCATTGGAGTTCTCTCTAGCAATAAAGGGGTTATATGGTATTTTATGTACCAGTAAACAGTGGATGGGACTGGTAGCAGGGTCATGTGAGAGTGGGGCTGTGGCAGTGGGTGGAGCTAAGGCTCCTAGACTGCTTTGCCTAGGGGCACCTGGGATGTAATTCTGGCCCTGAAACCTTAGTAATACTATATTTAAAGGGATAGTAATGTTTCATAATAAAAGCAGCTCTAATTAATCATCATAGTATTTGGACTTTGGAGAGTGTTATTTCAACTCTGTCAGAGTTGTAGTTCAAGAGTAATTCAATGACAAAGTGTCCCCCTCCTGCCCCTTTTACTGATGTAACACTGTTCAGCCACAGTAGAAGGGAGGTGCCCAGGTAGATTGCAGAGAGGGACAATCTTCAGTTAAGATAAGGGAAAACCCTGAAAAGCTTATCAAGGGGGGCAGGGCTTTCATTGTTCTCACTGTAAGAAGATTGTCCCCTGCTGTTATCTGTCTGGACTTACAACTAGATTCCACATCTGAGAAGAGATGGCTTACACTAGGTAAAAGGGGCAGGAATGGTAACTTTGCTTGTGAATATCTCTTAAACCATAAAGGTTTGAGAGATAAGACATATCATTCTTCATGTTTTTTTAATACCTACAAAATAAAATAAAGTTAAAACGAAGTATTACTATCCCTTTAAGACAAATCTGCCACCTTGACACAAGCAAACAAATTTTGACCAGTGTACTCAATTCTTATGCATAGCTGTGAAACATGTATACGGAATGCCTAAAAAGTTGCATTTTGATAATAACAAAATGATACCAAAAATGTGCATGGATTAATCAGTAAATAAAGATTTATGACATCATTTAAAGTGCCTAAAATGAAAATGGGTAGGTCATATAGCAAGAAGACCTGATGTTAGTTGGACCAAGCGAATTTTGGAATAGATTTGATACTAAATGCCCAGGAAGAAGACCAAAGACAAGAAGGGATTGGTGAGGTTACCACATTTTTGGTGCACAGTAATAACAGAATGCACAAAACCAAAATTGTTGAAAACTTGTCGATCCTACATTATGCAGTGGATCAACAAAGACTGAAGATAATGTTGATAGATAGATAGATAGATAGATAGATAGATAGATAGATAGATAGATAGATATAGCAAGATGGTCAGGATGCACTGTCATCTAAAAGGATAAATACCTGGGGGCAGTCAGTTAGGCCAAAACAGGTATAGGAAAAAACTGCAGCACTCACAGGATATGTGAAAAAGATGCAAAATCTAAATTTTATTATCAATGTTTCAGCCAGGCAAGCTGACATTCCTCAAGACAAAGAGTTTCAGTGCAAAATGTGTATATATCTTCCCAGAAGACAGGCTTATCAAAACAGCCTCCCTTTGCCTTGATAACAGCCTTACAAGCATGAGGCATTCTGATAAGCAGTTTCAGCAGAAAATCACCTTAAAGGGATAGTAATACTTAAAATGAAAAAAAAAGTATGTTGTAGGGTTTATCCCCCTGAATAAAACAAGAGTACGCCCATTGCTGAAAGGTGTTTCATTCAAAAGTTATTAATTTTGAATTTTTTAGGGGCAGTATCACAGTGGCCTGAAATTGTACAGCGGCGCTGTTGCTACACAATCCTATGGACAGCTCTGGTCCCGGGGCCATAAATCTCCATTGGATGGTGTAGCAAAAACACCTTTCAGCAGTGGGCGTACTCCTGTTTTACTCAGGGGAATAAACCCTACAACATATTTTTTTTTTTACATTTTAAGTATTTCTATCCCTTTAAGTCTTCCCAGCTCTTCTGCAGCATTTCCCAGAGAGCTAGGGAACTTGTGGGTAGCTTTGTTTTGAATCTTCTGTCCAGTTCATGCGATAAAGTCCTGTTGAATGAGTTCTGGAGACTGGGCAGGCTAGCTCTTTAAAAACAAAGACAAAAAACAGCACAAAAAGTTCCTCTAAGTGTAGTATCTTCTAGGCTAGCTCTTTAGACTGAGTTGTCCTTCATTTTCCTTCTTTGAAAGTTAATTCTTTAACAGCTTGGAGGTGTTTTTCAGGTATTATATTGTTGAATAATGGAGGACTACTCAGCTATCTGTAATCCTCATGTAATGGCATGCATCTGAAGTATGCTATCATAACCATGCCAGTTGGCATTAGACTTGGCAAGGATCATCAACTGTCACCAGCAAAGCAACCCCAGATCTTGACCCTGGGAACCACACATGCAGAATTCATGCACTCACTCGCTTTTCTCCTTGCAATATAGCAAATACTCGGAGGCTTGGCACAAATATTTAAATGTTGACTCATCTTCGAGTAATTATTACATTTAGGCCAGCTTCCTGCAATCTCCTCTGAACAGGTAGCGTTCAAACATCTGTACTTCTACTAGCATTTTGTTGAGCTTGTATTTCAAGGGCAGTTAATCACTGGTTGTGCAGACATGTCACAGCATGGTTGAAGCAGGATACATGTACCATATCTGTTATTCTCAATGCAGCTATTATATTGGAGCCAATGTCATAAGGCACAAAGCCAGGTTACAATCAATTCATCTAGAACCTGCTGCATTTTCTTTAACACATCTACAGCTTTGTGGAATGCTCTCTCAAAGCTCTGTATAAATAAAGTGTCATTCCAATGGTAAGGGCAGCCCTGCTGTTGGGCTTTACTACTAATTCTAAAGGCAATACTATCAGTGACCTGCTTCTGCATGCTGCTGCCCTCTGATAGAAACAATACTCATTTAGCAATGATAGTCATACTAGTTGTACTCTAGCCACTTGTCCACATATCTGTGGTCAGGTAAAAATTCTTGTTGTATGATGTTTCTAGCTTTTTAACAACAGTAATCACCTGCTTGCAGAACTCTGACACAGACAATAACGGTGTCTTCAGATATGCCAGCGGGATGCAAGAGATATCATCAATTCTTTAAAACTTCTCTTTTCTACAAAAGAATAGCACAGAATGTCAAATGCAAAAAGGTTGGGAGTTTACTATTACACAGGCATACTTTTTGATTAATTTATTATTCTTGGTGCATTGTTTTACTTTTTTCTAAGAAAATATTGAAATGTATCACCTTTACATCACTGTGGTGAGTTCTTTATTGCAAAAGTACATTGAATCCCATCTTCAAAGAACACAGCAAGTGCGGGTTGGCAGCACACAGAAGAAGAACTATGCTTTGACTAGTGGAGGTGGAGGTGATGATAATGGGTGTTTGGCCTCTTCTTGTCACCTCCAACTAGCTAACTCAGTCATCCTCCTCCATTTCCATTTGCAAAACAGTGGTTGAAGACATAGGTGTTATTGTTACAGAGGAATATATTTTTATGCTGTCCAAGACATCTACAACACTATTAGTGTATCCCCCTTGCTCATATGCATTTTTTGCATTGCAGTTACTGCTGCTAGTCATTGAATTTCTGATGTGCTGCTGATGGGTTTACTCTTGAAATGTCTCAATCTATTTGGCAACTATCAGAAGGGTGAGATCAGAATGTCACCTGCATCAAAGTGGCAACATTATCATGTTGCACACTTAAGGGTAGCTAAAATAGAGGGTGACATTTCAGTACGTTGCAAAGGGGGTTGCCCATAAAAAGGACTGTATTCAAGAAGATAACTCCAGCAGGACGCAGAAGCACACTTAACCCTTTATGTGTCAGAGAGGAATACAATGCATTGGAATGCAATGCGTTGGATACTTCTCTGGCACACAAGGTGTTAAGCGTGCAACATCATAATGTCGCCCTTTTGAATGCCGCTGGGGTTATCTTGTTGAAGACGACCCTTTTTATGATAAAGCTGAAAATAAATTTGTCCATCAACTTCTTCTTTTGTCAAATATCTTTTCTGTTAACGGAAGGAAGAAGAATATCCATTTGTAGCCAATTAAATTCTACCTTATCTCAAGAACACATTAAGTATAGCTACATCCAAATCCATTTCATATACACCATATACTTATTTTCCCATCCTCTCCAACCTAGTTCCAGACATAAGTTCCTGTGCAATTGCAGAGGAAATTCCTGCAATTATAGACTGCTATCTAGCAACAGAACACAGCTAATGTACAAATGTTCCGCACAGGAGAAACTGCACAAATGTAAAATACATCTTCTGTTGAAATCTTATCAAACCCTTTAAACTTTTACTTACAGTGAGAAGCCCGAGTTCAGTTTCTGCTGTGATTATATAATGGCCATAGAGTTAGTGATATACGGTATCCTATTCTAAGGTCACCCTCTAATGTGCAACATCAGAATGTCGCCTTTTTGATACAGGAGACCTTCTGATGTCACCCTTTTGAGGCAGGAGGCATTATGATCTCTCCCTTTTGATGGCTGCCAAATAGAGGGATACTTTTCAAAAGGATACCCTGCTGTCTCCTAATTAGAACTGTGACTGTGCTTCTGGTAGGATTTAAATTAGGATGCACCTAAATATGACCTGCTTTTCTCATGCTTTCATATTTATTACAGAGATAACAAAAACCAACATGATTAGCACTGGATTGCATAAAACTTTAGATCCTATACCTTTTCCCATTCCTCCACATTTCCTAATGCTTATGCATTTGGTTTATCTCTCCTGGAGAATAAACCTTGGTGCAGATTTGTGTTTCATTTGCAAAAAAAGCATACTTTACCTTGAATACTGCTAGTAATATCACTAATGAAGATACTGAAGACAACAGGCCCTAGCATTGACCACTGTTTCCTGTCCTTCACACAATGATTTATCTTATCTTTGTCCAGCTCAGTCCTCAAACTGAAATTGGAGAAAAATGGCACTTTCCGCTGATTTTCTGCTTTATTTGCAAAGCTCATTCCATTGAAATCAATGGGAACATCGAAGTTACACAGAACACATAGCAAATATAATTTTATTTCCCAAAGGCATAGTATAAAAGGGGCATGAGGGTGCCTTTGTTGGTGGGGTGTGGGGAAAGAATCAGTTGAACAGGGGATGATTTTTGGGGGGTTGTTTACTGGGATTGAGGAGCAGTTAATAAAAATTAAATCCTAAATAAAATAAAATAGAAACCATAAGACATGGTATAAAGGGGTCTGAGGAGGGTGCCTGTGTTGGTGAATGAATGAATCATTTGAACAGGGAATTTGTTTGGGGGGGTTTCTTGACAGCTATTGGGGGACAGTTAATAAAAATAAATAAAATAAGAAATTTGTATTAAAATGATAGAGATAGGAATCCCCTGACATAAGCTGCCACTGGGGTGGACTGATACTTGACTTGAAAGAGAATTTTGTAGAGGATGATTTGTTAGATTTGTTGTAAGAGGCCTTTGTAGGACTTAGACTTATTAGAGGCCCAAGCCATGAAGAAACATTGATTTGTAGGACTTAAGCTTGTTTGACACAAGCCCTAAGGAAACATTGATGTGTAGGACTTACTCTGGTTAGAAACAACCCCCCCCCCCAAAAAAAAAAAAAATTGTTTATTTTTCTGTAGGACTAGTTTTTGTTTTTTTGGTTTTTTTTTGTCCAGTGACCACTGTCAAATGTCCTCCTGAGTCCTGAGTTGCAGCTGCTGTTCATACTGTTGCTACTGAGTTGTTTAAGCAGCAGGATGATAGTCAGCTGAAATGGAATTGGATTAACAATAGCAGTAACATGGGTGATGGATGATGAAGGTTACACTTGCCGCCCACAACTAGCTTCAGTGATGCGTCTGAGGCAGTAGCAGCACAATAAGTAGCCCCCAGTCTATGTGGATAAAAGAACAAGTTGGCCATTAAATCTTCAAAGAGCTGAGCTAAGAACAAGAGGTCACCCATTAAGACTTGAGGAAAGGCGCTTTTGACTAAAACATAGGCAGGGATTCTTTACAGTAAGGGTGGTAAGGCTATGGAATTCTTTGCCTCGGGATGTTGTGCTTGCAGATAATGCAACTGCATTCAAAAATGCAATGGATGCCTATCTAGCACAGAACAATATTGACAATTATGACAGATGGCTACAAAGCAAAAAGGATATTGATCCGGGGAACTATTTGACTACCAGTTGGAGTCAGGAAGGAATAGCCCCCCCCCACACACACACACACACATACCTTGGGACTACATTGGAAATTGCTCCAGAGGGCTTTTTTGTTGCCTTCCTCTGGATCAACAGGGGTGTTACTGGCGTGGGCTGGACTTAATGGACGCATGTCTTTTTTCAGCCTTATCTACTATGTTACTATGTTCTCTACCTGCCCCTCCTACAAAATCGTCACGGGTGTGTTATTATTAGAATATATTTTTTCCCTTGAGAGCAGGAACAGCAGGTCTTATCAGCAACTGCAGTGTGCACAGTGTTTGTGTGGTAAATAACATCTGGGGGCACAACTGTATCCAAACAACATGACACCTGAAACCAAGTACTACCGCTGTCACTGTACCCCTTTTCCAGACACGCTAAGGACACATGACAACTTGCTGACATTTTAATAGTAATGATGAACCCTCCCTGCCAACATCTTAGCATATTCTGCAGGATGGAATCTCCTCAGATACCGCTTGATGCACTGATTGCGATTCTCCTCCATGACACTTGTATGTGTGATCAGTGCACCACACAGTGTGCAATGGGTAGAGATGAACTGCCACATCCTAACATCAACAGAGTGGCTATCATTTGGCGGGAATTGGCAGAAGATGTAATTGTTATCCTAGAAGGTGATGGCGAGCTAGTTGTTTCGCACATCATGGAACTTCCAGTCTCTGCTTCGGTTGTTCTATTCCTCCTCCTCTTTGATCTCCACCTCTCCTCTTGTTGTCTTTCTGGAGATTCAGGGACAGCAAAAGCAGTGCTTGAATTCTGTGGTAGGTGTTTGTCTTTAACATGTTTGATGTAAATGTCATGGTGTCTTGTTTCATGTGTGATATCAGGGCGCTTGTGCCAAGGTGTGTTCCCTCCTTTCCTCTTCTCACTGACTTGTAGACTTGTGCAAATTCATTCGGAGACATTCAGATTTCGTTGAAAATGGGGTCATTCGGGAGACATTCGGCCAATCCGAACCTAAAGGGTCATTCAGAAAAAATGATCCGACTCTGAACAGCCCAGGACCGAAATTTGACTAAACTTTCGGAGGTTTGGCAATCGACACATTTCCAAAAGTTTTGACTACTTTTGACCAGGACTTTTTTGTACTTCCTGTGCGCACTCAATTATTTTCCCTCCACAATTTTCCCTCCATGTCTCTAGTCCAATTCCATTCTCCATTTCATGCACTACTTCCCTCTTTTGTCTGTATTCGAATAGCCTTCTTCGTTTCATGATGGGGGTTGGACTAATGACACAGTCACACAGACAGACAGCCTGCATTTCCTCATTGCGTTGTTGGAGCTCAGAGAGAGAAGAAGAGTAGTGTTGAGCGAGCGTGCTCGGCCGATGCTCGGATCAGCTCGAGCATCGCTCTGCTCGGCACATGGCGGTACTCGTCGAGTACCGCCATGTGCTCGCCCGCCATGTTCGGGTGGCGGGGATCTGTGCCGGAAGAGGCACAGATCTGAAGACGCTCCGCTGGACCACCAGGGACTGGAGGTACTGGGCATTGCGGAGATGAAGGGGGCATTGCGGAGATGAAGGGGGACATTGTGGAAGAGGGGCATAGACTCTATGCCCCTCTTCCACAATGTCCCCCTTCATCTCCGCTATGCCATAGAGGAGATGAAGGGGGACATTGTGGAAGAGGGGCATAGCGGAGATGAAGGGGCACATTGTGGAAGAGGGGCGTAGCGGAGATGAAGGGGGACATTGTGGAAGAGGGGCATAGCGGAGATGAAGGGGGCATAGCGGAGATGAAGGGGGACATTGCGGAGATGAAGGGGGCATTCGGAGATGAAGGGGGCATAGCGGAGATGAAGGGGGGCATTGACCAGGCACCCTCCCCTCATCAGAGCAGGGGGTGCCTGGTGTAATGCTCGTGTCGCCCCATTATACGCAATGGGGCTCGGGTGCTCGGCCGAGCACTCGAGCCTCAGGGGGTGCTCGGTCAGAGCACCCGAGCACCCGAGCATCGGGGTGCTCGCTCAACACTAAAGAAGAGATTAGAGAGTGTCCAGTTGTTGTGTAGGCAGGCACGTAGCATTAGGCTAGGCATAGGTAGGCAGCCAGCATTAGTTCCAGTTATTGCCACTGCAAGAGCGAGTAATATTTGTTCCTGTGCAAAATATAAAAAAAATATTAGGTATTTGTTCGAATACAGGACCGGCCCTTACATGGGTCCCAGTGGGTCCATGGACCCAGGCGGCACTTTGACAGGGGCGGCAATTTGCAGTCCCATGGCAGGTTTATTTTGTGCTCTTCCGCCAGTTCTGTGTTGCAGGGTGTCCCATCAGTGTGACTGTCAGCAGCCGGGCAGCCCTATGCTCACTCAGTGGCGATGCCTGCTGGCTGCTTCAGTGACGTGAATTATGTGATAGTGAAACATTATGCCTATTTTGTATTGTGTATCGCCCACCTAAAGTCAAGACTTGAGTAAATAGGTCTACCATCCCAGATTTGCTAGAGAGGTTTTACAAATACAGGAGGGTGCCCCCTGTACAAAATGAGTCTAAACATTTGGGATCCCTAGTATGAGTGCACAACAGTGCATGATGTGTCCTGAACAGGATTGCTGTGAGGTGTCTCCACCCGGAAGGTGCTGGCTGGGCTGAGCTTCAACAATGTGACGAGAGACCAACTAAGAGCACAGTGCCAGACTTAATCTGCAGCCATTGCATCACCCCCTCCTACTCTCCGGGTCCCGCTGACTGGCGATAACAGGTGAGTCACTAAGAGATCTAAAGCCTTTCTGGAAGTCCTTTCACTTTGATAAGGGCTAGGTATTACTTGGGGGAGTTGCCTCGTGTGTAAATAATTTCTAGGTGGGAGATGAATGTGCATCACTTATGTGTTTCCTAACAGTAGTTAGAATGCAACTCCCATCATCCCCTGATTATGACATTGGGAAATGCCCAGCAATTACCGTAGAGCCCTGTATTGCACACTCACGGAAAACGGTGATATTGCTATACTAAGACAATGCTGTGGACCCCTCTTCAGTATAGATGTCAAGCATTTTTTTTTTAATTTCTCTCCTGTGTTGCAGTTCGTTCACAACAGAATGTCTCAATTTTTCTTTTTAACACATTACATCTATCACATTACAATCATTGATGTTTATTCTTGATGTAGTATGAAACACTACAATGTATATACACATAGACTTATCTGATATGAGGGGAAATCAGGATAGGAAAACGAGAGAGAGGAATTTGGGTACTAAAGAGGGACAGTAGTGTGGGAGGCTGGTACCAGAAAATGAAACCTTAATCTTTATCCATGTACTAACATAGAATGTGACATGTAGTTTGTCCATGTTCGAGTCGACCACTTATGTTGAGTAGGATGTGACAGGCATGGGTTTTCGATGTTCGAGCATATGCTAATTTGAATGACAGGCATGGGTTTTCGATGTTCGAGCATATGCTATATTGAAGGACAGGCATGGGGTTTCGATGTTCGAACATGCTAAATTGAATGACAGGCATGGGTTCTCGATGTTCTACGTTTGCATTGTGACTGGCATCCCATGCTGGAGTAGAGGTGACATGCACAGACTGGCAATGTACGACAATGTCCGTTTTTGGGATGGATCTTTTTCTAAATGCACACCCTGTCTGCAAAAAATGATAGCAGCGTGCACGGAGGCGCACTGCTATAATTTAACCCATGTTAAATTCGGCCGAATAATTCGGAATGGATCAGAATT
Organism: Rhinophrynus dorsalis; assembly: GCA_037306005.1. NCBI lineage: Eukaryota > Metazoa > Chordata > Amphibia > Anura > Rhinophrynidae > Rhinophrynus > Rhinophrynus dorsalis. The sequence continues at coordinate 641,651,331 of CM074718.1, read as the reverse complement.
TCGTTCGAATCGAATAGGCCGGTCCAAAATTAGGATCATCCGAATTAGAAAAAAAAAATTTGTCTTGATTCGAATTTTACCAAAAATTTTGCCCGTGCACAAGTCTACTGACTTGTCACAAATTGTGCACAGTGACATTGCTGATGACTGCACTGTGCCTGCCCCAACAGAAAAATAGTCCCACACCCATGATGACTTCTGGGGGAAGGGAACAGATTGAGAAGAATGGTCTATTTCTTCTTGTCCTCCACATTCCCCTTCATTGTCTGTGGCAGTGGATAATGTTGCTGCTGTTGCTGCTACTGCCTTAGATTCAGCACTGCAACTAGGACCAGGAGTATTGCTACCTCTGGCAACTGGAACCTGTCCTAGTCCCGCATCACTTGTTGACCCCATTCCCACTGTGTCCACAGTGGTCTGTGGCACACTAACTTGCTCTTCATCATCCTACTGCTCTTGTATCTCAGCAGCAGCAGGAATTAGAGCAGCTGCAAATTCGTCTAATTCCAAATGTCATTGCTAATGGTGGTGGTGATGCCTATCCCTGTCTCCCATTCCTTCTCAGTTTCTGCTAAAAAGGCCATCAATGTCTCTTCTACCCCAGCTTCTCCAGCATCATCATCACCACCACCACTAGTCCCTACATGCTGTTGTTGCTGCTGCTCTATTCCAGACATCTCACATCTCACTACTGCTTGGAGGAGGTGATGAGCAATGTGACAGAGGGTCCCCTAATGTTACACTTGCCATTTCCTTTTGACCTGAAGAAGAAGGCAGACTAGCACTAGCAGCAGTAGCAGCTGGCACAGGCAGCTGATCTGTGCTCCTGCTGGTGGTTTTAATTCTGAGCCTGCTCTCCTCCCTCAACACCAGTTCTGGCCTCTTCAGGTTCATGTTCCACCTGGTCATTGTAGTGAAAGGAAAGTGAGGACTCCCATTCCCAGGGTCAGAAGAATGGTGTGGGCTCCTTTGACCGCTAGTCTGGATGCTCTCTAATGTTTCCCTTACAATTCTGGCTGCTACTACTACTAACACCAACCACATCAAGTTCAGCCGCAGAGTCTTCCTCCTCAGTCTCACAGTCACTAGTAATATGAGGATATTGTTGATTACCCCCTCCTTCACTCCTAACGCTACCAAGCTGCAGGACCTTAGTAGCAGTAGTACTAGCACTGGCAGGACTGCTTGGGAATGGCAAGTGTGATTTAGGATCCTTTCCTGTCACACTTGCCATCATTTTCTCCTCCACCCCGAGTACTACAAGAAACACTAGCAGCAGGCAAAGTATTGGTGGCAGCAGGTTCAGCATAGCAGCAGGTTCAGCACTGGCAGAAGGTTCAGCACTAGTGGCTGCATGTACAGCAATGGGGGCACTGGCAGAAGGGGTAGCACGTATGGCAGCAGGTACAACACTAGTTGCTGCAGGTACAGCAATGGTGGCACTGGCAGCAGGGGCAGCACGTCTGGCATCAGGTACAACACAAGTGGCTGCAGGTACAGCAAAGGTGGCATTGGCAGCAGGGGCAGCATGTACAACACTAGTGGCAGCACATCTGGCAGCAGGTATAACACTAGTGGCTGCAGGTACGGCAGTAGTGGCCCTGGCAGCAGGGGCAGCACATCTTGCAGCAGGCACATTCAGCTGACCTGTCCTGCTCTCATTAGTACTACCCTTTTCTCCCTCCCTTCCCATTCCATTTTCTCCCTTCCTTCCCATTCCCTCTTCTCCCTCTCTACTCATTAAATTCCCCAAGATCCCTTGGGGTGATTTAGGGGGACTGAACAGCATTGGTTCAGTACTGCTAGTCACTTCCTCCTCCTCCTCAGTCTCAGTGGACACATATTAAGGGTCCTTTCAGTTCCTCTTTTTGCTGCTCATAATGATAAGAGTCACTATGAGCCTCTCCTGCCTCAATTTTTGCTAAATATCACAGCAGAACAGCACAGCATGTCTATCTTGCTCTGTAGCTGCTTCTATTGTGTCTGCCTTCAGCGAAAATGTCATGTTTTTATCATGTGAAAACAACATAAATCAATGGGCGAAAATGTTCTAGCCATTGATAAAATGGTGAAAGATTTTGGCCAATGGATGAAAGATGTGAAAATTTTAAGCACTAGTTTTAAAGCAGATTTTCCCATGAAAAAGTGGATAACTACGTGGTTTTTGCAAAATTTCTTGCGTGAAAACGGCGACAACTTTCGCCCATCCCTACATTTAAGTAACATAATCAAAAGTTCAACCAGATTTGTTTGCCAAGATATTCCTATTGTAAAGTCATGCTGACATGGACCTTGAATGTTATTTGCGTTTAGATATGAAACAATTCTTTCTTTCAATAGCATTCCATTATCTTTCCAAGAACTGATGTCAGACTTACTTACTTGTAATTGCCAGCATCCTACCTACTGCTCTTTTACAGCCTGGGGTATGACTTGTATATTATGAACTGCAAGATGAGATGACTAGTACTATAAGATGTGAAAGCAGTAACAATTAATTTGTGAAATACTGAAGTTTAATATTTTTATTAGGTTAGGTTAATTACGATAATGTGCACTACTGAATGTAAAAGGCATGTTCCTCATTTATATACAGAATGCCTGCCAATATATTGCAAAAAAACTGTAATTATTTGGAATTTCATATTTTAAAGGGGATGGGCAATTTTTATATGACTCAAACAAAATCTTTTTATTTAGGGATGGGCACAGTTCAGCATGATTCATATATGTTCTGAAATCTGCATAACACGCATTTTACTAATACAGAAGGAAAACAACTTATTGCTAATTTTTTCACACAGAGATGGGTCATCAGCCATAGACACTTTAACCATTTTTATGACAGAGAGATATCCAACATTTTGCAATGTGGATACCTGACTGTCTCGCAATGAGTTAAGAGCACACCAAGAACCATAAGAAAGATGTGCAATTCTGGAGCAAACAAATTGCATCAGAAGGGACAAATAAATTCCATAAATTCCCACTGACTTAAGTAGGTCTTTTAACATCTTGAATGCTAGAGAGGTCTACAATGCATTGTAAAGAAGTACGTGTGCACTTTAATTTATTGGAATGGTCGTATCTCCCCTATGGTACACTTGGTTTGCTACATACATAAGGATTATGGAAAAAGAAACAAGATGAACAATCCTGTATCATACCAATTGCAGTATAGGGAACAGTCAAAATTCCCTAAATGTACATTATTTTAAAGGGATAGTAATGTTTAAATAAAAAAGCAGCTCATATTAATCTTCATAGTATTTGGGCCATGGAAAGTGTTATTTCAATACTATAAGAGTTGTAGTTCAATAGTAATTGAAAGATAAATTATCCCCCCTCCCGCCCCTTTTACTAATGTAACACTGCTCACCTCAGAACAGCAAGACTGTCAGGATGGATCTCAGAGAGGGACAATCTTCAGTGAGCATAAGGGAAAAACCTGAAAACATGTCAAGGGGGCAGGGTTTTCCTTATACTCACGGTAAGAATATTGTCCCTTGTTGCGACCTGTCCGGTCAAAAGACCAATTCCACATCTGAGGGGAGGTGGCTTACACTAGATAAAAGCGGCAGGAGGGAGATACTTTATCATCAAATTACTCTTGAACTATAACTCTGAAAGTATTGAAATAACACTCTCCACAGGCCAAATACTATGAAGATTAATTGGAGCTGCTGTTTTTGTGAAACATTACTATCCCTTTAAAAGCCCTACTTAAATCAACACTAATTATTATTTTTGTCCTATAGTGCTGTTAATTTGCTTTATAATTGATAATATTGCTTTTTTCCATGTTCACACACTGTAATTACTGGAGAGAGATGCAGCTGTGGTACTGATATTACATATTAGGGATTACATTCTAGATGTAGTTATAGTTGACATATATTGAAAATGACCCCACAGGCACATGTTTAACCCTCTAAATTCCACAGGCATCTACAAAGCATTGGCGCAAAAACATTGCATGTAAAACATTACTACTTGCAGTATTTGTGCAATTTTGAAACAAAAGCTACAAATTTGTAGGTGTCTTAAACTGCAGGTTGGGTGTCTATATAGCTAACAGCATGAGATCCTGGTCCTGGGACTGGCAGGTGGCGTTTCAGCAGAGCTGAAATAGTGATATCGAAAAAGAAATACTTAATTGGAACGGTCTACAAAGTGTGCTTGCAAACCAGGCATACTTTGTAGACCATTCCAAAGAAGCAATACTTTTTAGGTTGTGATATTTTGGTTCTGCTGAAGAGCCACCATCGGTCACAAGACCAGAATCTCCTGCTGTCAGCTATACAGCTGACATCTGTGAAAGGGGAGGGAGGGCAAAACTTTATCATATATCTCTCAAGCTATAAAGGTTTGAGAGTCCAGACTAACCTCAATTAATTTATTTTTTAAATATCTACAATATAACAATTGGTGAAAAACAGACATTACTATCCCTTTAAATTAGGATTTTACACCCTTGAATGCTAAAGAGGTCTCGTTTTTCTCTTTGAGTGACAGAGGTGTGTGCAATATATTGCGGATATCTCTGGTTCTCAAAGCGTTAAATAGTTGGGGATTTTGGGAAATGTTTATTTGTCCCTTATACTGCAGTTGGTTTTCTCCAAAATGCCTCCACTTTTTCTTTATATATAAGACACAGCGATTCCAAAACCATACATGTTTTGTTAAACATTGCTCCTTTAATGTGACACCATGATCACATGAAGCATCTTCAATGGAGCTGCTGTGATGTGGCTCTAATGAAAGCACCCAAGTCACTTTTTCCAGCAGTTTTCTGCATTCCCCTTGTAATCCAGTTGTTGGGGGAAAGTGACAGATTTGCCCCATTAACATCAGCAATGTGCCATTTGTAGGCACAAAAAAATAGAAATGAATCCAATGGCAAGCTATCTGCACCATATGAAAAAATAATACATTTCATTTGATTTATATGGCTCTTGAGTATTAAATGGGTTAAATAGAATTTGGGGCATCTATATTTGTCTCTTATTGTTCTGGTGGTTTGCCCCAGAATTGGTCCTCAATTTTTATGATTTTTTGATATTGGCAATTGTAATGAGCATCACAACTTTCGATAAAGCTTGTGTGAACCATCTACATATTAACCTCAGAAACTAGAATGTGTTATGCATTGAATGCAGTCAAGTTGCATCATGATGCTTTGAGCTGCATTCATACAAGTTTGGACTTGTCACTGCAGCAGTGATCACATGTATGGAGCCACCAGGTTATGGATGGAATTGACTGTTCTGGTCCTGGAGCAGAAAGAGCCTCCCCATCATGATCACAGCACACCTAGGGCTAGTGATCATTAACACATGACATGCTAGGAGCTTCATTCTGTGGAATTGTGTGACTGTCCTCAATTCATTTGGCGTTAAGGTGTTAAATATTATCTACTTAAAGCTATCATCTACAACAACATATCTAATTATGTTAGATACCTAAGATATAATTGTATATGTTACAGTTAAATGGGGAATCTGGTATTTCATGAAATTAGGGTTCTTTTAAGGGCTGCATGAAGAGTTCAACTGGACTGGGCACTGTGTAACAGAGGTCTCCATCCAGTGCATAGATGTTGGAGATCTCACATTTCCACAGGGTTAAAAGTAGATTTTGTGGGAATTCCCATAAAAACACTGCTGTCATCTTTCTATATGGATGGAGTGAGTGTGTGTGTGTTAAGTTTGTGTGTATGTGTATGTATGTTTGTCTCTGTGTGTCTGTGTGTATGTGTGTGTGGGTGTTAGTTTGTGTGTATGTGTGTGCATGTGTGTACATGTGTGTACGTGCATGCAGTCATAGTGACACATGTATGTGTGATGATCATACCTGGGAACTCTCCGGATTTGGCCCGGAGACTCCGGTTCTGACAGAGCTTTACCGGGTCTCCGGGGCAGAGGCAGATTCCTCCGGATGTGGAGAGTTTCTATTGAAACTCTGCCACATCTGCTTTTTCTCCCGTTGTGCCTCCGTCCCCAGCCTTCTGTGTGACACATTTAACCCTCTGAGTGCCAGAGTGGTACGGAATGCATTGCTTTGCAATGCATTCCGTACCACTCTGGCACTCAAATGGTTAAATCCCCCCAACACTCGAGTTAAGCCCCGCCCCTTTTTGACATGATTAGCGTCATTTTTGTTACCCCCTGCTGAACAGAGGACTACCCTCCAGGTAGCCCTCAACTGAAAGTTCCCAGGTATGGTGATGATGCATGCATGATGACATGTATGCATGATAACTTGGCTGTGGGTGCAGGAAAGAGAGCGTTGACATCAATGGGCATAACCTTCTGCTCATAAGATTTGCTTGATTTTCCGTCCAACAGAAACTTTCACAGAAATGAGAAAGCTTTCTTCATTTTGTGGAGAAATCTACAGGAAGGAAAATTAACTATTCATCCATCCATAGTTAATACCCCCATTTAACTCAATGGGAGTTTCCATTTACTTTTTATGTTAGAATTAGTGTTGAGCGAGCACCACGATGCTCGGGTGCTCGGGTGCTCTGACCGAGCACCCCCTGAGGCTCGAGTGCTCGGCCGAGCACCCGAGCCCCATTGGAATGAATGGGGCAACACCAGGCACCCCCTGCTCTGATGAGGGGAGGGTGCCTGGTCAATGCCCCCTTCATCTCCGCTATGCCCCCTTCATCTCAGAATGCCCCCTTCAGCTCCGCAATGTCCCCCTTCAGCTCCGCTATGCCCGTCTTCCACAATGTGCCCCTTCATCTCCGCTATGCCCCTCTTCCACAATGTGCCCCTTCATCTCCGCTATGCCCCTCTTCCACAATGTCCCCCTTCATCTCCTCTATGGCATAGAGGAGATGAAGGGGGACATTGTGGAAGAGGGGCATAGCGGAGATGAAGGGGCACATTGTGGAAGAGGGGCATAGCGGAGATGAAGGGGCACATTGTGGAAGACGGGCATAGCGGAGATGAAGGGGGACATTGTGGAAGAGGGGCATAGAGTCTATGCCCCTCTTCCACAATGTCCCCCTTCATCTCCGCAATGCCCCCTTCATCTCCGCAATGCCCCCGTACCTCCAGTCCCTGGTGGTCCAGCGGAGCTTCTTCGGATCTGTGCCTCTTCCGGCACAGATCCCCGCCACCCGAACATGTCGGGCGAGCACATGGCGGTACTCGACGAGTACCGCCATGTGCCGAGCAGAGCGATGCTCGAGCCGATCCGAGCATCGGCCGAGCACGCTCGCTCATCACTAGTTAGAATTGGTTTCCCATGAAACAATTCCATTGTGCATACTGTATACCCCCAGAGACACTTTGTGAGGCTGAAGTACTAAGAAAGTGTTGTAACTATCGAGAACACCAACTGCATCATAGAGATCAAACAACACTTCCCATTTATTGAAATGAGACTACTCTAACTTCATAGGGTTAAAATCCCCCTTTACATTATTTGTAATTTGGGTATTTTTGATTTGCCTCTATGATGTGGTTAGTTTGCCCCAGGCTTGTTCCCATTCTTCTTAGCACATAACCTTCTGTGTGACTTTAAATTTGCATTCCCCAACTCTTCAGGTCTACAGAGTATAGACAGAGAGTATGAAAAATATTAGAGGAAAATATTCTTATAGTAGTTTTGCAGACTCTTTTTACACAATGCAGGTAGAGGGAGCACATGAGTAAAAGTTTAAATTAAAAAAACCACATAATTTAAGAAAAAGAAAACCAGCAGGCAAAATAAAGGACAAATTAAAATATGAACAGTTAAAATTAATAATTGCTTAGTAAACAGGTTTTTGGGCTTTTCCTGTCAAACAAGGGCAATCCCTTAAAGACCTCTGTGTGGACAGAATCAATTTCTATCAAGCTTCTGTCATGTCACAGTAACTTCAGCTATATGTGTATTCTGATATAAATAGTAGTCAAAGATCACAGTTGTCCGGGAACATGCACAGTGAACTGTAGAAATGTCAGGCATCAGTGAACTAATGACACCTTACAGAAACAATGCACTGTTTAAAAGTGGATTGTTTGGATGAATGAGGAACAAACAAACACAGACACAATTAGTGCTTTATACATTTACCCTAATTATATTTTATGAAGGATTTACAATCCTGCTACCATGACATTTTCAAGACACAACACACTAAAAATTTTGTATTGCGTCTTTACAGCAAGGAAACTGTCTTTGAAATCACCACCCCAGTTTAATGAACAACACTGTATGAGGCAATCAGTCAAGCCACAGGGACTGTGATAATTCTTAACAATTTGAATGCCAGAGAGGTGTTCAGCACATTGATTTTCAATGAATTGGACCCCTCACTGGTACATATAGGGTTAGGGAACAATAGTGCATTCAATAGCTTTTAATTTGTTTACAGATATTTTCTTTTTTTTATATAAATTATTTTTATGTTTCAAGATTTTGAAAGGAGAACCATAGTTGTCTTAAAAAAAACATGAGTAGAGAAAGGTTTAAATCTCTCTGCTAGCAACTATTGTTTTTTTGGCACCTATCAACCACTTCTACATGTGATGTGAGTACCTTTTTTTGCTATTCGTGCATCTTTTTGAGTGATAAAGTATTATTGGCTACCCTCCTTGTCTGTCTTCCTTTGTTAGGATTGTGAACGTTGATGATAATCTGTGCTGCTGCTTACATAACAATAGTGTTTGTTGCTGGATTTGAGTTGGACATGAAAGAGGGGACGATGGTGATGATTGAGGATGATTGTGTCTTTTTAGTTATTTTTACTTGTCCATAGTCAGACTGTACATTTGATATTTCATAGTCATAGTGTTCCTTTTCAGTGGTGGAAGACTGAGCCTTTTCTTTTCTTAATTTCACTAAATTTTATGGCTATGTCATCCTCTCTCTCTCACTCTCAACTTCATCTATACGAGGACACTGGAGGGATATATTCTAGTTCAACATCATCATCATTCTTAATTAGGTCATCCTCAACATCGCCGCAGCTCCTTCCCCACTACTTTTCTATTCCTCTAGGCTTTTTGAAGTATCAAACAATTTATTTTTAATTTTCCACTTACATGAATTTTCACAATGTTCGCTACGACTTTTAGGACGTGTCACACATCTACATCTCATTGCCAGATGCAGAATTTGGTTACACCTTCTTCCACTATGTCATCAACACTAGAATGTGACTCATTGTAGTTGTCAGTGTTTTTAGATAGTTTATTAATAGTACTGGTGGTGGTGGCTGTCGAAATTTTGTGGAACTTTGACAAACTTTGACAAACTGCCCCCTCAGGATGAGTAGGATTGTCATAGTTTATTGCACACATCATCCACTTTTTCGAGTAGGAATTCGATAGTCTCATCGTGCTTAGCTAAAACTCCATCCATTTGGGATTGTTGAGTGAATAAAACATCCCTCTCCTGTTCTAGAAGGGTAATACGGTGACCCATGGAGCCCAGATCATGTCTAAGGCCCACAATCTCCTCATGCATTGCAGACTTCACCTCCTGGATCAGCGTCCTGAGATCATCTTTCTTTGTCAGGTGAGTGATATCGCTTTAGTGAGCGAGCAGCTCTCAGAGTCCATGATTGGGGAGTCAGTGTAAGACAAGTCAGCATTAGAAGATGGACTAGGAGAACGAGAGGTGTCCTGCCATACATCTTCAGCAGGGTCCAGCCCTGCAAGGGTAGGTAACTGACTCCCTGGGCTTCCCGCCAAAGATGGCTGCCGCACAGGCACAAACAAGGTGATTTTCACCACTCTCCTAGCCGCCTTGGCCTTTTTCTTAGTCATCAACATCAGTATTCAGTACCTGAGCCAGTGTAACACCGGGAAAAGAAAAAAGTCTGGGTGTAAATATGAAGAAAACAGACAATCAGCGATTCTGCAACAGAGCTAGTTTAGAGCACGTCTACTCAGCAGTTGATTTGCTTCAGCAGTGCACTTCTTTTCTTTTTTTCCTTTTGTGCATAAGAACCATATTGCATAATTGCACAACATTGTTGTTGGCCAGCTATTATCCCTGATTTCCTGCTACAGATAAAGCCAGACTCAACTTTACACTTTCTGTGTTGTTATCTTTGTCTGATAAGCAACTTTCTTGTACTTGCAGGGTTTTTTTTATTTACCAGAAATAGTACAGAAAGTCTGTATAAAAATCACAAAACTACGTCTGTACATATGGTCACAGTAATAAATGATTTTAGTATGCTCACTTAATTTGTATTTCATGGACCCTGTGTTCAAAGAATGGTTATTTGAACGCTGGTTTAATTACGTCAATATTAGCATCAATATTTTTACTCAAGAATGTTCCTAAACTCTAACATCACGTGTTTGAAAATTGACAGTATTAATACTGTTTAGTCAAAAAACAGTGGACTGAGGTTGGAGATGAGTGAAATGGTTCTGTAAGTTTGCTTTTCATCCAAATGAGACTGTTGAGCATGACCAGAGAAAAAACTGTTTTGGTTCTAGGTTTGTACAAAAAAAAAAAGGTGACCATGTAAAAAGGCTAATTTTCTTCCTTTTTTAAATATTTCCACACAAGTTTTCCCTCCTCCAGGAGCTGGAGGTATATTTAAACACTCCAGCCTTTCCCATAGGCCTTTGCTTCTGTGGGTCATTCCCCATTCTTGAGCTCATGACGGTCGCATGCTCGCGAACATCTCATTATGTATGATATTCTTATTCTTTCTTACCTTACTCGTTCTTAACCAATGTCATACGATTGGCTGATAATACCCCAATTTTTTAATTTCATGATCGCTAGCTCAACTGTAGCACAACTTGCCCAGTTATGCCTCACTCATTTTTCCATTCAGCTCTTCTATCACTTCGTCAGAAGTGACGTCATCAGTCACCGTCTTTTCAATCGAGGTTTGTTCACCGTTAGGCCACCAAACAGAATGCAGCTCTCCAGCTCTCTCCAAGCTGCTCTACACGGTACTTATTTTACCTAGATATTGTTTGCATGTTCTTATTAAGTTAATAATGCAGATAAAAGAGCTAGAATTGGGCTATACATGTGTCTTTCCATATTAATTTTTACACTTTCTAGAAAGTTAAAAATGGTCTAATTTTGTGTTACTCTGGCATTCTTAGTTTATTTTTGAATGGCCGTGACATTAGTCTATACAGATAGAGGGTAAGTGGCGGGGGGGGGGGGGTTATTGGGGTTTATCATACCTTGTTCTGAATAGCTTATTAACACAGCATTTTGTGTTAACCACAAGTTATTACATCAATAAGGAGAGGTTTTCAGTGTATGCTACTTTTCATTCTACCTTATCAACTCATTACGATCCTGTCTTCACTTAACAGGAGACATTTTCCCTTCCACAATCAATCAAGGGCTTTTTGTCAGTTGAATATCCAAGTATTTACACGTCAGCACTTAAGTCTTTGTTTTTATTCATCATATGTTATCACATACTACATATTTCAATGGTTCTTATGGTGATACTTATTTTCATAGGACAACCAGATTATACACTTCATTTAAGGTCATTTTTTTCTCTCTTTATCACTTAGACAATAGCTCTATATTTCTCATATCTTATACTTGTCGTATGTTAGTTTTTAGTTACTCCTCTCTTCGGGATCAGATCTTGATAGTAAGTTTTTTTTTTTCTTCCTTTTCTCCCCTCGAGCATGGTGAGTTCTATCACTTAGTAGATTTTTAATGCCTCACACTCACATGTATATGCACTATACTAGACTTCACTCAGTCATCGACTTCATTTTTTCAAAATCAAGTCACTCACACTTTTTTAGAATCTCAATTATGAAGTCCTTGTTAATTTCTCTCTCTTTTTTATCTTCATCTACTTTTGGCACTGGCTTGTTGCAGAGAATACTCTATTTATAATATTTTTACTCCTAGGCAGTAATAAGTCCCCGGCTTAAATATTAATCATATTTCTTTCCTTTTAGGTCACTCAAGATATCACTAGCACGATTTAGGATTCATACATACATTTTTATTATGTTCATTTGTCTCCCTTATACCTTACCTCTTCATAGAGGCCGAAGGCTACCTTATGTTACAGCTAAGTATCACTTCCTTACCTCATTAAGGCCGAAGGAATTTTTCACACTCCAATAAAAAATTTCACTTTCCCTTGTCTTTTTCAGGTCAAGGGAACCCCACTCACTCACCTAATCCAGGACTACGTGGTTGCCAGATTCTAATTTAGGTGGAACTGGTAGTCACGGATTCTTGCTAAGATTCAAAGCACTTATTTTATTTTGCTAGGCTCATCTCCACAGTAATATTGTCTATCTGGCACCCACAGGTTGAGCTGCACAAAGAAAAAATGTTGTTTTTTGTTTCTTATTTTCACTGGACCTTACCTCTTCGGACAGGCTGAAAGCTCCATAGATCCAGTTGGCGTTTCGTCAAATTAGGTAAAAAACTATTTCTCCTTACCTCACGTTGGAGACCAAAGGTAGAACTAAGCTCACTAAACGTTATAATCCTGCCTCATCAAGAAAAAAACAAAACAAAAAAAAACCTTACCTCCTTTGGAGGCCGAAGGTAATTTGTTATTATTCAAAGCCTTATTTCCTTATGGAGGCCAAAGGTAATTTGTTATTAAAAAATATATATATATTTTCCACAGGTAATCTACGTTTTCTTACAGGTATTATTGTCGGAATGGGAGATTCCACATCACAAGCACTGCCTGAGTCTGAAACTCCAGGAAGGTCTCCTCGATCAACCAGAACTCGCTCAATCAGTGCATACGGTTCAGCACTCAGTGCTTGGACTGTAGCTAAACTCATGACAGAGCTCACTCGTAGGGGTATTATTTATCCGGCTTCGGTCAGGAAAACGGAACTGTATAGATTATTATGTGCTAATAATTCAGATTCTTCATTACCAGCCCCTCCAGGTCCGTCAGAGACTCCTTCCCCTATACTTTTTCCCATTTAATCCCAAACCCCATCTCTTTCACCTCCCGAACAGCAACATCAGGTCATTGATCTACTTACAGGCATTACATCCGCAGTCAGCAATATCCAGACCAAACTTTCGGTCCTGGAAACACCTCACCAGGTCAACCAGATAATCCCCTCCTCCCCATCGTAAACCAGAACCCAGGTAACATCATTATGCCACCACGTATTATACCAGCCTACATGGTGCCTCAACACCTCCACAAGGATATTCTTGAGGGCAAAGATGTAAACCTGGCAGCACTTCTGTTGGCCTCTCAGGACATCACTGAGCAAAAGATTATGACTTGTGGAGAGGTCTCTATAACACTGAAGGCTAAAGACCATAGATTGGCATGAAAACTTACTATTCCTAAGTTAGTTCTGGCCTTCAGTGTATTTAGAGATGTTCTTGCTCATCTTTTCCATTAAGACACCAAGAACTAGACCAGTATATGTATTTAATGGTGGATTTAGGTTATAAATATGGGGGCACAGTTTTTATGAATGTTACAAATCTTTTGCCGCTAAAGCAGCTGCAGCTCTGTCTCACTCTAATTTCCATCTGGACTGGAGCTCTTTAGATACTGATTTATTTTGCCTGCATTTTGCTGGATTAAAGTACCACACTGCCAAGGGGTTAAACAGTAGGATGATTAGGCAGCTAAAAGGAAATGGTATCAACAATAGCAGTAACATGGAAGATGGATGATGAAGGTCCCATTTGCCACAACTGGCTCCAGTGATGCGCCTGAGGCACTAGCAGCAGAATAAGTAGCCCCCAGTATTTGTGGAGAAAAGAAGAAGTTGGCCATTAAATCTTCTCCACCTGCCCCTCCTCCAAAATCATCATGGGTGTGTTGTTATTAGAATATATTTTTTTCCCTTGAGAGCAGGATCAGTGGGTCTCCTCAGCAACTGCAATGTGCACAGTATGTGTGTGGTAAATAACATCTGGGGGCACAACTGTATCCAAACACCATGACACCAAGTACTGCCGCTGTCACTGTACCCCTTTTCCACACCTGCTAAGGACACATGACAACTTGCTGACAGTTTAATAGTAATGATGAACCCTCCCTTCCACCATCTTAGCATATTCTGCAGGATGGAATCTCCTCATATGCTGCTTGATGACCTGGTATTGATTCTCCTCCACAACACTGGCATGTGTGGTCAGTGCACCACACAGTGTGCAATGGGTAGAGATGAACTGCCACATCCTAACATCAACAAAGTGGCTATCATTTGGCAGGGGAGGTAATGAACAAGGAGAATTGGCAGAAGATTTAGTTACCCTAGAAGGTGATGGCGAGCTAGTTGTTTCATTCGTCCTGGAACTTCCAGTCTCTGCCTGGGTTGTTCTATTCCTCCTCCTCTTTGATCTCTGCCTTGCCTCTTGTTGCCTTTCTGGTGAGTCAGGGACAGCAAAAGCGGTGCTTGAGTTCTATGGTGGGTGTTCGGCTTTACATCTTTGGAGTAAATATCATGGTGTCATATGAGGGTGCTTGTGCCAAGGTGTGTTCCCTCCTTTCCTCTTTTCACTGATTTGTCACAAATTGTGCACATTGCCATTGCTGATGACTGTACTGTGCCTGCCCCAACAGAAAAATAGTCCACATCCATGATGACTTCAGAGGGAAGTGGAAAGGTGGAGAAGAATGGCATCTTTCTTCTTGTCCTCCACATTCCCCTTAATTGTCTGTGGTAGTGGATAATGTTGCTGCTGTTGCTGCTACTGCCTCAGAGTCAGCACTGTAACTAGGATCAGGAGTATTGATACTGCTGGCAAGTGGAACCTGTCCTAGTCCTGCATGGCTTGTTGACCCCATTCTCACTGTGTCCACGGTGGTCTGTGGCAGACTAACCTGCTCCTCAGCATACTGCTGCACTTGCATCTCAGCATCAGAATGAATTAAAGCAGTTGCAAATTCCTCTAATTCCAAGATGTCCTTGCTAGTGGTGGTGGTAATGCCCATCCTCATTCCCGTCTCCTATTCCTTCTCAGTTTCTGCTAAAAAGGCCATCAATGTCTCTTCCACCCCAGCTTCTCCAGCATTATCACCAACACCACCACTAGTCTCTACATGCTGTGGTTACTGCTGCTGATCTATTCCAGACATCTCACATCTCACTACTGCTTGGAGGAGGTGACGAGCAATGTGACAGAGGGTCCCCTAATGTCACACTTGTCATTGCCTTTTGACCTGAAGAAGAAGGCAGACTAGTACTAGCAGAAATAGCAGCAGGCACAGGCAGCTGATCTGTGCTCCTGCTGGTGGTGGTGGTATTAATTCTCATCCTGCTCTCCTCCCCCAACACCAGTTCTGGCCTCTTCAGGTTCATGTTCCACCTGGACACTGTAGTGAAGAGAAGGGGAGGACTCCCAGTCCCAGGGTCAGGAGAATGGTGTGGGCTCCCTTGACCGCTAATCTGGATGCTGTAAAATGTTTCCCCTACCACTCCAGCTGCTTCACCATCACTGCTATTACTAACACCAACCACATCAAGTTCAGCTGCAGAGTCTTCCTCATCGGTCTCACAGTCACTAGTAATGTGTTGATTACCCCCTCCTTCACTCCTAATGCTACCAAGCTGCTGGACCTTAGTAGCAGTAGTACTAGCACTGGCAGGACTGCTTGGGAATGGCAAGTGTGATTTAGGATCCCTTGCTGTCATACTTCATACTTCATTTTCTCCTCCTACCCCCTGAGTACTACAAGAAACACTAGCAGCAGGCAAAGTATTGGTGGCAGCAGGTTCAACACTGGCAACAGGTTCAATACTAGCAACAGGCACAACACTAGTGGCTGCAGGATCAGAAATGGTGGCACTGGCAGCATGTTTGGCAACAGGTACAATGCTAGTGGCTACAGGATCAGAAATGGTGGCACTGGCAGCAGGGGCAGCACATCTTGCAGAAGGCACAGGCAGCTGATCTGTCCTGCTTTCACTATCCTTCTCTCCCTTCCTTCCCTTTCCTCCCTTCTTTCCCTTTTCTCCCTTCCTTCCCATTCCCTTTTGTATGTATGTATGTATATCTTTATTTATATGGCACCATATAGTGTACGCAGCTCCTTACAATAGAAGTAAGTAACATTAAATAAGAGGGAATAAAATAAGTGCCACATTCATAGAAACATTAGGAGAGAGGTCCCTGCCCCAAGGAGCTTACAGTCTAAATGGGTCATAGGAGATGGTCCTAGTGCTCCAAAAGATAAGATTTCAGGGTAGACTTAAAGACAGAGGGGGATTGTTCTAGATGTAGGGAAACGGGTTATCATGGTGCCAGTGGTTGCCTCCAGTGTTTAGTTGCTGTAACAGCAACCTTGTTACTTCATGGCTGTCGCTCTATGCAGGTCGCTGTTCTTATAGGTAACTGGTTAGTGATGTCATCTTTCCGCCCACCTACTAGGCCTTAAAGGCCTCAGCATTTCCAGTTACCAGTGCCCTTTTGTGGTGTACCTCAGCCTAGTGCTGTGTTGGTCCATTACTGTTCCAGTGTATTACTCCTGCTCTGTCTGACTACCCGATTCGGCTCTGACTACTGGCTTCGTCTGGCTACCTGATCCGGCTCTGACTCCTGGCTTCGTCTGACTGCCGATCCGACACTGACTACTGACTTCATCTGACTACCAGATCCGGCTCTGACTCCTGGCTTCCTATGACTACCTGATCCAGCTCTGACTCCTGGCTTCCTCTGACTACTCTCTCTCTGTTGCGCTCTTGCTTGTTATTACCAGCCTCGGCTACCCAGCCCCGGCTATTGAGATCCTTGTTGCCTGGGCCTACCGTTTCACCGTGCTCGCTATCCCTGTAGCAGTGCTTGTTGGTCAGTCAGTGTCACTGACCTCCTTTGGTCTAAGCCCGGTTTGGTTGTTGCCTCACCTAGCATTCTGGTGCTGTTTTTCCTTGCCTCCGGTATACCCTAGCGGTAGGGTATGTTTGCGCAATTCTTTAACTGCCTGGTGAAAGACCAAGGAAGTGCTGTGCACTGTCCTCCTATCTAGTCTTGTGAAGGTTACCAAGGGCCATACAAATACTAGCTACACCTGCCTAGTGAAGGGTTGAGGAAGTGTCTTGCACTGTCCTCACACCTGCCCTCGAGAAGGTGGTGGAGTTAGAGTCACTACTGTGTTGCTCCGGTGTTCTGGAGTTCCTCGCTCCTATTGCCTGGGTTTACCCTAGCTTTAGGGTACAGACGTGTCATATCACACTTGCCTAGTGAAGGGTGAAGAAAGTGTGTGCACTGTTCTTCCCTGGTCTTGTGAAAGTGTATTATCATTGCTGCTACTATTGTGTTTAAATAAAGTTTATTTAACTTTATTGGTACTCGTCAAGTGTCTTTATTTCTTAGTCACTCCGTGACACGGGTATAGAGTTCAAGAGGTAGGGAGCAGAAAGCATGAAAGGTTTGAGACGGGATAGGGAAGAGGTTGTGGATGGTGTAACAAGAAGGGCGTTGTGTGCTGAGTGAAGAAGGTGGCCAGGAACATAAGAGGAGATGAGGGAAGAGATGTAAGGAGGGGTAGCAGTGTGGAGAGCATTAAAGGTGCGAAGAAGGAATTTGTAATTGATGCGTTGCTGAATAGGGAGCCATGACAGATGTCTAAGAATTATGTGAGCAGGTTCAGTTTTTCGGGAGAGTGTGGTTATTCGTGCAGCAGAGTTTAAAACAGATTGCAAAGGTGAAAGATGAGTAGCAGGGAGGCCAGTTAGTAGAATATTGCAATAGTCTAAGCGGGACAGAATGAGGGCATGTACAAGAGTTTTAGTAGTTTGTTGGGAGAGGAACGGGTTGATTTTAGCAATGTTGCGGAGAAAGAAGCAAGATGTTCTAGCAACAGAGTTAATGTGGGGGGAGAAGGAAAGAGAGGAATCAAATATGGCCCCAAGGCAGCATGCTGAGCTCACCGGATCAATGTCAGTTCCATCAACTGTAATGGTGAAGCTAGGTGTTGGGCAAGATTTTAGAGGGAAAATGAGCAGTTCAGTTTTGGACATGTTTATCTTCAACTGTCGGTGTGCCATCCAGGAGGAGATGGCCAAGAGGCAGTCTGAAATTTGTAGCTGGATTTGAGGTGAAAGATCAAGAGTGGAGGTGTAAATTTGGGTATCATCAGCATATAGATGGTACTTGAAGCCAAATTAATTAATAAGTTCACCCAATTAAAGGGTGTACAGTGAAAAAAGCAATGGACCCAGAACAGAGCCTTAAGGCACCCCCACACACAGAGGGACAGTGGAGGAGGTGTTATTGACAGAGGATACAAAAAAGGAACACTGCGAGAGATAGGAGGAAAGCCATGCAGCAGCTTGATTTAAGAAACCAAGATTGTGGAGAATCAGAGCAAGAAGAGAATGGTTAACTGTGTCAAAGACAGATGATAAGTCAAGTAGTATAAGTATAGAAAACTGTCCTTTGGCTTTTGCAGTCTGGAGATCGTTAGCCACTCTATAGATAGCTGTCTTAGTTGAGTGACCACAGCGGAAACCAGACTGCAAAGGGTCCAAAATATTGTTTGAGCTGAGGAATTTGGTTATTTGGGAGAAGATAAAGTGTTCTAGGAGTTTTGAGGTAAGTGGTAGAAGTTGATAGAGAGACAGGAGGGGTCCAGGTTAGTCTTCTTTAGTAGGGGTTTAATTTGTGCCTGTTTGAATGAAGAAGGGAAGGTGCCTGTGGAGAAAGAGGTATTGAAAATGTGTGTTAATATAGGTGTAAGGACTGGTGCAAGTGGTTTGAGTAAGTGGGAGGGCAAAGGGTCCAAGGAGCATGTAGTGAGGTGGGTACATAGGAGAAGCTGAGAAACCTCTTCTTCTGTTTTCCCCCTCTCTTCTTATTAAATTCCCCAAGATCCCTTGAGGTGATTTAGGGGGACTGGACAGCATTGGTTGAGTACTGCTAGTCACTTCCTCCTCCTCATACTCTATCTCACTCTGTAGCTGCTTCTATTGTGTCTGCCTTCAGCGAAAATGTCACGTTTTTATAGCGGAAGTGCAAAAACAATGTAAATCAATGGGCGAAAACTTTTTAGCCATTGAAAAAATAGTGAAAGATTTTGGCCAATGGGTGAAAGATGCAAAAATTTTAACCGCTAGTTTTAAAGCGGATTTTCCTGTGAAAAAGTGGATAACAAAGTGGTTTTTGCAATATTTCTCGCGGGAACACGGCGACAACTTTCGTGCATCCCTACTGCTGAGGACCATGGAGTTGCAGATACTGAAAAAGAATCGGCCCCACTGCAGTGAGCTCTGGAAGCCACAGAAACCACCACCATGCTGATAACACTGGACTTCATGGATGAAACAGAAACAATGGAGGATGCCGTTGCGACCGTGGACAACATCTCCCAGATCTCCACCAAGACAGGGTCAATAGGGTCCAGAATGCCAACTGACTCAGCAGAAGGCATCCCCCAGCCATCACGCTAGTCCTAGGAACTCCGGCCAGCAGAAGGCATACTCATCACCTGGCTGTAGGACCCAGCCTCTGAGCTGGAAGTAGAAACTGACATCTCCTGGCCAGCCTCATCACAGGTGTAGGCAACTTAACCATCACCGCCCACCTTGTCCACATCCACCGCCATGGAGACTGTGCTTGTCTGTGGCCGCTCCCTTGGTCATGCTCTGGCACAGAAACAGCAGCATCCTCAATTGCCTGGACTGTCTGGAACACAGGTTCCCCCCATTGGAAAGCAGAAGCTCCCCCAACCTCCTCAGGAGCATCCTGCCCAGCTGAAGGAGGACAGACAACCCTAAGCCTCCTAGCATTACTGGGGCCAGAATCAGGGCTCAAATGCTTAAGAGGCCTAGAAACTCAAGCAGGACGGGCCTTCGAGGTAGAGACAAGAGCAGGGGACTGGACAAGCTTCCTAAGAAGCCATCCTATACCCCTCTGAAGGGAGGAAAGGAGCTCATCAAGCAATGGACATGCTAAAGCACTAAAGGAGAAACCAGGGAAAAAAGGCTGCAACAGGGATAAAGCAGCAAAAACTACATTAACAAAAGGAGACAGGAATGAAGCTCATCCACTCACATCTGACTAACCTAAAATGGCTGCAGGGAGCCCACGATGCCCTGCAGTCATCAGTTTCTGGGCAGGCTGTACTTCCCCTGCCCAATGTCAACAAGCTGCCTTCTTTCCCGGGTCACGTCAATCCCCCTCCCCAGAGCGCCTTTAGTACAGGGTTCTCATTTTTCTCCCTCCTGCACTTCTGACCCCATTTTCAGTGACTACCTCTCTTCTTTCTCCAGCACTTCTGACCACATTAGATTTCAGGCCCTGCAGCTCCCTCTCCTGGTCCCTTCTTCATGCCCCATAAGCTGGCCTCTTCTCCCTGTCCTATACTCTAACACATTCTCTCTGCCTTAATCTCACCTCCTCTTTCTCCCATGATTCCAGCCCTGATAAATTTTATCTTGTCTGGTCCCCTCTCCTTGTCCCATACTTCAGCTCCCTCTCTGTCCAACACCTTGCTTTCACTCACTCTCTCACATCTCACTCCAACAGATTCATGCCAGTTCAGATCTGACAGACCCATCATTTTCTGTAGGTCCTTTGCATTTAGAAATGTATTGGGCACATCCTGTATGTACAACCTCGGTTCCTTTTCTTGGAATATCGATAAAAAAATAGACATAAGTGCATTTTCTTTTTTAGCTACTAGAACATGGAAAGAGAATCTGTTTTGTTTTTTTAAATAAATTAGTACTTTTATATACTTCATCGGATCTAGTTTATTTTATTCCCATGGGAGATGTACTCTGTAGCAGGGTAGTTTGTAATACCCCGCTTGCTTTAAACCTGTTTTGTCCAATACAGGCCAGTTATCTTCCTCTTCTGTGAGTACACATTACATTTATTACTGATTTTACACTGTATATTGGTGTTTTGCACCCCTTCTGGTTTCTGTTTCATACCCGACAACAGTATGCAGGTTTTTGAGTGGAAGAGGGAATCCAAACCCTTTGAGTGTCAGAGGGGTCAGCAATACATTGCTTTGCAATGTGTTGTGGACCTCTCTGGCACTCAAAGGGTTAAGGCACCAATGGAGGGTATGCATTAAAGAGGGAGGGTATGCATCTCAACCCTTTGAGCAGAACTTCACTTCATCTGGTGCATCTATTGCAGACAAGCATAAACCACCAGAAAATCCTTTTCTTATTATTAATATAATTATGCATTAATGTAATTGTGATGGTGGCGAAATTAAAGGAACATATCCACTTATTGAAGAGTTAAGGCACAGATAGTGGAGACACTTAAGCCTGTGTCCATCAGAATGTCACCCTTTTATTGCGGGCGACATTCTGATGTCGCTCCTTTTCATACAGGTTTTTGTTGGTTTCCAAATAGAGAGCGACATTTCAATAGGATCCTCCTGTACAACCTTAGAAATGGTGATGGAAATGGTTCACCAGTTGACTACCCCTGATGTTAGGTTAACCTGATCTTAAATCACCAAAGATTAACACCCAAAAAACATGATGGATACATTTCTAGCCTATAACAGTTTGCAGGACAAATGGCCCATAAGACTATCAAATTTTCTGTTTCTATAGCTGCTTTTTTAACATCTGTATAACTCCTGCAGAGCATGCACAGTAGTTGTAAACATCTGACCATGTTTTCTTTCTTTTGCTACTTCATCTCAGTGGTATCTGTATCTAAAAAAGACATTACTGAACTGGAAAAGGTGCAGAAACGTGCAACAAAACTGGTAAAGGTATTGGAGGAACTGAGTTATAAAGAGAGACTAGCCAAACTGGGTTTGTTTACATCAGAGAATAGGCTTCTAAGGTGATATGATTACTATTTACAAATACATTCAAGGTCAATACAAAGAACTATCCAATGAATTATTAATGCAAAGAGCTGAACTAAGAACAAGAGGTCATCCATTAAGACTAGAGGAAAGGCGCTTTCAACTAAAACAAAGGTAGGGATTCTTTACAGTAAGGGCGGTAAGGCTATGGAATTCTTTGCCTTGGGATGTTGTGCTTGCAGATAATGCAACTGCATTCGAAAAATCAATGGATGCCTATCTATCACAGAACAATATTGAAAATTATGACAGATGGCTTCAAAGCAGATAGGATATTGATCCGAGGAACTATTTGTCTTTTTTCAGCCTCATGTCTTTTTTCAACCTCATCTACTATGTTACTATGTATTTAATTGCTTCTGAACTTTTTGTGTTTTGTTTTCTTTAAATGGGATTGTAGATTACTTTTTTCTGTGTTGAAAACAGTTGATTGAACAGTTACTCTCAATAGACTGAACAGTGAAAATTTTCTGGAACTGATCTATTTTGGCTTTAAAGGCTGATTCATTCTTTCACGCTATTTGTTATTGTAACTAGTGATGAGCGAGCACCCCAATGCTCGGGTGTTCGGGTGCTCTGACCGAGCACCCCCTGAGGCTCGAGTGCTCGGCCGAGCACCCGAGCCCCATTGAAGTCAATGGGAGGACTCGAGCATTACACCAGGCACCCCCTGCTCTGATGAGGGGAGGGTGCCTGGTCCATAGGAAAAGGGCAGAAAATTATGGAAACACCACAGAAATGGTTCAGGGACAGCATAGGGAGGATGTCTGGATGCATCTTGGACTCCAACATCGCTGCTGGGAACGATCTTTCGCCCGTAGTACGCCATTTTAACAGACTGACCGTAAAACACACAAAAAGGAAAATAAAAACGACTGTAGGCGAAAAATTGTTACCAAACAATATTTGCTGTATATTTACTTGTATATCATCTGCAAATTATCCCAAAAATTTCCTTGATTTTCGGAAGTGAGGCCATGATTAAGAGGGAAACGTGCGCAGAGGCAAATTCTCCCAAAAATTTCCTTGATTTTCAGAACTGAGGCCATGATTAAGAGGGAAACGTGCACAGAGGCAAATTCTCCCAAAAATTTCCTTGATTTTATTGAACTGAGGCCATGATTAAGAGGGAAACGTGCGCTGAGCTGACCATCTAAAACATTATGGGTGAGGGTCTGCTGCAGAGCTGACCATCCTAAACATTATATGCGAAGGCCCGCTAGTGAGCTGACGCTATAAAACATTATATGAGAGGGCCCGCTAGAGAGCTGACCCAATAAAACATTATATGAGAAGGCCCGCTGGTGAGCTGACCTATATAAAAATTGGCAAACAGGGCCCGCTGGTGAGCTGGCCCTATATAAAAATTATATCACAGGGCCCGCTGGTGAGCTGGCCCTATATAAAAATTATAGCACAGGGCATATGGAAGAGGAGGAGGAGGATGAGAAGATTAAGAGTCAACCATATACCCGTTTTTTGGGTGGAAGGGGTGAATGGGAATACACAGTATTCACATCATTGTAAATAACATATATAAAGTGAGTTTATGTTCCCCCGGGGCTTTCCTCCAGTGGAGTGGAGAAGTCAGGGGAAATCCAGGCCTTGTTCATTTTTATAAGTGTCAACCTATCAGCATTGTCGGTGGAAAGGCGGATACGCTTATCTGTTATGATGCCACCAGCAGCACTAAATACCCGCTCAGACAGAACGCTGGCGGCAGGGCAGGCCAGCACCTCCAAGGCGTAGAGTGCAAGTTCATACCACGTGTCCAGCTTGGACACCCAGTAGTTGTAAGGCACAGAGGGATCATTGAGGACGCTGACACGGTCTGCTACGTACTCCTTCACCATCTTCCAAAACTTTTCCCTCCTTGTGACACTAGGCTGCGCATCAGGGTGAGGGTGCTGGCGGGGTGTCATGAAGGTGTCCCACGCCTTGGAGAGTGTTGCCCTGCCTTTGTCGGAACTGCTGTGTGCTCCCCTTTTCTCCCCTTCTCGGTTGGCCAAGGTAGCACGTACTCTGCCGCCAGCGTTGTCAGATGGAAAATTTTGGAGCAATTTTTCGACAAGAACCTTCTGGTATTGCAACATTTTGCTTGTCCTCTCCACCGGAGGAATGAGAGATGAGAAATTCTCTTTGTAGCGGGGGTCCAGAAGGGTGAACACCCAGTAATCCGTGTTGTCTAAAATGCGTACAACGCGTGGGTCACGGGAAAGGCAGCCTAACATAAAGTCAGCCATGTGTGCCAGAGTACCAACAGTCAAGATTTCGCTGTCCTCACCAGGAGGATGACTCTCAATATCCTCATCCTCTTCCTCCTCTTCTGCCCACCCACGCTGAAGAGATGGAACTAAAGTTCCATGGCTACCCTCTGTAGCGGAGGCAACCGTGTCTTCCTCCTCCTCCTCCTCCTCCTCCTCCGCCTCCTCCAATTGTCGCTGAGAAGACGAAGTGAGGGTGCTCTGGCTATCACCTTGTGTAAGCTCTTCCTCCCCCATTTCCACCTCTTCCACATGCAAAGCGTCGGTTTTAATTGTGAGCAGCGAGCGTTTCAGTAGACACAGAAGTGGGATGGTTACACTGATAATAGCGTTATCGCCGCTCACCATCTGTGTCGATTCCTCAAAATTGCGTAAAACCTCGCAGAGGTCTGACATCCATTCCCACTCCTCACTTCTGATTACAGGAAGTTGAACGGAGAGGCGACGACCGTGTAACAGCTGGTACTCCACTACTGCCCTCTGCTGCTCACAAAGCCGGGCCAACATGTGGAAGGTGGAGTTCCAGCGCGTGCTCACGTCACACAGCAGCCGGTGAGCTGGCAATTGTAAGCGCTGCTGCAGCTTCAACAGGCCGGCTGAAGCTGTTGATGACTTACGGAAATGTGCACACACGCGGCGCACCTTGGTCAAGAGATCATGCACATTGGGGTAGGTTTTTAGAAATCGCTGCACCACTAAATTAAATACATGCGCTAGGCATGGTACGTGTGTGAGCTTGCCGAGCTCCAAAGCCGCCACCAAGTTACGCCCATTATCACACACAACCATGCCTGGTTGCAGGTTGAGTGGCGAGAGCCACTGCTCGGTCTGGTGACTAATCCCCTGCAACAGCTCTGAGGCCGTGTGCTGTTTGTCCCCAAGGCAGATCAGCTTCAGCACGGCCTGTTGACGCTTCCCCACTGCAGTGCTACACTGCTTCCAGCTACTGGCTGATGGGGGAGTGGCGCTGTGTGTAGAGAATTCGGAGGTGGAAACGGAGGAGGAGGAGCCAATAACGTAGGTGCTGGTGGAAACCCTGATGGAGGTAGGGCCCGCAATCCTCGGCGTGGGTAGCACCCGTGCCATCCCAGGGTCCGAGTCGCTCCCAGCCTTCACGACATTCACCCAGTGTGCCGTCAGGGAAATGTAGCGTCCCTGGCCACAAGCACTTGTCCATGTGTCAGTCGTTAAGTGGACCTTCCCAGTAACTGCGTTGGTCAGGGCACGGGTGATGTTACGGGACACATGGTGGTGTAATGCGGGGATGGCACACCGGGAAAAGTAGTGGCGGCTGGGGACCGCGTACCGAGGGACAGCTGCTGCCATCAGGCTGCGGAAGGACTCAGTGTCCACAAGCCTAAATGGCAGCATTTCGATGGCCAGTAATTTGGAAAGGTGTGAGGTTAGTGCTATGGCCAGTGGGTGGGTGGCTGGGTACTTTCTCTTGCGCTCAAATGCCTGGGGTAACGACATTTGGACGCTGTGCTGGGACAGGGAAGTGGATGTGGTCGCTGATGGTGCTTCAGATGCTACAGGTGCAGGGCGGGAGGTATGCGGGCCTGCGCCTTCGACAGGCGATTGGCCGGCACCGAAAACAGGGGAAGAGGAGGCAGTGGTGTGGCCTGCAGACACAGATGGGCGATCCAGGCGTTCCTCCCACTTACTACGGTGCTTGGATGCCATGTGTCGGATCATGCTGGTGGTGGTGAGGTTTCTAGTGTTCATGCCTCGGCTCATTCTGGTGTGGCACAGGTTGCAAACTACAATTCTTTTGTCGTCCGCACTTTCCTTAAAAAAACGCCATACCGCGGAACACCTACCCCTTGGCAAGGGAGATTTACGCAAGGGGGTGCTCCGTGGAACATTTGCGGGCCGGTTTGGTGCGGTCCGCCTTCTTTCTGTAGCCACACCACTGCCTCTTCCAGCCTGTTGCGGTGCTGCAGATGGCTCACCCTCAGGACTGCTGTCATCGCTCGGCTCTACACCTTCCCAGGTGGGGTCAGTCACCTCATCGTCCACCAAGTCCTCCTCCACTTCCTCACTCTGATCATCCTCCTCAAGTCTTGATCCCACCACATACTCAGTCATTGACAACTGTATAACATTCTCCTCAACAAGGTCTTGAGACGGAAATAGTGGTTGATTTAATGGCAACTGTGTCTCATCATCATCATCATCATCCACTACTTCCTTTGACCTTAAATGCCGTTCACATCTGTCATCTTCTTGTGATTGGGTAGCCTCTAGAGGTTGTGAATCAGGGCACAAGATGTCATGTTCCTCTGCAAGCGTGCTTGGAGAGAGGGTCAAATGAAGGATTGGTGATGAGACGAGCTCCTCACTATATCCCAATGTGGGATCACTTCTTTGACCAGACCGTGTATGGTGGGAGGAAGGATGATCAGAGTGAGGATTATGTTGACCAGACTCTTGGCTACTGAGAGTGGACTTGGTGGAAGACAGGGTGGTGCTTAACCGACTGGAAGCAGTATCAGCTGTCATCCAACCGACCACCTGTTCGCAGTGGTCGGACCTCGAGAGTGATGTCCTGCGACGCCCTGTAAAATTACACATGAAGCTAGGTATGGTGGATGTCTTTCTTTCTTGTGCTCTGGCACCAGGCACAGTTTCTCCGCGTCCTGACCCGCGCCCTGAACTTTCAGGATCACGTCCACTTCCCCGTCCCTTTTTACCTGCCTTCTTCATCTTACACAGAATATGTGACTTTAATATTTGAGTTTGAAAACTTAACAGTATTTCTTATTATTCTGCAACTGTACAGAGTACACAGAATAGGCTGCTAAGCGGCGGTGATACACACTGAATGGAATATGTGACTTTAATATTTGAGTTTGAAAACTTAACAGTATTTCTTCCTATTCTGCAACTCTGCAGAGTACACAGAATAGGCTGCTAAACGGCGGTGAAACACACTGAATGGAATATGTGACTTTAATATTTGAGTTTGAAAACTTAACAGTATTTCTTATTATTCTGCAACTGTACAGAGTACACAGAATAGGCTGCTAAACGGCGGTGAAACACACTGAATGGAATATGTGACTTTAATATTTGAGTTTGAAAACTTAACAGTATTTCTTATTATTCTGCAACTGTACAGAGTACACAGAATAGGCTGCTAAACGGCGGTGATACACACTGAATGGAATATGTGACTTTAATATTTGAGTTTGAAAACTTAACAGTATTTCTTCCTATTCTGCAACTCTGCAGAGTACACAGAATAGGCTGCTAAACGGCGGTGATACACACTGAATGGAATATGTGACTTTAATATTTGAGTTTGAAAACTTAACAGTATTTCTTCCTATTCTGCAACTCTGCAGAGTACACAGAATAGGCTGCTAAACGGCGGTGAAACACACTGAATGGAATATGTGACTTTAATATTTGAGTTTGAAAACTTAACAGTATTTCTTATTATTCTGCAACTGTACAGAGTACACAGAATAGGCTGCTAAACGGCGGTGAAACACACTGAATGGAATATGTGACTTTAATATTTGAGTTTGAAAACTTAACAGTATTTCTTATTATTCTGCAACTGTACAGAGTACACAGAATAGGCTGCTAAACGGCGGTGAAACACACTGAATGGAATATGTGACTTTAATATTTGAGTTTGAAAACTTAACAGTATTTCTTATTATTCTGCAACTGTACAGAGTACACAGAATAGGCTGCTAAACTGCGGCGAAGCACACTGAATGGAATATGTGACTTTGATATTTTAGTTTGAAGACTTAACAGTATTTCTTCCTATTCTGCAACTCTGCACAGTACAAGAATGTGCTGCTAAACTGCGGCGAAGCACACTGAATGGAATATGTGACTTTGATATTTTAGTTTGAAGACTTAACAGTATTTCTTCCTATTCTGCAACTCTGCACAGTACACAGAATGTGCTGCTAAACTGCGGCGAAGCACACTGAATGGAATATGTGACTTTGATATTTTAGTTTGAAGACTTAACAGTATTTCTTCCTATTCTGCAACTCTGCACAGTACACAGAATGTGCTGCTAAACTGCGGCGAAGCACACTGAATGCAATATGTGACTTTGATATTTTAGTTTGAAGACTTAACAGTATTTCTTCCTATTCTGCAACTCTGCACAGTACACAGAATGTGCTGCTAAACTGCGGCGACGCACACTGAATGGAATATGTGACTTTGATATTTTAGTTTGAAGACTTAACAGAATGTGCTCTAATCTGCAACTTTGCACACTAAACAGAATGTGCTCTAATCTGCAACTTTGCACACTAAACAGAATGTGCTCTAATCTGCAACTTTGCACACTAAACAGAATGTGCTCTAATCTGCAACTGTGCACACTAAACAGAATGTGCTCTAATCTGCAACTTTTCACACTAAACAGAATATTTTTTTTTTTTGTTTTTTTGTTTTTTTCCCCCCACACAAAATAACCTGCTGCCCCCACACACAGTAGTCCTAAAAAGGACTTTTGGTTCTTTTTTTTCACAATTTTTTTTTTTCCTCCCTACACTGCCTTTCCCTTCCTATCCTCAGCTCTCCCTGGCTCAGACTGAGCCGAACTCGATGGTCAGGTGCTATACAGCACCCGACCACGGGTTCTGGCCAGCCAATCAGTGTAATGCCAGCAGCCAACATGGCTGCTGGCATTACACCGATGTCAGAGCCTCTCTGCACGTTTATTGGCTGCGCAGCAGCCGCAAAACGTGCGGGGAGGAGACCCGAACATGGCGGGCGAGCACATGCGGTACTCGTACGAGTACCGCCATGTGCCGAGCAGAGCGATGCTCGAGCCGATCCGAGCATCGACCGAGCATGCTCGCTCAACACTAATTGTAACTATTTTTAGTATTATCTTGTATAGCACTTCCTTTCCCCAATGTATCACTTTAGAACAACTTTGGTGATTTTAATGATCTTATTGTATTAGACATTTTTAGTTAGAAAATTAGCTTTTAAGATATTTACATTTATAGATTATGCCAGTTAAAGGCATGACATGCAGGTGCTTCTCCTCTCAGACCTTCAATACTTCCTCCACTCACCGACACTTAACCCAGTGCTGGGGAGGAGGGCAATGCATTGATGAGCAGTGCCAGTGAGTGGCAAAGGTAATATGTTGCATACCCTTTGCTGATGTCTTCTCACAGCCGTTTGTTCCTTAAACCCTTTACATTGTGTTGGTGACCTCTCTAACATTCAAACGATTAAAGGGTTAAATAGCACCACAGTATACAATCTGCAATACAAGGACATTTATAATTACTGGCTATATACAAAGATCAGTATCTAAAAGCTTGACTACACTGCGAGAGGTTAACTGCTAATATCACTTGTTTTTTCTTCTGTGCTCCCATAATTCCTTGCAGTTATCTAAGCTGGACATCTCTGTCTGACCTGAAATATAGGAGGCAAATATAGTTTTTGATACCTTTTATTGGCTAACTAAGCAGATTTAAATGCAAGCTTTCAAGACCTTAGGTCTCTTCCTCAGGCATGTTATACAGATAAATATGAAAACATCTCTCTTAAATACAAGTACACATCACATTGTTTAGCATGGAAATCAGATAACAGAATGCAGTCCAGATCCAGATATCTTTGATCAGTCAATGGTAAATTGCACTCTTCCTCTGAGGCTTTAGAGGTATTTACGATGCTCTTGGGAGGTAAAATTAATGTTAAAATTTAATGCAATTTGTAGTGGGTTGAACAGGGATAAGGAATTTATGACAAAATATAATTTCTAAGCAAAAGCCTACAGCACCTGGGAGTCCCAGGCGGTCTCCCATCCAAGTTGACTGACCTTTCCACAGACCCAAGAGCATCGTAAATACCTCTAAAGCCTCAGAGGAAGAGTGCAATTTACCATTGACTGATCAAAGATATCTGGATCTGGACTGCATTCTGTTATCTGATTTCCATGCTAAACAATGTGATGTGTACTTGTATTTAAGAGAGATGTTTTCATATTTATCTGTATAACATGCCTGAGGAAGAGACCTAAGGTCTTGAAAGCTTGCATTTAAATCTGCTTAGTTAGCCAATAAAAGGTATCAAAAACTATATTTGCCTCCTGTATTTATACGGCTAACACGGTACCAACTCTCATCTGTGACCTGAAATATAACCTTCTCCACTCCCTGATCGAGTGTTGAGCTGGCAGTGTGTACATCTATACATACTCATATGTCTTGTACTTTCAGACTCTGTTTACTGATATTCTGTATAAACACTGACCTGCTAATTAGACAGCTGAACTACTGACATCTGCAAGAAATCCAGTTTTTGTCTTGTAAATCAGGTCACTTATCAGTAAATCTGCTGGAAACTGTATGCACACTGGGGTGAATGTAGAAATGTGCCAGAGAAGCTACACTGGCGTTAGCCTTCCAAACTAGTGGCACTGCTCCAGGGGATGCATTAGAACTATGATTTCTGTGGTTCATCTCAGCGTAACACTTTGCCTTCATTAAAATGTTAATGCCAGCAAACCCCTACACATGTGCCTCTGCTCCTTGTTTAAACCAATAAGAACCAGAGAGGTGCACAACACATTGCTTTGCTCAGGGGGTTAATACATGATACACAATAAGCAAGGCATAGAGGAAAAGGGTACCACAAAATGCACATATTCTGCCACACTTCCCTCCCCTTGGAACAAGCATATCATGGTTCCATTTTTGGCACAGGTAGCTTAGTAAATTAGCAATGACAAATGTATAAAAAGTGAAGTAATTCTGGTGAAAAAATACCATAGTGAATAAAAAAAAAAACCTTTTCATTTCAAGTGGGCATTTGTACCCTTAAATGCTAAAGAGGCCCCCAGTGTATTGAATTTCTGCCACAATACCTTTATTATAATTATTATTCTTTATTTATATAGCCCCAACTGATTCCTCAGCGCTGTACAATAAGGAATAGACATACTGAGGTATTAAATACTACAATCAGATGTGGAGAACAGAAGGACCAGAGGGCCCTGCTCGTGAGAGCTTAAAGTCTTAAACTTTTACAACTTCCTGCCACAATACCTTAAAATTTCATAACACTCTGTGAGGTTTAATAGACCACAGAGAGGAGAAAGCAGAGAGACACTAGAGCTTAGTTTAAAAAGTTGTTGTAGTCTGCTCCAGTTGCCTACTGCACTGTTCACTGAATGTACTAAGACACGTTGTACATAAATGAATGCTAAGAGAAAGGACTGCTGATGCTGATGATGTGGTGAAGGAATCCTTCAGAACAAGCAGCAGTTGGACTCAGAGATCAGCATACTCACCAGCATATTGTGCTGCCAACACCCCTACCACAACCCCAGGGCACTGGGGTATTATAACTCTATAGAGGGGAAGTTTGTATATATGATCTATGCCTCTAACTCCAGGCTATTATCTGTCACTGTAGGTCTTAGCTGGAGCTCAGATGAAGGATCTCTTGCCTGTCTCTGTCTCTTATCAGTCAATTGTTTTTTTATACTTACATATTGTTTTAACTGTTCCTCTCTATCACTGTCTATAAATCACACCCACACTCTTTGCAACCACAAGCAACTCCATCTCTGTCTGTCTGCTCCTACACATAGCTAGTGACAACATTTCAACAGCAAAGTTTTCTTTCTCTTCCATCTTACCTGCAATGATAATTTTTACACTACAGGACAGACCAAGAGTACAGAACGAAAACACCTTGTCCCTCTTGTTCTTGCTGATGTAGGGATGAGTGTGTGTGGGTGTGTTTGTGTGTGGGTGTGTAAATTTTCACATGTCTGTTTGTCTTGCATGTACGATGCACTATTTCTCTTTCAGTAGTATCTGACACTCACTCAGACTTGGTAGAATCTCTGGATCAACCAGATCAGTTTGGAAATTGGACCACCTATCCATCTGACTGTCACTGTTACTAGTTAGGGGTCTGAAAAGCCAAAGTGGCCCCACAACAAAACAGCTGGCCAGTCCCTCCCTCATGTATAAGTACAATCAGTGTTCCACACTGTAAGGCTCACTTGAATTATAACCACCGCAATGTAATTCCACAAAAACTTACAAGAAGTACAGTAACTGTAGTTATAGGAGTAGTGTGGCCCAATGCATTTTTCTGCTACAGTTTCTTCGCCATGGGCTTAATGTCAAAGTGACCGATATTCTGGCCTTTTTTTACTCTGTACAGGGTTGTGACAAGTGATGTCACTTGGATATCATATTATCGAGCAACCACTAGTGTTGAAGTATAGGGATGGTCTGAGAATGGCAACAATTTGCTATTATTAAAGACTCAATAGGTTATAAAGTTATGAAATAAATGTTTGCAAATAAGTTGAATGCTTGATATTAGTTATTATGATACAACCAACCCAATCATTAAGTGATAAATGGTCAAATTTTAATCAAGGAGTATAAATAGAGAATGGCAAACAGACAATGTATTTGTGGATTGTCACACGTAAATTGGTGCTGAAATGGATTATAGTTATACCCAAATAGCATGGGATTTAAAATTATATAATATGTAGATGTCACTCTGTCTAATAGATATGTGTATTTATGATATTTTCACACTTTAATTTTTTACCCATGCTATTTGTGTTGCAACGAGGATTATAATTTTTCTCATATAACATGGGATATACTATTCTTAATATATAGATGTCACTCTATGTTACAAATGTTCCATTTACTGCAGACCATTAGTAACAGACAAAAGAAGAATGATGGCAGCCAGCTGTTGGAGGCTACAACTTTCCTCACACTCAACCTAATGTTGACAGTTCTCGGATCATGTGAGGTGTAGTATCCAGTCACTGTCGCCCGCATCAAAAGGGAGAAATTCTGATGTTACATGCTTAGGAGTCAACCTGCTGCTTCGCTGTGTAAAAGCGCATTGTAAGCTAGCTGTGTAATCCGTTTGAGAGGCCAAGTACCTCCTGGTGTCTATCTGTATTGACACTAAGTATCTCAATGCCGTGTAGTCTGATTTCACTCATGATATAAAACCTCATTCTAAGCTAGCTGTTTAGTCAGTAATGACACGCTTAGAATGTGGTTTAATACTGCAAGGGATGTCAGACTACTCAGTATTGAAATACTTAGTGTCAATAAGATAGGTACTGATTGGCCTATCAAACAGATAAGTAGGGATGGGTGAACGTGGTCTCCATGTTCCCACGAGAAATCCAGCAAAAACCACGTTATTGTCTGCTTTTTCATGGAAAAATTTGCTTTTAAACCAGTGAGTAAAATTTCTGCATTTTTCACCCGTTGGCCACAATTCCCCGACAATTTTTCAGTGGCTAGAAAGTTTTGCCCATTGATTTATGTTGTTTTTGCTTTTTCACTATAAAAACGTGGCATATTCCAGGAAGTGAAGCACAAAAGAAGCAGCTACAGATTGAGGTAGATGTGCTGTGCTGTTCTGCTGTGAACTGTTTGTTAAATTGAGGCAGGAGAGGCTCATAGTGACTGCTATCACTATGATCAGTAAAAGGAGGAACTGGAAGGACCCTTAATGTGTCCACTGAGGAGGAGTAAGTGAGCAGTACTGAACCAATGCTGTCCAGTCCCCCTAAATCACCCCTAGGGATGTTGGGGAAATTAAAGGGAAGGGAGGAAGAGAAGGATAGTACAAGTGAGAGCAGGACAGGTCAGCTGACTATGTCTGCTGCAAGAAGTGCTACCCCTGCTGCCAGTGCCACCATTGCCGTACCTGCAGCAGGCATTTCTGCCCCTGTTGCCACCAGTGCTGTACCTGCTGCCAGTGCTGAACCTGCTGCCACCAATACTTTGCCTGTTGCTAGTATGTCTGGTAGTACTCTGGAGGGGGGAAGGAGAAGATGATGCCAAGTGTGTCAGCAAGGGACCCCAAGTCACACTTGCCATTCCCAAGCAGTCCCGCCAGTGTTAGTACTACTACTACTACTAAGGTCCAGCAGCTTGTTAGCATTAGGAGTGAAGGAGGGGGTAATCAACAACAATATCCTCATATTACTAGTGACTGTGAGACTGAGGAGGAAGACTATGTGGCTGAACTTGATGTGGTTGATGTTAGTAGTAGTAGCAGTAATGGTGAAGCAGCCGGAGTGGTAGGGGAAACATTTGAGAGCGTCCAGACTAGCAGTCAAGGGAACCCACACCATTCCTCTGGCTCTGGGAGTAATCCCATTCCCTTCACTATAGTGTCCAAGTGGAACAGGATCCTGAAGACTAAGAGGCCAGAACTGTTGTTTGGTGAGAGCAGGCAATTAATTAATACCACCACCACCACCTTTGTCTGCTGCTATTGTTGCCAGTCTGTCTTCTTCAGGTCCCCAGCACGTGGGAACTAGTGGGGGTGGTGATGATATTGCTGGAGAACCTGTGGTGGAAGAGACATTGATGGCCTTTTTAGCAGAAACTGAGAAGGAGTGGGAGACAGGGATGAGGATGGGCATCACCACCACCACTAGCAGTAACACTTTGGAATTTGAGGAATTTGCAGCTGCTCTAATTCCTGCTGCTGCTGAGATGCAAGAGCAGCAGGATGCTGAAGAGCAAGCTAATGTGCCACAGACCCCCATGAACATAGTGGGAATGGGGTCAACAAGTAATTTGGGATTTGGACAGGTTCCACTTGACAGTGCCAGCAATACACCTGGTCCTAGTTGCAGTGCTGAATCTGAGCCAGTAGCAGCAACATTATCCACTGCCACGGACAGTGAAGGGAAATGTGGAGGACAAGAAGAAAGAGGACATTCTTCTCCATCTGTCCCCCGCCCCCGAAGTCTTGAGTGTGAGACTATTTTTCTGTTGGGGCAGGCACAGTGCAGTCATCAGCAATATCACTGTGCACAATTTGTGACAATTTAGTGAGAAAAAGAAAGGAGAGAAAACACCTTGGCACAAGCGCCCTGATAACACACATGAAACACAGAAACAATGACATTTATGTCAAACGTGTTACGTCAAACACCCATCACAGAAATCAAGAACAGTTGTTGCTCTACCCCCTGAATTTTGAGAAAGGCAACAAGAGGCAAGGCTGAGGTCAAAGAGGAGGAGGAATAGAGCAACCCAGGCAGAGACTGGAAGTTCCATGATGAGTAAAACAACTAGCTCACCATCACCTTCTAGGGTAACTACATCTTCTGCCTATCCACCTCATTCATCCTCCCCTGCAAAATGATATCCACTCTGTTGATGTTAGGATGTGGCAGTTCGTCTCTACCCATTGCACACTGTGTGGTGCACTAACCACACATGCCAGTGTGGTGGAGGAGAATCACAATCAGTGCATCAAGCAGCATCTGAGGAGATTAAATCCCACAGAATATGCTAAGATGCTGGCAGGCAGGTTTCATCACTACTATTAAACTGTCAGCAAGTTGTCATGTGTCCTTAGTGGGGTCTGGACAAGGGGTATAGTGATAGCAGCAGTACTTGGGTACTGGTGTCATGATGTTTGGATACAATTGTGCCCCCAGATGTTATTTACCATAAACACTGTGTACATAGCAGTTGCTGATGAGAGCCACAGTTCCTGCTCTCAAGGGAAAAATTTCTATTCTAATAACATACTCATGATTTTGGAGGAGGGGCAGGTGGAGAAGAATTATTGGCCAACTTCTTCTTTTCTCCACATAGACTGGGGGCTACTTTTTGTG
Organism: Rhinophrynus dorsalis; assembly: GCA_037306005.1. Classification (NCBI taxonomy): domain Eukaryota; kingdom Metazoa; phylum Chordata; class Amphibia; order Anura; family Rhinophrynidae; genus Rhinophrynus; species Rhinophrynus dorsalis. Next base: position 641,615,678 of record CM074718.1, on the reverse strand, counting down.
CTGCTACTGCCTCAAACGCATTACTGGAGCTAGTCGTGGCAAGTGGAATCTTCATCATCCATCACCCATGTTACTGCTATTGTTGATCCCATTCCCTTTCAGCTGCCTAATCACCCTGCTGCTTAAACAACTCAGCAGCATCAGCAAGAATAGCAGTTGCAAATTCCGCAATTATGGACTCAGACTCAGGACGAGAACATTTGACAATGGCCAGTGGCCACTGTTCAACATGACCTGCTGACACTAGGTCAGTAGGGCATTTTTTTCACAGGGCTTGTGCTTTAAAAAAAATATATATAGTCTTACAAAAAATAAACAATTTTTGAGGGTTTGTTTTTAACAAGTCTAAGTCCTACAAATCAATGTTTCTTCAGAGCATGGGCCTCTAACAACAAATCTAACAAATCATCCTCTACAAAATACTCTATTAAGTCTAGTATCAGTCCACCCCAGTTGCAGCTTATATCAGTGGGTTCCTGTCTCTATAACTTTACATACAAATTTCTTATTTTATATTATTGATATTTTTTTATTAACCGTCCCCCCCAATACCAGTCAAGAACCCCCCCAAAAAACAAATTCCCTGTTCAACTGATTCATTCATTCACCAACACAGGCACCCTCCTCAGACCCCTTTTATACCATGTCTTATGTGGCTTTTGTTAATTGTATTTAGGATTGATTTTTTATTAACTGCCCCCCAATCCCAGTAAACAAACCTCCACAAAAAACATTCCCTGATTATTTTCCCACACCCCACCAACACAGGCACACTCATGCCCATTTTATACTATGCCTTTGGGAAATAAAATAATATTTGCTATGTGTTGTGTGTAACTTAAATGTTCCCATTGATTTCAATTGAATGAGCTAGGCAAAAAAAGCAGGAAAAATTGGAAACTCTGCACTTTTCACAGAAAATTATTTGCCAAGTGGAGAGTGCCATTTTTTGCTGATTTCAATTTCAGGTGAAAATTTTCACCCATCCCTACAGATTACACAGCTAGCTTACAATGCGCTTTTACACAGAGAAGGAGCAGGTCAACCTCTAAACGTGCAAATCAGAAAGTCGCCCTTTTCATGCAGGCGACATTATGCTCTCGCCATTTTCATGGTTTCCAACTAGAGGGCGACATTTATCTAGCCTTTTTAGTGCCTAAAACCCCATCACCTAAGTCCACACATCACATAATTAGACTATACATGCTTGAGAAAAGTGGGGTTAGTAAAAATGACTGAGCATGAACATTTGTTCCTACCGCCCAATTGTTCCTTTTTTGCAGCTTACTGTCCCTCTGAGATAAAAAGCCCTATGTCCCTCTGTCCCACTCTGGTGTCCCCCTTTTAAGACATCAGACTTTGTGGTTTGTATATAATTGTAGCATATTTTTCCACAGCAATAAATTTAATTTAATGCTTGTTTAAACTTCACTATATAAAATACTTTGGTCTTGCTATAAATTTTTATTAGGTTACAGTCAGATGCATCAGCAGGTCTTGGAATAACATTTTTATGCTTTCCTTGCCAGTTATACTTGCAGCACAACAAAGTGCCCCCCTCTGGCCACTTGCAGAATTTGTAACTGTGTTCTATGCCTCACAAGCACAGTGAGGAGGAGGAAGAAGGTAGAGACCAGTGACAAAGACAATGTTTTCATACATTGTCTTTGTCAATACATTGCCTTTGTCATGGGGCTCCATTGACACGTGATCAATGTAGTAGCGATCACATGTGCAGAATCACCAGAGAATGTCTGGAACTAACTGCTCTAATCCTGGAGCAGCCTCCATGACATAATCACAGTGTGTCCTGAATCGGGCTGTAATCAATAACAAATGACATGCCAGGACAGTCATCCATCCTCAAAATGTCAGAATTGTGTGATGGTTCTAGCACTTCATTCGGCATTAAGGGGTGGGGGATTTGGTTGGTCTGCTCCTCATCTATGCATGTTAAGAACAAAATAGAGGAACATATCTATATCAAACCAAATGCATCAAAATTCCCGTTGAATCAAAAGGGTGAGAACTGTGTTAGAGATTTCTCAGTCATTCCCCATATAAATAAATGGATAAGATTAATTGTCCCCTATGATGCAACTGTTTTAATCCAAATTTGCTCCTCTTTTTGTTTGGGCATAAGGACCAGAGACACAGACCCCTATAAATACTAATGTGTATATTATTGCATATACTCTCCTGTTGCATGCCACAAGATATAAGCTTAGGACTTCATGCAGAAAGTGAAAGACAAGAACTTTCCGGATTCAAACAGCTACAGCATAAGGTTAGTAATAAACTTACCCCCGCCCACTTCTCCATGTGACATTTATCTATATGTACAAACTGAGATCGAATGGGAATTTATATTCTAGCCCTATTATATTCTCAGGTTTCTACAGACGTTCTGATCTTCAACATTCTGTATAAGGCCCTTAGCATGGACTCCTCCTGTATTCATTACATTAGCCGCAAGTAATAAAATTCAATTTCAAGTAGCATATATGATTAAAAAAATTGTCAATTTACTTATAACCTTTGAAGCTAGTGGTGTCACCAAAGCATTGCTAATAAAAGAATTTGATATATTCCAAGTAAGCAAGGAGTTAAAGATGCAATTTACTGGAAAACACCCAATAATTGATTTACATGTTGAGATTGATACTGCTCATGAAAGGTGTGTTATCACAACTGAATAACACATCTAAAGGTTTGGTTAATAGTTCACTGATTTTCCAGGTAAAGCTTTTACTGTAAAAAGGAACCCTAATTAACTTCATTCCATGGATGAGTGCATTAGATAGCACTGTTCCACCGGTCAACTTGCTGAGAATATTTTGAGTCATCATGGCAGATAAGAGAGATCCGGAATGAGGCATGTTAATATTTGCTGGAAAGAAAACCCATGTTTACATATTATACAATATTTGTCTGTAAAAAGTACAAAACAAAGAGAATAATCTCTAAAAGTAGCATTTTAACAATGTATTGACACACACAAACCACTCTAGTTACTGGACAGCCCATTAACATAATGCACATAGTATGTCAATCTTGTAGCCTTCTTGCTATGTCATCCCCTGTTTTAATCTCCTCCTGGATTTCTCTCCTCCTGGATGTCTTCTTTTGTCACTCTCCAAAGTCATTGGCCTCCAAATCATCTGATAAGTTAAGTCCCAGTAAGCTCTAAAATTCATAATATGAAGGTAGATATTAAATGTCAGAGGAAGTTTACATTATGGAACTGCTGCTAGTGATGCAGCCACATGGAAGCAAGAAGGCTAATATGGAGCCTTGGGCAAGTATCCATGTACTAGCTGTAAGGAGTTGTCACAGTGTGTGTTTAGAAAGACTAAGGCATCAGTTTTGCATAATTCTAAGCCCACATGTACTGTACAGTGGCTCTGCACTTCTTCAGGGAATACAGGATAGCCTCTGTTATTGTCTTAAATAACCTCCACTCTTTTGCATATGCAAATTATAAAACAATACAACCTGGTTTAAACACATGTTCCATTCAAATATTGGTTTGACAAATAACATTATTTTCTCATACTTTTCTCTAAATAAAGTTTCTTTTAATTGTTCCCAGAATGGCATGCATGTTCCATAGGACTGAAGTTCTTTTTTGTAAACCATCATTAATTTGTATGTTGCCTGGATTTTCTTATCCATGATTTTCATTCTTCTATTGCTTTTCAATGTTCCACCAACATTGTTGGATGACAACTAATCTCATTTCAATAACTCTTCTGGGTGAATGTATCCACTTAAACTTAATAAATTACTGAAATACATTTTAAAACACCATATATGTATAAAAGTATTCAAACAGCTTCATACATAGACATGTTAATAGTTTATTTTTTCAATTAACAAAATGCAATGTGAATAAAAAGAAGAAAAATCTAAATTAAATCAATATTTGTTGTGACCATCCTTTGCCTTCAAAATAGCATAAATTCTTTTAGGTACACTTGCACAAATTCAGGGATTTTGTAGGCAGTAAGGGCTGGAATCTATTGCAGGTGCTAATTTTACCATTGTTTTTATCTCCAGGTTTCCCCGTAGACTTCAATAGGAAAATGTTTGATAAAACGGGTGGTAACATTTATCACATGCAGTAGAATCCAAACCATAGTCAGATGTATGATTAAACAATTATACCAAACACTAGTGTAAAAGCCAGTGTACACAGGCCAAGGTCCAGATAAAGTTAACACTTTGAGTGCCAGAGGGGTACACAATGCATTGCTTTGCAATGCGTTGCATACCCCTTGGGCACTCAAAGGGTTACGAGGCCACTACCTCACTGCTCCATACGATGCAGTCTTGCGTTGCCTTACTCACATGATGCAATCATGTGCAGGCAGTCTCTACTGTGCTTGACTGCATCATGACAAGCATCCTAGTGAATTATTATAAAGGATTTGCTAATGATCATCAATTTAATATGTATGATGAAACAGAAACAGCTGTGTAGGAGAAATAAAACTGGGTGAGGAACAGCCAAACTCAGCTAACAAGGTGAGGTTGCTGAAGACAGTTTAATGTCAAAAGTCAAATACCATGGCAAGACTGAGCACAGCAATAAGACACAAAGTAGTTATACTGCATCAGCAAGGTCTCTCCCAGACAGAAATTTCAAGGCTGACAGGGGTTTCCAGATGTGCTGTCCAAGCTCTTTTGAAGAAGCACAAAGAAACAGGAAATGTTGAGGACCGTAGACGCAGTGGTCGGCCAAGGAAACTTAGTGCAGCAGATAAAATACACATCATGTTTACTTTCGGAAGATGCCCATCAGTGCCACCAGCTCAGAATTGGCAGAAAACATTAGGACCCTGGTACACCCATCTACTGTCCAGAGACGTCTGGTCAGAAGACTAACAGCCAAAAAAGCCATACTTTCGATATGGAAACAAGGCCAAGCGACTCAACTGTGCAAGAAAACACAGGAACTGGGGTGCAGATAAATGGCAGCAGGTGCCATGGACTGACAAGTCAACATTTTAAATATTTGGCTGTAAAAGAAGGCAGTTTGTTCACTGAAGGGCTGGAGAGAGGTACAAGAATGAGTGTCTGTAGGCAACAGTTAAGCATGGTGAAGGTTCCTTGCAAGTTTGGGGCTGCATTTATGCAAATGGAGTTGGGGATTTGGTCAGAATTAGTGGTCTCCTCAATGCTGAGAAATACAGGCAGATACTTATCTTTCATGCAATAAAATCAGGGAGGCAACTAATGGGCCCCAAATTTATTCTGCACCATAACAATGGCCTAAAACATACATCCAAAAGTCATTAAGAATTCCCTTCATTGTAAAAAAGAAAAAAGGAGATCTGGAAGTGATGGTATGGCCCCACGGAGCCCTGATCTCAATATCATTGCATCTGTCTGGGATTACATGAAGAAAGAGAAGCAACTGAGGCTGCCTAGATCCATAACCATCCAAATGTAGTTAGTTCTCCAAGATGTTTGTAACAACCTACCTGCCACGTGTGCAAGTGAACCTAGAAGAATCTATGTTGTTTTTTTGAAGGCAAAGGTGGTAGCATCAAATTGATTTGATTTAGATTTTCTTCTGTTCACTCACTTTGCATTTTGTTAATTGATAAAAAGGAACTATTAACATATCTAGTTTTGAAAACATGCTTAATTTCTAGCAAAAAGTGCATTTTTCCTGCTTTTTTCACCTAGCTCATTGCATTGAAATCAATGGGAAGAAAAATGTGTCATTTTCTGTAGTTTTCTACAGCCATATACAAGGGTGTCAGCCTCTCACATCTGTGTTTGTGAGAGAAGAGAGAAGCACATTTTTTGTCTACAGAAGGAAGGCAAATTAAGGTGAATTGAAGTTTAATTTAGGGAGTCATTTAGGTAGGACATTTTTTCTCCGTATTAGAGCAGTCTGGGGGCACTCTGGGGGAGAAGAAGGGAGGAAGGAGGCTGATCCAAAATACCCCAAAATTTGGTGTGACTGTCAAGACACAGGCAGCTGGGGACCAGATTGCTTGCTGATTTTGCCTTTATTGTCTCTGTGCTGGGGAAGTCTGGGAAAATAATGTGTTGATTTTATTTTTAGTAGACAACTTAAAATAGAAAATAAATAAATAAAATAAAAAAGACATAAATAAATATATTAGACAGCCGACTGGGAGTTTTATGACTGAGGCAAACTTGATAGACAGTAGACGACATTGAGAATTTTGTTGAGGGCCAAGGCAAGACATCACACTTCATCAGTTGTGTACTGTATAGAGTAAAACACACACAGTAGCTGAGTAATGTCTAGCAAATGCAAAAGCGGGAGGGGAAAGGTGGCACAGTGCAGGGACATGGGAGTAAAGTGGTAGAAAAAAAACTGACTGCACAATAGTTACTGCAGCATGTTCAATAAATGATGATGATCTCTCCTTCCAGGATGCAGTTTGGTACACCAATCACACCATGCCAGTCTGCCACCACCATTACCATACACATCTGGCACATTTTTTTAATCACTTGACAAATGCACTCTGTATGCTAACAGATTTTTCAAGGTATATTTGCTGAATGACTCACAACTTTGACTTCCAGCTACTTATTTCTCCACTACAACCCTCAGAAAAACTAATATTGTGCTGGGAAATGTTGCACCAGATTAAACTTAGAAGAAAAATGTGTTGTGTAGGATAAAAATGTGTTGGAATAGAAGAGAAATGTGTTAGAATAGGAGAAAATGTGTTGGAATAGGTGAAATATTTGCTGGAATAGACGAAAAGGAGGAAAATGTTGCATTGGAGAAAAGGAGAAAAGTTTCGCAAAAAAAAAGAGAAAATTGGTCCATCTTTTGCGAAAAGTCATGCAGGAAATTTTTCCTACTTTTCTCCCACCCCCATTTACAGCATTTTTTCACATCTGCCTAAACTTTTGCCAGTACTGTATATATATAAATATATAGATATTTATATATTTTAGGATAGTTATGTTAGTCTAGTGGTGTAGATGCCAATTGAATGAGCACAGCAGTATGTAATAATAGTTTTTTTATTGGACTAACATTCAATTTAAATAAATTGAATGACAGTCCAATAAAAAAGAGGTACTATTACCTACTACAATACTCATTCTTCTGTCATATACAGCTGTGGTGAAAATACTACATGAGACTAATATTGGGTAAGCATGCTATAATGCAATATTTGAAAATGATATGACCTCCTATAGGTTACCATCCTGGACATAATATTAGCTACTCATCTCTGGAATTATACCTTTTGAGAGAGATGTTCAGAAAGTACTGAAATTGTCTGTAATCAGAATAAAAAAGTTCCTATGTCATGGTCTGTCAGTTCTCAGACACATTTCCATCATTTTTTTGCAATTAATTGCTCCATCTCCATCAAAGAGCAAAAACCATCCTAAAAGTGGGTGTGGTTTAATCTACTGTCATATTTTAAGGTATTTTCAAGATATGAATCTATACATCTTGACATAAGAATAACCCCTAAGTAAGTCCTAGTGGTCCAGTTGCACTATGTTTGCCGGTTGCATTTTAAGTCTTAATACCGTAAAATCTCGGGTATAATATGCACAATTTTACCCCACTTCACCTTATGTGTAGTGGGGGGTGCGTATTATACCCGAGAGTTTTTTTATAAAAAAATAAAAAATTAAGCCTGCCAGAACCCTTCCCTCCTTCTCCCGGCTCTATCTGCTACTAAAATTCCATTTACTTACTTCAAAGTTCAAGTCCCTGCATTTTCCCCATTAGCAGGCAACATATAATAGATGTCAATATTCCCTGCGGGTGGCATGCTTCCGTTCGCTGCCCGCTTCCTTCAGGACCTACTGGCTCCAGCCAATGGTAATGCCCTGTGAGGATCTGAAGGTCCTCACAGGGCAATACCATAGCCGGAAGGAAGCGGGCGGCGAATGGAAGCTTCTAAATGGTGGCAGATGTCTCAAAATTGATTTTACTGTCATTAACCTTTTAAATGCTAGACAAGTTCCACATTTATATTATACAATGTCTTTAGCAACCAAAGGGTTAGGGTGAAATAGCCTGGTTTAGTTTGGAAATGTCGCTTTGAAGTTAGCGATGATGAAAAAGGAGAGATCAGAATGAAAAGAGTGATATTCTCATGTCGTCGTGGTCATGATCGCACCCTTCTGACTACCACTTCCTCTCATCTGCTTGAACAGGGACTGCAAGGAGAGATGTGACTGCTGCCCCTCAGATGGCATGTGTGTTAGGTTTCCCACACATCCTATATAATAATTTGCAAAGGATGTTTGTTAGAAGCCGTCATGCACAGTAGAAACTGCTGCACTCGCTGCAGTCATGTGCAGTAGAGACTGCCCGCTCCACGGCTAGAATTCCTTTGGTAGGATCAGTTCCCAAATGTTTTTCTTTTTTTTCCATGTGTGTGCGTGAGGATGGCGCTGTGTATGAGTGTGTGTATGCGCATTTACCTGTGTGTGTGGGTGTGCATGGTTGCTCTTGTATGTATGTGTGTGTGTATGTTTTTGCATGCAGGTGCCTCTGTGTTTGTCTATATGTATGTGTGCACGTACCTATGTATATGCACCTATGTGTGCATATACACGTGTGTGTATGCATGTACCTTTGTGTACTGTGGTGTGTAAGTGTGTGTGTGTGTATTCATGAACCTGAGTGTGTATATGTGTGTGTGCTTATGTGCTTATTTATATGTGTCTGTGTGTTTTGTGTGTGCATGCATGTGCATTTGTGTGTGTATGTGTCAATGAATGTATATATGCACATATCTGTCCGGTGTGTGTGTTTTCTCCACTAAACTGTATTTGATTTTACATATGTATTTATTTTTTAAATTCTTAACAATCGATTTATATTTTTTCTGTGCGCAATATGCACAAACGTTATATATTATAGATGTCATAATAAATGTACAAACTCCAATCTCAGATAACATAAATAAGCGACTTCTCTGTTGAGTTCATTCATTGTTTTTTTAATATTCTTGACTGCCTGGGGGTGGTACCATGTGTTTTTAATTGATATCACATTTATATACTGCATAGTTTGTTAAAAATCCTATTTAAAGTCAGTGGCAATTTGTAAAAATGTATTTGTCCCATATGGTTCACTTGCTCCAGAATTGCTCCAAGGTGGGAGATTGACTAAGGTGTGATAAGGAGGTGATAAAGTGGAGATAACTTCTCCAGTGAGGTGACATCACTGGAGAAGTCATCTACGCTTTATCACCTCTTTATCATATCTTAGTGCATAACCCCTAGGTCTCCTTAGTATATCTGTCTCAGTGCTTATGAGACTATTTTACTGAGTGTCACATGGAAGCAATAACATACATTTTTTTAATATGCTTCTAAATATTTTTTGGCATCCTTCATACTTCATGTTTGACATTCTTTCACTAATGGGGTATTCAATGTTTCAAGGAGAATTTAAACCTTTCAGTGCCAGATGGGTATCCATTTTTGGATCCATGCCTGTCTGACCTGTGCATTCTAACAGCGGTCATTGATAGAGGGAGTTTTGCCTGACAATCAATGTATACAGAGGCAGGGAATTGTGGGAGGGTATTTAGGGTATTTTAGGAATTTGAGAGAGGTAGGTATATCTGGCACCTATAGCCTTGCGTGTTGTATAATTTGCATACACTAGGGAGAGATAAGCATACTAGACATGTATGCAATTCTGTCATTACCACCTATACAATGCAGAGGGGATGCATCATAATAATTGCTTGACTACCAGTGGAACAAAGCTGGGGATTATGCAAATGTATACGTGGAGAACTTTGAGAATGCTGAATTATTACACCATATTCAGGTTTACTTTACTACTTGAGAGTTATTCAAGACAATAAGGAATGCTCATCAAAGAAGAAACGTGCAAGTTCAATGTTTTGCTCATCAAAAGGACACTGGAAGAAAGTCAAGGGCTAAAGAAAACAAAATGAAAGATGGCCACACATAGGAGCCAAATTTTGCATTAAAGTTTGTAGATGGTACAACAACAAAATCTCAACATAACTATTAAAATAAGTAGAAGAATTGTATCTAAATCTTTATCAGGATGAAGGAAAACAACTGAAGGTAGTGCCAGAGACTGAAGCTGTGCCAGAAGTTTTGGTAGAATCAGTAGAAGCTGCAAGAAAATCAATGCAAAATGCAGCTGGACCTGAAAAAGTCACTAGTGAAATGTTGAAAGCTATAGGTTAACCCTTATTCAAAGCCCTACCCAAAGTATTTTCAAAATACCTAATATACCTAATACTTGGCAAAGTTCCTGAAACATGGAAAAATGCAGAAGTCATCTACTGAACAAAAAAAGGTTATAAGGTGACTCTTAAAAACTGCTGACCAATAAGCCTACTGCCAGTCACCTGCAAGGGTTTCACAAAGGTACCAGTAAGAAGAATGGACACCATACTTAACGAGGCACAACCTAGAGAACAAGCAGGCTTCAGGAGTGGTTTCAGTATAATGGACCATATCCAGACAGTGCAACAAGATATAGAGAGAAATATGAATACAACCTTCCATTATGCACAGCCTTAACTGACAATGAAAAGGCCTTTGACTCAGTGAAAAAGCAAGCAATAAATGATGCCCTGATCAGTCAAGGAATAGTTAGAGCTTACATCAATATCCTCCAATCAATATATGAAAATTCAACTGCATAAATTCAGGATTCAACAATAATAAAATCCAAATCAACATAGAAAAAGTTGTCCACCAAAGAGACACAATCTCCTCAAACCTATGTTCCACTTGCTTAAAATAAATTTTCTTCAAACTACATTGGGATAAAAAATGACTGAAGCTCAATGGAGACTACCTACATCATATAAAGTACATTTTATAGACAATATCTTTTTCTTTGCCAATAGTCCTGAAGAAGTGCAAGAACACGTTGAGGAGCTACAACAGGAAAGAAAAAATGTTAGTCTGAGATGAGAATTAACAAAACGTAAGTCATGTTTAACAAATTTGCCATACCAACAAAATCACAGTAGATTGACAAGAACTAGAAGAAGTGGACAAGTATGTTTACCTTGGACAGGAAACATCGACAGATGGAAAGACCATGATAGAAATAGAGAGGCAAATGAAATTATTCTCCCTGGGGTTGGTAGTGTTAGTCCATACTGTGATAGGTTATCCTGGGCCTTCTTAAAGGGATAGTAATACTTCATTTTATCTTTATTTTATTTTGTAGGCATTAAAAAAACATGAAGAACGATATGTCTTATTTCTCAAACCTTTATGGTTTGAGAGATATTCACAAGCAAAGTCTCCCCTCCCGCCCCTTTTACCTAGTGTAAGTCATCTCTTCTAAGATGTGGAATCTGGTTGTAAGACCAGACAGATAACAGAAAGGGACAATCTTCTTCTTATGAGAACAATGAAAGCCCTGCCCCCCTTGACAAGTTTTTCAGGTTTCTCCCTTATCTTAATTGAAGATTGTCCCTCTCTGCAGTCTACCTGGACACCTCCCTTCTGATCTGGCTGAACAGTGTTACATCAGTAAAAGGGGCGGGAGGGGGATACTTTGTCATTGAATTACTCTTGAACTACAACTCTGGCAGAACTCTCCACTCTTCAAAGTCCAAATACTATGATGATTAATTAGAGCTGCTTTTATTATGAAACATTACTATCCCTTTAAGCTCAACTGAAACTTTGTAGCTAGCAACTTTATACGGCCCAGGCCACAGCAAAACCTACCACAGAGGGCCTGGTTGTACTAGCTACGATCACCAGCATCACCCTCTAGCTTTCACTCTATCAACCCTTGTTGGAGAAGCCTGATCTTCTTCTGCTTCCTACTCATGGATACAGGGTGTACTCACCAGGGTTTGTGATAAAGGGTACATCTAGATTTGATTGTTATCCAATTTAATTCTTTAAACATATCATATTGATGGTTTGTGTAATTTTATTGGAGGTTAAATCAGCATAATGAGTTGTATAGACTGTCAAGTTTGCCAAGATGGATTTGCAGTGTGGGAGCATATATTACTTTCCCATAGTCTATAACTGCCATTAACATTTATTGAACAATACGTTTTCTTACCAGGGGACTTAAACACGATTTGTTTGGATCTTGATTTATCGATGTGAAGAAAAAAATTGAGGTTCGGGTCAAGCCACATACCAAGATATTTGTAGGAGTCCAACTAGTCCAGCTAACTTACAAGTAAAGTTTGTTACAATGAACAGACTGATACTGTGGAGATTATGTAGTTTGTGCTTTGTACCCCATAACATTGGGACCATTTGTCAGTGTTTAAGACCAGTTTGTTTTTAGCTATCCGTCTTTCAACTTAAAAAAAAATCATGTTGTAATACATCCTCAAGTAGAGGTACATTTGCATTTTTAGTGTAGATTATGGTGTCATCTGTATACATCTGCACAGAAGATACTTTGTAAACCGTGAGCAGATCATTTATAGAGAAAATAGAAGAGGGACAAAAATGCAGCCTTGGGAAACCCCACCTGTTACTTTGAGTAGAAGTTTAATATTGACAGCAATGTACACATATTGCTTCCTGATAAATAGGATCGGAACCAGTTTAGAGAATGATTACCCAATCCTGAACTTTTGTTTATGAGAATATTATGGTCTACTAAGGCCTTTGCAAAATCTGAGAAAATAGCTCCAGGGAGTTTGCCATTTTCCATGACAGTCTGGATATCATTGCATACCTTTTGGAGGAAGGTGACTGTTGAGTGACTTGGATGAAAGTCTGATTAAAGAGAGGTCAAAAAATGGACAATATGTAATACTTATATAGTTGAATGTGTACACATTTCTCTAAACCCTAGCCAATTTCCAGGCCTTGGGCATATATCCAGATGACAGGGAGACATTAATTAGGGATTAAATAGGATGGACAGTGATCGAAGCACAGAGCTTTAATAAAATTTCTGGTAGGCCTAGATTACGATTTTATTTTGCAATTTATATAGTTGCGTGTGGACACATTTCTCTAGAATTTTAGATAATGTAGGGAGTAGGTATATTTTTCTGTAATATGATATTTTTCTGTAATATGATATTTCATTTTATCCACACAACTCTAGCCATTTTCCAGGCTTTCGGCATATACCCATATGACAGGTAGGCATTAATTAGGAATGCAATAGGATGGACAGTGACTGAGGCCCAGAGCTTTAATAACATTAATGGCAGGCCCAGATTACAATTTCATTTTTGGGTTGAGGAGGTGGTCGTATCTTTCACTAATGTTTACTGGCAGGAAATTGAATTCACTTATATCTTTGGACTGGGTTCTAGGTGACAGAAACTGTTCCATACACATTCTACTTCAGAATTACTTTTGTTTTGTGTAAACTGATGGGTGAGAATGATTAGGGGGCTGTAGATATATTTAATAACCTTCCAAAAGTTGGCCAGTTTTTATATGTTTCTGTTCAAGTTGTCAGTAAAATATCTTGTTTGTTTTGTGCAGGTATTCCACAATTATCCTTATGCAGTGTGATCACAAGTGGAGCAAGATTGTTTATATTTTGTCCATAAGGCATCTCTGAGACTAAAACTCAAGCGTGTCAGCCAAAACCCAGGTTCGATAGGACCCCTTCAAACCTGCAAAAATTCTGAATTCAGTCAGTTGCTGAGTCTAGATCAGGTATTATGTGTATTCTATAGCACCAGCAATTTATTAGATCATTTAGGAAAAACTAGAGATTAAATTTTCTAAATGATCTAGTAACTATGACTTTGGAACATGATTTGATTGGCTGTATTTTGCGAACACAGTAGACTATGGACTAATCGCTAAATACATTTGCCAGTATGCCTGAATCCCAGATTTTACTTGGGCAGGATGAAAGGATCCAGTCCAGGAGAGTATGGTTGGATGTTTAAGGATTTATACAAGTAAGGGAGGAGATTATCTTTGATAAATTCGATGTTTTAAACAATGAACAGACTTTTTCATTACTGGAGTACAGCCAATTAAGATTAAAGTCTCCAAGAACCAAGAGCTTGCTTTTCTTGTTTTGAGTCACAATCTCATTGAGGTGGTGAGTTATGTTTGAGAGGGACTGTGCTGGCGTATTTGGTGGTCGGTAGATGACAACTGTTATGATTTGTTTTGAGGCGGGAAGAACAATTTTCTAACAATGTATGCATATGAATCAGAGTTACAAGAGTAATTTTAAATTGTAAAGTTTAGAGACACTTGTGTGTATATGATTACGCCCCCTCCTTGCTTTGCTCAGTCTTTCCTAAAGCATGAATATCCTTGAATGGCCACAGCAGTATAAGGTATTTTAGGGCTTAGCTAGGATTTAGTGAGAATAAGGAATTTCAGTTTGTATGCATAATACCATGTGCCGTTTCTACAGTCAGAGGATATAATTGAGAAGAGATGGTTCTGTTATCTCTGCTTGCTGATTTCTGCTGGATAATGTCCATGCCACTTTCAACCACATAATCAAGTAAGTGCATATTGAACACATTCTGTTACTCTTTTTACTTATTGATTAGGCACTATTGGTGGCCTATATTTTTCCTTTTTATACTTTATCTATATATATAAAAGAAGACTTTGTGCCTGGCAAAACACACCCAGGGGCGGCAGTAAAAAGGATTACTGCTGCCATTGGGTGATTCTGTGGGAGTGTGATTTTTGGCCTGCCCCCACTATCCAGCCCGCCCACCACTATCTAAGGCTGAAAAAAAAAAAATGGCTGCCACACACTCCTACACCACAGACACATGCACATGCCCTCCCACACACACACTAGCAGACACATACACACATATACACACACGCACGCTGAGGATGATGGGAACAATGTTCAAGCTACAGCTGGAAGGCCATGGTCCAATCTGTATTATGCAGCTTCTTCATTCCCTGTCTTTGAGCCTACACAGCTCTGCTAATTACTACAAGTGAGCTGATTTCTAAACAATCAGCAGGAGGATACTGGCTTGCTGAGAAAGTGGAAACAACGGCAGAGGCATGATCAGGCAGTGCAGAGCAAGGCTTCAGCTGAGCTGGTAAATGGCAGAGACATGGATGTGACTGTATTTATATATTGCACAAAGAGAGAGAAAGAGAGCAGGTTGTTTGTCAGTCTGTCTGTAAGTAGAGGTGCCAGTTCCTGCAATCATCTCCATGCTGTACATAGCTCACTGTATAGCATGTATGACAAACTATTTATATATGGTCTGGCATTGTATAGTATACAGTCTGTGTATAAGGACTGGCACTATACAGTATAGGAGGGACAGTCCCTGTTTGACACCCAAATCCCTCTGCTCCTCTATTTAGGAGATCACACGGTGTGGTGTATATACAGTAGGCTGACCAGACCTCACCTTTAACCGGGGACACATAGGAAATAAGCATATTTCAGGAGTGCACCAAAATCAAAGCAGCCCTGCAGTATGCATTTTTCATATGTGTCACTGGTTAAAGGTGAGGTCTGGTCAGCCTAATGTACAAATGTATCAGATTGCTTCACATCAGTAAAACCCACGGTAATGTGGGTATAAACTTCTGTATATATCTGTTAAATTAGTCTGTGTAAAAAAATACTTTCATCTTCTTCTAAATCATTCACTTACAGAAAGAGTAACTTAACCATTTCAGTGCCAGAGGAGATGCAATGCATTGCTTACCCCCTGGCACTCAAAGGGTTAAAAATTCTCTACAATGGTCTGGCACTCTATAGCAGTGGTTCTCAATCTGTGCCCTCAGTGGCTATTAACAGGCCAGGATTTTAGAATTTCCTTTTAAGAGCACAGGTGAGTTAATCAATATGACTGAGCCTCTGATCAACACACTTGTGTTCTAGCAGTGGAATTCCTAAGTCCTGGCCTGTTAGTGGCCACTGAGGGCATGGGCTGAGAACCTCTGCTGTATAGTATACAGTCTGCATGTGTCTGTGTATAAGGACTGGCACTATACAGTATAGGAGGGACAGTCCCTGTTTGACACCCAAATCCCTCTGCTCCTCTATTTAGGAGATCACACTGTGTGATGTATATACCAGTGTATCAGATTGCTCCACATCAATAAAACCCACAGTAATGTGGGAATAAACTTCTGTATATATCTGTTAAATTAGTCTGTGTAAAAAAAATACTTTCATCTTCTTCTAAATCATTCACTTACAGAAAGAGTAACTTAACCATTTCAATGCCAGAGGGGATGCAATGCATTGCTTACCCCCTGGCACTCAAAGGGTTAAAAATTCTCTAAAATACACCACCAGCCACGCCCCCAGTAACACCACCGAAAACACAAGTGTCCCTCTTTGGCCATATGAAATGTTGGGAGGTATGTTACTTACACTGCTCACACTGTATGTATGTATGTTCTGATTTGCAGCTGTGTGTCACTGTTTGTGTTGTCAGTGCATGTGTGTGTATATGTGTGTGTTGCATGTGTCTCTGTCTATCACTGTGTGTACCTTTCTGACACGTACACCCTACGCTATAATTCACTATCATAACATTTATTTTAAAAAAAAGAAACATTTCCTGCATAACATGACGGGCAACGCCGTCCCAAACTGCTAGTATATATATATATATATATATATATATATATATATATATAAATATATATATGTGACCATCTTTTGGATGTGATGTGAGGAGCAGCCAGTGGGCAACACAAGATTAAGAGTATATGCAGTTGTCGGGCCAGTTTCCAGTCCCTTATATATATGTGTTTGTCCCAGCATTCACTTTTATGAGTAGGAACTCCTGGTGGTGGTGAAAAAGTAATTAATGACTGTACCATTGTTTGGAACATATTACATTAAGAACACCTCCTGTTTTTTCCTTTTTCTTCTCTTCTACAAAACACCTAACATAGCTTAATCAAATTTATAAGAATCCTTTCTATGCTAATAATACAACAAACAGATAGAGAAGCATTATTAAAACCAGCAATAGTGATATCAATAAATGTAAGTGCTAAGAAGATGTGGAAGTGTAAAGGTAGGAGGATATCACCCGAGTCTAGGTGAATACCACTCTTTTATTTTAATGGGATTATCAGATAAGTCCTGATGAGATGCAGAAAGTTGGGATAGGTCGGATATGGTATAATTGGGTGGTCTATGCAGAAGGCTATATAAAGAAAGAGATTAGTATTATACTGACTGTACCTTGTATAGTTGTCTCTATCTCTCCATTATTTCTTTGTTTCAGTGCATTACTGTATTTATCTGATAACCTGAAAATAAAAAAATAAACAAAAACAATTTTGTATGCTCTGTGAATGTATTTGTCACAGCTGTGTTTTGGGGAGTAGTAAGCTGATTTGTAAGGGCCCGAAGGAGACAATCCAGCTAGTCATATCATTTGAGATCTGAAAATGGCTAAAAGATCTCAATTCTAGCACATTCCAGAGGCCTGAAGGTATATTTCCTTATTATTTCATGCACTTGGCATCCATGTCTGGTTTTTTGCACCTTATGTCCTTATCTTTTTTTTACTTTGAACTAATGATGGCCACACTTAACCCTTTGAGTGCCAGTGCACAATACATTGCTGAGCTCTGCCACCATAATTCATCATTTACTTCTGTTGTGGGGGGGGGGGTCAATGATGTGGGTATTTCCAAAGTCTCAGGTCATGACATGCAACAGAGTGCCATAAAATGCAAAGGAGAGTGCTTAAATCAAGTAAAGGACATATATATATATATAAATGTCCCATGATATGCACTCACTGTTTAATCCACAATCGTCCGGGTGTTCTCCTGCACGTTATGAATAATATACTTCCAATATTGAGAAAACACTCACAGGTCTTTCTTCAAGTGAAAACAAGTATAAATTTAATCATCAACGTTTCTGCCTGCCCTTAGCATCTTGATAAAGGCCTAAGGGTAGGCAGAAACGTTGATGATTAAATTTACACTTGTTTTCACTTGAAGAAAGACCTGTGAGTGTTTTCTTAATATTGGAAGTATATATATATATATATATATATATATATATATATATATATATATACACAAGTATACTCAGCCTCAGGGGTTCCATAGACCAAGGAGACAGCACTCAGGATACATCTTATAAAATAAAATGTCTTTATTCAATCCATGCCAAACGTTTTCGGTCTGCAATCAGATTGCAGATTGATTGCAGAGCGGAAACGTTTGGCATGGATTGAATAAAGACATTTTATTTTATGAGATGTATCCTGAGTGCTGTCTCCTTGGTCTATGGAACCCCTAAGACTGAGTATACTTGTATGTTCATTTATTCTATGGGACGTGCACCAACCATTATCATGTTGTGTAGATATGAGTGCCACTGTGTATCACTGTGTTACATATATATTCAAGTTTGTTTTATGAATCATTTTGAAAGTGGGGTTCCAGTAAGTCTTTTTGAAATATTTTTTTTTTATCTTATCTCCACTTCTGCAACTATTTCAATTTTGACTTCCTTGAAATTGAATGTGGGCTGAAAAAACAATGGGTGTGACATTTTTAATACTAATATTTTTCACATACTGTAAGATCTGTTTTCTATAGAAGTTCCCTAGAATTTCTACCAAAGTAATAAGTAACACATTGACACTGGAGAATATGTAATACACATTTACCATCACAATTACTAACATGATCTATTTTAAACTCTAAATTAGTCACAGAAGAACTGAAATCCAGTTGCTTCCAAGTTTTGCAAACTCTGCATTTTTAAAATCCTTTTGTATTTAAAGAAATGAAGGAAACAACATCAATACTAAGGGTCATATGTTCAAGTAAAAGGGGGAAATCTGGGGCAAATCAGCTGGACTGCAGGGGAGAGTTAAACTTTCATAAAACATTAGAGACGTCTCCAATTCATTAGAAAGCAGCACGTTGGAGACCTTTCTAGGGGGTCAATTACCCATTTAAATCAATGGTGATTTTAGTTATTCCCTGTAGTGCAGTTGATTTGCCACAGTGATCAGCTGTTGTATTTCCTCCTTTGATCAATAGAAGGCAGCTGATTGTGAGGGGTTAATACCTATGCTGACCACTCAATGGGCTGAATCAGTGGTAGGCAATCTTTGGTTCTCCAACTGTTTGGAACTTCACCCCCCATCATTTACAACCAGTCAACAGTAGAAGAGCCAAATATTGCCTACTCTTGTGCTTATTAGTGACTTTATTTACCAATACCAATGAATTTAACTACTTTATTTATTGGTTTCTTTCATCCTTTTATTACACCCTTGAATACCATAGATCTATGTTTTTTTATTCACTACCTATCCTGGGTATTTTTGATCTATTAACCTGCCATTCATCATGTGGGTACTGTGTGCTGGGCCTGACAGTATTTATTACATGTTGCTCTGTATGTGCTTTGTGTTTTCTAAGTTTCCAGCTTCTCTAGCTGACTCCTCCATTGCTGCACCAGGTGTATCTTATCAACTGATTGTCACGGTTCCCAGGAATAAACCAGGAGTCAGTACGGTAAAGTAAAAAAATCTTTTATTAGAATAATCACAGTAATGCACGTAAACAGATAACACACAGAGGGCAATCAAAGAGGCAAGCACTGTATCAGAAATAGCAGTCCGCTAGTAGATTCACCACACTGTCCGAGACTAGGCCTCAGCCTACTGAAGCCTCGAGGTAATTCGGAACACCCAAAGGACTAGCACTGACTCAGCCTGCAGTCAGTAAGCTAGGAGTCTGATAGAATCCCAGGTCCGCACTAGGATGGGTGTCTGAAGCGGGAACCAACACACGGAGGAAACAGACAGAGTCCCCTAGTCAGCACCAGAAAGGATAGTCATGGAGCTGGTAGTCAGCCAGAGCCACAGGTTTTGCTCCAGATAGGATATCCACTGAAGCGTGACAGAGCCACAGGTCAACACCAGAATGGATGGTCAAACAAGCCAGGTCATACACAGAGCCCAAGGGAAACAGAAATGTATTGTACAACAATGCAAGGGCAACTGAGTCAGGACTCAGTCAGCCCTTTAAACCC
The DNA here is from genome assembly GCA_037306005.1 of Rhinophrynus dorsalis. Classification (NCBI taxonomy): domain Eukaryota; kingdom Metazoa; phylum Chordata; class Amphibia; order Anura; family Rhinophrynidae; genus Rhinophrynus; species Rhinophrynus dorsalis. The sequence continues at coordinate 641,595,706 of CM074718.1, read as the reverse complement.
CTCCTCAGGAAGTAGGTAGGAGGAGAAGCTCAGAGGGAGGAAGTAGGTAGGAGGGAACTACAGGGAGCAAACACATAAAACAGAGGCCTGCTGCATGCTTGAAGCCTCGCGCCTGCAGATGACGTTGAAACCAAGGTAAGCTGTAACACTGATGATCCCCTGCTGTAAAATATACTCCACCCAATGTCTTGGGATTATTACACATTTTGGATGACTCTGGACAATCTTTTTCATTTTCATGATTATACATATTTAATATATATTATTCTGTAATAAACTTTACTGGTATTTTAAAAGGTTGATGACTGGTTTTCTTTATATTTTTATTCCACAATGGGTCCACAGAACCTACCCTAATTCTTTGTAACAGGTGTGCCCCATGCTGGCCTTCTGATTAATACAGCTCATGTTCCTGGTAAACTGCAGAGCTATAGCTGGCAGAAAGCTATACTAAGCCATTAGTTCCCTGTTTGAATGTTCAAGATGCTTAGCTGTCAGTTGCAGCGCCATTTTCCCTAAATCATATGTGGGTTTATAATACATCATTTCATGTAACCTTTTCCTATCAACCTTTTGTTTATATGTCTATACTGCAATTTAGTCCCAATGGCTGTCTAATGCATTTCTGTTCTATGTCAATAATATTTTCCATATTGTTTTGATCTCTCAGGTTCTATTTATACCTTGTCAACTGCAAGAAAGAACTAACGAGACAGATGCATTTAGCAACTCTTCTCTTTCAAATCATGGGCTTTACTGTTTGGCCCATAGTGAACTTTTTTAACCTAATGTTTATACTAGAGTGAGTAATACTGGAGACAGAAATAATCAACAAAAGAGCTTCTTGCATTTGTTTTGAACCTGTTTTTGAAAATGAATCAGGAGATGCATAGTATGTTTCATAATATATAACTGGAGACACTAATAAGATCCTATATAATAATTTGCTAAGTGTGTGTTTGTCAGAAGCCTTCATGTGCAGTAGAGTCAGCTGCGCTCACTGCAGTCATGCACAGTACAGACTGCCCACGCCATGGCTATTAATAGAGTGGGGCGCTCTGAATTCAGACCATAGTCCACTACATTCTGAATTCTGAGCTCCCCACTCTGTTTTAGCCATGGCGTGGGCAGTCTCTACTGTGCATGACTGCACTACGTCCGTTGCTGGGTGGCACTGTGGCCCATGTACCCGGGCTCTTCAACTAGTGTGTGGATAAAACATAACTATAGGCCTCAATAAACCATATGTCAAATAAATCATTTGTTTTGTGATTTGGGAGAGTTTTTTCTAAGGTTTAAAGAACAGGAGACATAAAAAACAGATATTCAGTGCGATGGTGTGAAGTGACTGGAACAGGATAATTACAGCTTTGAAAAACACACACATACACTCACTGGGGAAAATCTACTAATACAATTCTACACTAATATAAAGCAATGGAACTTTATTTTTGTGTTGTGCCTTCCTAATATCTCTGTGCTTAGCTGTCAACACCAAACATTTCTCTATAATCCAACTTCCACCAAAGGCAGTGGCAGAGCGTATGGGTGTTTTAGGGCATTCTATTCTTATGCATCTTGCTTAAGCCCTTAAGGACTATATGACGTACTATGACCGTCTTGTTCCTTAAATACTTAAGGACCGATGGCGGTCATAGTACATCATGTACTTTTTCCTTATAGCGCTCCACCGGGAGCACTGTAAGTAAAAATTAGGCCTAAAATTGACCGTTCCAAGACTGGAGCGATCTCTTTCAGGCCCCAAAGCGGTGTACCGATACACGCAACAGGTCACGTGTTCCGGTGCGTCGGCAAGGAGCAAAGCGGTCCTTATGGGATGGAAACATCCCCAGACCGCTGGTCCTTAAGGGGTTAATGTCATGTGGCAGGCACTGGTCTAAAGTTACTCTATTTCTCTGCACATACTATAGGGATGATCGTTAAGGGCTTGCAGGCATTAAAGTGATAAAGATGTTGAAACAAAGTGTGCTGCTAGGTACTAAATCAATCAAGCATTTAGTATATATCCAGAAGTGCAAGTGCATGATTATTATACGTACGCCTGAGTGCAGAAAATTAGATTTGTGCTTCCCCCCAATTGACCGAATTGTATTTTGTGTGTGGTAAAAATAAAACTACGTAAGCATATTGCTAACAGCCACCAGATTGCTGGTCATTCCAGCCAAAATATTTATATATAGGTACCTTTAGAACTTTCTCATCCACTTACCAGTGTTTTTTTCCAAATGGCAGGTCATTGGAAGCCGTTAAAGGGATAGTAATGTTTTACAAAAACAGCAGCTCCAATATTAGTCTTCATAGTATTTAGACTGTGGAGAGTGTTATTTCAATACTGTCAGAGTTGTAGTTCAAGAGTAATTGAATGATAAATTATCCCTCTCTCGCCCCTTTTACCTAGTGTAGACCACTTCCCCTCAGATGTGGAATCTGGTCTCTTGAATGGACAGGTCGCAGCAAGGGAATAAGGCAAGGGAATAAGGAAAACTCTGCCCCCCTTGACAAGTTTTTCAGGTATATCCTTATGTTCATGAAGATTGTCCCTCTCTTCGATCCATCCAGACAGTCCTGCTGCTCTGAGGTGAGCAGTGTTACATCAGTAAAAGGGGCAGGAGGGGGATACTTTATCATTCAATTACTTTTGAACTACAACTCTGACAGTATTGAAATAACACGCCATGGCCCAAATACTATGAAGATTCATTGGAGCTGCTTTTATTGTTAAGCATTACTATCCCTTTAATGGTTCAAAACTGAAGAGCAGTTTTGGACACACTAGCATTTTTTTTTTTTACTCAGCCAAAACTGCAGCTTGAAAAATGAAACTGAGTTTGCATGTGGGTATTATAAGCAGTAACATATTTTGTATACTGGCTTAATAGAAAGAAAACACAATGATGTAGTTTAAATTAGTATTTTATTTGCTATATTAGAAACAAATCAACATCTATATCAAGAAATGTAACTCCACAGTGTCTTAAGGATATTGAAAGTATCTTACATTAGATCATCAGTCATGAAATAAATGTTCTTGCATTAGAAAATGGCTATTTCTGCTGCAATATACACAACATACCAGGGACATATTTTTTCTCCTTGCTTGTAGACTTGAAGACTGCAGTTTAAAGTGACAGGAGACCTCCCTTTTTACTCCTTTTGTACATATTCTAAAAGTGAATAATATGTAAAGTTATATTGCCTTTTCTTATTATTATTTTTTTCATCTTCACCTATTTTATTGATTTATTTATTTATTCATAACATGTTCTACCAGGAAGAATACACTGAGATTTCTTTAGTTTTCAAGTATGTCCTGGAGAGTTTATACAGTAAAGAGTTTTATATTTACACAAATAGAGAAATATTACATATACACACATAAACATACATAAAAAAATGTATATACATTACATATTGTTTTTAGATTTTTATACACTCTTATTTCCCTGACAGTGAGCTCACTGAATTTCTGTTTTCCAGAAATATTTCTATCAGAGACTGAGAAAGCAGGAACATTGGTACAATGTATCAGCATCCCTGCAGTACTGAGTGTTATACATGCTGGAAGTGATTGCAGACATTTCTGCTGCAGGGTAGAACTACACAGTATCAATGTTCCCGCATTCTCAGTCCTAAACAGAAAGCTCTCTTATTATTTATTTGAAACAAATTAGGTAAAGAAAGCTACTTTGTACAATTTTATATCTGAGCAAAGATCCACATTGTTGATAACTGTTATATATATTGTAGGTCAGTGTACAATTAATTAGAATGCTGGGCCTTTTGACAAGTCCTATGAGTGCTGATTTTTAAATTTCTGCATAATTTTGCCTCTGGTACTCAGGCTTTTATCCTTATTTATAAAAATGGTAGTCCATGTATTTACAGAAATTACATTTTATGCAGAACTCCTATTCAGCATGAAGAAATTAATGGTCCTTATAGTAATTATTCTTAGCATGTACAAAACATTAAAAAAGCTCCACATTTCCTTTTAACTCCTTGCATGCTAGAGAGGTTTCCAATGAATTGTTTTGCACCTCTCTAGTGTTGAACGGACTAATAATTAATAGTATACCAAAATGTGCACAGAGCATTTCCCAGACTGCAAACTGACGGGAAGTCAGAGCATGGCTTGTAAGAGTACATTAAGGTGTTAAGATAAAATCATGTGCTGAGTTGACTCCTTTCATTAGCAGTGAAACAGGCTCATTTTCCAGAATGCAGTTCATCATTAGAGGAAATGGGTGCTGCTGTCTTACCAGAAGAGATCTACGCGCTTAGTTTATTCTAAACAATACCAAACTGGGATGCCAAAGGATACTTAAAATTTGCTATTTTTGGATCTGTTCTATTAGCAAACTTGTGTAACCCACACATGGAATGTGAAATCCAAATAGGTATAAAGCTATCCAACCCCTACTCACCCCATTCTCTCATGGCTGGATCTAGACTGTGGGCCAGTTTGATCTGGCTGCACACAGAGATGGCATGCCAAGAAAATATCACTTCTGCCTTCTTCTTCAGAGGAAAAATGCATTGTATCACAAAACAAAACAATGATAAATATATAATTGTACCAATGCACAAAACTGATACATTTTCTATACATCTGTGTGACCAGAAGCTGAAGGTACAATAATTTCTTCCTCACATTTCAGACAGGAAGACAGATTATTAATGATAACAGATGAGAGTTGGTACCGTGTTAGCCGTATAAATACAGGAGGCAAATATAGTTTTTGATACCTTTTATTGGCTAACTAAGCAGATTTAAATGCAAGCTTTCAAGACCTTAGGTCTCTTCCTCAGGCATGTTATACAGATAAATATGAAAACATCTCTCTTAAATACAAGTACACATCACATTGTTTAGCATGGAAATCAGATAACAGAATGCAGTCCAGATCCAGATACTTTGATCAGTCAATGGTAAATTGCACTCTTCCTCTGAGGCTTTAGAGGTATTTACGATGCTCTTGGGTCTGTGGAAAGGTCAGTCAACTACCAGGTGCTGTAGGCTTTTGCTTAGAAATTATATTTTGTCATAAATTCCTTATCCCTGTTCAACCCACTACAAATTGCATTAAATTTTAACATTAATTTTACCTCCCATACCTTTCTGTCCCTCTGAGTGCGAAACAGTCCCATCAATACAGTTAATTACAGTTGACTGACCTTTCCACAGACCCAAGAGCATCGTAAATACCTCTAAAGCCTCAGAGGAAGAGTGCAATTTACCATTGACTGATCAAAGTATCTGGATCTGGACTGCATTCTGTTATCTGATTTCCATGCTAAACAATGTGATGTGTACTTGTATTTAAGAGAGATGTTTTCATAGTTATCTGTATAACATGCCTGAGGAAGAGACCTAAGGTCTTGAAAGCTTGCATTTAAATCTGCTTAGTTAGCCAATAAAAGGTATCAAAAACTATATTTGCTCCCAGATTATTAATGAGACAGTGATAACTAAACAGTGTATGTATGTATTTGTGCATGTGTGCATATGGGTGTGCTCATGTATGAATGTGGGTGTGTGGGTGTTTATGATAGAGAGTGAGAGATGCAATGAGCATACAGCCCTCCAAAAATATTTTGAACAGATCTGGCCCTCAGACTAAGATAACTGTCTACCCTATTCTATACCCCCTTATCTCCCCCTACTACAAAAAAAATACATATTTTTTTTAATAATTGACTGTTGGGTTATACAATATACAAGTCATTTGGGTATTATAATATCCTTACACATTACTTTTCTCCAGAAGGATATAGATACTCTAGAGAAAATTCAGAGAAGGACTACTAAAATGGTGACTGGTTTACAGGAAAAGACATATCAGGATCGACTAAAGGATCTGAACATGTATAGTTTGGAGGAGAGAAGAGAGAGAGGGGATATGATAGAAACATTCAAATACATGAAGGGATTCAACAAGGTGCAGGTAGGAAGTACATTTAAAAAGAATATAAATATTAGGAGAGCCCATAGTCTAAAACTAGAGGGACACAGGTTTAGACGTAATGTAAGAGTTTTACTTCACTGAGAGGGTAGTAGATAAGTAGAATCACCTACCAGCAGAAATGGTAGAAGATAATACAGTGACAGTTTAAGCATGCATGGGATAGGCATAAGGCTGTTCTGCACATAAGAAAAGACCAAGGACCAAAAAAGGTTTGAGGTTTTTACAGTAGGAAAATGGGAAGACTAGATGGGCCAAACGGTTCTTATCTGCCATCAAATTCTATGTTTCTGTTTTATCGAATACTTTAGTATTCAATAGGTTTAATGTTCTGTAAGCTAACTCAGATGTTGGCAATCTTCATGTATTTCCCAAAACCCTTTGAGTGCCAGAGGGGTACGCAACCCATTGCTTTGCAATGCATTGCATAACCCTCTGGCAATCAAAGGTTTAATGCAGTTTCTTTAATCTAGAATTGCTCCAGTTCCTCCAGTACACCAGCCTTAGTAGCTTGTAGCTGATTTACTATCCTGCCATTTATTTGTTCATATAAACAAACTGTCAGATTGACTACCACATTTTCAGTTTTATGATTCATGGTTATGTAGCTCCTGCTGAATACACTACTCTCTCAGAATCTTTCAGTTTGTACTTTGTAGTTATATGTGAAAACATTAGCTTGAAGAATATATGTTAAATATTAACTTTCCTTGCTACTCGTATAAGAAATATTCCAAATATTTCAGATTCAACAGCATATTCTTTCATGACCCTCTACAGAGGAGTAGATAAGGAATAAGAGGAAGTTTTAGAAATCTTCACAAATCCTAAAAGAAGCCATTGATTGGAACCAAAATCCACACTGCACACCAGACTGATTAATAGTTTATATGAGGAAGGAAGTTCAAACACCTGTTTGCAGACACTCCTTTGAAGTTTGTAAGGTGAAATCCTCCTTATTTAGGTTTATTAGTTTGGTAGCTATTATCCTATCAGCAATTCATCCAAGCATTTGCTCGGGGACTGGAGCATCTCTGATTATTAGTGAAGACAATGAGAAATATTTTAGGAACATATGAGCTGTGGAAGCCAACCATTAATGGAACATTAATGATACATCATTTTACTCTCATGGCAAAGATCACTCTGTAACATTTCTAAATGTAATCATGACCATTGCTTTATAAAATTAATGTTGAATATTTTATGAATTGCAGTATTAAGTATCTAAATTTGTTGAATGTCAGACACATCTCCAATACTTTGTGGAAGAATGCATTGAAGGTTTCTCTAGCATCCAAGGGGATTCATTAAATCAGCAGGAACAAAAGCATAATCAATCCAAGATATTTAAATAAGTGAAGATAATGACTGACAATGGGTGCGTGTGTGTGTGTGTGGGGGGGTATGTTTGGCAGCCATCTTGAAAATTCACACATTCTGTGCTCTCCTGTCAATCTGATTTCAATCAGAGAGAATTCACTTAGTCTTCATCCACTGCCCTTTTTAGTGGTGATGATGATGGAGGAGAAGCTGGTGTGGAAGAGACATTAATGGCCTTTTTATCCCAAACTGAGATGTAATGGGAGACAGGGATGAGAATGGGCACCAACACCACCACCAGCAGTGAGCTTTTGGAATTTGCGGAGATTGCTACTTCTCTAATTCCTGCTGATGATGAGTTGCAAGGGCAGCAGGATGCTGAGGGGCAGGCTAGTGTGCCAACAAGTGATGTGGGACTAGGACAGGTTCCTTCCAGCAGCAGCAATACTCCTGGTTCTAGTTGCAGTGCATGTTCTGATGCAGTAGCAGCAACAGCAGCAACATCATCCTCTATCCCAGCCAGTGAAGGGGAATGTGGTGGAGAAGAAGAAAGAGCCCATTCTTCTCTATCTTTTCCCTCCCCCCCTAAAGTCATGGGTGTGGGACTATTTTTCTCGTGAGGTAGGCACAGTGCAGTCATCAACAATGGCACTGTGCACAATTTGTATCAAGTCAGTGAGAAGGGGAAAGGAGGGAACAGACCATGGCACAACCACCCTGATACCACACATGTAACACAGATGCCATCAACTTCTTGCTCTAGGGTAACTACATCTTCTGACAATCCACCTCTTTCATCGTTACCTCCCCCACCAAGTGATAGCAGTTTGTGATGGCAGTTTGTGTCCACCCAATTCACACTGTGTGATGCACTGACCACACATGGCAGTGTGGTGGAGGATAATCACAAGCAGGGCATCAATTGGCATCTGAGGGGATTCCATCCTGCAGAATATGCTAAGATACTGGCAGGGAGGGTTCATCAGCAAGTTGTCATGTGTCCTTAACTGAGTGAGGACAAGGGGCAGAGCCACAGCAGCAGTACTTGGTTTCTGGTAGGGGGATTTCACATTGGGGAACCTAAGTGTCATGGTGTTTGGATAGATTTGTGCCAGGTGTTTCATGTGAGTGCAGATATACCCATTACTACACTTAACAGTCCTTCCCTTATTTACACTGTGCACATTGCAGTTGAAGATGTGAGAGGCACAGTTTGTGCTCTCAAGGGAAAAATTTCTATTCTTGTAACACCCCATCCATGATTTTTCTCCCTATATAACTAAAGAAAAAGAAAGAATACAGGCATCAAAGCACCAAACCCACCCCAGACTTTCCAAGGCAATTATGTAATTTGAACTCCCTATTATGGAGAGTGATATGCAAGCAAAACTATTTTATAAAATATAACTTTTATTAAATATAAGTAAGAGAAGCAAATTAATATAATCTTAAATATAAATTAAACTGCTGTCAAAATCATTTTTCTAGATGTTTCTAGTAGTTTAGGAATTTACTGACTATTAAGCTTATTCTCCTTCATTGTGAGGAGCAAACAAGCTAATTGTAACCTCCTGTTATATAATTAAATCATCTGTTAGATCGGAGAGATAAAAACTCGTCCAATCTCTGTCTATATCTCATACAGATACCAACTTACTCTAAGTATATAGGTGAATGGTTAGCCATATATTGAATAAATCAAAGAAGATTTAATCTTCACTCATATAGATACATGTGTCTCAGTAATGATCCTAATCACAGACTTATCGGGATAGGTAAATTCAAGTTCTCATACTGAATGACACAACGTAGCCTGAATCCTATTATCAGTTATTTCAATAATATCAAGTATTGCAAGTGTCAATGATCTGCATAAGAACCTCAATATCTCATGACTATGTAAGTTTGAAGTATATCATGTATCGAGAGGGAATCAATTAACCCAACCCAATCTCATTTAAGCATATATTAGATTCAATCAAAAACCCATTAGATTCGTAGAAATTCCACAAGTAAATAAGAGTCAAACTAAGACATAACTGTCCCTATAGTAGTATTGGTGTTCCGGTGGTTGCCCACAAATCAAACTCAATTACCGCTAATCAGCAGAGAGCTGTTTGTATCTTCCCGGAATATACGACTACAAATCTAAATACTAATATTGTTAATACCACTATCCCTGCACTACTCTTTGTGTTCCAGTGGTTTCCCCACAAATCAGACTCCAATACCACTACTCAGTAAAGAGCTGTTTGTATTGCCCCGGAACACACAATGACTAATCTAAATACTGAGATACCTAGTAACTCTTAGAGGTTTCACACAACATCTTAATTGATTAATGATATAGTATCATGTACAGCAACAAAACATTAAAAACAATTATGGCATAGAAGAGCAAAGTATGCCCCTAGCCATGACCTGATGCGTGTTTCGCCAAGAAAAATGGCTTTCTGACCTTTGAAAAAACTGATTTTGACAGCAATTTAATTTATTTTTAAAGTTATTTTAATATGCTTCTTTCTCTTTTTACTTATATTTAATAAAAGTTATATTTTAAAAAATAGTTTTGTTTGCATATAGTTTACCAACACCCAAAATACTATAAGTGGTGCACCATGTCTTCCGGTATCTTTCTTCATATATACTGTGTAACGGAAGCTGAGAAGGGACCGCGTCGCCTTCCGCCGTCGTTCCTGGGTCTCTCCTTCTCAACGCAGATAAGCGCCGTCAGGTGCACCGGTTGGAGTATGGACGGTCACTGGAAACAGCCACAGGATCACTGGAAGCAGGGAAGAGTCCACGTCGCCGCCTGACAGTCCACGAAGTTAGGACGCAGGAAACTGGCAGCAGGCGGTCAGCGATTCAGGATACTTGGCGCAGATGGGTATCAGAGTGGATACTTTAGACCATAAGCAATACAAGACTCCAGGACTCCTTCTTAGTTCTTCAAGAAGACTAACTCTTTATTACAACAACCCACAGCATCTTTATACAGTTTCAAACCACACTAACTTGGAGCACAGTACATGAGACTTAATACAATCACAATTCCTCCTGGTAGAACACAATGGGGTAGTCACAGGGATAATTCAGTCACCACAAAGGGGTCCAAGAACCAACAACAAATGATTCAGGGAAACATAATAGGGCAGACATGATTGGATTAATCACACAGCAGGGGGTCACAGGACAGTGCTCAATACAATGACTTCAGTGGCCAGAATATACAATCCCTTAGCAATGGCCAGGGGTTGAGTAATTAAGCAAAAGGCTTGGGGGACTACAATACATACTGAAAGTAAATATGCTCAAACTCAAATGATTAACCCTTTGCAGGTCAGAAGAGTTTGCAGCACCCAAGCCTTGAATTGTTCTTTCCTCTGGCACAGCTGCCTATCCACATAAGGCTAGCCAAAGTCTCTTAGTCCAGGATAAGGGCTTAAGAGATTGTAGGCCCGGGCACAAAGGAGTGTCCAAGAGTGTCCAATATCCATAATCCTTGGGCCCAGGGATGAATAAATGCCATGCCCAGACAAGGCTCTAGTAACGGCCTAAGGCCCGTTACATTACTCCCCTTTTTAAACTCAACCCAGGGTCCGGAATAAACTCGGAAAATCCAAAGTTCATAGGTCCTCCTGGCGAGATAGCCCATCAGCATTATGATTGTCCTTGCCGGGCCGGTATTGAATGGAAAAATTTAAGGTTTGTAATGCCAGGCTCCACCGTAGCAGTCTCCCATTGTCCCCTGAGACTCGGTTGAGCCATACCAGTGGATTATGGTCCGTTATTACAGTGAATTCTCTCCCGTACAGGTAGGGTTGGAATTTCTTCAGGGCCCACACTAGTGCAAGACACTCCTTCTCCACAGCAGCGTAGGATGTCTCCCTTGGTAATAGCTTTCGGCTCAGATAAGCAATGGGGTGCTCTTCTCCTTCTTGGTTCACCTGGCTCAGGACAGCTCCTAGCCCACAGTCAGAGGCATCTGTGTGAACCAAGAAAGTCTTGTTAAAATCCGGGGCGGCCAACACCGGTTCCCGCCCCAATGCCTCTTTTAGGGTCTGAAAGGCTTGTTCGCAAGCCGGGGACCAGTCTACATTACGGGGCAGGGCCTTCCTGGTCAGGTCCGTCAGGGGTTTGGCTATGGTGCTATACTGGGGCACAAATTTACGGTAATACCCTGCGGTTCCCAAAAAGGCCAGGACCTGCTTCTTGGTCCTGGGGGTAGGCCATTTTAGGATGGCTTCAATCTTAGCTGGCTCGGGCCGTTGTTGCCCTCCTCCTACCCGGTGACCTAAGTACTGGACCTCCCCCATCCCTATCTGGCATTTATCCGGCCGGATGGTGAGCCCGGCACGGGCTATCCTCCCTAAAATAGCCTCTAGGTGTAGGAGGTGCTCCTCCCAGGAGTCGCTGAAGATAGCAATGTCATCCAGATAGGCACAGGCAAACTCCTGTGCCCCTGCCAGCAGATGGTCCACCAACCTCTGGAAGGTAGCCGGGGCGTTCTTCATCCCAAATGGCATTACCTTGAATTGGTAGAGGCCAAAAGGGGTGATGAAGGCGGACTTGGCCACTGCCTCAGGGGCCAGTGGAATCTGCCAGTACCCTCGACTCAGGTCGAGGGTGGAGACAATGCTAGCTCCAGCGAGACGGTCTAGCAACTCATCTACCCGGGCCATGGGGTACGCATCAGTGACTGTCCGATCATTGAGCCTCCGGTAGTCCACACAGAACCGAGTGGTTCCGTCCTTCTTGGGTACTAGGACTACCGGGGAGGCCCAAGGACTGGCGGACGGCTCAATGACCCCCATATTTAACATATCCTGCAACTCCTGCCACATGCTACGCTTGACTGACTCAGGGACCCGATAGGCTGGCTGACGTAGGGGCCCGGACCCTGTGGTGTGGACCTCATGTTGGGCTACTGTAGTGGAACCGGGAAGTGGGGAGAATAGCTCGGGACATTTTTTCACTATCTTCTCAATTTGTCCCTGCTGAATCTTGTTCAAATGGGTCCCTAGCTTTAAGGGGTGCCTGTTTGCCTGGGTCTGGGATTCGGCTAAGAAGTCAGGGATATCCTGCTCCTCTGGGTCTTCCCCCTCCATGTTACAGATGGCCATTACGGCCTCCTCTCTAGCATGGTATGCTTTAAGGGAATTGACATGGCAGGTCCTTTGGTCCTGCTGTGAATTCCCGCGGCCAATAACATACGTGGTGTCCCCTAGCTGGTCAATTACCCGGTAGGGACCCTCCCACGCGGTCTGCAACTTATTTTGTCTCACTGGACGCAGGGCTAAGACCTGCTGACCCACGTGGAACGTTCTGTGTTGGGCCTTACGGTCATATTGCTGCTTTTGGGTCGCTTGGGCCTGAGCTAAATTCTGGTGGGCTAGTCCCATAAGGGTCTTCAACTTTTCCCTCAGTTCTACAACGTAGGTGACGGTAGGCGTCTCCTCAGAGTCACACTTCCCCTCCCAGTATTCGCGGAGTAGATTCAGGGGTCCCCGGACCTTCCTCCCAAACAATAGTTCAAAGGGGGAAAATCCCGTGGACTCCTGAGGCACCTCCCGGTAGGCGAACAGTAGGTGGGGCAGGTAGCGCTCCCAATCACGGTGTGACTGGGTGAAAGCTTTGAGCATCTGTTTCAAGGTTCTGTTGAACCTCTCGCAGAGCCCATTTGTCTGGGGATGGTAGGGTGTGGTATGGAGGGGTTTAACCCCGCATAGTTTCCAGAGTTGTTGCATTATATCTAGGTAAACTGTGTGCCTCGATCCGATACTATCTCCCTAGGGAATCCGACCCGGGTAAAACCCTGACTAACGCATCCGCAACGCTTTCAGCAGAGATGCTGGATAGTGCCACGGCCTCCGGGTAACGGGTGGCAAAGTCCACAATGGTAAGGATATATCTCTTACCCGTGTGGCTAGGCCGAGCGAGTGGACCTATGATGTCAATGGCTACTCGTTGAAAAGGTTCCCCTATCAAGGGTAGAGGGTGCAGGGGTGCTGGCGGATGATCTCCCCTTTTTCCTACCCGCTGACATGTGTCGCAGGTGCGGCAAAAGAGGCGAACATCCCGGGACACTTTGGGCCAAAAGAACGCTCGGGTTAGGCGCTTTTCGGTGTGCCGGATTCCCGAATGTCCTGCTAAGGGAATGTCATGGGCCAGGGCCATGAGGGCCTCCCTATGCTGTAGGGGCACCACTAACTGGGTGCGAGTGACTGTGTTGGGGCCCTGACAGGGAGTCTGGGTGGTCCGGTATAACAACCCGTTCTCCCACACAAATTGTTCCCCCTCCCTCCCAATGGCTCTGGTGTCTGCCTGTCGTCTGTACCCTGCTAAAGTGGGGTCTGTCTGGAGAGCAGACCGGAAAGCTGGGGGCGGCAGCCAAGCTATACTGGGTTCGTCAAGGGTTACTGTTGTAGGGGCGGGAGGTGGTGTTGACCTTACCCTCTGTTGACGTGCCGCGGATCTTGTGACAACATTGCAGTCCTCTTGGTCCCTGGCGGTGCCGAAGTAACTCTCCAGATTGCCCAAGTCATTCCCTAGTAGCACGTCCGTAGGAAGTCCTGGCATGACCCCCACAATTCTTTCTTGGGGTCCTGCCCCCCAATCCAGTTGGACCTTGGCCATAGGAAGCTTGTACACTTGGCCTCCAGCCACCCGGATCTCCACCATTCGGGGCACTCTGAGTCTGGGGGGTAAGCAGTGAGGTTGCACTAAGGTAAGAGTGGCCCCAGAGTCTCGCATTCCTTGAGTGGTATGCCCGTTGAGACGTACCGTTTGGATGTGCTGGTGCCGGTTGTCGGTTGAGTCCTCCTGGGCCAGGGTAACTTCATGGAAATAGCCCCATTCGTGACGGTCTCCTGCAGCCTCACCCATATCCATCGGACGGGGCCAGTCTGGGTCATAGGGTGTAGGGTAGGTATTCCAGGGGTCCTCCCCCCCTACACAATGGGCCTGATGTGGGGGCCCCCTACCTGTTGCGGAGCTTTGATTTGCCCGAGGGGCAGATTGATACCTGGCGGTGGGTCCCCTGTTCCTGGGGCAATTGGCTTGGCGATGACCAGGTTGCTGGCATGTAAAACACAGCGCCGGGGGGTTAGTGTGACAAGGTGGGTGGTAGGGGGCCTGTGGAGGTCGGGGCCCCGACCGGTATGCATTAGGGGTAGGGGCAGGGACCCCCCTCCCCCTGGGATGGATGCTACTTTGTGGCCCATGCTCCGATTGTCCTCATACTGATCCGCAAGCGAGGCAGCTTGGCTGAGGGTAGTGGGGTTCCGGTCCCGCACCCAATCCCGCACTGGGTCAGGAATATTTAGATAAAAATGTTCCAGCAGCATTTGTTGACAGCACTCCTCAAAAGTGGTAGCCCCACAGCCTTGAAGCCAGCTCCTAGCGGCCCGCTCAAAGGTATGTCCCCATTCTGAAAAGGTGTCTGTACCCTTTTTCTTAGTGTCCCTGAATTTCCGGCGATAGGTATCTGGTGTAATGGCATACCTAGCCAACAGTCTCTTCTTGACTGCGGCATAATTGCCGATGTCCTGGTCAGGCACCGTGCGGTAAGCCTCGCTGGCCCTCCCGGTCAGTTTTCCGGCAAGGATGCCCGACCAGTGCTGCTGGTCGACTTGGAAGAGTCTGCATAATCTTTCAAAGTCCTGTAAGAACCCATCAATATCTCCTTGTGTGTCATTGAACATGGAAAAGGACTGATGTGTAAGGGGCAGCCCAGTGCTGCTTTTCTCGGCCATCGCAGGAGGAGGTAGCCTCATACCCTGGTGTCGGATAGCCAGCTCCTGCAGATGATCCTCTCGAGCCTTTTCCATGAGTTGGTTAATCAGTTCGATTGAGGGGTTAGGGCCGTAGAGCGGTAGTCGGCGAGCTACCATGGTCGCCACCGGGTCATTATCCACTAACTCCGGTTGCCTCAATTCTCCATTTTCCGTTGAATATCGGTTGTCGACCGATCGACGTCGAACTGGACTGGAATCCCTCGGTAACGGTGTGCTTCGAGCTAATTCGGCATCATTCTCGTCCATCTCCTGCAGCAGCTGGATCAGATCCTTTCTTCTTAGCCCTTCCACATCTTGGCCTCTCTGGATCCCCATCTCCTTTAGTGATGCTATAGTTGCATTATTGTAGGTGTGTGCCATAGTTCAGGCAGCCTTTTCCCAGGTGTTGTGTGAAACCTCAATTGAGACAACCTCGAATCCTGTTGCTGAATCCGGGGTCAAGCCAGCGGCTGTATCTCCCCCTGGAAGCTGGTTTCAGTTAGATTTCGCGTTGCTGAAACCGGGGTCAAGCCAGCGGCTGTATCTCCCCCTGGAAGCTGGTTTCAGTTAGATCTCGCGTTGCTGAAACCGGGGTCAAGCCAGCGGCTGTATCTCCCCCTGGAAGCTGGTTTCAGTTCGATCCAACCGCTTGCCACCAGTGTAACAGAAGCTGAGAAGCGACCGCGTCGCCTTCCGCCGTCGTTCCTGGGTCTCTCCTTCTCAACGCAGATAAGCGCCGTCAGGTGCACCGGTTGGAGTATGGACGGTCACTGGAAACAGCCACAGGATCACTGGAAGCAGGGAAGAGTCCACGTCGCCGCCTGACAGTCCACGAAGTTAGGACGCAGGAAACTGGCAGCAGGCGGTCAGCGATTCAGGATACTTGGCGCAGATGGGTATCAGAGTGGATACTTTAGACCATAAGCAATACAAGACTCCAGGACTCCTTCTTAGTTCTTCAAGAAGACTAACTCTTTATTACAACAACCCACAGCATCTTTATACAGTTTCAAACCACACTAACTTGGAGCACAGTACATGAGACTTAATACAATCACAATTCCTCCTGGTAGAACACAATGGGGTAGTCACAGGGATAATTCAGTCACCACAAAGGGGTCCAAGAACCAACAACAAATGATTCAGGGAAACATAATAGGGCAGACATGATTGGATTAATCACACAGCAGGGGGTCACAGGACAGTGCTCAATACAATGACTTCAGTGGCCAGAATATACAATCCCTTAGCAATGGCCAGGGGTTGAGTAATTAAGCAAAAGGCTTGGGGGACTACAATACATACTGAAAGTAAATATGCTCAAACTCAAATGATTAACCCTTTGCAGGTCAGAAGAGTTTGCAGCACCCAAGCCTTGAATTGTTCTTTCCTCTGGCACAGCTGCCTATCCACATAAGGCTAGCCAAAGTCTCTTAGTCCAGGATAAGGGCTTAAGAGATTGTAGGCCCGGGCACAAAGGAGTGTCCAAGAGTGTCCAATATCCATAATCCTTGGGCCCAGGGATGAATAAATGCCATGCCCAGACAAGGCTCTAGTAACGGCCTAAGGCCCGTTACATACTGCCTCAGGCGCATTACTGAAGTTATTTGTGGCACGTGGAACCTTAATCATCCGTCACTCATGTTACTGTAGTTGTTGATCCCATTCCCTTTGAGCTGTTTAATCATCCTGCTCCTTAAACAACTCAGCAGCAGCAATAACAGGAGTCACAAGTTCTGTAATTATATCAGGACATTTGACAATGGCCAGTGGCCAGTGGTCAGTGGCCAACACAACATGATCTGCTGGCACTAGGCCAGTAGGGCATAAAAAAATAGGCCTACAAAAAATAAACACTTTTTTGGGACTTGTTTCTTACAAGCCATTGTTTCCGCAGGGACTCTAACAAAAATCTTACAAATCATCCTCTACAAAATACTCAAGTCAAGTATCAGTCTAACCGAGTGGCAGCTTACATCAGTGGGTCCCTACCCTATGTTATGTATAAATTTCTTATTTTATTTTATTTTATTTGTTGTTTATTAACTATCCCCCCTAATACCAGTCAACAAACCTCCCCAAAAACAAATTCCCTGTTCAACTGATTTTTTCCCCAGACTCCACCCACCAACACAGGCACCCTCCTCAGACTCATTTTATACCATTTCTTATTGGGGGGTTTTAATTGTACTTAGTATTTTTTTTTATTAACTGCAACCCCCCCCCCCAATCCCAGTAAACAACCCCCCCAAAAAAACATTCTTTCCTCACACTCCACCAACACAGTTACACTCATACCCCTTTTATACTATGCCTTTATATATGTGTGTGTGTGTTTGTGTGTGTATTTATTCAACTGTTTGTCCCCCCTATCCCTATGTAAAAAAAAACAAATAAATAAAAATTAAAATAAAACCCTGTCCAGCTGCTTCTTTCACCAGACTCCGCCCAGCACAGAGATAATAACAGCCAGATCAGGATGGAACTTGCACCACAGCTCCCTCTATCTTTCCAGTCAGTCACACAGAATGTTGGGGCATTTGGAGTAAACCTCTTTTACTCCCTTCTCACACCCCCAGGATTATCTAACACAGAGATAATAACTGTAAGATCAGGAAGGAATTTGGAAAACAGCTGCCTGTGACTTTCCAAACATTCACACAGAAAGTTGGGGTATTTGGGGTAAACCACCTTTGTTCCTCTCTCATACCCCAAGACACATTTAACACAGAGATAATAACAGCCAGATCAGGAAGGAACTTGGACCACAGCTTCCTGTGTCTTTCCAATCAGTCACACAGAATGTTAGGGCATTTGCAGTAAACCTCCATTGCTCCCTCCTCACACCACACCCCCAGACTCCCCCAGCACAGAGATAATAACAGCAACGTCAGAAAAAAACTTGGATAACAGCTGTCTGTGTCTTTCCAATTGTTCAAACAGAATGTTGGTGAATTTGGGGGTAAACCTCCTTTGTTCCATTCTCACACCTCCAGAAACATCTAACACAGGGATAATAATAGCGAGATCAGGAAGGAATTTGGAAAACATCTCCCTGTGTCTTTCCAATACATCAAACAGAATGTTAGAGTATTTGGGGTAAACCTCCTTTGCTCCCTTCTCACACCTCTAGACAAGTCTAACAAAGATAATAACAGCAAAGTGAGGAAAAAACTTGGACCACAGCTGCGTATGTCTTTCCAATTATTCGCACACATGTTGGTGTATTTGGGGTAAACCTTCTTTGCTCCCTTCTCACACCCCTAGACACGTCTAACAGAGGAAATAACAGCCAGATCAGGAAGAAGCTTGTATCACTGCTGTCTGTGTCTTGCCAGTCAGTCACGCAGAATTTTAGGGTATTTGGGTTCAACCTCGTTTCTCCCTTCCTGTTCCCCAGAGTGCCCCCAGACTCCCCTAATACAGAGAACCAATGTCCTGTCTACAAGACTCCCTAAACTAAGCTTCAACTCCTTGTCTCCTCTAGCTCAAAAATGTGCTCTATCTTCCTTTCACAAACACAGAATGTCATGCTGCGGGATCCTTACACCAGTTTTATTCTATACCTTCAGGAAAAGAAGGGAAACATGCAATGTGTTTGTAGAAATTCAGTCTTCCTTTTGATTTCAATGTAATGAGTTACGTGAAAAAAGCAAGAAAACTGTACTGTTTGAGAAACATTGTCAGCCTGGCAAAAGTATAATTTTTCTCCTTTTAAGCTTTTGAAGAGAAACATTTAACCCATGTCTATTCATTATATCTCCACTGCTAATCATCACTTCTATTAAATAAGATGCACTCAGTAAGCTAAGAGGTACAATGCTGGAGTAACTGAACTATACGGGGACAAATAATTCCCATTGATTTAAATTGGGCTTTTATCCCTTAGAATGCTTGAAAGGTCTCTGATGCAGTGCAAAGTAGTGCAATGGAGACCTTTCTAGCATTTAAAATCCCCATTTATATTAAAGAGAATTTGCCCCTCTAGTGCAGTTGGCTCTCTCTCTCTCTCTTCACCTATATGGCCTTATGGAACTCTGAAGTGTAGGCTTTTTATTTTATGGCAGAAGGGAAATCCTGTAGCACAAAGAAACATAGGCAAAAAATGACAAACTTTTCTCTAGGACATGGTAATAGGTAGCAGAAAAGCAGAAAAAAATTACTTTTCTATGGACAGAAATTCCAATGAGAGAAGCAAAAAAACTGATTTATTTATTTTTGTGGAATGTCCTTGCTGGAAAAAAATACTTTTTGCCCAACCCTATTCAGGAGTCCAACGCAAACTTTCCCAAGCCACAACAATTACTGTGGTCTTCTCCAACATCATGATCATCTTCAGCTGTTGTTGATCCACTGTGGGATGAAGGCCTCCTCAGCTTGTTTTGATCAATTAGTCCTAAGATGGACATAAAATATTCAAAGACAATTTGTTTTGACATTGTGAGGAGAGAGCCCTGGTCCAGAAGACTGGATATTTTAGAAAATAGTTACTAGTGATGAAAATAGCCTGTAGATTATCTACTAGGATGGAATGTAGACCTTAATTAAGAAATATGAATCAATTCTGGAACAATCCAACTGCACCAGTGAATATAAAAAAACCCTATTAATTTAAACAGGGATTTTTCTCCCCTTGAATTCTACAGAGGTCTCCAATGTTTTGGATACCTCTCTAGCATTCAAGGGGTTAACTCAATGGGATTTGGGGAATTTGTATTTGTCCCCTATGACGCAACTGGTTTGCCTCAGTATTGTTGCAGTCCTTATTGACTCTGCCTCTGACATGTGTGATGTTGCTTACTGATACAGAATGCCACTCACTAAAATTCAACAAATTCATTGTACGAGATAACTTGTAAGCCAATGTCTTATTATCACATAAATATTTGTGCACAATAGCTTGTGTTCCTTTGAAACATTTTGCCTTTAGAGGATTAGTAAAGCTATAATATCACCTTTGTCTAAAAATGTTAAAAGGGTATGAATGAATAATAAAAGCATGTATTTGCATCAACCAACAGGATACCTGTTTTCACTTAAGTAATTAAAGACTATATTTACAGTTTGTTTTAATTGTGTACTGAAGGGGTGCATTACCTCATTTATGTGGGAGAGAGGATTATTATATGTTTAAAAACAAATTAGTTATTTTTAAAGTTTAAAGATAAGATTATATATTTATGTGCAAAATGACCCTTGTACATGAAAATTATGAGGCCTGAATTCCTCACAGAATCCGAAACCCTCAGAGAGAGAAGTTAAATATCACCCACAAAATCTGTGTCCATTTTAGACACTCCTACAGTGCTCACAATGCATTATGTTCTATACAAGAGCAGAACAACCTGCCCCACCACAGTCTGAAAATGGATGTACCTATCAAGTGGAATTCAACACTGTACATAGTAGCAGATTAATGTAATTAGCAAGTATGCAATGAAAACGTGGAAGATTTTGGAGGAGCATCTTTGTCACTTGAGCAATGACAACTAATCTGTGACCTGCTGAATAGGGATGGGCAAAAATGTTCACCTCAAACTGAAATCGGCAAAAAATGGCACTATCCGCTTGATGAAAAATTTCCTGTGAAAAATGCAGTTTTCCTGCTTTTCTCCTAGTTCATTGCATTGAAATTAATGAGAAGAAAATGTTTTCTCCACTACACAAAAGTTTTCTCTAGTTTTCTACAGCCATATAAAAGGGTGTCAGGTTCTCACAGCAGCCATTCTGTGTTTGTGGGAGGAGAGAGCAGCATGTTTTTGAGCTAGAGAAGTTAGGCAAATACATTGAAGCTTAGTTCAGGAAGTCATTTAGGTAGGACATTTGTTCTGTGTATTAGGGGAGTCTGGGGGCACTCCTGGGGGAGAAGATGGGAGGAAGGAGGTTGACCCAAAATACCCCAACATTTGGTGTGACTGACTGGCAAGATACAGGCAGCTGGGGTCCAAATTGCTTGCTGAGTTTTCTTTTATTGTATTTGTGCTGGGAAACACTGGGAATAAAAGTTGTTGATTTTGGTTTTTAGTTTTCTATATATACATTTTTTTACTAACTGTGATAAGATAGGGTGGACAACTTAAAAACAAAACAAAACAAAATAATAATTAAACAAATAAATATATCAGACAGCTGACTGGGAGCTCTGTGACTGAGGCAGACTTGATAGACAGCAGACAACACTGAAAATTTTGTTGAGGGCCAAGGCAAGACATCATACTCCATCAGTTGTCTGCTGTAGAGAGTAAAAACGCACACAGTAGTTGAGTAATGTCTAGCAAATGCACAAGGGGAGGGAGGTGGAGCAGTGCAGGGACCTGGGAGTAAAGCGGTAGTACAAAAACTGACTGTGGCAATGGTTGCTGCAGGATATGCAATAAATCAAGATGATTCCCCTCCTCCTGGGGTGAATGCAGTTTGTCAAGGTCCCCCCAATCACACCATGCCAATCCACCACCACTACTACCATACACATATGCCACATTGTAGGTTGTACTTTTTTTTTTTTTTAATCATTCGACATCAACATGAATATGTGCTAGTGGCTCTGAAGGGATAGTAATGTTTTATAATAAAAGCAGCTCCAATTAATATTCATAGTATTTAGGCGGTGGAGAGTGTTATTTCAGTACTATCAGAGTTGTAATTGAATGATAAAGAATACCCCTCCCACCCCTTTTACTGATGTAACACTGTTCAGCTCAGAGCAGCAGGGTGGGGTCCAAGTGGATTGCAGAGAGGGACAATCTTCAATTAAGATCAGGGAAAAACCGGAAAAACCTGTCAATGGGGGCATGGCTTTCATTGTTCTCACAATAAGAAAATTGTCCCTATCTGTGAGCTATCTGGTCTGCAGACCAGATTCCACATCTGAGGGGAGGTGGCATATACTAGGTAAAAGGGGCGGGAGGGGGAAACTTTTTCATTCAATTACTCTTGAACTACAACTCTGACAGTATTGAAATGAAACTCTCTATGGCTCAAATACTGTGAAGATTAACTGGAGCTGCTGTTTTTGTGAAACATTACTATCCCTTTAAGCAGGAAGTTAGTGTTGTGGGCAAAGGACAAATGCACTCTGCATGCTAACAATTTTCAAGGTATATGATGATGTAGGACTCACAACCTTGACTTCCAGCTACTTATTTCTCCACTACAGCCCTCAGAAGAAGTAATATTTTGCTGGGAAATGTTGCACCATATTAAACATAGGAGAAAAATGTGTTGGAATAGGTGAAAAATGTGTGGAATAGGCGAAAAATTTGCTGGAATAGGCAAAAAGGAGAAAACTTTTGAGAGAAAGGAGAAAAATCTGTTTTTTTGCCAAAAGTCATGCTGGAAATTTTTCTCACTTTCTGCCCTCCACAACTGCTGAAACCTTTTGAAGAGGCAAACTTGCTGGTTAGTTATGTTCGGGCAGGAACTAGAAAGATTCCACCACTGATATATTTACTACAGGAAAAAAACTGAGGAGCATGGCTGTCAACACAGAAATGAACCAGCTAGTGAATGACCAGTTAGCATGCTTTGAGCAGGATCCATGCATCATGTCCATTAAAACCAATGAGGAATGCATTCTTGCTACTTTGCTGGACCTCTGCTTTAAACATATTATTGAATTTTGGACAAGGAGAGATCAGCAGCATTTCTCTGATGAATCATCTTCCATGAAAGAATAAAGATATGCTTATAGATAGAGTGGAGGGTTGTATTTTGGAGAATGTAAGAGACAAAGTTAAGCCCAAAATAATGAGCAGAAAGTATAGTGAAAAAGAAGTAAGGAATAACATGAGCAAGAACATCCTAAAATGTTTCAGAACATGTCATCATCATCATCATCATCATAAAAAGCAATTCAAGTGACTATGGGGCGGCAATCTAACATTTACTGTGGTAGTGATGGCAGCACATCTCTATGGGACTTACTCCCTGGATATGGGTTGTTATCTGATACAAACAAATACCATTTAGATCCAAGGAGTGGTCCCACCGCAGATGATTACAGCTTTGTTGCAGGATAGATACTTCTGGGCAGAAACAGTGACCCCATTGACTACTGGCAAACAAAAACAAAACAGTGTGTGGCCAGCACTGACGCATGCTGTCATGGAAAGCCTTAGCTGCCCACCAGTAAGCCTGCAGTCTGAATGGGTTTTCACTGCAGCTGGTTAAATTGGTAATGATCGTAGGACATGGCTATCAAGCAGCAGTGGTGGGAGTTAAACATTTCTAAAAATGAACCAGCTTCTAATATCATCTGAGTATCAGGTAGCAGAAGTGGACAAAACCATACAAAACAGGGAATCCCATGGCACATACACATTAGCACAGAGGAGGAGGAGTGGGGGGGAGTTTGAAGAATAGCTCCATTTACCCCAGTTAGGGCCACTGCTAAGTGATATAGTAATAATATAAGTAATATCGTAATAATGGAAAGTTAAAGTAGATTTGTTTTTTTTTTAAGAAAGTATTTTACCAGGAAGAATACATTGAGATTGTCTCTCATTTTCAAGTATGTCCTGGACTCTGGGTTTGTACATAAGATATGACAGAAGTTAGAAGGCCTGTAGGCAGCAGAATGGAATCCACCACACTTAGTAACACAGCTGACACAAGGAATGAAACCAGAGAGTTCTAAGTGCATTGGGATATTTTCAGCGATGCACTCTAAATGCAAAGTGGACATATTGTTAGGCAAAGAAACAGCAGCATAGAAATGAAATAATAAGTCTTGTACATCTTTTAACCCCTTGAATGCTAGAAATTAGTTCAACACACTGTTTTGCAACGTGCTGGGGAAATTGCCAGCACTGAGGGGGTTAAAGGGCCATTTCAATAAATGGCTCATTGGGGACGTTTTATTTGTTCCCTATGGTGCAGTTTAATTAGTCCAGTAACGTGTTTGTGCATATCAACATTTGGTCACAGAGGAGGCATGACATAACCTCCAGGGTGGGTGGGATTTTTCATCTAAGAGTGAAGAGAAACAAATCCCCCAAAGAAATGGGCCACATACATGCATCCCAAGTGTCCCTCTTTTCCACCCTGCTTTCCCTGTTGTTATGATATCAGACTGTGTGGTGTGTATATAAAGGTATTACATTGTTGTACAGCAATAATATATTAGTATGGAGTAATGTTATACTCTATTATACTCTACTAGTTGAAGAGCTCATTACACAGGCCACAGTGCCACTGCCAGCCGGTCGCGGTGCAGTCATGCTCAGTAGAAACTGCCCACGCGGCAGCTGATACAGAGCTGGACGCTCCGTCGTAGCGCCCCGCTCTGTATCAGCCTCGTCGCAGTCAGTCTCTACTGGGCATGACTGCAGCACACGCAGCAGTCTCTACTGCGCATGACTTTGTCGTTACACGCGTTTTAGCGAATCATTATATAGGATATCAGTGGTTCTCAACTCCTGTCCTCAGGACCCACTAATAGGCCAGGACTTAGGGATTTGTCTGCTAGAGCACAGGTGTGGTGATCAGAGGCTCATTCACATTGATTAACTCACCTGTGTTCTAACAAAGAAATCATCAAATTCTGGCCTGTTATTGGGTCCTGAGGACAGGAGTTGAGAACCAGTGCTCTATATACTCTATGTCTACTCTACTATAGACTCGGCCTCTCTCACCAGGGTGTATGTAGTGATTTTGTTTTATGAGTGCTTTCATGCATTGAGCTGAATACGTAAGGTAGGTTTCTGGTGCTTCTTCCTGGGCAGCAGAGGATGAGGGAGAAATGGGGAGCAGGGAAGGGATGCTTCATAATAAAGGTTAAAGTGTGAATAGTGGTCCGTATGTAGAAAGAATTAGAGCAAATCTGGGTAATATCAGTTGCATCCATAGGCAAAAGGGAGATGAGTTTCCATTGTCAGTCAGTCAGTCAGTCAGTCAGTCTTCCTAGGGGCTCCAGCTAGTATATATTTAGGGCCCAGTTAGGGGTGGCATTATTCCGGGGTGGCATTTGCCAGGGATATTACCACCTTATCTAAGTAACACTTTATCGAAGTATGGAGAATTAAAAAAGAGAGAAAATATGTATCCAATATGCTGTGTTTTATGAAGACTTTCTCTTGTCCCTTACAGGTATGTACTAGCCAGTCCTGTTGTGTGGAAGAGCAATTCTCATGCAATCTTCCTTTACAATTTTAACCCCTTGTGTGGTATGTACTAGCCAGTCCTGTTGTGTGGAAGAGCAATTCTCATGCAATCTCCCCTTACAATTCTAACCCCTTGTGTGGTATGTACTACCCAGTCCTGTTGTGTGGAAGATCAATTCTCCTGCAATCTCCCTTACAATTTAACCCCTTAGGTGGTATGTACTAACAATTAGCCATATATAACACCCTTTTCCACTCTCCATATTGCTTACCTCCCCCATCCCTCTCCTTTATCTATGTGTCTGTTTCTTATTCTATGTTTTAATGGTGTCACAGCTGATTGCACTCAGGACAATTGTGCAAAACAATTTGGAATGGGGAATTCCCTCAGTCAGTCAGTCTTCCTAGGGGCTCCAGCTGGTATATATTTAGGGCCCAGTGTGGGGTGGCATTATGCCGGGGTGGCATTTGCCAGGGATATTACCACCTTATCTAAGTAACACCTTATCAAAGTATGAAGAGTTAAACAAGAGAGAAAATATGTATCCAATATGCTGTGTTTTATGAAGACTTTCTCCTAATGAGGTTCTCTTGTCCCTTACAGGTATGTACAAGCCAGTCCTGTTGTGTGGAAGAGCAAGATACTCTGATTGCGCCACCTTTACCGCAGGCTGCTCCACATGTGCTCAAAATAAGTCTCCTCGACATCTGCCGGTGGGCTTGCTTCAGCCTGTGGCCAACGGGAAACATCCCTGGTCTCACTTATCCATTGATTTTATGGTCCACCTTGCTAGGTCCATGGGCTTTACTGCAATACTTATGATTGTGGACAAATTCTCAAAGATGGCTCACTTTGTGCCACTCAAGGGCTTGCCATCTGTGCAGGAATTGGCGGTGGTATTCGCAAAGGAGGTGTTCCGACTCCATGGTATCCCTAAGGTGATTGTGTCTGTCAGAGGAAGCCAGTGGCTGCTTTACATAGGAGCTGGTGGGCCCAAACAGTAGGCATGCAAGCAGGTGGATGGGTGGCACTGACACATATTAACATTGCGGGTGGTAGTGGCTGCGGGCCCCCCTCGGTTGCAGGCCCTCAGTCTGTGCTTGACTGGTCAGTGCGCCCTACCCATTTCTGATTTGTTTTAACCCTTTGAGTACCAAAGAAGTATCCCAATGCATTGGATGCCTCTCTGGCACTCAAAAGGTTAAAAGGCAACAGCTGGAGGCCCTCAGGTCTGGCTTAGATGTCATCTGCTTCACACTTCCATCTTATTATCTTTGCCACTAATGAACAAGTCTGGCTGCAGTGGGCTACTTCTTAATCTATGTAACCTGTCCACCAAGCTCCCTGAAAGAACAAGTAAGACATCCTATTCTTAACTCCATATTTAACTTATTATGGTCAAAATCTTTATAGCACTTATGAATTGTATGACTTCCTTTGTAAATAAATAATGAACTTTTGTTTTAGAAAAGAAAATGATAGGAAAGGTTTTAGAAAGCAAATGATCACAGAATACAAAGACAACACATCCAGACTTGTTGTGACTATCCCTTTATAGAAATAGAAGTAGATTAAAGAGTGCACTTTCGGATGTTTTTTCTATGAAATTTTATCATGCTATGTTACAATATGCTAAAAAAGAAAGGATCCGTTTATCTGCGGAAATTCCACTTGAAGTTTTACAAAGTGAATTCTTCAACTCATTTTTCTCTGGGTAATTAATGAACTTCTGAGAGATCTATTCAGAAACTAACCACCCTGATGTGATAAAGGAAAGGCTTTACCAGTTTAACCCACTAGTTGGGAGAGAGGCCTCCAACTTCATTGCTATACAAGCACTGGAGAACTCTTTAACATACAAGGGGTTAACTGTAGGCTTGAACCAGTTTATAAACATAACTTTAAAGATAGTTGTCATTTTTAATAGATTTCACTATATATATACTTAAAGGGATAGTATTACTTCAAAATTACTATCCCTCATATTGTAGGCCTTAATAAGCTGAGTTAAATGACACCAGCGGCATCTCTCAAACCTTTATGGTTTAAGAGATAGCCTCTTTCAAAGTTTCCTCTCCCCTGCTGTCAGCATTCTGCTGCCAGCAGGGGAATCCGGTCCTGGGACCGGCGGAGGCTCTTAAACAGAGTCGATATCTCGTTATGGAAGGAAAAATGATTCTTTGAAACAGTCTTCTACGTGTGCTTGGTTACCAAGCACACGTAGAAGACTGTTTCAATTAATCATTTTTCCTTCCATAACGAGATATCGGCTCTGCTGAAGAGCCTCCTCTTGATTCAGAGACCGGATTCTCCTGCTGGCAGCAGAACGCTGACAGCAGGGGAGAGGAAACTTTGAAAGCGGCTATCTCTTAAACCATAAAGGTATGAGAGATGCTGTTGGTGTCATTTAACTCAGTTTATTAAGAGCTACAATATGAGGGATAGTAATTTTGAAGTAAAAGTATCCCTTTAAAGGGCCATGCCTCCTGGGACAAATGATTGTAGTTACACTAGAGATATAACTAACATAACTTTGCATTTTTTCATGATATTTCATGTTACACAACATAACAAATCTCTAAAAAGTCAGTTTACATTACCACACGTCTGCTGCTCGGCAACCTGAAGACCTCCAGCTATTCAGGACTATAAATTAACCTTGATGAGAGGAATTATGGTCCTGAACAGCTGGAAGGCTTCACGTTGCCCACCAGAGACCTAAGCAGTTGTCTATTGTACACTGTGCTTCTATTTATATGCCTAAGTATTACTCCCACTCAGAAGCACCATTACTCAAACTAAGTGGCACAGAGTGCACTTATGGCCTCAGAAATAGAACCTACACAGCACACAGCATATCGTGAATTCCCATTTGATTTGGAGTGGAAAAAGAAGGGAAGTATCCTGCTATTTCTGTACCATGTAAGGGAAGAAAATTAAAAATGTTGTTCTTATTGTTGTTATCAAGTCTCTTAATCATATAAAGATGTTTTAAAATGGTGTACTAATCTTTTTGTATTACTGTAGGAACAGGGGAGTCTCTCTCAGTCTCTCTGCTTTTGGTGATGTGAGCTGCTGCTCTCACACCTCCATCTCTTCTGCCCTCCTCTTTCTCAGGGTATTTGCATGGCTCAGTTTACCACTCCCCTTAGCCTATCCCTTGCTTTCTACTCATTCTCACCTGTGCTCCTTTTCCTACAACCCCTGTCTCTCTTTTGCCATGTCCCACTCTTCCCTCTGCAATTTGTTCAGGATCAATATAGACAGATATGTAATGTCTCCCAGATTCAATAAATCAATCCATGCAATGAATAATGGACCTTCCACTCATCTCTAGTATTCAGAAAGCTACAGAGATTCAAATTAACTATTTACCACTTATGTGAATGCAGGTGTTTTTTAGGAAGTGGAGTCGTTGTGAAGAGTAGTACACACCTATGCAAAACCACAATAATTGATGGCCTGAGGCAGGATACATAGCCCACCACAGTCAATGTCTCCATACGGACAGGTCCAGAAATCCAGGGTACCAGGTAGCAAGTAAGGAAGCTGGTTTCCAGATGCCAAGATAGCAGGACACAGGAAAGGACTGGAAAGTTAACAAGGAACAGGAACTGGCACTGGAAGCCAAGTGTTAGAAGCCGTACCAACCAAGTTTTAAAAAGCCACTGGCAGGATCTCGAATAGTCTGAGGTGCAGTACCAGAACAGCAGACTCAGGCAATGTCAGGCAGTCTGTGTCATATTAGGAGCATGCATAGTGTTTGTAACAAGCAGCTGCTTGCTCTCAGAGGTTGGATAAAATCCTAATGGCCCCAGTGAATTTTTTCTTTGTACTTGATTCACTAGATAAAATTCTCAATCATTCCTGGATACCATATCCATGGAGTCAGACATGATAGCTGCTAACCGGAACACAAGACATTAGCTGCCCATTGCATAGTGTACACTTAACCCTTAATGGACCTTGCATTGTGCACACCTCTGGTCTTTAAATGTGAAGTAGATTCATTCAATATTCCTGCATTATTTAGAAATAAATGCCAGCACCATTCATGTCTGTCCCACGAGCATGATATAGAGCAGGGGAGGGCTGGCAACTTTTGGCCTGGGGGGCAAGTACAATTAAGTGGCCTATTTCTATTACCGCTCCAGCCCGATGTCCAAGCCCACTCCCATTTGTCATACTGGCATTAATGTTATGGATTAAGTCAAGTGATACCTCAGAGCTTATAACTGAAATGGTAGTGCACTATTGATATCACAGAGATGACAATTGAATTGGAGGTACTCTAGTGATACGACAGAGCTTACAATGGAAATGGAGCTACACTAGTGATACCACAGAGCCTACAATTGAAATGGAACTACAATACTCATGTAGCTCCTTAAATTCTGTTTACTCTGTTTACAGCAGCAAATGGGGAATTGAGTGAGGCAGGGGCCCACTGGCCCATATTCATGACCAGCCTAGGGGGCAATTGCCTCCCCTGATATACAGGACGGAGTGACGATGTTATCCACTGAACAAATACACAACCACAAAAAAGATAGTAGCCATCAGGTATTTCTAGCCATAGTAAGGTAAGTGGAAGGTTATTATTAAGAGGTGCTGCTTCCTCTTTAAGCCAAATATTCTACTAAAAACCATACTATCTTCTTAGCACATGTTATTGCTTATAAAGGAACAGAACATTGCTTTTCTGGTAAGTGAAACAGGACAGAAACATTAAATGTCCTTCCATGTGCTTCCTTTCATGTTCTCATTGGGAGGGAGAAAGCTGAGACTGATGTACTAAGAGAAATGGAGCAATTTTGACACTCAAAGATTTAGCCTCCTGAATGCACTGTATACCTTTCTAGCATCAAAGAGATTCACACGCCCAATTAAATCAATAGGAATACTTATGTTTTCCTATAATGCAGTTGGTTTGCCCCAGAATGACTGTAGTCCTTCTTAGTATGCCATCCTTAGTCTTTGTCTATCTGTACCTTGATTTAGTATTAGCAGCCAATAGTACCTGATTTATGCAGTTTGCTGCATCGTTTTCTAAGTTCCATGCAGCTAATTTATGATCAGTAATACAAATTAAAGGTAGAGAACAGTGTCTGAAATCAACCTGCAAACTGATGAATGGAATCTAAGGATGAGAAAATCAATAGTTATCACTGTTCTGTGAAGGTGAGGAAAGTTAACACACATTTGATATTGATTTGATTTAACATAAGATAAACTTTTATTAAAAGGACATTTACAAACTCCCAATCCCACCACCGCACAAAAATGATGTACTATTAAAGCACACACAATGTGCTTTAATATTGTCCTAAATAATACCTACCTATATGTACCTATTTGTTGCTGATATTGGCTATCCCTAGAACTGTTAGTGAGATTCTGCAGTAATTGTGGGAGAGCTTGCAAGATAAGGGGAATAAACCAATGTCCTGCCCCTTCTCTTTCTTTCCTATTTCCCTCATCCTTTTCCCTCTTTAAATTTAATTGTATGCATTGGTATGTAATAAAATCATATAAAATTCATTATCTAACACTTCAATATTTTACTTCATGTATTCTGAATCTTTTTTATTTATTGGAATATTTCTTAATAGTTTTAAAGCCTGTATACACGGTCCAACACTGGCGGAGCTGCAATCATGCGCAGTACTGACTGCCCGAACGCGCCAAGGCTGATATGGAGTGGGGCGCTCCGAATTCAGACCGGAGTCCTCTCTGTGCAACGGACTCCAATCTGAATTCAGAGTGCTCCGCTCCGTATCAGCTACTGCACGGGCAGCCTGTACTGTGCATGACTTCAGAGAGTGCAGCTGTCTCTACTGAGCATGACGGCTTCTGACAAACATACTGAGCGAATTATAAAATAGGATTCTTTCTAGAGTATACTTTTTTATGTATTATTATATTGTATAAGGGATACAGTTCCAGTCCTGGGGGGGTACACTAAGGTTCGATGCTGTGGCGATGTGCGCTTGGCAATGTGTGGGAAGTACATTGTTATATGCACTAAGAATAAGGGATGCAGGGGGATTATGGGGAAATCGCCTCATTATCATGGAGGGTTGTCAGATTGCTGGGGATGTGGAAGGTATGCCCTCCTTTACATATCAGCAGTGACATCACTGAAGCCTGAGTGCATTCTCTGTGCTGTGAGGATGTGCTCAGACTTCGGTACCACAAACAGCACCACAAAACCCTTTGGCCATTCACATCTACACCTGTCCTCTCTGGACAGGGTACCAATGGACTGGGGAGGGCGGGAGGAGGGTAAAACGGTGAAGATGGGAAGGGGGGAAAGGCAGGAAGGAGTATGTGCTACACAGCTTGGCAAAGGCACTTCCCCTCACATTGTAGAGTATGCAGTTTATAGAGTATGTGATTATATCATAAGACTATCATTATAATTGTGAAGTATTGGTCTTTATCAATTGTCTCTGGTAGTATGGGATCACTTTTTCTGCATTTCTGTTGGTTAACCGTTTCAGTGCCAAAGGGGTATGCACTGAACATTCCTATGGCACTAAGAGGGTTAAGGGAGAGCAGCTACAGTTTCTGCTCTTTAGTAGAGGCAGCAAACTGTCCTCTGGCTCCATAGAGAGCTACATAGAGATCCCAACATCACCACCCTCAGGTAGGTGATGTTGGGATTGTGAACTCTGACAGTAGGGACAGCTAGTAGAGTTTACTGCATGTGGTGATGTGTCACATTAAAATATTAAAGAGCACTGTCTTCACAACCGAACCCTTATATTGTCTGTATGTCTCACTTTACCAGTTTAGATTGTAAGCTTTTGAGTAAGAATCCCATTTCCAGTGTTTTATTTTCCTAAGCACTTGTCACCCTGCATTGTCCAAACCCTTAAATTGAAAAGCATTGCATAAACATATTCATTCATTAATTCATTCATTCATTCATAAACACCCACATGAATATGACAATGGCTTTGGATTTCCATATGGTAATGAGCAACTGTCAATGTGTTCAGTGCAAAATCATAAACCTGTTGATGGCTTGATGGATTCATGGTGATAATGGTAGCCTGGTGGCAGATTGAAGGGGATATGATAGAGAAGACGTTAGTGCATATTGGCGTTGTGCCACAGATCCAACAGAACATCACCATCCTGGGCTTTTACCAAACATTAGTACATCTTGGCCCTGGTCTTTGTTGTAGACATATATTTCTTTTTCTGCTTTTAATATTCTACTGTTTTTATAATACGATTCAGTGCCAGAATATACAATAAAAACAATTATGTATGTTGGGCCTCCATAACACCAGCTTACTATACTATATACACCAAAAAATCTCCTCATTCCAGTGCTTGATCCATGGGTTGGTAAGTGGAGAAATGTTAGGTGTGTTCAGTTGTTCTGTAGCACTTGTTTCTCACTTTGTACTTATAAGCTACAGATACAATTGGTATAAAATGCAGTGCTATGTGCTTGAGTTTGTGGCATGCTTGCATTCAAATAATCTAACTAGAAACATCAAACTTTGCATTTTAACACTTAACATTCCAAACGTGATATATAAATACATCAGAAATATAAAAATATACAAAATTGTCAAACTCAAATATAGTCAAACGCCATATAATCAACATTTCTTATCAAAGAGGCCAGTGCATCGTCTGCTGATGTCTACCTGACAGAATTCCATTTTAGAAAGTAGGCATGAAGCAGAGGAGTAACTAGAAGCCTCCGGGTCGTGGTGCAAGAAGTGCCACAGGCCCCCAAGCACCACATTGACCCCCCTCAACCACACTGACCCCCTACACAATGCCCCTCAATCTTCACAATGTCCCCATCTCCTACCTCCCAGGAGCTCCCGCGCAGTCCTCTTAGTAATGCAGAGCGCTGGGAGATGATGTCATCTCCCATCGCTCTGCATTACTAGAGCGCCGAAGGGAGATTGCGGGCGCCAGGCAGAGGGGTCGCAGGGGGAGGCCAGGCCCCTGGAGTCACAGACTATAGTGGTCTGTTCATTACTATGGTGAGCAATGGAAGTGGGGTTGAGAAAAATGCAGACTGTACAAAAGGGAGGGTGGACAGAAAAAATGGAATGTAAATAAGAATGGGGGGAGGAAAAATGGGAGGAAAAAATGGGAAAGGGGAAAAGAGAGCTTAAAAAGAGGATGGAGGAGGAACAGAGATAGAGGATTGAGGGGGGTTTAGAGAGAGAAGATGGAGAGAGGGAGCTGAGAGAGAAGGGAGAGGGGGAATGAGGAAGATGATGGGGGAACTAAGAGAGTGTAACAAGCTGAGTAAATTGATATTAGACAGAAGAAAAGCTAGAAAATTGATTGCATCACCTGATGTGGAGGATGAATCATATCTTTACATTCACCCCCATTGGCGCTGATAGGGTCATAAAGTTGCTGTGGAGATAGCCCTAATGGCGACACCCAGTGGCAATAGTCATTGGAGGATCCCAGTGCAAACATTTTAAAGAGATAGTAATACTTTGTTTTATCTTTATTTTGTAGGTATTAAAAAACATGAAGAATGATAGAAGTCTTATCTCTCAAACCTATATGGTTTGAGAGATATTCACAAGCACAGTTTCCATTCACTGACCAAAATGGTCAAGTCTGCCATCTAGCTGTCAGATTTGGAATCCGGTCCGCAGATCAACCGGTGGCTCTTCAGCAGAGCTGAGATCTCAAGATATAAAAATAACTATTTCATTGGAACGGTCTAAAAAGTGTGCTTGCAAACCAGGCACACTTTGTAGACTATTAGAATTAAGTAGTTCTTCTTATATCTCGTGATCTTGGCTCTGCTGTAGAGCCACGGCCGGTCCGCGGACCGGATTCCA
Source organism: Rhinophrynus dorsalis (assembly GCA_037306005.1). NCBI lineage: Eukaryota > Metazoa > Chordata > Amphibia > Anura > Rhinophrynidae > Rhinophrynus > Rhinophrynus dorsalis. The sequence goes on along the minus strand of CM074718.1, from coordinate 641,561,683 downwards.
GATCTGACAGCTAGATGGCAGACTTGACAGTTTTGGTCAGTGAGGGGAACTTTGCTTGTGAATATCTCTCAAAGCATAAAGGTTTGAGAGATAAGACTTATATCATTCTTCGTGGTTTTTTAATGCCTACAAAATAAAATAAAGATAAAACAAAGTATTACGATCTCTTTAAGAACCCCAAAACACAACCGTTTTATTGCAAAGTGTTGCATACCCCTCTGGCACTCAAAGGGTTAATGACAATTCCATATATATAGATCTAAAAATGCAAAATTTAGAATTTTTCTTTTCATTTTTTAAAATACTTCATTGAGATTAAAAGAGAAAGATTACAAAAGCTTTCCATACATAGATGAATTGTACATCATATACATGACTTACAAATAACAGAACAAATGCATTGCTTGACTTTTAACTGAATGGTATATCACTGTCAAGCAGTGTAAGGTGATGGTTATTTGTAAATGTTAAGGATGATAAATTGTGACATTTAAAACTGTCACCTTAAAACTGTCCGCACAATAGTCTATAAGATTGCACCCCAAGCAAAGAAACAAAATACTCAGATTCATACTGGAAATAATTACTTCACCAACATGTAAAAAGGGCAATTAACACTTTAACAATGCATAGTAACTTAATTAAATGAAAGTTCTAAAAATGAAGTTACTCTTTATTGTTTGAGTAGCAAAGTAGCAAACACATTGCAATGCAAATGATCTAGATAACACTCTGGCATTCAAAGGGGGAGATTCACTAAGTGGTGATAAAGATGTGATAATCTGGAAGTGACTTCTCCAGTTCCTATGTTATTCTGTGGTCTATGCACTAACATCAAAGTTGAAGAAATCTTAGTGTTTAGGATCTATAGAATAACATAGGAATTGGAGAAGTGATAAACTGGAGATGTCATCTCTGCTTTATCACCACTTAGTGAATCTCTCCCAAAGTATATTTAGTGTAGCCTGAAGAAGGGACCTTAGTGTCCTGAAAGCTTGCACTTTTTATGTCTTCAGTTAGCCTTTAAAAGGTATCACCTGTATACCACTCTTACCACTCTTGTGTGTCTTTTACTACACTGAATCCTATCTGATCCACTGGCTAACACAGTACCATCTTGTTTTCTGGATCCCAAAGTGTATTAAAGAGCAAAAAAGCATGTATATAAAATATGTCACAGCATCACAAACTACTTTATTTTTCAGTTGTAAACTCACAAGGGGATTTTAGATAGCGATTAGTGATGAGCGAGCGTGCTCGGCCGATGCTCGGATCGGCTCGAGCATCGCTCTGCTCGGCACATGGCGGTACTCGTCGAGTACCGCCATGTGCTCGCCCGACATGTTCGGGTGGCGGGGATCTGTGCCGGAAGAGGCACAGATCCGAAGAAGCTCCGCTGGACCACCAGGGACTGGAGGTACGGGGGCATTGCGGAGATGAAGGGGGCATTGCGGAGATGAAGGGGGACATTGTGGAAGAGGGGCATAGACTCTATGCCCCTCTTCCACAATGTCCCCCTTCATCTCCGCTATGCCCGTCTTCCACAATGTGCCCCTTCATCTCCGCTATGCCCCTCTTCCACAATGTGCCCCTTCATCTCCGCTATGCCCCTCTTCCACAATGTCCCCCTTCATCTCCTCTATGGCATAGAGGAGATGAAGGGGGACATTGTGGAAGAGGGGCATAGCGGAGATGAAGGGGCACATTGTGGAAGAGGGGCATAGCGGAGATGAAGGGGCACATTGTGGAAGAGGGGCATAGCGGAGCTGAAGGGGGACATTGCGGAGCTGAAGGGGGCATTCTGAGATGAAGGGGGCATAGCGGAGATGAAGGGGGCATTGACCAGGCACCCTCCCCTCATCAGAGCAGGGGGTGCCTGGTGTTGCCCCATTCATTCCAATGGGGCTCGGGTGCTCGGCCGAGCACTCGAGCCTCAGGGGGTGCTCGGTCAGAGCACCCGAGCACCCGAGCATCGTGGTGCTCGCTCAACACTAATAGCGATGATCTTATTCTGGGAAGAAATGGAGCGATTCTGGTGAAAACGTATAGGTGAACAAATAAGGATTCCCAACATTTTGATTAACTTAATTTGGGCTTTTAACCCTTTGAGTGGCAGAGGAGTATTCAATGCATTGGTACTCCTCTAGCACTCAAAGGGTTAATTCCATGAATGAATGAATGAATGAATGAATGAATGAATGAATAAATGAATTAATATGGTTGAGTCCTAGAGAAGTTTGAAAATCAATGTGTTTCAGGCCTCTCTAGAGTTAAAAAGTCCCATCAAAATCTATGGGGAATGTTTAATTGTTCCTTACAATAAAGCTGGTTTTCCCATAAATGCTACAAATCATCTTAGTACATCTGCCTCAGTGTCTCAAATACCCTTGCTTATCTAATTATGCATGTCGATGAGGACATTTGAATGATAAAAAGAGGAGGGGGGGGGGGTTGTTTGAATAGAACTCAGTTCAGAAACTGCTGAAATCAGTTTGGCAGGCATACTCCTGCTTGACGCCAGTTTACTAACCGACTCACACTGAAAATTCTCCTCTTAACCCTTTTGAGCTTTTGAGGGGTGTCCAGTTCATTGCTTAGGAATGTGTTAGATAGCTCCTTGGCACTCAAATGGTTAAATCCACTTTTTCAGAGGCAAGTCTACTGCACTAGCTGCAGTCTCCCACAAACTCTGCACCTCAGTTCAGTGCAGTGCTTTGAAATGTGTGTGTCTCAATGCTTTAACCCTTTGAGTGCCAGTGAGGTATCCAACTCATTGCAGCGGACGGCATTTGATACTTCTCTGGCACCCAAAAGGTTAAAACTACAAAAGTAAGCAGGCTGTCAAAGTACTGTAAACTTTAGCTCTAGTATCGATAAAGTATGTTCTTTCAGATATTCAAGTGTTACTCATCCTTTAAAAATGTGAGAGGCCCAGCTGTTAAAAATCTTCTCTATATAGAACTGCCTTATGTGACTGACGGGTAGGTGAAGCCATTTTCCACAACTCCTTTCTTCAGCAAGTACTATTTACTGCATTATGTAAAGAAACTGGGCTATAAGATTCCACATTTATTAGTCAGTTGATAAAAAAGCTTGGAAAGTTTCAGTGATTATTGTATGTTGAGTTCTTTCAGTTTCTGTGTGGGTGTGACTGAGTGTGACATATTTATATGTATGTATTCCAATGTGGTTGTGGCTATTATGTGATAAGGTAATTTGTATATCTACATAGTAACATAGTAAATTAGGTTGAATAAAGACACAAGTCCATCAAGTTCACCCTTCTCCTCATACCCCAGTAATTTTATAGCTTTCCTGCTACCAAACAAGTTAGTCTTTATCAGACTTTCCTGATCTGCCTACTAATAAACAGTATAACTCTGTATGTTCCCTTTGGAAAGAAATGTATCTAATCTTCTCTTGTATGTATCCATTGTATCTCCATAACCACCTAATTAGGCAAAGGATTCTACAATTTAACAGACCTCACTGTAAAAACACCCTTCCTCTGCTGAAGTCTAAACCTCCTTTCCTCTAATCTCAAGGGGTGTCCCCTGGTCACCTGATCAGGCCTTGGAATAAATAGCTCACCGCAGAGATCCTTGTATTGACCTCTCATATACTTATACATTGTGATAAGATCTCCTCTTACTCGTCTTTTCTCTAGAGTAAATAAACCAAGTTTGTCTAGTCGTTCCTCATACGTCAAGTCCTCCATTCCCTTGATTAATTTTGTTGCTAGTGCCATGGCAAATCACATGATACATTCACGTGAAAGTTTGTCTTCTCTTGTTCTTATATCCTTAATCAGTTGAGCACTACTGGTACAATTCTGTTTCTTGCTGAATGAACACACACACACACACACACACACTCAAATGAACACAGACACACACAGATACACACAGACAGGCAGACAGGCGTGCACACACACAGACACAAATACACATAAACACAGACACACACAGACACACACATATATATACACACATACATTCACACATATATACACACACACAAACTCAAGAGTAACCTTCTCGTGCTGTTCTTATTCATTGTTGAGATGAGTATTGACACAGTGAAGAACTTAGTTCAAATTACATCAAGGTTAGGGAACGCTGATATTTTTCATTGGATATCATCATGGGACCATTTTTCCAGGAATTCTATTGGTTAGAAATCCATCTGAAATGCTATACCAAACATCTGTTTTGCAAAATATATTACGCCCCTTTCAAAGCAGCCAAATTCATATGAAAACTAATTTATAGTACTTCTGCTCATCCTTCAGCACATCCACTTATAACCACAGGCAAGTAAACAAAAAGGAATAAAGTACAATTGGAGAGAATAGATTAAATAAATATTACACTTATAAAATTATTTTTAATCTCAGCTGGTTTCTGACTACCTAATCTACCCTGCAATCCTTGTCACATGCATGCCAACATGAGCATATTTCTTCTATCTGTTCTAACCATTCCACTGTTAATACAGATTTTACTACATGACAGGAGCCTTCATATTTTGCTTTACTTCCTTTACTGAGAACTCCAATAGCAGCACAGTAACTCACAAGTAACCACCAATCAGAACAAAGGAAACTAGACCATATAAGTCCTGGAGCAGGTAAGCCACTCCTCTTTCTTTGCTGCTCCAACTAGGCTGCACAGGTCAGAGTGTTTTCTTCTATCTGTTTCATTTTGCTAATTTATCCTACGTGTGGAATTATGATATTCTTGTAGTACTGTGCAGGTGTTTGCCTTCACTGGGATATATATGTTACTGTTTCTTTACCTTTATTACTGCTGTCTAATGTGTATGTTAGGTTGTACTGGGCATTTTTCTCTAACATCGCTAGTGTGCAATATTTCTTCTATCTGTTCTAACCATTCCACTGTTAATACAGATTTTCTCTTATCCATGCAACCATGCCCCGCACCCTCACCATAACATAATAATCCACCATAGTCTTCTGTATACATGTGCACTTCCCTCTGAATGCTGATGGAGAGTATTAAAAACAAGATCACCCAGCCCCAGTAATTATAGTAACAGATGCAACATCTCACTATTTGCTCACCGAAAACAAATCACTAAATTTGTATGCATTTTATTATTTGCCTTGGCAAATGACATAGAAACCAACCCTGGCTCTCAACTACCACTAAATGGCAACTTCACCTTTAAAAAAGGTGCATTGCAACATACGCAGCATACTGCACAAAATTGATGAACTAAAAGCATGGTGTTACGCATACAAACCAAAAATTCTTATTCCTACTGAATCCTGGTTATGCTCAAAAATACCTGACACTGCAGTTGCCATAGATGGGTACTCATGCTTTAGGAAAGACCGTGCAAAGCGAGGAGGAGGGGTAATCATATACATACAGGAGTCAATAAACTTTACTCTTCTAAATGAAACACATAACTCTGATTCATAGGAATACGTTGCTGGCAAATGTGTCTCCCATACTCAAAACAAATAATAATTGTTGGCATCTACAGACAAATACCCCAGCACATTCCCTTTCAGACATAGATCAACACCTAAAGGAGATTGCCACTCAAAACAAAAAGAGTGAGCTGATGTTTCTTGGAGATTTTAATGTTTAATGTTGGCTAGACACTAGGAATGAAAAATTTTGTTCATTTTAAAAAAAAATTGAACTAAGCTAATATCCTCCCCTACTCGTATAAATCTTAAAACATCCAACCATACTCTGCTAGACTGGATCTTTTCATCCTGCACAAGCAGAATCCAAGATTCAGGTGTACTAGCAAACATGTTTAGCGATCACTCCATAGTTTACTGTGTCCGCAAAATAAAACCAGTCAATTCATATTCCAAAGTCATACTAATGAGATCTTTTAGAAAATGTAATCTTCAGTCCTTCCTAAATGATTTAATAAATTGCTCATGGTATACAATACATCTAATACCTGGCCTAGACTCAGCGATTGAGTTTTTTTAACTTGGAATTCTTACAGGTCTGTAATACCCATGCCCCATTAAGGAAGGTCAGGGTTAGGGGGCACATCTACCCTGGGTCTCAGCTAACTTGATTCAATTATACAGTTTCAGAGATGCCTTATGGGCAACATTTAAACAAACTGGCTCCTCTTATGTTAACACTACATACAGACAATTAAGGAATACATGTACAAAACAAACAAAATTAGCAAAAGCACATATTTTACTGACAACTTTAACAGTAACATTTCAAAACCAGTCAACTTTTGGAAGGTTATTAAAAACCTCTACAACCCTCCTAACCATTCTCACCCATCAACTATGACCGTAGACAAAGAAACAATACAGTGCCCCATAGCAATAGCCTACGCATTTAACAGCTACTTTGTTGGATGTGCCACCACCCTGATTACACAAAACAAAGGTAACTCAGAAGTTTAACCATGTACAGAACTGTCACTGACACCTTTTGCTGTCACAGTAGAAGCAAAACAGGAGTCAGACAGTACTTTAATAACCTTTATTAGAAGTGTAATCACAACAAAATCACAGCAAGTGAAAGGAAGGAGCAGAGGGTGATCAAAGAAGTGAGCCTCTATCAGAAATAGGAGGACGCGACTAGGAACCCAAACTGCGGAGACTAGGCCAAAGCCAATGGTAGTCTCAATAGCGAGAAAGGCCTCCACGTGCCCAAATGCTCTCCCCAAGGACTCGATAATGTTCGATAATGAAAGGCCATCAAACAACGGAAGGCAGCGAGGAAGACTACTGACTCACTCCTATAGTCAGTGATGGAAAGGCAGTCTCACGCAAAGGAAGACAACCAGAGCGACTACTGACTCATGCCTGCAGTCAGTAACGCTAGAGTCTACCAGAGCCGCAGGTCCGCACCAGATTGGATCTCTTACTACAAAGAGGGCCACACAGAGGATAGTCAGTTAGACAAGCCAAGGGTCAAGGTACGCAATGGGTATTCAGCCAGAGCTGCAGGTCTGCACCAGATTGGTTATTGGATTAAGCCAGAGTCGTACACTGAGCAGATAGACAGAGCCACAGGTCAGCACCAGAACAGTTAGTCAGACAAACCAGGTCATACACTGAGCACTAAACAACAAATGAACTGCACTGGACACCAATGAAAGGGTGAATGAGCCCAGTGTCCATGCAGTTTATAAAGGCCTGCCCCAAAGGAAAAGGAGGAGCACCAAATTGGTGTTGCTTCTTTAAATGGTGCGCACGTCCATGTTCTTGGACATGCAACTGACATGATGTCACCTGCTGCTGCTGCCTGCCTAGCCCAGAAGCGTCTGGAGCTGCAAGAAGGATAGAACACATCTTGAGCCTCATGAGGGACAGAATGTGGCTGAACCGTGGACAGTATAGAGGTAAGGATGCAATCAGCTCGAGCAGCCACCGCACGCTGACAGTTGCCCAGTTCAATTATGAAAATTACTTCAATTTCATGCCAGTATATGAAAGCGAAATATATGATCACCTCCTCAACCAAAAAATGAAATCCCAATGTAGCCCTGACCAACTACCAGCAATGTTATTAAAGCTCAGTGCCATGGTCACAGCCAGCTGATTGCATCTTTAATAAATCCCTCTTTGTCAACAGAGTATATGCCAAAAGCCTAGAAAGTGGCTAGACTTGTGCCTATCCTCAAGGTGGGGATAAAAATGTAGTATCAAACTACAGACCAATATCCGTACTCCCCACTGTATTTAAAACCCTAGAGAAATGTGTACACGTAAAACTATTTAAATATTACTGACAGACCAGTTTTTTCACCCCTCTTCAATCAGGCTTTCGACCAAATCACTCAACAGTCACAGCCCTCCTAAAAGTAACCAAATGATATCCAGACTGACATGGAAAATGGTGACCTCACAGGAGCCATTTTCATAGATTTTGCCAAGACCTTTGACACAGTAGATCATAATATTCTTATAAACAAACTCTAATGATCAGGATTGGGTAATAATTATCTAAACTGGTTCCGATTCTATATATCAGACAGAATGCAGTATGTGTCAGTTGCTGACAATGACTCCCTTCAACTCAAAGTAACAAGTGGAGTTCCTCAAGGCTCCATTCTTGGCCCTCTTCTATTTTCTATTTTTATAAATGATCTGCCCAAGGTTTGCAAATCATCTTCAGTACACATGTATGCAGATGACACCATAATCTATGCTAAAAACTCAAACATATCACAACTTGAAGCCATATTACAACATGATTTCTGCGAGGTAGAAAGATGAATAGCAAAGAATAAACTGTTCTTAAACACAGAGAAATCTGTCACAATGAAATTTGGCACAAAGCACAAACTGTGTAATCTCTGCAATACCCACCTACCCATTGTAACAGAGTCTAATCATAGATTGGCCCCAGTGGACTCCTACAAATATCTTGATATGTGGTTTGACCCCCACCTCACTTTTTATCTTCATATTGACAGATTAACCTCCAAGCTATATCCCAAAATCAGTTCTCTTTTTAGACACAAATCATGTTTAAGTCCCCTGGTTAGAAAATGTATTGTACAACAGATGTTGCTGCCAGTCATAGACTATGGTGACGTAGTATATGCTCCAGCACCAGAAATCCATCTTAGTAAACTTGACACCCTGTATAATTCAATATGCCGCTTTATCCTCCAATGTAATTACACTACTCATCACTGTGATATGCTAAAAGAACTAAATTGGTTAACACTCAAATCTAGACATGCCCTTCACCTTTCTTGCTTAGTACACAACCACTTATCTGGAAAACTACCACACTACTTGAGCAGTTTGCTCACTCCTGCTCTCCATACTAAGTATAACCTCCGCTCCACCGCAAACAACTCGCTACGTATACCACAATACAAGAAGAAGCAGGAAGATCTGTCTTCTCCTTCTGAGCTCCAAAGGCATGGAACAATCTGCCTGAAATAATCAGATCTGCTCCCAGTCTAAAATCCTTAAAAGTAAAACTTCTTCTTTATATCTAAAAACAGTGTGTAACTGTCTATCATTGTAATATTCAATATGTATGTATATTTATATGTGTATGTATATATAATAACGTAATGTATAATGTTTCTCAATTTGTGTAAATATGTAACCCTTTACTGAAAACTATCCAGGACATACTTGAAAATTAGAGAAATCTCAGTGTATTCTTCCTGGTAAAACATTTTCTAAATAAATAAATAAATAAAAATTACCACTGTCTCTGAACAGGTAGCGAAAAGAACAACGCTTATACTTTTGCATTATTTGGTGCTATGCTTATGTTTCAGGGGCCCATTTTCAAACCTTTAATGTTAACAAAGAAGATGTCTTGCTTATCCCTTTTGAGTTCTAAGTGCAAAGTGTTAGACATACCTTTGGCACTAAAAAGGTCAAGGATCCGATTCACCATTATGGCAGGAGATCAGTACTAACAATATACTTTTGCTGTAGTCTGTTATCATTCATAAATATCCATATTCAGGAAGCCACCCATTCTGACACAAATCAATGCTCAAAATGCTTATCTAATAAACAATGCATGTTATAAAACCTATGTATAGGTAAAGACATTCCTTAGAGATTGATATGCTTATATATTATTGTATATGCAACTTGAAAGTTCTCGAGGGTGTTGATATTCATCACTGACATATGAATAGGTTTTATAACATGCATTGTTTAGTAGATAAGCATTTTTGCTCATTGATCTGTGTCAGAACAGATAGATTCCTGAACATTTGATATGACATAGCTCTGTTATTGTTCAGTATAGGACATTTGGTTCTATGTGTTCTTCATATGTTTGTCATGATGTAATATATTCAATATAAAATTATCTTCTTTAAATTGTTAGAGAAATTTGGGCATGTATTAGAGTTTGTGATACATTAAGTTTCCTGCAGAACTTTGCCAGTATAGCATTACTGGGAATCTGCATATGTCATGTTTTGACCAATATCAGTTAGTACATTTAACAAACTATCCTATATTTTGCACAGTCATTGGTATGTTGTATTACATCTCTATCCATTTCACACTATTTTTCATGCTTTGCGCTGTGCTAGAGACCATGCTGCGATAGACTCAGACAGACTCAGATAACTATTGGTGAAGGAAATAGTGTACAAACATATAGGCTTCATGGTGCATCTACTGTGTCTTTTGTAATTCTTTTGTCCTGTTTTTATTGCAGGGGTAATCCTCAATTATTAAATGATTATTAAAACATTGAACGCATGCTATGTACAATAAGATGACAAGGGATTATCGTTTGGGATGGGGAAAATTTTAGCCTCAAACTAAAATCGTTGATTAATACTCTTCCAGCTTGGCAAATAATTTCCCAGTGAAAAGTGCAGTTTTTCCACTTTTTCACCTAGCTCATTCAATTGAAATCAATGGGAATATTGAATTTACACACAATACATAGCAAATGTTATTTTATTTCCCAGATTCATAGTATAAAATGGGTATGAGGATCCCTGTGTTGTTAGAGTGTGGGGAAACAATCGGTTGAACTGGGAATTGTTTTGGGGGGGTTGTTGACTGGGACTGGGAGCACTGTTAATAAAAAAAAATACAAAATAAATGCAATACAAAACCCATAAGACATGGTATAAAAGGGGTCTGAGGAGGGTGCCTGTGTTGGTGGGTGGAGTCTAGGGAATGAATCAGTTGAACAGGGAGGTTTTTTTAGCAGAAGTTGTTGACTGGTATTAGGGTGGTTAGTTAATAAAAAGTATAAATAAAACTTGTTAGAGACCCATGCCTTAAGGAAACATTGATTTGTAGGACTTAGGCTTGTTAGAAACAAGCCCCCCCCCCCAATTTTTTTTTTTATAGTCCTCTGGTTTATTTTTTGCAAAGAACAAGCTCTGAAGAAAAAAAATGCCCTACTGGCCTAGTGCCAGCAGGTCGTGGCTGAATGTTTAAACAGCAAGATGTTTAAGCAGGTCACAGGGAATGGATGCTGGATAATGAAGGTTCCAATTGCCACTACTAGCTGCAGAGATGCGCCTGAGGCAGTAGTAGCGCCATAACTAGCCCCCACCACTTCAGGTATATATGAGAAAATAGGTATAGGCCAGTTATGCTTTTCCACCTGTCCCTCCTCCAAAATAGAAATGTTTCCCTTGAGAGAAGGAACTGTGTCTCTCATCAGCAACTGCAATGTGCACAGTGTGTGTTCAATAAGGGAAGGACTGGGAACAATGGGCACATCTGGACCCACATCAAACACCTGGCATAGCTCTAACCAAACACCATGATACTTAGGGTCCCCAATGTGAAATCATCTCACCAGAATCCAGGTACTGCTGCTGTCATTATATCCCTTGCCCAATTCCCTCTAAGGACAAGTGACAACTTGTAGACAGTTTATTAATAATGATGAACCCTCCCTGCCACCATCTTAGCACATTCTTCAGGATGGAATTTCCTCAGATGCAGCTTTATGCCCTGGTTGCAAGTCAGGGGGTGAAGCAACAGCAGTGGGCAGTTTCTTTGGTGGGTGTTTAACATGTTTCACATAAATGTCATGCTGTCTGTGTTTCATGTGTGTTATTAGGGCAGTTGTGCCAAGGTGCATTCCCTCTTTTACCCATTTCGCTCACTTGTCACAAATTGTGCACAGTGTCGTCACTCATGACGGCACTGTGTCTGCCCCAAGAGAAAAATAGTCCCACACTCAGGACCTCGTGTGGGAGGGGAAAGGTGGAGAAGAATGGCCTCTTTCTTCTTCGCCTCCACATTCCCCTTCACTGTCTGGGGCAGAGGAAGATGTTGCTGCTGTTGCTACTACAGCCACAGAATCAGCACTGCAACTAGGACCAGGAGTATTGCTGCTGAAAAGTGGAACCTGCTTTAGTCCTGCATCACTGGACCCCATTCCCACTGTGTCCATGGTGGCCTGTGGCACATTAGCCTGCTCCTCAGCATCCTGCAGCCCTTGCAAATCAGCAGCAGCAGGAATTAGAGCAGTAGCAAACTCCACAAATTCCAAAAGTTTACTGGAGGTAATGGTGGTGATGCCATCCCTATCCCTGTCTCCCATTACTTCTCAGTTTGGGCTAAAAAGGCCATCAATGTCTCTTCCACCCCAGCTTCTCCTCCATCGTCATGACCACCACCACCTGTCCCTCCTTGCTGCTGCTGCTCTATTACAGATGTCTCACCAGTTGGAGGAATTTAACCAGGGGTGCCCAAACTTTTGCTTGCAAATGTATATTAGTTGAGCAAAACATCATTAAAGTAATTTGTTATTTTGTCTTAAATAAGTAGAACATTTCTCTGAACCCAAAAAAGGCAATCACATTTCTTACCGGATTAATATTCTTAATTGTTCAACAATCTTCGTTGAAATAAGTTGTCATAAATATCTACTATATGATGAACTATGATATCTAGTGATGAGCGAGCATGCTCGGCCGAAGCTCGGTTCGGCTCGAGCATCGCTCTGCTCGGCACATGGCGGTACTCCTACGAGTACCACATGTGCTCGCCCGCCATGTTCGGGTCTCCTCCCCGCACGTTTCGCGGCTGCTGCGCAGCCAATAAACGTGCAGGGAGGCTCTGACATCAGTGTAATGCCAGCAGCCATGTTGGCTGCTGGCATTACACTGATTGGCTGGCCAGAACCCGTGATCGGGTGCTGTATAGCACCTGACCAGCGAGTTCGGCTCAGTCTTAGCCAGGGAGAGAAATATCAAAGTCACATATTCCATTCACTGTGCGTAGCCGCAGTTAAGAAGAACATTCTGTTTACTGTGCAAAGTTGCAGATTAGGAGAACATTCTGTTAAGTGTTCAAACTGTAAAATATCAAAGTCACATATTCCATTCACTGTGCGTAGCCGCAGTTAAGAAGAACATTCTGTTTACTGTGCAAAGTTGCATATTAAGAGAACATTCTGTTAACTGTGCAAACTGTAAAATATCAAAGTCACATATTCTATTCACTGTGCCGAACCGCAGTTAAGAAGAACATTCTGTTTACTGTGCAAAGTTGCAGATTAGGAGAACATTCTGTTAAGTGTTCAAACTGTAAAATATCAAAGTCACATATTCCATTCACTGTGCGTAGCCGCAGTTAAGAAGAACATTCTGTTTACTGTGCAAAGTTGCATATTAGGAGAACATTCTGTTAACTGTGCAAACTGTAAAATATCAAAGTCACATATTCCATTCACTGTGCGTAGCCGCAGTTAAGAAGAACATTCTGTTTACTGTGCAAAATTGCAGATTAGGAGAACATTCTGTTAAGTGTTCAAACTGTAAAATATCAAAGTCACATATTCCATTCACTGTGCGTAGCCGCAGTTAAGAAGAACATTCTGTTTACTGTGCAAAGTTGCATATTAGGAGAACATAATAATCCACCATAGTCTTCTGTATACATGTGCACTTCCCTCTGAATGCTGATGGAGAGTATTAAAAACAAGATCACCCAGCCCCAGTAATTATAGTAACAGATGCAACATCTCACTATTTGCTCACCGAAAACAAATCACTAAATTTGTATGCATTTTATTATTTGCCTTGGCAAATGACATAGAAACCAACCCTGGCTCTCAACTACCACTAAATGGCAACTTCACCTTTAAAAAAGGTGCATTGCAACATACGCAGCATACTGCACAAAATTGATGAACTAAAAGCATGGTGTTACGCATACAAACCAAAAATTCTTATTCCTACTGAATCCTGGTTATGCTCAAAAATACCTGACACTGCAGTTGCCATAGATGGGTACTCATGCTTTAGGAAAGACCGTGCAAAGCGAGGAGGAGGGGTAATCATATACATACAGGAGTCAATAAACTTTACTCTTCTAAATGAAACACATAACTCTGATTCATAGGAATACGTTGCTGGCAAATGTGTCTCCCATACTCAAAACAAATAATAATTGTTGGCATCTACAGACAAATACCCCAGCACATTCCCTTTCAGACATAGATCAACACCTAAAGGAGATTGCCACTCAAAACAAAAAGAGTGAGCTGATGTTTCTTGGAGATTTTAATGTTTAATGTTGGCTAGACACTAGGAATGAAAAATTTTGTTCATTTTAAAAAAAAATTGAACTAATCTAATATCCTCCCCTACTCGTATAAATCTTAAAACATCCAACCATACTCTGCTAGACTGGATCTTTTCATCCTGCACAAGCAGAATCCAAGATTCAGGTGTACTAGCAAACATGTTTAGCGATCACTCCATAGTTTACTGTGTCCGCAAAATAAAACCAGTCAATTCATATTCCAAAGTCATACTAATGAGATCTTTTAGAAAATGTAATCTTCAGTCCTTCCTAAATGATTTAATAAATTGCTCATGGTATACAATACATCTAATACCTGGCCTAGACTCAGCGATTGAGTTTTTTTAACTTGGAATTCTTACAGGTCTGTAATACCCATGCCCCATTAAGGAAGGTCAGGGTTAGGGGGCACATCTACCCTGGGTCTCAGCTAACTTGATTCAATTATACAGTTTCAGAGATGCCTTATGGGCAACATTTAAACAAACTGGCTCCTCTTATGTTAACACTACATACAGACAATTAAGGAATACATGTACAAAACAAACAAAATTAGCAAAAGCACATATTTTACTGACAACTTTAACAGTAACATTTCAAAACCAGTCAACTTTTGGAAGGTTATTAAAAACCTCTACAACCCTCCTAACCATTCTCACCCATCAACTATGACCGTAGACAAAGAAACAATACAGTGCCCCATAGCAATAGCCTACGCATTTAACAGCTACTTTGTTGGATGTGCCACCACCCTGATTACACAAAACAAAGGTAACTCAGAAGTTTAACCATGTACAGAACTGTCACTGACACCTTTTGCTGTCACAGTAGAAGCAAAACAGGAGTCAGACAGTACTTTAATAACCTTTATTAGAAGTGTAATCACAACAAAATCACAGCAAGTGAAAGGAAGGAGCAGAGGGTGATCAAAGAAGTGAGCCTCTATCAGAAATAGGAGGACGCGACTAGGAACCCAAACTGCGGAGACTAGGCCAAAGCCAATGGTAGTCTCAATAGCGAGAAAGGCCTCCACGTGCCCAAATGCTCTCCCCAAGGACTCGATAATGTTCGATAATGAAAGGCCATCAAACAACGGAAGGCAGCGAGGAAGACTACTGACTCACTCCTATAGTCAGTGATGGAAAGGCAGTCTCACGCAAAGGAAGACAACCAGAGCGACTACTGACTCATGCCTGCAGTCAGTAACGCTAGAGTCTACCAGAGCCGCAGGTCCGCACCAGATTGGATCTCTGACTACAAAGAGGGCCACACAGAGGATAGTCAGTTAGACAAGCCAAGGGTCAAGGTACGCAATGGGTATTCAGCCAGAGCTGCAGGTCTGCACCAGATTGGTTATTGGATTAAGCCAGAGTCGTACACGGAGCAGATAGACAGAGCCACAGGTCAGCACCAGAACAGTTAGTCAGACAAACCAGGTCATACACTGAGCACTAAACAACAAATGAACTGCACTGGACACCAATGAAAGGGTGAATGAGCCCAGTGTCCATGCAGTTTATAAAGGCCTGCCCCAAAGGAAAAGGAGGAGCACCAGATTGGTGTTGCTTCTTTAAATGGTGCGCACGTCCATGTTCTTGGACATGCAACTGACATGATGTCACCTGCTGCTGCTGCCTGCCTAGCCCAGAAGCGTCTGGAGCTGCAAGAAGGATAGAACACATCTTGAGCCTCATGAGGGACAGAATGTGGCTGAACCGTGGACAGTATAGAGGTAAGGATGCAATCAGCTCGAGCAGCCACCGCACGCTGACAGTTGCCCAGTTCAATTATGAAAATTACTTCAATTTCATGCCAGTAAATGAAAGCGAAATATATGATCACCTCCTCAACCAAAAAATGAAATCCCAATGTAGCCCTGACCAACTACCAGCAATGTTATTAAAGCTCAGTGCCATGGTCACAGCCAGCTGATTGCATCTTTAATAAATCCCTCTTTGTCAACAGAGTATATGCCAAAAGCCTAGAAAGTGGCTAGACTTGTGCCTATCCTCAAGGTGGGGATAAAAATGTAGTATCAAACTACAGACCAATATCCGTACTCCCCACTGTATTTAAAACCCTAGAGAAATGTGTACACGTAAAACTATTTAAATATTACTGACAGACCAGTTTTTTCACCCCTCTTCAATCAGGCTTTCGACCAAATCACTCAACAGTCACAGCCCTCCTAAAAGTAACCAAATGATATCCAGACTGACATGGAAAATGGTGACCTCACAGGAGCCATTTTCATAGATTTTGCCAAGACCTTTGACACAGTAGATCATAATATTCTTATAAACAAACTCTAATGATCAGGATTGGGTAATAATTATCTAAACTGGTTCCGATTCTATATATCAGACAGAATGCAGTATGTGTCAGTTGCTGACAATGACTCCCTTCAACTCAAAGTAACAAGTGGAGTTCCTCAAGGCTCCATTCTTGGCCCTCTTCTATTTTCTATTTTTATAAATGATCTGCCCAAGGTTTGCAAATCATCTTCAGTACACATGTATGCAGATGACACCATAATCTATGCTAAAAACTCAAACATATCACAACTTGAAGCCATATTACAACATGATTTCTGCGAGGTAGAAAGATGAATAGCAAAGAATAAACTGTTCTTAAACACAGAGAAATCTGTCACAATGAAATTTGGCACAAAGCACAAACTGTGTAATCTCTGCAATACCCACCTACCCATTGTAACAGAGTCTAATCATAGATTGGCCCCAGTGGACTCCTACAAATATCTTGATATGTGGTTTGACCCCCACCTCACTTTTTATCTTCATATTGACAGATTAACCTCCAAGCTATATCCCAAAATCAGTTCTCTTTTTAGACACAAATCATGTTTAAGTCCCCTGGTTAGAAAATGTATTGTACAACAGATGTTGCTGCCAGTCATAGACTATGGTGACGTAGTATATGCTCCAGCACCAGAAATCCATCTTAGTAAACTTGACACCCTGTATAATTCAATATGCCGCTTTATCCTCCAATGTAATTACACTACTCATCACTGTGATATGCTAAAAGAACTAAATTGGTTAACACTCAAATCTAGACATGCCCTTCACCTTTCTTGCTTAGTACACAACCACTTATCTGGAAAACTACCACACTACTTGAGCAGTTTGCTCACTCCTGCTCTCCATACTAAGTATAACCTCCGCTCCACCGCAAACAACTCGCTACGTATACCACAATACAAGAAGAAGCAGGAAGATCTGTCTTCTCCTTCTGAGCTCCAAAGGCATGGAACAATCTGCCTGAAATAATCAGATCTGCTCCCAGTCTAAAATCCTTAAAAGTAAAACTTCTTTATATCTAAAAACAGTGTGTAACTGTCTATCATTGTAATATTCAATATGTATGTATATTTATATGTGTATGTATATATAATAACGTAATGTATAATGTTTCTCAATTTGTGTAAATATGTAACCCTTTACTGAAAACTATCCAGGACATACTTGAAAATTAGAGAAATCTCAGTGTATTCTTCCTGGTAAAACATTTTCTAAATAAATAAATAAATAAAAATTACCACTGTCTCTGAACAGGTAGCGAAAAGAACAACGCTTATACTTTTGCATTATTTGGTGCTATGCTTATGGTTCAGGGGCCCATTTTCAAACCTTTAATGTTAACAAAGAAGATGTCTTGCTTATCCCTTTTGAGTTCTAAGTGCAAAGTGTTAGACATACCTTTGGCACTAAAAAGGTCAAGGATCCGATTCACCATTATGGCAGGAGATCAGTACTAACAATATACTTTTGCTGTAGTCTGTTATCATTCATAAATATCCATATTCAGGAAGCCACCCATTCTGACACAAATCAATGCTCAAAATGCTTATCTAATAAACAATGCATGTTATAAAACCTATGTATAGGTAAAGACATTCCTTAGAGATTGATATGCTTATATATTATTGTATATGCAACTTGAAAGTTCTCGAGGGTGTTGATATTCATCACTGACATATGAATAGGTTTTATAACATGCATTGTTTAGTAGATAAGCATTTTTGCTCATTGATCTGTGTCAGAACAGATAGATTCCTGAACATTTGATATGACATAGCTCTGTTATTGTTCAGTATAGGACATTTGGTTCTATGTGTTCTTCATATGTTTGTCATGATGTAATATATTCAATATAAAATTATCTTCTTTAAATTGTTAGAGAAATTTGGGCATGTATTAGAGTTTGTGATACATTAAGTTTCCTGCAGAACTTTGCCAGTATAGCATTACTGGGAATCTGCATATGTCATGTTTTGACCAATATCAGTTAGTACATTTAACAAACTATCCTATATTTTGCACAGTCATTGGTATGTTGTATTACATCTCTATCCATTTCACACTATTTTTCATGCTTTGCGCTGTGCTAGAGACCATGCTGCGATAGACTCAGACAGACTCAGATAACTATTGGTGAAGGAAATAGTGTACAAACATATAGGCTTCATGGTGCATCTACTGTGTCTTTTGTAATTCTTTTGTCCTGTTTTTATTGCAGGGGTAATCCTCAATTATTAAATGATTATTAAAACATTGAACGCATGCTATGTACAATAAGATGACAAGGGATTATCGTTTGGGATGGGGAAAATTTTAGCCTAAAAACTAAAATCGTTGATTAATACTCTTCCAGCTTGGCAAATAATTTCCCAGTGAAAAGTGCAGTTTTTCCACTTTTTCACCTAGCTCATTCAATTGAAATCAATGGGAATATTGAATTTACACACAATACATAGCAAATGTTATTTTATTTCCCAGATTCATAGTATAAAATGGGTATGAGGATCCCTGTGTTGTTAGAGTGTGGGGAAACAATCGGTTGAACTGGGAATTGTTTTGGGGGGGTTGTTGACTGGGACTGGGAGCACTGTTAATAAAAAAAAATACAAAATAAATGCAATACAAAACCCATAAGACATGGTATAAAAGGGGTCTGAGGAGGGTGCCTGTGTTGGTGGGTGGAGTCTAGGGAATGAATCAGTTGAACAGGGAGGTTTTTTTAGCAGAAGTTGTTGACTGGTATTAGGGTGGTTAGTTAATAAAAAGTATAAATAAAACTTGTTAGAGACCCATGCCTTAAGGAAACATTGATTTGTAGGACTTAGGCTTGTTAGAAACAAGCCCCCCCCCCAATTTTTTTTTTTATAGTCCTCTGGTTTATTTTTTGCAAAGAACAAGCTCTGAAGAAAAAAAATGCCCTACTGGCCTAGTGCCAGCAGGTCGTGGCTGAATGTTTAAACAGCAAGATGTTTAAGCAGGTCACAGGGAATGGATGCTGGATAATGAAGGTTCCAATTGCCACTACTAGCTGCAGAGATGCGCCTGAGGCAGTAGTAGCGCCATAACTAGCCCCCACCACTTCAGGTATATATGAGAAAATAGGTATAGGCCAGTTATGCTTTTCCACCTGTCCCTCCTCCAAAATAGAAATGTTTCCCTTGAGAGAAGGAACTGTGTCTCTCATCAGCAACTGCAATGTGCACAGTGTGTGTTCAATAAGGGAAGGACTGGGAACAATGGGCACATCTGGACCCACATCAAACACCTGGCATAGCTCTAACCAAACACCATGATACTTAGGGTCCCCAATGTGAAATCATCTCACCAGAATCCAGGTACTGCTGCTGTCACTATATCCCTTGCCCAATTCCCTCTAAGGACAAGTGACAACTTGTAGACAGTTTATTAATAATGATGAACCCTCCCTGCCACCATCTTAGCACATTCTTCAGGATGGAATTTCCTCAGATGCAGCTTTATGCCCTGGTTGCAAGTCAGGGGGTGAAGCAACAGCAGTGGGCAGTTTCTTTGGTGGGTGTTTAACATGTTTCACATAAATGTCATGCTGTCTGTGTTTCATGTGTGTTATTAGGGCAGTTGTGCCAAGGTGCATTCCCTCTTTTACCCATTTCGCTCACTTGTCACAAATTGTGCACAGTGTCGTCACTCATGACGGCACTGTGTCTGCCCCAAGAGAAAAATAGTCCCACACTCAGGACCTCGTGTGGGAGGGGAAAGGTGGAGAAGAATGGCCTCTTTCTTCTTCGCCTCCACATTCCCCTTCACTGTCTGGGGCAGAGGAAGATGTTGCTGCTGTTGCTACTACAGCCACAGAATCAGCACTGCAACTAGGACCAGGAGTATTGCTGCTGAAAAGTGGAACCTGCTTTAGTCCTGCATCACTGGACCCCATTCCCACTGTGTCCATGGTGGCCTGTGGCACATTAGCCTGCTCCTCAGCATCCTGCAGCCCTTGCAAATCAGCAGCAGCAGGAATTAGAGCAGTAGCAAACTCCACAAATTCCAAAAGTTTACTGGAGGTAATGGTGGTGATGCCATCCCTATCCCTGTCTCCCATTACTTCTCAGTTTGGGCTAAAAAGGCCATCAATGTCTCTTCCACCCCAGCTTCTCCTCCATCGTCATGACCACCACCACCTGTCCCTCCTTGCTGCTGCTGCTCTATTACAGATGTCTCACCAGTTGGAGGAATTTAACCAGGGGTGCCCAAACTTTTGCTTGCAAATGTATATTAGTTGAGCAAAACATCATTAAAGTAATTTGTTATTTTGTCTTAAATAAGTAGAACATTTCTCTGAACCCAAAAAAGGCAATCACATTTCTTACCGGATTAATATTCTTAATTGTTCAACAATCTTCGTTGAAATAAGTTGTCATAAATATCTACTATATGATGAACTATGATATCTAGTGATGAGCGAGCATGCTCGGCCGAAGCTCGGTTCGGCTCGAGCATCGCTCTGCTCGGCACATGGCGGTACTCCTACGAGTACCACATGTGCTCGCCCGCCATGTTCGGGTCTCCTCCCCGCACGTTTCGCGGCTGCTGCGCAGCCAATAAACGTGCAGGGAGGCTCTGACATCAGTGTAATGCCAGCAGCCATGTTGGCTGCTGGCATTACACTGATTGGCTGGCCAGAACCCGTGATCGGGTGCTGTATAGCACCTGACCAGCGAGTTCGGCTCAGTCTTAGCCAGAGAGAGATGAGGATAGGAAGGGAAAGTCAGTGTAGGGAGAAGAAAAGCGAGTTTGTTAAAAAAAAAGACCCAAAAGTCCTTTTTAGGACTACTGTGTGTGGGGGCAGCAGTTTATTTTGTGTGGGGGGGCAGAGATATAAAAATATCTGTTCATATTCTGTTCACTGTGCCTAGCCGCAGATTAGCAGCACATTCTGTTTAGTGTGCAAAGTTGCAGATTAGAGCACATTCTGTTCAGTGTACAAAGTTGCAGATTAGCAGCACATTCTTTTTAGTGTGCAAAGTTGCAGATTAGAGCACATTCTGTTCAGTGTGCAAAGTTGCAGATTAGCAGCACATTCTTTTTAGTGTGCAAAGTTTCAGATTAGGAGAACATTCTGTTAAGTGTTCAAACTGTAAAATATCAAAGTCACATATTCCATTCACTGTGCGTAGCCGCAGTTAAGAAGAACATTCTGTTTACTGTGCAAAGTTGCATATTAGGAGAACATTCTGTTAACTGTGCAAACTGTAAAATATCAAAGTCACATATTCCATTCACTGTGCGTAGCCGCAGTTAAGAAGAACATTCTGTTTACTGTGCAAAGTTGCAGATTAGGAGAACATTCTGTTAAGTGTTCAAACTGTAAAATATCAAAGTCACATATTCCATTCACTGTGCGTAGCCGCAGTTAAGAAGAACATTCTGTTTACTGTGCAAAGTTGCATATTAGGAGAACATTCTGTTAACTGTGCAAACTGTAAAATATCAAAGTCACATATTCCATTCACTGTGCCGAACCGCAGTTAAGAAGAACATTCTGTTTACTGTGCAAAGTTGCAGATTAGGAGAACATTCTGTTAAGTGTTCAAACTGTAAAATATCAAAGTCACATATTCCATTCACTGTGCGTAGCCGCAGTTAAGAAGAACATTCTGTTTACTGTGCAAAGTTGCATATTAGGAGAACATTCTGTTAACTGTGCAAACTGTAAAATATCAAAGTCACATATTCCATTCACTGTGCGTAGCCGCAGTTAAGAAGAACATTCTGTTTACTGTGCAAAATTGCAGATTAGGAGAACATTCTGTTAAGTGTTCAAACTGTAAAATATCAAAGTCACATATTCCATTCACTGTGCGTAGCCACAGTTAAGAAGAACATTCTGTTTACTGTGCAAAGTTGCATATTAGGAGAACATTCTGTTAACTGTGCAAACTGTAAAATATCAAAGTCACATATTCCATTCACTGTGCGTAGCCGCAGTTAAGAAGAACATTCTGTTTACTGTGCAAAGTTGCAGATTAGGAGAACATTCTGTTAAGTGTTCAAACTGTAAAATATCAAAGTCACATATTCCATTCACTGTGCGTAGCCGCAGTTAAGAAGAACATTCTGTTTACTGTGCAAAGTTGCATATTAGGAGAACATTCTGTTAACTGTGCAAACTGTAAAATATCAAAGTCACATATTCCATTCACTGTGCGTAGCCGCAGTTAAGAAGAACATTCTGTTTACTGTGCAAAGTTGCAGATTAGGAGAACATTCTGTTAAGTGTTCAAACTGTAAAATATCAAAGTCACATATTCCATTCACTGTGCGTAGCCGCAGTTAAGAAGAACATTCTGTTTACTGTGCAAAGTTGCATATTAGGAGAACATTCTGTTAAGTGTTCAAACTGTAAAATATCAAAGTCACATATTCCATTCACTGTGCGTAGCCGCAGTTAAGAAGAACATTCTGTTTACTGTGCAAAGTTGCAGATTTGCAGCACATATTCCGTGTAATATGAAGAAGGCGGGTAAAAAGGGACAGGGAAGTGGACGTGATCCTGATAGTTCAGGGCGCGGGTCAGGACGCGTAGAAACTGTGCCTGGTGCCAGAGCACAAGAAAGAAAGACATCCACCATACCTAGCTTCATGTCTCAGTTTACAGGGCGTCGCAGGACATCACTCTCGAGGTCCGACCACTGCGAACAGGTGGTCGGTTGGATGTCAGCTGATACTGCTTCCAGTCGGTTAAGCACCACCCTGTCTTCCACCAAGTCCACTCTCAGTAGCCAAGAGTCTGGTCAACATAATCCTCACCCTGATCATCCTTCCTCCCACCATAGAGGATCTGGTCAAAGAAGTGATCCCACACTGGGATATAGTGAGGAGCTCGTCTCATCACCAATCCTTAATTTGAACCTCTCTCCAAGCACGCTTGCAGAGGAACATGACATCTTGTGCCCTGATTCACAACCTCTAGAGGGTACCCAATCACAAGAAGATGACAGAGGTGAACGGCATTTAAGGTCAAAGGAAGTGGATGATGATGATGATGAGACACAGTTGCCATTAAATCAACCACTATTACTGTCTCAAGACCTTGATGAGGAGGATGATATACAGTTGTCAATGACTGAGTATGTGGTGGGATCAAGACATGAGGAGGATGATCAGAGTGAGGAAGTGGAGGAGGACTTGGTGGACGATGAGGAGACTGACCCCACCTGGGAAGGTGTAGAGCCGAGCGATGACAGCAGTCCTGAGGGTGAGCCATCTGCAGCACCGCAACAGGCTGGAAGAGGCAGTGGTGTGGCTACAGAAAGAAGGCGGACCGCACCAAACCGGCCCGCAAATGTTCCACGGAGCACCCCCTTGCGTAAATCTCCCTTGCCAAGGGCTAGGTGTTCCGCGGTATGGTGTTTTTTTAAGGAAAGTGCGGACGACAAAAGAATTGTAGTTTGCAACCTGTGCCACACCAGAATGAGCCGAGGCATGAACACTAGAAACCTCACCACCACCAGCATGATCCGACACATGGCATCCAAGCACCGTAATAAGTGGGAGGAACGCCTGGATCGCCCATCTGTGTCTGCAGGCCACACCACTGCCTCCTCTTCCCCTGTTTTCGGTGCCGGCCAATCGCCTGTCGAAGGCGCAGGCCCGCATACCTCCCGCCCTGCACCTGTACCATCTGAAGCACCATCAGCGACCACATCCACTTCCCTGTCCCAGCACAGCGTCCAAATGTCGTTACCCCAGGCATTTGAGCGCAAGCGAAAATACCCAGCCACCCACCCACAGGCCATAGCACTAACCTCACACCTTTCCAAATTACTGGCCATCGAAATGCTGCCATTTAGGCTTGTGGAGACTGAGTCCTTCCGCAGCCTGATGGCAGCAGCTGTCCCTCGGTACGCAGTCCCCAGCCGCCACTACTTTTCCCGGTGTGCCGTCCCCGCCTTACACCACCATGTGTCCCGTAACATCACCCGTGCCCTGACCAACGCAGTTACTGGGAAGGTCCACTTAACGACTGACACATGGACAAGTGCTTGTGGCCAGGGACGCTACATTTCCCTGACGGCACACTGGGTGAATGTCGTGGAGGCTGGGAGCGACTTGGACCCTGGGATGGCACAGGTGCTACCCACGCCGAGGATTGCGGGCCCTACCTCCATCAGGGTTTCCGCCAGCACCTACGTTATTGGCTCCTCCTCCTCCGTTTCCACCTCCGAATTCTCTGCGCGCAGCGCCACTCACCCATCAGCCGGTAGCTGGAAGCAGTGTAGCACTGCAGTGGGGAAGCGTCAACAGGCCGTGCTGAAGCTGATCTGCCTTGGGGACAAACAGCACACGGCCTCAGAGCTGTTGCAGGGGATTAGTCACCAGACCGAGCAGTGGCTCTCGCCACTCAACCTGCAACCAGGCATGGTTGTGTGTGATAATGGGCGTAACTTGGTGGTGGCTTTGGAGCTCGGCAAGCTCACACACGTACCATGCCTAGCGCATGTATTTAATTTAGTGGTTCAGCGATTTCTAAAAACCTACCCCAATTTGCATGATCTCTTGACGAAGGTGCGCCGCGTGTGTGCACATTTCCGTAAGTCATCTACAGCTTCAGCCGGCCTGTTGAAGCTGCAGCAGCGCTTACAATTGCCAGCTCACCGGCTGCTGTGTGACGTGAGCACGCGCTGGAACTCCACCTTCCACATGTTGGCCCGGCTTTGTGAGCAGCAGAGGGCAGTAGTGGAGTACCAGCTGTTACACGGTCGTCGCCTCTCCGTTCAACTTCCTGTAATCAGAAGTGAGGAGTGGGAATGGATGTCAGACCTCTGTGAGGTTTTACGCAATTTTGAGGAATCGACACAGGTGGTGAGCGGCGATAACGCTATTATCAGTGTAACCATCCCACTTCTGTGTCTACTGAAACGCTCGCTGCTCACAATTAAAACTGACGCTTTGCATGTGGAAGAGGTGGAAATGCGGGAGGAAGAGCTTACACAAGGTGATAGCCAGAGCACCCTCACTTCGTCTTCTCAGCGACAATTGGAGGAGGCGGAGGAGGAGGAGGAGGAGGAAGACACGGTTGCCTCCGCTACAGAGGGTAGCCATGGAACTTTAGTTCCATCTCTTCAGCGTGGGTGGGCAGAAGAGGAGGAAGAGGATGAGGAGATTGAGAGTCATCCTCCTGGTGAGGACAGCGAAATCTTGCCTGTTGGTACTCTGGCACACATGGCTGACTTTATGTTAGGCTGCCTTTCCTGTGACCCACGCGTTATACGCATTTTAGACAACACGGATTACTGGGTGTTCACCCTTCTGGACCCCCGCTACAAAGAGAATTTCTCATCTCTCATTCCTCCGGTGGAGAGGACAAGCAAAATGGTGCAATACCAGAAGGTTCTTGTCGAAAAATTGCTCCAAAATTTTCCATCTGACAACGCTGGCGGCAGAGTACGTGCTACCTTGGCCAACCGAGAAGGGGAGAAAAGGGGAGCACACAGCAGTTCCGACAAAGGCAGGGCAATACTCTCCAAGGCGTGGGACACCTTCATGACACCCCGCCAGCACCCTCACCCTGATGCGCAGCCTAGTGTCACAAGGAGGGAAAAGTTT
This sequence comes from Rhinophrynus dorsalis, assembly GCA_037306005.1. Taxonomy (NCBI): domain Eukaryota; kingdom Metazoa; phylum Chordata; class Amphibia; order Anura; family Rhinophrynidae; genus Rhinophrynus; species Rhinophrynus dorsalis. The sequence goes on along the minus strand of CM074718.1, from coordinate 641,535,757 downwards.
TGGAAGATGGTGAAGGAGTACGTAGCAGACCGTGTCAGCGTCCTCAATGATCCCTCTGTGCCTTACAACTACTGGGTGTCCAAGCTGGACACGTGGTATGAACTGGCACTCTACGCCTTGGAGGTGCTGGCCTGCCCTGCCGCCAGCGTTCTGTCTGAGCGGGTATTTAGTGCTGCTGGTGGCATCATAACAGATAAGCGTATCCGCCTTTCCACCGACAATGCTGATAGGTTGACACTTATAAAAATGAACAAGGCCTGGATTTCCCCTGACTTCTCCACTCCACTGGAGGAAAGCCCCGGGGGAACATAAACTCACTTTATATATGTTATTTACAATGATGGGAATACTCTGTATTCCCATTCACCCCTTCCACCCAAAAAACGGGTATATGGTTGACTCTCTTCCATATGCCCAGTGATATAATTTTTATATAGGGCCAGCTCAACAGCGGGCCCAGTGATATAATTTTTATATAGGGCCAGCTCACCAGCGGGCGCAGTTTGACAATTTTTGTATAGGTCAGCTCACCAGCGGGCCTTCTCATATAATGTTTTATTGGGTCAGCTCTCTAGCGGACCCTCTCATATAATGTTTTATAGCGTCAGCTCACTAGCGGGTCTTCGCATATAATGTTTAGGATGGTCAGCTCCGCAGCAGACCCTCACCCAAAATGTTTTAGATGGTCGGCTCAGCGCACGTTTCCCTCTTAATCATGGCCCCAGTTCAGAAAAATCGAGGAAATTTTTGGGAGAATTTGCCTTTGCGCACGTTTCCCTCTTAATCATGGCCTCAGTTCAGAAAAATCAAGGAAATTTTTGGGAGAATTTGCCTCTGCGCACGTTTCCCTCTTAATCATGGCCTCAGTTCAGAAAAATCAAGGAAATTTTTGGGAGAATTTGTCTCTGCGCACGTTTCCCTCTTAATCATGGCCTCACTTCAGAAAAATCAAGGAAATTTTTGGGAGAATTTGCCTCTGCGCACGTTTCCCTTTTAATCATGGCCTCAGTTCAGAAAAATCGATGACATTTTTTGCAGAATTTGCAGATGATATACAAGTAAATATACAGCAAATACTGTTTGGTAACAATTTTTCGCCTAAAGTCGTTTTTATCTTCCTTTTTGTGTGTTTTACGGTCAGTCTGTAAAAATGGCGTACTACGGGCGAAAGATCGTTCCCAGCAGCGATGTTGGAGTCCAAGATGCATCCAGACATCCTCCCTATGCTGTCCCTGAACCATTTCTGTGGTGTTTCCATCATTTTCTGCCCTTTTCCTATGGACCAGGCACCCTCCCCTCATCAGAGCAGGGGGTGCCTGGTGTAATGCTCGAGTCCTCCCATTGACTTCAATGGGGCTCGGGTGCTCGACCGAGCACTCGAGCCTCCGGGGGCGCTCGGCCAGAGCACCCGAACACCCGAGCATTGGGGTGCTCGCTCATCACTAATGATATCTGATTACCAGATGACCTACCTGTGTCCTGATTCAATGTTCAGTTCAGATCTCATCACCTGGTTTCTTTTATAGAGCTGCCTCTTCATTGCAATGGTGCATAGGTGGCCTGTTCCGGTTTATGCCGATAGCTGTTTGTACTTGCTCTCTAGTTTGTGACCAGCTCTTGTTCCGGACTATGCTTTTATTTGTTGTTCTTGCATTGATTCAGTTCTGCCATATCAGTGCTGCTGCTGAACCAGTCCTGTTCCTGAGCAAAGAATTGTTTACTGCTTCTTACTGCACTTTTTCACCATTGCTGAACCAGTCATGTTCCAGTCCACAGTTCACAGTATTGCTTGCTGCTTGTTCTTGCACTGATCAGCTGTTACTGAACCAGTCCTATTCCAATCCTGACCACAGTATTATTTGCTGCCTACGCCTTCATTGGTCTGCTGGCTATAGATTTACAGTTACTGACTGAACTAAATATGTTCTTGACTTCGCTGCCTTATATTGCTTGTTGCAGTTTTACCTTTGGCTGTTCTAGTAATCTGCTGTCTGAGCCTGCTTGTGCTGCTTCCTGCTAGTTCCAGCCTGGATATTGGCTCTGGTGTGCTGAATTCTTGGACTAATTTAGATGTTTGAATTTGCCCTAAAAATTTGTAGTGCTGAGTCCTGTTCAGGTGGATATCCAGGTGTGCTGTGCTTGCTTCCTCTACCCTGCCAACAGTGTTCTGATCCTGTATTGCAGTTTTCTCCAGCGAGCCCACCTTATGTCCACTTTCTGCATTGCAGCCAGATGTCATCTATCTCTCTAGTGTTCAGTTCATGTAGCTCTGTTTGTTCTTAGTATCTTGTCCAGTCCTGTTGGTAGCTGCCTGACAATATACTCTGGATCAGGGCTCAAAATTTCCACTCGTCACTAGCCAATGGCGAGTGAAAATTTAACCCTGGCAAGTAGAAATTCAGCCCTGGTGGATATGTTTTGGCTTGCAGTGGTGAGTAACTTTTCAGGTCTCGCTAGTAGCAAAGGACTTAAAATTATAAGCCCTGCTCTGGATGTCTACAATTCTACAGACCCTGCCCAGTCATCATGAGCATAGTGTGGCTCAACCTTCCTCTGCACTCTAGCACCATTCCCCAGCATCTTGCAGCTAGCAGTGGCAGTTCAAATTGTAAACTAGGTCATCTCAGCCAGGCATCAAGAAATAGTCTTACTCTTTGCTGAACTCTTCCTAGTCCATTAATTAATTTTTAGAGCTGGTGTCCAAAACTGCACTCTATTCCAGCTGGATATTACTAAGGATTTATTTAGATGCAGAATTCTGCTCATCTCATGCATCTATATCTCTTTAGACATGACAGTATTATATCAACTCTTTCAGCTACTGACTGGCACTGCATTGTGTTCTGATGTCTATGGTCTACAAATATTCCCGAATTCTTTGCTAACAAAGGCTCCTACAACTGCAACATAATCTTATATATATCTACATTAAACCTAATTTGCCATTTATCCAATCATTCATACAGTTTGATCAGAGATTTCTGCAAGAAAAAAGCATATTTCTATGTGTATTACATTTCATAATTATGTGTCACTGACAAAGATTGGAATGTTACTTTCAATATCAGGTGGTTTATTACCTTAAAGGAGAACATTCACCGCTATTAAACTGCTTCTTAAATAAATCTTCCATGCTAATACATTTTGAAACCGGATTAAAAAAAAAATGCAGTATTTTCTGAGCTTTTGTGACGTCAGTTCAGGAAAGGCTGCGCTATAGCTCTGGCCAGAGAGACAGATCCAACTCACATGCTGGATTTCTCTATCAGAGGAGGAGGAGGTAAAGGGGAAAAAAGGGGGAGGGGAAGAGACGAAGATTCACAGGCTGCGGTACAGAGCTGTACCGTAACCTGTCCTGAACTAATTTCACGAGAGAATTAAAAAGCCAAAATCTCAGAAAATACATTTTTTTCTTAAATCCGGATTCAAAATGTATTAGCATGGAAGATTTATTTAAGAAGTTGTTTACTAAAGGTGAGCACTCTTCCTTAAGTGTGATAATGAGCTCATAGAGTTGATATAACTTCTCTAGTGCTATAAACTCTCCAAGTCTATGGAGCATATGAGCTAAACAGATCTCATAAGATGCAGAAATCTTAGTGTATTGGCTCCACAAAGTAACACAGGACTTGGAGAGTTTATCACACTGTAGAAGATAACTCCACATTATCCCCTCTTTATAACACCTTAGTTCACCCCCCCCACACACACACACACAGAGTGATTTTCTGGTATCCAAAAATTATCCCTGCTCAATACCAAATTTAAGGTGATTAATAAATAAGTTAAAACTAAACTATGAGGCACTTCACTTGCAATATTGGACCAGCTTGAAAAATTCTAATTTACATCAACTCTTTGCATCTTTAATTGGAAAGGTCTACAAACTGTGCCTGGTTTGCAAGCACACTTTGTAGACCTTTCCAATGAAGTAATTATTTTGCAATAATGAGATTTCGGCTCTGCTACAGAGCCTCATCATGTCAGCCGACATGGATTTCCTTGTGTCAGCTTTACAGCAAACATCAAGGGAAGGGGAACTTTCATTGCCAATATCTCTCAAACCGCTATGGGGTTTGTGGCAATGTGATTTTTTTTTTAGACTCTACAAATCTATTACAAATTATGTTGGGACATTGCTAACACTTTAGTTTAACCATTTTTTAATCCATATTCAGATTTGCTCTCCCAGGTCAATACTATGTAGTAGGGATGGGCGAAACTTTCTTTCTCAAACTGCAATCGGCTAAAAATGGCACTTTCCTCTTGGCGAAAAATTTCCTGCAGATTTTCCGCTTTTTTCACCCATTGAAATCAATGGGAACATAGAAGTCTATTCAACATGTTTTGCGTGATACACGCTTAGTCATGATGATGATGACTAAGCGTGTATCACGCGAAACATGTTGAATGGATTAGTGACTCTGCTGCTCTAAACCTGTAAACCTGTATATATGTTGTCCTCTGTATTATTATGTGGTCCAGGAAGACTGAATTTTATGCGACAAGAATAAAGGTACTGATTTGATTTTATATGGTCTGGAAAATGCATTATTCAACTTGAGCGGTTTAACTATGTGTTTGGTTGTTGCAATGAATTTCTTTATTCTTCCTCCTCTTTGATCTCCACCTTTCTGGAGAGTCAGGGGGTACAGTAACAGCGGTGCTAGATTTCTGTAATGTGTGTTTGGCTTTAAAATGTTTGGAGTAAATGTCATGGTGTCTGTGTTTCATGTATTGTGCCAAGGTGTGTTCCTTCCTTTCCCCTTCTCACTAACTTGTCACAAATTTTGCACTGTACCTGCTGGAAGAGAATACTAGTCCCACACCCATGACTTCTGGGGGGAGGGATAGGGAACAGGTGGAGAAGAATGGCCTCTTTCTTCTTGTCCTCCACATTCCCCTTCACTTTCTGTGGCAGTGGATAATGTTGCTGCTGTTGCTGTTACTGCCTCAGATTTACCACTGCAACTAGGATCAGGAGGAGTATTACTACTGCTGGCAAGTGGAACCTGTCCTAGTCCCGCATTACTTGTTGACCCCATTCCCACTGTGTCCACGATGATCTGTGGCACACTAGCCTGCTCCTCAGCACCCTGCTGCCCTTTCATCTCAGCAGCAGAAGTTAGAGCACTTGCAATTTCCGCTAATTTCAAAAGCTGACTGCTAGTGGTGGTGGTGATGCCCATCCTCATCCCTGTCTCCCATTCCTTCTCAGTTTCTGTTAAAAAGGCCATCAATCTCTCTTCCACCCCAGCTTCTCCAACACCACCACTAGTCCCTACATACTGCTGCTCTATTCCAGACATCTCACTGCTGCTTGGAGGAGGTGGCGAGCAATGTGACAGAGGGTCCCCTGCTGTCACACATGGCATAATTTTCTCCTCCCCCCCCCCCCGAGTACTACAAGAAACACTAGCAGCAGGCAAAGTGTTGGTGGCAGCAGGTTCAGCACTGGCAGCAGGTCCAGCACTGGCAGAAGCTTCAGCACTGGCAGCAGGTTCAGCACTAGTGGCAGCACATCTGACAGCAGGTACAACACTAGTGGCTGCAGGTACAGCAATGGTGGCACTGGCAGCAGGGGCAGCACGTCTTGCAGCAGGCACAGGCAGCCGACCTGTCCTGCTCTCACTAGTACTACCCTTTTCTCCCTCCCTTCCCATTCCCTTTTCTCCCTTCCTTCCCATTCCATGTTCTCCCCCCATTCCCATTAAATTCCCCAAGATCCCTTGGGGTGATTTAGGGGGACTGGACAGCATTGGTACAGTAGTGGTCCCTTCCTCCTCAGACTCATTGGACACATAATGGTCCTTCCAGCTCATACATTGATTATTTTTTACCCTGCTCATAGTGATAGGAGTCACTATGAGCCTCTCTTGCCTTACTTTTTGCAAATTATCACAAGAGAACAGCACAGCACGTCTATCTCGCTCTGTAGCTGCATTTGTTGTGTCTGCCTTCAGCGAAAACATCACGTGTTTATAGTGGAAGTGTGAAAACAATGTAAATCAATGGGCGGTAACTTTATAGCCATTGAAAAAATGACGAAAAAAAATTGGCCAATGGGTGAAAAATGCAAAAATTTTAACCGCTAGTTTTAAAGTGGATTTACCCACGAAAAAAGCGGATAACAACGTGGTTATCACGAAATATCCCGCGGGAACACGGCGACAACTTTCGCCCACCCCTACTATGTAGCACAAGCATCCAAAATATAAAAGGCTGAAAAGGTTTGAGAGATAAGACTTATATCGTTCTTCATGTTTTTTTAATGCCTACAAAATAAAATAAAGATAAAGATAAGTATTACTATCTCTTTAATCCAGCAGTAAACAGCAACTTAAAATAATGCTTTTTTTGTTATTACTAAAGACCATTTTTATGAGCCAAAGTGAAATAAGATGACGTCTATAGGATTGTTTTTTCCTGCATAGATTATTCAGGTCATACTATGCATTTAAACCCATAGATACATTAATTCTGTAGTGCCAGAGGGGTACTCAACACATTGCTTTGCAATGCTTTGTGTACCCCTCTGGCATTCAAAGGGTTAAAGTCTTGACTCACTGCTTCTCTCCATTCAAGAACAGATTGCTAGATAAATAGATATGTTTATTGTTTATTTGACATTAACCAAAACATGAATGCATTCATTGTTTATTGCTGATTTATAGTCCATTAACTTTATTATTCAAATAATAATTGGGTGATGCTCTAAGATGAACTGCAACAATTATGGGAATAATTATCTGCATCATAGGGGACAAACAAGAATGTCCATGAATTTAAATGGAACTTTTAACCCTATGAATTCAAGACAGGTTTCCAGCATATTGCTTCAGAATGCATTGGATACCTCTGTAATATTCATTAACCACATGTAGGTGTGCAAATCATTCTGTGTAACTCATTTCCTGTGTTGGATGTTGGCACAGAAATCATATGACTGCACTTCAGAATATGTGCTAGAGTTTTTCTGATCACTTTCCTGTTTACCGGCTTGTATACACCATTGGCATTAACCCTTTGAGTGCCAGAGGTGTAACCAACACATTGCAACACAATGCATTGGATCTCAGTGAGTTAAGACTTTAACCGTTTGAGTACAACACAATTTGATGAATTCCTCTCTGGAACTCAAAAAGTTAATGTGAACAAACAACAACTGCTTTCTTTATAACATGCACAGGGAGTTGTCTCTGCCTCTCTCTAGTACATAGTGCTAGAGGTTCAATGATACTCTCAGAGATGACCGAGCATTCTCCACTACTCTCCCACTGGTGCAAGAGCAGTTAACCCTTTGAGTGTCAGAGGGGTACGCAATGCATTGCAATGCAATACGTTGCATACCCCTCTGGCACTCAAAGGGTTAAAGGGATAGTAATGTTTCACAAAAACAGCAGCTCCAATTTATCTTCATAGTATATGGGCCATGGAGAGAGTTATTTCAATACTGTCCGAGTTGTAGTTCAAGAATAATTGAATGATAAAGTATCCCTCCCGCCCCTTTTACCTAGTGTAAGCTGCCTCCCCTCAGATGTGGTATCTGGTCGCTTGACTGGACAGGTCTCAGCAAGGGACAATCTTCTTACTGTGATCAGGAAAACCCAGTCCTCCTAGATAGGTTTTTCAGGTTTTTCCTTATGCTTACTGATGATTTTCCCTCTCTGAGATCCATCCAGACAGTCTTGCTGCACTGAGGTGAGCAGTGTTACATCAGTAAAAGGGGCAAGAGGAGGATACTTTATCATTCAATTACTCTTGATCTACAACTCTGACAGAATTGCAATAACACTCTCCATGACCAAAATACTATGAAGATTATTTGGAGCTGCTTTTATGGCAAAACATTACTATCTCTTTAATAAAATTATTTTTGGGACAGATAAGCAATATGCAGATCAGGACAGGAGAATTGCTTCCAGAGCTGTAATAGTACCCCCCCCCCATCAATGTCAGGAGTGTAAGTAACTTCTTTTATAAATCCTGCTCCTGATGTAATTATCGTGTCATTATTCACCCTTGGAGTGGGGAGCATCACATTGCTTCTTAATGAGTTGCTCACCTCCCTGTTACTCTGAGGGTTAAATAACCAGAGAATTAAACATTAACCACTGGCTGGCTGATAACACAATCATTCTCTTCTCTTTTCTACAAATTGCAATTTATTGAGCAAGCTTTAACAAACTGTGTAAATTTGTATACTGGGTGATGTTAATATGTTTTTTATTTACAATTACAACTAGACAAAAGCTACAAGAAATACCTTCTGCCTGATAGGAATAAATAAAATCATATGTTAAACTTAGACTTTATACCACATTTCCTTAAAGGGGAACTACATCCTATGGAAGGACTTGTTATGGAATGCGTCCTTCATATATATATATACGGTCAGACAGATAGAAAGATAGTTAGCAGAATATATAAATAGATATACCTGACTGCTGTATGAACTACTTGGTAAGTACTTCTGTTAAACATATTAAGAGACACTTATTTCTAAGTGACTTAAAGGGATAGTAATACTTTATTATTATTATCCCTCATATTGTAGGTATTTGCAAGATAAGTTAATAGCCCCCAGGGTCATCTCTCAAACCTTTATGGTGTGAGAGATAATCGAAGGCAAAGTTCCCCCTCCCTCCCCCTTCCCTGAAGTCAGCGTTGTACTGACTGCAGGGGAAGTCTGTCGTACGACAGGCTTGCGGCTCTGCAGCTGAGCCGAGATCCCGTTAGTGAAGAAGAATTATTTTACTGAAACGGTCTTCTACATGTGCTTGGTTTGTGCTTGATTTGTGTTTGGTTTGCAAGCACATGTAGAACACCATTTCAGTGAAATAATTCTTTGTCACTAACGCGATCGCGGCTCTGCTGCAGAGCCGCCTGATGAAAGTCAGACCGGATATCTCTGCAGTCAGTACAACGCTGACTTCAGGGAAGGGGAAGGGAGGGGGGAACTTTGCCTTTGGTTATCTCTCACACCATAAAGGTTTGAGAGATGAACCTGGGGGCTATTAACTTATTTTGCAAATATCTACAATATGAGGGATCGTAATAATAAAGTATTACCATCCCTTTAAAGGGATGGTAATGCTTGAATTAAAGTTAAAGTCCAAGTAGTCTTTATATTGTTTCTAACACATAATGCTATATTTTAACACAGTTTTGAAGTTCAATCGCAATTCAAGCTAAAAGGATCTCCATCCCACCCCTTCTGGCCACCTTCCCTTAGATCTGGAATCCGGGTATGGGAACAGACCGATCACAGCGAGGGACAATCTTCATTCAGTAATTATAAGGAAAACCCTGCTCCCCTTGACGAAGGAGGGCAGGATTTTTCCTTTTGCTTACAGAAGATTGTCCCTTGCCATGCTCCATCCGGACCAGACTGAGAGGAAGCATGACACAGGGAAAGTGGTGGGAGGGGGATCCTTTCTGCTTGAATTGTACTTGAACTACAAAACTTTAAGTGTTAAAATATAGCGCTATCTGTTAGAAAGAATATAACAACTGACCAAGCTGATAAATTGCTCAAGACTTACTCAAACAACAAGCTCCCTATATTTATTGTACTCAATTATTGTAAAGTTATTGTATTAAATAATAGTTATCAATCTTTATCTGTGCTATATTTTCTATTTTGTCTACATATTCACTGTTATGAAGAAAGCAATAAAGAGGTCAGTACAGATTAAGGGGGGTTATTATAAAACTCGATATGACTTTGATTAGTGCAATCTTTTTTCATTAAATCAACAAACTTGCTGTGAATTATTTATGTATAGTTAATTAATATATTCAATTTTCATTTTCACTTTAAAAGAACATTCATTCTTTCTTTCCTAAAGGGATAGTAATGTTTCATAATAAAAGCAGCTCTAATTAATCATCATAGTATTTGGACCTTAGAGAGTGTTATTTCAATTCTGTCAGAGTTGTAGTACAATAGTAATTCAATGACAAAGTATCCCCCTCCCACCTCTTTTACTGTTGTAACAGTGATCAGCCAGATCAGAAGGGAGGTGCCCAGGTAGACTGCAGAGAGGGACAATCTTCAATTAAGATAAGGGAAAAACCTGAAAAATTTGTCAAGGGGGGCAGGGTTTTCATTGTTCTCATAGGAAGAAGATTGTCCCCTTCTGTTATCTGTCTGGTCTATGGACTGCATTCCACATCTGAGAAGAGATGGCTTACACTAGGTAAAAGGGGCAGTAGGGGGGAAACTTTGCTTGTGAATATCTCTCAAACCATAAAGGTTTGAGCGATAAGACTTATATCGTTCTTCATGTTTTTTTAATGCCTACAAAATAAAATAAAGATAAAATGAAGTATTACTATATCTTTAAAAAAAAAAAGTGAAAAGCCAGTAAAGCAAATAACCATTATCCATCAAACTTCTTATGTACACCTACTCCACAGTAAGACTGATTTACTAAGTGGAAATTGAGCAATTCTGGGGAACACCAACTGTTCTATAGATGATAAACGCACTTTCCTTTTAATTCAAACATGGTTTTAATCCATGGAATGCTATGAAGGTCTCTGCTGCACTGTAAAGCAATACACTAGACACCTTTTTAGCATTTGAGGGATTAATAGCCAACTGAACCAATAGGGATTTGGGGATATTTTACTTGTCCCATGTTGATGCAGTTCATTTGCTCCAGAATGGCTCCAGTTCTTAGTAAATCAGCCTCACAGCCTAGATTGCTAAACAATTCCTTATTCTTTTTTATAGATTTTGGTAAAATATATCACTATTTGCACCAACTAAGTTGTCAGTGGGGGATATTTCTTAAATACAAATGGCCCTATTAACTTGTACCATTCACCTTGAATTTAAAGGAGCAGTAAACTTTTTTTATGAAAAAGTATATATTGTAGGGATTTTCCTATTGAGTAAAATAAGTGTACTCCCACTGCCGAGAGATTTATATTTCCAGAGTTATTACAGTTTAAACCCATGTTTTTTCACATTAGCAGTGCCCTCTAGTGGTCAAATTCTAATTAGATTTCCTGTTAGATTCTAATGGAGAGGAAAGTCAGAAAAGTCAGAGACACACAGTTCTCCATAGAATGTGATAGAAACTGCCTGTCACTTCCTGTCAGTTAGAACTATCAGGAAGTAAACACAGTAAATTAATTTCCTGATTATTTAAACTGCTATAATATTTTAATAAAACATCTGACAGAGATGGGAGTGACCTTGTTTTATTCAGCAGGAAATGCTCTGTAAAATATGTGTTTTCATAAAAAAGTTTACTGCTCCTTTAAATCTGCATGTTTGAAAACATCATTAAAAACTATGGGCAGTATGCAAGAAACGTTCGCATGCACTATTTCCAGTGTGAAAACCACTAGGGAACAGGTTTGTGGATGATTCTGTTGAATTGCGAATGAAAAATCAAGATTAGTGAACAGCTGCGCATATTTGTTTTTTTTTGTGGGTGTAGTTAGGATTAACAAATCTGTCCGAGTAGAATAGTGCATGCGCCTAATGCAGGAAAGGCTATTGTAAATGATTTTATACATTTGTGTAGTGTTGTCATAAAAGCACATTATACGCAAGTCAAGAAGCGGTCGTTATACAGCTTCCTAGGTTAGGACATGCACACTAGCTATCTGTGAAGGATAAATGCCTTCAGCACATGCACATATTTCTTGCATTTCACCCTATGTATCTTGTTAGCTAAAAGATCAGCAGATGCACAGTTTGGGATATATTCATACATTTATTTCTGTATGTTGAGTCCTTTGAGTGCTGCTTCATATGGAAGTGCTAATGACACGTGTCAGTCAGGTTTCATATACTTGTTAAGTATATTATCATAAAACTCCATAAACTGTTGTAGTAACAGCTCCACTGTAACATTTCAGGCCATGGAAGTACTGCACCCAAAAATACAAGTTTAATCCGTTGTAACTTTTGAATAAAACACCTCTTAGTGGTGAGAGATCTCCTGCATTACTCACTATGATAAACCCTGCAATATATATATATTAATTCAATATTAAGCATTACTAACCCTTTAACAAACCTATACATAAGAGCAACTCAGCTCTGTAGGTTAATTCATTCCTGTCACTAGTACTAGCACAATTAATGGGAAGTAAGCATTGGGAAGAAGGTACCCAAACATGGCATGCCACTTCCCAGGGAGGGCACTTTGTGCCTATTCCTTCTGCAATACTGCATATGAGTGACTGTGTAAATGTGTGTGCCTGCTAGTTGGCCTGTGACTACATGCATGGTATGTGCATTCTGTCATCACAGGAATGTCATGAACTTGCAACATCTCAAAGGAAGGTTCTGCAACTTCTGAAGGTAAATTTAATTGCAAACTGTTTCCCACAGGTATTAGACCTTCCCCACATTCCAAGTAACAATTAGTTCAGACAAAAACAAGAAGAATTGAGGCCTTTAATCTCTACCCAGAATAACTTACAATCTACAAATTATGGAGAGAAATACAGACAAGCTCTATAATTATGAGTTTGACATTACTGCAATGAGAGTGTTTACATTTTCATGACAAAATCTTACATCAGTAAAGTAATATGAATTGGCTTATATAATGGGTAGACAACCATTGACATGCTAGCTATTGGCGACTACAAATCCCATCGTCCTCAACCAGTCAATTACATAGTACATTTTAATGTTCTATCCTATATAATAAAACACTAAAATGTTTGTCCGATGCAGTCACGCGCAGTAGAGACTGCCTGAACGCGCAGAATGCTGGGAAGTGTAGGAATACTGGGAGCATTCTGTGCATTCGGGCAGTCTCTACAGCGCAGACTGCATCACATGCACCGCCGGTCAGGCAGCGGCAGAACGCAGAGCAGGCCCGGCCTCTTAACCCTTTGAGTGCCAGAGGGATACGCAACTCATTGCGTTGCGTACCCCTTTGGCACTGAAAAGGTTATCATCACCCAGACCTTGGCCCATCTACACGGACTTTTACACTAGTTTAATGATAAAATACCATTATACTCTGCAGCATTTTTCACCTTGTTGATAGTAATAATAATAATAAAAAAATTGCAGGCTTCTGCCACCCATCTACATGTCAGCCTCTATAGAAGGGGTGTTCTATTGTTGGACCTTCAACTGTTGGGGACTACAACTTCCATCATCCCCAACTTGCTATCAGGGCCGGCGCCACCTATAGGCAAGGTAGGCGCCGGCCTAGGGCGCACAAGTAGTGGGGGTGCGGGCATGCAGCGGAGAAAAGCTGCGCCCGCACCCACCACACCGGAACGCAACACAGTCAGGTCTGTGTTGCTACTGCGCTCCCTCATCGCGGTCGCTCTTTAGTAATGCAGAGCGCGCTGGGAGTCATGATCTCCCGGCGCGCTCTGCATTACTGGAGAGAAGATGGTGCGGGAGCTATAGGTATGTGATGGGGGGCAAGTTGGAGTTGATGGGGCAAAGTGGAGCTGGTGAGGGCAAGTTGGAGCTGATAGGGGGCAAAGTGGAGCTGGTGGGGCAAGAAAAGAGGTGGGGTATAAGTAGGCGGGGTATAAAGGGGTGGGACACAAGGGGTGGAGCCAAGGGGCAGCAAAAGTAGGTTTTGCCTAGGGTGGCAAAAATTCTTGCACCGGCCCTGCTTGCTATTGACTGGTTGGGGATGGTGTGAGTTATAGTTTACAATATCTAGAATGCCAAAGTGTACCCATACCGCTGAGAGATGCATATTTCCATAGTTATTACAATTTAAGCTCTCCTTTTTTACATTGACAGTGCTCTCCAGTGGTCATATTCCAATAAGATATTCTGTTGCATTTTCTGGGATAGGTGAGTCACTGGCAAGCAGTTCTCCATAGAATGTTATAGAAACTGCTGAGTAATGCTGTCAGTTTAAACTCTCAGGAAGTAATCACACTGTAATTTAGATCCTGATAATTTGAACTGTTATAACATTTGAATAAAACAGCTGACAACATTGTGAGTATCCTTGTTTTACTCAAAAGGAAAAGCGCAATAACATTGTTTTCATAACAGTGTTTTTTTTTTGCACCTTTAAGGCTCCTTGATCCATCAGTAAGTGAAAATGATGAGTGTAAGCTATTTAAATATCTAGTGTTAAATTGTTCTGTTACATCTCATAGAGCATAATTCATACATATAAAATTATTTTGAATATTATAAACAAGATTTCTCTGTCGTCCAATACAGGTTACTGGTAACATTGGTAGGCGATCCGTCCCTTTAATTGTAGGCAGGAACAATTCTACAATTGTATGCAGGGGGTGGAGCCTACCTTCCCTCCTTGGCTGCAGCTAGCCAACCAGCTCCAGAAGGATTTGTTCCTTGGTGAAGATAACACAGGTAAGAGAACAGTTCTGCTATAGCTTTAGACGTTTTTTATTTTTCTGTAGGGTTGCCACCCAGCCGGTATTTTACCAGCAGGCCGGTAAAAAATTGGCTTCTGTCCAATGTTAAGTCTATGGAGAGAATGCCATGGCCGGTATTTTTTTGAAGAAAAGCTGGCAACCCTATTTTTCTGTTAGAAATAGAATACCAACATTAGGCGGATTACCATAACTGACAATGCCCTTAGATGTGGCTAGCTCAGTGACCAGGTGCTTTTTGTGGACCTTAAGCCCTGGGGGGAAAATCTTGGCTACAAGTTCTTTCCTCAGGAGTTGCCCACTGAGGCTTCTTCTTAAAGTGTAAGTAATGTCTAAAAAAGTTTTCTGTTTCCTACTGACAGCTGTAAAGCTGTCAGCGACCGACGCAAATCTCCTGCTGACAGCTTTACAGCTGTCAGTAGGAACCAGCAAACTTTAAACGCCTGTATCTCTTAAACCATAGCGGTTTGAGAGATACATTTTTTTTGCATCTAGCTCAACTTTTTAAGCTCTTCTAAATGCAAATAAAATTTTTTTAGACATTACTAACACTTTAAAACATGGTAATCTGAAGATCTGCAGGAAAGGTGAGCAACCCTTTGAGTGCTACAGGTCCATATGTCTCACATTGCCCCTCCGCAAAGGGGTTTTTCCTTGGAGTTCCTATTGAACACTTCTGCACTCTTTGGATCTATCTGTATGTCTTTTGGGTGTTTTGGAGCAGGTTTATGTGGTACTTAACCTATTAGCTGCTGGTTTGGCATTCATTTGGGGGGTTTTCTGACACTTTTCATACTGGTTCAGTGTTTTTTGGATATCCTAACATGTTCTAGTGATGGTTCATGTCTTTTAACCCTTTGAGTGCCAGAGGGGTACGGAAGGCATTGCAAAGCAAAGGGTTAATATTATACCTTCAATTTTGTAAAAATGTGAGTTCCGCTTTACCGCATAGGCGCCATTGCTCCATTCACTCCAATGGAACTGTACATTTTGGGACATATCTCTGCAACCATTTAACCTAGCAACTTCAGAGATGGCTCATTCTTCTTGTCTGCCCTTGCTCTATCATCCGGTTCATGTTTCCAGTGTGTTGGGCGGCTCAGGGGGCTTTGGGCACTGTTTGGGGTACTTTTTCTGGCTCACGCCATGGCAGACATTTTGTGCTATTTCAAGAACGATTAACCCTTCACCTGCCAGATAAGTCTAACTTTGTGATTTCTAGGTGAAACTTTAACCCTACACACTGTAATTGGGTGATTTATTATACTGTAAGGTTATTAACACTGTGAGAATGTCTATACCATTGGAGCTTGGGGCCAGACCTAAGACTAAGGATGCTGAGGTCTCTGTATCCCCTATTGCGCATTGCTCAGGTCATTTAATGCCCAGCATGTTCTGATGTCCCTGAGAGCCTTCCAGGGACCTCCAGCCATGCATTAGAGTTAGTTTGGGTACAAGAGTTCAAGGCTGCTACTAGGGACCTTAGGGCCACATTATAACTCTTTCCATCCCAGTTACAGGGAGTCTTCCATTCTTGGTAGACCCCCTCCTCCGTCAAGTCTTCCCTGCCAAAACCTTAGGGTGTACCTGACATGTTAGATTCCTATGAGGAGGAACTGCTGATGGATTCGGATGTTGAGGAATGTTCTGCGATTGTCTCCTCTCAGTTTTTTGGGGATCCTTTTGAGGCTGATCCTGAGCCCTCGGCTGAGGGCCTGATCAAGGCTGTTTTAAATACCCTAAACATTCCCTTAGTGAAGGAGGTTCCTTCTGACGCTTCTGATGTATTTCAGGAGCCTAAAAAGCCCCTACTTGCTTTGCTCCTAACCCCACTCTTGACCGCCTTGTGTCTGAAGAGTGGAAGTCTCCGGACAGAAAACCGTCTGTCTCCACGAAATTTGGCAAGCTTTATCCTTTCTCTGAGGCTGCGCTTGCTCAGTGGGTTCATCCCCCCAAACTGGATGCTCCTATCTCCAGGC
Organism: Rhinophrynus dorsalis; assembly: GCA_037306005.1. Taxonomy (NCBI): domain Eukaryota; kingdom Metazoa; phylum Chordata; class Amphibia; order Anura; family Rhinophrynidae; genus Rhinophrynus; species Rhinophrynus dorsalis. Next base: position 641,519,417 of record CM074718.1, on the reverse strand, counting down.
TTTCTAAGTCTACTGCCTTGCCAGTGTCTGATGCATCTGCTCTAAAGGACTGGACTGCCAAGAAACTTGAGGTCTCCCTCAAGTCCATCTTTGCCACTGCTGGTACTGCCATGCGTCCAGAATTCACTGCAGCATGGATGAACCGGACAATTGCAGTCTGGACTGAACAGCTCACCCTTGCTGTTCATCAGGATTCTCCTACTTCGGATATGTTGTGCCTCCTTGCCAACATTTATGAGGCTCAGCACTATGTTTCTGCTGCCTTATTTGATGCCATCCGTTTGGTGACTAGGGTTTCCACCATGTCTGTGGTTGCCAGACTGGCTCTTTGGCTCAAGATCTGGTCTGCTGACACTGCTTCCAAGAAAGCATTGCTCTCCTTACCTTTTCAAGGCACTTCTTTGTTTGGGCCAGATCTTAAGGATCTGATCAGTGAGGCCACAGGAGGTATGAGTACCCTTCTACCCTTGGTCCCTAGGAAAAAAACACCACTTAAGCGTAACCGGTATGAGACACGTCTGGCAAACGGTTTCTTCAGCTCCGCGTACCTCCTCCAAACCCAAACAGCAATGGAAGCCTAAGGTCTCCTCCAAACCCAAGGCTTCCAAGCCTTCTTTGGCATGACTCACCGAACCCGGGTCCTCACTCTGCTGTGGGTGGTCATCTGCGTCACTATCACAGCATTTGGGAGGATTCAGTGGTGGACCCATGGGTTTTACAGGTGGTGACAGAAGGGTACAAGATCCCTTTCGTCTCTCTTCCTTCCTTTCTCTTCTTTCCTTCTCATACACCTCAGGGCGCAGAGAAATGCCTTCTGTTCGACGGCGCTATTCAGGCTTTTCTGGACAAGGATGTTCTAGAGCCAGTTCCAGTTCAGGACAGAGATATGGGTTTTTACTCAAACCTCTTTGTGGTCTCCAAGAAGGACGGCGGTTGTTGTCCCATTTTGGACTTGAAGGATCTCAATTCCTTTGTGATCCAGACTCATTATCACCAGGAGTCTCTACATACGGTGATTGCTGCCATGTCCCCTGGGGAATTCCTTGCTTCTCTGGATCTTCAGGACACGTATTTACACATCGCCATTCATCCATAGAGCCGGCAGTATCTCCGATTTGCCTGCGACCGGTTTTGGTTTTGGGCGTTCTTCAGCGCCCTCCATTTGAGTCTTTGGCTACTATTCCTCTACGCCTGTTGATGTGGAAAATGGCCTTTCTCCTGGCGATTGTGACCTCTCAGGAGTTCCTCCCCAAGGTGGTTTTGGAGTTCCACATCAATCAGGAGATTGTGGTGCCCTCTTTCTGCCCTGACCCCACCCCTGAGAAGGAGAGGGATATCCACTTGTTAGATGTGGTGCTTTGTCTCAAGTTTTATGTATATCGCACTGAGTCTTTCAGGCATTCTGATGAGGGTCCTGAGGGTCCTAGGGCAGGAAAGTGACTATTGCTTCTTGAATCAAGTCCACTATTCGTATGGCTTATGAGCTGAGGAAGAAGCCTGTCTCTTTCAGGGTCATGGCTCATTCTACACAATCTATTGGGGCCTCTTGGGCTTACAAGAATTAGGCCTCTGCTGATCAGTTGTGCAAGGTTGTCGCCTGGTCGTCTGTGTACACCTTTTCGAAGCACTACCATGTTGATGTGTTGGCATCGGCTGATGCCATCTTTGGGAGGAAAATCCTGGAGGCTGTTTTGCCTGTCTAGGATTTTCTTTGGTTCTTGGTGCTTCCTTCACTTTTGAGCCCAGTTGGCTCTAGTTCAGTGTAACAGGTGGGGTGTTGTTACCCCTGTTCAGTGTCTGTTGACACTTCTTTGTTGTTGGGCTATCTCTGCTCATATCTGCTCAGGTGACTTTGGGGGCCTTGCGCCTGGTCCTTGCTTTACTTCCCGCCTCTGGGAAACTCAATGGTTGGAAATCCCAAAGTTACCAGTAACCTGTATTGGACGACAGAGAAAAGAGGATTTTAGTCTTACCTTTTACTGGTCTCCCACCCTATCAAGGGACCATGCTTGGCTCTCCTGTGGCAGACCGTGGGGGTCCTTCGGGGTCATGCTCACAGGAGTCTTCTTTCCCTTCCACTATCTATTCAATAGTTAGTGTCCCAAATCTTTCTGGAGCTGGTTGGCTAGCTGCAGCCAAGGAGGGAAGGTAGGCTACACCCCCTGCATACAATTCTAGAATTGTTCCTGCCTACAATTAAAGGGGTGGATCGCCTACCAAAGTTACCAGTAACCTGTGTGGACTAAGAGAAAAGGATTTAACAGGTAAGACTAAAATCCTCTTTTCCAAAGCATTGAAAAGCAAGGCACTGAAGACCTCCCTACTTTCCAATGAGTTGATGGTAAGAGATAATAAACTTATAATTAAAATCAGTACCATTCAGCAACAAAGCTATCACAATGAATGAGACTATTACCGTGCAATATTCAATTACAATTTCTCATGACACTTCACTAGGTACTGGAAAGGCCACAGTCTGATGTTTAAAGCCACAAATCTTGATGTCAGCCTTGCTCATATCATAGTGTAATACTCTGCTGATTTCAATAATGCTAATGGGGCAATTAAGCTGTGGCCATCACTAATTACACATTAAGGCCACTTCAAAAAGAAAGATGAGTTGTTCTAGAGCAAAGCAATAGAGAACAAATAAATGTTTCCATTAATTTAAATAGGGATTTAACCATTTAAATCTAGAGAGATCTCCACTGCCTTGCAAAGAGACCTCTTTAGCTATAAGGTGGTTTAAAACTCCATTTAAATCAATGGGAATTTTGGGAATGATTGTAGGACAGTTGGATTTCTCTAAAATTGATCCTCCTTTTTACTTTGTGCATATAGCACCACTACCTTTCTGCTTTAACCCTTTGAGTGCCAGAGGAGTACGCAAAGCATTGCTTTCCAATGCGTTGCATATCACATCAGCAAGCAAAGGGTTAATGTCCACATAATTTCAAAGCTCTTTGCAAAGCATAGTATAATTTTGTACTTACATCCCAATCATAAAATATACATATTTATAAAAAGCAACAAAAATAATGTGTACCCCTCTGTCACTCAAAGGGTTAATCTATTGAATGCTGCAGAGACCTATCTTTCTATCTATAGACAGATAGAGGTACATGTACTTGGTTTGGTGTTAGCTCTAAATTGGGGGATCATGTATCAAATTGTCTTCTAGCTGCCTGTCATCTTTTTCCAAAGAATCTAATATCAATGAGCCATCAGTCAGCAAATTCCCTGATCAGTTGGTGTGCAAAAACAAATGTATTAAAGGTACACATTACCATATGAATATGTAGCTCTTACCTATGTAGGTAATCAGTCAGTTTTATCTGTTTATATACTTTGCTCAGTATCTGCAGCTGTCTATATGTAATGAGCTCTGCTAAAGTAATCTCCACACAAACAACAAGCTTCAATAGTCCTAAGTGACTTGTAAACAGTTTCCTACAACAGAGATATAATGCACAGAAATAAACTGAATAATTTTACTTTATTGCCTTATGAAGAATACCTACCTATCTAAATAATTCTCTTAGAATAAGAGTCAGATATCTTAGAGTATAATTATCCTACAATTAGTAGGTTAATACTTCACGCTCGCTTTTTTAAGTAGCAGTAAACATTTATATGAAAAATATATGATATTTTCTTGCGGAGTAAAATGAGGGTGCTCCCATTGCTGGGAGATTTGCTGTTCAAAAATAATTACAGCTCAAACTTTTTATTTTCATTAAACTTTAATTTTCTATTGTGGCAACCAGATGATGCTTTCCTGTCACTCACCATGGAGAACAATAATCAATTATCCATGCTCTCCTATAGAACATTATAAAAAAATTCCTTCTGGAAACCAGTTGTTAGTTTGATTACAAAAAAATATTTGTGTTTTAACAACAAGCAGTAGCATCAACCTTGTTTCACCCAGTAGGAAAGGCACTCTTGCATATCTATCTATCTGTCTGTCTGTCTATCTATCTATCTATTCTTCTATGTTTTGTTTTTTCATAAAAAGATTACTGTTCCTTTAAATAGTTGGTTAGCACTACATACTGACGTTTTTAAATCTGACCAAAATTAATATTTATGAATTACAGGGACCCGTTTTTTTAGCAAGCAAAAGATATTAGCATCATCTGTTTCACAGTGGCACATTTTCAGAAAACAAACAGCTGCAAATGTATGTGACCACAATCTTTATCCTGTGGCCATATCAGAAAGATGCCTGTTTTAAACTATTATCTGGCCATATGTCACAAGTCACTTCCCACACATTGTAAAGCAATGCACTGTAGATGTCTCTGGCATGCAACCTGTTAATCATGCCTGATACTGAAGACTCTGACAAGCCATAAATACTAAAATGTTAATTCACAGGCCTTCTAAATCCAGTACTAAAATACGAGTAGTACATGTTGATTGTTTTACAAATTTGCTGAAAACATTGCACTCAGAGGGTTAAAGTTCCATTATCTAAATAATATATAAACATAGAGGAGGCTGCACTAATAAAAACTGGAGAAATTATGCATTACAGGAGACATATAAAAATGTCCCAAATTACCATTAATTTTAATGGGACTGGCAGATCCTTGAATGCTGCGTTGAAGGTCTAGCATTGAAATGGTTAAAAGTCTCATTTACTCACAGTAGATTTTATTTGTCCTCTATTGTGCAGGTAATTTGCCCCATAATTCTTCCAGTTCTTCTTAGGCTAGGTTACACACATGCAACATTGGTACAAGATTTTTAATGATGCTAAAATAGATTAGCTTGTTGCCTATGGGATTCTTCACATAGCTGATTAATGCCTCATGAGTTGGAGCAACAATGCAGAATTTTGCATCTTTACTGCATTCCCTGCAGAATGCAATAAATATAAGCTATCTGCATGATGGACTAGAGATCCACAGTGCAGATCACTTACACAAGAGATGGTGTTTTTGTAGTGATCCCTGCGATCATGCATTCAATGGAATCCCAGGGGAGGCATCAGCCAATTATGTTTGGCAGACGCCAATGTATCCCACACAGCAGCCACACCCAGGGCCGGATTTACATCTCAGGAGCCTGTAGGCACATAAATCTGAAGCGCCCCCCTCATTGGCCATCTCCACGTGGACACCTCCACAATGCTCCTAATCTCCACACTCGCCCCCATCATGTCCATATTGCCCTCTCATTGCCCCTATCATCTCCATATTTCCCCATCACTCCATATTGCCCCATCAGTTACAACTCACCCCCCATCAGCTCCATATTGCCCTCACATTGCCCTTATCTCCACATTTCCCCATCAGCTCCACACTGCCCTCACATTGTCAGCCATCAGCTCCATACTGCCCTCACATTTCCCACATCAGCTCCACTTTGACCTCACACTGCCCCTCATCAGCTCCATATTGCCCTCACATTGCGGCCACCCCCATTTCCTACCTCCTCCCTGGTGGTTCAGTGGTGTGGCAGGACAGGTCTGTGCCTCCTTCGGCACAGACCTGTAACTTCTGAAGCTCCCATGCGGTGTTCTGTTCAGTAATGCAGAGTGCTGGGAGATTATGTTATCTCCCAGTGCTCTACATTACTAAAGTGCTCACGAGGGAACTCTGCAGCTAAAGGTCTGTGCCGAAAGAGGCACAGACATGACCGGGGTTAGAAGAATAATTAAAAAAAAATATATATATATAAAAATAAAATAAATAATTTAAAAAAAAAGGGTCCCAATGACAGGACCCCCTCTGTGGGGTGCGCCTGTGGGGCTCTGCCTTACAATAAATCCGGCCCTGGCCATACCTCCGCAACACTCCTGCAGTGATGGTATGGACATTGGCATGCAGGTTCTTCAGATATAAGTTAAAACGTGTGACTTGATCAGTGCTACAACTCATCAGTGTTGAGTCATTTGTATGAACATAGTCTAAGTACATTAGCCTCATATATGTTATGCAGAATATTTTTATAATATTGCATACATAGCATATTCAATTCCCTTGTATTTATTTGAAATTTTATTTTTCTTTCAGTTTATACAACACATTTAGGACTATAATGAGAAATTGTTTTTGCTGAAAATGAAATAAATACTTATCCTCTGTTTACCTGCTATCAATTATTCATGTATCCAAACAAAATATAATGTGCATTAAGATAAATTCCACATTTGCCTCTCATGCACAAAACATTGTTTTAGAAAATCATTAAATATTAAATAGAACAAAGCCATTAGCATCAGGGTCAAGATCAGTAAATTTAAAACGCAAAATAACCATTAGTCACCTTTTAGCATTACAATAATCAACAGAAGAAAAGCTAAAAAGATTTTACTAAGGATAAAGATATACATCAATTATATATTTTTTCTTTACTCTCAGGTGTTAAGTTCTATTACCGTGTCCTGTTTACTAAGAGATAAATGCTGAGAGAATGACCTATCAGTTGGTCTTGATTCTTAATATTATCTAAATAATATAAAACGCTAGCCTGTGAAGCTCCCTGTGTGCAAAACCGTACATGCGCAGTAGAGACTGCTGTTCCAACTCAGGGAGCTTCATGGTGAGCCATCCAGAGCTCCCCGCTCTGGATCAGCATGTTTGGCGAGTCTCTACTGTGCATGACTGCGATGCAGTCATGCACAGTAGAGACTAGCTGAATGCGCTGATACGGAGCGAGCAGCTCCGGGCGGCTCACCATCTGTCTCTGCTCCCAGCTCTGGGGTAGCAGCCGGGGCCGCTGGGTGCACTTTAGCCCATGTATGCTGGCTTTCATGCTAGTTATTATATACTTGTTTACATTTTCTAAAGGTCTGGAACATAACTAGTGCTTACTGAGCCCTGGGACATTTGAGGCTTGATGGTCTGAAGCAATGTTCCAACTGATCTAAGCCAACATATAGCACTGAAAGACTTGAAGAGGACTGTTCATGCAGCACTGCTCTGGAATAACCGATAAAGGAAGCAACCATTGTTTCATATCTGAAGTCTACTGACATGCAAGATCCATAGCAGCATGGCTTTACAACAGGATGACTTGCCAGACAAATCTGGCTGAATATTTCAATTATGTCACTCAAGTGACACACGGTGGTAACATGTTTGGATTTTAGTAAAGATTCTGGTATTGTACCACATAGGAAGCGCAAGGTGCATAGTTTGGAGCTGGACTCAAAAGAAGTTGACTGGATTAGTAATTGGCTGGAAAGAGCATGTCAATAGTAATTGTCTGTAAACAGCATGTCATAATCAGTGGTATTTGTTCTGATGGAGTATGGCTTTCTAATGGAGTGCCACAGGGGTCAGCCCTAGAGCCAATATCTTCATATGTGATTACTGGTGGTATTCAATGGAAGGTGTGATTTTTTGCAGAAATCAGCAGGGTTGATTCTCCCGGAGGGATAAACCAATTGCATGAAGAGTTAGAAAAACTTGTAGAAATGGACGGAGGCTAAAATGTAATGCTGAAAAATGCAATATAATGCTTTTAGAAAATAGAAACCCAAAGGTGAAATACAGGCTTTGTTGTAGTGCTGGCAAAAACATCAGAGGAAAGAAGCTTAGAAGTTAATATTTGGGATGACTTGAATATAGGCAAGAAATGCAGTAAAGCAGTTTTAAAAAATAAAATGGATTTTTGGTTGTCGAGAAAGAGGCATTAAAAATAGGAATAAATAGGTATGCCACTCAAAAGATCCCTGGTAAGCCCACGCCTAGAGTACTTTGTACAGTTCTGGAGACCACATCGCAGGAATGACATTTATAAATTGGAAACTGTTCAAAGATGAGACACTAAAATGGTTCAGAGTCTTTACAACACCTTGGGTACCGAAATATGTATGTATGGTTTGGAGGAAAGGAGGGAGATGGGGGATGTGATGGAAATCTTAACCCCTTAACGACCAGCGGTCCTGGGACGTTTCCTTCCCATAAGGACCGCTTTGATCCTTGCCGACGCGCTGGTACACATGACCTGTTGCATGTATCGGATCTCCGCTTTGGGGTCTGAAAGAGATCATTCCAGTCTTGGATCGATCAGCTTTAGGCCCAGTTTTTACTTACAGTGCTGCCGGTGGAGCGCTGTAAGTAAAAAGTACGTTACGTACTATGACCGTAATCGGTTCTTAAGGATTTAAAGACCGTGACGGTCATAGTACGTCACGTAGTCCTTAAGAGGTTAAAATATATAAGGGATTTAATATTGTTCACAGGGCTGATTCTAGGTTTTATGGTGCCAGGTGCAAAATATTTTGCAGGGCTGTGTTTCTTTTTCTTTTGTTTTCTTTTGCACAAAAAAATCTCCAATTCTATTTCTCCCTCTTTCTCTTCCCCAAACTTTTTCCCTGTTTTCTCAGTCTGTTTTTGTCACGGTTTTGTTAAAGACTCTCAGACCAGCAATAATAACACATAAGGTCGCCCTCTAGTGGCAGTTGGTTGTACATAAACGATAGTGACTGGAAAATACAGAGTTAATACACAAACGGAAAGCAAGTACACATTTACCACCAAGGAGGGGGTATAACCCCGGAGGGTTAAGTCTTTTATAAATATTAGTTTCAAAGGAACTGTTTGGCACGCCCTGGGCATGAGTAGGTTATGCTTAAGGTAACCACACAGGGTTAAGTCCTTGATTATGATCAGTCTCTTAAGTGGATGCTTGGCACGCCCAAGGTGTAGATAAGTTGTGCTGAAGAAATGTTCACCAACAAGTGGATAGGGACTGTCTCGCCATGGTGTGTAGTATAGCAGAGCCCAATAGCCCCCCACGGGCGTACCTACAGGAATGGCTACTGCTGGTGCAAGTGATCTTAGCCCCACGGGCGTGTATCGGACCGGCCTGCAGTGCAAGAGCTCCCAAGCCTCTTCAGACTCTACCGGACTGAGTATAGAGAGACAGGGCCCAAAGCCCAACAGAAGTAGTACCGGAATGCTAGTGCTGAAGCCTGTGCCCGTCACCACTCGGTATAACGGAATCGCCCAGTGTATACAACGAGAGAGATAGAGAGCCAAAGTGCCCAACCGGCCTATTAGGAAGTGAACACTCTACTGGGATGGTATCGAGTTGCCGACGGAGAGCGGCCAACTCAGCAAGAGTTTCACTATGAACGAGGCTCACACTGGAGTAGGGAGAGTGGGACCGAGACAGCACTGGTAGGGTTAAAAGGCACGTTTACACAAGGCTTTTCTGCGGTAGCACAGCACTGCGGTCTGAGGGAGGCGCACACAGCTCTGCACGATAGTAACACTGCACTGCACGAAGTAACACCAGGCAAGACAGCCACACAAGTACTGGAACAGTGGATGATAATGTCGCGACGGCGACAAACAGGAACGTGGGTCTTCTGGAACACGCTGGAGGTGATCTTGCGGGAGGCAGTCAGCAAGGCCGGATCGGAGCACGCAGGAGGTAGTCGTACCAGCCGGGTCATACACAAGCAGGAACGTCAGCCAGGCAGAGTCGAGATCCGGAGGAGATAGTCAGACGAGCCGGGTCATACACAAGCAGGAACACTGGAGAATGGTCAGGACTAGCCAAATCGGTACACAGGAATCAGAAATGTAGCAACAGAACAACTGGCTCAGAAACACCACGAAAGGGCGCCTGACAGATGGAATTGCCAGGTATAAAAAGGAAACCAAGGGGCGGGCCAAACTAAGTGAACAAATCACCCTTGTACATAGAAGAGAGTGACAGCTAGATCACAGGCACTGTGATAGTACCCCCCCCTCAAAGACCCCCTCTCCCAGCTGGAGGCTTCAGTTTCTGAGGGTATTTGGAATGGAAATTGTGCACAAGTCTGGGTGCATGGAGGTCCTTCTGGTCAATCCAAGAGCGCTCCTCCGGGCCATAGCCCTTCCAGTGGACAAAGTATTGCAACTTCCCTCTAAGTCGCCTAGAATCAATAATGCTCTGGACCTCATATTCCTCCTGCCCCTGGACGTCCACCGGCCCAGGAACCACCGGAGTGGTCGTGTAACGATTGCAAACCATGGGTTTTAATAAAGAAACATGGAACACATTGTGAATGTGCATAGACGGTGGAAGTTCCAATGCATAGGAGACCGGATTAATTTTGCGAATAATCTTAAATGGACCAATAAACCGGGGAGCCAACTTATTCGAAGGGACTTGCAGGTTGAGGTTTCTGGAGGAAAGCCATACCCTATCCCCAACCTGGAAAGAGACCGCTGGCAGCCGTCTGCGATTGGCATACCTCTGATGTCGCTGGAAGGACTGACTGAGGGTCCTTTGTACCTGTGCCCATGTAGAACGGAGCTGCTCCATATGCTCATCCAAAGCCGGAATCTGCTGAGACTGAAACGAATCCGGGAGCAAACCTGGCTGGAACCCATAATTGATTAAGAACGGGGAGCTCCCGGATGATGAGTTAACTGCACAGTTCCTGCAAACTCCGCCCATGGCAACAGGTCGGCCCAATTGTCATGATGATCAGAGATGAAACAGCGCAGGAACTGTTCCAATCCCTGGTTGGCACGCTCAGCGGCTCCGTTGGTCTGGGGATGGTAGGCGGAAGAGAAGGACAATTGAATGCCCATCATGCCACAGAATGCCCTCCAGAACCTGGACACAAATTGACTCCCACGGTCAGTGACCACCACTCTGGGTACCCCGTGCAAACGAAACACCTCACTAGCAAACACTTTAGCTAGTTCCTGAGCCGATGGAAGCCCTCTGAGTGGCACAAAATGAGCCATTTTGGAGAACCAATCAACCACCATAAGTATAAAAGTAAAACCCCTCGAGTTAGGCAATTCTCCCATAAAATCAATAGAAATGTGGGACCAGGGTCGTTCCCCATTAGGCACAGGTTGGAGCAAGCCCACTGGAAGATGCCTGGGGGTCTTGGCACGGGCACATGTGGCACAGGCGGCAGTAAAGGCGGAACAATCGGCTCTGAGCGTCGGCCACCAGAATAATTGCGAAAGAGACCATACCAGTTGATCCCTGCCAATGTGCCTGGCAGCCCTAGAGGAATGATAGGTCTCCAAAAGGCGAGTACGGAAAGGCTCCTCCACAAAGCATTTGCCAACTGGAGTCTCAGGTGGAGCACTAGCTTGAGACCCCAGAATCTCCTCTCCCAAAGGTGAGGTTATACTAGTGCGGATAGTAGCCAAAATACGGTCAGGCTGAATGATGGGTACCGGCTCCTCCTCCCTGTCAGTGTCCGATGCAAACTGACGAGACAATGCGTCTGCCCTGATATTCTTAGACCCTGGAAGGTATGATACCACGAAGTTAAATCGGGACAGAAAGAGTGCCCACCTGGCCTGACGAGAAGACAACCTCTTAGCTTCAGAGAGATATGTCAAGTTCTTGTGATCGGTCAGGATCAATACTGGGTTCTTAGTACCCTCCAACAGGTGGCGCCACTCCTTCAATGCCAGAATAATGGCCAATAACTCTCTGTCGCCAATCTCATAGTGACTTTGTGCGGTAGACAACTTCTTAGAAAAAAACCCACAAGGTTTCAAGCTACCACCTCCCACAGGACGCTGGGAGAGTACTGCCCCAACCCCAACTTCGGAGGCGTCGACCTCCAACGTAAAAGGCAGGGAGGGGTTGGGATGGGACAGTACTGGAGCAGACGCAAAGGCAGATTTTAAGGTCTCAAACGCATTATCAGCGGCCTCGGACCACTGAGAGGGAGAAGCGCCCTTATGAGTTAAGTCAGACAAGGGTTTCACAATAGTGGAGAAGTTGCGTATGAATTTCCTATAATAGTTGGAAAACCCTAAAAAGCGCTGAATCGCTTTTAACCCTTTAGGGCGAGGCCACTGCAATACTGCTGCCAACTTCTCTTGGTCCATAGCGATTCCATCCTTCGAGATTATGAACCCCAAGAATGGTACTTGTGACACATGGAATTCGCATTTTTCCAACTTGCAAAACAGCTTATTAGCCCTGAGTAGTGACAAAACTTGTGTGACATCTTTAATATGCTGGGCTAGCGTAGAGAAGTGAATCAATATATCGTCCAGATATACCACCACACAGGACTGAAGCATGTCACGCAAGATGTCATTAATCAGCTCCTGAAATACCGCAGGTGCATTACATAAGCCAAATGGCATTACCAGATATTCATAGTGTCCCGTTCTGGTATTAAATGCCGTTTTCCACTCATCACCTTCTCTGATTCTTACTAGATTGTAAGCAGCCCGTAAATCAAGTTTGGTGAAGACAGAAGAGCCCTTCAATCTGTCAAACAACTCAGTGATGAGTGGAATAGGGTATGCGTTCTTGGGCATCAGCTTGTTAAGCCCCCGGTAATCTATACAAGGCCTAAGTTCGCCATTTTTCTTCTTAACAAAGAAGAATCCGGCACCAGCCGGGGAGTTAGACTTGCGGATAACTCCTCTACTAAGGGCATCCTCAATGTACTCCTCCATAGCCCTGTTCTCTTCGCAAGACAGTGGGTAAGTACAACCCCTTGGAGGAAACACGCCAGGAGGCAGATCAATAGCGCAATCGTAGGGTCTGTGCTCGGGCAATGCGCTAGCCTCCCCCTTGCTGAATACATCACTGAATTCACCATATTCAACTGGTATAGCAGGGGAGGTACACATAATTTTCACAGGAATAGATAGGCAGTTTTCTTTACAGTAATTGGACCAGGCACTGACTTCGCATGTTTGCCAATCAAATTGAGGATTATGCCGGAGCAACCATGGAAACCCCAATATGACTGCATGGTGAGGAGAGCGGATAATCTGAAACTGAACCTCCTCTTTGTGGAGAGCCCCAACTGACATAGAGGTAGGAATAGTTTCCATAGTAATAAAGGCTGGCTCCAATGGTCTGCCATCAATGGCCTCTACTGCCAACGGACACTCCTTCTTGCATAGAGGAATATTGTGCAAGTCTGCGAAAGATTGGTCCATAAAGTATCCGGCTGCACCAGAGTCCACTAGTGCCAAGGTGTCTGTGCCCTTATCTGCCCAAAAGAACGTCACCTGGATGGTGGGTTTAGCAATATTAGGATCTGGGGACTGTTGTACACCACCTAGGGCCTGTCCCCCAAGGTACCCTAGGTGCGTGCGTTTCCTGGCCTTACCGGACAATTGCGCAAAAGGTGCCCCTGTTTGCCACAATAAAGACAGAGACCATGCTTTTTACGAAAAGACCTCTCCTCGTTGGAGAGTCTCGTGAAACCCAGTTGCATTGGCTCTGCTACCTCTCCCTTGCGTTCAGGAGAAAAGGGTGGAGAGGGTGGGTCAAAGAAGCAGTTCACCCCATGCTTCCTGGAAGTTGCCTTTCGTGCCAATCTTCTCTCCCTGATACGGGAGTCAATGATCGTAACATAGTCAATGAATTCATCTAGGTTACCGGGTACATCCCGGGCAGCAATTTCATCTTTAATTGTCTCGGAGAGCCCCTTAGCGAAGGCTGCCAATAATGCCTCATCGTTCCAGCCCACCTCCGCAGCCAGGGTCCGAAATTCTATCGCATAACTGCCCAAGGAACGTTCGCCCTGCTGTATCTCCATTAGCTTTTTGGCAGCGGAGGCCACTCTACCAGGCACCTCAAACACACGGCGGAACTTTCTTACAAATTAGTTAAAGTTCAGCGTGCAAGGTCTGGCACCTTCCCACAATGGGTTCGCCCAAGCCAAAGCCTTGCCAGTTAGTAGCGATATCATGAAACCGACCCTGCTTCGGTCGTTAGGAAAAGCCTGAGGCGTTAATTCCAGATAGATCTCTAACTGGTTAATGAATCCCCTGCATAGGGAAGGCTCGCCATCATATCTCAACGGTAACGGCGCCGTAGCCGTTAAGCCCCTGAAGCCCGTAGCAGGAGCTATAGGCGGATTGTCCGGTGTCAAGACTGAGGAGACCACTGGACTCGGATTAGGCTTGTCTAGGTGTATCGTACGCTCCAGCAGGGTTTGTAGAGCCAGTGCCAATTGATCTAAGCGCTGCTCTTGGGCATCCATTCTCCAGTGGATGTTTTGAGTGTTACCTTCACCCTTACTGTCTGAGGTCATTGGCCCTTTCGTACTGTCACGGTTTTGTTAAAGACTCTCAGACCAGTATGTAAAAATAAAACACAGTTTTATTTAGCAATAATAACACATAAGGTCGCCCTCTAGTGGCGGTTGGTTGTACATAAACGATAGTGACTGGAAAATACAGAGTTAATACACAAACGGAAAGCAAGTACACATTTACCACCAAGGAGGGGGTATAACCCTGGAGGGTTAAGTCTTTTATAAATATTAGTTTCAAAGGAACTGTTTGGCACGCCCTGGGTATGAGTAGGTTATGCTTAAGGTAACCACACAGGGTTAAGTCCTTGATTATGATCAGTCTCTTAAGTGGATGCTTGGCACGCCCAAGGTGTAGATAAGTTGTGCTGAAGAAATGTTCACCAACAAGTGGATAGGGACTGTCTCGCCACGGTGTGTAGTATAGCAGAGCCCAATAGCCCCCCACGGGCGTACCTACAGGAATGGCTACTGCTGGTGCAAGTGATCTTAGCCCCACGGGCGTGTATCGGACCGGCCTGCAGTGCAAGAGCTCCCAAGCCTCTTCAGACTCTACCGGACTGAGTATAGAGAGACAGGGCCCAAAGCCCAACAGAAGTAGTACCGGAATGCTAGTGCTGAAGCCTGTGCCCGTCACCACTCGGTATAACGGAATCGCCCAGTGTATACAACGAGAGAGATAGAGAGCCAAAGCGCCCAACCGGCCTATTAGGAAGTGAACACTCTACTGGGATGGTATCGAGTTGCAGACGGAGAGCGGCCAACTCAGCAAGAGTTTCACTATGAACGAGGCTCACACTGGAGTAGGGAGAGTGGGACCAAGACAGCACTGGTAGGGTTAAAAGGCACGTTTACACAAGGCTTTTCTGCGGTAGCACAGCACTGCGGTCTGAGGGAGGCGCACACAGCTCTGCACGATAGTAACACTGCACTGCACGAAGTAACGCCAGGCAAGACAGCCACACAAGTACTGTAACAGTGGATGATAATGTCGCGACGGCGACAAACAGGAACGTGGGTCTTCTGGAACACGCTGGAGGTGATCTTGCGGGAGGCAGTCAGCAAGGCCGGATCGGAGCACGCAGGAGGTAGTCGTACCAGCCGGGTCATATACAAGCAGGAATGTCAGCCAGGCAGAGTCGAGATCCGGAGGAGATAGTCAGACGAGCCGGGTCATACACAAGCAGGAACACTGGAGAATGGTCAGGACTAGCCAAATCGGTACACAGGAATCAGAAACGTAGCAACAGAACAACTGGCTCAGAAACACCACGAAAGGGTGCCTGACAGATGGAATTGCCAGGTATAAAAAGGAAACCAAGGGGCGGGCCAAACTAAGTGAACAAATCACCCTTGTACATAGAAGAGAGTGACAGCTAGATCACAGGCACTGTGATAGTTTCTCCCTCCAACTTAGCCCTCAGCCTGTCCCCACCCTCTGCTCCCCAATTTTCCTCCCATTCTCTCCCCAGTCTATTTCAGCTCTCTCCCCCAGGCAGTTTCCCTCTCTCCCAGTTTCACCTTCTCTCTCTTCCTCTTCTCTCATTTTTGTCCTGTTGTTTTGTTTGTTTATTAACTTTCTACTTCAGTACCCCCCTTTCCTGAGGTCCTCCTATTGGCACAGAAGGGGAGCGTCATCCCTGTTGGTCCAGCAGTATGTGTAAAAAGAGATGTGTGCCTTCTTCAGTGCAGACCTCTATATTCAGCTCCTTCACAGTCCTCTCACTGTCCAATCGTACAGAGCACCAAGACATGATGTCATATTCCTGCGCTCTGCATTACCAGAATGCGAAAGAGGTGGGGAAGCTGATTATAGAGGCTGACCTGTGGGGAGATATGTCTGATCTTCTCCAGCCAGTGGATTTGTGGCTGGGTCAGTAAAGTTGTGGGGTCAGGTGCAGTGCAGCTTTGACACTCTTTGTGCCGTAGCCTATGGAGATTATGCGAATAAAAATAACGTGATAATTGCACACATGTATTCTATTTTATTCACAGAATTTCTTTCCCTTTCATACTTAGTCCTCTTTCATTCTGGTGAGATCACTATAGCCCATATATTTGAGCACACGTTGATTGAGTTGCGGACCGATATTTAAATTTATTGGTATATTCCAACCTGATACTATTATTCTATTCGTTTGAGATGGTCATGTGACACTTCATCGTGTTCTCGTTGGTGTTCCGGGTGTTCAAATAGGTGTGTAGATGAATCTGACTGTTGAACCCCTGACGAAGCCATAATGGCGATACGCGTGGGGAAGGTTAGAGATCTGGATAGAACCCAGTTTATTTGAGTCCCGGTGTAGATGCCCTGAGCGATGCTTTGTCTTATGTGTCTGCAAGGTAAGTACATTTTTTCATGACATGTTAATTACATTTGATGTTGTATTTTCCACTATTCGAGTTTGGAGATTTAGGGGAGACCAATAGTGCTGTGTCTATTTTGATGTATAGTAGATACTGCATTATTGGATCTAACATCTATCTATGCATGTCTTATGTATTGTATGGTATGCAGTATTAAATTAGCTGTGGGCTTATATTCTATATACACTATTAGGGATTTTGTATTTTGGGGTCACTTATCCGACCATTTGGTTTTCAATGATTTTATGTAATTGGTTTTTTTCTGTATCCAAATAAAAGATGATATTTTGTACTTGATTATATGTCTCTACTACTGAGTGCCTCTTTGAAAGAGTTACTGCCTATAGTTACTCTGGGGGGATTTTTCTCTCTCTTTCCCTTACGGAGTTCTATTATTTGTTCTGAAGTGGTTTTTGGCTCTTGAGTGCACCATGTCATTATGGTGGAAACTTATTTTATGTAGTAGTTGGATATTTCCTAGTGTCTATCCATTTTTGAATGTTATAACTCTCCTAAAACCGGCACTGATAGTTCAGGAGGGAAGCATATTTCAGAAAAAGAGGAATACTAGAGGAAGAGGTCATTATGAGAAGTAATTTATGTCAGTGTTACTTTACAGAAAGGCTGATAGGTTCATGAAATAACATCCGAGTATAGTTATAGGGAAATATGTGTGGGATAGATATGTTTCTTCTTAGATGTAAGGAACACTGGGTTTTTTTATTAGATAGGGAAATGATCAGGCAGGTTGGGAAAGATGGTTGTTTTCTGCTGTCAGAATATATTTTTTTCTCTGATATACCATCCAGGTCTGTGCAAGTTTAATACATTTTTTTTTTAGTTTTAAAAAAACTTTATTGAGAAGTAAAGGGAAATGCATCAAATAGTTGTCTCAATGTGTACAGTAAGTTTCATACAAAAACCTCAGCCGAAAATGAGAACAGTAAAGATGAGACAGCAAATTGAAAGAGTCAGATTTACAAAGTATTTATCACATAGGAAAGGTCCTAACATACTGGTGAAGACTCAGAGGAGTCATTAGGTGGGGATTGTGAAAACAGTCTGTCTAATCAAGTCTGCCAGTGACTACTAATGAAGGTAAAGTTGGGGTGTAAATAGGCGATTGTAAGAGAAGCTACAAACATGGCATATGAGTGACTAGTAGCAGGCATTTGTGATGATGTCAGCAGATTTGATTATAAGTCATTCTATGACAGTATATTGCCATCACAACCATGGGAATCCGGGGGGGGGGGGGCAAGGGAGGAACTTGTCCACACTACACTTGCCCCATCTAGATAAGCATAGGGCCTGGGCAGCTGGCCTGGGGGTCATATAATGGCTTTGCCTTCCCCTGGAAGCATTCCGGCAGATGACCATGATCACACATTCTGCCCACCCCCCACCCCCCCCCATGTAGTTACTCCACTGAAAATAATTTACACAAGGAACTTGTTAATGACATGGCCACAACAGTGTAGTCACTATCTAAACATTTTAAGTCCCAGTTCAATTATGTAGCAGGGAAATGTTTTGGTCTGTTGCTAGATGTAATGCAACTGCATAACAATATAAAGAAAAACACATCAAAATTCAGTTGTAATGAAGTAGTTTGGTTCCATGAAGTTTCAGTAATTATTACTTTTTTTTTTTTTTTGAGAAATAGGAAGCCACTAGTAAGTATATGATACAATACAAAACCAATTTATGACAACAGGATAAAATACAGATCGCTTTTAATGTGCATGCACCATAACAATATTTTTTAACCTTTGAGTGTCAGAGGGGTTCACAATGCATTGCTCTGCTCACAGGGTTAAACAAATTGAGACACGTACTAAAAAAGAGGAGAAATTCTGGTGCAAACCTTCTGCAAAGTAACATAGTAGATGTTGAAAAAAGACATGCGTCCATGAAGTCCAGCCATGCCAAAACACCCCTGTTGATCTCTCCTCTATCTTGCCCAATATCTTTGCACATCTTTCTCTTCCATCCTGTTCCACTCTCTCTGCACTTCTTTCTTTCCTCCATCCTGCCCCACTCTCACTACGCTTCTCTCTCCTCTATCCTGCCGCACTATCTCTACACTTCTCTCTCCTCCACACTGCCCCACTATCTCTGCACTTCTCTCTCCTATATCCTGCCCCACTCTCTCTGCACTTCTCGTTCTTCCATCCTCTCTTCATCTCTCTCTCTTCCAGTCTGCACTGAAAGCTCAGAAAAATTGGGACCTACTGCTACTTCTCTCTCAGTTTCAGTGTTCAGGTATTTATTATCAGTGTGCGTGTGTGTGTTTCTGTGTTTCTGTGTGTGTGTGTGTGTGTGTGTGTGTGTGTGTGTGTGTGTGTGTGTGTGCGAGAAAGGGAGAGAAATTTCATATTTACCATAAATAAAATCATCCACTGCTATTCTAGTAATATTTCCTGTGAGTGCAATCTTCTTAGTTAGTTTTATACTAAACTGTCTGGCTCTAGGCACAATACTGATTAGGGATGGGTAAAATCTCTTGCCGTGTTCCCGCGTGAAATTCCACAAAATCCACTTTGTCCTCTTTTTTGTGGGAAAATCTGCTTTAAAACCTGCGATTAAAATAGTCACATTTTTCGCCCATTGGCTAAAATTTTTCACCATTTTTTCTATGGGTAGAGAGTGTCCACCCATTGATTTACATGGTTTTTGCTTTTTCGTTATAAAAACATGATGTATTTGCGGAAGTCAAACACAATAGAAGCAGCTACAGAGGGAGATAGACATGCTGTGCTGTTCTGCTGTGATTTTGAGGCAAAATTGAGGCAGGAGAGGCTCATAGTGATTGCTATCTCTATAAGCGGGTTTAAAAATAATAATGGTCCTTCCAGGTCCTCCTTTTATGTGTCCACTGAGGCTGAGGAGGAGGAAGAAGTGAGCACTACAGAAGCAAAGCTGACCAGTACCCCTAAATCACCCCTAGGGTTGCTGGGGAAATTACTGTCATGGGAGGAACAAAAGGGTGGTAGTATTGAGAGCAGGACAGGTCAGCTGCCTGTGCCTGCTGCAAGACATGCTGCACCTGCTCTCAGATGTGCTGCTCCTGCTGCCAGTGCCACCACCAGTGCTTGCCTGCTTCCAGTACTGCCCTTGCCACCACCAGTGCTGTGCCTGCTGCCAGTACTGCCCTTGCCACCACCAGTGCTGTGCCTGCTGCCAGTACTGCCCTTGCTGCCACCAGTGCTTTGCCTGCTGCCAGTGCTAAACCTATTGCCACCAGTGCTGAAGCTGCTGCTAGTGTGTCTTGTAATACTCAGCAGGAGAAGAAGGAGAAGATGGTACCAAGTGTGACAGCAGGGGACGCTAAGTCCCACTTTCCATCCCTAAGCAGTCCCACCAATGCTAGTACTAGTACTAAGGTCCAGCAGCTTGTTAGCATTAGGAGTGAAGGAGGGAGTAATCAATATCCTCCAATCAATAGTGTCTGTGAGGAGAAAGACTCAGAGGCTGAAATTGATGCGGTTGGTGTTAGCAGTAGAAGTAGTGACAGTGATGGTGAAGCAGTCAGTGGGACTAGTTTTAGGAGAGTCGTAAGGGAAGCAATTGAAAACATCCAGACTAGTGGTCAAGGGAGCCCACACCATTCCTCTGACCCTGGGATTCCCCTTCCCCCACGGCATTGTCCTTGTGGAACATGATCCTGAAGAAAGCAGAGCTGTCACCACCCCAATAATACCACCACCACCAGCAGGAGCACAGATCAGATGCCTTTGCCTGTTGCTACTGCTTCTAGTCTGCCTTCTTCATGTCACCAAGAAATGGCAAGTGTAACATTAGGGGACCCTCTGTCACATTGCTCATCACCTCCTCCAACCAGCAGTGAGTTTTTGGAATTTGCAACTGCTCTAATTCCTGCTGCTGAGTTGCAAGGGCAGCAGGATGCTGAGGAGCAGGCTAGTGTGCCACAGACCACCGTGGACACAGTGGGAATGGGGTCAACAAATGATGTGGGATTGCACAGGTTCCACTTGCCAGCAGCAGCAACACATATACCAGATGTGGCGGGGGCTACTTAAGGTGCTGCTACTTCTTCAGGCTCATCACTGGCGCTAGCCGTGGCAAGTGGAACCTTCATCATGCATCACCCATGTCACTGCTATTGTTGATCTCATTCCCTTTCAGCTGCCTAATCATCCTGTTGCTTAAACAACACAGCAGCAGCAGCAAGAACATGAGTTGCCAATTCCGCATTTATGGACTCAGGAGGGCATTTGACAATGGCCAGTGGCAACTGGCCAACATGACCTGCTGGCACTAGGCCAGTAGGGCATTTTTTTTTTCTAAGGGCTTGTGCTCTAAAAAAATACAATTAAAAAAAAAACATAGTCCTACAAAAAAAATTTTGGGGGGGGTTGTTTCTAACAAGCCTAAGTCCAACAAATCAATGTTTCCTTGGGGCTTGTGCAAACATGCTTAAGTCTTACAAATCAATGTTTCTTCAGGGCTTGTGCCTCTAATAAGTCTAAGTCCTACAACAAATCTAAGGAATCATCCTCTACAAAATACTCTATCAAGTCAAGCATCAGTCCACCCCAGTGGCAGTTTATGTTAGGGGGTTCCTGCTATCACTTTAAATATAAATTTTTATTTTATTGATTTATTGTTTTATTAAATGCCCCTCCCAATACCAGTCAAGAAACCACCCCCCACCCAAAAAAACAAATTCCCTGTTCAACTGATTCATTCCCCAGACTCCAACCACCAACACAGGCACTCTCCTCAGACTACTTTTATATCATGTCTTATGGGGGGTAATTATATTTAGGATTTATTTTTTATTAACTGCCCCCCAAAACAATTCCCCGTTCAACTTATTCTTTCCCCACACCCCGCCAACACAGGCATCCTCATGCCCCTTTTATACTATGCCTTTGGAAAATAAAATAATATTTGTTATTTTTTTTTTTTTTTTGTAAATTCAATGTTCCCACTGATTTCACTGGAATGAGCCAGGCATAAAAAGCTGAAAATCTGCACTTTTCGCTGGAAATTATTTGCCAAGTGGGAAGTGCCATTATCCGCCGATTTCAGTTTGAGGCGAAATATTTTGCCCATCCCTAATACTGATTTTACTATATCAGTGGGAATGTTTATTTCTTCCCTATAGTACAGTTGTTTTACTATATCAGCCTCATTGGGTCCATTGTGGAGCAAGGGTGGCACGAAAAGGGTGGTATTCCAAGAAAATGCTGTAGATTACCCTTTGACAGGTATCCACAAAACTATTACAATGTACTAATCACCCAATTAATTCTGATCCATTAACTCTTTGAGTGTTGGAAAGGTATGCAGTGCAATTCGTTGGATACCATTCTGCCATTCATAGGGTTGAATTGAAAGCACACATGATTCAAAATGAATTACAATGTGATATTACAGTACTTTCAAAGTGTTGCATAAACAGTGAAGGGTCAGTGGAAATTTCCAGTTATCATTAGTTGTCCTTTAAAAAATAATTTTTAGAGTCTGTTGGAGGTAACCTTCTGAGATTATTACAGAATATAATTGCTATATTTAAAATGAAAAAAACCCTCTTTAAAAATACCTAATACACATTTTGCTCAGAACATTCAGTGAAAAAAATAATTGAAAACTGCATGCAGTCTAGTTCCATCATTCTGTAACCTGAGTGTTACTAGGGCAGCAACCGAATACAGGGCTCTGTGAATAACTAAGGTATACAAACAGGAATCAAATAAATGATTAAACTAACAATTGTAATAATAAAATGTTTTAACTGATTTATACATCAGTATAAGTAATATTAAAATACATTATGCTGACAGTAGTACATTACAAAACTATTAATATTATATTACTGTAACTTTTGGAACTCTTGGGATACAAATATTGTACATGTACAGTATTATTTATTTTAACAAAAAGGCATGTTCTGTTCTTCTGTTTTCAAGCTTTGCTGTTGAATATATAGAATAGAAGCAGGGATTGACAAAGAATGGTGTAAACCAGTGGTTCTCAACCTGTGCCCTCAGTGGCCACTAACAGGCCAGGATTTGAGAATTTCTTTTTAAGAGTACAGGTGAGTTAATCAATGTGAATGAGCCTCTGATCAACACACCTGTGTTCTTGCAGGGAAATTCCTAAGTCCTAGCCTGTTAGTGGCCACTGAAGGCATGGGCTGAGAACCTCTGGTGTAAACTGTGCCTTTTCATCTAATGATTAATATTACCCTGTGTGTGTTCTAGAGAGGTATACAATGTATTGCTCCAACAGCCAAGTAGTTAAAGGGAAAATATACCTTACAGAAAAACAAATTTTATGTTTGTATGTATTTGTTGTGTTGATTTGCTGAGCAATATGTCTATGTACTCGTTTGACTGTTTGTGAATGTGTGTTTAAGTGTTTGTATGTTTGTATATGTCTGTTTGGTTTTGGTTGTGAACATGTGTGTGTGTGTGTGTGTGTGTGTGTCTATGTATGGGTGTGCTCATGTGTGTGGTTGTTTCTTATGAGACACTGCTGAACAATCTGTGGGACCAGGGATAGAGATTGAATTGTCTATGGATTGTCTCTGTATTGCTCAGTCCCTCATAGTTTAGCAGAACAATGCTGGAATATCCAGCAAAATTAAAATGCAAAACAGACTATATACCTAAAAAGTCATTACCACTCAAGATATAAGAAGTCAGTATCACTCCATTGTTGGAGAAAATGACTGGTAAGGTGATTGACATTTTGGAACTAAACCCACTTTATAGGATCTTCCCCAAATATAGGGCTCAGATAATTAGTTACTGAGGGTCCCCTTTTACTCTTAGGAAGGGGATCTCTATAATATATAGGAGGAATGGTTGTAGATAGGTATCTTCTTGATGCAAAGTTGGACTGCAAGGGTAGCACATGATCTTAACTGTAATCACACATATGAGAGTGGTAGCGAGACCTGAATCTTGATGAACTCCTGTCAAAGATTCAGTTCCTGTGATGGGAGCTGGGCCAAATCAGAGGTAGACCACACAGTCATTTATTATAGAGATAAGTGTAAGTATTTCTATATTTAGAGAAAGGAAGTTTGATAACATCTACTTTCATATAACTGCAAAAATATTATCATTTATTTATAAAACTTCATAGTGCTGTAGAACAGCATAGCAACACATAAGAAAAGTGAATAATTGTGTTTGAGGGACAATGGATACAAAGGTTTTTACAATCAAGATAACCCTTTAACCCTTTTAATGCTAGAGGGGTACGCAACGCTTGCATCAAAACATGAACAATCGCAAATAGTGTATAAATTTATGGCTTTCAAAAAAATAGTGAATGCTTAACTTTTTGCATTCCACCCATTGAGAGAACAGAAGAACAAGTCTGCATCTCTCCCAATGGGGACAGGAAAGTGATAGGTGCTATAAGTTACTGTAGGGCCAATCATTCATCTGGTACCATCATGAAAGTGTGAGGGACAGAGAGGGAGAATATATTATATAAATATTACATTATGAAGTACATAAACACATATTTATATACGCAAATATACATTGTGTTCATTTCTATTTGTAATGTTTTCTATGTATTTCTATTACTTGTCACATTTGTGATTAAAGAGGATCTCTCACCTTCTCAATTACTGCCCTCAGTGGGGGTCTCCATCTTGATAGATTTTGCATGATTATTTCTCCTTATCAATTTACTTCACCCCTCTGAAACTGATACGTTTTGTCAGCCTAAGAAAGGTCATTTTCTGGACATGTGAGTAACTAATTATGCAGGCTTTATAAAACAGGTCATAAAACAAAAGTCTGCTGAGATCACTATTGAACTGATTGAAAAACAAAAATCACAAGGTAAAAAGTTTCAATAGATACATTTAATTAGAGTAAAATCTATGTAGGTAATTGGTTTATTTTAACTGTACATAAAATTACTTGGTAACCATCAAAGCACTTCATTATAGGTTCAGTTTCAGAACATATGGTTAATTCATCTGGAGGTACAGATGTAGCCATCCTTAACTGCTGTCTGTCATAGTTAAGTCATCTTGATTTAATAAGCAACTTCTGATGACTTGCATGGTGATCCTTGTTTACTTAGCACAGAAAGCTATAGATAAAACATCAAAATCATGGGCAATAAGTAGTGCATCTGTGTTATATTATGGTCAATGTTGATCCAATAATAAGACAATGTACAAATAAACAGTTAAAGGAATAGTAATGTTTCATAATAAAAGCAGCTCTAATTAATCATCATAGTATTTGGACTTTGGAGAGTGTTATTTCAATTCTGTCAGAATTGTAGTTCAGGAGTAATTCAATGACAAAGTATCCCCCTCACGTCCCTTTTACTGATGTAACACTGCTCAGCCAGAGTAGAAGGGAGGTGCCCAGGTAGATTACAGAGAGGGACAACTTTTTAATTACGATAAGGGAAAAAGCTGAAAAACTTGTCAAGGGGGACAGGGATTTCATTATTCTCATAGGAAGAAGATTGTTCCCTTCTGTTATCTGTCTGGTCTTACAACCAGATTCCACATCTGAGAAGAGATGGCTTACACTAGGTAAAAGGGGCGGGAGGGGAAACTTTGCTTGTGAATATCTCTCAAACCATAAAGGTTTGAGAGATAAGACTTATATCATTCTTCATGTTTTTTTTAATGCCTACAAAATAAAATAAAGATAAAACGAAGTATTATTATCCCTTTAAGTTTCAGGTACTAATTAAGGCCTTTAGGTGCCAGCGTGGTTCCCAGCTGGTAGATCAAACATGTCTCCTTTGCAGACATGCTTTATTGAGATCTCCTCCTTGATTTGGCTTTCTGACCTGTAGTATTGGTACAAAACAAACCTGAACAAGGCAGCCAAGGCACCATGTCCACCCAATAGTGTTTCAGAATCACAATGGTAGGTTAGTTTTTCAACCGGAAATATCTGGAATCATTATTATTATTATTTTCCTATAGTAATGAGATAAAGTAACATCATGAATGCAATCTTTATATTTTTCTTTAAGTGCAATAAATCATTAACAATCTCAAGAGGTTTGTTAGGTTCCAGAGCGAATTCCAACCTTTTGTTTAAGAGGATTTTCACAGATCCAATAGTAAACATTATAATTTTCATTGAATACTAGTTTCTTCCCCTTCTGCATTTTTGATAACAAAAAACATGTTCCTTGTGTAAGGTCAAAAAACACTTCATGGCAAAAATGACTGCAAAATATGCAGAGTAAAAAGTTGGTACCGTATTTTTCTAAAGAAAACATGTCATGAATGCAAATAAAATGGCATTCAAAATATCAATATTGAAGTAAACAGTTCGTTGAACAAATCTCATGGAGAACATAAATGCTTGTGCATTCACATATATCACTCAGAGGTGATGAAAAAGAAATTAGTATTCTACATCCATCCAAATGGTTTTCTTTCTAAATGGAAACCAAACAACAGATTTTCTCTACCATTTATGCCCTTCAGAGTAATAGGTAAAAGTTTGCTACAGAAACACTGGCAAATGCTGTTGTCAGACAGGACATTATCACCTTTTGGAGTCAGGAAGGAAGTTGGGGCTCAATTGGAAATGTCTCCAACAGGGAGGTTTCTTGCCTTCCTCTAGATCAACAGGGGTGATATGGCAAGGGCCGAGCATGATGGACGCATGTCTTTTTTTTTCAACCTCAACTATGTTACTGTGTTACTATTTTTTAGGATCAAACTTTTTCTTCAAGGGTTCCCTAGAAACCTCCTCTTCAGGACAGATCAGGTTCACTGCTATATGTTTATGTACACTGACTTGCAAACAATCAGACACACCTTTGTGTTTTAGGTATTGGAACTAAACTACTAAAATCCTGCTCACAGGAGATAGCTTTAAAGATCCACATACAGGCAGACATATCAAGATTCACCCTTTGAGTGACAGATATGTGAGCATTGCATTACTTTTCAATGAGTTGCGTAGCCCTCTGGCATTCAAAAGGTTAACATAGTAATACAGTAATATAGTAACATATAGTAATAAGGCTGAAAAAAGACATACGGCCAACAAGTCCAGCCCATGCCCAAAACACCCTTGGTGATCCAGAGGAAGGCAAAAAAAAGCCCTCTGAAGCCATTTCCAATGGCAGTCAGATAGTTCCCTGGATCAACAACCTGTCTGCATTGAAGCCATCTGTCATAATTTTCAAACACAAACTGGATCAAAATATAACCAGAGATATTTCTTCTGCTATAAATGTAATCGTAATCTAAGGTGCACTACTGTTCCCTTTCTTGTAAACCACAAGGTCAACTGATATTTACATATAGTGCCCACAAATAAAGTCCTTGCGTCACTGGAATCAATCCCTGGTAACTCCGCTCTTAGATCAGCCTGCTTCTGTGTCCTGATCACCCGGTCACGTGATCTCATTAATAGTCCAACAATGTTTCTACGAAAAAACACACACAGCGCAATACAGTGCATCTAAGAGCAACCTGTGAATCAACAAACGGACAGCTGCATTCAAGTGAATCTGACCCATCTGAGGATGATGGGAATGATCAGGCTTCAGCTTATCGACAACCTCTGGACCGTTCTGTCTTGGGTCATCTTCGATGTATTTAAATAATAGAGAGACACTACCTGGGCTATATTTGCCTCAATTTATTAGTAGTGTAAAATACTTTTAAAACAATAAAGCATAAAATACAACCCTACGCGTTTCATTGCAGGTGCAACTTCCTCAGAGGTACAATATTAATGATCACAGTAAAACATTTATACCTTTAGTCCCGTCGCTGGACAGCCATATGTTTTCTTTACATCCAACCATTTGTTACCTTCCAAACTTTCTTGGTGGCTGATTTCCGGTTCCTGCCTACACCCGAACTCCTCCCGTTGGAACGCAACATTTCCTGTCTCCTAGCAACTCTTGACCTGCAAGCTGCTCCAAACGCCGCTTGTGGATCTTTGAGAATTACAGTGACCATGACTTAACAGGAGCATCCCACTGTCTTACCGGTCTGGATGGTCTTACGGTACACTGCCAATCTTCTATCTAAACAATACCTCCAATCTCTTACTTCAGTATGATCGGCACCGCTGGTCTGCATCCTGCACTGCATTTGAAGAATCGTGATAGAATGCCTACCTCGACTATTCCAGTATCCTCATGACAGACAGAAAAATATTCTCCTGCAATGCCACACTCACGTCACTTCTCATTCAAGTTAACACCAACAAACATTTAAATGTCTTCCACATACTGGCGGATGGAAGGGCAGGTCTAGAAGTCAAATCAAATATGTCCAACTACCCAACTAAAGGTATTCACATATAAAAAAATATAAATATACAATTTTGTCTGCTAAATTTCCCAGATCTTTATATAAATAAAAATAAATAATAATAATAATAATAATAAAAAAAAAAACTCTTAGTTTTCCCTACTCCTATTTTAAATAGTCAATAATGATTCTATTTACACCTATAAAGTCAAGAATCTATACTGGATAATACTCTATATATTCATCTATATTTGGTACCCCGCCAATTATATCATACTACTTTATATTACTAATATAAATATTTTCATTTAAACCCTGTGGCGTCAAGGTCTCTAATTTGTATATCCATTCGGCCTCCTTAACACACAAGGTCTTAAATCTATTGTATGATCTTGTTGGTATTACTTCTATCCCCATTGCTGTGCAGTTAGATATACCACCTCTAGGACATGTCTCGATACTGCATGTTTCATATATTTTTTTTAATTTTCAATATTATTTTGTGCTAGATAGGCATCCATTGCTTTTTTTGAACATCCCGAGGCAAATAATTCCATAGCCTTACTGCCCTTACTGTAAAGAATCCCTGCTTTTGTTTTAGTCAAAATCACCTTTCCTCTAGTCTTAATGGATGACCTCTTGTCTCTAGCTCAGCTCTTTACGTGGTTCTTTGTATTGACCTTGAATGTATTTGTAATAGCCTTTGTTAAACAAAGACTATCAGGCATGTGTCCATGTAGTATGATGTGTATTGGGAAAATCACATCCATGACAGAATGGCCATCCATAGGAAATCAATCCAGGAAGCTCTGGCACTGGAAAGACTGACAAACCAGTGGCACAATATTACACAGAAAACATATATACAATGACATCAGTGTCAAGTAAATTAGTGCAATTCTGGGGCAAACCAACTTCACCATAGGAGATAAATACATTTTCCAGTTGATATAAAAGGACATTTAACCCATTGGATGCTAGAGAGGTCTCCAACTATTTGCTTATCAATGAGCTGGAGATCACTCTTGCATTCAAGGGGTTAATAAATTTCAAAATTTTACTACTCCCCTTTTCTACATATAGCCCAAAATGATGCAACCCTTGAACTGCAGGATCAACCATCTAGTATCTGTCCTTTCAGTCAGTCAAGTCATGTTGAAAATTATCAAAATCCTTAGGAGGACCATAGGAAGTGGGGAAGCCTGACTGTAAGAGGTTTCCTGCCCAATGCGTTGCGTACCCCTCTGGCCTTCAAAGGGTTAAAGGGATAGTAATACTTCGTTTTAACTTTATTTTATTTTGTAGGCATTAAAAAAACATGAAGAATGATATAAGTCTTATCTCTCAAACCTTTATGGTTTAAGAGATAGTCACAAACAAAGTATCCCCCCACTGTTCAACCAGATCAGAAGGGAGGTGCCCAGGTAGACTGCAAAGAGGGACAATCTTCAATTAAGATAAGGGAAAAAGCTGAAAAACATGTCAAGGGGGAAGGGTTTTCATTGTTTTCATACAAAGAAAATTGTCCCCTTCTGTTATCTGTCTGGTCATACAACCAGATTCACATCTGAGAAGAGATGACTTACACTAGGTAAAAGGGGCGGGAGGGGAACTTTGCTTGTGAATATCTCATAAACCATAAAGGTATGAGAGATAAGACTTATATCATTCTTCATGTTTTTTTAATGCCTACAAAATAAAATAAAGTTAAAACGAAGTATTACTATCCCTTTAAGCCTTGCTGCTGCCAGCCCGAAAGATATGAATAGCACTGGTGAGCCTCTTCCTTTTTCATTAACTCTTTGAGAACAGCAACTCATTGGAGACTTCTACAAAATTACATGGGTTAAAATTCCCATCGAAATCAATAGGGATACAGGACATTATCATTTGTCCATCTGGTGCAGCTGGTTTGCTTAATAATTGCTCCACTTCCTTAGAATATCAACCTCACAGTTATTATTCTCCTTAAACCTTTACTCCTTTGAGTGCCAGTGGGGTAGACAATGTATTGCAAAGCAATGTGTTGCCTACCACTCTGGCACTCTAAGGGTTTAGGACCAGAGGGATGTGCAATGTATCGCTTCATAGTGTGTTGCCCACCCCTCTAGCCCTTAAAGTTAAGAAATTCATTTTTAATCATGTATACGGTCACAATATATTTCTAAAACTGGAAGCTCAGATATGTTCAGATAGGTTGCAGTCTCAGAGAAACAATATCAAAAATCAGAGGGTGCATCATGTTACCAACAGTCTGAGCTGTGCACTCTGGACAAAAAATGCCTTTGGGCTAGATAGGTAAAACTGGCAAAATAGCAATATAGATAAGAAAAACATTCCCACCTCAAGGGCAAACTGAGAGGGAGGAGTTTCCAGTTGCCCAAAAACCACCGTTGCTCACTTATCACCTTATCAGATCAGAAGCAGGCATAGGTTTAGCACCCCTGTAATGAGATAGAGTCAGGCGACCTGCTGTCTTCTTGCTACAATTTCTGTCATTGGCATCCGGCTGTTGGTCAGTATGCAAGAACTGTCATGGATTTAGGGCACCAAATTTCACAATTTGTAATTGTAATTTAAAATATTTTGGAAACCCCTTTAGTACAGGAGCGATCCACTGGTTGTCAATGATCTAAGCATTAGTAAAAGAGTTATGATTACTTTTGATCAATTTAATAGACTTATCTATCTATCTAAATTGATCCATAATGAACCAAGAAGGGACATTCTGTAGGGGAAAATGGAAAGCACACAGCGAAGACAGAAGAAAGCACAGATCAAAGTGTAAAATTTGGTGTACATGTTAAAAAATAATAATGTTCTACAAGTGCTCATTATCATTTCTCATTCTTGGGACATTGCATACTGGGATCCAATCTGCCTTAATAGCCACAAAACTGTGTCCTCTCAGTTCGTAGTATTTTAGTGTTGATGATGATATGTCCACCGATTCATGCTTAGAGGGAATATATGACACTTCTGGGCTCTGAACCTGAAACCTGCACATTATTTGCAATATGGTCATCCCAGTGTCTCAAACAGGCAGGATACACAGAACACAGTGTCAAAAGAATGCTTCTCACACTATTCTGGGTATGAGGGAACTCACAGCAAGTGTGGGGGGGAAGCAAAGCAAAGTAAAAGGGAGACCTACCCACTTATAGTCCTTTATATAGCGGTTCCCATTTTCATATTGCGTAAGACAAACAAACAAAAACCCACAGTCAAGGTGTAATGCAAATAATACACACATAAAAACACAAATAATAATAATACTTAAATTGTGTATTTTCCACTGTAAAAATGATTACCAGGTGCATGCTAACCTCTCAGGTATGCATAATGAGAATGATCAAAAGACCCACACTGCAACAATGTTACTCATATAGTCCTTTTCAATAGAATTACTAAATAACCCCACATGAAATGAAATCAAATGAATTCTTGGAACAGAAAGTGCACAGGAAAAACGACACGAGATGAGTGTGATGGGGTAGACTAGAGTGTGCATGTGAGAAAATGGGGTAGGTGTGGAGGAGAGTTGAATCATGGTAGATTGAGAAGCAGTAGGAGCATAGAAAAGAGAAGGAGAGAGAGATAGGAAAGCAGAAGAGAGTGGGGGAAAAACGAGTGAGCAGGAAAAGCAAGACAGGTGAGGGATAGAGCGGAGAAAGCAGGAACAATAAGAAAGATGTGGAGAATGAGAAAGAGGTAGTTCTGCCTGCCAAACCCACTAAAGAAGTTCTCCTAATATAATCAGATATTGAGGTTCTCACTCAGGTATACGGGTTACTGAAGGACAAGACTGGTTTTCACACTAGGCAGAATAGGCAACTGCCTAGAGCACCAAATTTTGAGGGGCTCTCAGCTGTGCTATCAACACACATATTTTGATTTGTGGGTGGTGCCAGTGCAGTATCGGTGTCCCTGTACCAATTTATTTACTCCTATATTATTTAAATCCTTGAAAAAAGGTTTCCATTTCCAGTGCACTGAAAAGTAATGTGTTGGGGATCTCTCTAGCAACTAAGAAGTTAAAGGCTTTTTAGTGCTTGCAGTTTATATGTACATGCATTTTCTGTGGCAGGGAGCAGTGTATGGAACCGTAGGTGGCTCAAAAGTGTCAATCTATGCAAATTACCAATTTCCTTTATAGAATATCTAGCAAATCATTCAGATAATCCCTGAGCTAAAATTCTGTTTCATCTCACCA
Source organism: Rhinophrynus dorsalis (assembly GCA_037306005.1). NCBI lineage: Eukaryota > Metazoa > Chordata > Amphibia > Anura > Rhinophrynidae > Rhinophrynus > Rhinophrynus dorsalis. The sequence continues at coordinate 641,487,587 of CM074718.1, read as the reverse complement.
AGCCTCTCCTCTTCTGTTCTCACTGGATCACACACCCTCCTTTTAACTCTATGAAACAGAGACCTAGGAAATCGCTTAAGGAGATGAGGAAGATGAAAAGGCTTGCATAGCAAGAAAGTATACAATCTGTATTTTTGGTAGAGATCAAATTGTAATTTATTCTCCTGTCTATAGACTAAAGTGTCCAAACAAGCTTACACACTCAAAGCCATTGTAAATGTAATGCTAGAAGTGTATGTATTAAACAGACATATATATAGGTCAAGTGAGAATGTGTTTAATCTGGGAAATCCTTAAATCCTGGACTGTTGGCGGCCCTTGAGGACTGAACTTGGACAGATTTGTACTAGACTGACAGTTAATGAGAAAATAAGAGATCAATAAACTTATATTAGATTGGGTTCACTGTATTCTCCTGTAGTTATACAATAGATGTGTCAAGGATGACAAGTTTTATTATCCCACACAATGTTTTTCTTAAGATCAAGAATTCTTTGCACATAACTGTGACTTTTTTGTATATTTATGGAAATGCCCTTGTGTAATGTAATATGTGATCAAAAGGAGATAATAAGAGAGCATAGAAATATTAGATTTGGTTCAATGAAATTCCCTGTAGCTATGCACTTTAAAGGGATAGTAATGTTTAAAAATAAAAGTAGCTCCAATTAATCTTCATAGTATTTGGGCCATAGAGAGTGTTATTTCAGTACTGTGAGAGTTGTAGTTCAAGGTAATTGAATGATAAAGTATCCCCCTCCCTCCCCTTTTACCAAGTGTAAGCCACCTCCCCTCAGTTGTGGAATCTGGTCTTAAGACCAGACAGCTCACAGCAAGGGACAATCTTCTTACTGTGAGAACAATGAAAACACTGCCCCCTTGACAGGTTTTCCCTTATGCTAAATGAAGATTGTCCCTCTCTGCGGTCCATCTGGACACCACCTTGCTGCTCTGAGGTGAGCAGTGTTACATCAGTAAAAGGGGCGGGAGGGATACTTTATCATTCAATTACTCTTGAACTACAACTCTGACAGTACTGAAATAACACTCTCCATAGCCCAAATACTATGAAGATTAATTGGAGCTGCTTTTATTTTGAAACATTACTATCCCTTTAAGCAGACATCACAATGTTTTGCTCAATTGAATCTTTAAGTAATAGTTACTGTGAATAAACTGAGACAAGGATGTAAACGTGCCAAGTTGATGAAGATGCATGAGGCGTCATGAAAAAGCAGCTTGGCACTCTGGCTCCCGCTGGAATGAGCTTTATATGGTAAGATTCTGACTATCCATGTGTGTAACAAGTTGCTGAATTTTTGGGCTGTCAATTTCTTTTGATTTATTTCTTTACACTGTAGTAACTCAATGCTAGGACTTGTTCAAACATGGATTTCCTATTCCAAGTTTGAAAGTGGATTGGTTGACTTGTATCATGTGTTTGAGAACATCTAGGTGTTCTATTTAGAGCAATATATAAGTTTATATCTAAGAAACCGGATGATATGGTCCCTTGTTATATTGCCAGTTTTCACTTTAAAAAAGTAATATAACCTGAAATGTTAGAAATGATGAGACTGACTTGATATATTCTGCAGAAGTACATGTAATAAATTAAACTCTTCTTAAATTGCCTTGGATTGTTGACCAATATTTGTTTAGCTTTAAAGCGATAGTAATGTTTCATAATAAAAGCAGCTCTAATTAATCATCATAGTATTTGAACTTTGGAGAGTGTTATTTCAATTCTGTCAGAGTTGTAGTTCCAGAGTAATTCAATGACAAAGTGTCCCCTTCCCGCCCGTTTTACTGATGTAACACTGCTCAGCCAGATCAGAAGGGAGGTGCCCAGGTAGACTGCAGAGAGGGACAATCTTCAATTAAGATAAGGGAAAAACCTGAAAAGCTTGTCAGGGGGGCAGGGATTTCATTGTTTTCATAGGAAGAATATTGTCCCCTGCTGTTATCTGTCTGGTCTATGGACTGCATTCCACATCTGAGAAGAGATGGCTTACACTAGGTAAAAGGGGCGGGAGGGGGAACTTTGCTTGTGAATATCTCATAAACCATAAAGGTTTGAGAGATAAGACTTCATGTTTTTTTAATGCCTACAAAATAAAATAAATTTAAAACGAAGTATTACTATCCCTTTAAAGAGGACCAATCACCTTTCCAAGTCCTTACACACTGATTTATGAAAGACTAGTTGAAGAGGCCGTTACATGGGCCACAGTACCACTGCCAGCCGGTCGCGGGGCAGTCATGCGCAGTACAGACTGCCTGCGCCGCGGCTGATACAGAGCTGGACGCTCCTTCGGCACGTCCAGCTCTGTATCAGACGCGGCGCGGGCATCTCTACTGCGCATGACTTTGTCGTTACACACATTTTAGCTAATTATTATATAGGATGTGATGTCTCTAACTGGAAGATGCAATTTTTATAAACATTCATGTTGTGAATTGATAGAAGCAAGGGAACTGGACTGACTTGCACCTTCAGGAAATATTTATAAAGAAATCAGTACTAGTAAATTGCTGTACTGAGAAAATGCTGTTTTGGCAGTTATGATGGTAAATCACTCCCATTGTTTAGGGGATTTTAGGCAGTACGTTTAGAAAACTAAACTGTTCCATTATATATCATCCCACCTTTATTTCTTTAGAAGTCAGATGACTCTGTGGCAGTTAGTTTTCTTCTTATTAATCAACAAATGAAACATTTGTTTAACCCTTTAATGACCCTCTGGTTATTAAATGTTTCATTTACTCTACTGAGTGCTACACTTTATTATTCATTCAAGTTCACTCTGTGCTTTCTCTCTCTGGAATAAATTACAACCCACATCCAGTTACTCAGCACACTGTTTTAAGATCTCCAATAAATTATGCTGACGAGGTGTATCAATTTGAATGTTTTATGGTCAGTCCTCTATGCTGGCCTATCCCTGAGCTTGAAATGGCAACCTTTAGGTAATGAGTCCTATGACTTCCATTGCAACTTTCATATGCAGGCTGTTCTACAGCAGCATTGTCATTTTTCTCTTCCTGGTTTTCTTTGCAAATACTGGTTAATAGCCTCCAGCAGTACCTTGTTTTGAGACTAATTAAACCAGCCTGCCCAAGCTTTCATTGCTCAGTTGTTAGCCCTGCTGGTAAAAAACTCAGTCTTCTGCTTCCTTTTTCCTGTTTGCTGAATTTGAATGTCTAGTTGACCTTGGCTTGTACCTTAACTTTGCTTGACTTCAGCCTATCTCAAGTTTACGTTTTACCTTTGACTCTGTCTGTCTCAATTGACCTCTGCCTGCTTCGACTTATTGGGTTGCTTGGAATACTCCTCAGTGTCCCGCTCCAGTATCTCTATCAACTACCAGTGTACCTATCCTGGTCCAGTCCCTGGCTCAACTGTGGATCGGATATCTGGCTTTGAGGTCAGCACCTTTAATATGGGTATGACTGCAACAAGGGTACGCTGGTTTCCGGCTCTGCACCCCAGCCTTGCACTCAAACTTCACTCCCTAGCTTCCTCCACAGTGAGCCTTAGGCTTCTTATCAGCCCTTTGTTCCACCATCAGGATCTGGTCATCTGCATTCCTGACATTGATACTGGAGATATTCCTTACTCTGACTCACTCCCTTGGAATTTAAGCTGTACTACAACAACTACAGGGACTAGAGTTTGTTATGCCAGGCTTAACAAAGTGTACATCATCCCTAATGTCAGGGCCATTTCTAGGCAGCGTGATGCATGCTGTTACACTGAGCTTCACCCATTGGGCCATTGGTGCTACGGGATCTTAACGGTATTCAGAACACTTTTTTGGCAAAAATTGTGTGACTCTGGGAAGATTTGAATATCAGTATCTGGTGTTCTGTGCTACATTGCATACTTTAGTGTAATGTGAGTACCTTTTCACATGTCCCACATTCCCTGTACAAGTGGAGAGTCTTCCCATGTGTCCCCTTGTCTGTTACTGAGCTGAGTCAGTCAGTGCTACTTCTGTACAGGAAGTGTGGAACATATGAGAAGGATCTCTAAAAGAACAGGGAGCATAATTTTTAAAAAAACCCACCAGATTGTGATATCCCCAGAGCTTACAGATTTTTACTGAAAGGTGAGTGTGGAACAAGGCTGAGGTGCCCGAATGTGTGTGTCTTGTTCTGTGGCTGTCAATGGAAAAAGGTTGGATTGTCAGATAGTGTATGTCTTGTTCCTTGATTATCAAGACTGGGGAAGAAGGCAATATATGTGTGGTGCTGTGGCTATCAATGGACAGTAGAACAAAGCTGAGGTGTTAGGCAATCTGTGAATGGTTCTGTGGCTATCATTGTACAGTGAAACATGGATGGTGTATCAGAGGTTCTGTGGTTCTGTGACTTCCAGTGTGTAGAAAAACAAGGCTGAGTTGTCAGACAGTGTATGCCTGGTTCGGTGATATGCAGTGGACAGTGGGAAAAGGCTGGAGTAGCAGACAGCATATGTTTGGTTACGTGACTATTAGTTGAAAGTGAAACAAGACTGGGGTGTCAGACAGTGTATGTGTGATCCTGTTAATACGAGTGGGCAACTGAACAAGACTGGTGTTTCAGACAGTGTATGTGTGGTTCTGTAGCCACAAGTGGGACAGTGGAACAAGGCTGGGGTGTCAGACAGTACATGTGTGGTTCTGTGACTACCAGTGGTCAGTGGAACAGGGCTGAAGCTTCAGACATTGTGTGTGTGGTTCTGTCTAAAACAGGCAGTGTCTGAATTCCATGCTTTAACCCTTTGAGTGCCAGAGTGGTACGCAACACATTGCTTTGCAATGTGTTGCGTACCCCTCTGGCACTCAAAGGGTTAATTAGCATAATATAAAAATCTTATGACTCAAAAATAATTTGCCAACTAACAAATGACTACTACAACATATAGGTGGTTTTAAAAGCAAGCTATTTCAAAATCATCAAAGTTGTTTTATGATATAGAATGCCTTTGATACTATTATTATTATTATTATTACTGAAAAATGTAAAAGTTTAGCAAGAAATATTGCAAGAAAACGGGAGCAATTGTAGGACAAACCAACTACTCCATAAGGAACAAATACAAATATACAAATACGCAATGAGAGATTCCTTGGAGCGTTAGAACAATTTACTGTTGAATCCAAGAGAGAACCTGACTCCTTTTCATGTACTGGATCCAAGCAACACGGACTAAAATCAGAGCATCTTTTTACCTAATATTGAGAGATTAGTAAATCTGGACCACCTGAATCTTGCCCGCTGTTTGTAAAGCTTGAGGGAAGCCAAGGACCAAACATGCATCAGGAGACTGCCCGCAGTTCCTAGCCGGACACTGAGAGTGAAAGGTGTGTTAGCAGTAGAGGACAATTGATACAAAGTGTACAGCTGTGGAAGCCTTGGAAGGACATCTATGTGAAATCAGCTAAGTGCAATATAATACAATATTATCACTGCATTACTAGTATAGAAGCTAGCTTTCCGGTTGAGAGCCAAGGGCGTGCTGACTCAGTTGTTTATGTTTATTATTGCTGAGTGCCATTATATCCATCAGTTTTGGTAAATTCATTGATTTAAATTGAGCGTTTACACTCTTGTATGCTACAGATGTCCCCACTGTGTTGCTTTGAAATGCATTGGAGATCTCTCTAAAATTCAGGGGGTTAAATGTCTTATTACAATCAATATGAATTTTGGGAATTTTTGTATCCATTGTGATGCTTTTGGATTGATCCAGAATTTCTCCATTCTTTTGTGCATGAGGACTGTCTAACAACACAAATAGTCTTGTGCCTGCAGATAGTACACAATGCCAGAAAATATACAATAAATGAAGGTAAGAGGGACTTATCTTCATGTAAATACGTCTACAGTCTGTACATATGCAAATAGATCATGTTCTCCCTATAGAGTAACACTGCCTACCCCTTGACCCAGACATAAGACTTTTAGTAGATACGATTGTTGCATCATAGGAAATGAAAATGACCAAAATATTCCTATATTTTCATGAAGATTCCATTACTTGTTTCTGTTCATAATACATAATTTGTCACATATCTGGTTGTTAAAGGTGTAATCTGTTACTGCATGTTTCCTAAAAGATTAATATTGTTTTATAGCACCATCTGACATAGAAACAGTTATATTTCTAACTTTATTTCACTAGACAATAATATGTGTTTTATGTGTTATTTCTATGTAATTAGATAATTTGTACATATTAAAAAATATGCTTAACATATTTTCTTCAAAAAAATAATTATAATATAACAAACATATATATAACACATATTAAAAGCTACTAGCACACCTTCATACAGCAGTCTGGTTTCAGTAAAAGGATCAGATAAGCCGTTTTCAAGGACTTACAAAAATAGTACAAAATATGTCTAGAGATACCAAAATGGGACATCTGATAAGCAATCTCTGGTATGTAAGTGAAAATCTCAAGAAATAAAATAACCTATGAAACATTTGCTGAGAATGAACAGAACTTAAGGGCCTTTAGTGATGGGTGAAAAGTACAGTTTTTTACTTACAGGTTTTTTCTTGGACAACCCTCAATTTGCTTCAGGAACTGGACAGTCAACCTGTACAGGAGCTGACACAATAGAAGGAACAGAAACAGGTTCAGTGTGACTCCAGGGCCTAGATGCACTAAGTGTCGATGTGGTGTCGGTATGATCGAGTCGATGTGTTCGAATCACTGCGACAATTCGATCTGCACACACATCGACATATTCACAAAAATTATTGGATGGAAAGGGAAGGCTGGAGTAGGTCCCTATTAGCATACAGGATTTTCGAAGTGCTGTCGGTGTGGAAGGGATTTCCTCCCCTCACACATCACCAGCACTATGACAATTCTGAACAGCATTCTCTGTGCTTCCCTACCCAGCCAGTAGGGGAAAACAGAGAAGGCTTTCAGCACCATGGACAACAGTGAATGCCATAGGGATGTGCATTGCTCACCCCTGTGGCATTCAAAGAGTTAACATCACCCAGACCTTGGACCACGTACACGGGATTTTATGCTAGTGTATATATATATATATATATATATATATATATATATATATATAAATAATCTGAAAGAAATGAGAGAACATATTTTCTATATAAATATATGCAAGATAACATAAACAAGCAATATTTAATACAATATCATCTGTAATACATAATGTTACATAATGTTATCCAGTTGAACAATCAAATGCAAAATGAGATAAAAGTGTGAATAAGTCCCAAATCCTGCAGAAAATATATACAAGTGCTGGAAAAATAGTGATATCTCCACTAAAAATAAAAGGTATTGAGCTCACGTATATGTAGTGATGCATCTCTGGCTCTTTAACCCTTTGAGTGCCAGAAGTGTATGCAATGCATTGCTCTGTAATGTGTTGAGTACCCCTCTGGCACTCAAAGGGTTAAACCTTTATACACCATACACCTCGGTTGAATAAGGATCAGGTAATAAGCAGTAATGTTGTTATAAGGGTTCTCCCGTCTTATACTTGATAGTGCACCTCCAAATGTATAGTTCCTTATGTTAACCCTTTATGGACCACTTCAATAGACGCAGTTGCAGAGATGGCAGGTGTTTAAGTGGTAATGATGCTATAAGGCCTCTCTTGTCTATAGCTTAGCACAGGCAACTCCAGGAGACAAAATATCATACAAAAGTAATGCGATGTGTGATAGAGCGCCAATTAATTTATGAAATCTAGTGGGTTGGATTCTCCTCTCACACGTTTCTGCCCATAACATGACTTGGCCACTTCAAACCCCCCCCCCACCAGGATACAGCTACATGATGAAGCCCATTTCTGATCTCCCCATGCTTGGTGCCTGTTCCAGAATGCGGCCGATGGGTGAAGATTTGGCACCCCTCCCACCTTTTGACACCAAGTATTAACCCAAGGAAGGACATAACATTGTGGGATTACTGTGTGCCGCCCCCTGTAAAGTGCCGCCCTGATAAACCACTGCCGATACCTCTCTCCCTTCCAAGATCCTCGGCACTGTAAAATCTGTCTGAGTGCCCTGTAAGGACCTTCTCATTGCACTACCGTGCTTTCAACATATTTGAAAGTACGGTAGTGCAATGTGAAGGTCCTAACAGTGTACTCAGTTTTTAAAGTGTTGAGGATCTTGGAGGGGAGAGAGGCATCGGAGGAAGCGGGTGGAGGGGAGAGGGGCATTGGAGGAAGCGGGTGGAGGGGAGAGAGGCATTGGAGGAAGTGGGTGGTAAGCTTGTATTTGTCTCCCACTTCCTCTGATACCTCTCTTCCCTCCAAGATCATCGACATTGTCCCCTTCATGGAGTCGCACACTGAACGACTTCATCCCTCCTCACTCATGCGCCTCTGTGCCGGCTCAACTGGCCCAGTCTGGATTCTCTCTGGTCGGTGATCGGACAGGACCATTGATTAGCAGTGAAAACGTGACTTAACTGTGCTTGAGATATTGTAGTGTAATGATCAGAAGGCTGTTACAAGATCATAGGGGAGCTGGGGGCATGACAATGACAAACATAAGGAAGCACAAATTGTGACAGGTGCATAAGGAGGGAGGGGTATGGTCAGGTTCACATGGGGTCAGAGTTTGTGTAGGTGTATAGGGGAGTAGGACATGTAACAGGACCTTACGGGAGCAGAGGTTGTGACAGGATAACAGGGGGTTACGAGGTGTTACAGTGACAGAAGCATTTAGCAGAATGGGGTATAATAGCATAAAGGGAACATGTGTGGCAGCAACAGGACCATAGGGGTGTGTGTGTGTGACTATGACATCGAAGTAGGAGTATGGGGTCGATGAAAGTGACATGATCAGCCAATAGCGGGGGGGGGGGGTGACAGTTACACATAAATATTACAATGGGGTATTGGGGTGATATGAACAAACAAGGTAGGGTGGGGATAACTGGAACAAAAGGTAAATATGCCCTCTCTAATTTACAGTATGTCTGTAGACACCAAGTCCAACCAAGTGTAAGAGCATAACTTATATTTAGTCTAAATATCGGTTATGCTCTTACACTTGGTTAGTGTCTACAGACATATTGTAAATTAGAGAGAGGACATTCACAGCCCCTGGTGACTTAAACTGTCTGTGAACACAAGACCCCACTATCATATTTACTGGCTGAAATAATATTGTAAATCAGAGTGCATGTTTACAACCCTGGTGACTTAAGATCTCTCTATGGACATAAGACCCCAATATAATGGATGTAGGCGTGTTTTGGTGGGCGTGTTCTTTGTTTTTTTTTTTGGGGGGGGCAGCATTTCTTCCTTGGACCCTGCAGCACAAAGTCTTAGGCTGGCACTGGTGATGCAAATCTAATATAATTTGCTACCGTTTTAGGTTGTGCAACACATGAGCCCTCTAGTGTGATAAAGACTTGACACAGAGGGAATAATAAACTAGTAGCCTGTTTAGCCACTACAGTGCTACAGCAATAGATTGACTGAAAGTACAGATATATAAAAATACACTGGTCTCTTTGATCCTCATGATTTAAATTAGTTCAATACAGCAGCTATAATAATAAAGCTATTATTGAACACACACAGGAGTGCTGACATTAGACCCTCCTATATACTCTAAAGACAGTATTCAATCAAAGGGTACTGTTTTGTAACGGGAAGAATCAGATCATATATTACAATTGGTTAAATATGATCATGTGAACATATTCCAGGATCGACTTTTACTTTTGTCTATGACTCAAACTCAGCAGTAGTGCTCATTAGAAATATCCTTTTGGTACTAGATAATACTAAGGAAAGCCTCGCAGGCCTCAGAAACATAAACCTATCAGTATCAGTACCATTTATTATACTGATTTTGCTTCCTTCCCCCATGTGATGCCCATTTGGTGGACAGTGATCCACGTTTAAGCTCACTAGCTTGATCTCCTATTTTAGGTGATCATTTTGGTTGGTTACTATTTAATTTAATATACTAATAAATGTTATATATTAATTCTAACTATATATATTTTGATTAGGGCCTTAAGGTGCAGAACTGGTCTATTTTTCGGCACTTGAACTGAGTCCCACCTGGATAGTGGGGACACTGGTTTGAGCAGCTGAACTTTTATCTTTTCTGGTTGACATTATATATTTATAGACCTGCTGTACCAGTCACATCAACTATCACCATATTGGTTAATATGTCTTTACCTATTAGAAAACTTTTTTTAGTGTATGCCTACCCTTATCTCTCACAAGTGTGTTATCCCATCAATGTTTACAAACAAACTGCAGCTGGCTATTAACCCTTTCAATGCCACTGCTGTCCATGGTGCTTAAAGCCTTCTCTGTGTTCCCCTACTGGCTGGGTAGGGAAGCACAGAGAATGCTGTTCAGAATTGTCGTAGCTCTCCCTGCTGTTACTCTATAGGAGAATACAGGGGAGATCCCAACTACGACAGCCTGAGGCACGTGAAGTGGAGACAGTGAATTCCAACAGCAGAGGTTGCCATTGGAGTTTCCTGAATGAGTTGAAGTGTCACATTATAATGTCAACACACCCCCTTGCATACGAATGTATCTGATTATGCTTCATTTCTATATGGAAATGAGCAATTGTCAATTCGAAGACTACAAATTCGTAGACGTGGTGAAGGCATGTCAGATTAATGTCGATGTGGGTATTTTTTTGTCTGAGTTTTGGTGAAGTGATGTCATAGACACTTTGTAAATACTGTGGAGGTGACTACGACACTACTCTGACAGAACATCGACATTCTTAGCCCTCTTCGACATTCAGTGCATCTAGGCCCAGGACTGGTGTGCAATTTTGTTTTGTCTCCTCCAACAAAGACATCAATCTGGAGAGCCATTTGTATGTGCTGTTCTAAGGTATCTGGAAACCCATTATGGGACAATTCATCCTAAAGGTTGTCAGATAGACAAGGGCACAACTGGTTTTTAGGATTTGGCTCAGTCTAGCAAGTGTCCGAAGATCATAGGTGAAATTAATCAACCTAGCACTTCACTTTTCAATAGCCCTGGTGAAGATGGCATACAGCTGCTTCAGCCATGGAATCTTCAATTGGTCCTCCTGCAGATCAGCTGAGGCATGGCCTCCAAAACACTTGGTAAGGCACTCTGAGTTCAATCAGGAATGAAATTGCAGGTAGGTAGTGAGGTTGGTATTATTTATCTCATCCTCAATATCCACAGCTAATAAATCAGTTTAGCGCTGAGGCATACATAATTCTCTATTCATTATGGACACCATTTCTGAAGCTTTATCAAGTCAAATCATCTATTAAAATATGGGTAGCTCTTACAGAAAAGCCCATATGTCATTCTGAAATTAAACTAATTAGGTTGAGTTTGGTTGTCATATTGTACCGCCCCCTTAACTGAAGCCATAAATAGTACAAAAAATTAAATAAAAGCTAAAAAGAGATAAAGGTAAAATATATTGGTACAAAAAATAGAAGTCTGTATAACCTATATTTAAGCAGCCCATATAATAAAAGCCAATATTACAAAATCCTATATATAAACAGCTTATATCATAATAAATCTCTCATAATATATAAGAAGGGATAACTATAAAATTATATCAAGTATGTATGAAAACAGTAAGTGACAAAAAATAGTAACATAGTTGATAAGACTGAAAATAGACGCATCCATCAAGTTCAGCTCATGTCATATCACACCTGTTGATCCACAGGAAAGAAAACAAATCCATTGACGCCATTTTCAGTCAAGCTCCAAGTGTGATATTTCCCTGGTTCAATCCTATCTGCTTCCACCAGGTCTTGCTCAATCGTTCCTCCACTTCTGGAGAGAGAATAATTTACACTCTCTGAACACTCTTGTGGTAAACACGACTTGCATCTCTCTTCAGAATCTTCCATAGGGGACAGGTGAACTTCACCACTTTCTTAGTACATGAGCCACCCTCCTCCAACTACTCAGAGCATTTTAAAAAGATTATGTTGTATCCATGAACTCACTTATGGATAAATAGACAAGCTGAAAAACATGGTTATTCATTAAAACACACTAGTAAATGGCCTTATTTTTAGGAGGAACCTTTTAAAATGCAGACCACTATTAAATGACTTACAAAATGGAGCATTGAACATGTTGCTGGCCTGAAAAGGGCAACACGAGAATCTCGCCCGCATCAAAAGTGCAAGGTTCTCATGTTACATGCGTAATCTAGCTTTTGCCTTTTTGCCCCTCACACATCAACTGTTTCACTCTGTGTGTTTATCCCAGCACCTTCCCTTACGCTGTGCATTTTCATCCCTCTCACATTACCTTGGACACTGATCATTTTAATCACACTGACTTGACATGTTGCTCATTTTCATCAATATCCCAGTAGATTACACCCCTACATTATATACAGGTATGTAATGCAATGACTAATGATGCCTGAAGCAGAAACTTCTGCTTCAGGCATCATTTGTCATTGCATGCACATACTGTAGGGGAGAAGTATCCTCAGATATTGAGAAATGAGTGACGGCTGCAACATGAAAAGTCAGTGTGATTTAAAAGGTCAGTGTCCATGGTACAAGGGAAAGTGGGAGGGATGAAAATACATAGTGTAAGGGAAGGTGCTAGATTCAAATCACAGAGTGAAACAGTTGATGTGTGTGGGGCAAAGAGGCAAAATCAACGATTAAGCACACAACATGAGAATTTCACCATTTTGATGTGGGTGAGATTCTCATGTCGCCCTTTTCAGGCCGGCAACATGTTAAATGCGCCGTTTTGTATATCAACACATTAAATGGGACATTTTAAAAGTGAAGCATTTTTGGACTTGTTTTGAATACATACTTTTGTAATAAGGCACCTAATGACAATGCAAATGCAATGAGAATCAGTTCTGGAGCATGATGGGATGATAAATAAAAATTCTCAACACATTAACTCACAATGCTTTGGAGATCACTGTAGCATTCAATGGGGTTAAAAGAGCCATGTAACCCTTTGAGTGCCAATGGCGTACGCAATGCATTGCAAAGCAATGCTTTGCGTACCCCTCTGGCACTGAAAGGGTTAAATAAATCGGAATCCCGTCATGGTGAAGTTGGTTTATGCCAGATTCGCTGCTCATGTCTTTTGAGCTGAAACAAATTCTGTTGTTCTTTTCCCCTACATCATGAACATCCAACTAGGACCAAATACAGTCCGCCTGACCCCAGAGTGCAGCCTGCATGAATTTCTTTTCTTAATTAGCTAACACATATGTTATTCCAGTAGGGTCTAACCACCTTCCTGCCTCTGCTGTTTAACTGACACCATACAGTTCTAAAAAAAAATAGCTCAGTCTTTTAAATACCAGTATTCGTAATGAATTGATGAAACTTCATCAATGACTAGCATCAGGGCAATAATTGTGCACTTTTATATAAGAAGCAACTTTTTAAAATAGGTAACAGATGTAATTTACCACTGTTACCAACAAAGAAATTAATTACTCCTTCACACATTTGGATTACACACCAAATGGCCTATGACTGAAAAAATCAGATAGCCCTGCCCTAACCATCATAGAATTGTAACTTTTTTTTACATGTTTAAAAGTTTTTTTTATTATTTCATTAAAGGGTTAGTAATGTCTTATTTTAAGAACGTTAGATATTATAAAAAATACACTGGTCCAAGTCTCGTCTCTCAAACATTTATAGTTTAAGAGATATAAGGTTTTAAAGTTCCCCCCTCCCACCCCTTTCACTGACATCAGCGGAAAAGCTGAGGGAAGGAGATTCGAGTCATGTGACCCGACAGCGGCTGTTCAGGAGAGCCGAAATAGACTTATCTAAAAAGAAATATTTAGTTGGAAATGTAATGGCCAGGGGCAAGAAACAACTAAAGAGTAGGAGTACCAGAGGGCAGGATAAGGGCGCTCCTCCAACAAGAGGCCGCTGAGCAAGATGCTAGGGTGCGGCACTAGGGAGCGGAGCTAGGGAGCGTAGGTTGCCTGGGCCAGGGTTGTGCTGCGGCTAAGCCGTCTAAAGGTGCTGGCCGCGAAGCCAGATGTAGTGGCAGAGGAGCCGCTGGGTAGCCCCGGATAACCCTACCCCAGACAAACTATACTCAGAGGTCCCCAGGGAGGATAGTAATCTCCAAAAGAAGTAGGTACTCACTCCGGTCTTCTAGGAAGAGGAATCCCACGAGGCAGGTACAGCTGATAGGACACACCAAGGCTGGCGGAGAAAAGGGCACGATCCTGGAGGATCCTCAGGAGGCTGGAACCAGAAGAGGCAAGGTCACAGGCAGGTCCGGGTCATACACAAAGGCACAAGCAGAGGGTCAGGCAGAGGCTAGGTCACAGGAGGTCCGGGTCATACACAGAAGCACAGCAAAGGGTCAGGCAGTGGCTAGGTCAAAGGCAGATCCGGGTCATACACAGAGGCACAAGCAGAGGGTCAGGCAGAGGCTAGGTCACAGGCAAGTCCGGGTCATACACTTAAGGCACAAGTAAAGGGTCAGGCAAAGGCTGGGTCAAGGCAGGTCCGAGTCATACACAATTACTGGAACTCGCACTGGAAGCTCTGATAGACGCTATACTAACATGTCTCAGCAGAGCTGGAGGCAGAAGATAAGATCCCCAGCCGGAAGGAGCCCAGAGAGAGAGGCTAGAGAGTCGTCGGACCTTCTACAAAGACCTCTCTATGATCCGCCGACATGCGCATGCGCGCCGCCTATGGAAACGGGCGCAGATCCAAGGAGTCTCGCGGGGACCGGGAAGGCAACCTGGAACAGGACAAATGCCCAGGGTAAGCCGCTGGGCGAGCGGGACATTACAGGAATGGTCTACAAAGTGTGAGGGAAAGGGGAACTTTAAAACCTTATATCTCTCAAACTATAAATGTTTGAGAGATGGGACTTGGACCAGTTAATTTATTTTTTTAATATCTAAAATATTCCATGTTCTTAAAATAAGACATTATTTACCATTTAATCGAGATGGGATTTATATTTTACTATGCTATTTAATTTTGAAATTATAGTTTAATGGATTGTATTTGTCAGTAAAATATCTGACATTTCACTTGTACTCCTACTATGTGCAAAGCAATGTAGGAGTTGCCATACGTGATTAAAACAAGGCATTTTGCTTAATTAAGTCTCTGTTTAGACGGCATGTTTTCATAAGGTTTTTTTTTTCTTTTTTTTGTGAAAATGTGCTGATCTATACACTTGATTTTTACATTTTTAATTATTGGACTAATTAGGTTTTTGTGAAAGGTTATTAGTAATTCAAGACGTCGACTGGTTGTATATAATGGAAGTTGTAGTCCCCAATATCTGAAGAGACAGCGGATGCCTACACCTATTCCGACAACCAGATGAAAATTGTTAGGAATATGAAGATAGTTTGAAAATCGAGCCTGGTGGTTTGTCCAGAGAACTGACACCCAGAAATACTGAGATAAGAGTCACAACACATTGTTTTGACACTTTTAGTACCTGTGGGATTGTATTCTGGTGCTCAAAGGGTTAAACAACTTCATAAAAGTACAGTATTTCACATCAGAGTCAGATATTTTTCTTATGCATGCTACAGTAGCATAGAGGACAGTAAATATATCTGAGCTGTAATTAAATGCTGTTTCAAACTATTGGCAAATTAACTTGTATGACACAAGTATATAAGACAGGATACAACAATTATGGTTTGCTGGGCTGGGTTCAGTGGCTGGTGATCCATTTAAAACTGGTCATATACAATATCTATATGCCCCCCATATATTACAATGGAAATTTTTAAATCAAATTCAGAGATAAACAGGGCTAGAGTGATATCAGAAGTGCCCCTAGGCAAGACACCTTAAGGTATTCTTAGCCCCACCCATGAACACATCCCCACTTTTTAATTGACTCCACCCCTTGCCCTACCCATTATTGCCTGGCATACAAAATAAACTTAGCCTGCTACAGGTACACAAAAAAAAACATCTTAACCTCCACACCATCCAATGGATTAAACAATGGTCAATAAAGGGCTTTGTAAACCAATAAACAGACTAGTTCTCATAAGCCAAGAGCTGATTCCTGCTGCAGGGGTATTAGGATTGTCATCGCAACATCCACAAATCAGAATGTAGACGTGGCCAGCAAAACTGAGACATACCACAGAACTTGGCACGCTAGGCAGGTGCTTACTCTGCCTAATGGGAATTCCAGCCCTGGAGTTAAATGTATCAACTGTAACTGAGTAAAGCTGCCAGTTTAGAGATAATGGAGGATATCAGCAATCATAGTGCCAATTCCTGCATTCATTAAGCTTTTGGCTATGATTGTTTATATGATTTAAATATGATTGCTCACAATTAATTATTCCTAGCTCACATTTAGGCCTGTGGTGTAGATATCAATACTGCAAACTTGAGACATGGAAAAGCAGCAATATTCTTTTATTATGGAATAAAAACGTGACGTTTTCTCTGAAGGCAGACACAATAGAAGCAGCTACAGAGAGAGATAGATGTGCTGTGCTGTTAGTGACTCCTATAACTATGAGCAGCAAAAAGAGGAACTGAAAGGGCCCTTATTATGTGTCCACTGAGTCTGAGGAGGAAGTGACTAGCAGTACTGAACCAATGCTGTCCAGTCCTCCTAAATCACCCCAAGGGATCTTGGGGAATTTAATGAGAAGGGAGGGAGAAAAGGGAGTGGGAAGGAAGGGAGAAAACGGAATGGGAATGGAGGGAGAAAAGGGTAGTACTAATGAGAGCAGGACAGGTCATCTGCCTGTGCCTGCTGCAATACGGGCTGCCCCTGCTGCAAGTGCCACCATTGCTGAACCTTCAGCCACTAGTGTTGTACCTGCTGTTAGATGTGCTGACACTAGTGTTGTACCTTCTGCTCCTGCTGTCAGTGCCACCTTTGCTGTACCTGCAGCTACTAGTGTTGTACCTGCTGCCAGATGTGCTGCCCCTGCTGTCAGTGCCACCATTGTTGTACCTGCAGCTAGTAGTGTTGAACCTGCTGCCAGTGCTGAACCTGCTGCTAGTGCTGAACCTGCTGCCACCAATACTTTACTTGCTGCTATTGTTTCTTGTAGTACTCAGGGGGAGAAGGAGAAAATGATGCCAAGTGTGACAGCAAGGTACCCTACATCACACTTGCCATTCCCAAGCAGTCCTGCCAGTGCTAGTACTACTGCTACTAAGGTCCCGCAGCTTGGTAGCATAAGGAGTGAAGGAGGGGGTAATCAACAATATCCTCATATTGCTAGTGAATGTGAGACTGAAGAGGAAGACTCTGCGGCTGAACTTGATTTGTTTGGTGTTAGTAGTAGCAGCAGTAATGGTGAAGGAGCCAGAGTGGTAGGGGAAACATTTGAGAGTATCCAGAGTAGCGGTCAAGGGAGCCCACACCATTCCTCTGGCTCTGGGAGTCCCCTTCCCTTCACTATAGTATCCTTAAGAGGCCAGAACTGGTGTTGGTGGAGAGCAGGCTCAGAATTAATACCATCACCACCAGCAGGAGCACAGATCAGCTGCCTGTGCCTGCTGCTACTGCTGCTAGTTCTAGTCTGCCTTCTTCTTTAGGTCAAAAGGAAATGTCAAGTGTGACATTAGGGGACCCTTTGTCACATTGCTCACCATCTCCTCCAAGCAGCAGTGAGATGTCTGTTATAGAGCAGCAGCAACAACAGCGCGTAGGGACTAGTGGTGGTGGTGATGATGATGATGCTGGAGAAGCTGGGGTGGACGAGACATTGATGGCCTTGCTAGTCACCAATAGCAATGGCATTTTGGAATTAGAGGAATTTGCAACTGATCTATTGCCTTCTGATGCTGAATTGCAAGGGCAGCATGATGCTGAGGTGCAGACTAGTGTGACACAGACCACCATGGACACAGTGGGAATGGGGTCAATAAGTGATGCGGGACTAGGACAGGTTCCACTTGCCAGCAGTAGCAATACTCCTGATCCTAGGTGCAGTGCTGAATCTGAGGCAGAAGCAGCAACAGCAGCAACATTATCCTCTGCCACAGACAATGACAATGACAATGTGGAGGACAAGAAGAAAGAGGCCATTCTTCTCCATCTGTTCCCTTCCCCCAGAAGTGATCATGGGTGTGGGACTATTTTTCTCTTGGGGCAGGCACATTGCAGTCATCAGCAATGGCATTGTGCACAATTTGCGACAAGTCAGTGAGAAGAAGAAAGGAGGGAACACACCTTGGCACAAGTGCCCTGATATCAGACATGAAACACAGACACCATGATATTTACATCAAACATGTTAAAGACAAACACCCACCACGGAAATCAAACACCACTTTTGCTGTCCCTGACTCTCCAGAAAGGCAACAAGAGGTGAGGCGGAGATGAAAGAGGAGGAGGAATAGAACAACCCAGGCAGAGACTGGAAGTTCCACGAAGAGTGAAACAGCTAGCTAGCCATCACCTTCTGCCAATCCACATCATTCATCATTACCTCCCCCGCCAAATGATAGCCACTCGGTTGATGTTAGGATGTGGCAATTCATCTCTACCCATTGCACACTGTGTGGTGCACTGACCATACATGCCAGTGTGGTGGAGGAGAATCGCAATCAGTGCCTCAAGTGGCATCTGAGGAGATTCCATCCTGCAGAATATGATAAGATGCTGGCAGGGAGAGTCCATCATTACTATTAAACTGTCAGCAAGATGTCATGTGTCCTTAGTGTGTCTAGAAAAGGGGTACAGTGACAGCAGCAGTACTTGGTTTCGGGTGTCATGTTGTTTGGATACAGTTGTGCCCCCAGATATTATTTACCACACACACACTCTGTGCACATTGCAGTCGCTGAGGAGACCCACTGATCCTGTTCTCAAGGGAAAAAATATATTCTAATAACAACACACCCATGATGATTTTGGAGGAAGGGCAGTTGGAGAAGATTTAATGGCTGACTTGTTCTTTTCTCCACTGGGGGCTACTTATTGTGCTGCTACTGCATCAGATGCATCACTGAAGCTAGTTGTGGGCGGCAAGTGGAACCTTCATCATTCATCACCCATTTTACTGCTATTGTTGATCCCATTCCCTTTCAGCTGCCTAATCATCCTGCTGCTTAAACAACTCAGCAGCAGCAGTATGAACAGCAGTTGCAACTCAGGACTGAGGAGGACATTTGACAGTAGCCACTGGCCAACATGACCTGCTGGCATTAGGCCAGTAGTGCATTCTTATTTTTCTCTCAGGGCTTGTGCTTTAAAAAAAAAAAAAAAACTAGTCCTGCAAAGAAAATAAACAATTTTTGGGGGTTTGTTTCTAACAAATCAACGTTTCCTTAGGGCTTGTGCAACAAGCTTAAGTCCTACAAATCAATGATTCTTCAGGGCTTGGGCCTCTAATAAGTCCTACAAAGGCCTCCAACAACAAATCTAACAAATCATCCTCTACAAAATACTCTTTCAAATATCAGGTTATGTCAGGGGGTTCCTGTCTCTATCACTATAAATACAAATTTCTTATTTTATTTACTTATTTTTTATTAACTGTCCCCCCAATAGATGTCAAGAAACCCCCCCAAAACAAATTCCCTGTTCAAATTATTCATTCATTCATTCAACAACACAAGCACCCTCCTCAGACCCCTTTATACCATGTCTTATGATTTCTATTTTATTTTATTTCGGATTTATTTTTTATTAACTGCCCCGCAATCCCAGTAAACAACCCCCCAAAAATCATCCCCTGTTCAACTGATTCTTTCCCCACACACCACCAACACAGGCACCCTCATGCCCCTTTTATACTATGCCTTTGGGAAATAAAATAACATTTGCTATGTGTTCTGTGTAACTTCTATGTTCCCACTGATTTCAATGGAATGAGCTAGACAAAAAAAAGCGGAAAATCTGCACTTTTCGCAGGAGATTTAACGCCAAGCAGAAAGTGCCATTTTTTGCCGATTTGAGGAGGAAATTTTCGCCCATCCCTAGTTAAATGAGGTAGGATTAATGTTTACGTGGGTTAGGGTAAAGCTTATGCTTAGGCAATTAAAAAAATAGTATGTACATAGTATTACTGACAATTTTAGGTTTACATTGTTTTCCTGCAACTTAACTTGTTTTGGTAAGTCATACAGCTTAGGTGGGTGGCTATTTAGTGGGGAATTAGGAAAAATGATGCTATAGGTGGATTAAGTAGCTTAGTAAGTATGGGTGGGTAATAATTTAGTAGAAATTAGTTAATAAGCAGTGTAGGGTAGGTAGCTAGGTAAGTAATAATGCAGCAGATATACTGCTAAAGAGGCATACCTTTTTGGGGTCGGATTCTGTAGCCACCGATTCTGCACCATATTTTGATACAGGCCAGTTTAGTGATGCTTCTAGCAATACTTCTAGAGATCACTCTGGGTCCCCAGTTAAAAAGAGCCATATAGATCTGAATACTACACCTGGTACTAATACTTATCCTGACCCTATAGAATGGATATCACCTATTTTACTACAAATTATAACCAGGGAATGATATGAAATGCTCCTGAGCTTTATGCATTTCAATAACACTCAGTGCTTGCCAAAAGAAGATCCTCAGTATGGCAGGCTGTTTAAACTTTGCCTCCTAATAACTTACATTCATGAACCCCTGATGAAGTAAAAAGTAAGGCTGGGATTGAAGCAGAACATTCCTGGTAAGCATTCCAGGTTTGGAGTAAAATTCTGTAAGCTTTACAAGATTGCAACAGGATATACTCATGATTTCCTGGTATATGAGGGAAAGGACTGCCACATTGTTCTGTTTTGTTGACCAGACTTTTTTGGAACCAGTGCAAAGATAGTTTGGGACCTCAGTAATCCTTTACTCAATAAAGGGGTACTGTTTATATTTGGACAATTTTATATCAACTATTTAAGTTACTTATTTGCTTAGACACAGTGGCCTGTGTCACAGAAAAATATTGTAAAGGGTTTCCCAAAACTTATAAATACCTACCTGAAATGGTGGATGTCCTCAGCTTTGCACCAAGAGGAGCTGTTGGCCATTACATTTAGGGACAAAAAGGATGTGTACATGCTAACCACCATCTATGAGGTGAGCACTGTACCAAACAGAGGCCTTCTGCATGCTTGAAGCCTCACGCCTGCAGATGACACTGATACCAAGGTAAGCTGTAACAGTACCCCCCCTCAAAGGCCCCCTCCGTGGACCCGGCCAGGGTTTGTTAGGGAATCGAGCATGAAACCTGCATACCAATACAGGAAGCGTGGACATCACTGGCAGGTATCCAGGAGAGCTCCTCAGGACCATAGCTCTTCCAACGAATAAAATATTGTTAGCGCCCTCTACAACACAGGAGTCCAGAATGTTCTGTACCTCATATTCCTCGTGATCTGCAACTCTCACTGGAGCTGGACGAACAGGATCAGAGGTATACCGGTTACAGACCAAGGGCTTCAACAATGACACGTGAAATACGTTGTGGATACGCATATTGGCAGGAAGATCAAGAGCATAAGCCACAGGGTTAATCTTGAGTATCACTCGGAAGGGACCAACAAAACGAGGAGCCAACTTATTGCATGGAACCTGGAGGTGCAAGTTTTGGGAAGACAGCCACACTCTATCTCCCAGCTGGAAGGAAGGTGCTGGCAATCGCTTACAGTCCGCCTGCCTTTTCTGCCGCTGTGAAAAAAGCACGTAGTGTATGCTGTACCCATGCCCATGAGGAACGGAGTGCCCTTAAATGTTAATCCAGAGTTACTCTCTTGTGCTTGGAAGGCCTTGGGTAGCGCAGAGGGTTTAAACCCATAACTGATCAGGAATGACGAACTCCATGAGGAAGAATTGACCGAACGATTCCGGGCAAACTCTGTCCAGGACAACAGGGTAGCCCAAGTGTCGTGGTGGTCAGAGATATAACACTGGAGGAATTGTTCTAAGGCCTTGTTGAATCTTTCTGCAGCACCATTTGACTGAGGGTGGTAGGTGGAAGAGAATGCCAGCTGAATTCCAATCGGAGCACAAAAGCACCCCAAAACCGGGACACAAATTGGCTTCCTCTATCAGACACAATAACCCTGGGTATGCCTTGTAATCGAAAGACCTCCTTGGCACAAATCACTGCCAATTCCTTTGCGGAAGGCAAGCCCTTGAGAGGTAAGAAATGTGCCGTGAATTTGTCCACGATCATAAGTATGACCGTAAAGCCTATGGAACTAGGAAGTTCGACCATGAAATCGATAGATAAATGGGACCATGAATGTCCCCATTAGCCACAGGCTGCAGCAAGCCGACTGGCAAGTGTCGAGAAGTCTCACTCTGCGCACAGGTGGTGCAAGCAGCAGTAAAAGCCGCACAATCCGATCTGAGACTTGACCACCAGGAGACTCTAGACAATGACCAGATCAATTGGTCCTGACCAATGTGGCCTGCTATTTTGGACTCATGGTACATCTCCAACAGCTTAATATGTAAGTGAGCCGAGACAAAACACTTCCCGTCTGGCTTTTTGGCCGGAGCCGAGGCCTGTGTAGCCATGATCTCTTCTCCTAAAGGAGAAGTGATGCAAGTCCGTATGGTCGCAAGAATCCGCTCAGCTGGAATAATCGGAATCGGTGGAACCTCCTCTCTGGAAAGGCTGCAGAACTGGCGGGACAACGTGCCTGCCTTCACATTTTTGGAACCCGGGAGGTAGGAGACCACAAAATTAAATTGGGACAGGAATAGTGCCCATCTGGCTTGCCTGGAAGACAAGCATTTCGCCTCTGATAAATAAATCAGATTTTTGTGATCCGTAAGGATCAGGATCGGGGAGGTAGTGCCCCCTAGGAGATGCCGCTATTCCTTCAGAGCCAAAATAATGGCCAACAATTCTCTGTCCCCGATCTGGTACACCATCTCAGCTTTGGACAGTTTTTTCGAGAAATAGCCACATGGGTGTAAAGCTTCACCAGGAGCTGAGCGTTGAGACAATAGAGCGCCCACTCCAATCTCGGAAGCGTCCTCCTCCAAGGTAAAGGGCAGGGAGGGATTCGGGTGTACCAGAATCGGGGCTGAGGCAAATGCTGCCTTCAGTCTTTCGAATGCCATTATGGCCATATGGGGCCACCCAGTGGTCTTGGCACCTTTACATGTCATGTCCGTCAGAGGTTTGACAATAGTGGAGAAATCTTTAATAAATATCCGGTAATAATTTGCGAACCCCAGAAATCTCTGGATCGCTTTGAGTCCCACAGGACGAGGCCACTCCACTACTGCGGACAATTTCTGGGGATCCATAGCGAATAGATAATATACCCCAGCAATGTCACTTGTGGTTTGTGGAACTCACACTTTTCGAGTTTGCAATACGGGTTGTTTTTACTTAGTAGGTTGAAGACCTTGGATACATCCGACCGATGGGTCTTCAAGGAGGGGGAATGAATCAGGATGTCATCCAAGTACACCACAACACAACTCTGTAAGAGTTCTCTTAGCATGTCAGAGGCCAAATGGCACCAAATACTCATAATGCCCATTACGAGTATTAAAAGCTGTCATCCACTCGTGACCCTGCTTTATCCAAACCAAATTATAGGCAGCTCTTAGGTCAAGTTTCGTAAACATCTTAGATCCTTTGAAACGGTCAAAGAGTTCGGTGATCAGGGGAATTGGATAAGCGTTTTTAATCAATATTTTGTTAAGCTCACGGAAATTAATACATGGATGTAGCTATCACTGTGCCCATGATTGCTGCCTTTTTGTGTCAGTTACCTGTAGGGGGCTCTCCATTGGCTGTCTGCCTTCAGCCCACCCTGCATTGCCTATTTAGACTGAGCTTGGGCACCCTTTGGTTGCCCTTTCGTGTTGTCTCTATGCTGCTCGCATCTCCATTGTGTTCCTGAACTTCCTGGGCCCCTGGTTATGTTCCTGCTAACCTGAGATCGTCAAGTTCCTGGTTCCTGTTTCCATTCCTGATCCGGTTGAGGTTGCCGTTGTGTTGCTGCTTCCTGCTGCCAGTCCCCGCTGCCGTTCCTGATTCGGTTGACTGTCTGGAGTGCTAGTTCCTGTTTTCACCTGCTGTGCTCCTGTTCCAGTATCGTCTGTAGTCAACTAGTCCTCCATGGTCGCCTTGGCAACATTTCAACTCCTTGTGGTTTCTCCAGTACGTGGGTACTGGTTCGCTCCACAGCCACCTGGCTGCTGTTGCATGATAGTGATTTGTGTTCCCAGTACGCGGGTACTGGTTTGCTCCACAGCCACCCGGCTGCTATTGCACCGATAGAGATTTGTGTTCCCAGTACGCGGGTACTGGTTAGCTCCACAGCCACCCGGCTGCTGTTGCAACAAATGTGATTTGTGTCCCCAGTAAACGGGTACTGGTTCGCTCTATAGCCACCCGGCTGCTGTTGCACCTATAGAGATTTGTGCTTCCAGTACACGGGTACTGGTCTGCTTACATTCTACCGGTTGCTGTGCACCGGAAGAGAGACAGTTTCCCCAGTACGCGTGTACTGATTTGCTCCACCAACTACCGGCTGCCGTTGCACCGGTACAGTTTATGATTACAGTACGTGGGTACTAGCTCGCTCCTATTCACCGGCTGCTGTTGGTCTCTCCCAGTATGCGGTACTGGTTCGCTTCACCACATCTGAGTACTATTGTACCGGTTTAGAGTTATTGTGTCCCCAGTACGCGGGTACTGGTTCTCTCTATGCTAGCTATTGCTGTCAAGTCCTAAGCAGCTCCGTTGGTTCTCCAGTACGCGGGTACTGGTGATCTCCTGTAAATTTCCTTGGCTTGCCACTTTTACTCCTTTAGCCTCTGCATGTCATCCTTGTGACTGTTGTTGCCACCTAGCCAGTCACTGAGGCTTTAGTGGTTGCTACCAACTCCGTATTAGGCTGCCTTGCCCGGTATATTGGTAAGGCCGGTAGAACCTATTCCTCTTTGTACCATCTTGGGTTGCCTTACCCGGTATTGGCAAGGCTGGTAGAGCCTTTATACTTGCTGTCTGCCTATAGGCTGCCTTGCCCGGTATATTGGCAGGGCTGGTAGAGCCTACTAACCTCCGAGTACCAGTCTCCAGGCTGCCTTGCCCGGTATATTGGAAGGGCCGGTAGAGCCTACTATCCTTCGAGTGCCAGTCTCCTGGCTGCCTTGCCCAGTATATTGGCAGGGCCGGTAGAGCCTACTAATTCTCTGTGTACTACTTCCTGGCTGCCTTGCCCGGTATATTGGCAAGGCCGGTAGGGCCTACTAATTCTCCATGTACTACTTCCTGGCTGCCTTGCCCGGTATATTGGCAAGGCCGGTAGAGCCTATCTATTCCTTGTACCAAATTCTTGGCTGCCTTGCCCGGTATATTGGCAGGGCTGGTAGAGCCTGTATCGCTATTATTACTGCTTGTTTCCTGTCATTGCAATATATATGTATGAACGTGTATGTTACCTTGTGGGGTTGTCTTAAACTTTTCAATAAAGTTGTGTTTTTACCTAACTTTGCGTCTGAGAGTCTTAACAAACTGTGAGAGTAGCTCACTGTCCTTTTTAAGATGCTGGAGATGAGGAATTACAGATGATGCCTCTGGCCAGCTCGTCAGAAACATACTCCTCCATGACTCTGTTTTCCTCTACCGAAAAGGGATAGATAGATAGGTGATCTGCCAGGCACAAGCTCCAGAGCACAATCTTATGGCCTGTTGCATTGTCTGTCTCATAGGACAGGAGAGACATGATTCATAACACTGTGGGGACCAGGCCAAAGTGTTGTACATGTGCCAATCCATCCTAGGGTTGTGCCTTTGTAACCATGGAAACCCCAGCACAATGGCGTAATGTGGGGAGTTAATTACCTGAAACTTCAGGGTTTCGGTGTGAAGGGCTCCCACCTTTGGGGTTAACAGCGTGGTCTCCTGCGTAATGTGAGATGGTAGCAGGGGTCTACCATCAATGGCCTCCACGGCCAGCGGAGAAGAGCATGAATGCAATGGAACTTCTTTACTGGACGCAAATTCCACATCGATAAAGCAACCCGCAGCACCCGTATCGAGCAGTGCTGGGACAGAGACCGACTTGTCCCCTGAAGAGATGCACACCCTCAAAATGGGCTTATCAGAAAAATTTCCTGGGGACTGCGATATGCCGCCTAAGATCTGTCTCTGACAGGATCTTGGGTGCGAGCATTCTCCCGGGCGTACTGGGAAGAACTCAGCATATGTCCTGGTTTGCCGCAGTATAGACAAAGTCCTTCCCTCCTCCTGAAGGCCCTCTCCTCCTTTGAAAGTTGGGTAGCAGTCACCTGCATAGGTTCTCCCCCCTCAGAGACAAGTCCAGGAGGCATGGGAGGTGAGGGAGCCCTCCGCTGGCGCTCCTTAAATGAGGGTCGTTCTCTGAGTCTGGTATCTATAAGGATACAGAACTAAATTAACTCATCCAGTACGTTAGGTAAATCACGGGCCCCAAGTTCATCCTTCATGGAATCGTTAAGCCCCTGGAAGAAAGCTGCTACCAGGGCCTCGTTATTCCAGCCTACCTCGGTTGCCTGCCTGAGTGCGAAACTCAATGGCGTACTCTGCCACAATACGAGCGTCCTGGCGAATGGTCAATAGGTTCTTCAAAGTCAAGACCACGCGGCCTGGCATGTCAAACACACTTTTGAACGACTTCACAAACTCTGTGAAGTTATGCACAATTGGTTTATCAGTCTCCCATAAAGGATTGGCCTATGCCAATGCCTTGCCTGTGAGGAGAGAGATAAGGAAGCCGACCTTACTGGCTCAGTAGGAAAGGCATGTGGCACCATCTCCAAATAAATGCCAGTTTGGTTGAGGAACCCACGACAAAACTCTGTGTCTCCCCCATACTGCTGTGGGGGTTGAGCGAAACCAGACAAACTCTTGATTCTGCCTGCATCATGAGAGGTAGGAACCACCGGTGCCGAGGGTGGAAGGGGGGAGGCCACCGTTTGTGGGTTTAGTTTACAGCAAGGTCTGTAAGGCAAAAGACAACTGATCAATACGTTGAACTTGTGTCTCCATCCTATCCAGGATGCTTTGGAAAGTTGAATTACTATTACCGTCCGTATTCATGGCCCCTGAGTACTGTCACGGTTCCCAGGAATAAACAAGCAGTAAGTACGGTAAAGTAAAACAATCTTTTATTAGAATAATCACAGTAATGCACGTAAACAGATAACACTCAGAGGGTGATCAAAGACGCAAGCACTGTATCAGAAATAACAGTCCGCCAATAGATCCACCACACTCTCCGAGACTAGGCCTCAGCCCACTCAAGGTAATTCAGAACGCTCAAAGGACTAGCACTGACTCAGCCTGCAGTTAGTCTAGGAGTCTGATAGAGCCCCAGGTCCGCACTAGGATGGGTGTCTGTGGAGTGGGAACCCACACACGGAGGAAACAGACAGAGCCCCCTAGTCAGCACCAGAAAGTATAGTCAGACAAGCCGGGTCATACACGGAGCGTGTAGTCAGCCAGAGCCACAGGTTTGCACCAGATAAGATATCCACTGAAGCGTTGGTATGCTGGATGTGCAGTAGACAGAGCCCCAGGTCAACACCAGAGTGGGTAGTCAGAAAGGCCAAGTCATACACAGTTCAGATAGTCAGCCAGAGCCACAGGTCTGCACCAGATTGGGTGTCCACTACACAATGGGAGCAGGCAAAAGAGTAGTCAGATAGAGCCACAGGTCAGCACCAGAATGATCAGACAAGCCAGGTCATACACAGAGCCCAAGGGAAACAGAACTGTATTGTACAACTCAGGACTCAGGAAGCCCTTTAAAGGAAGTAGGTAGGAGGAGAAGCTCAGAGGAAGGAAGTAGGTAGGAGGAGACTACAGGAAGCAAACACATAAAAAGGAGGCCTGCTGCATGCTTGAAGCCTAGCTTCTGCAGATGACGCTGAAACCAAGGTAAGCTGTAACACATTAACACATTAAGCCCAAGGAAAACAGAACTCTATTGTATAACTCAGGACTCAGGAAGCCCTTTAAAGGAAGTAGGTAGGAGGAGAAGCTCAGAGGAAGGAAGTAGGTAGGAGGAGACTACAGGAAGCAAACACATAAAACAGAGGCCTGCTGCATGCTTGAAGCCTCGCGCCTGCAGATGATGCTGAAACCAAGTTAAGCTGTAACACATTCTCAGTCTGTGGCAAAAGCTGAGGTACTAAGAAAACTACTCTGCATCAAAGAATACAACAGGTGCAGGGGTCTGGGGGGTGGATTTATCTGATCAGCTTATGCATACCTCATTAGGAGGAAAAGTAGTGCTTGGTATGAAAAGACTGACATTTATATAATTCAGATTGTCATTTATAACACTGTAATTGTGAATCTTTTCTTTCAAGATGCATCTGGTACTACAACAGTGTCTCGAGAACTGAGAACTAATGCAGTTCATTTCCTTTGAAAATCCCCACAACCAGCAAAATGTAAAACCCACAGAAACGGTGCAGAGTGTCAGAGTACATCAATATGACATGGTCAGAAACTATATTCTACTGTCCTGATTGCTCTTCATAACTTGGGCTCTGCACAGGCAACTGCTTTAAGCAATACCACATCCTGTTTTTTGCATATTTATTAATATTATTTTTTTGTTTTTGTTTTTGTTTTTTAATCTGTAAATGGTGCTCAATCTGTTTTAAATGTTGGTTAGAAGGCAATGCCAATTGAAAGACCCAAAGGCAAAGCATTCAGTGAAAGAGCCAACACTTACAGACCTAGACTTGTGTGATATCTCCATGAAGTGGATAAATAGCAGAATCTAATTTTTTATAGTTTTCTGCAACCAAATATTTTTTGTACAAGAAATCCAACAAAAGGACATCACTTTTTTTTTCTTACTGCAGTTATAGATTGGTGGCAATGATTTGAACTGAAGGACTGGTATCTATCCCAAATGAGATATGGCACAAGTAAAACAATCTGTGAAAATTCCATGTCTTAAAATGGAAACACGTATGTTCCAAATGTGGCCCTGTAGCTTCCCCCAAAACATGACAACCCTATGCATGTGGGGCAGTGCCATATTCAGAAGATTTATATGAAGACTAATTAATGTTTTTTTTTTCACATCTGCAAATATTTTGTTCTTCAAATCCATATCAACATTGTAATCTAAGTGCAAAAAAATCAAAATAATAGCACAAATTTGTCACAGATTAGAGGAAAAATAGCTGCATGAAAAAGCTCTGGAATTCTACAGATGAACTACCCTATGTTGTCTAATTTTCAGAAACACATCTACTATTTTAAGGCATTTTTTATTCTTAAACTGTTAACTAAGCTATGAGTTTTGAATTCCAAATTCTGAATAGTGGTGATCACCTTGTAATATTTACCCTGTAAATGGGACAAAGTGATTAAAATCCTAGGAATATGGGATGTCCCCAAATTCAAGACAAGTAAATGAATATATCTGGAGATATTCTTTTTTCAGATGCACTACTTGTATATAAATTATGACAGGAAAACCCATGAAAAATAGTGTTTTAAATGTCCCCTCTTTTTTATATTATAATCCAATTAATGATGGTTTATACATAAAAAATGGCATCAAAAGAAAGCCATATTTATCCTTAAAAAAATGTATGTACTTTGTATGTGTGTACTAAATGGATTAGAGGGAAAATATGGTTGAACAATCTTGCTCTCACCAATGGGTTAAGGGGTTAAAAGGATATATGTTATGTTCTATGCTATTCATGATCTTGATGATTTGATTAAATGTTTCTGTGGGGTACCTGTAGAAAAGCATTTCACATTAGATAAGCTTAAAGGGATAGTAATACTTCTTTTTATCTTTATTTTATTTTGTAGGCATTAAAAAAACATGAAGAACATATAAGTCTTATCTCTCAAACCTTTATGGTTTGAGAGATATTCACAAGCAAAGTTTCCCCTCCTGCCCCTTTTACCTAATGTAAGCCATCTCTTCTCAGATGTGAAATGCAGTCCATAGACCAGACAGATAACAGCATGGGACAATCTTCTTCCTATGAGAACAATGAAAGCCCTGCCCCCCCTTTACAAGTTTTTCAGATTTTTCCCTTATCTTAATTGAAGATTGTCCCTCTCTGCAGTCTATCTGGGCACCTCCCTTCTGATCTGGCTGAACATTGTTATATCAGTAGAAGGGGCGGGAGCGGAATACTTTGTCATTGAATTACTCTTGAGCTATAACTCTGACAGAATTGAAATAACACTCTCCAAAGCCCAAACACTATGATGATTGATTAGAGCCGCTTTTATTATGAAACATTACTATCCCTTTAATGTTATATAACAAGCTTCCACAGTGAACATTTTCCTTATATAAGATGTGTTGATGAAATGGATTAGCTGTTATTACATACAGAATGCAAAGAGATTCTTGTCCTTGATTATTGAAATCCTAATTGCATAAGCAGCAAAGTCGATGACCTCATTGTAGTCTGGTAATGTGACTTGATTTTCATATTTACTGTGATAATGCAGCATTTATCTAAATTGTGAATCATTATTCCTAATTACAGTGTTTACTATTTCCATTACCTATGCAGATAATTAATTTTATTGTGGTATAAAGCAAATGTGATTATTATTATTATTTTTTTTTTGTACTGCAGACTAAACCCCTTCACGTTGTGTACACTTCTGGCATTCAAAGGGTTAAGTAATTGTGACAGCCAAGACCCGGAGCATTGCTATTATATGCAGCTCTGCCTACTTACCTCGCCATACCTTTTCCAATTACACCTTTTCCAATTACACCTGTAGTCAGTTGCTCACCACCACTCTCCTGGAATGCAATAGAAAGAACATCTGGATGCAAATCTGTCACCAGGTGGCACTGTGTATATTATATGTTGATAATATATATATTTTTTAGGAAGAAAAAACAAAACACAACAATGGGGTACACTTGTTTTACCCAGCAGGAAAAGCCCTCCAGTAAATGTTCTTTTCATAGTACAGGTTTACTACCTTTGACACATATTTTTACCGAATTGTAATCATACAATGGAAACTCTCTGGATCTGAACCAGAGACTCTGGTTTTCAGACTTCTATAAAGTGTCTTTGGGAACAGAGGATGATTCTCTGGTTTGCATAGTTCACTGGTAACCACACCCACTCCCAGCAAAACCCAGCCCAATACCACCCACTTCCTTGACCATTTCAAGACAAACTCTAGCTTTCTACCTCCCAACCCCACCCGCCTCAGTTAAGTCCTGCCCATATTATGACATATATTGTATTTTGTAGTCACTCCCATCTCCACCTTTCATTGGTGTTTCAGGGAAAGTTGAATCTCAAGACTACCGTATATACTTGTAATGATCCCCATATATTTGTGGCCACAATAACAAAAGAATCTGATATACAACTCCATGTGAGTTGCACGTAACATATACATTAAAGGTGTAAGTATATCTCCTATTAAAGCTTAGAAATATATCTTCCACTTTATAGGGATAGTAATGGTTAATTTTAACTTGATTTAATATTGTAAGCATTAAAAAAAGATGAAGATCAATGTAATTCTTAACATAAAGGTTTGAGAGATATTGCTTTGTAAAGTTACCTCTTCCTGTCTGTTTCAGTTAGAGCTCTATGGTACAGCTGTAGATTCCGGGCATTTGACCGGATGGAAGCTCTTCAGCAGAACCGAAATCACTCTATTTATAAATAAATACGTCGCTGGAATGGTCTACAAAGTGTGCTTGCAAACCAGGCACACTTTTTAGACCATTCCAATGAAGTATTTATTTATAAATAGCACAATTTTGGCTCTGCTAAAGAGCCTCTGTTCGGTCAAATGACTGGAATCTGCAGCTGTCAGCTAGATGACAGACGTGACTGAAACAGCCAGGAAGAGGTAACTTTGCCAAGCGATATCTCTCAAAGCATAATGGTTTGAGAGATAAGAATTACATAGATCATTATCTTTTTTTTTTAATGCCTATAATATTAAATCAAGGTAAAATTAACCATTACTGTCCCCATTACATTTGCAAATATTGAGCCACAATGATGAACAAGTGGTACAGTTCCAGGGTAGAACAGCTGCATTCTGGGGAATAAGTAAACATTCCAGTCTAGTTAAGTGGGATTTTAATGTCTTGAATGTGTTGGAGACCTCTCTAGCATTTAAGGTCTTAAATGTCCCATTCGAATCAATGGCAATTTGGTGAATTTTATTTTCTCCCCTGTGGAGCAGATGGTGTGCCTCAGAGATGCCCCTGTTTTGCCTTTGCATTCACAGTGAAATGTACCCTTATCCATTCATTATTTGGCTTTAGTTTTATCTGATTTACTTTTTAAAAGACTTAGGGCTCGATCCAAATGTTGGAGTAGAAAAATATCGGTAGGACAAAATGGATACCGACCAACAAAATAAAATGTCTTGGTCGGTATTCAAATGTCCTACCGATATTTAGCACAATGGACGTTAGGATACAAAACTGGTGTTATGTCCAAACATCCGTTTTGTGTGTTAACTTCCCAAAATGCCACTAAATAACACTAGTTTTGGGAACTTAACAGTAAAAAACTAACGATCAGTGCCTGATATACTGTCAAGCACTGATCGTTAAAAAGTATGTGTTAAACTTACCTGTTATCCACTGTCTGTCTCCTTCTGTCTCCATTCTTTCTTCTATCTTCTCTTGTATCTTCTGTCTTCTTTCTTCTCTTCTCTCTTCTTCCTGTAAAAGGAAAAAAAAAAGTTTGAGTTAAAAGCATAGATACGTTAACCCCTTGAGTGCAGAGGGGTACACAACACAATGCTCTGGGGCCCAAAGGGTTAAAGTACATAGTAGTGTGCCAGTCTTCAAATAAAAATCACCCATATAGAATAATAATAATAAGCATGTTAGGAAATGTTTGCCATATATCTTAATGCCAGTGTATTTCTATTGTCTATAAGTAACTAAATATCCAACTCAGCTTAATTAATTGCTGTCTCCACCGCTGTGTGAGGCGCTGAGGCAGCGGCGGAGAAACAATAAGGTGGCACAGCCCTCCCCTCTTATTCTTCACGGACCGATGCCCGCTCCGTTGTGAGGGAATTAGAATTGAGGCTGTCCTTATATATGTGCAGCCTTACTTCTAATTCCCTCCCAGCCATTGGCTGAGATATGCTTACTCATCTCCCAGCCAATCAGCTTTGAGCGGCTGTGCTTTAAACTGATTGGATGGGAGGTGCGTAAGCATATCCCAGCCAATGACTGTGAGGGAATTAGAAGTGATTCCCTCAGATAATAGTGGGCATCGGCCCATGAAGAAGAAGAGGGGAGGGATGTGCCACCTTATTCTGTCTCCACCGGATTTTTAGTTACTTATAGACAATAGAAATACATTGGCATTACGATATATGGCAAACATTTCCTAACATGTTTATTATTAATATTCTATATGGGCAATTTTTATTTGAAGACTGGCACACTACTATGTAGTACATTACTTTGCTATGCGTTGCGTACCCCTCTGGCACTCAGGGGGTTAAGTAATCTATGCTTTTAACTCAAACTTATTTTTTCTTTTATAGGAAGAAGATAAAAGAAAAAAGATAGAAGAGAAGACAGAAGATAGAAAAGAAGGGTGGATGACCAGGAAGCGTAGACTCCGCTGGACATCAGGATTAATGGTAAGTGTTACTTGTAATGTGATGTTTTTTTTTACTTAGTCGGGTGAACCCTATGAATGCCAGTGGGGTAATTATACCCCTCTGGCACTCATAGGGTTAATCCTACTAACGTCTGACACATTTTTTATCCTTTGGATGTATTGATATGGGGCTTAGAGTCCCATATCAATACATCCACTGATGACTTAGGTTTTTTTAACTTCAAGTGTCTGTGTCGGCTGCTTAAACAGGCGATAAGGGACTCAAGTTAAAAAAAGAATAGGTGTTAACTTTCTTGCAATAACTTTAGTCCCTTATGGCCTGTTCTTGGCTAATTCAGACATTTGAATTGCAATTTATGGTGTTTTCATCCTTTTCAATGGATAAAAACACCTCTTAAGTTTGTCACTACAGCTTTTTTTTGCCGGTATTTTTGGACAGCACAGACATTTTAATAGCTTACTGTTCTGAAAAAAATGCCGTAGGCAGAAAAAACAGTCATCTCCAACATTTGGATTGAGCCCTTAAATGGATAGTAATGTTTCTATTAAAGTGCAGCTCCAAGTCTTCTTTATGTTTTTTAACATGTAACACTATATTTAATTCCTTACAGTTTTGTAGTTCAAACACTCTTCAAGCTGAAAGGATCCCCCTCCTGCCCCTTTCCCTGCATCATGCTGTCGCTCAGTCTGGTCTGGATAGAGAGCGGCGAGGGACAGTCTTCAGTGAGCAAAAGGAAAATCCTGTCCTCCTTGGTCAAGGGAGGCAGGGTTTTCCTTATAATTACTGAGTGAAGATTGTCCATCGCTGCATTCGTCCGGTCCCAGGATCGGATTCAAGATCTAAGGGGAGGAGGTCAGAAGGGATTGGAGGAGAATCCTTTCGGTTGGAATAACTTTTAAACTACAATACTGTAGGTAATATAATATAATGGTGCATGTTAAAAAAAACATAAAGAAGACTCGGAGCTGCATTTTAATAGAAACATTACTATTGCTTTAATGGGATAGTAATGTTTCACAATAAAAGCAGCTACAATTAATCTTCATTGTATTTGGGCCATGCAGAGTGTTATTTCAGTACTATCAGAGTTGTAGTTGAAGAGTGATTGCATGATAAATTAACCACCTCCCACCCCTTTTACCTAGTGTAAGCTGCCTCCCCTCAGATGTGGAATCTGGTCTCTTGACCGGACAGGTCACAGCAAGGAACAATCTTCTTACTGTGAACATAAGGAAAACACTGCCCCCCCCCCCCCCCGAAAGGTTTTCAGGTTTTTCCTTATGCCCTCTATGTGATCCATCCGGACAGTCTTGCTGCTCTGAGGTGAGCAGTGTTACATCAGTAAAAGGGGAGGGGGATACTTTATCATTCAATTACTCTTGAGCTCTGATAGTATTGAAATAACACTGTCCATGGCCCAAATACTATGAAGATTAATTGGAGCTGCTGTTTTTGTGAAACATTACTATCCCTTTAATGATAATTGCTTAAATTGCTAGCCTTTTTGAAAATACTTTTTGATTAATTTGGAATAGAATGCATCAGTTTCTTACTGAATGGAGCTGGGGAACACAGCTCCATTCATAAATGTACTTACAGACAGCTTGGTGGCTCAGAGCATTGCAAGCAGAGCTACGTGTGTAGCCCCAAACAGGTCAGAAATAGCATCTGAGGTAACCTACTGGGGACATATACACAGTATACAGACTACTGAATGCTCTGTAGAGTGTATAAAGTATGTTGAGGAAACACTGGAAGGTGAGCACTTTCTACACTACCTCTTTCCAGTGTTTAGAGCTACTTAAATATTAAAGAATATAGGCATATTGGCTGTTGTGTGTCCTAGTCCTTCTACAGTGTAACAATTTGAGTGTTATAGGGTGACAAACAGTGTGCTGCTTTGCAATGTATTTGGTACCTTTCTGACATTTAAGGTGCTAGTCTCCTACTCGGATAATTCAATGATTTTGCAACCACTGTTTTTATCCTATTATGGGCCAAAAGGTGCGCAATGCATTGATTTGCAATTTGTTGTGCGTTCTTCTGATCCTTTATGGGTTAAATGGTTTGCCTGTTCTAAGTCTTGAAGGGTTATTTTTACAGTAATACTAGGGTTTTACCACTAGATGGAGGACTATTATCTACATTATCTACCCTTACTTTCCTCTTTTGATCTATGATTCCTGTAGGTAGTGTTTTCATGGCATATAAATGGTTGTATGGATTTAAATCACAGGAAATGGTTTTCTTCTCTATAAATATTGCTTCTTGGTTTTTATTTATTTATTTCATAACTAAGGAACTAAAAATATTTACTTTCTGTAGCTGACAGCGGATGGCATCCTATGCTTCACAGATGAAAAAAGACACAGTACTGTTCAAAAGTCTTAGGCAGGTTTGAAAAAATCTATATAATGTAGGTAGTGCTGAATAGAAGAGAAATAGGCGATCTTAACAGCTCTCAGCAGCCTGACCTGAACTTTCACTCCAATAGTTCAAAAAATAGAAAAAATCTCACAAGGTCTGGAGCTCAAGATGCCATTGGGACAAGCACTAACACGAGGCATCAGAAATGAAGAAACTAAAAATATTTAAAATAAAAAAAAAACGTTGATATCTCTTGGGGACATGCATCAATGTTGCTGTGAATAAACAATATAATTACTATAGATGCCTACTTGTGCCACCAAATGAGGGCACCCAAATGTACACACAACATATATCAAATATGTCTTTCTCAAACTCTAGACAAATGTAACAAGTATATCCATTCACATGC
This sequence comes from Rhinophrynus dorsalis, assembly GCA_037306005.1. NCBI lineage: Eukaryota > Metazoa > Chordata > Amphibia > Anura > Rhinophrynidae > Rhinophrynus > Rhinophrynus dorsalis. Next base: position 641,451,252 of record CM074718.1, on the reverse strand, counting down.
AATCATTAAAAAATGCTAGGAAAATATATCTGCAACACCACAGACTCACAATAGAGTCAGATGTTACCAATAATCCCCTTTAATGCTAACAATAATGGAGAGTTATCTCCTCTAACACAATGTCCCTATCTATATATACCGGTATATTTTTAAAAAGAAAAAAATGTGTCCATCAAAGTGTCTGACAAAATATAGTGGAAAATAATTAATTTTCTTGCAAGTCCAGTCCAACTAGCATTAAATCATGTCTGCAAACGAATCTTCCTGTATTGAATAATGCAATCCAGACTTTAATGCACAGTATTTTCTGGGTGTAACTGGTACCAAAAGTATACAATATGTTTAGATTGAATGTATACTGCCTTACAAATCTCTCTTCTTAAAGGTAAATGCATACAAGATTTTTAAATGCATATATATCAACTTGTAAATCACTTTTCTTAAAGGCAACTTCATAAGCAGTCTCTGTATATAATAAGTGTCAAAATACATACAAGATATTTTCAGTACATGTATATCCCCTTGCAGATCGCTCTTCTTAAGAGCAACATTTTACACAGGTATCATGGAGCACACTTATTAGAGAAGAGCGGTACTGAAACAGCCATGCAACATTACCATGAAATAATTTATGTAACCTCTTTCCACTTATCTTAGATCTCTGTGTGTCTCTTTCTTGATGTACTGCCCTCTCTTGATTATTGCCCGGCATACTTGAGCTTCTCCTCTCAGTTAAATCTCGTTCTCACTAGATTGCCTTTTCTCTACTGTTGCCCGGCATCCTCAAGCTTCTCTTAGTGTTTTTGCAATCTGCGTCTCGAGTTACAACCCAATGGTGTCACAAAACATCTCGTTCTCCTCTTCAGTATTCAATACCTCAATCAACAACAAAAAAGTTTTTTGTATCAAAGTATGACTTCCACATTAGCTCGCTCTCACTCTGAATCCACCTCCAACGCATTTCAAGATCTCTCCGATCTCTTCATCAGGAAGTTAATGTTCAAAAATGTGTGAAAAAATGCTGTAAAGTAAGAATGCTTTCAAAAATAGATATGTTATCAATTAACAAAAGGATAGCGAGCGAACAGAAGAAAAACCTAAATCAAATTAATATTTGGTGTGACCATCCTTTGCCTTCAAAAGAGCATACATTTTTCTAGGTACACTTGCACACAGTTTGTTAAAGAACTCGGCAGGTAGGTTGTTCCAAACATCTTGGAGAACTAACCTCAGTTTTTCCTGTGGATTTGGCCTCAGTTGCTTCTCTTTCTTCATGTAATCCCAGACAGACTCGATGATGTCAAGATCAGGGCTCTGTGGGGGGCATACTATCACTTCTAGGACTTCTTGTTCTTCTTTACACTGAAGATAGTTTTTAATGATTTTGGCTATATTTTTGTGGTCTTGTCATGCTGCAGAACACATTTGGGACCAATCAGATTCCTCCCAGATGTTATTGCATGATGGATAAATATCTGGCTGTACTTGAAGAGACCATTAATTCTGACCAGATCCCCAACACCATTTGCAGAAACTCAGACCCAAACTTGCAAGGAAACTGCAGCATACACTCATTCTTGTACCACTCTCCACCCCTTTGGCAAACAAACTGCCTTCTTCTAAAAATTTTGACTTACCAAACCAGAGCACCTGCTGCCATTTTTCTGAACCCTAGTTCGTGTGTTTTCATGTATAGTTGAGTCACTTGGCCTTGTTCCCACGTTGGATGCATAGTTTTATGGCCGCAAGTCTTCCATGATGATCAGACTTCTCCAGACAGTAGATGTGTGTATCAGTATCCTACTGTTTCTGCCAATTCTGAGCTGATGGCACTGCTGGACATCTTCTGATTGCAAAGGGAATTAAAGGGATAGTAATGTTTCATAATAAAAGCAGCTCTAATTAATCATCATAGTATTTGGACTTTGGAGAGTGTTATTTCAATTCTGTCAGAGTTGTAGTTCAAGAGTAATTCAATGACAAGGTATCCCCTTCCCGTCCCTTTTACTGATGTAACGCTGCTCAGCCAGAGCAGAAGGGAGGTGCCCAGGTAGACTGCAGAGAGGGACAATCTTCCAATAAGATAAGAGAAATACCTGAAAAACTTGTCAAGGCGGGCAGGGCTTTCATTGTTCTCATAGGAAGAAGATTTTCCCCTTCTGTTATCTGTCTGGTCTATGGACTGGATTCCTCATCTGAAAAGAGATGGCTTACACTAGGTAAAAGGGGCAGGAGGGGAAACTTTGCTTGTGAATATCTCTCAAACCATAAAGGTTTGAGAGATAAGACATATCGTTCTTCATGTTTTTTTAATGCCTACAAAATAAAATAAAGATAAAACGAAGTATTACTATCCCTTTAAGCATGATGTGTGAAGTTTCCTTGGCTGACCACTGCGTCTACGTTGCTCAGCATTGCCTGTTTCTTTGTGCTTCTTTAAAAGAGCTTGGACAGCACATCTGGAAAACCCTGTCTGCCTTGAAATTTCTGCCTGGGAGAGACATTATGCAGTGTATCTACCTTGTGTCTTGTTGCTGTGCTCAGTCTTGCCATGGTGTATGACTTTGGAAATTAATCTGTCTTCAGCAACCTCAACTTCTTAGCTGAGTTTGGCTGTTCCTCATCTGGTTTTATTCCTGTTTCTTTTTTAGTTAATGATTGTGTTTCAACCTAAATATTATATTGATGATTGTGTTTCAACCTATATATTATATTGATGATCATTAGCATCTGTTTGATATAATCGTTTAATTATACACCTAACTATATGCCTACAAAATCCCTGACTTTATTCAAGTGTAACTAGAAGAATTGATGCTTTTTTAGAAGAAAAAGGGTGAGCACACCAAATATTGATTTTATTTCAATTTTTCTTCTGTTGATTCACTATCATTTTGTTAATTGTTAAATATAAACTAACATGACTATTTTTGAAAGGATTCTTACTTTACAGCATTTTTTCATACCTGTCTAAGACTTTTGCTTAGTACTGTATATTTTTCAGTGAAGCATAGGATGCATCTGCTGTCAGCTACACAAAGAAAATATTTTTATGTCCTTTGTTATGAAAAAAAACCCAAGAAGGAATATTTATAGAGAAGAAAACCATTTCCTTTTGCACAGCACTGTACATTGACAACCACTGCCTCTATATAACTTCTAAAGCATACTCTCTGGATATCTTTATCTTTTAATGGCCAATCATAGCACACAGCAGTGGTGTTCATGGAATTGTCATAGACTTAATAATAAGATACTGGTCATCAGTCTTGTGTCTGCATTTCTCTCTAATACTGCAGAATGAACCCAGATAAGCTCACTCTTGCTTTACTGCTGAAAAAGGATGCAACATTCTCACGCTGTTTTGTCAGATACAAGAGCCCAAAAAGTAATGGCCATTAAGATATCAGGAAAGGAGGACCACCCTGAGAAAAAAGTAATGGAAGACCTGAAGGATGTTGGCTAGTGGGTGGGTGAAATGGGATTAGGTAGTTTTTCTATTGGCCAAGTGACATTGTGAGTATAGGCTTCTAAGGGGAAGTGCTATCTTCCACTTTCACTTTTTGGACCAACAATGAAGAGTATTATATCTTCTCCTGTCTACGTTCACTTGCCTGCATTACTGCCCAGCTTTCTGATACCAGTGCGTTACTGGCCCCTCTCTTATGTCAGTGACTGGATAAACTCCCTTCTGAAAACTCTGCCACCTTCTAGTATTTTGGCTGGAATTTGGGGATGTTCCTCAAGTGCAAGCTTCCTGATACACAGTGGCCAACCCCCTGATCCACCCACTAAGCACCTTAGCCCCATTCTCATTGCCTCCAATCACCATCACTGGTCTTCTGGTTTAGGGGAAGGCGAGTTGTAGAATGGGATTCGAGGGCAAGAGGAGCATAAGATGTGGCGTGGCACTGAGGAGGAGGACACCATGGTGGATGGGTGGCTTATCCCAGCTATCAAGGCACATAGATAAGCAGGTTTATATAGGAAGATGTTCTACTTCAACCCTCTAAGGTTAAAGTAGATAAATCAATGGGAAGAGATAGGATGCACTCAAAGTTATTAAAATAACTTAGGAGGGTTCTGGCAAAAACTTTAACATAATTATTCAGTCAGTCACTATGGACAGGAGTTGTCCCAGAAGACTGGAAGGTAGCAAAATGTAGTACTGCTTCACAAACAAGGTAACAAGGAAGAGTCTGGCAACTACAGACCAGTAAGTATTATGTCAGGAGTGGGGAAATTAATGGAAACCATGTTAAAGGAAAGAATTGTTAAATATCTATGTTTAAATGGCTTGCAAGATGCAAAACAGCATGGGTTTACATCAGGGAGATCTTGTCAAACTAATCTCATAGGTTTTTTGACAGGGTAACTAAAATAATAGATGGGGTGTGGAGCTTATCTTGATTTCAGTCAACTGTTTGACACTGTCCCTCATAGAAAACTCACTAATAAATTGCAGTGTTTGGGTCTGGATGTAAAAATAGTTGAATGAATAAGGCAATGGCTGAGTGACAGGAGACAGAGGGTTGTAGTTAATGGATAATATTCAGAGGAAGGTCATGTTACTAGTGTGATACCTCAGGGATCTGTACTGGGGCACATTGTTTTTAATAATCATAATAGTTATATTGCAAAAAAACTTTTCAAAGTAAGGTATGCCTTTTTGCAGATGATAAAAAGGTCTGCAAATGAATATGTCAAATATAAGAGAGAGAATCAAGCATGATGGAGAAGAAATTAATTATGTAATTTGTACTCTTAGACACTTTTCTTTTTACTGGGGCAAACTAACTTCTTTTCCCTTAGGCATATGTGGCACTGTCTTAAAGAAACTGTATGAATCATTTTAGGTTTAGTTAAAAAACATTAAAGGGATAGCAATGTTTCATAATAAAAACAGCTCTAATTAATCATCATAGTATTTGGACTTTGGAGAGTGTTATTTCAGTTCTGTCAGAGTTGTAGTTCAGGAGTAATTTAATGACAAAGTGTCCCCCTCCCGCCCCTTTTACTGATGTAACACTGCTCAGCCAAAGCAGAAGGAAAGTGCCCAGGTAGATTGCACAGAGGGACAATCTTCAATTAAGATAAGGGAAAATCCTGAAAAGCTTGTCAAGGGAGGCAGGGCTTTCATTGTTTTCATATAAAGAAGATTGTCCCCTGCTGTTATCTGTCTGGTCTTACAACCAGATTCACATCTGAGAAGAGATCGCTTACACTAGGTAAAAGGGGCGGGGAGGGGAAACTTTGCTTGTTAATATCTCTTAAACCATAAAGGTTTGAGAGATAAGACTTATATTGTTCTTCATGTTTTTTTAATGCTTACAAAATAAAATAAAGTTAAAATGAAGTATTACTATCCCTTTAAGCAAAGTGCACACAAAGGATGATTTACCGCCTCCATGCATCTGAGAAGAAAAAACAAAGATGTCCTTATAAGTGTCAATAATCCTTAAAGGAGCAGTAAACTTTGTTTTATGAAAACACATATTTTGCAGAGCATTTTCTGCTGAATAAAACAAGGTCACTCCCATCGCTGTCAGATGTTTTATTCAAAATGTATAGCAGTTTAAATAACCAGGAAGTGAATTTACTGTGTTTACTTCCTGATTGTTCTAACTGACAGGAAGTGACAGGCAGTTTCTATCACATTCTATGGAGAACCGTATGTCTCTGACTTTCCTGACTTTCCTCTCCATTAGAATCTAACAGGAAATCTAATTAGAATTTGACCTCTAGAGGGAACTGCTAATGTAAAAAAACATGGGTTTAAACTGTAATAACTCTGGAAATATAAATCTCTCGGCAGTGGGAGTACCCTTATTTTACTCAATAGGAAAATCCCTACAATATATATTTTTTCATACGAAAAGTTTACTGCTCCTTTAAGTATAAAAATATACTAAAAAAAGTGAAACTAAAAAGTATGATATGGGAAAAATATATATATTTATACATATTTAAAACATTCTATGTATTTCATAGCCTGATAATTCATTAGAGGTGTATAATCTTAAATGTATGGTATATTGCATATACAGCAAAACGTAAATGCAGAGGGGACTTAAGGATATTCAATTTTCTGGGACGAGAACCAAAGCGAGTTGTAAAATAATATATTTAAGAAGAAGAAAACAACATATGTAGGTTAAAAAATCCCTCAAATTTATCATTGTGAAATGGGATTTTTTTTTTCCTTTGATACATTTAGCATTATTTGTTCCTCCACTTTACAGCCAAGAGCCTTTCAGACAGTTCTTCTAATCCACCACTACACAGTTTCTTAAGAAACTGGCAAATCATCTCATAAGTGAACTTCACACCACAAAAGGAATAAATATTATGACTTCTTGGAACCTTTGTTGAATTCCTTATGCCACTAAGCTACATTTATTTACTGTGTTTAAATGAGAATTGTATCAAGCTTGCCATTAAATGCAAGAGAGGTTTCTAACACATTGCAATGGAGACCTCAATAGCATCCAAGGGATTCACTTACGTTTTATCTGTATTACATTTTTGAATTAAGAAGGGAATAGGAGAACTGTGGACAAGTAGGAATGTACATTATCCAGATCCACATCATAAATTCCCATCAAGTCAGATGCAGTGTCCGTTAAGTGGACCTGTCACATTAAAAGCTTGAATTTGTTTTACAGAAAATAGATACTCACCTAGGTGGGGTACTTGCCATTTTTCTGTAAAGTACATAGATTTGGAGAAATTAACCCTTTGAGTGCCAAAAGGGTTGCATACAATTCACTTAAAGGGTTAACTTTGATCCTTAGAGGGCACAGTGTGGCACTTTATGCTGAATCCTTACAAGGTATACAAATTGGATCTTTTAAAGGTGCTTAAATTCCTTTCGACCAGGAGTGGGCAAATATTTCTGCCCGAGGGCCTCGTTTAAAGTTTGAATTGCTTTTTGTTTTTTTTTGTTTTTTTGGGGGTTTTTTTTGGGGGGGCGGGTGCAAAGCAGTCATCTACTAATGTGAGAGCTTGTAGACACATAGGAATCCCCTAACACACACTCACAGATTCACAGACACCTCCTCACATGCTAACATACCTCTCTCACACCTACGTACACAATAAATGAATGAATTAATTAATATGTTTATTTATATAGTGCCACAAGTGTATGCAGCGCTTTACAATTTAAAGGTTTAAACAATACAGGGTTATAATTGTTTTGTAGAGTGAAACATTGGGTGCGAGGTCCCTGCCCGAAAGCTTACAATCTAAAGTGGTAATGGGAGACATACAGAGTACATTTGGGTCAAGTGCTGAATACAGTGCTAGTTCTGATGATGATAGAGGACATCAGTAAAGTAAATAATTTATAAGAGCGTTCGTTGTACAACATCAGTGCCTTCTAGCATGTTGAGATTTTATCCGTGAGGTGCATTTTCAAGTGAGATTTGAAGGTTATCAGCGAGGTGCAGTGGTGCAGGTTGGATGGTAGAGCATTCCATAGATATGGAGCAATGAGAGAAAAAGGTTTGATACATGACAGAGCTGTAGAGACAAAAGGAACTGAGAGAAGACAGTCATTGGCTGAACGTAAGTGGCGCGATGGCGTATAATGGGAGATCAGAGTGGAAATGTAGGAAGGAGTAGTGGAGAGAAGTGTCTTGAAAGAGAGAAGTAAGATTTTGTAGGATATCCGGAGTTTAATAGGCAGCCATTGGAGAGTTTTGAGGGGGAGTGGGGCAGGAACAAACCTAGGTGACAGAAGAGTAATTTGTGCTGCAGCATTCTGTATAGATTGAAGTGGATGGAGATGGGAAGCAGGAATGCCAGACAGAAGAATGTTGCAATAGTCCATGCGGGAGAGGATGATTGCGTGTGTAAGAATTTTAGCTGTGGAGGAGCAGAGGAAGGGACAGATTTCAGCAATGTTATGCAAGAGAAAGCAACAGGATTTAGTAATGGCATTAATATGAGAGGAAAATGAGAGAGAGTTGTCAATTATCACCCCTAGACACCACGCTTCTGAGACTGGATTTATGGTAGTGCCATTTACAGTCACCTGGAAGGGCGCTACAGGGCCAGGTCTAGGTGGGATTAGGAGTAGCTCAGTTTTAGACATATTGAGTTTGAGGTGCCTATGAGCCATCCAGTTTGAGATAGCCGAGAGGCAATCTGTGACTTTAGCCTGGATATCAGAAGTGAGTTGAGGTACAGATAAGTAAATCTGGGTGTCATCTGCATAGAGGTTATGTTTGAGACCAAATGAGTTAATAAGATCATCAAGTGTTATTGTATAAAGAGAAAACAGAAGCGGTCCTAGAACAGAACCTTGAGGAACCCCAACAGAGAGTTGGACGGGAGAGGATGAAGAAGTGGCAAAGGAGACACTGAATGATCTGTTAGATAGATAAGAGGAGAGCCAGTCCAGTGATGTGTTGTGGATTCCTAAACAGTGAACAATGCGGAGGAGGAGTGCATGATCAACAGTATCAAAAGCTACTGAGAGATCAAATAAGATAAGAATTGAATAGTGACCTTGAGATTTGGCAATGTGTAGATCATTGACCACTCTTGTAAGAGCAGTTTCAGTGGAGTGAGCAGTACGAAATCCAGATTGTAAAGGGTCGAGCAGGTTGTATGCATTGAGGAAGTCAAGCAGGCATGAGTAGGCTAAGCGTTCCAAGAGTTTAGAGGCAAAAGGCAGAAGAGAAACTGGTCGATAACCAGAGGGTGTGTTACTGTCAGAAGAGTTGTTCTTGAGGATAGGTTTTACTAAGGCATGTTTGAAGTCATCAGGAAAGGTAGCAGTGGCAAAGGAGGAGTTAAAGATTTGTAATAGGACAGGGATTAGCATGGGGGAGAGGGATTTGATGAGGTGAGAGGGGAGCTGATCAAGTGTGCATGTAGTGGACGGAGCGGAAGATAGTAGGTTAGTTCCTCCTCCGTGACTAGTGAAAAAAAGTCAAGAGTGCCAGGAAGGGAAGGAGGGAGGCTAGGAGGAGATATACAAGGTGGTATATTATCTCGGATTGAGTCCACCTTGGCTTTGAAGTAGTCAGCAAAGTCTTGTGGCTGTATGGAGTTAGCGGGGGAAGCAGATGGAGGGTGAAGGAGGGAGTCAAAGGAAGAGAAAAGGCATTGGGGGTTGGATTTATGAGTGTTGATTAGTTGTGAGAAGTAATGTTTTTTGGCGAGGGACAGAGAAGAGTTAAAATAGGAAAGGAGGAACCTGTAGTGGAGAAAGTCTGCGAGAAAGCCAGACTTTCTCCACAGTCATTCAGCTGAACGGGTACAGGAGCGGAGAAAGCTGGTGTCATTATTAAGCCATGGCTGCGGGTTAGTTCTGCGAGCCAATCTGAGAGACAGAGGCGCATGCAGGTTCAAAGGATAGGACAGAGTTGTATGTTTTGACAAGGCTGTTACTATCAGGATTAATGGGAATAGATGAAAGTCCAGTAGCCAGGGAGGACTGGAGAGCCGTGAGATTAAGGGATTTGAGGTTACGCGTGAAGCGGGGAGAGGAAGAAGGGATTGCGGAAGGTGTATAAGTAGTGCTGAAAGTTAGAAGATGGTGATCTGATAGTGGAAGAGGAGAGATATTAAAATCCGAGAGTGCACAGCCTCTAGCAAACACAAGGTCTAGGAAGTCACCATCCTTGTGAGTACTAGCATTCGTCCACTGGGTTAGTCCAAATGCAGATATTAAAGAGAGAAAACGGGATGCACAGGAGATGGAGGGATCATCCACATGGCAGTTGAAGTCCCCCCAAAGAAGTGAAGGTGTGTCTGATGAGAGGAAGAAGGAGAGCCATGATTCAAAGTCAGAAAGGAAGTCTGAAGGTGTATATGTGGTGTTAGGTGGGCGATAGATGACTGCAACTTGTAGAGAGACTGGAGCAAAGATACGGACAGCATGCAGTTCAAAAGAGGAGAAGTGGAGTGAGGAGGGGGGAGAAATTGGTTTGTAATGACAGAGAGCAGCAAACCCACACCTCCCCCATGTCCAGTTGAGTGTGGAGTGTGAGAGAAGGAGATACCACCGTAGGAGATTGCTGCCTCTAAAGCAGTATCAGATTGAGAGAGCCAAGTTTCAGTAATAGCAAGTAAATTGAGAGAGCGGGAGAAAAAGAGATCATGCACAGTGTTATATTTGTTACTAATGGAGCGAGCATTCCACAGAGCACAGGAAAAGGGAAGAAATTGAGGTTGAAGGCAGGGAATGGTGATTAGATTTGAATTGTTCCTATGCTGACTGGAGGTAGAGTGTTTGTGAATGGAGATGGAGCCAGGGTTTGGAGAGATATCTCCAGTTGCCATTAACAGAAGAAAAGAGAGAGACATGAGATGACAGAGTGATTTGTGTGTATTTGGTTTTTGGTTTGTGTGGGGTGGGGGAGTGCAGTAGCGGAGAAGAGTGAGGAGTTGGTGTGTAGAGGTGAGTGTGGATGATAGAAGTGAAGGAGAAATATAAACATAGGGTTGAGGAGATGGTGGAGGGAAGAAGGAACCAGATATTTTAGTGAGAACTGCAGACATAGAGAGAAGGAATATTAGGTATTTGGATACTGTTTGCAGAGGGCATAATGTTGAAACAGTCTGAATGGGCGGAGAGCACCTTCTCATGATGGAAGAGTTTGTTTTGCAAACAGTCCAGAAGCTGGTGTTGTACAGAGAATCTTGAAGTTTAGTAGATTTGCAGAACTTCCATTTAGATGTTTGCTTCAAGTCCTTTGTAGCCTTGCTTTGGGAGGTGTTCTTTTTCCAGTGGAATCTGTTGTGTCTCTTACTCCACTCCTGCTCAAGTCCTGCTTAAGTCTTCTTTACACTTAAGATGGGTCACTTTAGATGGGAAGCCCCTTAGTGTGTCACCCTGTAGGGCTGTCACCCTGTACTGTTGGTATTATATAGCAGTCTTATGCACATGAGGCTTATTTAGCTTAATTAACAATCAAAGGCTGACCAAATGACTATCAGAGTTAATAAGCAATTTAATTCACACCCATGTGAAAGAAATGACCAAATCAGGCCACACAATTTGCACACACATGCCCATTCACACATATACACACTCATATACACATACTCATAGAAACACCCTACCATTTTTTCTTTTACAGGGACAACTTGTATCTTTGATATAGGAGAGGGTAGTCTGCACTAAAGGTTGTAGATAAAAATGTACAAACTGGGCTAATGGCTGAAGCAAAGAGTTCCTGGCCAAAATAATTGGCCGGCCAGGAGGTTTTGGTGCATTTTTGTGAATTTTGGGCAGCATGTACAAGATTGGACAGAAATCCAAATGTTAATTTCTCACTTGCATCAGCACACAGTCTATTAGTAGTTTATCCTCCCAAGTGGGATCCTTATTAGAAATAGATATGTGTGTTGATCACTAAGTTGTTCTGTTATTTCCAGTCTGTAATACTGTAGTTCATTATCACAATGACCCCTCCAAAGCAAAGCGTTCTGTATCCCTCTGGCACTGAAATGGTTAAAGAATGTTCTCAACTCCTTAGCCTATAACATGCAAACACAAATAAAGTTTGTATCACTTTGGCTGCTAGAAACGTCTACAATACATTGCTTTGCAAGGGACTAAATAATAGTCATTAACCCTTTGAGTGCAACAGGTTAACATTGCATGCAAAGTGGTGCATAACTGGCCACCAAAATCCAGGAGCTGGTGTCCGGTTCAGGGATATTATTGGACACACCCACAACTAAGAATGTGGGCTTGACCAGCGCAGCTGAGGCTGCCAGCAAAACCTGGAGCGCTAGTCCATTTATTTAGAAAATGTTTTACCAGGAAGAATACATTGAGATTTCTCTCGTTTTCAAATATGTCCTGGACATTTTACAGTATAGAGTTACATATTTACACAAAACAGAGAAACTATATATATATATATATATATATATATATACACATAAACATACATACATACGTCCATACTAAAAAATTATATACAGTTACTGTACATGTTTTTAGATATAAAGAATCAGTTATTTTAACCCCTTAGTGACAGCCGCGTTCGTACGCGGCTGTCACGTTAACGCCCGCCTAACATTTTTTTTTTTTTCTTCAATGAAGTCCGGAGTCTCCGAGCGGCGTGCAGCCGCACGGAGACGCGGACTTCCGTGACTTACCAGGTACGTCCTCTGTCACTAAGTGACAGTTTTTGCAGGACGTACCTGGTAAGTCACATGTCGTTAAGGGGTTAAAGGATTTTAGACTGGGAGAAGATCTGATTTTTCTGGGTACGTAATTCCAATCTTTTGTCACTCTGAAGAAGGCAGATTGATGGCCTCTATCTTGTAGTATGAGTTGTTAGCAGTGAATCGGAGTTTATAGTAAGTATGGATGACCGGAGTGAGCATACTGCTCAGGTCATCTGGTAGCTTTCCAGAGAAGTGGTTGTCAACTAAGCAAGAAAGAATGTTAACCAGTTTAGTTCTTTAAAGGGATAGTAATACTTAAAATATAAAAATATATATATTGTAGTGTCTATCCCCCTGAGTAAAAGAAGGGCACTCCCACTGCTGAGAGTTTTTTTGTTAAAACATAAACTTGAATCTTTTTTAGGTGCAGCATCACAGTGGTCTGAAATTGTACAGTGGCAATGTTGCTACACCATCCTATGGACAGCTTGTTTTACTATTTATTTAAAGGGATAGTAATACTTCATTTTAACTTTATTTTATTTTGTAGGCATTAAAAAAACATGAAGAATGATATAAGTCTTATCTCTGAAACCTTTATGCTTTAAGAGATATTCACAAACAAAGTTTCCCCCCCCTGTTCAACCAGATAAGAAGGGAGATGCCCAGATAGACTGCAGAGAGGGACAATCTTCAATTAAGATAATGGAAAAAGCTGAAAACCTTGTCAAGGGGGGAAGGGCTTTCATTGTTTTCATACAAAGAAAATTGTCCCCTTCTGTTATCTGTACTGTCATACAACCAGACTCACATCTGAGAAGAGATGGCTTACACTAGGTAAAAGGGGCGGGGAGGGGAACTTTGCTTGTGAATATCTCATAAACCATAAAGGTTTGAGAGATAAGACTTATATCATTCTTCATGTTTTTTTAATGCCTACAAAATAAAATAAAGTTAAAACGAAGTGTTACTATCCCTTTAAGCATTTCTCAGTGATGGGTAGGAGGATAAAATGGAATAATGAGTCATGCAGAGTGCCAAATTTAACAAGGTGGGTTTGTGGAGTGGGAGCATATACTATATTCCTGTAGTCTATGACTATTGTTCAACATTTGTTAAGCAATACATTATTTTACTAGGGGACTTAAAAGTATTTGCTTGTGAACAGAGCACCTATTTTAGGATCAAGTTTGGGTGTTAATTTGTCAACATGAAGACCAAAAGTGAGCTGAGATCAAGTCACATACCAAGATATTGGTAGAAGTCCACCAGGGCCAAGTTATGATTAGACTTCTTTACAAAGGATAGATTGGTATTGCCGAGATTACACAGTGTGTATTTTGTACCAAATAAGATTGTGACTATTTTGTCAGTGTTTAAGAACAGTTTGTTCTTTGTTATCCATCTTTCAACTTTAGAGAAAACATGCTTAATACGACTTCTAGTTGAAATACTTTTGAATTTTTAAATGGTGCATACATTTGCACAGAAGGTGCTTTGCAAACCATGGGCAGAGCCTTGGGGTGCCCCACTTATTAGTTTGAGCAGAAGGGAAATATTGTCAGCAATGCACATACTGCATTTTGTCTGATAAATAGGTTCAGAATCAGTTTAGAAAATGATTACCCAGTCCTGAAATTTGGAATGTATTTATTAGAATATTATGGTCTACTGTATCAAAGGCCTTTGCAAAATCTAGGAAAATTGCTCCAGTGAGTTCACCATTTTTCATTCAGAGATTTTATGATTATAATTATTATTATACTTTATTTGCATAATGCCAACGTATTGTGTAGAACTATACAATACAGCATAAAGATACAGAGCAATGAAACAGTACAAATGGAACATAGCAAACAAAAGTATCAGAGGTCCTTGCTCATAAGAGCTTACAGTCTAGTGAAATTTAGGTTGGGACACAGAAGGAGTAAGCGCTATGGGGTGTATAAACCTCCTGTCACATGACCTGCTGGTCAGATAGAAGTGCTTTTCAGTGCAGTGGTTCAGATGAGTATCAGGTCTTCTCTTTTACAACAATTGATTTATGAGCTTAATATTTGCCTTTGGTTCTGTCTGCCTATTTACAAAGCATTGCAATTGCTAAAGCAATTTGTTGGAGACAAGTCTCTAGTTAGGTCCTGTTGGAGGGGCTAAAGCCCAAGGTCTTGTGTTTAAGAAATTGGTTTTGTTGCCAGTTTGGGAATATAAAGATGCTAATCTCCCTACTAGTGATTATTCAATTGGACTGCATGCACCCTATTAATGCATTAGCATCCAAGAATAAAAATCAGTAGAATCCTTTTTGTGATACGTTGTGTTCCTGTTGATTTTATATTGGCTAAAACCCTCATTATCTCTGACAGGCACATTTGCTGCAAGTTTAACAAAATGGTTCACTTATTGAGTTGTTCTGAACTCTTGACTGCAGGCTATGGGCAATGCCACAACAAGATTTCTCATTGTGATGTTCATTATATAAAGTCAAAGGACATGGATATCAGCCTGATTCATTCCAGCGTGTAGTTGCAGTTAATCTATGACCAGAACATAATGTTTTTCAGCCTCATCTCATCCCTTTTATCTACACCAGACATTCTGCATCTCAGTACTAAACCAGTGGTGTTTTCTTCTAATAGCTTGTATCATTTCTGTAAATATATCACACAAGTGCCAGTACTTTATTTACTGGGTGGGTCACAAGAAGTAACTGTTTATGGGGCCCAATCAAGAAAGGGAGTCTTGTCTCCCTGATCAGACATGGAGGACCCCAGCAGTCCCTGTGATGTGAGTGGGGGGGGGCTGTGTCAAAAGGGGCCCCCAGATGACCAGGGTGGCCAGGTGGTTCTGGATGCTCTCAAGGCGGGCCCCCTTTTAAGTATATTCTATAGGTAACATAGCAGAGAACTGAAGTATTTATCTTCTGTTTTGTCCTGTTTCATATATAACCGCATAGTGGAGCAGTTCCATGGGTCTTTACATACACTTCCATGTGACAGTGAAAATGCATGGGGTGGGTGTGACAGAACTGTGGCGACTATGGGAGATATTGGTGTGTTAGAGACTATTTCTACCCAAAAGACTAACAGCCATAGACTGAGTTGCTTCCAATACATTTCTGGAGTGCAGAGATGGTGGGGGTTGGGCTTTGCTTCCACTCTACTCCAGGTATGTGCTAAGGAATGTTAATTGATTCCTGCTGTGCTTCCTTGACCAATCAGAGGAGGTTATTGATGAGCCAGTTAAGAATGTATGATTTCAAGTCTTAATCTGCATTCTTATCCTGATAAGGATGCTGGTGACTGATTGGTCAAGCATAGAGACACTGTCCCAAGTATTCTTTTGCATGCTGATCTAGATAAGAGTCTCTGTAGTGTATATAACCTGTGTGTTTGAGTCAATAAAAGTATCACAGTTCCCGTGCTATGCTGTCAATCTTGACTGTACTACCTGTGCATTGGAGGATGCTGATTGGCCCGCCCAGGATGTGCCTTTATACACTGGGGCTTGGGCACTTGTGATTTGCCCTTTTGTGGTGTTCCAGTATCTGCGCCTCGTTGCTGTGTTCCAGTTCTCCTGTGTACCGACCCGGCTTGTCTGACTCTTCTGTTGATCCTGCTCCGTGTATGACCCGGCTCTGGCTGACGACCCTGCTTCGTGATTGATCCGGTTCTGGCTGATGATCCTGCTCCGTGTATGACCCGGCTCTGGCTGACGACCCTGCTCCGTGATTGATCCGGTTCTGGCTGATGATCCTGCTCCGTGTATGACCCGGCTCTGGTAGACGACCCTGCTCCGTGATTGATCCTGTTCTTCGGCTGCTGTTCCTGCTGTGCTCCGGTTCCGGTTATCGCCCAGTTCCAGTCTGCTGTTCCGGTGTACCTGCACGGTCTCGGTCGAGTCCGCGACATTCTGATCACTTGGTGACTCACTGTTCCTCTCACTGCTCTAGCTGAGATAGAGGTTGCTTTGCCATACGTTGGTTGTTGCTGTCTCTCTGTGCAGAACCTGTTAACTCCTGCTGTGCCTTGTAGTCTCCAGTCTTGTGCCTCAGTTATCTTGCCAAGCATACATATATCCGTTAAGAGCCGCTACTTTAGTACCTCTGATATGCCTCACCACCTTTTGCAGAGCATTGCCAGTCCGGTGTTCGGTGTGCACCGTGACCGCGTCTGTTGGCACTGGTATCCGTTCGCTCTTGCTGGGAAAGTTCCGTACGGCACCGGAGGGGTGTCCTGGCTCCGGCCTACATACGTACAGAGGTTACGCTATCCATTTGCACTATCCAGTGCTTGGTTCTCAGTGCTTGTGCAGTCGCTATCATTATTGACATCCAAGGGGTGTCAGGGCACTATCCATTGGGCACACGCAGGGTTAACTTCCATTCTCAGTTAAGGGCGATTCAGGTTCTTGTACTTCAGCTTGGCAATAGCACTTCTCCATAACCCATGGCGGTGGTATTAGCTCAGCTCTGGCACTTGTGCCTTCCTATCCTATTTGAGAGTGAATTCAGTGCAGACACTTTACTCCAGCTTTGTTACTCAAGAACTGTGTTCCAGTGACTGCTACTTTGCTCCAGCTTTGTGACTCAAGAACTGTGTTCCAGTGACTGCTACTTTGCTCCAGCTTTGTGACTCAAGAACTGTGTTCCAGAGACTGCTATATATCTTGGGCGTTGGCCAAACTAGGACTGAGTTTCTCCTCTTGCACTTGTTAACCCTTTGGGGTTATTTCCCATCTATTCATTGCCCATTATATTTGCTGTATTGCATTCACTCTGTTCGTGTTTGCTATTACTGTTATTCCTGTGCTGGCCCCTAGGGGCATTGTATTACTCCTTGATTCAATAAACTGTGTTTTTATTTTACACCCTGGTCTGAGTGTCAGAAAACCGTTACAAAAAGAGAGTTCTTCCCTTCATCAAGTCTCGGCTGATGTTTGGGAACAGGAGGGTCAGTTTACTATTGGAGTGTTATTCTGAGGGAGAAGGGAACTATAAAAGAGGTATCCAGCTTATGATACAAGGCGTCACGTTACAGTGGGGGTCCTGGCTTTGTTTGTACAGAGCCCAATATTTCTGATAGCAGACCTGTTTATTTAATCCTATGAGTGTCAGAGAAGGTGCCAACACGTGAATCACTCATAGGGTTAAAGGGTACTATTTTGTGATTACAGTCAGGGAAGGATTTACATCTTTGGTACCAATATTTAAAGTATTCAATGTGTCCTTAGCTCCAACCCTGGCCACTCCCCACTTCCTAGCACTCAAAATCCCCTCAAAACATTAACTCACATATAATCTTTAAATTCCTTGGATGCTATAAATGTCTAAAATACATTTCAAAGAGCTGGAGACATCTCTAACATCCAATGAGCTTACAAAAGCAGGGCAGTAATGAGGTATGTAAACTAGTAGATAATTAGTATATAGGTTCATGGATATTTGAGCAATATATAATCTGATAAAAAAGTCAGGAAACAGAAGTGAGGGTATGGCACAGGGTTCGGTGAATTGTGTCTGGCACTTCCACAACTCAGAATGTGGATATTACTATTAGGGATTAATTACATTTTTTGCCTCAAAAGAGAAACGGGCAAATATGGCATTTTATGCCAAGTCGGAAGTTTTCTGCTAAAAGTAACAATTTTCTTATTTTTCCCACTTAGCTTATTGTTTGAAATTAAAGATAAGAATGTCTCTACAATGTGCCAAGTTTCTCTTCTTTTCCTGCAGGCATTGTATAAAAGGATTATCAGGTTCTTAATGCATGTAATTCTGTGTTTGTGAGGTATAGAGAAAGCAGCACAATTTTTGAGACAATTAGAATAGGCAAATAATGAAAAGCTGGAGTGTTGTTTAGGGAGTTTTAGGGGCAGGAAATGTGTTCTCTGTGTTAGGGGAGTCTGGGAAACTCTGGGCCAGTGAGAAGGGAAAAAAGAAATTTACCAAACATACTACAAAATCTTGTGACTGAGACAGGCATCTGTGATCCAAGTTCCTTCCTGACCTGGCTGTTATCTATGTGTTAGGGGAGTCTTGAGATGTGTGAAGGGAGTAAAGGACATTTACCCCAAATAACCCAAAATCTTATGTTACTGAGAAGAGACAGGCAGCTGTGATCCAAGTCACTTTCTTCTGACTGTTCTCTGTGATAGGGGAGCGTAGGATGTGTGAAGAGAGCAAAGGAGATTTACCCCAAATACCTCAAAATCTTGTGTGACTGAGAAGAAACAGGCAGCTGTGATCCAAGTTCCTTTCTGCTGGCTGTTCTCTGTGATAGGGGAGCCTGGGATGTGTGAAGGGAGCAAAGGAGATTTATCCCAAATACCTCAAAATTGTTTGAATTGGAAGAGATAGGCAGCTGTGATCCAGTTTCTTTCTGCTGGCTGTTCTCTGTGCTAGGAGCGTCTGACATTGAAAGAGAAAGAAAGTAGCAGGTGAAATCCTATTGTGATAGGGACAGTTATTACAAAAAATGTAAAAATGATAAAAATATAACATTGAAAAAAAGGACAAGCCTTGAGAAAAATATGTTAGTTGTATGTTCTACTGGGCTAATGCCAGCAGTGCTGGATGGTGGTGGTAAATGACACTTGTGTTATTATAACATTTTCTGCTGCTGTAATTGCTGCCTCATGTAGCAGGAGGATTAGGCTGTTACATGGGATCATCTTCAATACTGATATGAGACAGGAGGTGGTATAACAATGCTTCTACTTGTCACTAGCCCTAGTGCTGCTGTCAGCAGAAAGACCACAACAACACAGTGACAACAGCTATCAATTTTTTTTTTGGGGGGTTAGCTTTCACACACAAAACATAACTGTTGTGGTGTCTCTGTTGCATTTTCTTTATGAGGGCAGGTGTGCCAAGGTGTGTCCCCTCTTTTCTCCTTTTCACTACCTTATTTTACATAGTACACAGTGCTGTTGCTAATGACTGCGCTGTGCCTGACCCAAGGGAAAAATATCCCCACACCTATGATTTCAGCGAGGGAAGATATGGAGAATAATAGCCTTCTCTTCTCCACCTGCAATTATATAGTTATTTCAAATACATTACAACCCTGTTTGGTAGCATCAGCAAATTCCATATAGAATCCCATTTTCTGATGATAACACAGTCAGAATGTTTAAAATTGTATCTAATAAAATCCATACTTCCATGTGTAGATGTTAATCAACACCATGGACGCCTACTGGTTGAATGATAGGTTGCATTCCCACAACCTGCCAAATTGCTGCTTAATAAATGGAGTGAATAAGAACTCTGAATTAATTAGTCTCTAATGGCCACACAGTTGATGTGAGTGAAGTGTGGGGTGAATAAGGGGTAATCTGGGGCTCATCAGTTGCTATCTTTAACTCTAATTATCTTTTGCTCATCATTGGCCAGTAAATTATAGGCCATTAACAGCCAAAAAGCCACAGGTTGCCCAGCCCTGGGTGAAGAAAAAGAGGGAAGGGGAGAAAAGAGATCCCTGGGGAGGAGCAGAGATGATGGGGAGATAGAGGTAGTATGGGAGATGTGGGGAAGCAAGGAAGATAGACAGTAGAAAAGGGGGAAAAGACATTAAGGAAAATGGATGGAGAAATTGGTAAAACTCTTAATATGTAAGATTGTGGGTACTGGCATTAAGGGACAGTCTGTCCCATCACAGACTAGGAATGTGATGTGGATAGACAAAAGGAGTGATTCTGTGGGCAGTAGGGGAGAGGACAGGATGTTAGAAATTGTGCAGGAGATTGAAGGCACTGCTGCTGAGCTCATGGAGGGAGAAATGAGGAGCAATCAGCTGGACATGAGGAACAGACAGTGGATAAAATATATAAACAGGAATTGTGTAGATGGAAGACCTGACAGTGGGATATAGATGTAGCAGATATTTCGGGATATAGGAGCAAAGACAGTAGGGAAGATGGGAACAGACAGTGGGGAGATGGCAACAGACAGTGGAGGAGAGAGAAACTGACAGTGAGGTATATGGATAAATAAGCAATGTGCTAAATGGAGAACAGCAATTATAGAGATGAAGAACAGGCAGACAAGCAGTAAAGTATATGGGAGTTACAGGCAGTGTAAAGGGGAAACACATAAGGGGTGAGATGATTTAGAAACAGACAGTATGGGAGTTGGGAAATATGGGAGATAGGAGGGAAGAAACAGTACAAGGAAGGTATAAAACAATAGGAATAAATATTTGAAATTAAGGGGGCCTTAGAGAAAGAAAGCAACTGTCTAAATCAAGGTATGTGGAAAGCAACCAAAGTGGGATGATTAACTAATCATTCAGTCAACATGGCACAGTATCAAAGCAGATTAGTACTGTGGCATAAAGATTAAGTGGTCGCCCATGTATTCTATGCATTCTGACTGCACCATGTGTCACAAGTGAAAGCTATAGGCCCTGCTGAGACAGTGGGGAGAGTGTGGGAGTGAAAGGGTTAACAATACCAGACCCCTGGTTACCTGTTACTTTTCCTAGCAACCACCACATTAACCGCTGAAATCCCTCCTGCCCTATGTCCCCAATACTACAATTTGCTGCCACTACCAAGACTTTATATCTGGGTGTCTTCGGTTACCCCAAACACAACAGAATGCAGTATAAAATCACCTTAATAATCAGACATATAGAATTAACCCTTTAGTAGTGTGTTCTAACTGAGCTTCCTTCAAAGTAGTGAGTTCATATTAGAGAACAGAGACAAGAGCTGATTAATTGAACATTTAATCTGAAAAAAAGGCTTCACAGTGCTGGTTACAAAAATACAGAAATAAAGGACATACACAAATAAAGATTACACATAAGCAAAACAGTCCATAAAATAAAATGGGAGAAACACAAGAAACCCTTAAATACAATTAGTCATTGGGAACTTTAGATGGTATATCCCCCTTCAGTTGTTACAAAGAAATTCCCTGTTTTATCCAAAAAACACATATTAAATAGTTTCCTATAACGGTTTTATGGACACTCAGACTCGGGATGTTATGGTAAAAACACAGTTTTATTAATAAAACAAGAAATAAGGTAACCCATGCGAGTCCAGTAGGAACAAATGATACAATACTGACACAGGCCAGGCTACAATGATATTCAGTAACCCACACGGGTCCAGTAGGTACAAATCATACAGTACTGACACAGGTCAGGCCACAATATACAGTAACCCACACCGGTTAACAGTTCGTGTGATTCCAGATGTAGCAGAGGAAACTACTAGGCCAAGGGATGCCGGCAGGCCCTAGTAGTTATCACGGTGCCGTGATTGCTGCAGTTCCCTGTCTGTCACCAGTAGGGGGCTTCTATTGGCTGTCTGCAGTTAGCCCGCCTCTTGTTGCCTATTTAAACCTGGATTGGGCACCCTTTGAGTGCCCTTTCGTGTTGTTTCTGACCTTCTTGCTATCACTATGCTAGTGATAGCTGGGCCTCTGTTCCAGTGTTCCTGAGTTCCTGATCTCCTGTGTTCCTGGGTTCCTGATCTCTACTGTTCCAGTGTTTCCTGGATGCTGAGTTACTCCAGTCCTGGTTCCGGCCTAGTCTCTGGTGTTGCAGTTACTGCTGAACTTCTTCTATGCTGTTTCCTGACCTGACTGATGGTTGCTGGTTCCTGTCATCTCATCACCTGCCTTCAGTATCCTGGCGACCTTCTGCCTGGTCGCGTTGGTGACATTGCTATACAAATCTGTGTTGGTCCCAGCGAGGGCCAGGAGGAGTACGAGGTTCAGAGCATTATTGATTCCCGTAGGCTTAGAGGAGGGGTACAGTACCTGGTACATTGGAAAGGGTACGGTCCTGAGGATCGTTCATGGGTGGATAGTAAGGACCTTCATGCACCTAGGCTAACTAGGATCTTTCATGCCAAGTACCCACAGAAACCTAAACCCTATTCTAGGAGAGGGGGTCTTTGAGAGGGGGGTACTATCACGGTGCCGTGATTGCTGCAGTTCCCTGTCTGTCACCAGTAGGGGGCTTCTATTGGCTGTCTGCAGTTAGCCCGCCTCTTGTTGCCTATTTAAACCTGGATTGGGCACCCTTTGAGTGCCCTTTCGTGTTGTTTCTGACCTTCTTGCTATCACTATGCTAGTGATAGCTGGGCCTCTGTTCCAGTGTTCCTGAGTTCCTGATCTCCTGTGTTCCTGGGTTCCTGATCTCTACTGTTCCAGTGTTTCCTGGATGCTGAGTTACTCCAGTCCTGGTTCCGGCCTAGTCTCTGGTGTTGCAGTTACTGCTGAACTTCTTCTATGCTGTTTCCTGACCTGACTGATGGTTGCTGGTTCCTGTCATCTCATCACCTGCCTTCAGTATCCTGGCGACCTTCTGCCTGGTCGCGTTGGTGACATTGCTATACAAATCTGTGTTGGTCCCAGCGTGCGGACGCTGGTTTGCTCCTAAGCCTTGCGGCCATACTAACTCACTTGTTACACCAGTGTGCGGTCACTGGTTTGCTCCAAAGCCTATCAGCTATACAAATCTGTGTTGGTCCCAGCGTGCGGACGCTGGTTTGCTCCTAAGCCTTGCGGCTATACAAGCTCGCTTGTTACACCAGTGTGCGGTCACTGGTTTGCTCCAAAGCCTATCAGCTATACAAATCTGTGTTGGTCCCAGCGTGCGGACGCTGGTTTGCTCCTAAGCCTTGCGGCTATACTACTCACTTGTTACCCCAGTGTGCGGTCACTGGTTTGCTCGCAAAGCCTTACGGCTATACTATTCAGTGTTGTTCCCAGCGTGCGGACGCTGGTTTGCTCCAAAGCCTTGCTGCTTAACGATTCTGCTAATTTGCCAGTTTCATCTGACTGCTGCTACTATCTCTGGGCTACCCTGCCCGGTATTGGTAAGGCCGGTAGAACCTTTTGCCACATTCCATCTGAGGTTGCCTTACCCGGTATTGGCAGGGCCGGTAGAGCCGACATTGTGTATCTATTGAGGCTGCCTTGCCCGGTAATTTGGTAAGGCCGGTAGAACCGTTATGCTATTCCATCTGCAGGTTGCCTTACCCGGTAATGGCAAGGCCGGTAGAGCCTATAGACTGTCCTGTCCGGTATATTGACAGGACCGGTAGAGTCTGCCTTCTGTCTGTGCTATATCCTGTATATATATAAATGTATGTTATTGCCATCCTAAGTTATCAATTTATTATTTCAATAAAATTGATTTTTTTTTACCTAAAACTTGTGTCTGAGAGTCATAATAAACCGTGACAGTAGTGCAGAGGTCAGTGGAGACTCTCCACGCAGAGAGTGAACCCAGGATAAGGCAAGCCACAATAGGGGTGGCTGAGTAGGAGGCCACTACTATCCCCAATACTAGGGTAGTCAGGAGAGACTAGGCAAGCGGAGACCAACGAAGGCCCTGGACAGGAGACAAATGGACAGAGACCCTAGCCAGTCCAATCGGAGGTACAGGACTGTAGGGTTCTGATGCCAACAACAGCGGAACTGCCCGAAATGTATGGAAACACGGTACTGCCAAGCAGTAGCAATAAAGGTATTCCCAGACTGCCAGGACAGACTGAGGTTGACTGAGCAGCAGACTATCACAATGTACCGCACACCAGTGACAGAGAAAGACTGTGACCCTGAAGCGCAACAGCACCAACCCGCAAGGGATTAACGAAAGCTCAGACCTGGAATCGACTGTAAGGCAGTGGAGCCTAACCGGGGCGCCCAGAAACTAAACCAACCTAAACCCAACAGGTCCTAACACCAAAGTGAAAGGATAACAATAGCGCACAGGTGTAGAGACAGGGTCACAGTAACAGCACTGCGGTAGCAGTGCGAGTATCGAGGCAACCAAAGACTGTCTAGTCTTCCAGACGGGACAGAGGTGGGACTGACAGTAGTACCGGGGTCGGTTCACAGAGCAGGAACATCAGCCAGACCAGGTCGGTACACAGAGCAGGAACATCAACCAATCCGGGTCGGTACACAGAGCAGGAACGTCAGCCAGGCCGGGTCGAGACACAGAGCAGGAACATCAGCCAGTCTGGGTCGGTACACAGAGCAGGAACATCAGCGAGGCTGGTCCGATATACAGAGCAGGAACAAAACAGGCAGAGTAGTCAGGCAGTCCGGGTCATACATAGGATTCACACAGGAAGTCAGGAACAAGCGCTAGTGACTGTAACACCATGAAAGGGCGCTCATGAAATGACAGGCCTGAGTATTTAAGGGCCAGAACTGGGTGGAGATAGGACCCAGCAGCCAATAAAAGACAGGCAGGAAGTAAACCGGATATAGCAATGTCACCAGAGAAATCACGGGCACCGTGATATTTCCACAGTTCCTTCTAAGAGGCCAAACCCCCCCGGGGTGTCACCTGGGAGGGTCAGGGGTTTGGCTTGACCATTTACAGCCCACTCAATGAGACCTGTCAGAGATGTTACTGGAGAGTTCTACCTGAAAAGTCATAAGGCTTCCCAAAACATGCAACACACAGCACACCTCTATAATGTTATAATAATCATATTCCTCATATCTGTGTGAATATCTGGACACCAAACATGCTGGGTCTAACTGGTTGCAAAGTGGCTATTCCTGTAACTCATAGCAGGAACACCTACCCTTGGCATGTTTGATACCCACTACAAGGGTAAAACCTGTGCATTCTGAATATATATTTGTATTGAACCATTTTACACCATATATATATATATATATATATATATATATATATATATATATATGTGTGTGTGTGTTCTCCCTATTTCATAATATTTGACTGTCCTCTGGGTGAATTCCATCAGAGCAGAGGGTCCAATATAGTTTATGACACTCTGTTCTGCTCCGGTGATCCACTCATTCAGTTTCTGGTGATGTTATCGGCTCAGCTAATTTTGTGGCCTAGGACTGGTGCACTTTGAAACAAACAAATTATAAAACCCGGAGGGCCAACTCATGCCTTGGCATGAAACCATGGTAGGAGTATCTTGCTTTAGATGTAGCAAAGTACTTCCCCAGCTCCACCTCTCATCATTTCATAGGAAGAGCTACTTACACATCTTCAGTGCGCAGAGAGGACTATGGTCTGAATTCGGAGCGCCCTGCTCCATTATCAGTCTCAGCGTGGGCAGTCTCTACTGTGCATGACTGCACCGTAGCCGTTGCTGGGTGGCACTGTGGTCCATGTACATGGGCTCTTCAACTAGTTTGTATATATTTGCTGTTTCCAGATATATTATCAGCCATTAGATCCAACAAACCTTTGTACAAGTTCCATGCTAACAGTGAAAATGTGTTTTTATACAGTAAAATCAAGTTATATGGAAAAAAGAACTAGCATTCGGCAAACATGGAATATTATTTCAGAGCTGTTAAGGGAAAATAGAAAAATATGTTTAGCTATCAAACAGTCAAGTCTAGCCAAATGGAGATTCAAATTAAAATTCAAATGTGTTTTAAAATAGACTGTTTAGATTTCTCATTATGATTGTGGTTTGACATGCAAAATGCTTTTGACATTTGTCTGCCAAGTTATTTGTACGTGACATGGATTTAACCCTTTGGGGCTAGAGATGTCTTCATTGAGAACAATGGATTAAAGACTCCTGGCATCCAATGGGTTAATAATTTTCAGTACGCTTATCATGGATATAAATACAAGCAATGAGCCATAGAGATAAGCAGTCTATATAATATTACAGTAATTTAGCAGTCCTAAATATGATGTCTACATTTCATCCACTTATTGTGTTGTCGGCATCAGCATCTAATATGCTTTTACATTTCTAAACAATTCTTACTTTCATCATCGAGGTAGCATCTTGCAAACAAGTTTATTGAGTTTAATTTTCCTATTTGTCTGCAGATGGTGCAGTGCAATTAAATAGAAGGTTATGACTTTCTAATTTTATATCAAGACTCACATCTCAGTTACGCACTTTGTTAGGAAACAGTAATGATCAATTCGGTTATAAAAAAACAGATAATAAAGGATACAACATGCAATACGACACATATTTAAAGGAGAAGTAACACCTCCTAATAATAACCAACCACTTATCTTACAATAACCAGAAAATCCTAATGACCCCTATGAATTCTGAAAGTTCAGAAATCTCACCGCTTAACAAGCTTTTCACATCTCCTCCAATATTTATTGTGTCAACATTTCTGCACACATTGTCATGCCGCCACCAGGATGATGTCCTGATGCAGGTGTGAGAATATGCTGAAAAGTTCACATGTTAAATATTGAAGCTGACGTGGAAAGCTTGTTCTACTGTGAGATTTCCGATACTTACCTGACAACCAAGTGTTGATTGCACTTAAATTGTGACCTTGTGCCATTGTTCAAGAGATAAGTGGGGTTATACATTAAGGTGTGATAAAGAGGTGAAAAAGTGGAGATGACATCTCCAGTGATTTGACTTCTCCAAATTCTATGTAATTTTATAGAGCCCATGCAAGTTCTTCCACTTGTGAAATCTTAGTGTATTGGCTCTATAGAATAACATAGGAATTGGAGAAGTGATATCACTGGGGAAGTCATCTCAAATTCATCACCTCTTCATCACACCTTATCGCATCCCCCACAACATCTCTGAATGTTGTGTCATGGAGGAGGACATAACAGTTGCTGGTAATTTTTTAAGGCTGAAACAGGCAGAGTACATGTATGTATGTATGTATCTTTATGATTTATCATGAGCCTACTTAACCTTAACACCATCATGGGTTGTTTTGTATGTATGTATGTATCTTTATGATTTATCATGAGCCTACTTAACCTTAACACCATCATGGGTTGTTTTGCCTTAAGGGCCCATGAAGGTCCTGAACCATCATGGGTTAAATGATAGCAGCATGCCTCCATGCACACTGCTATCATTAATTCCCAGCTGAGACTGAATGCTCCTGGACTAGAGCATTCGATCTCAGCCACTTTCACAAGTGCCGGGTCATGGGAACGCTGCAACAGAGATCCCATGTACCGGCATTGTGAAAGAATGAATGAGGCAGTGTTCTACACTTCCTCTAGTGTCTCTTCTTAGCCCTCTGTCCCTTGCTATCAAAGTAAGGGACAGAGAAGCAGAGAGGAGACACCTAGCGGACAAATAAAATGCAGCAGCTGGGGGTATTAACCTCTTCACTGCTGTGCTGGAGGTTGGCTAAATGCGGGTCCATTTTTGACCAGCTAAAATTAACTTTTTTTTTTTTAACAAAAATTTTATTTAAATAAAAAAAATGTCAATTACCAAAATAGGAAGTGTGATTGTTGTGGAGCCATGAAATACATTTATACACACCGCCAAATGTCATCAATAAAAAAGTGGGAAAATAGGGTGGGAAAAAGGGACATGGGGTTTTTCACGCAGGGGAGACAGTGACCACTTAAATCTTCCCATTTTGTAGGTATGACTGACTGGTCATACTTTTCATGCAGTGTCCATAAAAATTTAACCCGTTGTGCCCAATCCCAAGAGAAAAAAAAATGGTGTTTTTTTACATTTTTCTTACCGTTTTCTTTAATTTTACTAAAATAAATGGTGGGCTATCCATATAAGTATGGTATCAAAAGAAAGCCCTATTTGTGCATAAAAAAACAGTATATAATTTACATGGGTAAAATAAAATACTTAGAGGGAAAACCCTGTTGAACAAAGACATAGTCAAAAAGGTCAGAATTGCTCCGGTCCTTAAGTGAAATCGACCTCAGATTTTCCTGGTCTTTAATGGGTTAAGGACCAAAGGGGTATGCAATATTTTGCATAACAATGTATTGCACAACCCTCTGGTCCTTAAAAAGTGAAGATTACTATGCTCAGTGGGCGGAGTTAGAGTCAGCAATTAGTATTCTCATAGTGACTCTCCCCTAGCATGCCAAATCTAAGGTTGTAAATCAGATGGCTCCACATGCTGAAGAAGGATAAGTCATAACAACCCTTAATATTATGCCATAGGTTTGCAATTATTTTGTACACCTTGTCTACTGATGCTAGGACCTCTCGGGATAGGGATGCTCAAATAATTCTTGTAGCATGGATATGAGGTTGCCGGAGAGCACTCCATTCCACACTGTTATGGAGGTTTAATTCAAATCAAGGATACTTTTTATTAGTTTCCTGTGATACAGTGCTTATTGAACTTATGTATTTGACCTTCTGTTGATGCCCCCTGCTTTATTTGTTGCCTGCCCATAACTACAGCTTCATTTTGCCAATTGTATTGTCTTTTTTCTTCTTCACTTTATGTGATTATCCTAGGACTCAATTCCCTTTGTGACTCTGTCTTCTATACTTGTGCTCCCTCTTCACTTCTCCACTTGCCAATGTATCCTCTCTCTCTTGAAATGGTGTATCTTTCTCTGATAACAAGCTACTAGAAATACTAACTTCCTCATCCTCCTGATATCTACTGACTTTGTGACACTGTTGTGTATCAGCATGATCTCCAGCTCCTCCCCTGCATTGACTATTATTTTCATCCACTTCCTATTATATACTAAGTATATTCTTTTGAACTTGTTAGTTTAAGTATCTGATTGCCTTTCCATTTTCCACTATGTGCAGAATTTCAGTTTACTTCTACTGCATCTGTCATCCTGTATCTCATTCAGTATCCTGTATTCTTGTCAGCAATAAAGTCCAAGCTTCAGTTTAGTAAGTTATAATAACCCATTGTTTTTTTTCTTTTCAAAGTACAGTCCAGTATCCCCACTGGTCGTTCCTTTAAAGGGGAACATTCACATAATAAAAACGTTTGTGCATGGGCTTTAATTCTTAAAACTAGGTTAGCGCTGTTTTTTTTGTTGTTTTTTTTTTAAATTCTACTTACTTTTAGAGATACGAAGACTTACAATACTGTACTTCCGCATTGTGCAGCACCCTGTATGTGCGGCACAATGCCGCAGGACTTCCCACCTCTGTCCCAGCTGCCCCAGGGAGCTCGTTCACGCTTCCCTTCGTGATGGCATTTATGTGGGCTATCGTTACAACAAGCTCCATTTACCATACTACTGAGCTTGCAGGCAAACCATATGTCTGGTGGTGGGCATCACACCTACTTACTCCAAGCCATGCTGATAGATTCTTGCTGATGTGATGGGCAGGGGGTTGTTGGTGAAATGGCTTGTCTCCTCTCATTGGCATCGTCCCAGCTATGGAGTAAGCAGGTGTGATGCCGCCACCAGGCATATATCTTGCCAAGGAGCTAGCGGCAGGGGGAATGCATTATTCTCAAAGCCTGGCCATATTGGGAAATGAATCATGCACATTGCACGCTATTAGGGCACAACAGTGGTCATATAAAGAGGGGTAGATGCAAACTGTAGCTTATTTTTGTGTTAAAACTCTCATTATACCAATTTGTGATGACTTTAACTGTTTGAGTTCCAGAGGGATGTTACACACTCCTCTGACACTCCTTTACCCAAGCACATGAGCAGGTTCTAACTGTGGTTTTTATATGACTGCCCCAACCATGGATTTGTATGCAGAGGCAAATGTGTATATATTAATCAAAAATACAATGTGCTATGCCATGGCTATAGATGGAGAATCAAAAATAATACAGCACCAAGGTTTACTGTTACTAATGTCCCTCTCTATTTGGCGACCCTTAAGTGTGAAACATCGGGATGTTGCACTTTTGATTACGGTGACATAATGATCTCGGCTTTCTGATTGTCACTAAGTACAGGGCAACATTTCAATAGTAAACCCAGCAAGGTAAGCCTTGAAATATTATTAGAAGACAGCTGAATGCTTTTCTGATATCCACCTTCAAGCATTTTTAACAGTCTAATTACAAAAAGGTAAGCTTTGAAAAAGGCTGAGCATAAGCCTTAAAAAAAATTGTTAGCAGGCTGAAACCTATGACAAGGTAATAACTGAAAAAAAAATTGCTGGTTGAGTCCTGTAGCAGGATAAGCCTTGACAAAAATGTTGCCACACTAATTCCTATAGGATTTTAAACCTTGAAAAGATATTAGCATTATGAGTCTTACAGCAAGGCAAGCTTTGAAAAAATTGTTAGCAGGCGGAGACCAATGGCAACATAAGCCTTGAAAAAACATGTTAGAAGGATGAGGCTTAAGGCAGCACAAACTTTGTTTCTGGAGGTTGCTGATATAGTAAGTTACATGTCACAGAACCACTAAAGCAATGCTAAGAGGAATAATCTGTGATCCCATCCAACACCACCACTCACATGCTATTGTACCAATCTGGA
This sequence comes from Rhinophrynus dorsalis, assembly GCA_037306005.1. Lineage (NCBI taxonomy): Eukaryota > Metazoa > Chordata > Amphibia > Anura > Rhinophrynidae > Rhinophrynus > Rhinophrynus dorsalis. The sequence continues at coordinate 641,420,942 of CM074718.1, read as the reverse complement.
GGTTGTAGCTGGGGAGCTAAGATGCCCTGAGCCCAGCCTTGCTGCAACCTACTCTGAACTAAAGTTGCTGATCACAAGGTCAGATACCCCTCCTCACCAGCTGAGCCAGTGAGAGGCAGTGATGACTGGACCAGGGAAGTATAGAGAAGTGATACCAGAGAGGTTTACAGAGTAGCAGTGCACATGGGGAGCAAAGCTAGATAAGATAGTATAATGCTAATGAAAAATAGTACAAGGGATATCCTGAATCAGGAAACCTAATATAATGGTACATAATAACTAACTTCATGAAAGATTAAAAACACACTGAGATAAGATATCTCTGATATAATATCTTAAAGCGGAACTATCATGCTAATAACATTGCCCCCCAATATATTTCTAACCTAGCGATATGCAAAGTCAAATTATCCTTAAGCACAATATGTCCACATTATTGCTGAAAAACCACTTAATTTGCTGGCATCGGGCTGCCACAGAGCATACAAGAGAAGTTCTGTGAGCCTGCACAGTCAGGAGCTTCTGTTACCTTAAGGTAACCAACTGTCATCGCTACCAATGCTGGCAGTGAACAGGATAGACAGAGCAGACTCCGAGGTGCATTTCCTCTATGGTGTCTGTGCTGTCTGTCCTCTGGCTCCTGCCGAAGAGGTGTTTTTTCAGGAATAACGTGGACTTATTGAACTTAAGAACAAGAAGGCTTTGCATATCACTAGGTTAGAAATACATTGGGGGGCAATGTTATTAGCATGATAGTCCTACTTTAAATAAGAAGAACTGCATCCAGGAAGAATCAGAGTTATAAGAACCCAGGGAAGAGGTAGCAATGCTGAGTGGCAAGATACTTGAACATACTACTAATTGTTACATGCATAAGACAAACAAACAGAGCAGCTGGGGTGATAGCAGTAAGAGTGACAAAAATACAGAACTACTGCAAGATCAAAATAACTAAAGAAACCACTTATCTGCAGAGAGTTTGGACAGAAGTAAATGAACAAATGTACTCCAATGAAGCGATGAAGGAGAATCACAGATACTGAGCAGTGGCTGCTACAACTGGAACAAAGCCTGACACAACAGAACACAGAGAATACACAGATGAGCAGAGGACTTGAATATAAACAGCAGAGCATTAGATGAACAGCGAGGAAGATTTGAAGACAGACTTGCAACACTTGCTAGAACTTTATCAAACCGCAATTACAGAAAAATAACAGGACAAGGAGGAGATGCACTAAGGTGTGATAAAGTGGAGATGATGTCTCCAGTGACATCACTTATCCAGTTCCTATGTTATTCTATGGAGCCTATGCACTAACATTTCTCCACCTTTGGGGGTCTTAGTGAATTGGCTCTATAGAAAACATAGGAACTGGAGAAGTGATCTCAATGGAGAAGTTAACTTCTCTTTATCACACCTTAGTGCATCTCCCCAAGGACTGGAATGACTTGAACAGCAGCAACAGAACACTGGGTCACAAAAAATAAAGCTTTGAACACACTCCAATCAAGACAGGAAGGAGAGATTTAAAGGTACAGAGCAAAATGAAAAACCAGACAGGACAAAGCAAAAAGAAAAACAACAAATCTCAACCTGACACTATGCTAACAATTAGGTGTTATTAAAAACAATATATTGCATAAAAAAGGAAAGAAACTCACAGCACTAAAACATTATACTTGCCAGGGTCACTGCAGCCATCCTTTTGGGACAAGTTTAGTCTAAACTTACTACTGGACATGTCACTAGGGATAGGCAAACATTTTTGCCTCAAACCAAAACTGGTGAAAAATGGCACTTTCCGCATGGTGAAAAATTTCTAGCAGAAAGTGTAGTTTTTACACTTTTTTCACCTAGCTCGTTGTATCAAAAATCAGTGGGAAGAAATGTTTTTTCTACACTACAGGAAAGTTTTCTCTACTTTTCTACAGCCATATAAAAGGCTGTCAGGTTCTCACAGCAGCCATTTTGTGTGTTTGTGAGAGGAGAGAGCAGCACGTTTTTGAGCTAGAGGAGACAGGCAAATAAAGGGAAATTGAAGCTTAGTTTAGGGAGTCCTTTAGGTAGGACATTTGTTCTCTGTATTAGGGGAGTCTGTAGGCACTCTGGGGGAGGAAAAGGGAGGAAGGAGTTTGATCCCAAATACCCCAAAATTTAGTGTGACTGACTGGCAAGACAAAGGCAGCTGGGGTACAAATTACTTGCTAATTTTGCTTTTATTGTCTGGGGAAAGAAGTTGTTGATTTTGTTTTTTGGTTATATATATGTTTTGGACTGACTGTGATTTAGGAGTGCACAACCTAAAAATATATAAAAAATATAAAAATAAAAAATGAATACATAAATAATGAAACAAGTAAATATATTATATAGGTGACAGACAGCTGACTGGGAGCCTCATGTGAGTTCTGTGACTAAGGCACATTTGATAGACAGCAGATGACATTGAGAATTTTGTTGAGGGCCAAGGCAAGACATTACACTCCATCAGTTGTACTGTAGAGAGTAAAAACACACACAGTAGTTGAGTAATGTCCAGCAAATGCACAAGAAGGAGGGGCAAAGGCGGAGCAGTGCAGGGACGTGGGAGTAAAGTGGTAGTTCAAAAGCGTGTGCAATAAATATTGATGATCCCTTTCACACCACACCACACCAGTCCTCCACTACCACTACCATACACATCTGCCACATTGTAGGTTGTACTTATTTATTTATTTTTTAATCACTTTACATCATCATGAATATGTGCCAGTGTCACTTAAACAGGAAGTTAGTGTTGTGGGCAAAGGACAAATGCACTCTGCATACTAACACATTTTTCAAGGTATATGTTGATGTAGGACTCCCAACTTTGACTTTCAGCTACTTATTTCTTCACTACAGCCCTCAGAAGAAGTAATATTGTGCTGGGAAACATAGGTAAAAAATGTGTTGGAATAGGAGAAAAATGTGTTGGAATAGGCAAAAATTTGTTGTTCTCCCGAGTTTTCCTGGATCCTGGGTCTGCCTGCAAGCTCCCATTGTTTAAATGCCTCCAGCTGTATCTGGTTGAGGAGACTATTTAAACCAGCCTGCCTGTGCTCTTCCTGTGTGATCACTGCTGGTTTCCTGATGATTGTTTTGTTTGCTCATGTGTAGCCTGCCCTGATCCCTGCTTGGATCTTTGACCATTGAACCTATGCTGCCTGCCCTGATCTGCCTGGATCTTAGACCACTGAACCTCTGCTGTCTGCCTTGACCTGAATCTGCTTGTGCCTATGCATTTACCTCCTGATTGCTGAACTACATTTTCTATATTTGCTCCTGTTCATACTCACACTGGATGAGGCATTGTTTTCACTTTCAGGCCCCTCATTTGTGTGGTTCTGAGCAGGTGTATGCCTCCCTGCCATTGGGTTCCAGCTCCAGAGAGTGAACTACCTACAGGTATGTAGTAGTTCCTGACAATACTATACAAAAGAACCCGAGTGAATGAGATATGTAGCACAGCAAAGAACAAGAGAATGCTCCATTGCCCCACCCAATTGCTTTATACCAAATTAACCTGGCTTAAAATGAGTAAGGATACTTCACCCATTTCCAAAATTCGGTTGTGGTGGAAATCTCCCTCCATTTTAACTTTGCTTGCCGTTTTAGCATGTTAACCTGATGTTGGTACTAGGAGCCTGGATCTGATCTACTCTGCCCTATTCTGCTTTCACTGGCTTTGCTATATCCTGATTTTCTCTCTGGCTTTGCTGTAAACCGCTTTTCTCTTCTCTCTTGTCTTTTTCTTTTCTAACTCTTCTTAATTTTTATTCTAATTTGTTTCCTTTCAGCTATTCCCTTCCACTGCCCTTTTAGCCCCTTTTCTTCTACCCTTCTGTGCTAAAACCATACAACAGAGATATTTTAAAGTCTGCTTACAATACAGGTTATGGAGACTAAGTATCTCTTTTTCTACATACTCTGGAACTTATACATAAAAACAGACCTGCTCTCCTCTATATAAGAACAAGTGTGTGCCCTGTATTGGGCATATTGAATATATCCCAATACGAAAATTTAATTTATTTATATTTTATATGCCCAATACACAGCAAACACTTGTTCTTTATATAGAGGAGTGCAGGTTTGTCTTTCTGTCTGTGTTTGCACTTTGGGTTTTGGCCTACTATTTGGGGGACTGGAGAACCCTCTCATTCCTTGTTGATATCTATATTTCTATTTTTATATTCACATTAAATTTTATTTATACATTATGGTGAGTTGGCACTGTGAGCTTTGCTTCTCTCTGTATTCTGTAACTTATATTTACCATCTCCGATGCTTTTGGTTATTGCTCTGTATTGCTTGTTATTATCTTCTCTATTATCTTCAATAAAAATGTTATTTATATATTTATATTTATCACATATATATATCCTAGTTGAAGAGCCCGTGTACATGGGCCACAGTGTCAGCCGGTCGGGGGGCAGTCATGCACAGTAGAGACTGCCTGTGTCACGGTTGATGCAGTGCCATCCGGTCCCTGGGCAGTCATGCACAGTAGAGACTGCTTGCGCCACGGCTGATACTTCAGAGCGCCCCGCCATGTATTAGCTGTTTCATGGGCAGTCTCTACTGCACATGACTGCAGCACGTGCCACAGTCTCTACTGAGCATGACTGCACCGTTACAAACATTTTAGCAAATTATTATATAGGTTATATATATATATATATATATATATATATATATATATATAGCCAGATGTATGTTTGTCCAATGCAGTTATGTGCTGTAGAGAATGTCCAATGCAGTCATGCACTGTAGAGACTGCCAGATGCAGTCATGCACTGTAGAGACTGCCAGATGCAGTCATGCACTGTAGAGACTGCCCGAATGCAGGCATGCGCAGTAGAGACTGCCCGAACGCATGGCAGATGTATGTTTGTCAGATGCAGTCATGCGCAGTAGACACTGCCCAAACTCTTGGCCCGTGTACACGGGTTTTTACACTAGTAGGATAGATAGATAGATAGATAGATAGATAGATAGATAGATAGATAGATAGATAGATAGATATGGTACATATATCGGCATAGTGATCATATATTGCAAACTTTAACATGTATGAAAGATATTGATGGTAAGAACAGATTAATATATATATATATATATATATATATATATAGTATTTATCTGAAATTGTATAATGGTGTAATCTATCTCCATGTGTATCTATGTGTAGTGATTCTCCCCTGTCTTGTCCAGAGCACAAGATTTTTTTTCCAATGTATGTGGTTGCAAGAAGTTTGTCATAAAGGGGCAGGTATGATGGTTGTGCAAAAGTTTTGATGCTTTTGACCAGCATATAAAGTTTTATTGAAGAAAACAGTTATTAGTTTGTGTACACAAAGATGCTTGGAGTATTTCACAGACTGCATTCTTGTACAAAGGGATATACAGCATTCCACTGTACAGAGAATTAAAATAAATATTATTCATGGGATCTAAATGTTATTTTTCATATAAATGGCACATAATAAAGGTCAAATGACATATAATCTGCTATTTGCATCTGTCCTGGGGATGGTGGAAATATATGAAATTGCCAGAGAATATACCTTATCTTTTAACCTTCTGAGTGCCACAGGGGTTTGCAACACACATCAGAGCAATGTGTCACATGTTCCTATGGCACTTGAATGGATACAAATATGCCAGTTTGTTAAATACAAATATGAGGATGGATGACAGTTAAATATTATATCTTAATATAATGGAGCAAGCCTGTTGTACAATAGAGAAGAAATACACAGTGAAGCAAGGCATCAGAGACCTCTTTAGAATTCAAGGGGTCAAAGACCCCATTTAAATCAATGGGAAGTTTTATATTTCGCCCATGGTTCAGTTGGTTTGTCCCTGTACAATTTATTTCAGGTCTACATGCAACTGAAGCCATGCACTTTAACCCTTTGTGAGCCAAAGAGGTATCCAACTCTCTTCTTTTAACCCAATGCATTGCAAAGTAATATGTTGGAGACCTCTCTAGCATTCAGTGGAATTAAAAAAACTGCACTTAAATAAATGAGAATTTGGGAAATATTTATTTTTTCTCTGGAATAGTTGGTTTGCCCCAGAATTGCTCCACAATTTTGTGCGTTTGGCCCTAAAATTAATGCTTCAGGTTCTGAACCTCAGGGTATAACTCTTTGAATGCCAAAGAGGTATCCAACATATTGCGTTGGATATCTCTCTGGAACATAAAGGGTTAATTCAGATTCTGGAACAGAGGCCTTTACACGCAACAAAAATGTTGAGCATATCATATACAGTACAATACATACACTGATAAGCCCTAGGATTCCATAGAGATGTTTCCATGTATGGAAAAGCAATTCTGATTTTTTGGGTAATTCTGCATTCAAAAGCCATTGCAGCTTCTTGGGCAAACATTAGGGATGGTCAACCTATAGGCCTCCAGCTGTTGTTGGACTACAACTTCCAGCATCCTCAGACAACAGATGGCAGTTGTAGAACATCATCAACTGGAGGTCTACGGTCATACTCATAACAGCAGAAACAGTTCACACTATTGTGGTATTAATTTGGGGTACTGACTGATTTTATAAGAACAATATAAGTCAGGAAAGGTTTATGGGCAACTGGAACCCCCCACCCCCACCCTTGGCTTGTCCTTGCCACCATACAATGTTCATCATCCTGTGGTACTTGAAGGGTTAAGGACCAGAGATGTGTGCAATGCATTGATAAGCAAAGGGTCTGATTGATAAATGGATAATATCATGATCCTAGTGATGTGTCCAACACATTGCAGAGCAATGCATTGGAGAAAGCTTTAATATCCAAGGTGTTAAAGGAATAGTAATACTTAATTTTTACATAACAATTTTATACAAATCATAAGGTAATGTGCAAAGGTTCCATTGCAAGTCCTATCAGTTCACTATGTTTTCTATTACAGTTAGTTAAAGTTGCCCCTTTTTCTTGTCACAGCTCTACCTGGTCGCATGACCAGACCCTTCCTACTTTAGAGGATGTCCTTTCAGGAAATATCATCCACTGTACCTTCTCCCTCTTAGGCTGTCGGCACTATATCAAGTCACTTGTGCAGAAAATGTCCTGCAGTGCGCTGCATCTGGCATTTGGGTGCCACTGGTGGTCACTTACCATGCACAAGTGTTCTACGCAACATATCAAGAGAACTTCAAACAACATTACATACGGATGAAAGACTTAAGGATATATTCCCACAGTCTCCCTTACTCTCCTTCAGACAGCCTTCCAATTTAAAACTGATGGTAAAGAGTACCTGGGCACACATTTACACCGTGGACAAGGTACCCATACCAAACACCTAGTTACACCATGAGATCAGTGGTACCTTCACCTGCAAATCATCCAATGTAATATACCTTATCATGTGTGCAAAATGCCCAACAGCTCAGTATGTGGGTGAAACTTGACAAGCACTACATAAGAGGTTTAATTCTCACAGATCCAGTGTCAACAACAAAAAAGACAGAGACACCAGTGGAAGAACATTTTTTCCAAAATGGACAGTGTCAGGACATTAGACTGACTGTACTGATGGGAAAATTTTGCACTCAGAGGGACAGAAAAGTCTGAAGGGTTAAATCAGTGCTCTAGTTTATTTTAAATAATGGCCTGAAAAGGGAGAGGGGATATCTGTCACATAATCGCATTGTGGATTAGCCATTACAACTTACACTGGGTGTGTAAATACCTTTGACACTTCCAGAGATGACTGCAATTTATATCACACTCATTTACCATTCACTGATCAAAGAATCTGGGTCTGGACTGAGCTACCTTATCTGATTTCTTATCTGAACAATGCAATGCTTACTTATATTTAACCCCTTAAGGATTGGCTGCGCACGCACGCGTCGGTCACTTAAGGACCAGGGGCATTTTTTTTAGGATCTGATTCCAGACTCCCCAAATGGCATGCAGCTGCCAGGGAAGCCTGGAATTCCATGACATACATGTACGTCCTTGGTCCTTTAGGGACCGCAACCTCATGACGTACATACACATCATGGGTCGTTAAGGGGTTAAGAAATATTTTTATATTTTTCTGTATAACATGCCTGAGGAAGAGACCTGAGAGGTCTTGAAAGGTTGTATCCTAAATCTGCTTAGTTAGTCAATAAAAGTCAACTTGATTATATTTGCCTCCTGTAATTTTACGCTAACACGGTACCAGCTCTCATCGCTACTCAAGCAAATCATCATTTTGGCCCAGAACATAATTATTCTGTAAGTATTCTGTAACCATATCATGTGCAGTGGGGACACTTCTTGGAGGTAAACACTCATGTACAAATGATAAAAATGTTATTTTTAAAGTGGGAGTCCAGTAATGTAGCAAGAATTATTTTTAATTGAGATAAAGCCTATTTACATGTTATTATCATCTGGTTTTTGCTTATGTTTATATTATTATAAGAATTATCTGCCATGCTCTTTATTTTGTTTCTTTTAGTGGACATCTACAAAGATATGGATGGAACTCCAGGATACAAAGTAGCAAACCAGGCCTGGTAAAACTGCAATATCTTTATTAATTAATTCCTTAAAACGACAAAGATGGCAAACATGGATAGAGGAGGGACAGATGTAATACCACTCACAGTATAGACCTCGGACACAGGTCTAACGTGTTAGCGCTGTACTAGCACTTACTCATAGACTGAAAACATGATTTCAAAGCCATCTTATAAAACTTATAAAATCAAAGAAAATCGAAGAGAGCTGTGGAGGCATGACGTATTAAAAAGGGGACAACCCAAATCTTAAAGGCAAGATCATTCAAAACCAAAAATGTAACCCCTGTTGTATATTCCCCTCCAGAGATCGCAGAATTATAAAAAAAAAATCAAAATGATCAAAAAAATATAAAAAAGTATATTTAACATATTGAATATGTATATTCTTAACAAAAAGACCATCCCATATCTATACTCGCCTGCCACTAGGGGTAGGCAAAGAGTGTGAAAAATTTCCCTCATGACTTTTCACGAAAACGTGCAGATTTTTCGCTTTTCCAGTGAAAAATTTTGCCTTTCCACCTATGCACAAATTTTCCACCTAAGCTAACACATTTTTTTCACCTATTTTAACACATTTTTCGCCTACATTTCCTATAGATACTTCATTTCCCACTGCAATATTACTTCTTCTAAGGGCTGAAGTGTAGAAATAAGTAGATGAAAGTCAAAGCTGTGAGTCCTACAGTAAAATATGGCTTGAAAAATGTGTTAGCATGCAGAATCCATTTGTCCACTGCGCACAGCAATTTCTTGCTTAAGTGACACTGGCACAGATTCATGATGATATCAAGGGGAAAAAAAAAATAAAGTACAACGTACAATGTGGCAGGTATATATTGTATTGGTGGTGGGGGACTGGCATGGTGTGATTTGTGTATGTATTTTTACCATTGTCATACTGTATCCTCCTTCTCAGATAATTGACACAAATTACTTATCAGTCATAGCAGTGGTTCCATCTGTCCTCCACCTGCTCATCTGTGCTGCTGTTAATATATTTGTCCTGGCTTTGTCTGTCATGTGTGGTTTTTGCTATTACTACTACCACTGGAGCTGGATGTTGATGTAATTCTACTGCCACTATTACTAGGTGTCAAATGTGCAACACTTACAACAGCAGCACCAGAGGTACTCGTCATATGCAACACTGTGGATGTTAACCTGTGTTGCTGTTGCTGGGTACTCAAAACAGGTGCGTGTTGCTGAGTGGAACTTGGACTTTGAAGAGGCGATGATGCTGATGATGACTGATAGGTTGACTGCGTGTTTTTTGACATATGTACTTGTCCAGGGTCAGAATTTCCAATGGCTTTCTCACACAGTTTATGGACAGGCACAGTGCTCCTTAAAAGTGGTGGAAGATTCAGCCTTTGACTTTCTGCTAATCTTATAGCCCTGTCATCATCCTCACGCTCAACTTAATTTGTATTTGAACAAGAGAAAGATGCTGGAGGGATAAATTCTAGATCTGCATCATCATCAGTCATCATTAGGTCATCCTCAGCAGCATCAGCATCAGCTGATAATTCTTGCCCACTACCCTTATAATCCTCTAAGCTTTTGGAGGTCTCAAACAATTTCTTTTTACTTTTACTGTAACAAAGTTCCCTGCTATGGTTCTTTTGGTGCTTGTTTGTCTCACTATCTGATGCAGCAGGTGGTTCAGCTGCTACACCTTCTTCTGTTATGCTATTGCCAGCATTATCAACAGTTGAATACAGCATGTGGCCACCATTACAGCATTTTTCATGGTGACCGCAAGTGAACACCCTGGTGGCCACATTTGAGAACCGCTGGTCTAGATAGATCACAGCAAGGGACAATTTTCAGTGAGCATAAGGAAACACCTGAAAAACCTGTCAGGTCAGGGTTTTCCCTATTCTTACAGTAAGAAGATTGTCCCTTGCTGCAACCTGTCTGGTCAAGAGACCAGATTATACATCTGAGGAGAGGAGTCTTACACTAGGTAAAAGGGGTGGTAGGGGGATATTTTATCATTCAGTTTCTCTTGAACTACATTTCTGACAATATTGAAATAACACTCTGCATGAACCAAATACTGTGAATATTAATCTGAGCAGTTTTTTTTATGAAACATTACTATCCCTTTAAGCACATGCAGCATAGGCATGTTGATGTGTATGCCACAAAAATACAAAGTCCCACTCCCATGCCATTGCTGCTGCTGACCCTGCTAGTACTTTTACAACCCTTTTTCAAAAACTTGGTACAAGAAAACTTCCATTAATAAAAAGATCAATTTGGCTGCAGAGACCCACCATCAGCCAGCAGAAATCCCCAATCAGCCTTTGCAGCCTCCACCACCAGTGGCTCCCCAACTTCCACACCCATCCAAATCCCACTCAGTCCTAAATCCCTCCACCAATGCTATTACCCTCTCTAGACAGCAATTCTGTGCAGGCACGAAAATGGACAATTTGTGTCCACACATTGTACCCTATGTGGTACAATGGATACATATGTTAATGTTCTAGAGACAATCCGGATGAGAATTATGCATCAGAATATGAATGCTTGTTAACTGGGAGGGTGAATTATTTTTATTAAAATGTTTTTGGTTCCTTTTTTCTTTTTTAATAATTTGTGTGCATGTGTCTACTGCAAAGCCGAGTCATATTTTTTATGTTTGCTTTAAGCATTTATTTTGCTTTAAGTTTCCCATCTCAAATTAATGTTTCTTGGCTTACCATTGTGTAGGTGGAGAGTGCAGTCTGGGGCTGGTATACAGCTGTAATAGGAGGCAGCACTTCAGGGCACTTGGTGAAAGGCTGTAGGGACCATGCACCATAGCTGCTCGAGGACCTGGGTGTTGGGTCTCCTCGTACCTGTTCGCCAACTGAATGGCCTCTGTGAGGGTTCAGAAGCCCTGAACCCTCTGTGAGGGTTCAGGGCTTCTGATCCTGCACCCAGTCCTGAATCTCAAGAGCAATGTTGTGATAGAATTGCTCCAGAACAATTTGCTGTCAGCATCTCTCGAAGATGGTGGCTTCGTTCCCATGCAACCAGTTCCTGCAAGCAATATCCAGCAGGTGTGCCCACTCAATGTGTGTGTGTGTACTTGGCTTTCCAGCGGGTCTCTCTGAACTGCTGGTGAAAGGTATCTGGGGTGATAGCATACCAAGCCAGAATCGCCTCTTCACTTCAAGAGAGTCTGTGCTCCACTCATCGGGAATGGCTCGGTAGGTATCAGTGGCTCTGCCTGTCATTTTGCCCACCAGGACAGCAACCCATTACTGCAGGTCAATTGGTGCAGGCAACACTGGCATTTTAAGTCCTACAGGAACTCAACAATGTCACTGTTGAGTCATTGAAGGCATTGAAGGACTGGTGGGTCACTGTTACGGTTTTCTGACACTCAGACGGGGTTTAAGTAAAAACACAGTTTTATTGAAATAAAAACAAGGTATAGCGCCCTTAGAGGCCAGGACAGGCATAAACAATAATGACAATAGACAGGAACAAATACGTATAACCAGACTACAATGGTCAGAATATCGGAATGAACAAGGGTTAATATGAAAACCACTGATCAGTCTCTGTGATGGTAATTAGCCAACGCCCAGATGAACCTATAAGTCTCTTGATGGTGCTACAGACATATGTAGTAGGCCTAAACAGAATCATTCTGATAGCTGTATGGTAGGACACCCAAGTAGACAGCACAGATATAACAGGAGCTGAGCGATTACCTCCTTAGAGGAGTGTGATGGATGACAGCCACTGCTGGAGCAAAGGAACAGAACCTGAAATGCCCTTAGCACTCGCAACTGGAAGTACCCTGCGTGCCAACAGAGAGGAGAGCCAGGTTACCCACTGGGTGCCAGTCTGAATCAACACTGCACAAGCAATAACGAGCCCCCGCAGAGGTCGGTAGATAGCGAAACACACTGAGCAATAGACCAGAGCCGAGACACCCTTCCGGTGCCGTCACGGAACGACACACTGCAAGAGCAAACAGGAGGCCACTAGCACCGGGAGGTGCAACCACGGTACAGCCACGGAAACTGCTCTGCTTGTGTAAACGGATTGGCTAAGTCACAAAGGCACGGCTCAGTAAGTGTTAATAGGCTCGGATGGATCGCACTGGATTGGCAAGTGTACGGAGGTAGGCTCAATAACGGAGGCAACTCACACAGCAAGGTATAGGGCAGGTTCAGACACGGAGACTACAGCTCAGCAGGGCTACAACAGCTCGGTAACGGAGGCCACAGCACAGCTCAGCAGAGAAGTGATTAGACAGAGCACTACTAAGCACAGTTCAGAATGTTGTCGGTATGCGATCGGGATACACAGGAACACAGGATGTGAATGTAGAGCAGGAAGCTTCAGCCGGAACCGGGTCAATCACGAATCAGGAACGTCAGTCAATTCTGGGTCAATCACGGAGCAGGATCATCAGCCAGAACCGGGTCGAATCACGGAGCAGGAACGTCAGCCAAAGCCGGGTCAATCACGGAGCAGGAACGGCAGCCAAAGCACATCCTGGGCGGGCCAATCAGCCTGCTCCAATGCACATGTACCATCACAGAGATTGACAGGGGATCACGGGGACCGTGTTAGTCACCTAGATGATGGTCTCACTGCAATCTGAGCAACAGTCACTCAAGGGCCACTGATGGTGTGACAATTCCACCAGATTCTCCTGTTTTGAGTACCACCTCCTCTGATGGATTGGGTCCTAAGTAGGCTAGGAGTCTCTAGACCTTCTTCACCACAGGGTCTAGGTGCTCCTAGATGGGGGGCCCCACCGTGGAACCTGAGCCTCCAGAAGGAGAGCTGGAATCCCAGGGTAGGTCCATGGAGCTGGCCAGATGCATGGTCTCTTCATCAGACTCCCTCAGGAGGACCAGCACCTCAGGCTTCTTCAGTCCACTGACATGTTGCCCACGATGGGTCACCAGTTTCTGAAGCGCGGTCACAATCAGAGGTAGAAAGAAAAGAGGAGCAATTCTAGAGCAAACCAACTGACACATAGGGTACAAATGAAAATTTTCAAAAAATTTCATTGATTTTAGTGGAGTTTTTAAAATATTGACATATTTCAATATGTTAAAAATGTAAGTGGAGTTTTTAACATATTGATAACTAGTGGAAAGTTTGAAACATGTTGCCTTGATTGCATTGAATACCTTACTAAGATTTATTGGGCTATAAGGCCCATTTGAATCAATCAGGATATTTTATTCCCCAAGATGGAAATGTTGGTTTGCTCCATAATTACTCATTTTTTGCTCTCTGCATAAAAGTGGCATATCTGAAGCTGAATAAGAATGAGATACAAACGGGCCAGTGATGAAATGCTAGAGCTTTAACACTTGATAGGAAATAATGATTTACACTGATATAATGTGTGTACTCACGAACCTACTGTTGTGCATGTCATTATTTTAGGTGTATGGCGTTAACACTGCTCATTAAAGGGACACTCCATTTTTGCCTATAACCCCATGTGTGCCCACTAGAAATGATACCTGGAGATGCCACTGATGCAATGCACTTAAATATGTAGTTTATTTTCCAGTGTAAACCGTGTATCATTTACTCAAAATCATAATAAAATAATCATGTAAAGAGAGCAGCTGATTTATTCTTTAACCCCTTAATGACCGCCCAATCCTGCAGTGGGTGTCGCCGTTAAGGATCACAGCACAGTTTTTTTTGTTAGGGTAATGTATTCTGGTATGTCACAGCAGCGTGCAGCAGACATGCCATCCCAGAATTCCATGAGGTGCCAGGACTATCACGGTCCTTAACTTCATGAGATGCTATGGTTTTAAAAAGAATTCCAAAAAGAAACTAAATAGAATCTGGTCATTACAGGGCACACAACTGTTACCAATTATAAGTGTGTGTGTTGTTTCTCCAAAAAAGCAGAATTTCTTGCCTTCAGTCAAGCAGATTCCTGTTCATGTAACTTGTCTGAAAAAGGTAGGGGAGCTTCTTTTTTTGGTTGGAAGGACTGCCATTCCTGTTTTCTATCTCCTCTTCTCCCATGCTTTTTCTTCCCCCTCCATCTCTCCCCTTCTCTCTTTCCCATTTTTCTGCTGTCCCACCTCTTTCTCTCATTTACTCCCACTCTTTCTCTGTCCCCTACACTATAGCACTCCAGACCTTCTAAATCATGCTCTCTCCATTGCTTCTGCTCCCACCCTCTCTTGCACATACACTTTCTGTGCTCTACCACTTCTCCCTTCTGATTGTCAATATGCAATTCTTTTTAATCGATTCTGATAAATCCCAAAGTTTCTCTGGGCCCTCCATTGATCTAAGAAACAAACTGCTAATGTTTCTCTTGTCTCTAGCTGCATTGTGCAACCTGGCTTACAATCTAGTTCACTGAATTGGAATTCAGAAATCTAAGCTTTGCAGCTGTCTATCTGATCCCACAATGAAATTGGACTTCAAGACAATAAGGTACTACTTGTTTATTAAAATGTGCTATCTATGAGAAAACCAAAGCAGCAAGGGAAATCTGAGGCTTAAACTTGTGAAGCCTAGCTCCCTCTGCCTGCTACAGGGTGCTTGGTTCTTTGATCCCCAAAATGGCTGATAGAAGCCATTTTGGGCTAAGACTTAGAGTGTGCCATAAAGTTTTTTTTCCATAGGAACGGGCTTTGTAAAATATATTATTTGCCTTTTAACACTTTTAAGGGCATTCTGCTACTAATGAGTTAAGACTGCAAAATGAATATCTTACTCAATGTTCTTTATCCTCATCTATAATACCAGGAAACCACATCCACTATTCCAGTAATGAGATTTAAAAACAGTAGCCACTTCCATCCCATAAATCCTCTCAAATATTTCTTGCAATGTATAGTACTGTGATTTATTGCAACTTTGCCTTTCCTTTGCATGAACAATGACAGTGTTCCACTTCCCTGATAACAAGACAAGTAACCACAAACTGTTTTCTAATCCATATTCTGATAATGGGCAGTTCAATCCCATTTGAATAGACTATGAAGGGCAGGTGTATTTGAAGTGATTGTGTGTACAACAACCAGAGTGAATTCTAATAATTGGTCCATGGCATTTTGTAAATATAAATTTTCTTTCAGTGGAAAGTGGATTTTTCATAAATAAACAATGAAAGGAAAAAGAATTAACCCAGTGAATGACACAGAGGCGATGCGGTGGAGAGGTCTCCAACTTTCTAAGGTGTAATCCAATAAGCTAAAGAGGTGCAATTCTAGAACACACCAACTACAACATCGGGGACAAATGCAAATTCCATTAACTGAAATGCAAGTTTTAACCACTTAAATTCTAGAATGGTCGCCAAAGCGTTTAGCATTATAGGAGTTAAAACCCGATTTAAAGTTAAATCAATAGGAATTTTTATTTCTCCCCTATGGAGCAGTTGGGTTGCTTTAGAACTGTAAATGTGTATCTTAATGAATTGCACTTCGAGTTGCTACATTTTGTCAATTAAGCTTTTAACCCTTTGGGTGTCAAAGAGATATCCAACACATTGCAACACAATGGGCAAGATTCACTAGGCAGTAATAAAGTGGAGATGACTTCTCCAGTGATATCACTTCTCCAGTTCCTTTGTTATTCTATAGAGACTATGCACTGAGATCTCCAAAGCTGAAGAAATCTTAGTGCATTGGCTCCATAGAATAACATTGATAACAATGATATCACCGGAGAAGTCATCTCCACTTTATCACTACCTAGTGAATCTCCCCCATTGTGTTGGATATCGATCTGGTGTTCAAAGGGTTCCTATTTATGTATGTGTTTCTTCATGTCATTAACTAAATTCACAAATGAAAAATGTCATAATATATTATATAATTTACTGCGTGTGATAAATGTGTCACTGGATTTTATTATCAAAAATTTCAATAGACTACAACAGGAATCTTCAGTCCTTTAGGTAGAAAGCTAGTTTACAATTTTGGTTAGGGAGCCATGTTCTGATTTAAATTTAAAGACAGTTTTAGCAGCAATTTTTATTAGAAAGGAAAGTTCAAAAGCATAATCTCAGTTTTGAAAATTAGCATCATTATCACAGTTTATACATATATAGAATAAATAAGGATGGCATTTATAAATACAATGTAATACCTGATTTTTCAATGGTTTATTTTGATGATAATTTTGCAAAGCCCACTTTTAAAGGGATAGTAATACTTCGTTTTAACTTTATTTCATTTCGTAGGCATTCAAAAAAATGAAGAATGATATAAGTCTTATCTCTCAGACCTTTATGATTTATGAGATATTCACAAGCAAAGTTTCCCCTCCCACCCCTTTTACCTAGTGTAAACAATTTCTTCCCAGATGTGGAATGCAGTCCATAGACTGGACAGATAACAGAAGGGGACACTCTTATTCCTATGAAAACAATGAAAGCCCTGCCCCCCTTGACAAGCTTTTCAGGTTTTTCCCTTATCTTAATTGAAGATTGTCCCTCTCTGCAGTCTACCCGGGCACCTCCCTTCTGCTCAAGCTGAACAGTGTGACATCAGTAAAAGGGGCGGGAGGGGGACACTTTGCTTGTGAAAATCTCTTAAACCATAATGGTTTGAGAGATAAGACATATCATTCTTCATGTTTTTTTAATGCCTACAAAATAAAATAAAGTTAAAACAAAGTATTACTATCCCTTTAAGATACTTTTTTCATGATTTTAACTAGGATTAAAAAGATACTAAATAAAGATTTTTTTTTAATTTAAAAATAGGACCCTTAAAGGGATAATTATACTTAATTTTCACTTTACTTAGGCTTAAAAAAACAAATAATGCCATCCATGTCTCACTGTCCAAACTCTTATAGTACTTTAGCAATTATTTTCCCCCTCCCTCCCCTTTTTACTATGTGACCTCTCAAGCTCTAAGCAAAGAAATATGGTTACGGGACCGTACATACAGCAATACAGCTAAAGTAAGACATGCCCAGCCATCTTGTTGTCACCATAAAGTTATACAAAGAACCTGCAACACAGCAATAGATTGGAATGGTTCTGCTCAGAAACTCAATGCTCTTTGGACAAGTAAGCCGATGCAATGCACTATGTGTAGGGAAAGATGTCACGTGACCTATATGAAGCTCCGAGAGGGCATAAAGAAAACTTCATGTTGACGACAATAAGCTGGGCATGTCTTACCTCTGCTGTACTGCTGTATCTCTTCCCTCTAGACACTCCCTACAGTCTCTGGACCAGATTTCTTTTCTTAGAGCTTAAGAGGTGATGTAGTAAAAAGGGGGGGGGATGGCAAGTTTAGGAAGTGAGACAGATGGTACGATTTGTTTTTTTTAAAGCGGAACTATTTTATGCAATAAAGCAGACTTTTTTAGCTTGATGACAGTATGGCTTTGCATATCGCTATGATAGTAATGTATTGGGGGGCAATGTTATTATCATGATAGTTCCGCTTTAAACCTAAAATATTAAGTAAAGTGAAAATTAAGTATTACTATCCCTTTTAAGTAAAATACATATAGGTACCATACTTTTCAATAAATAAAACCAATTTCAAACACCATATTTTAATGGAAAATTGCTCTGCAATGCATTGTTTCACCTACTGGCAGACAAAGGGTTGAATCACTTCTAAATATAACTTTCCAGTGCACCCCCTCCACCACCCCTCAGTTCTTTCCATTCAGTCTTTTCACAGCCACTTTCCCGTGTTAAGATTCTAAAGATGTCTTTGGATCCATAGACATGTTTACTTAATAAATGGGTAAAGGGATCAGGTAAAATAAGCAACTGGCATGATAAGATATTGGTATGCAATAGCTATATAGCTTCCTCCTGATTCCTGCTTCAAATGTAGTGTTAATCCTTTGAGTGCCAGAGGGGTACACAACGCATTACAAAGCAATGGTCCTTAATGAGTTAACCCCTTGAGGAGCGAAAGGTGTGCAACACATTAGAAAGCAATGCTCTGCAATGTGCTCTGGTCATCAAGGGGTTAAAATATATGAAATTCGCTGTCTAAACAATACGTTTATAGAAGGCATATACAATGGATAAACTCATGGGACCCCTTGAAGGTGATGTACTAAGGAAACTGCAGAAATCCTACTGCAAACCATCTTTACCATAGGGGACAAATGCAAATTCTCATTGATATAAATGTGGAGAATAGTGAAAGGTACAATGACGTGTTCTACGACTGTAGTGTGTCCTAAGAAGGCACATACCTCCACGTGGAAACCCTAATCCAGTGATT
Source organism: Rhinophrynus dorsalis (assembly GCA_037306005.1). Lineage (NCBI taxonomy): Eukaryota > Metazoa > Chordata > Amphibia > Anura > Rhinophrynidae > Rhinophrynus > Rhinophrynus dorsalis. The sequence goes on along the minus strand of CM074718.1, from coordinate 641,402,163 downwards.
CTCAGCTCCCACCATTGGGCAAGGTTTTAAGGATATCTCTAATTAAGCACAGGTAGAGCAATCATAATAACTAAGCCAGTGATTCTCAACCAGGGTGCGGACATCAAGTTGGTGTGCCCCATGTTTTCTATGAAGACTGACAAAAATGTGAATATTGTATGAAAATTGTTATGGACAATATGTTTATTTGTATTACTATGATTGTGAAACCTAATAATATCTGTATATTTATAGAGTACCTTTTATTATGCCCTTGATACATTTTTGGGGTGTCCTGAATGTTCCACATTGCGTGTTAGGGGTGCCTTGAATAAAAAAAGGTTGAGAATCACTGAACTAAGCCATTGGTTACCCACATATTATAAAAAATTCACATCCCAAAAACATGATCTCTTGGTGCATCCAAAGTTGTAATATTGGGAATCATCATTCACAGCTTTTGTAAGGTGGTCCTGCTGAATTCCTTATCTTGACAGACAGACAGTCCTCATCATCTTTGTTTGCAGCTTAATGTCTGGTAAAAGGTGTAAATACCCTTATGTTGATTTCATAATAGAGAGACTTTATTTGGTGAAAGGCCAAGATATTTGTTTGCAGTTTCTACAAAGAGAAAGGTAAAAGGGCATCTATGTTGGCACGATGATGCTATTTATTGTAAATGTACTATAATAATGACATCAGTGTGTATTGATGCAAAAAATATTTGCTACTCTCTTTTATTAAAAAAAAACACAAAACAAACAAGATGAAAAAAAAAAACACTGGCACGTTTTGTTTCAGTTAACAGAACAGTAAACTTTTGTTATGAAAAAAATACATATTGTAGAGCATTTCCTGTTAAGTAAAACAAGGGTATTTCCACTGCTGACAGATTTTCAGAGTTACAGTTTGAACACCTGCTTTTTAAATTAACAATGTATCACGGTGCCCGTGATTTGCTGCAGTTCTTGTCTGTCACCAGTAGGGGGCTTCTATTGGCTGTCTGCAGATAGCCCGCCTCTTATTGACTATTTAAACCTGGATTGGGCACCCTTTGAGTGCCCTTTCGTGTTGTTTCTGACCTTCTTGCTACCACTATGCTAGTGATAGCTGGGCCTCTGTTCCAGTGTTCCTGAGTTCCTGATCTCATGTGTTCCTGAGTTCCTGATCTCTACTGTTCCAGTGTTTCCTGCATGCTGAAGTACTTCCAGTCCTGGTTCCGGCCTAGTCTCTGGTGTTGCAGTTCCTGCTGAACTTCTCTGCTGTTTTCTGACCTGACTGATCGTTGCTGGTTCCTGTCATCTCATCACCTGTCTTCAGTTTCCTGGCGACCTTCTGCCTGGTCGCGTTGGTGACATTGCTACAATTCCTTGTTGGTCCCAGCGTGCGGACGCTGGTTTGCTCCCAAGCCTTGCGGCTATACAAACTCGCTTGTTACACCAGCGTGCGGTCACTGGTTTGCTCCAAAGCCTATCAGCTATACAAATCTGTGTTGGTCCCAGCGTGCGGACGCTGGTTTGCTCCCAAGCCTTGCGGCTATACAAACTCGCTTGTTACACCAGTGTGCGGTCACTGGTTTGCTCCAAAGCCTATCAGCTATACAAATCTGTGTTGGTCCCAGCGTGCGGACGCTGGTTTGCTCCTAAGCCTTGCGGCTATACAAACTCGCTTGTTACACCAGTGTGCGGTCACTGGTTTGCTCCAAAGCCTATCAGCTATACAATTCTGTGTTGGTCCCAGCGTGCGGACGCTGGTTTGCTCCTAAGCCTTGCGGCTATACAAACTCACTTGTTACACCAGTGTGCGGTCACTGGTTTGCTCCAAAGCCTTTCAGCTATACAAATCTGTGTTGGTCCCAGCGTGCGGACGCTGGTTTGCTCCTAAGCCTTGCGGCTATACATACTCGCTTGTTACACCAGTGTGCGGTCACTGGTTTGCTCCAAAGCCTATCAGCTATACAAATCTGTGTTGGTCCCAGCGTGCGGACGCTGGTTTGCTCCTAAGCCTTGCGGCTATACTACTCGCTTGTTACTCCAGTGTGCGGTTACTGGTTTGCTCGCTAAGCCTAACGGCTATACTATTCAGTGTTGTTTCCAGCGTGCGGACGCTGGTTTGCTCCAAAGCCTTGCTGCTTAACGATTCTGCTAATTTGCCAGTTCCATCTGACTGCTGCTATTATCTCTGGGCTGCCCTGCCCGGTATTGGTAAGGCCGGTAGAACCTTTTGCCACATTCCATCTGAGGTTGCCTTACCCGGTATTGGCAGGGCCGGTAGAGCCTACATTGGGTATCTATTGAGGCTGCCTTGCCCGGTAATTTGGTAAGGCCGGTAAAACCGTTATGCTATTCCATCTGCAGGTTGCCTTACCCGGTATTGGCAAGGCCGGTAGAGCCTAAAGACTGTCCTGTCCGGTATATTGACAGGACCGGTAGAGTCTGCCTTCTGTCTGTGCTATATTCTGTATATATATAGATGTATGTTATTGCCATCCTAAGTTATCATTTATTATTTCAATAAAATTGATTTTTTTTACCTAAAACTTGTGTCTGAGAGTCATAATAAACCGTGACAGTACGAAAGGGCCATGACCTCAGACAGCAAGGGTGAAGGTAACGCACAGAATATCCATTGGAGGATGGATGTGCTCGAGCAACGTTTGGATCAGTTGGCAGTTGCAATTCAAACGATCCTTGAACGCACGGTACCTGCTGACCAATCTAGCTCTTGCCCGGTGGTCTCGCCAAGTCAGACACCGGAAAGTGATACCAGACCCCTAGGGGGTACTGTTAAAGGGTTAACGGCTTCTGCACCCTTGCCGCTAAGATATGATGGTGACCCTAGTCTCTGCAGAGGGTTCATCAATCAACTCGAAATCTTTATGGAATTGACGGCACACGCATTTCCCAATGATCGTAGTAAAGTGGGGTTCACGATATCACTGCTCACTGGCAGAGCATTGGCTTGGGCTAACCCCTTGTGGGAGAATGCTAAACCTTGTACTAAGAACTTTAATGAATTTGTGCGTTCCTTTCGAAGAGTGTTTGAGCCTCCTGGTAGAACCACCTCTGCTGCCAAACGCCTTATGGAGATACAACAGGGCAGGCGTACAGTGGGCGACTATGCCATCGAATTCCGCACATTGGCAGCAGAGGTAGGTTGGAATAACGAGGCATTATTGGCAGCCTTCTCTCAAGGCCTGAATGACCACATTAAAGACGAAATCGCTGCTAAAGACCTACCTATTGATCTAGATGATTACATTGAGTATGTTATGATAATTGACTCCAGAATACGTGAGAGATCAATTGCCAGAGATCGTAAGTTACGGTCAAAAAATAATGAGCCTAGTAGCATGTTTTGCCCACCCATCCCTCCCTTGGCATTGAAGTCTAGTGAACCAGTACGGGAAACAAGTGAACCTATGGAAATAGGCTTCACTAGACTATCCAAGGCAGAGAGACTATATCGCAAAAAACAAGGGTTATGTTTATACTGCGGTAAAAAAGGGCACTTGCTAAATTCCTGTCCGGTACGTCCGGGAAACGCACACACCTAGGGTATCTTGGGGGACAGGCCCTAGGTGGTGTACAATCGTCCCCAGTGTCGGGCATAATGAAACCCACCATACAGGTGGTATTGTCTTGGGCACAACGCTCTGTGGAGGTTTTGGCCTTGGTTGACTCCGGTGCAGCAGGGTATTTTATGGATAATACCTTTGCTGAATTGCACGGAGTTCCACGCATTGAAAGAGAAAACCCCTTGACTATTGAAGCGATTGATGGTAGACCCTTAGAACCGCCTCAGGTTATATTTGAAACTATGCCATTGTCTATGACTATTGGGGCACTTCACAGAGAAGAGCAGCAGTTTCAACTGATTAATTCCCCGCACCATGCGGTGATATTGGGATTTCCGTGGTTACAGTTACATAACCCACAATTCGATTGGAAAAAGTGTGAAATTGCTGCTTGGTCCCAGTTTTGTATGGACAAGTGCGTCATCCAGCCTATTAAGGTCATGTGCACCTCCTCTGCTATGCCGGATGTGTACCAACAGTTTGGCGATGTTTTTAGCAAAGGAGAGGCTAGTATGCTACCCCAGCATAGACCTTATGATTGTTGCATTGAATTGCAGCCTGGTGCAGTACCTCCGAAAGGACGCACTTATCCATTATCTTGTGATGAAAATAAGGCTATGGAGGATTACATTTCTGATGCCCTTGCTAGAGGGATCATACGTAAATCTACCTCTCCAGCTGGGGCTGGGTTCTTTTTTGTAAAAAAGAAAAATGGCGAATTAAGACCATGCATTGACTACCGGGGCTTGAATAAACTAATGGCAAAAAACGCATACCCAATACCACTCATCACCGAGCTTTTTGACAGGCTTAAGGGCGCTTCGATATTTACCAAGTTGGACCTACGGGCCGCTTACAATCTGGTTCGCATTCGAGCAGGTGATGAGTGGAAAACTGCCTTTAATACTCGAGCTGGGCACTACGAGTATCTAGTAATGCCTTTTGGGCTGTGTAATGCACCCGCAGTTTTCCAGGAACTGATAAATGATGTTCTGAGAGATATGTTACAGACATGTGTTGTGGTGTACCTCGACGATATACTGATTTACTCCCAAAACATGGCACAGCACATCAAAGATGTATCCGCAGTATTGCTACGACTCCGTGAGAACAAATTATTTTGTAAAATGAAAAAATGTGAGTTTCATAGAACCAGTGTGCCATTCTTGGGGTTCATAATTGGCAATGATGGCATTGCCATGGACAAAGAAAAGTTGTCAGCTGTCCTACAATGGCCAAAACCCAAGGGTCTTAAAGCCATACAGCGTTTCCTGGGTTTCGCTAATTATTATAGGAGGTTTATTAAGAACTTTTCTTCCATTGTCAAACCTCTGTCCGATCTTACGCACAAGGGTGCTAATCCTTCTTGTTGGCCGGTATCTGCTGAGAAAGCCTTTGAGAATTTGAAGCTGGCATTTGCTGCGGCTCCTGTGTTATCCCACCCCAATCCTTTACTTCCATTTACGTTAGAGGTTGATGCCTCAGATATTGGGGTCGGGGCAGTACTTTCGCAGCGACACGAGAAAGGTGGAACTCTCAGACCTTGTGGGTTTTTCTCTAAAAAGTTGACTGTCACTCAAAGCCACTATGAGATAGGTGACAGAGAATTATTGGCCATTATCCTTGCTCTTAAGGAATGGCGTCATTTGCTTGAAGGTACTAAGAATCCTGTCTTAATCCTAACAGATCATAAGAATCTGACCTATCTCTCGGAGGCCAAGAGATTGTCCTCTCGTCAGGCCAGGTGGGCACTGTTCCTGTCTCGATTTAATTTCATTGTATCATATTTACCAGGGTCAAAAAATATCAGGGCTGATGCACTGTCAAGACAATTTGAGGCCGACAGTGACAGAGTGGAAGCACCAGCTCCTATCATCCAACCTGATAGAATACTGGCTACTATACGCACGAGTATCACTTCTCCTCTAGGGGAGGAGATCCTGGCCTCTCAGGGGTCCGCTCCCCATGAAACCCCAGTGGGCAAATGTTTTGTCGCTGAATCATTTCGTACTAGGCTGCTCGAAACCTACCATTCCTCTAAGGCTGCGGGACATATTGGTAGAGACCAATTGTTATGGTCCCTTTCTCAGTTATTTTGGTGGCCTTCCATGAGAAACGATTGTGCCGAATTTACGAATGCCTGTGCCACCTGCGCCCGCGCTAAGACCCCGAGACATCTCCCTGTGGGCTTGCTTCAACCGGTGCCTAATGGCGAACGCCCCTGGTCTCATGTTTCCATTGATTTTATGGGAGAGTTGCCTATGTCGAAGGGGTACTCCTTTATATTCATGGTGGTGGACAGGTTTTCTAAAATGGCTCATTTCGTGCCCCTCCGTGGTCTTCCTTCAGCGAAGGAATTGGCAATGGTGTTCGCCAGAGAAGTATTCCGGTTGCATGGAGTGCCTAGGGTACTGGTGTCTGACAGGGGGAGCCAGTTTGTGTCTAGATTTTGGAGGGCATTTTGCCAACAGATGGGCATACAGCTGTCCTTCTCCTCTGCCTACCATCCCCAGACCAATGGAGCCGCTGAACGAGCTAATCAGGGCTTGGAACAATTTCTCCGTTGTTTCGTTACTGACCATCATGATAATTGGTCCGACTTGTTGCCTTGGGCAGAGTTCGCCAGGAACTGTGCGGTCAATTCTTCATCTGGGAGCTCTCCGTTTCTGATTAATTATGGGTTCCAGCCCTGTTTGCTTCCTGACTCATTTCAGACACAACAGATTCCAGCTCTGGATGAGCATATCGAGCAACTCCGTTCCACATGGGCACAAGTTCAGAGGGCACTTGGTCAGTCATTTCAGCGTCATCAGCGCCATGCTAATCGCAGAAGGCTTCCAGCGGTTTCCTTTCAGGTTGGGGATAGAGTATGGCTTTCCTCCAGAAATCTCAAGCTGCAGGTTCCGTCTAATAAGTTGGCTCCTCGGTTTATTGGTCCATACAGAGTTATTCGCAAAATTAACCCTGTCTCCTATGCACTAGACCTACCTGCATCCATGCGTATCCATAATGTGTTCCATGTGTCCCTTCTTAAGCCTCTGGTTTGCAATCGCTATACTACCACACCTGTGGTGCCAGGACCTGTTGAGGTCGAGGGCCAGGAGGAGTACGAGGTTCAGAGCATTATTGATTCCCGTAGGCTTAGAGGAAGGGTACAGTACCTGGTACATTGGAAGGGGTATGGTCCTGAGGATCGATCATGGGTGGATAGTACGGACCTTCATGCACCTAGGTTAACTAGGGCCTTTCATGCCAATTACCCGCAGAAACCTAAACCCTATTCTAGGAGAGGGGGTCTTTGAAAGGGGGGTACTATCACGGTGCCCGTGATTTGCTGCAGTTCTTGTCTGTCACCAGTAGGGGGCTTCTATTGGCTGTCTGCAGATAGCCCGCCTCTTATTGACTATTTAAACCTGGATTGGGCACCCTTTGAGTGCCCTTTCGTGTTGTTTCTGACCTTCTTGCTACCACTATGCTAGTGATAGCTGGGCCTCTGTTCCAGTGTTCCTGAGTTCCTGATCTCATGTGTTCCTGAGTTCCTGATCTCTACTGTTCCAGTGTTTCCTGCATGCTGAAGTACTTCCAGTCCTGGTTCCGGCCTAGTCTCTGGTGTTGCAGTTCCTGCTGAACTTCTCTGCTGTTTTCTGACCTGACTGATCGTTGCTGGTTCCTGTCATCTCATCACCTGTCTTCAGTTTCCTGGCGACCTTCTGCCTGGTCGCGTTGGTGACATTGCTACAATTCCTTGTTGGTCCCAGCGTGCGGACGCTGGTTTGCTCCCAAGCCTTGCGGCTATACAAACTAGCTTGTTACACCAGCGTGCGGTCACTGGTTTGCTCCAAAGCCTATCAGCTATACAAATCTGTGTTGGTCCCAGCGTGCGGACGCTGGTTTGCTCCCAAGCCTTGCGGCTATACAAACTCGCTTGTTACACCAGTGTGCGGTCACTGGTTTGCTCCAAAGCCTATCAGCTATACAAATCTGTGTTGGTCCCAGCGTGCGGACGCTGGTTTGCTCCTAAGCCTTGCGGCTATACAAACTCGCTTGTTACACCAGTGTGCGGTCACTGGTTTGCTCCAAAGCCTATCAGCTATACAATTCTGTGTTGGTCCCAGCGTGCGGACGCTGGTTTGCTCCTAAGCCTTGCGGCTATACAAACTCACTTGTTACACCAGTGTGCGGTCACTGGTTTGCTCCAAAGCCTTTCAGCTATACAAATCTGTGTTGGTCCCAGCGTGCGGACGCTGGTTTGCTCCTAAGCCTTGCGGCTATACATACTCGCTTGTTACACCAGTGTGCGGTCACTGGTTTGCTCCAAAGCCTATCAGCTATACAAATCTGTGTTGGTCCCAGCGTGCGGACGCTGGTTTGCTCCTAAGCCTTGCGGCTATACTACTCGCTTGTTACTCCAGTGTGCGGTTACTGGTTTGCTCGCTAAGCCTAACGGCTATACTATTCAGTGTTGTTTCCAGCGTGCGGACGCTGGTTTGCTCCAAAGCCTTGCTGCTTAACGATTCTGCTAATTTGCCAGTTCCATCTGACTGCTGCTATTATCTCTGGGCTGCCCTGCCCGGTATTGGTAAGGCCGGTAGAACCTTTTGCCACATTCCATCTGAGGTTGCCTTACCCGGTATTGGCAGGGCCGGTAGAGCCTACATTGGGTATCTATTGAGGCTGCCTTGCCCGGTAATTTGGTAAGGCCGGTAAAACCGTTATGCTATTCCATCTGCAGGTTGCCTTACCCGGTATTGGCAAGGCCGGTAGAGCCTAAAGACTGTCCTGTCCGGTATATTGACAGGACCGGTAGAGTCTGCCTTCTGTCTGTGCTATATTCTGTATATATATAGATGTATGTTATTGCCATCCTAAGTTATCATTTATTATTTCAATAAAATTGATTTTTTTTACCTAAAACTTGTGTCTGAGAGTCATAATAAACCGTGACACAATGCCCTCTATTGCTCAGATTTCAATGAGTTATTCTGTTGCATTCTCTAGGAGAGGTGAGTTCTCCATTGGATGTGATAGAAACTGCTGAGTCATGTTATCAGAACTTCCAGGAAGTAATCACACTGTAATTCACTTACTGATTATCTGAACTGTTATCACATTTTAATAAAACAACTGACAGCAATGGTAGTACCTTTGTTTTACTCAACAAGAAAAGCTCTATAATACAAAGGTTTTCATTAGAAAAGTTCACTGCTCCTTTAAATCCAATAATGAAATTCAGGAATGAAATATTCTATTCTTTGTCAAAGACTGAACTTATCACACCTAATCTCCTCCCCTCCTCTCATAAATCCAAAAACATTCAACCATACTCTGCTAGACTGGATTCTTTCATCCTGCCCAAGCAGAATCCAAGATTCAGGCGTACTAGCACATATTTAAATATCACTTCATAGTCTACTGCGTTTGCAAAATAAAACCAATCAAATCATTTTCTAAAGTCATAGTTACTAGATAATTTGAAAAATGTAATATCCAGTCTTTTTCTAAATGTTCTAAGAAATTGTGTTTGTTATAGAATAAACTAATACCTGACCTAGATTCAGCAATTGACTTTTTAAACTCAGAATTCTTGCAGGTCTGTAATACCCATGCCCATCTACCCTGGGTCTCAGCTGACCTTCTTGAGTTATACAGTTTCAGAGATGCCTTATGGACAAAATGTAAACAAACTGGCTCTGCTTATGATCACATTGCATACATGTAATTGTGGAATACCTACACAAAGAAAACAAAACTAGCAAAACCTCAACATTTTACAGACATCTTGAGCAGTAACATATCAAAATCAGCCAACTTTTAGAAGATTATTAAAAACATCTAAAACCCCCCTAAAAATTCTCACCCACCCCACAGCAATAGCTAGCACAGATACTTTGTTGCATGTACCACCTCCATGATTAAACAAAACAAAGGTAATTCTAATTATTGCTTCCGTCATCTAGATATATGACCATAGCCTGGAAAGTGGCTAGAGTTGTGCCTAGCCATAAAAGTGGGGATAAAAATGTGCTATCAAGTTTCAGACAAATATCTCTTTTCCCCATGTTATCTAAAATCCTAGAGAAATGTGTGCATGTTCAACTATACAAGTATTACCGACTGACCATTTTTTTCAGCCCTCTTTAATTAGGCCTTCATTCAAATCACTCAGCTGTCACTGCCCTCCTAAAAGTATTCATTGATATCCAGACTGGCATGCAAAATGGTGAACTCACTGGAGCTGTTTTCCTACATTTGGAAAAGGCCTTTGATACAATAGACCATAGTGTTCTGATAACTAAACTACAAAGTTCAGGACTGGGTAATCATTTTCTAAACTGATCCTGATAATGTTTATCAGACAGAACACAATATGTGTGTATTGCTGAAAATACTTCCCTTCCATTCAAAGTAACAAGTGAGTGTTCCCCAAGGCTCCATTCTTGGCCATCTTCTAATTTCTTTAATCATAAGTGATCTGCCCAAGGTTTGTAAAACATCTTCTGTTCACTTGTATGCAGATGACACCATAATCTATGTTAAAACTCAAACATATCACAAATTGAGGTCATATTACAACATGATTTCTCTAAAGTTGAAAGATGGATAGCAAAGAACAAACTGTTCTTAAACACAGACAAAACAGTCACAATGGTGTTTGGTTCAAAGCACAAACTACATAATCTCTGATCTCTGCGATACCCATCTATCCATTGTAACAGTCTAATTGTAACTTGGCCATGATGGACTCCTGCAAATATCTTGGTATGTGGTTTGACCCGAGCCTCCCTTTTGGTCTTCATACTGATAAATGATCACACAAAATTTATCCTAAATAGGTGCTCTGTTTAGAAACAAATCCTCTTTAAGTTCCTTGCTAAGAAAATGTACCTTTCAACAGATGTTAATGCCAGTCATAGACTATGGGGATGTAGTATATGCTCCCCTGCCACAAATCCATCTTATTAAACTTGACACTCTGAATAACTCATTATGACGCTTTATCCTCCAGTGAAATTACACTACCCATCACTGTTATTTGTTTAAAGAACTAAATTGCCTAACACTCGAATATAGTGCAGTATCCTTACTCCAGCTCTCCATGCTAACTATAACCTCAGCTCCACTGCTAACAACTCACTGAGTATTCTACACTAGAGGAAAGAAGCCGGTCAATCTACCTTCTCCTTCAGAGCACTGAAAGTCTGGAATAACCTGCCTGAAAAAAATCAGATCTTCTCCCAGTCTAAAATCCTTAATGATGCCTACTTCGTTTTTTTCCCCAAAAAATATGTAACTGTATATAAATTGGTAGTATGTATATAAAATGTTTCTATTTGTGTAAATATGTAACTCTTTACTGTAAAATCTCCAGGGCATACCTGAAAACTAAAGAAATCTCAATATATTCTTCCTGGTAAAACATTTTCTAAATAAATAAATAAATATATAAAATAAAATTTACTCTATGGCCCAGACAATATCCAAAGCAATAGTAATACATTGTGATAATGTGAACCAGGAATTTAGGAGGTATTAATAGACACTCGGTAGAAGTACCTTCTTAAAGGGATAGTAATACATCGTTTTATCTTTATTTTATTTTGTAGGCATTAAAAAAACATGAAGAACGATACAAGTCTTATATCTCAAACCTTTATGGTTTGAGAGATATTCACAAGCAAAGTTATCCCTCCTGCCCTTTTTACCTAGTGTGAGCCATCTCTTCTCAGATGTGGAATGCAGTCCATGGACCAGACAGATAACAGCAGGGGACAATCTTCTTCCTATGAGAACAATGAAGGCCCTGCCCCCCTTCACAAGTTTTTCAGGTTTTTCCCTTATCTTAATTGAAGATTGTCTTTCTCTGCAGTCTATCCGGGCACTTCCCTTCTGATCTGGCTGAACAATGTTACATCAGTAAAAGGGGTGGAAGGGGGACACTTTGTCATTGAATTACTCTTGAACTACAACTACTACGACAGAATTGAAATAACACTCTCCAAAGTCCAAATACTATGATGATTAATTAGAGCAGCTTTTATTATGAAATATTACTATCCCTGTAAGGGATTGTTCACATAGACATTATGCCAGCAATAACAGCACAAGGAAATGTGCAGGAGTTTGGTATTGTTATGTATATGAATACAAGAAATAATAAGAAGACATAAAAGATTTGATAACATTTGTTATCACAAATATTAAATAAACCAGTTCAATACTTTTACTCTGTGGATCCAGAATTAAACTGGTCTTTTTCTCTATTTGTGATAACAAATGTTATCAAATTTTTTCTGTCTTCTTATTATTTCTTGTATTAATATTAATGTGAATAAATGAGACCAGCGATACGACATTAATTTCTCTTTGATATTTAAATTGTATTGATTATGTACAAAGCCAAAAATGTGGGACACACCATCCAATATAGGAGGCAAATAAAACTTCCCATGGCTTTAATTTTGGATTTTGACCCCTTGAATGCTCGGCAGGTCTACAACCCCTTTCTCTCAAGCAATCAATGTGTTAAAAACCCCACTTAAATCAGCCGTAATACCTTATACCCTTAAGGACCAGTGACGGTCATAGCACGTCACGTACTTTTTACTTACAGCGCTCTACCGGGAGCGCTGTAAGTAAAAATGGGGCCTAAAATTGATCGCTCCAAGACCGGAGCGATCTCTCTTAGGCCTCCAAGCGGTGCGCCGGTACGCGTAACAGGTCACGTGTGCCGGCGCGTCGGCAAAGATCAAAGCGGTCCTTAAGGGAAGGTAACTTCCCTGGACTGCTGGTACTTAAGGGGTTAAGAAAAGCACTTTACTATTCAGTAATAAGGGCACGTATTTCATAAAAATAAGGGATATGATGGAAAAAGTTATATACCTCCTTTCAGTTTGACATTGACGAGGGAAGAAAATGCAGGTGAAAATTTCCTCATGAATCTGCAAAACCTTCTATCTCTATATTCCATCAATGTGTTCCACGTGCCTGAACTGAGTTCCAACATTCCTGATCCACGATTATGACATTTTCACAGTGATATCACTATGCATGCGAGCATATGTCAGCACACCTGATACGGTTCTCAAGCAAGACAAGGAGCCAGACGGAATAGTTAAAATGCACATAGCTAGAATAACGAGAATAAGCAGAGGGTGACAGAAAAGGCCAGATACTCTATCAGAAATAGGAATCTGCCAATGGGTCAATCACAACTGCTGGAAACTAGGCCGGAGCCGACTGGTAGCCTCAATGGAAATGAATGGAACTCAGAATAGATCCAACAAGGGAGGCTACTGACTCACGTCTGCAGTCAGTTAGGGAGAGCTCATCGCCAATAAGGGATCGCAACAGTGGAGACACTGACTCACACCTGCAGTCAGTACGGCCAGAGTCTGTTAGAGCACCAGGTCCGCACCAGGATAGATGTCTGTGGGAAATGGGTAACACAGTGGAGAGAACAGAAAGAGCCATCGGTCAGCACTAGTTAGGATAGTCAGACAAGCCAGGGTCATACGCGGAGCGGATAGTCAGCCAGAGCCAGAGGTCTGCACCAGATAGGATGTCCAACAATAGTAGGCAACACCGGGAGGATAGTTGGACAGAGCCCCAGGTCAGCACCAGGTTGGATAGTCAGAAAAACCAGGGTCATACACAGAGCAGATAGTCAGCCAGAGCCACAGGTCTGCACCAGATAGGATGTCCGATAATAGTAGGCAACACCGGGAGGATAGTTGGACAGAGCCCCAGGTCAGCACCAGGTTGGATAGTAAGAAGAACCAGGGACATACACAGAGCAGATAGTCAGCCAGAGTCACAGGTCTGCGCCAGATAGGATGTCCGATAATAGAAGGCAACACTGGGAGGATAGTTGGACAGAGCCCCAGGTCAGAACCAGGTTGGATGATCAGACAAGCCAGGGTCATACACGGAGAGGGTAGTCAGCCAGAGCCACAGGTTTGCACCAGATTGGATGTCTATAGCCAAAGGAGCGCACAGGTAGAATGGTCAGACAGAGCCAAAGGTCAGTACCAGAATGGATAGTCAGACAAACCGGGTCATACACAGGATACAGGAACAACAGGAACTAGAACTGCACAGAACAACAATGTAAGGGTAATGATACACAGTCCTTGAGAGGTTTATAAAGGAGTAGGAGAAGGCGGAACCAATTAGGTCCCCCAGGCTGGGCCTATAACAGGTGTCCAGGCAAGTGCCTGATTAATGATGCCAGTAACAAGGAACCATACGTGAGGAGGCCACAGGCAAGGATGGACACAGTCAGTGACGCTGGAGCGTCAGTCCAGAACCCCGCTCCCGGCCCAATGGCGCAGGCCGAGGTAAGGCACTGTGACAACACTTTTGCACACGCACAGGGCCGGACTTGTCAATAGGCACTTGCCTAGGGCGCCAAAATTTCAGGGATGCCTAGCAATTGCCTAGTCACGCCCACTGACCCACCCACTTTAATTGCCTAGTCTAATTACGCATAGATTTTAATTGGAATATAAATGGTGATGTTGCTCGTGCCTGCGCCTCCCCACTTGAGCCACCCCCTGTGACTCAAATCTATCAGAACGCTCCCTGTCTGCTTATTGCTTGCTTTAACATGCAAGCTCTTCCCCTGCCTCCTCTTACCCACCGCATCTAATCCCTTGCCTTGCTGCTGTGGGGTGATGCTGTGACGTCACATTGCATGGATAATCTAACGTAGCCATGCATAGCTTGTGCGGGCTGCATGTATACCCAGACGCCAGCTACACGCTAGGAGTTTGCAGTGTGTAGCTGGTGAGTGCAGGAGAGAGAGCACCGCAGAGCAGCAAGAGAGCACAGAAGTCATCTGTGTCGGCAGCGGCAGCAGCCTCCAACTGCATCAACAAAATCAGGCATGTATGTGTTGTCTAACTTGCCTCCTTCAGTCTACAAATTTGACTCCTGACTCTGAGCCCTAATTTATCATAGCAAGAATGGTTCCTTCATACAGTTTGATTGGAAAAGATAGTGGAGAGAGCTATGCACACATATGGCAATGCTAGTAAACATACAGTGCTTACTATATATGAAAAGGAACAAATCTATGTACTAGTATACAAGGAATGACCACAGTAATGTTTATTAAAATTACTAAATATATAACTGCATTAATCTAAGTAAACCCACAAATCATATAGATAAAAGCAAATGTATATATCAAAAGTGCAAAATATAGATGATGAATAATATACCGATGATCTGATCTCCCATCTATATGGTATTAGTCCCCTTTGATACAGCCAATAGCCACATAACTAATATATCATATAATAGTTATGTGGCTATTGAGTGTATCAAATGGGACCAATACCATCTATATTTTGCACTTTTAGTATATATACAAATTTAGTTGTTTTTATATATAGGATTTGTGGGTTTGCTTACATTAATGCATGCAGATGCAGTTATATATTTTGTATTTTAATACACATTTATTATATTACTGTGGTCTTTCCTTGTATACTGCTAGTATATAGCTTTGTTCCTTTCAGACTCATATATAGTAGGCACTTTATGTTGGTTTGCCATATGTCTGCATAGCGCTCTCCACTCTCTTTTCCTATCTGGTATCCTTACTAGTTTTAGACTTCATAAGTCTGTTTTGGATAGCAGCAGCATTTGCAGCTATAGGGACATACTTTCTTTGGTTTACTTTTATCTATTTTAATAAAGTTTGTATAGATTTATTACATATCATAGAACTTTTATGGAGCCCCTATACCACCATTATAGTTTTTTCTTTGCTTATTCATATGGTTTGAGTCTGATTCATTTGAAATATATATATATACTTAACAACTGAATCTGCCTTGTTCCAACTGGGAAGGGACTGGGAGACAGCTAGAATACATTGTTGCAGAGCCGTGCTTGGCCTACAGAGACACAGGCAGAAAGAATGACTCACACCTGCAGTCAGTACGGCCAGAGTCTGCTAGAGCACCAGGTCCGCACCAGGATAGATGTCTGTGGGAAATGGGTAACACAGTGGAGAGAACAGAAAGAGCCATCGGTCAGCACTAGTTAGGATAGTCAGACAAGCCAGGGTCATACGCGGAGCAGATAGTCAGCCAGAGCCAGAGGTCTGCACCAGATAGGATGTCCAATAATAGTAGGCAACACCGGGAGGATAGTTGGACAGAGCCCCAGGTCAGCACCAGGTTGGATAGTCAGAAAAACCAGGGTCATACACAGAGCAGATAGTCAGCCAGAGCCACAGGTCTGCACCAGATAGGATGTCCGATAATAGTAGGCAACACCGGGAGGATAGTTGGACAGAGCCCCAGGTCAGCACCAGGTTGGATAGTAAGAAGAACCAGGGACATACACAGAGCAGATAGTCAGCCAGAGTCACAGGTCTGCGCCAGATAGGATGTCCGATAATAGAAGGCAACACTGGGAGGATAGTTGGACAGAGCCCCAGGTCAGAACCAGGTTGGATGATCAGACAAGCCAGGGTCATACACGGAGAGGGTAGTCAGCCAGAGCCACAGGTTTGCACCAGATTGGATGTCTATAGCCAAAGGAGCGCACAGGTAGAATGGTCAGACAGAGCCAAAGGTCAGTACCAGAATGGATAGTCAGACAAACCGGGTCATACACAGGATACAGGAACAACAGGAACTAGAACTGCACAGAACAACTGGTATCCTTACTAGTTTTAGACTTCATAAGTCTGTTTTGGATAGCAGCAGCATTTGCAGCTATAGGGACATACTTTCTTTGGTTTACTTTTATCTATTTTAATAAAGTTTGTATAGATTTATTACATATCATAGAACTTTTATGGAGCCCCTATACCACCATTATAGTTTTTTCTTTGCTTATTCATATGGTTTGAGTCTGATTCATTTGAAATATATATATATACTTAACAACTGAATCTGCCTTGTTCCAACTGGGAAGGTACAGGGAGACAGCTAGAATACATTGTTGCAGAGCCGTGCTTGGCCTACAGAGACACAGGCAGAAAGAATGGGGGGTTGTGGTTGGCTTTTGATGAGATTCAACCCTTTGATGGCAGAGGTATATGTAACGCATTGCAAAGCAATGCACTGTGTACTCCTCTGGCACTCAAAGGGTTAAATTATCCAGAACAGATCACTTATATACATAAATCATATCCAACACGTAAAATCCCATCCTAAGGGAAAACATGTCATTATTTTGGCCCCATCGGCTGCCTTTAGCAGACTAAATAACACAGGGCCATATGTACAAATAAATATATTGATGAAACTAACTACACCATAGAGAACAAATACAAATTTGCATTCCTTTAGATGTGGCTTTTAACCCTTCAAATGCACGAGCAAAGCAACATTTTTTGATGAGATTCAACCCTTTGATGGCAGAGGTATATGTAACGCATTGCAAAGCAATGCATTGTGTACTCCTCTGGCACTAAAAGGGTTAAATCTCATCAAAAAATGTTGCTTTGCTTGTGCAGGTGGAGTGCCTTGGGGCACCTGAGATGTAAATCCAGCCGTGCACACGCATGTGCACACACACACGCACACACTAAAACCTTACTGCACAATGGAGCCTTCCCACTAGAGGCAGAAGTTCCTGCTTCCCATCAGTTTCTTACTCACCCAGAATATACCGCACGTTCCTATAAAACTCCTTCCTTTAAAAGAACAGTTATGTTTTGTGAGATCTTTTCCTATAGGAGGCTGCGCTGTTCAGTATCAAATCAGCTTCTGTCAGCCATTCTGTGGGGATCAGAAAACATATTAATATGGCAGAGGGCTTGACTGCAACCTGAAAGTCTGTGCCTCACAGCCATAAATCCTGAGCACTGAGAGCACAGTCTCTCATTGGCTAATAGTGTCAGGCTTGAAACCCCTTACTAGTGTTGAGCGAGCACCCCGATGCTCGGGTGCTCGGGTGCTCTGACCGAGCACCCCCTGAGGCTCGAGTGCTCGGCCGAGCACCCGAGCCCCATTGAAATGCATGGGGCGACACGAGCATTACACCAGGCACCCCCTGCTCTGATGAGGGGAGGGTGCCTGGTCAATGCCCCCCTTCATCTCCGCTATGCCCCCTTCATCTCCGAATGCCCCCTTCATCTCCGCAATGTCCCCCTTCATCTCCGCTATGCCCCCTTCATCTCCGCTATGCCCCTCTTCCACAATGTCCCCCTTCATCTCCGCTATGCCCCTCTTCCACAATGTCCCCCTTCATCTCCTCTATGCCCTGGTGGTCCAGCGGAGCGTCTTCTGATCTGTGCCTCTTCCGGCACAGATCCCCGCCACCCGAACATGGCGGGCGAGCACATGGCGGTACTCGACGAGTACCGCCATGTGCCGAGCAGAGCGATGCTCGAGCCGATCCGAGCATCGGCCGAGCACGCTCGCTCAACACTACCCCTTACTAGTTGCTGTGGGTGCTGCATACATACCACAATGGGACTGAACTACCTGACTTCACACTCACAATTCAGTTCATCTGATGGAACTAGCTAAGGTTCCATGCATTAGAGACCTCTCTAGCATTTAAATAAATTGGAATTTTAATTTGTCATCTATAGTGCAGTTAGTTTGCCCCAGAACTGTTCCACTTTTGTCTTTCTACATAAGATCCAATATTTTTAACTGCACTGACAACAGGGCCTAGATTCACTATAATTCGAAGAGGGCTAAACATGTCAATGTCCTGTAAGAGCAATGTCATAGGCACATTGATAGTATTTACCAAAGTGTCCACGACATCACATCACCAGCACTCCAACAAAAATATGACCACATAAACATCAATCCAACAGGTTTACGAATTTTCATTCATCACATTGACAATATCCTATTTCCATATGGAAATGAGGCATAATGAGATACTTTTGTATGCAAGGTGGTATGTTGATATGTTAATGTGACACTTCTACATATTCACTAAACTCCGATAGCAGCCCCTGCTGTCGGAGTTCACAATCACAACTTCACCTCCCTCAGGTTGTCGAAGTTGGGATCTTCCTGTATTTTCCTATGCAGTAACAGCCCTCAAGCAATCACAAGTAGGAAGGGCTGTAACCTGTTGTCAGTGTAGAAGGAATGTCCTCCCTTCACACATCTCAAACACTATGACAATTCTGAAGCTGAACAGAATTCTCTCTCTGCTTCCCTACTTGGCCAGTAGGGAAGTGAAAAGAATGCTTTAGCACCATGGAAAGCTTTCAGTGCCATAGGGATATGCATTGTTAACCCCTCTGGCACTCAAAGGGTTAAAATAAACAAAAATAGTACACCAAGCACTACACAATTATCCCCTATCCTATGTATCATATATTATACATGTTGTGCACTTAGAGGGGATCAAAAATGGGGATCACACAGCATCTATGGGGATTTGTGTCTACTACTTGCCCCCCAGCCTTGTTCCCTTGCCCAGTGGCAGCCATAGAATCCCATATACACTGCTTGACCCCCAGACTTGTTCCCTTGACCACTGGTAACCACAGATCCCCATGTACACTATCTGACCCTCTCTAGCCTTTT
Source organism: Rhinophrynus dorsalis (assembly GCA_037306005.1). Classification (NCBI taxonomy): domain Eukaryota; kingdom Metazoa; phylum Chordata; class Amphibia; order Anura; family Rhinophrynidae; genus Rhinophrynus; species Rhinophrynus dorsalis. Next base: position 641,383,086 of record CM074718.1, on the reverse strand, counting down.
GCCCTTGCCCACTGCTAGCCACAAATCCCCATGGGCACTCTCTGGGCAAGAGAAAAAGGCTGGGGGTGTCAGGCAGTGTATATGGGGCTAACACACAGTAACACACAGTAGAAGTGCTTGTAGTGAACCCTGTCCCCGGGTTCATTCATGAGAATCACAGCACTGCTTTTTCATGAATGAATCAAACACCCAGTTTTTGAATGACCGGGTGATTGATTCATTCATAAAAGCACAGAGATGTGATTCTCATGAATGAACCCGGTGACAGGGTTCACTACAAGCACTTATGCTGGAGCCAGCTAAACTGTGACTAAATTAGAAAGAAAGGAAGGCAGCAAATGCCTTCCTTGTTGACTGCATGGATCACCTAGCCTACTGGATAGGTGATACATGTTAGGGGGGTATCAGGAGGAGTCCAGATGCCCCTCTTGAGGTCTGAACTATTTTTTTTTTTTAATAAAATGTAAAATAACATTAAGTACACATATATACAGGCATGATATGCAGCCGCATACCTTGCCTATTAACCCTTTGAGTACCGGAGGGGGTAGCAAACGCATTGCAAAGGGTTAGTTGTGCAATACATATACAACAAGGGCATGTCGAATAAAATTTGAGAATGTCAAATGGGAGCACTTAATGTCGAAATACAAAAGGGGGGTTAATATGTTGAAGGGGCACGCTATGTCAGATTTGAATATTGTGGGGAACAACATAATTGTGTGTTAGCCCCATAAACACTGACTGACACCCCCAGCCTTTTTCCCTTGCCCAGGTAGTGGCCATGGGGATTTGTGGCTAGCAGGGGGCAAGGGGAAAAGGCTGGAGAGGGTCAGAGAGTGTACATGGGGATCTGTGGTTACCAGTGGTCAAGGGAACAAGTCTTGGGTCCAGGCAGTGTGTATGGGTTATATGGCTACCACTGGGCAAGGGAATAAGGCTGGGGGGCAAGTGGTAGCGACAATTTCTCATAGATGCTGCATGACCCCCAGTCTTGTTCCTCTGTCATTGCACAACATGTATAATATATGATACATAGGTTAGCAGATAACTGTGTACTGCTTGGTGTACTATTTTGTTTATTTTAACCCTTTGAGTGCCACAGGGGTGAGCAATGCACATCCCTATGGCACTCATTGCTGTCCATGCTGCTGAAATCATTCTGTTCACTCCCCTACTGGCCAAGTAGGGAAGCAGAGAGAGAATTCTGTTCAACTTCAGAATTGTACTGTGGTGATGCGTGACGGGAGGAAATCCCTTCCACATCTACAGCACTTAGTCCAACCTGTATGCTAATAGGAACCTTCTGCACCCCCCTTGCATCTGACAATTTTAGTGAATATGTCGATGTGTGTGTAGATCGAAATGTCAAAGTGTTTCAAACACATTGACAAGATCATATCGCCACAGCATCGACCTTTAGTGAATCTAGGCCCTGGCGTTGTTAAAATAATTTTTCATATATTTTAGACAGGTTCACAGATTTAAAGAAATCCCTATATGGTGCCTGTCATATTGCCCCAAATGTGTAGAATATATTATTCTATTATTCACTAAAATAAAATCATAACTGTCTCTCAGTAGAAGTTTTATGTCTGATTAGCATTGATATTATACTCTAAAAAAAAAGTCTGATGTAATTTTGTTTGCACTTACTAATGTCATAAGAAGCCAGAAATATGGGCATAAAAACAGGATTTGCAAAATAATCTTTCAGGTGTGATTAAGATAAGAGTAATCTTTTGTGAATATAGGTTATCTCTTCTATTGAAGGCCAGGGTATGTCAGAAAGACCTTTATAGAATCTGTGGGAAAGTAACAATTGATGAATAATAGGGAGGGCTGGGGTGGCGTGTTACATTGCAGTGGATTCAATAATAGTATATTAAAGGAGCAGTAAAAAATTTTTATGAAAAAATATATATTGTAGGGATTTTACTATTGAGTAAAATAAGGTTACTCCCACTGCCAAGAGATTTATATTTCCAGAGTTATTACAGTTTAAACCCATGTTTTTTTACATTAGCAGTGCCCTCTAGTGGCCAAATTCTAATTAGATTTCCTGTTAGATTCTAATGGAGAAGAAAGTCAGAAAAGTCAGAGACATACAGTTCTCCATAGAATATGATAGAAACTGCCTGTCACTTCCTGTCAGTTAGAACTATCAGGAAGTAAACACAGTAAATTCACTTCCTAATTATTTAACCTGGTATAATCCTATATAATAATTTGCTAAATTGTGTGTAACACCACGTCATGCGCAGTAGACACTGCTGCACATGCTGCAGTCAGGCGCAGAAGAGACTGCCCACGCCGCGGCTGATACAGAGCAGGATGCTCTGAAGGAGCATCAAGCTCTGTATCAGCCGCGGCACGGGCAGTATCTACTGCGCATGACTGCCCCGCAACCGGGTGGCAGTGGCACTGTGGCCAGTGTAACGGGCTATTCAACTAGTTTTTGAATAAAACATCTGACAGCGATGGGAGTGACCTTGTTTTATTCAGCAGGAAATGCTCTGTAAAATATGTGTTTTCATAAAAAAAAGTTTACTGCTCCTTTAAGTAAAAGGTACAGAGATGCAGGGTCTGATGCACATTTGGCATAGCAGGTACAAAGCACTGTAGACCAGCAAACTTTAGTGAATTTTGAAAATAAAAAATAGTAATCTGAAGTGAATTGGGAGCCCAAAAATGATTATGAGCCAGGGCCCTCATTAACTAGGTCCACCGCTGCATTTTCAGGTCTAAGTAAAGCAGTTATCAGAATCCTTTGAAAGCCAGGGTGGTGTGTGTAATGCTTTGCTCTGCAATGTGTAACACAGTTTTCTAGAACTCAGATGGTTTTTACTAACAAAATACTAGGACTACTGTGGCATCACAGAACGAGGGCTCAGAATACAGAACCCAGTGGCAAACAACTCTGCACTGTCCTTCCACAGGATTAATGCCTCTGGGGAAATTATTGTATTATGAAATGTATGGGGCCAATTTTTTTAATGATTTTATTTTTTGTAACACCAATAAAGTATTACTATATGGTTAGGCGGCATAAAGGAGCAGTAAACAATTTTTATGAAAACCTACAGTAATGTGCAAAAGTTTTAGGCAGGTTTGAAAAATGCTGTAAAATAAGAATGCTTTCAAAAATAAACATATTAATAGTTTATATTTATGAATTAAGAAAATGCAAAGTGAGTGAACAGAAGAAAAATATAAATCAAATCAATATTTGGTGTGACCACTCTTTGCCTTCAACACAGCATCAGTTCTTCTAGGTACACTTGCACACAGTTTGTTAAGCAATTTGGTAGGTAGGTTGTTTCAAACATATTGGAGAACTAACCAAAGTTCTTATTTAAGTAGCCTCAGTTCATGGGTGTCCTGGGGGGGCAAGAGAGGGCACTTGCCCCCCCCCACACACACACACAATTACCCCCTCCATATAAACAAAGGGACTGGATGGGCTGGCCTGGGGGTCATATCATGGATTTACCCCCCCTGGAAAAATTTCTATGGACACCCCTGCCTCAGTTGCTTCTCTCTTTTCATGTAATCCCAAAAAGACTCAATAATGTTGAGATCAGGTCTCTCTGGGGGCTGTATCATTACTCCCAGGACTCCTTGTTCTCCTTTATGCTGAAGATAGTTCTTAATGACTTTGGATGTATGTTTGCTGTGTGCTGTCAGAGACAACAGAGGAAAGGGATTTGAAAGTAATTATTTCTAATGACTTAAAGGTAGGCAGGCAATGTAATACAGCAGCGGGGAATTCAAGCAGGTTGCTGGGTTGTATAGCTAGGGGCATTAGTAGCAGAAAAGGGGAAGTGGTCGTGCCACTCTACAGATCTCTAGTTAGACCTCAGCTAGAGTATTGTGTACAGTACTGGAGACCCCATCTCCAGAAGAATATAGATACTCTAGAGAAAATTCAGAGAAGGGCTACTAAAATGGTGACTGGTTTACAGGAAAAGAAATATCAGGATAGACAAAATGATCTGAACATGTATAGCTTGGAAGAGAGATGAGAGAAAGGGGATATGATAGAAACATTCAAATACATGAAGGGATTCAACAAAGTGCATGATGGAAGTACATTTCAAAGGAGTAAAAATGTTAGGACAAGAGGCCATAGTCTAAAACTAGAGGGACACAGGTTTAGACGTAATGTAAGAAAGTTTTACTTCACTGAGAGAGTAGTAGATAAGTGGAATAGTCTACCAGCAGAAGTGGTAGTAGTTAATACAGAATTTAAGCATGCATGGGATAGACATAAGGCTGTCCTTAACATAAGAAAAGACCAAGGACCAAAATTGGTTTGAGGTTTTTACAGTAGGAAAATGGGCCGAATGGTTCTTATCTGTCGTCAAATTCTATGGTTCTATATCTCTATGTTTCATTATCATGCTGCAGAATAAATATGGGGCCAATCAGATCCATCTCTGATGGTACTGAATGATAGATAAGTATCTGCCTGTATTTCTCAACATTGCAGAGACCATTAATTCTGGCAAAATCCCTAATTCCATTAGCAGAAATGCAAACCCAAGCTTGCAAGGAACCTCTGCCATGCTTCACTGTTGCCTACAGACACTCATTCTTGTACTGCTCTCCTGCCCTTCCAACCCTTCGGCAAACAAACTGCCTTCTGCTACAGACACATTTTTTAAATTTTGACTCTTCAGTCCAAAGCCCCTGCTGCCATTTTTCTGCACCCCAGTTTCTGTGTTTTTGTGCATTGCTGAGTTGCTGTACCTTGTTTCCACATTGGAGGTATGGCTTTTTGGCTGCAAGTCTTCCATGAAGACCACTTCTGACCAGATGTCTACAGACAGTAGATGGGTGTACCAGGATCCCACTGTTTTCTGCCAATTCTGAGCTGATGGCACTGTTGGACATCTTCCAGTTGTGAAGGGAAGTAAGCATGATGTGTCCTTAGCCGACCACTGCGTCTATGGTCCTCATCCTTGCCTGTTTCTTTGTGCTTCTTCAAAAGAGCTTGGTCAGCGCAGGAGACAGAGGGATCATCCACATGGCAGCTGAAGTCCCCTGGAAGAAAGGAAGGTGAGTCTGATGACAGGAAAAAGAAAAGCCACGATTCAAAGTCAGAAAGGTAATTTGCAGTGTATATGTGGTGGGAGATGGGTGATAGATAACTGCAACCTGTAGAGAGACAGGGACAAAAATAGGGAAAGAATGCAACTCAAAAGAGGAGAGGCAGAGTGAGGCGGGACAGAAAGCCCACACACAGGAACCTGCACCTATTCCTGCCCATTCACAGGGACCTGCCTTTCTTCCTCCTGACCACTCATGGGATCTTTCCCCTCTTCTTGCCCACTCACAGCCAGAACCTGACTCCTAACAGGAACTTGTACCTCTTCTTCCTGCCCGCTCACAGGATCCTTCACTATATCATCCTGCTGTTCACTTACAAGAGGCTCTCTCTCACCTACTGCACCAGTCTCCAATTGAACTCTGTCTTCCAAATCCTCACTCTGCTCATTCTCTTCCCTCTCTGATCAACTCGATGCTCGTCTGGTGAAGAAAGTTTTGGAGTGCACTGATAGACACTGAGTAATCAATGCTATCTAGGATGCTTGATGACAAGGGTGGGGCAACTGGTGTCACCACCATTGTTGATTCAGATGGCACTGTCTGGGTTTTCCCTGCAGTTCCTCTGGTGGTGGTGGCATTAGCAATGACACTGCTGCTAACAATTGGTGCCACTCCATCCATCTTGGCAATAGTGAGAGCACCTCAATTTAGGTGTGGCCTATGCCTTTCTGATGAGGATAATTCTCCAATTCTTCCATCCCCTCCAATTCTTTCTGGTAGACAAAAAAAACCAAAAAAATATAATAAAGAAAAATAAGTAAGATCACTCTGTTATGCTAATTGAGTTAGAATAACAGACCGGAAGATTTGAAAGGTGGATGGTGCTTGAAATCATTGTTCTTCCTCTGTTAACCATGGTTACCTGCAAGGAAATACATGCTGTCATAATTGCTTTGCACAAAAAGGGCTTCACAGGCAAGGATATTTCTGCTAGTAAGATTGCACCTAAATTAACCATTTATCGGATCATCAAGATCTTCAAGGAGAGAGGTTCAATTGTTGTGAAGAATGCGTCAGGGCGCCCAAGAAAGTCCAGCAAGCGCCAGGATCGTCTCCTAAAGTTGATTCAGCTGCAGGATCAGGGCACCACCGGAGCAGAGCTTGCTCAGGAATGGCAGCAGGCAGGTTTGAGTGCATCTGCAAACACAGTGAGGCGAAGACTTTTGGAGGATGACCTGGTGTCAAGAAGGGCAGCAAACAAGCCACTTCTCTCCAGGAAAAACATCAGGGCCAGACTGATATTCTGCAAAAGGTACAGGGATTGAACTGCTGAGGACTGGGATAAAGTCATTTTCTCTGATGTATCCCCTGTCCGATTGTTTGGGGCATCCGGAAAAAAGATTATCCGGAGAAGAAAAGGTGAGCGCTACCATCAGTCCTGTGTCATGCCAACAGTAAAGCATCCTGAGACCATTCATGTGTGGAGTTGCTTCTCAGCCAAGGGAGTGGGCTCGCTCACAATTTTGCCTAAGAACACAGCCATGAATAAAGAATGGTACCAACACATCCTTCAAGAGCAACTTCTCCCAACCATCCAAGAACAGTTTGTTGACAGACAATGCCTTTTCCAGCATGATGGCGTACTTTGCCATAAGGCAAAAGTGATAACTAAGTGGCTCAAAGAACAAAACATTAACATTTTAGGTCCATGGTCAGGAAACTCCCCAGACCTTAATCTCACTGAGAACTTGTGGTCAATCCTCAAGAGGCAGGTGGACAAACAAAAATCCATAAATTCTGACAAAGTCCAAGCATTGTTTATTCAAGAATGGGCTGCCATCAGTCAGGATGTGGCCCAGAAGTTAAAAAAAACATGAGTTTAAGCTGTAATAACCCTGGAAAATGCATTTCTCAACAGTGGGAGTACCCTTATTTTCTTAACAAAAGTTTACTGTTCCTTTAAGTGTCTAATATTTTGGGTCCTATTCAGGAAGCTAAAGAAGTGCATTTATGGAACAAACCACCAGCAGCATAGAGAGCAAACAAAAATTCCATTTGAATTAAATGGAGCTTTTAATCCCATAAATGCTAGAGAGATCTCCAAAGCTTTGTTTTTCAATGCATTGGAAACCTCTCTAGCATTCAAGGAGCTAAGTGCCCCATTTAGATCAATGGAAATATTTGTCCTCTACTGTGCCCCCATATTCCCCTAATTCTTTGGATCTTTGTATTTGTCTCTGTCTTTAGTGTCCCTGGTTTTTATACACAAAGTATTTGGAACTATATCAGGACCGCACTAGTAGCTGATTATTGAGGGATATCTAGTCAATGGGATGGGTATGCTAGGTTCAGGACCGCAGGGTAAAGACTTATGGACCAAGTAATTTAATATGCCAACTGGAGCATAACCTTGGGCAGGTTTGTGGAAGGATGGTGGAAATTGGATAGGGGAGACAGACTTATTGGCCCTACCAAATGAACTGAATGTTATATTGCCTTTTCAAATGAGAGGAAAGTTATGCAGAAAGATGAGCAATTCTAAAGCATACTGACTACAGCACAGAGGACAAATGACAATTCTCAAATATCCATATTTATTTAAATAAGGATTTAATCCACGTGAATGCTAGATGGGTCTCTAATGCTTTTCTGTGCTATACATTGAGAAACTTTAAAGCATGCAGTGGTTCAAAACCCAATTTAATTCAACGGAAATGTTGAGACTTTACATATAGTGCAGTTGGTATGCTTTAGAATTGTGTACAAGGTAAATGGGCACACGCTCAGGAGGAGCACACTTATGGTGTTCATATTTCTTCCAATCCAGAGCAGAAAGTCCTGCGGCTTCCTGTTGAGCTGACACATCCAGTCATAAGAACAGCGAAGAACTCAACCAGTAGTGTGTTCTCCATTTTTGCTGTGATGCTTTAGAATTGCTCATCGTTTGCTTTCTGCACAAGGAGCTTTGGACTGTATTCAGGAAACTAAAGAAAAAAATTCAGGTACTTGGAAAATGCCTGCTGGCTCCCAACCCAAACTCAAGATTTCCTGTCTTAATCTCACCTTTTTCCCATGGGCCCAAGTAAACAAATGCTGAGATCAGATTTTTGAATCCAAAGTAGCTATTAGCATCCAAAATGGAGACTACCTAATGCAGCTCCTGGTAAATTGCTACAGTTGAAGAACACTTAATATAATAAAATATGCAACATTCAAATTCCATTAAAAGGTAAAAATGTACATAATCATCCTTACCTGATCTTCATCATACATAAATTTAAATCTTAGAATGTCAGAGTGGTAGCAATGCATTGCTTTGCAATGCATTGGATACTCCATCTTTCACTCAAAAGGTCAATTCATAATGGACAGCTATCATGTGGAGAGTTGCAGATCTGTTTCCCTTGGAGCAGACATGCCATTGAATCTGGGGCTGCACTCTGACTCCCAGCAGAGTGATGGGGGAAACAATGAGGACTAAAAAGACACCTCAATGCTACCTAGTTAATACTGTGAGAGAGACTAACCTAGACTGGTCTTTAGTTCACTCTCACTGGGCTGCGTGCACTGGCCATAAAACCACTCTGCAATGGTTTGAAAGCCAGACACAAGTAACCAATGGAAGATGCACATGAAACCCGCAATGATTGCTACTGACAGCCACATACAGTGGATATAAAAAGTCTACACATCCCTGTTAAAATACCAGGTTCTTGTGATGTTAAAGAATGAGACAAAGATAAATCATGTCAGAACTTTTTCCACCTTTAATGTGACCTATAACATGAACAATTTAATTGCAAAACAAACTGAAATCTTTGAGGGGGAAAAATAAAAAATAAAAAACTCACAATAACCTGGTTGCATAGGTGTGCAAACCCTTAAACTAATACTTTGTTGAAGCACCTTTTGATTTTATTGCATCAATCAGTCTTTTTGGGTAGAAGTTTATTAGCATGCACATCTTGACGTGGCAGTATTTGCCCACTCTTCTTTGCAAAAGCGCTACAAATCTGTCAGATTGCGAGGACATCTCTTGTGCACAGCTCTCTTCAGATCACCCCACAAATGTTCAATTGGATTCAGGTCTCGGCTCTGGCTGGGCCATTGCAAAACGTTAATCTTCTTCTGGTGAAGCCATGCTTTTTCGGATTTGGATATATGCTTTGGGTCGTTGTCATACTGAAAGGTGATCTTCAGCTTTCTAACGGACGCCTGAAGGTTTTGTGCCAAAATTTCCTGGTATTTGGAACTGTTCATAATTCCCTCCACCCTGACTAAGGCCCCGGTTCCAGCTGAGGAAAAACAGCCCCAAAACATGATGCTGCCACCATCATGCTTCACTGTGGGTATGGTGTTCTTTGGGTGATGTGCAGTGTTGTTTTCTGTGCTAAACATACCTTTTGGAATTATGGCCAAAAACTTCAACTATGGTTTCATCAGACCATAACACATTTTCCCATGTGCTTTTTGGGGACTTGATGTTTGTTACTGCAAACTTCAGCCAGGCTTGGATGTTTTTCTTTGTAAGAAAAGGCTTCCGTCTTGCCACCCTACCCCATAGCCCATTCATGTGAAGAATACAGGAGATTGTTGTCACATGTAGCACACAGCCAGTATTTGCCAGAAATTCCTGCAGTTCCTTTAATGTTGCAGTAGGCCTCTTGGAAGCCTCCCTGACCAGTTTTCTTCTCATCTTCTCATCAATTTTGAAGGGACGTCCAGTTCTTGGTAATGTCTCTGTTGTGCCATATTTTCTCCACTTGATGATGACTGTCTTCACTGTGTTCCATGGTATATCTAATGCTTTGTACCCTTCTCCTGACTGATATCCTTCAACAATGAGATCCCTCTGATGCTTTGGAAGCTCTGTGCGGACCATGGCTTTTGCTCTGAGATGCAACTAAGCAAATGTCAGGAAAATCCTACTAGAATGGCTGAACTTTATTTGTGATTAATCGGAGTCACTTTAAATGATGGCAGGTGTTTAATGACTTCTATTTAACATGAGATTGAATGTTATTGGTTAATTCTGAACACAGCCACATCCCCAGTTATAAGAAGGTGTGCACACCTATGCAACCAGGTTATTGTGAGTTTTTTATTTTTTATTTTTCCCCCTCAATGATTTCAGTTTGTTTTGCAATTGAATTGTTCACTTTATAGTTCACATTAAAGGTGGAAAAAGTTCTGACATGATTTATTTTTGTCTCATTGTTTAACATCAAAAGAACCTGGCATTTTAACAGGGGTGTGTAGACTTTTTATATCTTTTTATATCCACTGTACATCAGCACTGCATTCCAGCCTGATGCCATATGTGAAGGGGGAAGATCCATTATCTGACACACAGGAGTCATTTTATGGATGAACAGTGCAGCCCCAATCTTTTACTGTCTCCCCCCATACGATCAGCTTTAGAGAATCATGATAACTGTGCTTATTTAAGACACGCATAATACATACCTGTAACAAAATTAATTATAGTTTATTATCTAAGCTACGGATTACATTTAATGGTCATTATAAACTTTCATTTTGCAAATGGTTGTCTTTAACCCCTTAAGGACCGGGAAAATCAGAGGTGGATTTGACTTAAGGACCGGAGCAATTCTGACCTTTTTGACTATGTCTTTGTTCAACAGTGTTTTCCCTCTTAGGCTTTTATCCCACCCCCATAAATGATATACTGTTTTTTTACAAACAAATAGGGATTTCCTTTGATACCCCACTTATATGGATAACCCACCATTTACTTTAGTAAAATTAAAGAAAAAGGTAAAAAAAAATGTAAAAAACCCACCATTTTTGTTTTTTCTCTTGGGATCAATTGGGCGCAAAGGGTTAAATTTTTATGGAGACTGCATGAAAGGTATGACCACTCAGTCATACCTACAAAATGCGCAGTTTAAAGTGGCCACTGTCCCCCCCTGGGTGAAAATCCCCATGTCCCTTTTTCCCACCCTATTTTCCCACTTTTTTGTTCATTACATTTGGCGGTGTGTGTAAGTGTGTTACATGACTCCACAACAATCACACTTCCAATTTTGTTTCTTGAGATGTTTTTTTTTTTTATATAAAATATTTTATTTGTAAAAAAAAAGTGTGTTGTTTTTATTTAAAAAAAAAAAAAAGTGTATTTAGCAGGTCAGAAATTGACCTGCATTTAGCCATCCTCCTGCACCAGCAGTGAAGGGGTTAACACTTTTGTATTTGTATATAATTTTGTATTTCCACTAGGTGTCTCCTCCCTGCTTCTGTGTCCCTTACTTTTATGTAAGGGACGCATTGGCAGAGAGGAGACACTAGAGGCTGTAAGTAGCACTGCCTCATTCATTTTTTTAGAATGCCGGTACATGTGATCGCTGACGCAGCGATCACATGACCTGGCACAACCGACCGAGGCTGAGACTGAACGGTCCGGTACTGGACCGCTCAGTCTCAGCCTGGATTGAATGGTAGCAGCGTGCACGGCGGCGCGCTGCTACCATTTAACTCTTGACGTACCAGGACCGTCACTGGTCCTTAAAGCAAATTTACCCTTGACGGTCCTGGTACATCAAGGGTCGTTAAGGGGTTAATGCTTTTACATTATTTAGGAACATGTGGCCCTTGATCCACTGTTTATCTCTCTGTCTGACCTTGAAGGAAAAGTTTGGACATCCCTGGATTAGGCTATAGTGCAGATTACATTAGAAATAAAATTATAAATTTATTTTAATACTCAACCTTGCATATCTAGACAATGATGGTCAGCCCAGCCTTGTTCTACTATCCCCCATTACAAAATTGGATTCAGTGGAATCCCTTGCACTTATTCAAGGAACCATGAATGTACATGGAACATGACTTTCTATATTGACTTGTAGTCTAGACAGAGAAAGGAGATTTCCAAGGAAGCAAATCATTCTCCACCCTCCTATTGTATGGTTAATTGTTACTTTCAATATGTATTTTGTCATGTTTACAGCAACTGATATAATAAAAAGCCTGCTCTTATTGGCTTTAGCAGCATTATATGAGTGGTGCCAAAATGACCTCCCACCCATGCTGTCACATTTCCCAGTTAATGAAAAGAAAATCTGCTGCCTGTTGTGTATTGCGGTTAAAGGGATAGTAATACTTAAAATGTAAAAAAAAATATGTTGTAGGTTTATCCCGAGTAAAACAAGAGTACGCCCGCTGCTGAAAGGTGTTTCATTCAAAAGTTATTAAACTTATAAAACGTATAAAACTTTCACTAAAACAGTCTTCTACGTGTGCTTGCAAGCCAAGCACACACACGTAGAAGACCATTTCAGTGAAAGTTTTTTTTTTAGTTAACGCGATCAGGCTGTGCTGGAGAGCCGCCTGAAAGTCATACGACTCTCTTCGCTACAGTCAGCTAAAATGCTGACTACGGGGAAGGGGGAGGGAGAGGGCAACTTTAGAAGCGATCATCTCTCAAACCATAAAGGTTTGAGAGATGACACTGGGGGCAAAATGTTTCTTTTTACAAGGGCTTTAATATAGGGATTTGTAATACTGAAGTATTACTATCCCTTTAAAGGGATAGTAATACTTAAAATGTAAAAGAAATATATTTAGTAGGGTTTATCCCCCTGAGTAAAACAAGGATACTCCCACTACTGAGAGATATTTTATTTAAAAATTATAACAGATCAAACTTGAATTTTTTAGGTGCAATATCACAGTGGCCTGAAATTGTACGGTGGCGCTGTTGCTACACGATCCTATGGACAGCTCTGGTCCCGGGACCATAAATCTCCATAGGATGGTGTAGTAACAGCGCCACTGTACAATTTCAGGTCACTGTGATATTGCACCTAACAAAATTCAACTTTGAAAATTAATCACTTTTGAATGAAACACCTTTCAGCAGTGGGAGTACTCTTGTTTTACTCAGAGGGATAAACCCTACAACATATTTTTTTTTATATTTTAAGTATCACTATCCCTTTAATCTCCAATTAGTCCTGGATGTAATGTACATGGAAGAGGTCATGACAGTTGCTGGGCAGGCAACAGGACCATACCTAGGTAAATCTCTCTTGTAGTCCCCTGAGAGGGCTCCTGTACTGTGGACAGGGGATGTCAATGGCGTGATTCATCATAAAGGGTGTGGCTTAATCATGTGGGTTGGGCTTACTTGTCTGTGTGACATAAAGTGGGCAGGAAGTGGGCAGAACAGGATGGAAAGGAGGAGACGTGAGAGGAACGGGGTGAGAAGGAGGAAAAGTGGGAGGAACAGGGTAAGAAGGAGAACTGGCCTCTGTCCACAGACACCCGGTAATTCAATCTGAACACCCGAGTCTCCTGGGCAAACTCTGTTCATGGTAATTTTAACCTTTTTTAAGATGAGAGGGGTGTGCTTTGCATTGCTTTGCAATGTGTTGCACACCCCTCTGGTACTTAAAGGGTACTTAAGCTGACTCACATTCCTCCTGCTTCAGTTTAAAATAACTGCCAGCAATTGTCATGTCTGCTCCCATGGACATGACATCTGGAACTGGCTGAAGATATAGCTATCTCTTGAACAAACTGAAAAAATCATAAGGGCTATTAGGATTTTCTGGCCATTGTAAGGTAAGTGGGGAAGTGTTATTAGGAGGTGTTAGTTGATGAAAGCTGCATTTTAGGGAGAAACATGGAATAATCCATGCAAGTAAACCCTTTGAGAGTCAGAGGGTTTTGCAATCCGTTGGATACCCCTCTGGGGCTCAAATGGTTAAAAGGGAGGAATTTGGGGTTAACCAACTACATCAAATAAACGTTGCAAACTAAATGCATTTGAGTAGAGCTTGGAGAAAAGTTACATTTTTTTCTAGAGAGACATTTTGAGGAAAAACACAGATTTCCTGCTTTTTCTGCAAAACCTCCTGTACATTGAAAATTTAAAAAATGTACGCCTTTTCGCTAACCCCGGTAGATTTTCCTTGAGAACTTTACCATTTTCCCACCATGACCAAGACTATACACCACTATACAGAAGTGTGTGGGGTTCTGTGGCTGCCAGTGCGGTGGAAAAATGCTGGGCACGTGGGAGGTCAGTATGTTTATTTCTCTACCTGTGGAGTGGGACAAGACTGGAGTCCCTGCAGATGCTTCCAGACTACAACTCCCATCATCCCATGCAGCTGGCAGCTTATGGGGAATAACAGGAGTTGTAGCTTGGCAGCAGCTGAATAACCTCCAGGCTGGGTACAAGGCTGGATATCAGTTTGGTTATACTAGTGTGACCAGACCTCACCTTTAACCGGGGACACAGAGGAAATAGACATATTTCAGGACCTCACTGAAATCAAAGCAGCCCTGAAGTATGAAGTTTTCATATGTGTCCCCAGTTAAAGGTGATATGGCTATCGGTGCTGTGGGGCAAGGCTGGGGGTCAGTATGTGTGATTCTATACTACCAGTGCAGTTTAAAGATTGCAGCAGAAAAAAGCGAAAAGAAGGCACATTTTGTAGGAATTCCTACTGAAGGTGAAAAGTGCAGTTTTTCGCACTTCTCTCTTTTGGGGTGAAATTTTCACACATCCCTACATTGGAGACCTCTCTAGCAATCAAAAACTTAAAAGCTGCATTAAATTAATGAGAATAAGATATATTGTATTTGTCCCTTCTGGTGCAGTCAGAATTCCATTGTGCCTTTTTTCACATGGTCAATAGTTCTTCTCAGTAAGAAGATCTGTGATTTATCACTATGGCTGGCACTGCATACTATAGCCCTGATGAGGTTGAAAGAGAGCTGTGTCAAACCTTGATAGTCCCCTAGCTTTTGATAAGGAATGAGGTACCTAGGTGTACTTAATGGCATTTTTAAAGACTTCTAAGCCACCTGGTAAAATTGCAAATGGGGGCCCCTAATCCATAAGAAGGCATTTAGGATCCTTTTCAGAAATTGGACATATTAGTTGTAATGGAAGACTAAGACTTTGGGCTGACTTAGACCTTCGTTCTGGGTCTCTCCCTCCTGGATGCTGCTACAAGCTGGTAGCCTATCCAGTGAAACAGGATAATTGGCTGATTCTCTGAACTGCATCATCAGTTGGAAACTGCTGGGCTCCTACTGTCAGCTACAAGGGGAGTAGCTGGAGGAAGCAGACTGGTAACTGTACTCCAAAGGGCTGGATCACTGCAGCTGGCTGGTATGCTGCAATGTTGGAACACAAGCTAGAAACAGAGAGCTCTTAGCTGGCTTTGGAACCAGATGGTGTTGTAGCTCTCTTCGTAAGGCCCCAAAGTATCCCCCATGTCTCACTGGTACAAATCCAAGTTAGTGAGGGAGATGATCCCACCGCTACCACCAGTGTAATGGGAGCCTAAGTCCTTGGCCTGACTTAGACCGTCGTTCTGGGTCTCTCCCTCTTGGATGCTGCTACAAGCTGGTAGCCTGTCCGGTGAAACAGGAAAACTGGATGAATCTCTGAAACTGGGGTTTTTATACAGTATTTTGGGAATTTCCCAACATGGCAACAAATGGCAAAGTAAAACAGTTCAATATATACAATAGGAAAGAGCAAATGGTAGAGACATGACACAATGGACTGTTGGGAAAGGGCTTGCAATACCATGGGACCCCCTGGGGCTACTGTACACACATGAACAAAGAGACAATACAAAGGCTGTGACAGACAGTATGACTGATGTAATCAGCCACACAGTACAACAGGACCTCCTGGGGTTACTGTACACACATGAACAAAGGGACAACACAGAGGCTGTGACAGGTAGGGTTTCCACCCAGCCGGTATTTTTTTTAAGAAAAGGTGGCAACCCTAGTGACAGGCAGTATGACCCATGGCCGGTATTTTTTTTAAGAAAAGGTGGCAACCCTAGTGACAGGCAGTATGACTGACACAATCAACAACACAGCACATTGGACCCAGGTGTTACATACAGTCAGAACCCCAGACTAATCCCATCACACAGACAACAGTGGATACACAACAGAGAGGAGATTAGTAGGTGGATCCCTAATTGACCTCTGGACCAGACAGTTATACAATCCACATTTGAAGTAGCCTTGCCCAGACACAAATAATTAAACCCTGACTGCCCAGTCCCTTTAAAGCAAGCCAGCAGGCTATGATTTTAGTCTTTTTGGCATAGCTGACCACCAGTATAATGTCTCGAAGTTCTCCATAGTCTGTGACAATGGGCTGACAATCCATACGCCCAGAGAGAGCTTCCAGTAACGGACTATGATTGCGTCCTTTTTACTGAGAATTATATATGAGGCCCTCTGAAACAACAGGGCCCTGGTGAACACCCATGCATTAAAATGTCCTGCATTCTCATGTGAATACCTCACAAGTATCCCTCTTTAGAAGGGACAAACCCCTTTGTCCCTCTTGCCCACCCTGCTGTCCCTGTTTTTATGTGTTGTGTATATATATGTGCATCTATCACATAGCTCCACAGTAATACAAATCACATTAATTTTTGTTTAAACTTCAGTATATATGTTTATAAATTAGTCTTTATAAATAAAACATATTGGTCTTGATCTAAATAATTTATTCAGTTAAACAAAGAGGTGTCAATAGGTCATGAAATAACCTAATAATTCTTGGTAATTCCCTGCCCAACCACCACCCCCAGCAGCAACACCTAAACTAAATGTATCCCTCTTTGGCCATTAGTAATATTAGGAAGTATGCATCTGCAACCTGTTTCACGTCAGCTGCATAAACTTCTTTGCTGGGTGCACAACAGGAAATGGTTTATAACATTTTTCACTTGCTAAGTGAGACTGGTTTGTAGTACGCTTATTAACGTTACCACTAAAAACTGATAACATCTCAGATTAGGATTTCATTCTTGACACCATGACCAACTACGAAAGTTGATAATAAGCACAAAATATTAGCCTACACAACTAAATGTTATGGGAAATGCATGTGACGCAGTAACAGCATGCAAATGGAGTCTAATGAAGCATAGTACATGTGCAATGAGACAAGGCCTCGCTACCACAGACCACAAGATGAGCAAAGAGAGGGAAGCAAACAAACAGCCCATAAACTAAACAGGACGTCTGGAAAACAAGTGCACCGCGTGCACCATAATAATGAAACCTCACTACATTTCTGTCCAACATTGTTCTTTATTTATTATTGCAGTAGACAAGAAAAAAAAACATTTACCCACAAAGAAGCAGGTATATAGACAGCATGTAACCCAAACAAATAAAAAACACTAGGACGTAGACATTACTATTCTTTCTGCCTAGCTGAAATAAAACAGATCATGGCATGTAAAGATAAATTAAGAAAATGGTGCATCACTGAGACTCCTTTGATGTAGTGTTTTATGGTCTAAAGAAAAATATACTTTATCCTTTCTAAAAAAAAAAAGTTGTATGTAGAATGAAAGCTTTGTTCAATAATAACCTTGAAGTACATAAATAGTACAATAAACTTATTGCTGTGAACACGTGCTTTTTTTTAAAACTGCTGAATTTTTTTTAACTCTTTACTAACCCTTTCAGTGCCAGAGGGGTACACAACGCATTGCAAAGCAATGCGTTGCGTACCCCTCCGGCACTGAAAGAATTAACCTTTCAGGTCTTTACGGAGTTGATATTTATATATTTTTTTAAACCATTTTTTACAATAAATGATTTTTGCAACCAATACTAATACAACGGGGGAGATTCACTAAGCGGTGATAAAGAGGTGATAAAGTGGAGATAATTTCTCCAGTGATATCACTTCTCCAGTTCCTATGTTATTCTATAGAGTCTATTCGGGAAGATCTCCAAAGCTGAAGAAATCTCAGTACATAGGCTCCATAGAATAACATAGGAACTAGAGAAATAATAAACTGGAGACGTTATCTCCACTTTATCTCCACTTTATCACCTCTTTAATCACCCCCAGTGAACTACCTTTTTGTAACACAGCAATGGTGAAATGATATCCCAAGTAATCACAATGTTCCCTGAAGTAGTTCAAGGGGTTTCTCCAAACTCATCTGAGTAATGTCGGACAAGGACATGTATAGGATAGTAAACAGTGTATGTGTGGTTTTGTGTCTTCTAGTTGGATAAGTGGAAGATAGACATTTCAGTTGTTGTAACTGTGTATTTTATTATATTTGTTTTATAAAATCTGACATTATAACCTAGCTTCTAAAATAAAAATCAATTAAAAAAATCAGATACAAGGCTAACTATTACATGCCTGCCACTTGCCCCAGATTTCTGCGGACAGCCTCTGGTTTTGATTTCCTATGCCTGGAACCAGCAATATAGTAATATAGTTGATAAGGTTGAAAATAACCATGAGCCCATCAGCTTGAGTTATCGTCATATAACCTTTGTTTATCCAGTGGAATAAAAAAAAAAAAAAATCCTATTGAAGCCATTTCTAATTATAGCCCAGGTAGGTAAAAATAACATTGAATGAATTCAGAAGGCAACCAGATATCTCCCTTGATCAACATGCATTCTGATGTCTATGTTTTTGTCCCACATATTCTATGCCCTTATCATTATAAGGTTAATAGGGTTATGAGCTTCTTAGTTCCGCATGTTAGTATTGTTTATTGATATTATTTATTGTGATATTTAGATGTAGACGATGTCTGTTCTGCTGAGCAGTTTAATGTCTGTTGTATTATGATTTTTACTGGGTTTGCGCTATTCAGTACTATGGACACTAGTGACAAACAAGATAATGTGGCTGCCGATGGGGAAAGGGTCCCAGGAAATTATTTTGAAATATTGTCAGCTATGTAGTTACCTTATAGGGGGTGGAAGGGGTTAAAATAAATTTGATGTAGATAAAATGTAAGTGCCTTGGATACCTGAGAGGTCTTTAACCCTTTGAGTGTCAGAGGGTTATCCATACCTCCCAACATTTCAAATTGCCAAAGAGGGACACTTGTGTTTTAGGGGGTGATGTTAGGGGGCGTGGCTGGTGGGTGGGGCATTACCAGGGATTTTTAGACTATTTCATGACCTACTGACACCTCTTTGTGTAACCTAATAAATGACTTATATCAAGACCAAATAATTTTATTTACATAGATTAATTTATAAACACATATACTGACACTTAAACAAACAATAATGCAAGTTATATTGCTGTAGAACAATATTATACACTTATCTACACACCACTCAGTCTGATCTCCTAAAAAGAGGGACATCAGAGTGGGAAAGAGGGACAGAGGGATTTGGGTCTAAAAGAGGGGCTGTCCCTTCTAAAGAGGGACACTTGGGAGGTATGGGTTATCCAACGCATTGTTGGGTAACCCTCTGACTTCCCATGGGTTAATGCATTGCTTCATAATGCATTGGAGAACTCTCTAGCATCCAAGGTATTAACCCTTCACAAAGCAATGCATTCCGTACCGCTCTGGCATTCAAAGAGTTAAACTTTTGAATGTTACACAGAAATTTTTAGTAAAACTGAAGGGTTCCACCAAAGCAAAAAGTATGAGAACAACTCTCAATTACATACAATAACACATTTATAATATATAAAACCTTTGAACAATGCAGAGTCAATAGATTTGACTTCCCCATCATGTCTTAGATCTGGTATTGCAAAAAAGTCCTAGCTGCTCTACCTCTGGTAGACTATCACCACTCCAGTCTATCAAGAATGCCTGAGTCTACAAACACAGAAACATAGAATTTGACGGCAGATAAGAACGATTCAGCCCATCTCGTTTGCCCATTTTCCTACTGTAAAAACCTTAAACCTTATGTGGTCCTTGGTCTTTTCTTATGTTAAGGACTAGGGATGGGTAAAAGTTGTCGTCGTGTTCCCACGAGAAATTCTGCAAAAACCATGTTATTGTCTGATTTTTCGTGACAAATTCCGCTTTTCATACAGCGAGTAAAATTTCAGCATTTTTCACCCATTAGCCACAATTCCCTGCCAATTTAGTGGCTAGAAAGTTTCCGCACATTGATTTATATTGTTTTCACTTTTTCGCTATAAAAACGTGATATATTTGCTTAAGTCAGACACAATAGAAGCAGCTACAGAGTGAGGTAAATCTGCTGTGCTGTTCTGCTGTTATTTATTGTGAAAATTGAGGCAGGAGAGGCTCACAGTGACTCCTATCACTATGTGCAGCAAAAGGAGGAACTGGAAGGACCCCTTTTATGTGTCCACTGAGTCTGAGGAGGAGGAGGAAGTGACGAGCAGTACTGAACCAATGCTGTCCAGTCCCCTTAAATCACCCAAAGGGATCTTGGGGAATTTAATGGGAAGGAAGGGAGAAAAGGGTAGTACTAGGGAGAGCAGGACAGGTCAGCTGCCCGTGCCTGCTTCAAGACGTGCTGCCCCTGCTGCCAGTGCCACCATTGCTGTACCTGCAGCCACGATTGCTGTACCTGCTGCCAGATGTGATGCCCCTGCAGCCACCATTGCTGTGACTGCAGCCAGATGTGCTGCCCCTGCTGCCAATAGTGCTGTACCCACTGCTAGTATGTCTTGTAGTACTCAGGAGGGGGGAGGAGAAAATGATAAAAGTGTGATAGCAATGGACCCTAAGTCACACTTGCCATCCCCAAGCAGTCCCACCAGTGCTAGTACTACTTCTAAGGTCCAGCAGCTTGTTAGTGTTAGGAGTGTAGGAGGGGGGAATCAATAACAATATCCTCATATTACTAGTTACTGTGAGACTGATGAGGAAGACTCTGAGGCTGAACTTGATGTGGTTGATGTTAGTAGTAGTAACAGTAATGGTGAAGCAGCCAGAGTGGTAGGGGAAGCATTTAAGAGCATCCAGACTAGCGGTCAAGGGAGCCCACACCATTCCTCTGACCCTGGGACTGGGAGTCCTCCCCTTCCCTTCACTAAAGTGTCCAAATGGAACAGGATACTGAAGACTAAGAGGCTAGAACTGTTGTTGGGGGAGAGCAGGCACACAGTTAATATCACCACCAGCAGGAGTACAGATCAGCTGCCTGTCCCTGCTGCTACTGCTGCCACTGACAGTCTGCCTTCTTCACGTCACCAAGAAATGGTAAGTGTGACATTAGGGGACCCTCTGTCACACTGCTCATCTTCACCTCCTCCAAGCAGCAGTGAGATGTCTGTAATAGAGCAGCGGCAGCAACATGTAGGGACTAGTGGTGGTGGTGATGATGAAGGTGGAGAAGCTGGGGTGGAAGAGACATTGATGGTCTTTTTAGCAGAAACTGAGAAGGAGTGGGAGACAGGGATGAGGATGGGCATCACCACCACCACTAGCAATGACATTTTGGAATTTGAGGAATTTGCAACTGCTCTAATTCCTTCTGATGCTGAGACACAAGGGCAGCAGGATGATGAGGGGCAGGCTAGTGTGCCACAGACCACCGTGGACACAGTGGGAATGGGGTCAACAATTGATACAGGACTAGGACAGGTTCCACTTTCCAGCAGTAGTAATATTCCTGACCCTTGTTGCGGTGTCGAATCTGAGGTAGTAGCAGCAACAGCAGCAACATTATGCACTGCCACAGAAAGTGAAGGGGAATGTGGAGGACAAGAAGAAAGAGGCCATTCTTTCCCCTCCCTCCAGAAGTCATTGGTGTGGGACTATTTTTCTGTTGGGGCAGGCACATTGCAGTCATCATCAATGGCACTGTGCACAATTTGTGTTGTGGCAAGTGGAACCTTCATCATCCATCTTCCAGTAACATGCTATTGTTGATCCCATTTCCTTTCAGCTGCCTGATCATCCTGCTTAACCAACTCAGCAGCAGCAGTAAGAACAGCAGTTGCACATTCCACAATTACGGACTCAGGAGGACATTTGACAATAGACAATGGCCACTGGCCAACATGACCTGCTGGGACTAGGCCAGTAGGGCATTTTTATTTTTTTTCTCAGGGCTTATGCTTTGAAAATAAATAAATAAACAAAAAGTAAAAAAACATAGTCCTACAAAAAATAAACAATTTTTGGGGGACTTATGCCGAACATGCTTAATTCCTACAAATCAATGTTTCTTCCGAGCTTGTGCCTCTAATAATACAAAGGTCTCTTACGACAAATCTAACAAATCATCCTCTACAAAATACTCAAGTCAAGTGTCAGTCCACCGCAGTGACAGCTTATGTCAGCGGGTTCCTGAGTCTATCACTTTAAATACAAATTTCTTCTTTTATTTATTTTTTATTAACTGTTCCCCAAATACCAGTCAAGAAACCCCCCCAAAAAAATTCCCTGTTCAACTGATTAATTCCCCAGACTCCACCCTCCAACACAGGCACCCTCCTCAGACCCCTTTTATATCATGTCTTATGGGTTATTCTTATTTTATTTATTTTTTTATTAACTGCCCCCCAATCTCAGTAACCAACCCCCCAAATAATCATTCTCTGATCAACTAATTCTTTCCCCACACACTGCCAGCACAGGCACCCTCATGTCCCTTTTATACTATGCCTTTGGGAAATTAAATAATGTTTGTTTTATGTTGTGTGTAACTTCAGTGTTCCCATTGATTTCAATGGAATGAGCTAGGCGAAAAAAAGCGGGAAAAAGCAGAAAATCTGAACTTTTCGCAGGAAATTTTTCACCATGCAGAAAGTGCCATTTCATACTTCCCAAGTGTCCCTCTTTAGGAGGGACAGTCCCTCTTTTAGACCCAAATCCCACTGTCCCTCTTTCCCACCCTGATGTCCCTCTTTTTAGGAGATCAGACTTGTGGTGTGTATATAAGTGTACCACATTACACCACAGCAATAAAATTCACATTATTATGTCTTTAAATGTCAGTATAAGTGTTTATATATTAGTGTGCTTAAATAAAATACTTTGGTCTTGTTATAAGTCATTTATTAGGTAACACAAGAAGGTGTCAATATGTCATGAAACAGCCTGAAAATTCTCGTTAATGCCCCGCCCACCGGCCACACCTCCAGCCACACCCCCTAAAACACAATTGTCCATCTTTGGCAACTTGAAATGTTGGGAGGTATGCCATTTTTCACCGATTTCAATTTGAGGTGAATATTTTTGCCCATTCCTATTAAGGACATCTTTATGCCTAACCCATGCATGTTTAAATTCCATCACTGTATTAACTTCTACCACTTCTTCTGGTAGGCTAGTCCACTTAGCCTACCACCTCCTCAGTGAAGTAAAACTTTCTTACGTTACATCTAAACCTGTGTCCCTCTAGGATTAGACTATGGCCACTTGTCCTAACATTTTTACTCCTTTGAAATGTACTTCCCTTCTGCACTTTCCTGAATCTTTTTATGTATTTGAATGTTTCTATCATATCCCTCTCTCTTCTCTCCTCCAGGCAATACATGTTCAGATCCTTTAGTCTATCCTGATATGTCTTTTCCTGTTAACCAGTCATAGCCCTTCTCTGAATTTTCTCTAAGGTATCTATATCCTTCTGGAGATGGGGTCTCCAGAAGGATGTAGATAGGTTAATTCATCTCACTTGTCACTCTTCCTCTGCAGTCCCACTCTATTAGGTGGCAGAGGCAGCTAAAGACTCCATAGGGCCTTAGGCAGAATACTAATTTGGGTTACCCCTCCACCCAGTGCTTTTGACACAGAGCATTGTCAGTAGGGAATGACAGAGTGGCTGCAGGGTAAGTGAAAGAGACTGAATGAAGATGCTCTATTGCACCACAAAATGATGACATACTTTCAACATTTAAGTGTGTAATGTATTAAATTAGCTCACTGGATAACTGAGAGCATACAATTTATAGAATGCGGGACAAATGGTACCACAGAGCTTACAATTGATAACATACAGGAAAACGGGTATCACAGAGTTTACAGTTGAAAGAGTACAAGGCAAGTAGTATTACAGAATTTACAATTGATAGAAACACATGCTGACACATAAATTGCATCTGAATCAGAGTGACAAGTGAAACCACAGAGCTTACAGTTGGTATGGAGAGACACCGGTGATACCACAGAGCCTGTAACTGAAACGGATAGACACAAGTGATATCACTGAGCTTACAATTGATAGGGAGGGACACAAGTGATACCACAGAGCTAACACTGATAGGAAGGGGCACAAATGATATCACAGAGCTTAGAATTAAATGCCACCGATCCACATAATACTTTTAGATTGGGGGTAGGCAATCTGATGCTCCCCAGTTGTTGCTAGACTGCAATTCACATTATCCCCAGCCAGCCAATGGTTGGCTTTGAAAGAAGGAAATTGTAGTCCAGCAGCTGGAGGGCCACATGTTGATCACTCCTGTTTTAGGCTGCAAGGTGTATATAACAGCAACTCTTCTAATTCCTGAAGGGGAGAAAAAGAGGAAAATAGTAAACTTACCACGTGTTGTATGACAATCTTTTCTATGAGGTAGACCCCCACTGAGTACTGACAACCAGGCCTTCTATGTCCTGTCTTGGAAAATGTTTGTGGTAGTAGTAGGGGGAAGTGGCTTCTGGGCCAGTGTATCGGATTGTTATGTATGGTGCATACATATTTCACTTCCATCGCTGAGCGTGCCCAGACATGTACACCCAGTAGCAAACAGCATTTTGTTGATTCCAGTGACTTGACCTGAGGTGTGCTCTGGTTATGGAGACATCTATACATTGAAGTGATAAGAACTATATATTGAGTGGCTTGTGAAGGAAATATACCCTGTTTATTAGGGCAGTAATTAAATTAGAAGGGAGGGAAGTTCGTCTCTCCTAATCCCCCCAAGTATAGTGTGCTTTTCACTACTTCACTAATAATTGGGGTATTCCTTTCACAAACCAATCAATGCATCATCACTTTGATATATAGATGTATGCCTAACCAGAGACTACCTGAAGTTATGAACAGTCAAAAAAAATGCCATCTGCCCCGGGCATATGTGTATGCACACAGGGCAGCATGGGTTGTAAGGAGCTTGGCGGATTCCAGGCAGACCCATCTCCATGTGACTCAACAATCACAGGAATTGCACAGCAAGACAAGAGTGCTTTAGAAGATTAACAACTTGAGTACAACAGGGATGAACAGTGCAGAAGAATGCACTGGTCATCCCTCTGACAATCAAAATATTACAAATTCTTGTGGCATGCAAGTATGTGGGAGGATAATGCATTTTAAAACATTTTTGGTACCCACAGCTCTTCCAACAAAATGGTCCTGCATGCCTGTCACCCACAGGTGGGCCCCTTAGATTGTCACATGTCCTAGGTAGTATTCCAGAACTCCCCACCACTCCCCATCAGATTTCTTCTTCACACCCCATTTATTCAGAGAAACCTATAAGCCACATATTGCTGACGTTCCCAAAACTGCCAGTCTGGCTACATCACACTGTCTTAGCACTTTCCAATCAACTTGGGGATCAACTTTTTAGCTGACCCAAATGTTTACTTTCACGCCAGATAAATGGAATCTCTGAATCTGAAACTTGTAAGCTCTTGTAAGAAGCTTCCACCATCATAACCATTTATATAACCCTTTGAGTGCCAGTGGGGTTTGCAATGCGTTGTATACCCCTCTAGCACTCAGAGGGTTAAGTATTCTGTGTGTTTGTAATGAGAATTGCCTGACTGTACAGCACTGCGGGATATACTGTAATTTAATAAATAAACAGTAATAACAAATGCATTTTTGCATTAACGGCAATGCTTTTTTGGTTGTTTATTGTCATTTTTTGTACTTTTTATTATGTAATCTGTAATTATTGTATAACTTTAGCTGTATGTCATTAGGTGTGTCATATCATCTGTCTATAATCATGCAGGACATGTTAATCATATTGAAAACTATCATTTGCTTTGCTGGCTAATCATTCTAGTAAACAATTACAATGTATTACCTCAGTCACATGACAGTCTGATATTGTGTAAATGCTGATGCTGTAAACATTCTCTTACTCATGCAAATTAATTAATAGTTGTTTCTCCTTCTGAGCAACCTTCAAAATCCACAAAAAGTAAACTTGTTTTTACATCCAGTGTAGCATTTTGTTTGAGTGTTTTTGAATGATAATATAGAGATATGATCTTGTTTCATTCAAAGACTGTCCTTGTACATTAACTAATTTATTTAAAATAGTATCAATGAAACAAATAAATATTATTGTTTATAACCTACTGAAAAATATTTTAGCATGTTTACATAAACATGCACTTTTTCAACAATCGTGAATTTTATACTCAGGGTCGTATGTTCAAAAAAGTAGAGAAATAGCTTTTGTCGTTTGTAACAACATTTCAAAGTACAGTGTTATTGGGCTCAGTAATATTTTCAGAGAGTGTCGGTTGTGATCGGAAATATGTAGTTGAGATACGATTCCTGACTGAAATTGTCATATATAATGACAAAAATGTGATATTTCCTCAACTTTTTTCTTAAAGTACAAATTCATTTTTTGTTGTCGTATACAACAAATATTCTTTACCCTTATACGATGCTGGTGAATAGTTTAGCCACGCCTTTTCTCCACCCCTTTACCCGGAAATTCTGCAGTTGTGTCATACACGATGGACACTACTAGTTCTGTTTGTGTATTCTGTAGAAAATATGTCATTCATGCATGCATGTTGATCATATGACATTTTTTGTCATTATCCCTTTGATCATACGGCTCTCAGTGGATTGATTTACTAAGAATAGTGGTTAAATACTGGAGTAAATCAGCTACACAGGAGAAACAAATAACTCCCCAAAATTTGACTTATTTAACCCTATGAGTGCCAGAGGGGTATCCACCATATTGCACTCAAAGGGTTGAATGAAACCTTTAACTCTTTGATTGCTAAAGAGGTCTCCAGCACATTGTGAAGCAATGAGCTGGAGACTTCCCTAAAATTCAAGGTGTTAGAAGCCCCATGTAAAAATATTGGGAGTGAAATCTTTTTCATTATTGTGCAGTTGGTTTGCTCAGCAACTGCATCACTTTCATAGCACATCAGCTTCAGTAAGGCATATAAAAATTCACATACTTTTTTATTGGGGCGTTTAACTCCTTGGGGGGAGATTTACTAAGCCATGATAAAGAGGTGATAAAGTGGAGATGACTTCTCCAGTGATATCACTTCTCCAGTTCCTATGTTATTCTACAGAGCCTATGCACTAAGATCTCCAAAGCTGAAGAAATCTTAATGAATAGGCTACACAGAATAACATAGGAACTGGAGAAGTGATAAAACTAGAGAAGTCATCTCCGCTTTATTACCACATTACCACCACTTAGTGAATCTCCGCTCTTGAGAGCTAGAGAGCTCCCAATGCATTTCTTTGCAAGCATTTAGTCAGGAGCTGTTTAGTCCCTGTGGTATAGCTGGTATATCCATCTAGTTCTTTTTAGTACATCAGCCATACTGTGTTTGCTTTTCTAATAGTTAATGTGTGACTTGTGATCTTAAAGGGATACTATTGAGTCACAAAAACAGCAGCTCCAATTAATCTTCATAGTATTTGGGCCATGGAGAGTGTTATTTCAATACTGTCAGAGTTGTAGTTCAAGAGTAATTGAATGATAAAGTATCCCCCTCCTGCCCCTTTTACTGATGTAACACTGTTCAGCCAGATCAGAAAGGAGGTGCCCAGGTAGATTGCAGAGAGGGACAATCTTCAATTAAGATTAGAGAAAACGCTGAAAAACCTGTCAAGGGGGGCAGGGTTTTCATTGTTCTCACAGTAGAATATTGACCCTTGATGTGAGTTGTCTGGTCTATGGACTGGATTCCACATCTGAGGAGTGGGGGTTTACACTAGGTAAAAGGGGCGGGAGGGGGGAAACTTTATTGTTCAATTACTCTTGAGCTACAATGCTCATAGTAATGAAATAACACTCTCTGTGGCTCAATTGCTACGAAGATTAATTGGAGCTGCTGTTTTTGTGAAACATTACTATCACTTTAAGATATGTTTATCTGGTTTTAAAGAGAATTACAATCTGTCTGTATGTTGTACTTGTTATTTGTAAAATATATTGCTGTTGAAAGATTAAACTTTATTTGCTGGTTGCACAGTGTGACACTTAATGCTAATTAGATGAAGCTTTGCACCAATATTAACACACACACTATGCTAAGAATGGATGTAGACAGTGCCCACACATTGGCAGTAATATGTTCGGCTTCACACATTACTAATTAGCATATGGTGCAAAGAATTAACATATAGTATAAAGTGCCATCAGAATATAATGGTTAATATCCCAGGAAACAAAATATTTTACAGAAAAAAGACTAACACAATGTATAGGCAGATAATAATGTTTATATAACAAAAAAGAATTTATCTTAGGGTGACAGATGTACTTGAAAAATATATTCTTTACACATTTTGACACCCAGTGCAAGTTCCCCAAACAAATCCTACTTCTAACACATTGCAAAAAATGTACGTGTAGAGAAACATATGAGATAACATCTTGCACCATCTAGTCACATCTTATATCAATAACCTCAGAAATGACCTAAGGCCCAGAAAGGCAGCTAAAGGTCAGAACTAGTGTTGAGCAAGCATGCTCGGCCGATGCTCGGATCGGCTCGAGCATCGCTCTGCTCGGCACATGGCGGTACTCGTACGAGTACCGCATGTGCTCGCCCGCCATGTTCGGGTCTCCTCCCCGCACGTTTTGCGGCTGCTGCGCAGCCAATAAACGTGCAGGGAGGCTCTGACATCGGTGTAATGCCAGCAGCCATGTTGGCTGCTGGCATTACACTGATTGGCTGGCCAGAACCCGTGGTCAGGTGCTGTATAGCACCTGACCATCGAGTTCGGCTCAGTCTGAGCCAGGGAGAGCTGAGGATAGGAAGGGAAAGGCAGTGTAGGGAGGAAAAAAACAAAAATTGTGAAAAAAAAAGAACCAAAAGTCCTTTTTAGGACTACTGTGTGTGGGGGCAGCAGGTTATTTGGTGTGGGGGGAAAAAAACAAAAAAAAAAAAAAAAAATATATATATTCTGTTTAGTGTGCAAAGTTGCAGATTAGAGCACATTCTGTTTAGTGTGCACAGTTGCAGATTAGAGCACATTCTGTTTAGTGTGCAAAGTTGCAGATTAGAGCACATTCTGTTTAGTGTGCAAAGTTGCAGATTAGAGCACATTCTGTTTAGTGTGCAAAGTTGCAGATTAGAGCACATTCTGTTAAGTCTTCAAACTAAAATATCAAAGTCACGTATTCCATTCAGTGTGCGTCGCCGCAGTTTAGCAGCACATTCTGAGTACTGTGCAGAGTTGCAGAATAGGAAGAAATACTGTTAAGTCTTCAAACTAAAATATCAAAGTCACATATTCCATTCAGTGTGCTTCGCCGCAGTTTAGCAGCACATTCTGTGTACTGTGCAGAGTTGCAGAATAGGAAGAAATACTGTTAAGTCTTCAAACTAAAATATCAAAGTCACATATTCCATTCAGTGTGCTTCGCCGCAGTTTAGCAGCACATTCTGTGTACTGTGCAGAGTTGCAGAATAGGAAGAAATACTGTTAAGTCTTCAAACTAAAATATCAAAGTCACATATTCCATTCAGTGTGCTTCGTCGCAGTGTAGCAGCACATTCTGTGTACTGTGCAGAGTTGCAGAATAGGAAGAAATACTGTTAAGTCTTCAAACTAAAATATCAAAGTCACATATTCCATTCAGTGTGCTTCGCCGCAGTGTAGCAGCACATTCTGTGTACTGTGCAGAGTTGCAGAATAGGAAGAAATACTGTTAAGTCTTCAAACTAAAATATCAAAGTCACATATTCCATTCAGTGTGCTTCGCCGCAGTGTAGCAGCACATTCTGTGTACTGTGCAGAGTTGCAGAATAGGAAGAAATACTGTTAAGTCTTCAAACTAAAATATCAAAGTCACATATTCCATTCAGTGTGCTTCGCCGCAGTTTAGCAGCACATTCTGTGTACTGTGCAGAGTTGCAGAATAGGAAGAAATACTGTTAAGTCTTCAAACTAAAATATCAAAGTCACATATTCCATTCAGTGTGCTTCGCCGCAGTGTAGCAGCACATTCTGTGTACTGTGCAGAGTTGCAGAATAGGAAGAAATACTGTTAAGTCTTCAAACTAAAATATCAAAGTCACATATTCCATTCAGTGTGCTTCGCCGCAGTGTAGCAGCACATTCTGTGTACTGTGCAGAGTTGCAGAATAGGAAGAAATACTGTTAAGTCTTCAAACTAAAATATCAAAGTCACATATTCCATTCAGTGTCTTTCACCGCCGTTTAACAGCCTATTCTGTGTACTCTGCAGAGTTGCAGAATTATAAGAAATACTGTTAAGTTTTCAAACTCAAATATTAAAGTCACATATTCCATTCAGTGTCTTTCACCGCCGTTTAACAGCCTATTCTGTGTACTCTGTACAGTTGCAGAATTATAAGAAATACTGTTAAGTTTTCAAACTCAAATATTAAAGTCACATATTCCATTCAGTGTCTTTCACCGCCGTTTAACAGCCTATTCTGTGTACTCTGCAGAGTTGCAGAATAGTAAGAAATACTGTTAATTTTTCAAACTCAAATATTAAAGTCACTTATTCCATTCAGTGTGTGTCACCGCAGTTTAGCAGCCTATTCTGTGTACTCTGCAGAGTTGCAGAATAGTAAGAAATACTGTTAATTTTTCAAACTCAAATATTAAAGTCACTTATTCCATTCAGTGTGTGTCACCGCAGTTTAGCAGCCTATTCTGTGTACTCTGCAGAGTTGCAGAATAGTAAGAAATACTGTTAAGTTTTCAAACTCATATATATTAAAGTCATATATATCGTGTAAGATGAAGAAGGCGGGTAAAAAGGGACGGGGAAGTGGACGTGATCCTGAAAGTTCAGGGCGCGGGTCAGGACGCGGAGAAACTGTGCCTGGTGCCAGAGCACAAGAAAGAAAGACATCCACCATACCTAGCTTCATGTCTGATTTCACAGGGCGTCGCAGGACATCACTCTCGAGGTCCGACCAGTGCGAACAGGTGGTCGGTTGGATGACAGCTGATACTGCTTCCAGTCGGTTAAGCACCACCCTGTCTTCCACCAAGTCCACTCTCAGTAGCCAAGAGTCTGGTCAACATAATCCTCACTCTGATCATCCTTCCTCCCACCATACACGGTCTGGTCAAAGAAGTGATCCCACACTGGGATATAGTGATGAGCTCGTCTCATCACCAATCCTTCATTTGACCCTCTCTCCAAGCACGCTTGCAGAGGAACATGACATCTTGTGCCCTGATTCACAACCTCTAGAGGCTACCCAATCACAAGAAGATGACAGATGTGAACGGCATTTAAGGTCAAAGGAAGTAGTGGATGATGATGATGATGATGAGACACAGTTGCCATTAAATCAACCACTATTTCCTTCTCAAGACCTTGTTGAGGAGAATGTTATACAGTTGTCAATGACTGAGTATGTGGTGGGATCAAGACTTGAGGAGGATGATCAGAGTGAGGAAGTGGAGGAGGACTTGGTGGACGATGAGGTGACTGACCCCACCTGGGAAGGTGTAGAGCCGAGCGATGACAGCAGTCCTGAGGGTGAGCCATCTGCAGCACCGCAACAGGCTGGAAGAGGCAGTGGTGTGGCTACAGAAAGAAGGCGGACCGCACCAAACCGGCCCGCAAATGTTCCACGGAGCACCCCCTTGCGTAAATCTACCTTGCCAAGGGGTAGGTGTTCCGCGGTATGGCGTTTTTTTAAGGAAAGTGCGGACGACAAAAGATTTGTAGTTTGCAACCTGTGCCACACCAGAATGAGCCGAGGCATGAACACTAGAAACCTCACCACCACCAGCATGATCCGACACATGGCATCCAAGCACCGTAGTAAGTGGGAGGAACGCCTGGATCGCCCATCTGTGTCTGCAGGCCACACCACTGCCTCCTCTTCCCCTGTTTTCGGTGCCGGCCAATCGCCTGTCGAAGGCGCAGGCCCGCATACCTCCCGCCCTGCACCTGTAGCATCTGAAGCACCATCAGCGACCACATCCACTTCCCAGTCCCAGCACAGCGTCCAAATGTCGTTACCCCAGGCATTTGAGCGCAAGAGAAAATACCCAGCCACCCACCCACAGGCCATAGCACTAACCTCACACCTTTCAAAATTACTGGCCATCGAAATGCTGCCATTTAGGCTTGTGGACACTGAGTCCTTCCGCAGCCTGATGGCAGCAGCTGTCCCTCGGTACGCGGTCCCCAGCCGCCACTACTTTTCCCGGTGTGCCATCCCCGCATTACACCACCATGTGTCCCGTAACATCACCCGTGCCCTGACCAACGCAGTTACTGGGAAGGTCCACTTAACGACTGACACATGGACAAGTGCTTGTGGCCAGGGACGCTACATTTCCCTGACGGCACACTGGGTGAATGTCGTGGAGGCTGGGAGCGACTCGGACCCTGGGATGGCACGGGTGCTACCCACGCCGAGGATTGCGGGCCCTACCTCCATCAGGGTTTCCACCAGCACCTACGTTATTGGCTCCTCCTCCTCCGTTTCCACCTCCGAATTCTCTACACACACCGCCACTCCCCCATCAGCCAGTAGCTGGAAGCAGTGTAGCACTGCAGTGGGGAAGCGTCAACAGGCCGTGCTGAAGCTGATCTGCCTTGGGGACAAACAGCACACGGCCTCAGAGCTGTTGCAGGGGATTAGTCACCAGACCGAGCAGTGGCTCTCGCCACTCAACCTGCAAGCAGGCATGGTTGTGTGTGATAATGGGCGTAACTTGGTGGCGGCTTTGGAGCTCGGCAAGCTCACACACGTACCATGCCTAGCGCATGTATTTAATTTAGTGGTGCAGCGATTTCTAAAAACCTACCCCAATGTGCATGATCTCTTGACCAAGGTGCGCCGCGTGTGTGCACATTTCCGTAAGTCATCTACAGCTTCGGCCGGCCTGTTGAAGCTGCAGCAGCGCTTACAATTGCCAGCTCACCGGCTGCTGTGTGACGTGAGCACGCGCTGGAACTCCACCTTCCACATGTTGGCCCGGCTTTGTGAGCAGCAGAGGGCAGTGGTGGAGTACCAGCTGTTACACGGTCGTCGCCTCTCCGTTCAACTTCCTGTAATCAGAAGTGAGGAGTGGGAATGGATGTCAGACCTCTGCGAGGTTTTACGCAATTTTGAGGAATCGACACAGATGGTGAGCGGCGATAACGCTATTATCAGTGTAACCATCCCACTTCTGTGTCTACTGAAACGCTCGCTGCTCACAATTAAAACCGACGCTTTGCATGTGGAAGAGGTGGAAATGGGGGAGGAAGAGCTTACACAAGGTGATAGCCAGAGCACCCTCACTTCGTCTTCTCAGCGACAATTGGAGGAGGCGGAGGAGGAGGAGGAGGAGGAGGAGGAGGAGGAAGACACGGTTGCCTCCGCTACAGAGGGTAGCCATGGAACTTTAGTTCCATCTCTTCAGCGTGGGTGGGCAGAAGAGGAGGAAGAGGATGAGGATATTGAGAGTCAGCCTCCTGGTGAGGACAGCGAAATCTTGACTGTTGGTACTCTGGCACACATGGCTGACTTTATGTTAGGCTGCCTTTCCCGTGACCCACGCGTTGTACGCATTTTAGACAACACGGATTACTGGGTGTTCACCCTTCTGGACCCCCGCTACAAAGAGAATTTCTCATCTCTCATTCCTCCGGTGGAGAGGACAAGCAAAATGGTGCAATACCAGAAGGTTCTTGTTGAAAAATTGCTCCAAAATTTTCCATCTGACAACGCTGGCGGCAGAGTACGTGCTACCTTGGCCAACCGAGAAGGGGAGAAAAGGGGAGCACACAGCAGTTCCGACAAAGGCAGGGCAACACTCTCCAAGGCGTGGGACACCTTCATGACACCCCGCCAGCACCCTCACCCTGATGCGCAGCCTAGTGTCACAAGGAGGGAAAAGTTTTGGAAGATGGTGAAGGAGTACGTAGCAGACCGTGTCAGCGTCCTCAATGATCCCTCTGTGCCTTTCAACTACTGGGTGTCCAAGCTGGACACGTGGTATGAACTGGCACTCTACGCCTTGGAGGTGCTGGCCTGCCCTGCCGCCAGCGTTCTGTCTGAGCGGGTATTTAGTGCTGCTGGTGGCATCATAACAGATAAGCGTATCCGCCTTTCCACCGACAATGCTGATAGGTTGACACTTATAAAAATGAACAAGGCCTGGATTTCCCCTGACTTCTCCACTCCACTGGAGGAAAGCCCCGGGGGAACATAAACTCACTTTATATATGTTATTTACAATGATGGGAATACTCTGTATTCCCATTCACCCCTTCCACCCCAAAAATGGGTATATGGTTGACTCTTAATGTTCTCATCCTCCTCCTCCTCTTCCATATGCCCTGGGATATAATTTTTATATAGGGCCAGCTCACCAGCGTGCCCTGGGATATAATTTTTATATAGGGCCAGCTCACCAGCGGGCCCTGTGATATAATTTTTATATAGGGCCAGCTCACCAGCGGGCCCTGTTTGCCAATTTTTATATAGGTCAGCTCACCAGCGGGCCTTCTCATATAATGTTTTATTGGGTCAGCTCTCTAGCGGGCCCTCTCATATAATGTTTTATAGCGTCAGCTCACTAGCGGGCCTTCGCATATAATGTTTAGGATGGTCAGCTCTGCAGCAGACCCTCACCCATAATGTTTTAGATGGTCAGCTCAGCGCACGTTTCCCTCTTAATCATGGCCTCAGTTCTGAAAATCAAGGAAATTTTTGGGAGAATTTGCCTCTGCGCACGTTTCCCTCTTAATCATGGCCTCAGTTCTGAAAATCAAGGAAATTTTTGGGATAATTTGCCTCTGCGCACGTTTCCCTCTTAATCATGGCCTCAGTTCTGAAAATCAAGGAAATTTTTGGGAGAATTTGCCTCTGCGCACGTTTCCCTCTTAATCATGGCCTCAGTTCTGAAAATCAAGGAAATTTTTGGGATAATTTGCCTCTGCGCACGTTTCCCTCTTAATCATGGCCTCACTTCAGAAAATCGATGAAATTTTTGGGAGAATTTGCAGATGATATACAAGTAAATATACAGCAAATACTGTTTGGTAACAATTTTTCGCCTAAAGTCGTTTTTATTTTCCTTTTTGTGTGTTTTACGGTCAGTCTGTAAAAATGGCGTACTACGGGCGAAAGATCGTTCCCAGCAGCGATGTTGGAGTCCAAGGTGCATCCAGACATCCTCCCTATGCTGTCCCTGAACCATTTCTGTAGTGTTTCCATCTTTTTCTGCCCTTTTCCTATGGACCAGGCACCCTCCCCTCATCAGAGCAGGGGGTGCCTGGTGTAATGCTCGAGTCCTCCCATTGACTTCAATGGGGCTCGGGTGCTCGGCCGAGCACTCGAGCCTCAGGGGGTGCTCGGTCAGAGCACCCGAACATCCGAGCATTGGGGTGCTCGCTCATCACTAGTCAGAACGCCTTAAAATGGCAACACCTTAAAAGGAAATTATCACTTTAAAAGCTGTTATTGGTTTTTTAGTAATAAATGTCACTGAGATATAGTTTGCAGTTTATCTGAGATATATCTAAATGAACCCTTTGAGTTAGGCTGACCAGATCTCACCTTTAACCGGGGACACATAGGAAATAGCCATTTTGCAGTACTTCACTGAAATCAATGCAGTCCTGCAGTATGCATTTTTCCTATGCTTCACTGGTTAAAGGTGAGGTCTGGTCAGCCTACTTTGAGTGCCAGAGCTGTGCATCTCTTTGGAACGGTCAATTTCAGACCTTGTTTTTACTTACAGTGCTCCCGCAGGAATTCCTATGTGCAACAAAGAGCTTAATTAGCATAGGAAACCTCATGAAAGAGCTTACTTTGCAAATGAAAACACAGAAAGCCTAAAAGGTTAGTAAAAAAAAAAAAAATATGTGCAGCAAATCCCATCGCTCAGAGCTTTATGGTTTGACAGATATTCGCTGGTAAAGTTCCCCCCTCCCTCCCCTTCTCTTGACATCTACTGACAGCAGGAGATCCTGGCCTGATCTTCAGCAGAGCCAAAATAGCGTTATTTATCAAGAATTAGTTCATTGGAAAGGACTACAAAGTGTGCCTGGTTTGCAAGCACACTTTGTAGACCGTTCCAATGAAGTAATTATTTTCCAGTATCGCTATTGTGGCTCTTCTGAAGAGCCTCCTTGAGTCGGCCCACTCGAATCTCCTGCTGTCAGCTTTTCAGCTGGGGAGGGGGGACTTTAGCGGAGAATATCTCTCAAACCATAAAGGTTTGAGAGATGGTATTTGCTCCACATAATTTTTTTTTTTTTAATCTACAATACAAAATAAAGTTATCATTGGTCATTACTAACCCTTTAATTAGTATACTACTGCAGTGTATTTTTCGTAATCGTGTTTTATTAAGCACGAGAGACGTATAAACACCAGAGATGTATCTTACCCTTCACAATTCAATGCACTGGATAGCTCCCTGGTACTCAAAGGGTTAAAGGAAAGTCATTCATATATGTTTTATGATTTCTTAAGAATATGGGTTAGAAAAAAATATTATGTAATATTATTACATGACAATGTCTCTTTAATTCAAATTAATAGTAAAACATGTTTGAGCCCCTTAAGGGCCAGGGGGGCACACAACACATTGCAAAGCAATGTATTTCAAAACGCTCTGGGTCTTAAGGGGTTAAAAAAATCATAATGCACAAATAGTTTATTTATTATGAATAACTGTTAGATGATACGTCCATGTAAATGTGTTATTTGTACTAAGCAATTCAAGACAAGAATATATTTATGAACGTAGAAAATATAATTGTAGTACAGGTGTCAACCCCCTGGAGATAGCTATGTCTCCAAAATATCGTTTGGCCTCTATAGCATCCAAGAGAATAAGGAATTCCTGACCTAATTTCTCCAAGGGTCCGTGCAAAAGGTTTTGTTAAGATACTTTGTTGGTTATTCTGAAACACACTTCATTCATACATGTAAATTAGCTAATTAGGTAATACACACATGGATTTTAACACATTAAGAACTCTCTGTTCTTCAAGAGTTTGAGAACTCACAAAGGTGTGAGTGTATCATAGTATCATAGTAAATTAGGCTGAAAAAAGACACAAGTCCATCAGGTTCGACCTGTGCCTCAAAACCCTACATTGCCTGTATATTTACATGGTTGCATAACCCATCATCAGACCATTTCTCCAAAACATTTCTGGCACTCTATTGTTACAGGGCAATGCCTGTCCACACATCATACTTTTAACTATGAACAACCTGCATGACTTTGACACTGTGCCATGGCCCAGAAAGTTCATGGGCCTGTCTGCCATTGAGCATGTATAGGACCTTATAGGTTACTACTTCCTCAAGAATTTTTCACCCCCACCCTGAAGAAGTTGCATGCTGAAGTCAGTGCTGAATTGATTAATATTCCCCAAGAAAAGACTGAACATCCTCATTGTCTAGCCTCCCTCTATGCTTTTGACAACGCCTTGGGTGAAATCAGTTGTGCAGATGAAGGAGTCTGAAATCTTGCACACTTACCCACTTGTTCTTTCTGCATGTTTATTTGATAGTAAAGGGATAATGGGGAATCGGAGGCAATGCTCCATAGCATTGTAGCACAGGAGTCCTTACTTATCTTCATCAATTTTAGCCGTAGTTGCAAATAATTAATATTGAGGGTTACATTAATGAGAACTTCTCAACGCTGTAAAATTATCTGCATGCACCAAGGCTAAAATACTTATGCATCAAATAATCAATCAATTGCAATTAAATGATTTACAAGTTGGATGCAGACAGCAGCTGTCTGATAGATGTTTTGAAGTGCTTTGTTAATTGTATATTACACTTAACAATTAACTAATAATGTTATTATTCGACACTGCCCATTTCACTACAGGGAAGTATATATATATATATATATATAATATTAAGATATGAATGAGTGAGGAATTTATTTGCTCAGATTGATCCCAATATAAATAGAGGATATAATATAAATCAATTATATTTTATTATAAATTATTATATTAGTGTGCAATCAGCAACGCCTCATTCTTTCACATTGGACCACAGTAAATGAGATAGTCTTATGCTGTGCAATACTTAAAATTAGATTTGGATAAATCGAAATTATAATAGGAACAATATAATTCTGGAAGTGAATGCCTAGTGAAACAGAATTGTACCAACTATTTAGTAATCAGCTTTAAGAATCCCCAGTTGGCTAATTATGAGTACATCAAGATATCATTAATGGTGATATAATTATACACTATCATAGATATAAGTCATTAATTGGTCTTAATAACAATGAGTAGCCTTATTGTGTATGAGCTGGACCACTGAAGATAAAGTGGTTCAATGAATTAACCTCATACATGATTAGAATCAATACTGTATATAATGATCTGTTGCGTATAGATAAAGGGATAGTAATGTTTCACAATAAAAGCAGCTCCAATTAATCTTCATAGTATTTGGGCCATGGAGAGTGGTATTTCAATATCACCAGAGTTTGTCAGCAACCTGTAAACTTAACTGCACAATGGGTGGAGTGCAGTTGGTAGCAGATTCCATACATTTATATGAAAGGAGGAAGGAAGAAGCCAGTAAGCCCCAATAAAACAAATGGAAACCCGGGGATCAGGCGAAGGAAGAATCAAAATGCGTTACCGACAAGGAATGGACACGAGACGAGTTAGGGGCAGGCAAAAAGGTCAGGGCCGGTAGCAAAGGAGCAAAGACCGAAAAACAAGCCAGGGTCAAAAACCGAAAATCAGAAACTGGAATACCATACAATAAGGTCGCTAAGGAATCGGGCAGAACTCTAATACCAGAGCACTCGAGGCCTGCCCGGCCGGGCTTCTTGTAGGCCTCAAGTGCATCTGAAGTTACGACGCATGACGTCATCCAAACCCGTAAATAGACACTCTGCTCCGCCGCGCACCCGGAAGAAGCGGCAGCCGTTCAAGGTATGGGCAACAGACATGACAGAGTTGTAGTTCAAGAATAATTCAATGATAAAGTATCCCCCTCCTGCCCCTTTTACTGATGTAACTCTGCTCACCTCAGAGCAGCAAGACTGCCCAGATGGATCGCAGAGAGGGACAATCTTCAGTGATCATAAGGAAAAACCTGAAAAACCTGTCAATGGGGGCAGGGTTTTCATTGTTCTCACAGTAAGAAGATTGTCCCCTTCTGTTATCTGTCTGGTGTTAAGACCAGATTCCACATCTAAGGGGAGGTGGCTTACACTAGGTAAAAGGGACGGGAGGGGGATACTTTATCATTCAATTACTCTTGAACTACAATTCTGACAGTATTGAAATAACACTCTCCATTGCCCAAATACTATGAAGATTAATTGGAGTTGCTGTTTTTGTGAATCAATAGTATTCCTTTAAGATCCAAACATTCAGTTGCTTCTCATGTTGTCCCTCATACATACATGCAATTACATGCAAATAATGTTTCAAATTACTCAAGATGTAATTACATATTCTGTACGGCTACATTAAAGTAATGCAACTCTGCAGCATGGTCACTATGCTTGATTATCCCCAGCATTCCTTCATACATATAGATATATTTCAGGTATGCTGCGGTTTTTGGAAGATTTTTATGAAAATGTTCTCTAGGATCTTCTAAGCCCTTTGAGTGCCAGAGGGGTACGCAACGGGTTAAATGG
Organism: Rhinophrynus dorsalis; assembly: GCA_037306005.1. Taxonomy (NCBI): domain Eukaryota; kingdom Metazoa; phylum Chordata; class Amphibia; order Anura; family Rhinophrynidae; genus Rhinophrynus; species Rhinophrynus dorsalis. The sequence goes on along the minus strand of CM074718.1, from coordinate 641,343,480 downwards.
TTAAGTAGGCTCATACACAGTACTTGCTTCAAAAACTGGCAGCCAGAAGCTTGTCTACCTCTATGGACATTGCATTCAGAACTGATCAAAGATGTAGTCTCTTGAACATAGGCACAAGGGCAAAACCAGAGGGGCCATTAGGATTTTTTGACCATAGTCATGTAAGTGGGGAGGTATTACTCAGAAGGTCCTTATCCTTTAACTCTTTGAATGCAAGAGAGGTATCCAACTCATAAAAAATGAATGTGTTGGATACCTCTCATAACAAAGTAATGTGTTGGATACCTCTCTTGGGGCTAGATTTAAAGGCAGTCGTTAGCAAAAAAAATCACTAACGGGTGCGTTAAGTGACATGTTGCAATTCAAAGATCCGTCTAAACAACAGCTAACGGCAGTTGTAGAATCCTTACGGCCGATACACTTACGTGCATTCAGACGCATGGAAAAACATACCCCAGAGCTATTCAAAGGCTTGCGGTACTGATAACGGCTGAAAAAAAGACACACCTAACGGCTAAAAGTTAAGACCCACTTTTTTTAGCCGTTAGACACTTAACGGCCAAAACAAAACACCCGTTACATAGGAAAATACACAAAAGGCTTACCGCACAACCATGTAAATGGGAAAATTAACCCGTGCAATGCCAAAACAACACAAAAACATGCACACACAACACAAATCACCACACACACAACAACAACCAACACCACAGGGACAACAACACACAAAAAAAAAACAACACAACATGGCACGGAACAATGGGGGTCATCACACAAAGCGGACACCTGCAAATACAAGCTCACCTGGGCAACATCAACACGCGACCTGCACCCCACAACTGCACGTCCGCAAATGGCACACACAGAACAATCACAGCACACCACATCTTATAACACACACACAGCTGCAAACACTTACCGGGACAAAAACAACTCACCATTGGTCAGCACTCACCTCATCACCACACCTACACAACGCCCTAGCAAGTACTTAAAGGGACAACTCAACACACTCACTTGTGGCTTGTTTTCCACTCAGGGAGGGAGAGAGAGAGAGAGAGAGAGATAGAGAGAGAGAGAGAGAGATAGATAGATAGAGAGAGAGATAGAGACAGATAGAGACAGATAGAGAGAGCAAACAGTATGTTGGGTTACATATTGTTGCGAAGGCTGCGGAGAAGGCGTGCAAGGGAGAGAGCTGGGGAACATCAGCAACCTCCAAGCATGCCTGATCAACAGCCACCACCTGTTGCAAGTGAGGAGGCTCTGGCTCAGCAGCCACACAGGAGCCCATCCCCACCTGGAGGGCACAGGATGTATAGACGACCACCAAGGCCCAGGGTATACCGCCCAAGGGTCACCCTCTTTGGAATGACCGATGATGAGGTAATTGATCGCTACAGGTTGAGGCCTGACAGCATCATTGCCTTGTATGAGGTCATCAAGGAGCAGGTGGATCCCATCTACATCCATAACCATGCCCTAACTGGCCTGCAGAAACTACTCTGTGCCATGCACTTCATGGCAAGCGGGGCCTTCCAGTCCACAGAGGGTTACGCATCTGGCATGTCACAGGCCACATTCTCCAGGGTGCTGGCCCAGGTCCTGCCAGCCCTCAAAAGCAAGGCCAGTACCTATATACATTTCCCCACCACCGAATTGGACTGGATACAAGTCAAGCAGGCCTTTTACGCCAGGGGAGGCATGCCCAGGGTCATGGGTGCTATAGATTGCACCCATGTCCGAATTAAGGCCCCAGCATGTGACGCCCAGATATTCATCAACAGGAAGAACTTTCACTCCATCAACGTGCAGATGGTGTGTGACAGCCATATGAGGATAATGAATGTCTGTGCAAAGTATCCTGGCAGCTCACATGATTCATACATTCTCCAAAACTCCTCAGTCCACAGAGATTTCGAGAATGGAACTTTTACAGGGGGATGGCTTTTGGGTGAGTTCACAATACAAAATCGCATCACATACACAGGCGTACACACAACGCTGCTTAGCATGCTCCTGACCCACAGCTACTATGTCCACCACACAAAACATCATTCACACAACATGTGCTCCCTGTCTCACCATGTCACTCACATTACACAGGTGATGCTGGCTATGGATGCAAGTCCTGGCTACTGACCCCTCTGGCCAATCCTCGAACACATGCCCAGGAAAGCTACAACCAGGCTCATGGCAGAACGAGGAATGCCATTGAGTGGACCTTTGGCCTCCTCAAGTCAAGATTCCGATGTCTGGACCACTCGGGGGGAGCACTGCAGTATGCACCTGGAAAGGTGTGCGACATCATTGTGGCGTGCGCAATACTGCACAACATCGCAGTGGACACCAGGCTGCTGGAGCACATCCAGGCCCCCCCCATACAGGAAGTGCCCATGGACATCGGGCATGTGGAGGAGACCATGAGAGGGACACAGATCAGAGACAGGCTCATCACGGAACACTTTACATGTGAGTATAACACAGGCATGCAAACAATCCATGCAAGTCCCCCATCAGTCCTGTGACACTAACCACACTGCACATTTTGTTCTGTCTCACCCCACAGGAACAGTGACACAGCACTGCACTGGCAGCGGACGTGGCAAATTGTGTGTGTGGACTCAAAAACCATCCTCCATGCCACTCTCCATGTTGACATACAGACCCCAAGGATATCACGCACACCCTCAGGAGAAACAAGGTACAACACATAACCCATGTTCATCGCCTTACAGGGCTTGATTGACAGCAGCTAACTTGATTTGCCATGAGCATGGCCAGAGCAACCATGCTAGCCTTGTAGCGAAAGAGTGTTATCCAATGCTATGCATTGGATAATACTCCGTCACATCAGGGGTTAAAGGGCCATTGGACTCAATATGGGACCTGTACCGTCCTACAGCTGAGAAGAGCAGCACAGGGGTGGATGTACAGTGGTATGGGCACACCATGTAGAGGTCATGAGACGTAGATCAGATTACCAGGGACACCATGCTGACCTGTGAGTGTGCAGACATATGTGCCCCCGACATGAATACACACATCAACAAATGTGTCCTAACAGTTCCATGGAACAAATGACATTGGGCTGCCACTGTCACATTAACAGTGGCAGCCCAAATTCATTACTTCCATGGAGCTCTCAGAACACTTGTTGATGTGTGTATCCATGTCAGGGGCACATATCCATAGGGCTGGGGCACATGTCCTTAGTTCTCCACATAATTGGTTACAGATGAGTACACAACACATTGTCAAGCAATGGTTTGTGTACTCACCTGTAACTGTGAAAATTGAGGGGATTAAAAAGACTAAATTATTGTTGCTTGATGATCAGTTCAGGTCAACTGCTCCAAATCCTGTCCTCTTCTTCCACAGGCATCCGTAACATGATCCATCCTTGAACTGAAGATCTTCTATGTGACTGGATTGATGTCTTGACAACACCTTCATGGAGATCACCCCTTGCTGTTTATGGTGATGTTGTTGGTGATGCAAAGTTTGACCTGAGGTTCACACAAACCTCTACTGGATCATTTTCATATAGACACAGAAAACACTAATTCTTGAGTGTTATAACCTGTACAGTTAGGATGCTCAGCTACAGAGTTGTCAAACCTTGTGGACAACACATGAGCTGGGCAGCAGTGTTACTGAAGTAGTACGATTTAGTTGCAAAGTACATTTAGTGTTCTCATACAGGTGTTCAATGCATATAGGCAATACACAGAAAACACATGTACATCCTAATGTACTTTGAGACACAATAAAGATGAACCATCACCATTCTATCTGTGTCTGTAGGAGGATATATTTGAGAACACAGTTGTCAATGCTTTACCACACCCAGGGTAGAGTATCCCCATACATGGAAAGGCATCACCCATATCACAGGACTCCACCACTTGTTTGCAAGTGGGTGGACTCAGTGATGTATTCACGCTAACAGATGGTGGCAGTGATACACTAATGTGTTGTGGGAGTGATAAAGAGGTGATAAAGGGGACATACTTCCACAGTGAATTCCTGTCCACAGTTAATGTGTTGCTCAGTATAATCAATGTTCAGTGATATTGCTCCACTGGGACATATCACAGTACATGACCAAGTGGACAAGTGTTTTCACTGGGGAAGTCTGTTACACCCTTAGAAAAAACAACAACTCAACTCACTGGAGGCCCCAATGCTCACCCCAGGATATCAATGTGTGTGCTACACATTGAAATCCTAGGTTAAAAACATTGGCTTCCCCAGTCAGTCTGTTGCACAATGAGTGTGTGAATCCAAGACAATATGGATACATGTCCCATTTATCTGTCCTGCTTGTTATCTCACCGCTAAGCCGTTTGTTTGGTTATCCCCTTAACCCTCTGAGTGCCAGAGTGGTACCCAACGCATTTCTTTGCAATGCGTTGCCTACCACTCTGGCTATCAAAGGGTTAAACACAACATATGATGTAGATGAATGTTCAATGTTGTACCAAATGTTGGCCTAAGGGGAATGTTTTGTTATGCAACTTCAACACACAACATTGCCATATAACACAGTTGTGTAATATGGCAACAGGGATGTTTTTACAGTTGATTTTGTACAACGATGTGTGTGTGAACCCATGTTGTAACATCCCACAAACATCTTACCTAGGCAGGAGTTGTATTCACTGAATTGTTTGGCAATGCATTGGAGACAACTCTGCCACCCAACCTATGACCAAATTCAAAGCAGATCAGACAGGATTCAAAAGCACAATGTTCCTTTATTCAGGGGAAATTTAACATGTTGGGCATTTTATTTTTTTTTCTTAGGGGGGGGGGGCTTAGACTGTGTGGCAGAAGTGGATAACCTGGATGATCTCCTGGTCACCCTTTGCCCCCTAGGTGTGGCTTCGGGGGTCACATTAGAGGGGGTGGTGGGGGCAGTGGATCCCTCTGTGGAGCGCAGGTTTTCCCTCTCCAACCGTAAGTCCTCCCTGCGGTTCAGCTCTCTCAACTCCACCAGTAGCTGTGCAAGCAGGTCCATCACCCCCGTGTGTAGCTGATGGAGTTGAGTGTTGATCCTCATGACCTCCGACTCAAGGGCATGGATCCTTGCCTCTATCCTGTTAGTGTTTCTACGGGATTCCCTACGGCTCCTGGTGATGTTGTCATTGGTGCAGAGGCTTGACCTGAGTAGTCTCCTTTGCAGAGCCATACACTCTGCTTCCATCCCCATGGGCCGTTCACTGCTGGTGATGCTTGTGCCTGGTGAATCAGCTGCTGCTGTGTCCTCCTCTGCTGGTGCTGTGTCCTCCTCTGCTGCTGCTGTGTCCTCCTCTGCTGCTGCTGTGTCCTCCACTGCTGGTGCTGTATGTGCTGCAGATGGGTATGTGCCCACCACATCAATTGATCCACTGATGCCCACAGATGTCTGTGCTGGTGGAGGTGGTGGGGTAAACACGTCCCTTCGCATAGGCTGTTGGGGCTCCCCAAGCAGGCCCAGGTGTTGGTAGTCGAGTGGCCAAGGGTCAAACCTTGGCCACTGGTATGTGCTTGGCCCCCACCTGGGATCATACCTGGGGCCATGCTGGGGAGCCATCCAGGAGGGTAGGTCAATCTGTGGGTATGGCCCATATTGGGTGGTGGCCACATCACTGGGCAGCCATTGCCTCCCTGGTGGTGGTGGTGGTGCTGCTGCTGCTGGAGGATAATAGCTCCTGGAGGTGGTGGGGGGCATCCAGTCACTGTAATAAGGTGGTGCAGGCAGAGTTGGTGCAGGCAGAGTTGGTGCAGGCAGAGTTGGTGCATCCAGCTGGCCAAGAGGTGTGGATGTCGTTGGGTACGTTGCCCACTGGCTGGTCCCCTCCTCCATATACTCCTCACTGGGTGGTGAGGTGGCCTCCTCCATGGGCTCCTGATGTGCTGGAGACACATAACCTGTGTGGAGGATTGAGATTGTGTGATCAGTAAACTTAGCCATGATGGTGTCAAATTGATATTAATACTTGAAATGTGTAAAGGAACATATATGTTGTATGGTGTATCCCCCTGTGTGAAACAACGGTACTCCTACTGGTGATGGGTGTTGTATTCTACATGTATTGCAGCTCAGAGTTGAATTCCTTTGGTGCCACATCCCAGTGGCCTGAAATTGTACATTTGCACAGTTGCCACATCATCCTTTGTGGATATCTGCTCACTGGACCAAAGCTAGCCAGAGGATGGTCTGGCAACATTGGCATAGTACATTTTCAGGCCACAGTGATATTGTCCCTGGAATATTCAACTTTGAGCTGTTATACTCTTGTGATGAAACACCTTTCAGTAGTGGGAATACCCTTGCATTACCCGGTGGATCAATCCTATGACATGTATTTTTCCTTTCACATTTTAGGTATTACTATCTCTTTAACGGGATAGCAATGGTTAATTTCACCTTGATGTAACATTGCAGGCATCATAAAGAGATGTTTAGAAAGATGTTGCTGTATGTGACAGCTGGAGATGTCAGTCATTTGACCACACGGAGGCTCTTCAGCAGACTCCACATTGACCCATTTGGAGATAACTACATCTTTGCCATTGTCTACTAAGTGTTCCTGGTTTGTAAGCACGCTCTGTGGACCATGTCAATGATGGATCCATCTCCAATTGGTTCAATTTTGGGTCTGCTGAAGAGCCTCCGTGTGGTCATATGACTGACATCTCCAGCTGTCACATACAGTAACATCTTTCTAAACATCTCTTTATGATGCCTGCAAGGTTACATCAAAGTGAAATTAACCATTGCTATGCCAAGGTACACAGTGAGGAATATGGTCTGATATGTGTGTATATGTACCTTTCATATGGGTACAAACATATCCTTTATAGATATGAATCCAGAGATATGTTCAGAACATGTGATTGTCTAACTGCCTATATATGTACAGCCATCACAAATGAACTTTCATAGATACAACTGATACCCATCCAAGTAGGTGTAATATACTAGGTATATGTACTCTGATGATGATATCAATATGAGTTATTTTGTTGAGGGTGCACATATATGGGCAGTAGGACAATCACACGTACTGAACCGAACTCTGGGTTTACATCTTGTTGGGACCTATTTGTACCCATTTGAAAGGGATATATCCACATACATATCTGGTCGTTTATCTTTCTGTACATATCTTTTTGTAATAGATCTGCAGTGTGATTCAAGTAGTATTCATCCCTATGTTATCAGTTCATCCCGTACAGTGCTGGATTTTGTCAGAGTAGACATGTCCCTCTCTGGTTGTCATGATGGTATCCTATGCATTGCATTGTGATGCATGGGATACCACCGTGGCAATCAGGGATTGATGTACATTACAGGATTCTGTCCATGAGCTCTGTTCAAGTTGAATCCTGAGGGGCAACAATCAAGCCAGTATTGAAGGATATCATTGATTGAGGCCTTTTTTTTCCTGGATCAGCCCATCCATCCTTCTGTGTGAGGCAACCAGACCCGATCATAGATATCCATAATTCCTGGCCTGTTATTGACCAAACCTCAATGGTTAATATTTGGTTCCCATATGTATCCTGCAAATAGTGTCTGGTGTACAATCCATCCATGGCATCAGCACTCCTGAGGATCTATATGTGAATCAAATGTGAGCTATGTAAATTGAAGTTAGCGTAAATGATTGTATACACAACACCAAGGCCAACTTTTTCACCTTTAGTTATGTGTGATTGTTTTTGGCCTGTGTGTTGCACATACAAGCATTTATTCTCAGTGGCACTGTGATTTGTGACCTGATCCATCCTGTTGGTGATTCAGTAAGCGGTTAAGTGTACCTGATGAACTGATTATTAGTGTTGAGCGAGCATGCTCGGCCGATGCTCGGATCGGCTCGAGCATCGCTCTGCTCGGCACATGGCGGTACTCGTACGAGTACCGCATGTGCTCGCCCGCCATGTTCGGGTCTCCTCCCCGCACGTTTTGCGGCTGCTGCGCAGCCAATAAACGTGCAGGGAGGCTCTGACATCAGTGTAATGCCAGCAGCCATGTTGGCTGCTGGCATAACACTGATTGGCTGGCCAGAACCCGTGGTCGGGTGCTGTATAGCACCTGACCAGCGAGTTCGGCTCAGTCTTAGCCAGGGAGAGATGAGGATAGGAAGGGAAAGTCAGTGTAGGGAGAAAAAAAGCGATTGTGAAAAAAAAGAACCAAAAGTCCTTTTTAGGACTACTGTGTGTGGGGGCAGCAGGTTATTTTGTGTGGGGGGGGGGGGAAAAAAAAAAAAAAAAAACATATATTCTGTTTAGTGTGCAAAGTTGCAGATTAGAGCACATTCTGTTTAGTGTGCAAAGTTGCAGATTAGAGCACATTCTGTTTAGTGTGCAAAGTTGCAGATTAGAGCACATTCTGTTTAGTGTGCAAAGTTGCAGATTAGAGCACATTCTGTTTAGTGTGCAAAGTTGCAGATTAGAGCACATTCTGTTAAGTCTTCAAACTAAAATATCAAAGTCACATATTCCATTCAGTGAGCTTCGCCGCAGTTTAGCAGCACATTCTGTGTACTGTGCAGAGTTGCAGAATAGGAAGAAATACTGTTAAGTCTTCAAACTAAAATATCAAAGTCACATATTCCATTCAGTGTGCTTCGCCGCAGTTTAGCAGCACATTCTGTGTACTGTGCAGAGTTGCAGAATAGGAAGAAATACTGTTAAGTCTTCAAACTAAAATATCAAAGTCACATATTCCATTCAGTGTGCTTCGCCGCAGTTTAGCAGCACATTCTGTGTACTCTGCAGAGTTGCAGAATAGGAAGAAATACTGTTAAGTCTTCAAACTAAAATATCAAAGTCACATATTCCATTCAGTGTGCGTCACCGCAGTTTAGCAGCCTATTCTGTGTACTCTGCACAGTTGCAGAATAGGAAGAAATACTGTTAAGTTTTCAAACTAAAATATCAAAGTCACATATTATATTCAGTGTGCGTCACCGCAGTTTAGCAGCCTATTCTGTGTACTCTGCACAGTTGCAGAATAGGAAGAAATACTGTTAAGTCTTCAAACTTAAATATCAAAGTCACATATTCCATTCAGTGTGCGTCACCACAGTTTAGCAGCCTATTCTGTGTACTCTGCACAGTTGCAGAATAGGAAGAAATACTGTTAATTTTTCAAACTAAAATATCAAAGTCACATATTATATTCAGTGTGCGTCACCGCAGTTTAGCAGCCTATTCTGTGTACTCTGCACAGTTGCAGAATAGGAAGAAATACTGTTAAGTCTTCAAACTAAAATATCAAAGTCACATATTCCATTCAGTGTGCGTCACCGCAGTTTAGCAGCCTATTCTGTGTACTCTGCACAGTTGCAGAATAGGAAGAAATACTGTTAAGTTTTCAAACTAAAATATCAAAGTCACATATTCCATTCAGTGTGCGTCACCGCAGTTTAGCAGCCTATTCTGTGTACTCTGCACAGTTGCAGAATAGGAAGAAATACTGTTAAGTTTTCAAACTAAAATATCAAAGTCACATATTCCATTCAGTGTGCGTCACCGCAGTTTAGCAGCCTATTCTGTGTACTCTGCACAGTTGCAGAATAGGAAGAAATACTGTTAAGTTTTCAAACTAAAATATCAAAGTCACATATTCCATTCAGTGTGCGTCACCGCAGTTTAGCAGCCTATTCTGTGTACTCTGCACAGTTGCAGAATAGGAAGAAATACTGTTAAGTTTTCAAACTAAAATATCAAAGTCACATATTATATTCAGTGTGCGTCACCGCAGTTTAGCAGCCTATTCTGTGTACTCTGCACAGTTGCAGAATAGGAAGAAATACTGTTAAGTTTTCAAACTAAAATATCAAAGTCACATATTATATTCAGTGTGCGTCACCGCAGTTTAGCAGCCTATTCTGTGTACTCTGCACAGTTGCAGAATAGGAAGAAATACTGTTAAGTTTTCAAACTAAAATATCAAAGTCACATATTATATTCAGTGTGCGTCACCGCAGTTTAGCAGCCTATTCTGTGTACTCTGCACAGTTGCAGAATAGGAAGAAATACTGTTAAGTCTTCAAACTAATATATCAAAGTCACATATTCCATTCAGTGTGCGTCACCGCAGTTTAGCAGCCTATTCTGTGTACTCTGCACAGTTGCAGAATAGGAAGAAATACTGTTAAGTTTTCAAACTAAAATATCAAAGTCACATATTCCATTCAGTGTGCGTCACCGCAGTTTAGCAGCCTATTCTGTGTACTCTGCACAGTTGCAGAATAGGAAGAAATACTGTTAAGTTTTCAAACTAAAATATCAAAGTCACATATTCCGTGTAAGATGAAGAAGGCGGGTAAAAAGGGACGGGGAAGTGGACGTGATCCTGATAGTTCAGGGCGCGGGTCAGGACGCGGAGAAACTGTGCCTGGTGCCAGAGCACAAGAAAGAAAGACATCCACCATACCTAGCTTCATGTCTCATTTCACAGGGCGTCGCAGGACATCACTCTCAAGGTCCGACCACTGCGAACAGGTGGTCAGTTGGATGTCAGCTGATACTGCTTCCAGTCGGTTAAGCACCACCCTGTCTTCCACCAAGTCCACTCTCAGTAGCCAAGAGTCTGGTCAACATAATCCTCACTCTGATCATCCTTCCTCCCACCATACACGGTCTGGCCAAAGAAGTGATCCCACACTGGGATATAGTGAGGAGCTCGTCTCATCACCAATCCTTCATTTGACCCTCTCTCCAAGCACGCTTGCAGAGGAACATGACATCTTGTGCCCTGATTCACAACCTCTAGAGGGTACCCAATCACAAGAAGATGACAGATGTGAACGGCATTTAAGGTCAAAGGAAGTAGTGGATGATGATGATGATGATGAGACACAGTTGCCATTAAATCAACCACTATTACCGTCTCAAGACCTTGTTGAGGAGAATGTTATACAGTTGTCAATGACTGAGTATGTGGTGGGATCAAGAAATGAGGAGGATGATCAGAGTGAGGAAGTGGAGGAGGACTTGGTGGACGATGAGGTGACTGACCCCACCTGGGAAGGTGTAGAGCCGAGCGATGACAGCAGTCCTGAGGGTGAGCCATCTGCAGCACCGCAACAGGCTGGAAGAGGCAGTGGTGTGGCTACAGAAAGAAGGCGGACCGCACCAAACCGGCCCGCAAATGTTCCACGGAGCACCCCCTTGCGTAAATCTACCTTGCCAAGGGGTAGGTGTTCCGCGGTATGGCGTTTTTTTAAGGAAAGTGCGGACGACAAAAGAATTGTAGTTTGCAACCTGTGCCACACCAGAATGAGCCGAGGCATGAACACTAGAAACCTCACCACCACCAGCATGATCCGACACATGGCATCCAAGCACCGTAATAAGTGGGAGGAACGCCTGGATCGCCCATCTGTGTCTGCAGGCCACACCACTGCCTCCTCTTCCCCTGTTTTCGGTGCCGGCCAATCGCCTGTCGAAGGCGCAGGCCCGCATACCTCCCGCCCTGCACCTGTACCATCTGAAGCACCATCAGCGACCACATCCACTTCCCTGTCCCAGCACAGCGTCCAAATGTCGTTACCCCAGGCATTTGAGCGCAAGAGAAAATACCCAGCCACCCACCCACAGGCCATAGCACTAACCTCACACCTTTCCAAATTACTGGCCATCGAAATGCTGCTTTAGGCTTGTGGACACTGAGTCCTTCCGCAGCCTGATGGCAGCAGCTGTCCCTCGGTACGCGGTCCCCAGCCGCCACTACTTTTCCTGGTGTGCCATCCCCGCATTACACCACCATGTGTCCCGTAACATCACCCGTGCCCTGACCAACGCAGTTACTGGGAAGGTCCACTTAACGACTGACACATGGACAAGTGCTTGTGGCCAGGGACGCTACATTTCCCTGACGGCACACTGGGTGAATGTCGTGGAGGCTGGGAGCGACTCAGACCCTGGGATGGCACGGGTGCTACGCCGAGGATTGCGGGCCCTACCTCCATCAGGGTTTCCGCCAGCACCTACGTTATTGGCTCCTCCTCCTCCGTTTCCACCTCCGAATTCTCTACACGCAGAGCCACTCCCCCATCAGCCAGTAGCTGGAAGCAGTGTAGCACTGCAGTGGGGAAGCGTCAACAGGCCGTGCTGAAGCTGATCTGCCTTGGGGACAAACAGCACACGGCCTCAGAGCTGTTGCAGGGGATTAGTCACCAGACCGAGCAGTGGCTCTCGCCACTCAACCTGCAACCAGGCATGGTTGTGTGTGATAATGGGCGTAACTTGGTGGCGGCTTTGGAGCTCGGCAAGCTCACACACGTACCATGCCTAGCGCATGTATTTAATTTAGTGGTTCAGCGATTTCTAAAAACCTACCCCAATGTGCATGATCTCTTGACCAAGGTGCGCCGCGTGTGTGCACATTTCCGTAAGTCATCTACAGCTTCGGCCGGCCTGTTGAAGCTGCAGCAGCGCTTACAATTGCCAGCTCACCGGCTGCTGTGTGACGTGAGCACGCGCTGGAACTCCACCTTCCACATGTTGGCCCGGCTTTGTGAGCAGCAGAGGGCAGTAGTGGAGTACCAGCTGTTACACGGTCGTCGCCTCTCCGTTCAACTTCCTGTAATCAGAAGTGAGGAGTGGGAATGGATGTCATACCTCTGCGAGGTTTTACGCAATTTTGAGGAATCGACACAGATGGTGAGCGGCGATAACGCTATTATCAGTGTAACCATCCCACTTCTGTGTCTACTGAAACGCTCGCTGCTCACAATTAAAACCGACGCTTTGCATGTGGAAGAGGTGGAAATGGGGGAGGAAGAGCTTACACAAGGTGATAGCCAGAGCACCCTCACTTCGTCTTCTCAGCGACAATTGGAGGAGGCGGAGGAGGAGGAGGAGGAGGAAGACACGGTTGCCTCCGCTACAGAGGGTAGCCATGGAACTTTAGTTCCATCTCTTCAGCGTGGGTGGGCAGAAGAGGAGGAAGAGGATGAGGATATTGAGAGTCATCCTCCTGGTGAGGACAGCGAAATCTTGCCTGTTGGTACTCTGGCACACATGGCTGACTTTATGTTAGGCTGCCTTTCCCGTGACCCACGCGTTGTACGCATTTTAGACAACACGGATTACTGGGTGTTCACCCTTCTGGACCCCCGCTACAAAGAGAATTTCTCATCTCTCATTCCTCCGGTGGAGAGGACAAGCAAAATGGTGCAATACCAGAAGGTTCTTGTTGAAAAATTGCTCCAAAATTTTCCATCTGACAACGCTGGCGGCAGAGTACGTGCTACCTTGGCCAACCGAGAAGGGGAGAAAAGGGGAGCACACAGCAGTTCCGACAAAGGCAGGGCAACACTCTCCAAGGCGTGGGACACCTTCATGACACCCCGCCAGCACCCTCACCCTGATGCGCAGCCTAGTGTCACAAGGAGGGAAAAGTTTTGGAAGATGGTGAAGGAGTACGTAGCAGACCGTGTCAGCGTCCTCAATGATCCCTCTGTGCCTTACAACTACTGGGTGTCCAAGCTGGACACGTGGTATGAACTGGCACTCTACGCCTTGGAGGTGCTGGCCTGCCCTGCCGCCAGCGTTCTGTCTGAGCGGGTATTTAGTGCTGCTGGTGGCATCATAACAGATAAGCGTATCCGCCTTTCCACCGACAATGCTGATAGGTTGACACTTATAAAAATGAACAAGGCCTGGATTTCCCCTGACTTCTCCACTCCACTGGAGGAAAGCCCCGGGGGAACATAAACTCACTTTATATATGTTATTTACAATGATGGGAATACTCTGTATTCCCATTCACCTCTTCCACCCAAAAAACGGGTATATGGTTGACTCTTAATCTTCTCATCCTCCTCCTCCTCTTCCATATGCCCTGTGCTATAATTTTTATATAGGGCCAGCTCACCAGCGGGCCCTGTGATATAATTTTTATATAGGGCCAGCTCACCAGCGGGCCCTGTTTGACAATTTTTATATAGGTCAGCTCACCAGCGGGCCTTCTCATATAATGTTTTATTGGGTCAGCTCTCTAGCGGGCCCTCTCATATAATGTTTTATAGCGTCAGCTCACTAGAGGGCCTTCGCATATAATATTTAGGATGGTCAGCTCTGCAGCAGACCCTCACCCATAATGTTTTAGATGGTCAGCTCAGCGCACGTTTCCCTCTTAATCATGGCCCCAGTTCCGAAAAATCGAGGAAATTTTTGGGAGAATTTGTCTTTGCGCACGTTTCCCTCTTAATCATGGCCTCAGGTCAATAAAATCAAGGAAATTTTTGGGAGAATTTGCCTCTGCGCACGTTTCCCTCTTAATCATGGCCTCACTTCAGAAAATCAAGGAAATTTTTGAGATAATTTGCCTCTGCGCACGTTTCCCTCTTAATCATGGCCTCACTTCAGAAAATCAAGGAAATTTTTGAGATAATTTGCCTCTGCGCACGTTTCCCTCTTAATCATGGCCTCACTTCAGAAAATCAAGGAAATTTTTGGGAGAATTTGCAGATGATATACAAGTAAATATACAGCAAATATTGTTTGGTAACAATTTTTCGCCTAAAGTCGTTTTTATTTTCCTTTTTGTGTGTTTTACGGTCAGTCTGTAAAAATGGCGTACTACGGGCGAAAGATCGTTCCCAGCAGCGATGTTGGAGTCCAAGATGCATCCAGACATCCTCCCTATGCTGTCCCTGAACCATTTCTGTGGTGTTTCCATCCTTTTCTGCCCTTTTCCTATGGACCAGGCACCCTCCCCTCATCAGAGCAGGGGGTGCCTGGTGTAATGCTCGAGTCCTCCCATTGACTTCAATGGGGCTCGGGTGCTCGGCCGAGCACTCGAGCCTCCGGGGGCGCTCGGTCAGAGCACCCGAACACCCGAGCATTGGGGTGCTCGCTCATCACTACTGATTATGATGCTGACTTCTCCGCTGACCTGATTTCCCCATCTGCAGTGTTTTCTATGGAGTCCACACAATGGGGCCTGTGCAGCTTGAATCCTGTTATTGGATGTTCTCCATAGACTAACATTGTAATTGGTGAAGTGAGGGTATGTAAGTGTCAAATTCTCTACATCAGCTCTTTTTCACCGCTCAGAGAATGTCCCCTATGTGTCATGTAATTGTTAACCTATCGACATGTGTTTGTTGTCTGGTTAACCCTTTGAGTACCAGAGGGGTTGCCAAAGCATTGTTGATCGATGCATTGATGATCCCTCTAGCACTCATGGGGTTATGTGCTGGATTCCCTGTGTGAACATGGGTAACACTGTGTGACAACAATTGTGATGTTTGACATACAACACTTTACTGAGCATGGTTTGTGTGTATTGTGTGTGATCAGCACAGCAACATGAGGGTTAACCAGGGAGTTGGACAGGTTTTGGCCTTGTTGAACCTTGACATTTGTCCTTGTCTTGATTCCTGTTTAAACCCTCAGGGTGCTGTGTTGGTGCAATTGTGTGGTTGAATGAAGGGCAGATGTTGGGATGTGAGTGCTTGTTTGTGATGGGTGTGTGGTTTGAGGTGGTGTGTGGTTTTGGGGTGATGCACTTACCGGTGGTGTGGAGGCTCCTCTCATCCCCAGTGTCTGATCCTCCAGGGACCCCCTCAATTAGGGTAGATGACAGTGTCTGCCGCAGCCTCTCCTCCCATGCGCTGAAGGTGATGGGGACAGGTGGCCCACCTCCGGTGGCTCGGGCGTGCAGGGCGGCATCCCCCATCTTCCTCTTCACCTGCCTTTTGCAGTCGCCCCATCTCTTCTTGATTGAGTCCACATCCCGTCTGCAGGTGGCCACCGCATTAACTCTGCTGCAGATTTGACTCCAGGCAGCTCTCCTCCTCGCAGACAGGCCAGGGAGTCTCTTCCCCGGGAAGAGGACACTCTCCCTCTCCAGCACAGCCTCCACGAGGGCCGTGTTTTCTTCCTCGGTATATCGGGGATCCCTGACCCTGTCCCCCTCAGCTCCGGCATGCGAGGAGTCAGACCCGGAGTGTCCTGCCTGCTCTGCCCCTGCCTGTGTGTGGTGGTCCCCAGGCACTACCCCTCGTCCCACTGCAGGATCTGTCCCTCTTCTTCTTAGTGTGCCTGTTCTTGTGGGCCTGGTCCCCCTCCGCCCTGCGGATCTCCCTCTCCCACCCCTGCTCTGCTGAGGGATCCCCTCCTGACCTTCCTCCTCCTCCTCCACTAGTCTCCCCATCCCTCTCTCCTGTCCTCCTCTCCTAGCCATCATTCACCCACTCACACCCAGGCACTCTCACACGCCCTCACAGACACACTCGATCCCACTCACTCTCTGTCACACACTTTCACTCATGGATTCACACTGTGAAAATAAAGTTTAAAATGTGTAAGGTGTGATGAAAAAAAAAAGACTATGTGTATGTATGTGTATGTGTTTGTGTTTGTATGGATGTATGTGCTATGTGCAAAAGTGTGCTATGTGTCTATTTAAATGTACTTCTTTCCAAGATCCCTCTACCTTACTCCTGTGTATGCTTCTCTCTCTCTCTCTCTCTCTCTCTCTCTCTAAACGCTATCCTCCACTCCTGGGTCCTGTGCTCTAGCTTGCTGAAACTCGAAACACAGACAGGGTGTAACCGTTATTTTGAGGTATATATAGGTGTATTTGAACATTTTTGATACTTTGGGGCCTTGGGATTGGCTGTAGGTTTGAATTTTGTTTGTGCATCTATCAGGGTTGCTAGACAACGGCAGCCGTAATGTAACATTTTGACTTAAGTTGTGTTTTAACGGGTGTTTGGGACGCACGGTGATGCGAAATCAGGTGCGACGCTGGTTTTTGTGTAACGTGTTTTTGTAGTGCCTACGCCCGATAGCTATTCTTGTACGCTTACCTTTGAATCTGCCGTAAACCATGTGTTCTTTGCGGCCGATGTGCCTTTTTTACTTAGCGGATGGTTTAACGGCTGCCTTTAAATCTACCCCTTGTACTCAGAGGGTTACATTGTGGAAGTGAGGTCATGTGCTGGTAATTTATTATTAAAACATAAAAAGTGAACTGCAACTTTAAATATACCCATCAAAAGATTAGCCTTAGGAGACTAAGGGCGAGATGTTCAAAAAGTCAATATTAGTGACAAAATTGTCAAATTATGAGTTGATGGTAGAAGGACAATATTTTCAGAAGTAAATCCGTCACGTTTGAAAATTTGTCTAAAAAATTAAAAACGATGGTAACAAAATCTTGATTAACATCGCCTTTAAAAATTCTGATGTTAAAAATGTTTTTGATTTTGTCTTTGAAACAAAAATTTTCAAAGAAACAGACATTTTTTGTCTACAAATTGCTTCTCACTTCTGCTAACAGAACTTTAATTTGTCTTCTCCAAGTTTAGGCCATTTTTATTTTGTCAGGAAAAAATTACATTAATCAGACAAAAAAGTTACATTGAAATTAATATTTTTTCTGAAAATACCTTACAATATGACGGCAGATTAAACCACTCCCACTTTTAACACAGCTTTTTCCCTCTGATGGAGATG
Organism: Rhinophrynus dorsalis; assembly: GCA_037306005.1. Lineage (NCBI taxonomy): Eukaryota > Metazoa > Chordata > Amphibia > Anura > Rhinophrynidae > Rhinophrynus > Rhinophrynus dorsalis. The sequence goes on along the minus strand of CM074718.1, from coordinate 641,326,005 downwards.
GCGAAATTGGATGCAAAAAATTACAGAAACATATCTGAGAATTGATGGACCAAGGCATAAGAACTTTTTTATTTGGATTACAGACAATTTCAGTTACTATCACTTTCTATACATCTCGCCTCTTAAATGAAAACAGTTGCTCTCTATCAATAATTTCCAGTCGCCAAAAATTATATTTTAAATTACCCCTCCTGTCCTTTTCACAGTGGCGTAACTATAGGGGTCGCACCTGCAACCGGGCCCGCAATCTTTTGCCGGCGCTCTAGTAATGCAGAGCGCTGGGAGATGACATCATCTCCCAGTGCTTTGCATTACTAAGAGGACCGCGCGGGAGCTCCAGGTAGGAGATTGGGGCATTGTGTAGAGGGTCAATGTGGTCAGGGGGGCCAATGTGGGGGGGGGGGTGCCACTACTTGTACCAGGGCCCGGAGGCTTCTAGTTACGCCTCTGCCTTTTCAGTGACATCAGCTCCTTCAGATGAAGGAACTGACTCTACTTCCTCAACCAGACAACACCCTAGGAGCTCCAATAGCTATGGAAATCCTATTGGGCTTTCAGAACAAAGGATATATTTCCCTCATCTGAGCACTTTTACTGAGTCCTGAACACTAAATTTTGCTCTCATTACTGTTCAGTACTCAGTGAAAATGTTCAGACGAGGGTAATATCTGAAGGAAGAGTAGGATTACCATATATACCAGGGCTCTGTGGGTGGTGCCTGGCTGAGCAATCAGAGTAATCTATATCTGAATGAAAGAGTTAATATCACTGGGATCAGAGGGATTTAAAATAAAATTTTCTATCAGTCATGACTTATAGAATTTTGCCATTGATCAATATTATGATGCTGTCGCTAATGCTCCCAAAACAGGTTCAAATAAACAGATCATAAAGGAATAATATAGGCAGTGGCCACCTTCTCTCTTTTATCCCAATGTGCTCTTTCAGCACCTTGTTTCTACAGATAGAGTGACGTGATTTGTGTAGGTTTTTATTTCTTTTCTCTCCTGCAGATATGTTCTGAATATCCTGTTTCCTCAATTGTGATAAGATTTGTTTTGTATTATTCTGTTCATATAATTGTCTATAATGTATTGTAATGCAATCAATTTCAATAAAATCTTTAAAAACTAAAAAAAAAAAAAACAACAATTCTGGTGTATGGAAGTAATTTAACCAAGAGTTACTGGTATCAGTCTAACAGTCATTGTCTAAAATGATATACCATAAATGACAAAAAATAAAATCCGGGACAATACTATCTCTTTAACATTGGTTTTAACAAAAGTTTCTTTAAAGGGATAGTAATACTTTGTTTTATCTTAATTTTATTTTGTAGGAATTAAAAATCATGAAGAACGATATAAGTCTTATCTCTCAATCCTTTATGGTTTGAGAGATATTCACAAGCACAGTTTCCCCTCCCGCCCCTTTTACCTAGTGTAAGCCATCTCTTCTCAGATGTGGAATCTGGTTGTAAGACCAGACAGATAACAGAAGGGGTCAATCTTCTTCCTATGAGAAAAATGAAAGTCCTGCCCCCCTTGACAAGCTTTTCAGCTTTTTCCCTTATCTTAATTGAAGATTGTCCCTCTCTGCAGTCTACCTGGGCACCTCCCTTCTGATCTGGCTAAGCAGTGTTACATCAGTAAAAGGGGAGGGAGGGGGATACTTTGTCATTGAATTACTCTTGAACTACAACTCTGGCAGAACTCTCCACTCTTCAAAGTCCAAATACTATGATGATTAATTAGAGCTGCTTTTATTATGAAACATTACTATCCCTTTAAGTATAAATATATCTGATTGCTGTACGAGGGGGACATAGGTAAGTCCAAGAGGCACTTATAGGCTATAGTTATCTTAAAGGGATAGTAATGCTATACATATGTAAAGAGTAATATTGTAGAATTAAAAAAGAGACCCATCTATGCCATTCCTATCTCTGAAACTTTTATGGTTTTAAAGTTCCCCCCTCCCTTCCCTTTACCTGACGCCAGCACTCTATCTTAGAGCAGGAGAACCTGGTCCCGGGACCAGAGGAGGTCCTGCTCTAAAATAGAGCGCTGATGTCAGGGAAAGGGGGGGACTTTAGAATGTTCTATCTCTCAAACCATAAAGGTTTGAGAGATAGGAATGGCATTGATGATGGTTTCTTTTTTAATTCTCTACAATACTACTTTTTACATATACATAGCATTACAATCCCTTTAATGCCAGGGCATCCAAGTTCTTTCAGTTGTGCGCCACAAGACCAGGAAGCCATAAGTGTTAGGACCACATTACTTTTTTATTGATAACGATGATGAATTATAGCTTGTCATCTATTCAAAAATATGGATTGATTGATTTATTTATCAAGTAACTGACAATGCTGATATTTAACAGACATCTATTCTTGAACTGCATGGTACTGGCAATCAGGAGATTAGGGGGTAGATTTAAAGGCAGGAGTTAGGCAAAAAAAACACCAATGGGTGTTTTAACGTGTAGTAAGCAATATAAAGGGCCATGTAATGAACTGCTAACGGCAGTTCATCAAGTAATACGGACGCTACACAAACGTGTTTTGGGCCATTAAAAAAAAACTGTCCAATTTGCCATTTAAAGGACTGCGTTAGCTGCAAAACATCCGATAAGGAACTCACTTACCGCATAAAACTTAAGACCCAGTTTGTTTGGCCATAAAGTCCCTTATCGGATCTTTTGTCAGCTAACGCAGCTATTAACTGGCAAAAAAGTCCTCAGTGGATGTATTGATATGGGGCCCTAAGCCCCGCATCATTATATCCAAAGTGCCTAAAACATGTCCAAAGTTAGTAGGATTAACCCTGTGAGTGCCAGTGGGGTATAATTACCCCGCCGGCATTCATAGGGTTAACCTGACTAAGTAAAGCAACATCACATTAACACTTACCATTAATCCTGATGTCCAGAGGAGTCCACAGATTCCTGGTTATCTTCTGTCCTTCTCTTCAGTCTTCTCATCCTCAATCTTCTTTCTTCTATCTTCCGCCTTCTCTTCTGTCTTCTTTCTTCTGATTTTTCTGTCTGTAAAAGAAAAGAAATATTAAATACCAAGCATGAACGAATAGATTGTTTAACCCATTGAGTGGCAGAGGGGTACACAACACATTGCAAAGCACGTGTCCACATCTTCACTAGTTATTATTGAAATGAGTTCAGGGATCTTATTCCCTAAACTGCTGGCATTTGTACACATGGCTCAAAGTCTACTGGTTTTTGACCTACAGTATGTGCCACAGACATACCTTGATCAAATTCATCTGTGCAATGCTGTGCGGGGCAATTGGTTTTATCCTGTATCATTCCATTGCCCCCCTCTATTAGTTTAAATACCTGTTAACAAAACTTCTGAATTGCTTGCTGAGAACCTCTGTTCCCTTTTGAGAAAGATGCAAACCATCCTTTTTGTACAATTCCTTGTTACACCAAATAAGGCTGGTGTGAGAAACAAAGCCAAATCCGTGTTTTTGGCCCCACTTCCCTAGCCATGAATTAAAGGCTGTAATTCGCTACATCCTACCATCATCTTATTTATACACTGGTAGAACCTCTGAAACAGATACAGTGGAAGCAACTTGCTGCAGATCCTTACACAGCTTCTTAAAAACATCTTTTACCACACTCACCTCATTATAAGCCAAATAATTTGTCCTTAAATGGACTATGACATCCAACTCTCCATTTTGTCTTGCTTCCTTAACCCCTTGATGACCATGGGGCTTTTTTGGGGGGTTTTTTTTAGTTCCAGTTCAGGCTTTCTGGAGTGGCGTGCAGCCGCGCCGGGAACACTGAACTCCATGCCGTGCCAGGACCGTCACTGGTCCTTAAGTGCCGGACCGCCTTGACGGTCCTGGCACGTCAATGGTCCTTAAGGGGTATAACAATTTTAGAAATTCGTCTTCTATCTCTGAATGAATGAATGAATCTGTTTACTTATATAGTGCCACAAGTGTACGCAGCACTTTATAATTTAGGGGTTTAAACAATACAGGGTTACAGGTGCTTTGTAGAGTGAAACAATGGGTGCGAGGTCCCTACCCGAAAGTTTACAATCTAAAGTGGTAATGGGAGACATACAGAGTACATAAGGGTCAAGTGCTGAATACAGTGCTAGTTCTGATGATGATAGAGGATACCAGTAAAGTAAATAATTTAAAAGAACGTTCATTGTACAACATCAGTGCCTTCTAGCATGTTGAGATTTTATCCATGAGGTGCGTTTTTAAGTGAGATTTGAAGGATATCTGAGAGGTGCAGTGATGCAGGTTGGATGGTAGAGCATTCCATAGATACACAGCAATGAGAGAAAAGATTTGATACGTGACAGGGTTGTAGACACAAAAGGAGCTGATAGAAGACAATCAATGGCCAAACGTATGTGGTGGGAGATCAGAGTGGAAATATAAGAAGGAGTGCAGTGTCTTGAAAGAGAGAAGTAAGATTTTGTAAGATATCCGGAGATTGATAGGCAGTATTGATGAGCGAGCATGCTCGGCCGAAGCTCGGTTCGGCTCGAGCATCGCTCTGCTCGGCACATGGCGGTACTCGTACGAGTACCGCGTGTGCTCGCCCGCCATGTTCGGGTCTCCTCCCCACACGTTTCGCGGCTGCTGCGCAGCCAATAAACGTGCGGGGAGGCTCTGACATCAGTGTAATGCCAGCAGCCATGTTGGCTGCTGGCATTACACTGATTGGCTGGCCAGAACCCGTGATCGGGTGCTGTATAGCACCTGACTCGCGAGTTCGGCTCATTCTCAGCCAGGGAGAGATGCGATCAGGCAGGGAAAGTCAGTGTAGGGAGAATAAAAGTGTTGGTACTCTTTCAAGACCCAAAAGTCCTTTTTAGGACTGTTGTGTGTGGGGGCAGCATTTATATTTTGTTTGGGGGGGCACAATTTCATTTTTTTTTGTGGGGGGGATATTAGTAAGGTGACATTGTACTAGGTGCACAGGGACAAATATTTTACAATGCAGTGACAAAAAGGGCCATTTTAAACGTGTGCCTAGCCATAGATTATTGTCACATTCTGTTTAGTGTGCAAATTCACAAATTTATGTCACATATTCCGTTCACTGTGCCTAGCCGCAGATTAGCGTCACATTCTGTTTCGTGTGCCTAGCCGCAGATTAGCGTCACATATTGTTTAGTGTGAAAATTCACAAATTAACGTCACATATTGTTTAGTGTGCAAATTCACAAATTAACGTCACATATTCCGTTCACTGTGCCTAGCCACAGATTAGCGTCACATTCTGTTTCGTGTGCCTAGCCGCAGATTAGCGTCACATTCTGTTTCGTGTGCCTAGCCGCAGATTAGCGTCACATATTGTTTAGTGTGCAAATTCACAAATTAACGTCACATATTGTTTAGTGTGCAAATTCACAAATTAACGTCACATATTCCGTTCACTGTGCCTAGCCGCAGATTAGCGTCACATTCTGTTTCGTGTGCCTAGCCGCAGATTAGCGTCACATATTGTTCAGTGTGCCTAGCCGCAGATTAACGTCACATATTGTTTAGTGTGCCTAGCCGCAGATTAGCGTCACATATTGTTTAGTGTGCAAATTCACAAATTAACGTCACATATTGTTTAGTGAGCAAATTCACAAATTAACGTCACATATTCCGTTCACTGTGCCTAGCCGCAGATTAGCGTCACATTCTGTTTCGTGTGCCTAGCCGCAGATTACCGGCATATATTCCGTTTAATATGAAGAAGGCGGGTAAAAAGGGAGGGGGAAGTGGACGTGATCCTGATAGTTCAGGGCGCGGGTCAGGACGCGTAGAAACTGTGCCTGGTGCCAGAGCACAAGACAGAAAGACATCCACCATACCTAGCTTCATGTCTCAGTTTACAGGGCGTCGCAGGACATCACTCTCGAGGTCAGACCACTGCGAACAGCTGGTCGGTTGGATTTCAGCTGATACTGCTTCCAGTCGGTTAAGCACCACCCTGTCTTCCACCAAGTCCACTCTCACTAGCCAAGAGTCTGGTCAACATAATCCTCACCCTGATTATCCTTCCTCCCACCATAGAGGGTCTGGCCAAAGAAGTGATCCCACACTGGGATATAGTGAGGAGCTCGTCTCATCACCAATCCTTGATTTGAACCTCTCTCCAAGCACGCTTGCAGAGGAACATGAGATCTTGTGCCCTGATTCACAACCTCTAGAGGGTACCCAATCACAAGAAGATGACAGAGGGGAACGGCATTTAAGGTCAAAGGAAGTGGATGATGATGATGAGACACAGTTGCCATCAAATCAACCACAATTACTGTCTCAAGACCTTGATGAGGAGGATGATACACAGTTGTCAATGACTGAGGATGTGGTGGGATCAAGAAATGAGGAGGATGATCAGCGTGAGGAAGTGGAGGAGGACTTGGTGGACGATGAGGTCACTGACCCCACCTGGGAAGGTGGAGAGCCGAGCGATGACAGCAGTCCTGAGGGTGAGCCATCTGCAGCACCGCAACAGGCTGGAAGAGGCAGTGGTGTGGCTAAAGAAAGAAGGCGGACCGCACCAAACCGGCCCGCAAATGTTCCACGGAGCACCCCCTTGCGTAAATCTCCCTTGCCAAGGGCTAGGTGTTCCGCGGTATGGCGTTTTTTTAAGGAAAGTGCGGACGACAAAAAAATTGTAGTTTGCAACCTGTGCCACACCAGAATGAGCCGAGGCATGAACACTAGAAACCTCACCACCACCAGCATGATCCGACACATGGCATCCAAGCACCGTAATAAGTGGGAGGAACGCCCGGATCGCCAATCTGTGTCTGCAGGCCACACCACTGCCTCCTCTTCCCCTGTTTTCGGTGCCGGCCAATCGCCTGTCGAAGGCGCAGGCCCGCATACCTCCCGCCCTGCACCTGTACCATCTGAAGCACCATCAGCGACCACATCCACTTCCCTGTCCCAGCGCAGCGTCCAAATGTCGTTACCCCAGGCATTTGAGCGCAAGCGAAAATACCCAGCCACCCACCCACAGGCCATAGCATTAACCTCACACCTTTCCAAATTACTGGCCATCGAAATGCTGCCATTTAGGCTTGTGGACACTGAGTCCTTCCGCAGCCTGATGGCAGCAGCTGTCCCTCGGTACGCAGTCCCCAGCCGCCACTACTTTTCCCGGTGTGCCGTCCCCGCCTTACACCACCATGTGTCCCTTAACATCACCCGTGCCCTGACCAACGCAGTTACTGGGAAGGTCCACTTAACGACTGACACATGGACAAGTGCTTGTGGCCAGGGACGCTACATTTCCCTGACGGCACACTGGGTGAATGTCGTGGAGGCTGGGAGCGACTCGGACCCTGGGATGGCACAGGTGCTACCCACGCCGAGGATTGCGGGCCCTACCTCCATCAGGGTTTCCGCCAGCACCTAAGTTATTGGCTCCTCCTCCTCCTCCTCCGTTTCCACCTCCGAATTCTCTGCGCGCAGCGCCACTCACCCATCAGCCGGTAGCTGGAAGCAGTGTAGCACTGCAGTGGGGAAGCGTCAACAGGCCGTGCTGAAGCTGATCTGCCTTGGGGACAAACAGCACACGGCCTCAGAGCTGTTGCAGGGGATTAGTCACCAGACCGAGCAGTGGCTCTCGCCACTCAACCTGCAACCAGGCATGGTTGTGTGTGATAATGGGCGTAACTTGGTGGCGGCTTTGGAGCTCGGCAAGCTCACACACGTACCATGCCTAGCGCATGTATTTAATTTAGTGGTTCAGCGATTTCTAAAAACCTACCCCAATTTGCATGATCTCTTGACGAAGGTGCGCCGCATGTGTGCACATTTCCGTAAGTCATCTACAGCTTCAGCCGGCCTGTTGAAGCTGCAGCAGCGCTTACAATTGCCAGCTCACCGGCTGCTGTGTGACGTGAGCACGCGCTGGAACTCCACCTTCCACATGTTGGCCCGGCTTTGTGAGCAGCAGAGGGCAGTAGTGGAGTACCAGCTGTTACACGGTCGTCGCCTCTCCATTCAACTTCCTCTAATCAGAAGTGAGGAGTGGGAATGGATGTCAGACCTCTGTGAGGTTTTACGCAATTTTGAGGAATCAACACAGATGGTGAGCGGCGATAACGCTATTATCAGTGTAACCATCCCACTTCTGTGTCTACTGAAACGCTCGCTGCTCACAATTAAAACCGACGCTTTGCATGTGGAAGAGGTGGAAATGGGGGAGGAAGAGCTTACACAAGGTGATAGCCAGAGCACCCTCACTTCGTCTTCTCAGCGACAATTGGAGGAGGCGGAGGAGGAGGAGGAGGAGGAAGACACGGTTGCCTCCGCTACAGAGGGTAGCCATGGAACTTTATTTCCATCTCTTCAGCGTGGGTGGGCAGAAGAGGAGGAAGAGGATGAGGAGATTGAGAGTCATCCTCCTGGTGAGGACAGCAAAATCTTGCCTGTTGGTACTCTGGCACACATGGCTGACTTTATGTTAGGCTGCCTTTCCCGTGACCCACGCATTATACGCATTTTAGACAACACGGATTACTGGGTGTTCACCCTTCTGGACCCCCGCTACAAAGAGAATTTCTCATCTCTCATTCCTCCGGTGGAGAGGACAAGCAAAATGGTGCAATACCAGAAGGTTCTTGGCGAAAAATTGCTCCAAAATTTTCCATCTGACAACGCTGGCGGCAGAGTACGTGCTACCTTGGCCAACCGAGAAGGGGAGAAAAGGGGAGCACACAGCAGTTCCGACAAAGGCAGGGCAACACTCTCCAAGGCGTGGGACACCTTCATGACACCCCGCCAGCACCCTCACCCTGATGCGCAGCCTAGTGTCACAAGGAGGGAAAAGTTTTGGAAGATGGTGAAGGAGTACGTAGCAGACCGTGTCAGCGTCCTCAATGATCCCTCTGTGCCTTACAACTACTGGGTGTCCAAGCTGGACACGTGGTATGAACTGGCACTCTACGCCTTGGAGGTGCTGGCCTGCCCTGCCGCCAGCGTTCTGTCTGAGCGGGTATTTAGTGCTGCTGGTGGCATCATAACAGATAAGCGTATCCGCCTTTCCACCGAAAATGCTGATAGGTTGACATTTATAAAAATGAACAAGGCCTGGATTTCCCCTGACTTCTCCACTCCACTGGAGGAAAGCCCCGGGGGAACATAAAGTCACTTTAGATATGTTATTTACAATGATGGGAATACTCTGTATTCCCATTCACCCCTTCCACCCAAAAAACGGGTATATGGTTGACTCTTAATCTTCTCATCCTCCTCCTCCTCTTCCATATACCCTGTGATATAATTTTTATATAGGGCCAGCTCACCAGCGGGCCCTGTGATATAATTTTTATATAGGGCCAGCTCACCAGCGGGCCCTGTTTGACAATTTTTGTATAGGTCAGCTCACCAGCGGGCCTTCTCATATAATGTTTTATTGGGTCAGCTCTCTAGCGGGCCCTCTCATATAATGTTTTATAGCGTTAGCTCACTAGCGGGCCTTCGCATATAATGTTTAGGATGGTCAGCTCCGCAGCAGACCCTCACCCATAATGTTTTAGATGGTCGGCTCAGCAGCAGACCCTCATTCCTAATGTTTTAGATGGTCAGCTTAGCGGCATGCCCTCGCCCCTAATGTTTTAGAGGGTCACCAGCAGGCCATTAATCCTAATTTTTCAAGGGTGTGTATGATGCCCTCCTTTATGTGTAATAAAGGGTGTATTGGAGTGACATTTCAGTCTAATTTTTGGCAGCCCTTTCACTTAGTGCATAGGCTTTATGAGTGTTGGACCACTACCTGAACTATTGTACCACAATGTGAATGAGGCCCTCCATTTTGTGATATACAGGTTGTATCGGAGTGCCTCAGGTCCTCCCATTGAATTAAATAGGGCTGGGGTGTTCGACAGAGCAGAAGGTAGTTCTTGGCTTCATCCACTAAGTCACTTCGTCACTTTTACTCAATGGATCAGACCCCACTGTTCCGACTATAAATTTTGGACTTAACAAGGGCAAACGGACATGTTGTAAAACCTGTGGTAGCTGCGGCCTCCGTTCCTGAATGCTGTACCTTACCCGGGCCATAACCACGTTGAACACCTGCTTTACGCTGCGCACGTTTCCCTCTTAATCATGGCCCCAGTTCCGAAAAATCGATGAAATTTTTTGCATAATTTGCAGATGATATACAAGTAAATATACAGCAAATACTGTTTGGTAACAATTTTTCGCCTAAAGTCGTTTTTATCTTCCTTTTTGTGTGTCTTACGGTCAGTCTGTAAAAATGGCGTACTACGGGCGAAACATCGTTCCCAGCAGCGACGTTGGAGTCCAAGATGCATCCAGACATCCTCCCTATGCTGTCCCTGAACCATTTCTGTGGTGTTTCCATCATTTTCTGACCTTTTCCTATGAACCAGACACCCTCCCCTCATCAGAGCAGGGGGTGCCTGGTGTAATGCTCGAGTCCTCCCATTGACTTCAATGGGGCTCGGGTGCTCGGCCGAGCACTCGAGCTTCCGGGGGCGCTCGGCCAGAGCACCCGAACACCCGAGCATCGGGGTGCTCGATCATCACTAATAGGCAGCCATTGGAGAGTTTTGAGGAGGAGCGGGGCAGGGGCAATCCTAGATGACAGAAGAGTAATTTGTGCTGCAGCATTCTGTATAGATTGAAGTGGATGGAGATGGGAAGCAGGAATACTGTGAGCTGTAGCACCAGAGGAAGACATCTGACTTGTTTGCAACCACCATGACATTCCTCCAGAGTCACGCCTCTTAATTTGGAATCCTCCAATAATAGTTGCTTCCTCTCAAAATATTTCACTTCTTACCTTTGTCAGTTTGTCAGTGGTTGCAGTCTGGTTTACCTATGGATTACAGGCTGGTGAACCAGTAGTCTCTGTTTCCAATATTAAGGCAGTGTTCTGAAAGTGCAGCAAAAGAATTTTGAGACATGAAGAATTTAGTTAAGTGCATTTACTTAGCATTAATGGATGGCATTGATTCCTGTGTATACAGATACTGTTTTTTCTTTGCATGTTTATACTTTTGGGCATTATATAGCGGTGGTTATTGTGGGAATATTCATACTGCAGTACTATTGAACTCTTTGAGTGCCAGTGAGGTACGCAACACATTACTTTGCATTGCGTTGTGTACCCCTCTGCCACTCAAAGGGTTAAGCCATCTATTTGTTCATGCTTGGTATTTAATATTTCTTTTCTTTTACAGACAGAAGAATCAGAAGAAAGAAGAAAGAAGAGAAGACAGAAAGACAGTGGATGACAGGTAAGTGTAACATGGATCAGTTAACAATCGGTGCTTGGCATTATGTCAGGCACCGACAGTTAATTGTTTTTTAATGTTAAGTTCCCAATATCTCTGCTCTTAGCAGCGTTTTGGGAACTTAACTCACAAAACAGGCATTCAGCCACAAGACTGAATGTAACTTTTTGTAAATTAACGTCCTTTGGGGCTTTAGCTGGTAGGGCCTTTAAATACCGCGTTAGACATGTTAGTTTACCAGCCGGTATTCACTTTGCCCCTACCGGCTATGTTAATGGCTGCCTTTAAATCTACCCCTAGGTGTTACCTGCCTACTTGTTCATGTATCATAGTTAATTAGATATGAAAAAAAAGTTTTTTTCTTTTTAATTTCAGTCAAGAGGGCTGCATTAGGCCCACGGGCTGCACATTAGACACCAACATTAAAGTTTAATGTATTTTTTAAAACATTTTTTACACCAAAATTGCAGGGTTCACAACATGAGGTGATTTCCTTGACAAAACAATGAAATTAATCAGTTAAAACTAAGCATCAGTTTTTCAAAATTCAGAGCAATTACACACACTAACTTAAAGCAGAACTTTCACCCGATATAAAGTCACCCTACAATAATTAAGCAGGTAGCGACTAACTTTATAATATATATGTTACCTCTGAAAAGTATCCGATTATAAAGAAATCCTTTATTGTAGTAGACCGGAAGCCAGGCATCAGTGCAGACATCTTGTCTGCGCGTCTGAGCTGTCAGTCCCGGTCTCCATCGAGAAGCATTGCAGTTACCACAAGGTAACCGGGAGGGATTGACGGCGCAGATGCGCAGACTAAACTAACCTGGCCATCAGTCTCCTAAAATAAAGGATTTCTTTATAATCGGCTACAATTGAGAGGTAATATATATATTATAAAGTTAGTCACTACCTGATTAATTACTGCAGGGCGACTTTATATCAGATGAAAGTTACGATTTAATCCTTTTTAATGAAAAAAATAGTAAGAATGCTACTCATTAACCCTTTGACTGCCAGAGGGGTATGCTCTGCAATGCATTGCATACCCCTCTGGCTTTCAAAGAGTTAAGCACATCAGAGTGTTTTAACTTACGCTTTGCTATTTTAACTATGGTACAATACTCACAGCAGAAAAATAACACTTCTCAAATGACTATACATACAGTGTGACGTTATCACACAATAAGTGAGACATTTCCCAGATGCACTGGGAGGTTATTTACTTATTTTTAACTGTTTGAGTGTTAGACAGGTCTCCAGTACATTCCAAAATAATGCTTTGGAAAGAGCTATAGCATCCAAAGGGTTAAAGCAGTGATTCACTTTTTCTGTCTTTTCTTAATGATGCATGGTAGCCAGTGACCAAACATTTACTGGATATCTTATTAACAGGCTTGGCATAGGCATGGTATAGCTTTTCCGATGTATGTTTTTTCTTTGTTTTTGTTTTTTTTTTAACACAAAACATACGGATTTAATTTCAACATCGTAAATTAGTGAGCAGCCCCTGGAGATTGTACATCCATTGGCAAATTCATTAAAGGGAGAATGATACCTAAAATAAAAACGCTTCATACGGCTTTAAAGGGGATGTATCACCTTATAAAAAGGTGTTACCATCTGCTTTGTTAATAAAAGTTATACTATGGAAGCTGTGTTGTTGTTTTTTTTTTAATTTAACAGCTTAAAAAGATATAGCCTCTTCTCTGCTGTGCACTTCTGCATTATGTGCACAGCACAGCTCTTCTGCACGTCCTATTTCTCCTCCCACCTCCCTCCCAGCTGCCCCAGGGAGCATGTCCATTCTTCCCTTCGTTGTGCTGTGAATAGTTTCTAGCATAAAATCAAACCCCGATTAGCATTATACTGAGGTTGCAACCTCAGTATAATGCTTACCGTAGGTATCTGTAATGCTAGGAGCCATTCACAGCACACCAAAGGGAAGCGTGAACAAGCTCCCTGGGGCAGCTGGGAGGGAGGTGGCAGGAGAAATAGGACGTGCAGAAGAGCTTTGCCGATCAGCATAATGGGACTGCAATTGAAGAGGCAAGTTGTTAAATATAACTTTTATTAACAAAGCAGATGGTAACGCCTTTTTATAAGGTGATACATCCCCTTTAAATATCATATGCCCCTAGCCAAAATTAGTGCATGAGTTCTAAATGTGTACTTTTTAACATTTTTGTCACCAGGCAATGCTGTTGCTACTACTGCCTATGGATAGCTTGCATCTGCAAGCACATGGTATAGAGCAGAGGTTCTCAACCTATGCCCTCAGTGGCCACTAACAGGCCAGGACTTAGGAATTTCCCTGCTAGAACACGTGTGTTGATCAGAGGCTCAGTCATATTGATTAACTCACCTGTGCTCTTAAAAGGAAATTCTCAAATCCTGACCTGTTAGTAGCCACTGACGGCAAGAGTTGAGAACCACCGGTATAGAGCAATATCATGGCCCCTTAACACAAAATGCATAACTACAACTGTTTGGACCTTGAGACATATAGGGCCCCACACAACTGCACCCCTGTAGTTACATCCTTGCATGTTTCAGTTGTAATAACTTTTTAATCAATTATCAAGCAGTGGAAGTACTCTTGATTCACTTAGGAAAAAACATTATATATATATATATATATATTTTTTTTTTTTTTTAATTTTTTTTTTTTTCATTATAAATGTTACAGTGTTAGTAATGTCTGAAAAAACTTTTTTTGCATTTAGAAGAGCTTAAAAAGCTGATCTAAATGCAAAAAAAATGTATCTCTCAAACCACTATGGTTTAAGAGATACGGGCATTTAAAGTTTGATTTCTCCTACTGACAGCTGTAAAGCTGTCAGCAACGCCCGTATCTCTTAAACCATAGCGGTTTGAGAGATACGTTTTTTTGCATTTAGATCAGCTTTTTAAGCTCTTCTAAATGCAAAAAAGTTTTTTTCAGACATTACTAACACTTTAAGTTCATCTTTAACATTTTGAGTGCAAGAGGGGGTGCAAAATATTGCTCATACCCTTGCATTTAGAAACAAAAAATATTCCTATTCCTTTAAAGTACTGAACTAGTTAGGGACATTTTAATATATTTCAAAGACATAAGAATGTAGATGGCTGCTCCAATCCTGAACAAATACAAGTTAACTCTCACTTGACATGCCCAAACTGTAAATAAGTTCTCACCTCCCGGTTCTCTTGAGTTTAATCAAACTGATTATCCACCCGTACGTGTGCTACCTGGGAGATTCTTCCAAAAACTCCTCTCTATTGAGAACAAACATATACAAAGGTGCACCACGTATATACAACGAAGATACTTCAGTGTGTGTTTTAAAAACATGAATTCTTTAATATTTCAAAACATCAAACATATGAACAGTACCTTACTTTCAGCGGCAGGTATAGAGGAAAGCTAGTGGGCACCCCCTATGTAGGTCTCTCTATTAGACTCTTAGTGATCATGAGTGTGTACGCAAGCGAAACGCGTTGATCAGAGTCTAATAGAGAGATCTACATAGGGAGTGCCCACTAGTTTTCCTCTACACCTGCCTCTTTCACTTTAATATATCCCTGTGATTCCTTTTTTTATGTGTCAGAAATTTAAGCACACTCCCTTAATTTATTTTAGATGTCCACCTAATGGAGATATTATGGATAAAGGCAAAGTGGAACAATTCTGGAACAAACCATATGCACCTTATGGCACAGAATAAAAATCCTGTGTAATGGGGCCTTTTAACCCCTAAAATATCCATAACTTACTAATTGGGGACTTCCTTAACATTCTAGTGGTTAAAAGCACCATTTACATCAATGGGAATTAGGTACTTTGGGCTCGATTCAACAACCTCCGATGCCAAAAAAACAGCCGAAGGCAGTTTTGTAAATATGGTAAGCGATTCAATAAGATGTCTTAACAAAAGCTCATTGAGGACAATAAAACAGAAATCCTCAGAGCCATTCGGTTGCTAGCAGACGATAAATTGATACATTTAACGGATGAATTTTAAGACCCAGTTTTGTTTGCCGTTAACCACAAAAATGGATAAGAAAGACCAACGTCGGACAATACAAAGTAGAGAAACAGCAGCTCATACAATACACAGTACATAGCACACAAATGGCAAAATTAACCCCTGCAAAGCCAAGCTGAAATAAAAACAATGCCAATGTCCCACAATCAACT
This sequence comes from Rhinophrynus dorsalis, assembly GCA_037306005.1. Classification (NCBI taxonomy): domain Eukaryota; kingdom Metazoa; phylum Chordata; class Amphibia; order Anura; family Rhinophrynidae; genus Rhinophrynus; species Rhinophrynus dorsalis. The sequence goes on along the minus strand of CM074718.1, from coordinate 641,310,544 downwards.
GACACCTCTGAATAATGATTTAGACCAAGATCAAAGTATTTCATTTACACAGACTAATGCAGAAAACATATACTGAAGTTTAAACAAACATTAAAGTGGGACTTTTTATTATTTCACAATTTCACTATTCTGTGTTTGCATTATTTACTTTATTTTGGATTTTTATTTTTAGATGATATTATAAGTTATATTTTAATATTTTTTCTACGACTGCTCCATTCGTCAGGATAAGAATCATGAAATCAGATTAGTTTATTTTATTTATATTGGGACATGCAGTGTGTGCCTAATAGGTGGTTTTTCCTTTCTCAGTATGTTCTTGTTTATTATTGTACTACCTGCACCCTCACCTTTGTTTTATATTTCAAAAGTGTATTTTCCCTAATATTCTGAAGTGTGAATTGAGTGGTGCAGTCATTTTCCCTATATTTCCCTATATTTCTTTTTGTTTCTATGAAAACATTAAAGTGAATTACATTGCTGTGGACCGATGTCATAAACATGTATGCACACCACACATTCTGATCTCATAAAAAGAGGGACACCAGGGTGGGAAATAGGGACAGAGGGATTTGAACAAAAAGAAAAAAGAAGAAGAAATCTCGTTACAGCACCATATCCCTTTCCTATATTACTTGGGACAACGGGACAGCCACAGAGGTCAAATAAAGAAAAATAAAAAAACTTAAAATATAACTTTTAATAGTCCTTTAAAAAGCTAGCGAATTTAAAAACAAAATTGCAGTACTAATGTGCAATAAGTGCTCACGGCGTATATATAATATAGGATTGAATCTCCTTCCTGCCTAACAGAAGTATGTTAGGAAACAGATTGCAACAATGAAACTTTCTCCCTTAACTATTCAAGATTGCAGATTCTATTGATTCCTCAGTATAAATAGATGATTAAGTCCTCCACATTGTCCTGCGTATTCCCCTGCAGAGGACAGAATCTGCAGAGTGCCTAAACCTGTTCCATCGGTTTATTTCAAAATAGGACAATACCCATGGTAAATAGTATTCAAATGAAACAGGAATCTGTAGTCCTACCTGCCTCCTAATATCTATTAGTAGGAACAAAGAATAGAAGAGAGGCGGCCGCAAAAGGTGATCACCCAAAATCTGACGAGCTACCAGCTCATGTTTCCCAGCGGTCAGTCCACAAAAATCATTTGGTAAAGGACCCGCTGGGTAGGTGATCGGTATAGGCCAAAAAATAATAGAGGAGAAAGAATAAAAGTAAGAAATACAGAGTAGCAACTTGAAATCACATCAGTGCTGCCAAAATACTGAAACACATAGTCTGTGTTCAGCGACCCGACGATCGTTTCGCCATTACAGCTACATCAAGGGGTCCCTATATCTCTACATAATATCCTATGATCACATGTAGACAGTGGTGCACCGTATATATTTTTCTTTTCACAGAGGGATTTGGCTCTAAAAGAGGGACTATCCCTCCAAAACATGGATACCTGTGAAGTAAGCAATGGCTTCACAAAGTATCCCAACACAAGCCAGCAAAACAGGGGTTAACATACATCACGCACACCTGTCAACCCTCACAGCAAACCAAGCTCACCTGGGCAACATCAACAGCCAATGGAAACAGACATACACCTGACAACGTCATACAGCACCTGACAGCTACATGGCAATTTCGACAAATCACACAAACAACAAGAGACACAATGACAAAAACACTTACCTGGACAACACACACATCGTCCCATTGGTCACTCATGAATGCACCTGGACAACACCCCACCACTGTCTTAAAGGGACATCGCACTATCCTCAGACATGGCGTGTTTACGGTGAGACCACTAAGAGAGAGGAGAGACAGAGAGATTAGAGGTATGCTTTCATACTTATTTCTGCTGCGACAGAGGAGAAGAAGGTGTGAGAGGGCTACGGATCACCCTCCTCCTCCAAGCATACCTGTCAATGCTGATGCTCCTACTGGATAGTCGGACAGCAGACCATCTCCACCTGGAGAACCACAACTGGCAGCAGCACCCCAGCTGCCACAATCGGATTGCCACAGCTGCCACAAGGACCTGTGGAGCAGCACAGGGATGACAGACGTCCGTACAGACCCAGGATATTATGCACATGGGTCACACTCCTGGGAATGACAGATGATGAGGTCAGAGACAGGTACAGGTTGACGTTCCTTGTTGTGTGGAAAATATTAGGGCAATGATCGTGTTATATCATCTCAGTTGCTTATTATCAAGAAAATGTATCTATCGCAACTGTGCTCCTCATTCCACTACTGTAACATGAATACATCCGAAAATAGGGAAAAGGACCCCCTAAAAGTGGATCTAGTGAGGGCACATAATTATTAGATGTAACACCAATCAACTTGTGCACGAAAAAAATTTTTGGTAAAATTAGATTTCGGACAATTTTTTTTTTTCATTCGGAGACGACGCATTTCGGACCAGACCTGTTCAACTCGGGCGAAATTCAGCAACAGTCCGAATTATTAGTCGAATTTAAAATACTTTTAAAAATACAATAAAAAAATAAAATGAAATAAATAAAAATAAATGGAACGATATCCAGGGTCTAAATGAAGACGGTGGAACAGGGTAAGGTGGAGCTTTAGCCTTATGGTACTATGGATGAAGTAGATGAAGTATGGATGTAGCTGAATTGGAAGGAAGAAGGAAGTCTGAGGATGACTGGTGCAGGGTGGACTCAGGATGACTGGAAAACTGGAGATGTAGCCAGCAGAAAACTACAGAACACTGGAGCAGGCAGAATTCAGTAGATGAATACAGCACAGTTCTAGAGCTGGGTGAGCTGGAGAGCTCAGCGTATTAGGGTACTATGGATAATTATAAATGAAGCCCTTTTTTTTCTAATCTGCATCGGACCTGCGAGCAGGTTAACCCACCTTTGGCAGGCTGACTTTTACAAAAAGTGATTTGCTCCATGAGCTGGGAGGCTAATTGAGAGCACTGGGGGCTAAGTATATTTCCTTCTACAGAAAATACCCATTCACTCTGGACAGTGGTTGGGGGGCAAGAAAGCAACTCCTTGGCTACCAGGGACAATGTAGGCCACACAGCCCTCTTGTTATCCCAGAAACTGAAGGGATCTGTACTTGGGGGCAAAGAAGGTTCCGCAAGGTAAGCTTTATCCTCAAACTCAGCACTTTTTCTATTTATGGGGAGCTCTTTCTTTTGTCTGAAGCATAATCTGTCCATTGCCTCAGCATAAAAAGCAGCAGCTGCTCCACTGGAACAAGATGAAGTGCTACTGGCGCTGATACTGATAGGTCCCGGAAGACCACCACACTCCTCCAGCTCATCTGCGGAATCTTCTCCCACCTCCTCTGACTGCATCCTGTTTTTTCTTTGCCTCTCACGCACCCTCGCTATCAATTGTTCCCTCCAGACAGTGAGGGAATTGGAACTAAGTGCCATCTTGCCTTTGATTCGAGGATTGCAAATTGTGGCAAGCATTAACTCGGGACAATTGTCCATGCGCTCTTCCATGCGCTGAGTCAGTTCCTTTTTGAGCCTCGTTAGAAGGGCAGCAACATCGGGAAGTATATTACCCTCAGCACCAGGCAAGTGTTCCCTATGGCCAAGGAAATCGTCCATTTTTAAGGAGAGGTGGGTGAAGAGAGGAATGACTTCGGCCAGGCTATCGTTCTCTTTGCTTAAAATTTCCATCAAAGCACGGAAAGGCATGAGGACTGTCACTACCTGTTCCATCAGGGCCCAGTCAGACCTGTCCAATGTTCTTTTACTGTCAATGAAATGGTGACATGGTATTGCGTGAATTGCCTTTTTTCTGTTCCAGGATACCCTCTAGCATATCTAAGGTGGAGTTCCACCTGTTCCCAAATCTTGTTTTAGGCGGTGCTCTTGGAGGTCTGCCTTTTTCTGTTCCTCCCTGAGGAGCTGGCTATCTTTGATGCTCCGATGGAAGTGGCCAGCAATTTGTTGGTACGACTTCAGAAGTGCTGGCAACCTTTCAGTGTTACTACCATCCTCAAGAGCAGCCTTCACTAACAGATGCAGGACATGCACTGAGCAGCACACACCCACAAATCTGCCATCCCAGAGAGCCTTTATCATGTTAGCTGCACGATCAGTAACCAACACCGCATTTGAGCCTGTGTGCCTGCCTGCTCCCCTAGCCACTGCGCCACCATGTCCTGTAGTGCTTTGTGAATGCTCTCTGAGGTGTGCTGCTGGTCCATTACCTCAGCATGGAGGAGGGAAGAGCGGTGCCCCTGCTTGCCTAATGCACCTGAACTTGTTGTCAGTAATGACGTGTCTTGCGTCGTCAATGACAGGAAGTAAACAAATAAAACACAGAGGCCTAGGGAGCAACAAGACTATGGCCTCTATCCATGACAATTCCCCTACTTGCCATTCCCGTTTCAAGAATATACCTGAATCACAGAATCTTTCATCTACTTGTTTGGCATCATATCAGTCATGCATTTCGTTGCTCTGGGGCCCTGGTGTTTTTGATTTCGAGGTCTGTGTGCTGTACATACATACATTTTGTCTCAGCATAAGTATGATATGTGAACAGATTCCTGTGGTGCAGTGCAAAATAACTATGTTGTTTTGGCAAATATGGTTTGTGTGGTGTATGTATGCAGCTCAACACTGAGCCGAAGGGGTAAAACATGGACTTGGACAGGATTTGGCCTAGTTGAGCTTTCCCATTACTGTTCGTAGTGTTCAGTATTCTGTCCTTGTTTGAACCCTCTCAACACTGTGTTGGTGCAGTAGTGAAGATGAACGCTAGTCATGTTTTCAAATGTGACTGTGTTGGGCTGTGGTAGTTGTGAGGATAGTGTTGTGTCTTGATGATTAGGCCCTCTTGTTGGACATTTGGTGGGGATGTGAATTCCTCTCTTGGTTGAGGGCACTGGGGCACCCAGATGTTCGGAATCCAATGGCCACGGGTCATACCTTGGCCACTGGTAGCTGCTTCCATCCCACCTTGGGTCATACCTAGGCCCATGCTGGGGAGCCATCCAGGAGAGTAACTGTGTCCTTGCTGTTGGCCCACATGCCCCATATTGATGGGTATGCACTGTCTCAGGCATCCAGTGTCTCTCTGGTGGTGGTGGTGGTAGTGGTACCATGTAGTATTGTGCAGAGGTAGATGGAGGCATTCACATCCCTGAATGCATCTATTCACTGTAGGGAGTGGGTGACTGTGGGATATCTGGAGCTGTAGTAGTGGGTAGAACTGGTGGTGCTGCTGGAGCTTGTGTTGCTGGCAGAGGTGCTGGTTATAACAGAGGTGGTGGTGATGGCAGGAGTGATGGCGATGGTCCCCTCATCCTGCTCCACAAGGGGGTAGTCATGGGGGGCATCCTCCTCCTCACTTTCCTCCTGCAGTGTTGAAGGTCTGTATGATATGTGAAGATATGACATGGTGTGATTAGACATGTGAGCAAAGACAGAATGGATGCAGGACAATGATATTGACATGTGAATCCCTGAGTGTCCAGATGGTATCCTATGCATTGATTTGTAATGGGTGGGATACCACCCTGGCAATCAAGGATTGATCACCTTGCTATGATCATGTACATCATGCCTCTCAAAGTTCAAGGCCTCAGGGCCAACAACAGTCCAGAAGTGAATATGTCCCAGATTCATCACTGGTGAGTTGATCAGTAGCTACTTTGGTTGTACTGACCCACTTCTGATAAATCAGAAATAATCTTCAATCATGGCCTGTTGCTAGGCCTTGATGGCAAAAATTTGACAGCCTTGATGTACATTGATGTGAGCAACATCAGTTTGCTGAGGTTTAGTTATCATATGTGTCCTGACATTGGATGGCATGACATCCTTCCTTGCCATCCCCACTCCTAAGGATACATATGATAACAAAAACAACCATCACAGTTCCAGTGCAGACAAATGAAACACACAGGCCTAGGGAGAAGCAAGACTATGGCCTCTAACCATGACAATTCCCCTACTTGCCATTCCCGTTCCAAGAATACACCTGAATCACAGGATCTTTCATCTACTTGTCTGGCATCATATCAACCATGCATTTCTTTGCTCTGGGGCCCTGGTGTTTTTGATTTCGAGGCCTGTGTGCTGTGCATACATACATTTTGTCTCAGCATAAGTATGATATGTGAACAGATTCCTGTGGTGCAGTGCAAAATAACTATGTTGTTTTGGCAAATATGGTTTGTGTGGTGTATGTATGCAGCTCAACACCACACTGAAGGGGTAAAACATGGAGCTGGACAGGATTTGTCCTAGTTGAGCTTTCCCATTACTGTTCGTAGTGTTCAGTATTCTGTCCTTGTTTGAACCCTCTCAACACTGTGTTGGTGCAGTAGTGCAGATGAATGCTAGTCATGTTTTCAGGTGTCACCGTGTTGGGCTGTGGTAGTTGTGAGGATAGTGTTGTGTCTTTTTAGGTGATGATGCATTTACCAGGAGTGTGGAGGGTGCTGTTGTCCCCAGCGTCTAAACCTCCAGGGATTCCCTCTATAGCGGTGGCTTACAGGCTGTTCCTCAACATCTCCTCCCAAGTGTTGAAGGTGATCTGGGCAGGGGGACCACCTCTGTTGCCTCGGGCATGAAGAGCAACCTCACTCATCTTGTGCTTCATTAGACTCTTGCAATCTCCCCAGAATTTCTTTATGAACTCAACGGTCTGCTTGCAGGTTGCTACTGTGTTGACCCTCACAAGAACCTCACTCCATGCAGCCTTCTTCTTGGCAGCCAGGCCAGGCACCCTCTCCCTTGGATAGAGGATGCTCTCCCTCTCTAGGGTACCTTGGACGAGGACCCTGTTCCCCTCGTAGGTGTACTAGGGGTCATGCATCCTCTCCTCCTGAGCCCCAGCCTGGGACATATCTGAGCTGTGGCTTTCTGGCTCAGCTTGACTTGACTCTGTGTGTGGTGACCCCAGTATCTACCTATCATCCCAATGACAGAGCTGTCCCTGTCCTCTGTGTGCCTGCTCTTTGGTGGGTCCCCTCTGCCCCATGGATCTCCCTCTACCACTCCTACCCTGACCAGGGATGCCCTCCTGAGATTCCTCCTCTCTTGTTACTCTCCCTATCCCCTTCTCCTGCTCTCCTCTCCTCACTACCTACTCACATGCAGGCACTCACACAGGCCCTCGTAGACGCAGTCGATCCCACTCACTCTCTGTCACTCACTGATTCACACTGTCAAATAAAAATATAAATATGTGTGGTGTGTTATAAACAAAAAATATATGTGTTTGTGTTTGTATGATTGTATGTGCCAAGGTGTATTATGTGTCGCTATGGTGTATCAACTCTCTCCAACTCTATCTGCTCCAAACTCCTTCTACCTCAAGTGTCAGCTCCTCTCTCCCTCGATCTATTCGCTATACTCTGCTTCTGCTGTAGCTCGCCAAAACTCTAAACACAGACAAGGTATGTTGGTTATTTTGGGGTGTATAAATAGGTGTATTTGAATGTATGTGATACTTTGGAGTGTTGTGATTGGCTGTGGGTTTGAACTTGTCTTGACAACAATCAAGGTTGCTAGATAACTTTGACCGTTATCTTCTCTCTTGACAATTAGACGTATTTTGCGTTAGTTATCGGCTGATTGGGCCCCACAGTGATGTGAAAAAAGGTGTGATTTAGGTTTGTTGGGCCTACGCTCATTAGTTATTTTTGACAAGTTTTAATGGCCACAATTGAATCAAGGCCTTTGTCTCCTATAGTGCAGCTGGTTCGCCCTAGTTTGGTTTTATACATATAGCCTATTATAAAAAAATAAATAAATAAAATACATTTTAAAAAAAACTGGAATCTGATCATTACGTTAAATTTACATAGCAACAATTCAGGTCATGCAAGTGTTGCCTTCACCAAGATCCAAACCCAGGAAATCTAGCCTTGCAATATTATGGTAGAGCATATATGGAAATTCTCAATGTTCTCTAATTTAAAAAACCACCAAATAACTACTTACAAGGTTCTATCATTTTTTTTTCATAATGTAGATACAGCCCAATGCAAAGAAATTAAGCATGCACACATAATTTCCTGCACAAATTAGATTAATATTTAATTGAATTTTACTGTCAAAAGCTTGAGTAGCAGATTCTGGCATTCAAGCCAGGATCAAATGTTTCATTTGCTGCAGTGTTACTGGTTAGCTGCCTTGCATGAAGTCTAAGTCTTCATATTATTTTCTCTTGCTTTAAATTGGAGTAAAGAGGAGAAAACAGCTACATTTGTTTTATTTGTATACTAGACTAAATGGCCTGGGATGTGTTTAACCTACCCAACTGTATGCACCAGCAGCCCTTCTTCTTCATTAACAACACAAAATAATAGATTGCTGTGTGCCTTTTTAGGGTAATATTGTTGCTATGCAATCTATATTGTCATGGGGCTTTATGCAAGAAGACCATTCTGGACTAAACCATCTGCATCATAGCGAAAAAAAAAATGCCAAAACTACCATTGATTCAAATGGGGGCTTTCAACACCTGGACAGCTACAAAAGGTCTCTAATGTGTTGTAATACAGTGGAGACCTGTCTAGCACTTACAGGGTTAAAAGACACATTTAAATCATTTGGATTTTTATTTCTCCCCTGTGGTGCATTTGGATTGTCCCAGAACTGTTCATATTTTTTGTGTGCAAAATAAGCATGTCCCATTTCCTACTGTAATCAATTTTCAAAGCTGAAGAGGCTCTCAAATTCCAAAACAGTGTTATCAGTTCCATGTCACGGTATTGCGTGAGATCTTTACAATTTTCTTTTTTCATGGACAGTTTTCCTTTAAGTGCTATAGATCTTAAATCTAAATAAAGCATGCACAACTATGTATGTGAGGCCTCTGCACGTACTGCATGTTTCTCTTACAATGTTTCACTAGATGCCTCTGATAAAAAAAAAGCACAGACAAAATGATGACGTATCAGCAGAGATAAATGAAACTGAGAATTTTCAGGGGGACTTTTCAACGTCATAAACTTTGCTGCTGCAAAGTCTAGTGCTATGTGATCTCTAACTGTTAGGGACTATAATCCCAAATGGCTGGATGAGGATGATGGGAGTTGTAGGCTACAACAGCTGGAGAGTCAAGAACTGTCTACCTCTGGTCTAGTGGTATAGTCATAGCTGGGAACTTGCCGGGTTTCACCTGGAGACTCTGGATTTAGAACACTGTCTCCGGGTCTCCGGATTAAACCATAAATTCTCCGGGTAAGGAGCATTTGCTGCTCCTGCTCAGCTACAATTATTGTAAAAACAATAAACATCCCATAATGCCTCCTATATTGGCATCGCGTGAGGCTTACACGGTGCCCCTGGCCCTGCACTAGCCAGCAATATCAGCTAGCAGACGCAATGTGAGACAACGGGAGGAAGACCAATGACAATGACAGCGTGATGGTGTTGCTGCGTGTGTGGAGTCGCACGCTGGTCACAAGGAGCAGGAGAAGCACTGGAGACAGAGCATAGAAGAGAACTTGCTCACCTCTCCAGTCCAGCCATTCATTCATGATTTTTTGGGGGACATTGTTTTAACATCTCTGGGTCAGCAATTTCTTGAAGTTCCCAGGTATGGGTATAGTTTTAAAGGCATACTACCACCTAAAAAGAAAATTGACAAATTTCCTTTAAATTAACTATATTCCCAGACAACAACTACAAAGGGACCTTTCTTCAGTCCATAAGCTTCGATTAGGTCAGTAATTAGGGTTGCCAAACCAGCCCTTTAAAAGGGATGAATATGAAAAATACATGATACAGGGATGCACTGATTATTACTGTGCTTCAATGGTTCTCAAGTAGTAATGCAGCATGTATTTTTCATAAGAAGCCTATTTAAAGGCGCAGTAAACTTTTTTTATGAAAACACATATTTTATAGAGCATTTCCTGCTGAATAAAACAAGGACATTCCCATCGCTGCCAGGTGTTTTATTCAAAATTTATAGCAGTTTAAATAATCAGGAAGTGAATTTACTGTGTTTACTTCCTGATAGTTCTAACTGACAGGAAGTGATGGGCAGTTTCTATCACATTCTATGGAGAATTGTATGTCTCTGACTTTTCTGACTTTCCTCTTCATTAGAGTCTAACAGGAAATCTAATTAGAATGTGACCACTAGGGGCACTGCTAATGTAAAAAACATGGGTTTAAACTGTAATAACTCTGGAAAAATAAATCTCTTGGCAGTGGGAGTACCCTTATTTTACTCAATAGGAAAATCCCTACAATATATATTTTTACATAAAATAAGTTTACTGCTCCTTTAAAGTCATGATCCGACATCCCTACCAGTGAGGTTTACCCATCTGTCTGCTGCTACCGTACAGTTCTTGAAAACAGATCAGTCTTATAAATCCCAGTACTGTCGTTGATTTGAACAAAACGTGTCAGTCACTTGATCTATTCCTATAGCTGTGCACTTTTGTACAGATAAAGCTGAATAAACTTGTTTATGCTATGTTTGTATTACTGCTACAAAATCCATATTTATGCATATTTGATAGATAATTCCCGTTCTTATTAATAAAAAAAATGAATGCAGCCCTCCTGCATGGATTTCTGATCGTTTGACTCATGACTGGAAAAAATGCCCCTGACCTGCAATATACAGTACAGAAACATTAAGGGTTAATACATAGAATATCTCAAGTTTTGCTCATGTTCAAAGTCCCAGGTATGTAAATACCCAAATGGTTCTTATCAATGTACACCTGCCAGCTGTCACTGACAATCACTTTAAAACTGAGTCTCAATTCCAAATGTGCTTGTCTTTAAAAATAATAATAAGTTTTGTCCACCTTCCTCACATCTTAACCCTTGCAATGCATTGCGTACCCCTCTGGCACTCAAAGGGTTAAACATTGCTTATTTATATGATTTCATGTTATATTTAGGTGTGAATAATACCTGTTCTTCTGCAGAGTTGCAGTTTTAAGTCTATTGTATGAGATGTTGCGTTGGTGTCTGGCTACACAGTACTGTGCACCACTAGTGACGCTCTGTAATGTGACTGCCAAGGTGACCTTGGACATTTTCTAAAATGCTGCAAAGTACATCAAGGATCTCGGTGAACAGCAAAGCGTCTATTAAGGTATTTGTAGGTGTTAGGAACCCCCTTAACCCATTAGATGCGAGAGAAGTATCCAATGCATTGTGATGCAATGTGTTGGACACATCTGTAAAATCCAAAGGGTTAAGGGCTGAGTTATATCTTTAGTGTCAGAAGGGTCAGCAACTTCTTACAGTGGAGCTGTGATCTCAAGGAAGAAACCCCCCTTTAGCTATGTTCTAGTGCTATATGAATCAAAGAACAAATGTTACTTGTGGTCAAAGGTTCACAAAGTTCTTAGCTGACAATGTAAAAAAAATACATTGAAATGCAAATTATTAGGCCATGTGAGAAATAGGGGAATTTACATTTTCTGAAGGCTCAGGATTCCCGTAATGCAGATAAACTTTTATAGCCTGAGAAGGATGGCTGCACAATATAAATCACAAATGTGTTTATAAATGTAACGGACCCCTAGGCCGTTACATGGAGGCCTTGTCTGTGTAATGTATGCAAAGTTTTAGCATAGGGTTTGCAGGGGACAGGTAGGCTGCCTAGGGATTGGTCCCTCCTGTCCAGGCATCTGGTGACTCACCTGACCAGGATTGGTCTGTGTATTTTGTCACTCTGAATTCTATTGGTCAAGATTCAGAGTGGCAAGATTAAATTATGTAGAATGCCCTTCTTTGTGTACAACCCCATTGTGCCTTTTGTTCTACTGTTTATGTTTCATTGTTTAGATGTGTATTGCAGCCAGACACTATTGATTCCCCTCAGTATGTCTTTGTACTAACCCCATTGTGTATTGTCTGAACAACGGTATAAAAGAGCTGATGTTTGACTGAATAAGGCAGAAGTCGTTTTGGACTTGAACCTGTATCCTGTCCTTATTCTGAATGGTTTAAAGGGACCCCTCTGTCCCCCATTCAGGCAGCTGATGTTCCAGGGTTCCAGTGGGCAGATTTCCTGTGTTCCAGTCTTGTTTCCAGTGACTATTTCCAGCCTATTATCCAGCTGCAAAGTTCAAGCCAGCTTTCCAGCCTACAGCCTAACAGGAGGGATTCCAGCTCTTTGTAGTGGATTTGCCAGGCTACCCACTTGTAGCCAACCTCAGGAGAGAGAAACCCAGCACGACGGCCCTGGACAGCGCGGCGTCCTAGGGTTTCCGTTACACTGGTGGGCAGCGGTGGGATCTCTCTCTCACTACACTGAGGAGATTCAAACCACCCACTGGGATCGGCGATGGCGGAGCAGTACAGACACAGATCTTTGGCGGAACTGCAGGCTTTGGTGGAGGAACGGGGGAGAGAAACCAGAGGACTTAAACGAATGGATCTCTTGGCCGTACTGCAGGAGATGGACGAAGAAGCTGAGGAGCAAGCAAGAAATACTGCGCTACCCAGAGATTCCAGCCCAACTCCCCGGGACCGGAGTCCTGACCCGCAACTGGAGGACTTACGACTGGCAGCTGCTCACCCGGTGGACAGGAAAATCCGCCAGAGGATGCGGCATTTGGGACCTAATCCTGCCTGGGCAGATGTACAGCAACTCATGAAGGACGCCCAGACAGAGTACTTGGCTGAACTACGGGCCCAAACCCCTGGCTCCTTCAGCCCAACTCCCACTGTACGCTCGGATCAGGAGGACACTAGACCTCGAGTTTCCCACCATATGTTTCAACCATTTGATGAGAAAACGGGAGATATTGATGGTTATTTGCAGGGGTTTGAGAAACAGTGCCACCTGCATCGCATCGACTCCAGGGATTGGGTCAATTATCTGGTGGGCAAACTGACTGGCAAGGCAGCAGAGGCATACCGGGCTGTGCCTGTTGAACACATAGCCGATTATTCGGAGGTAAAGAAGCGATTGCTGGCAAGGTACGCCATTACGCCGGAAACTTACCGCCGGGCCTTCAGAGACATGCAGCGGAAGAAGGGCAGTACCAATGTGGAAGTAGCCTACGACTTGGAGAGGGCCTTCAGGCAGTGGATGCAGGGATCAGGGGTTACTACCATGGAGGAAGCGTACCAGCTGTTAATGTTGGAACAATTTTACACACAGCTTTCTGGCCCAGTGCAGGCATGGGTTAAAGACCAGGACCCCACCACGGTGACCCAAGCGGCAAAGTTAGCTGATCGATATGAGGACACTCGAGGGGTGGAATATCTGGGGCCAAAAGGACCTACCCTCAATCCTCTTGCCCCTTCATACAAGGCTAAGACAGCTCCTGAAACTAACCGGCCAGGGGCTCCTGTCCAACCCCGGTCCCCGTCCCGGCCGGCACAGCGGCCTGGACCAGAGTGTTTTGGATGTCGACAATTTGGACATATCAAAAGAAACTGTCCCCAAAAAGAGAAAAATTCCGTGCCTCGGCCTGGTATATCTCGGGGCGGTGGATACGGATCTATGCCCAGTCAGGGGTACCGGCAAGTGCACTGTGTACACGAGGACTCTTATGCCCCGGAAGGCCCCCCACTTGACCCCGAAGATCAGGGGTGGCCTGGCCCTAGGGAAATATGCCTGCATCCCGAGGATAGAGGAGCAGGAACCTTTTGCCATGAGATTGCAATGGTGAAAGACAATAGGAAACAGCACGTCCAACCCGTACAACTAAATGGTCGGCCCGTGAAGGGACTCAGGGATTCGGGGGCTACCCTTACCTTGGTGCAGCCCCGCTGTTTGGACCCGGGTCACCGGCTTCAACGGACTGTGGAAGTACGAGTGGCCGGAGGAAAACTGTACCAGCTGCCCATGGCTCAAGTTCACCTGGACTGGGGCTCTGGCCAAGGATACCGAGAAGTGGGAGTAATGCCTGGACTCCCTGCTGATGTGCTGCTGGGCAACGATTTGGGCGATTTGCAAAGCCACTTTGGTCAACCCTTGGAACCACAGGATTGTCAAGCAGTCACCCGGAGTCAGAACCGGAATCCCGGGGTAAGCCAGACTAACTTCCCGGCCGACCCTGAACTACCCGGGGCCGAGCTTAGGTGGTCTCCACCTGCAGAGTTTAGGGCCACATTACTTACTGACCCTACCCTAGCCAGCTACCGACAGAGAGCCCAGACGGGGGAGGTAGGCTCTGGGGGGGAGACGTTCCAATGGACAGACGGGTTATTGTACCGACACACAGTTAGCCCAGTTCATGGGGTGACTAAGACCCAGCTACTGGTACCCACGCAACATAGGGCTGACTTACTAGCACTGGCACATGAGATTCCCCTAGCCGGACATTTAGGGGTCCGGAAAACAGAATACCGCCTCAGCAGGGCCTTTTTCTGGCCCCGCATGTCCAGGAATGTGAGAACCTTCTGCCGGACATGTGACACGTGTCAGAGGGTAGGAAAACGGGGAGACAGACCCAGAGCCCCCCTTCAGACCTTACCTATCATCGGGGAACCCTTCCAGCGGGTGGCGGTGGATATCGTGGGCCCTTTGGCTAGGGCCAGCGCATCCGGGAAAAAATTCATAGTCACACTGGTGGACTTTGCCACCAGATACCCGGAGGCGGTTGCCCTATCCAAAATCACGGCAGAAAATGTAGCCGATGCCCTCATACCCATCTTCACCCGGGTAGGATTTCCCCGAGAGATCCTGACTGATCAGGGGACACAGTTCACCTCAGACCTCCTCCAGCAGCTTTGGAAAACCTGTGGGGTGAAAGCTATCCACACGACGGCTTATCACCCCCAGACAAATGGGCTCTGTGAAAGGTTCAATGGGACCTTGAAGCAGATGCTCCGAGCGTTCACTGACACTTACAGGGACTGGGAAAAGTATTTACCTCACTTGCTCTTCGCCTATCGGGAGGTGCCACAGGAGTCCACGGGCTTTTCTCCCTTTGAGCTGTTATATGGGAGAAGAGTCAGGGGACCCCTGAATATCCTCCGGGAGTACTGGGAGGGAAAATGCCCCACGAAAGAAACCCCGGCAGTCACTTATGTGATAGAGTTAAGAGAAAGGCTGCAATCCCTTATGGAGGCAGCTAGGCAGAATCTCCAGAAAGCGCAGGATCACCAAAAAGAATATTATGACCGGACGGCCCAAGTCAGGGAATTCAGCGCAGGGCAGAAGGTGTTAGCTCTGCAACCCATTCGGCAGAACAAGTTACAAACTGCCTGGGAAGGCCCCTACCAAATTGTGGATAGGCAGGGGGAAACCACGTACATTATCAGTCAGGGACCCCATCAGCGGGATCGCAGAATTTGTCATGTGAATGCTCTAAAGATCTATCAGGACAGGGCAGACGCCGTCCTTGCTATTTGCACCCCAGTCCCTCAGGAGGAGGAAGATCGGGAAATTCCCGACTTCCTAGCCACGGCCCAAGACCCAGCTCCCAAGGACCTGACCCTAGGGGAACAGCTTGCCCCTACTCAGCGGGATCAGATTAGGGAAGTCATCAGCCACTGGTCCACCATATTCTCGACTAAACCAGGACTGACTCACCTCACCCAACACGTAGTTGACACTCCAGGCCAACAACCCCTACGACAGCCCCCATACCGGGTCCCGGAAGCGGTAAAAAATCACATCAGGACGGAAATACAGGAGATGCAGGAGATGGGCGTCATAGAGGGGTCCAGCAGCCCATGGGCCTCACCGGTAGTCCTGGTGCCCAAAAAAGATGGAACCACGCGGTTCTGTGTGGACTACCGGCGGCTCAATGATAAAACCACCACAGATGCCTACCCTATGCCAAGGGTGGATGACTTGCTGGACCGATTATCTGGGGCCAGATTTGTGACCACCTTAGATCTCAGCCGGGGATATTGGCAAATCCCTCTAGCTCCGGAAGCCAGGGCCAAGTCGGCATTCATCACCCCTTTCGGCCTGTACCAATTCACGGTCATGCCGTTTGGGATGAAGAATGCCCCAGCCACCTTCCAAAGGCTAGTGGATCAGTTGCTCGAGGGAGCGCAGGAGTTCGCCTGCGCTTACCTCGACGATATTGCCATTTACAGCCACTCCTGGGAGGAGCACCTATTACATGTGGAGGCCATTTTAGGGAGAATTCACAGGGCAGGGCTGACCCTTCGCCCCGACAAATGCCAAGTGGGAATGGGTGAGGTGCAGTATCTAGGACACCGAGTAGGGAGCGGAGTGCAGCGTCCCGAACCAGCCAAGGTGGAGGCCATTGTCCAGTGGCCCCGGCCTACAACCAAAAAACAAGTCATGGCTTTCCTGGGTACTGCGGGGTACTACCGCAAATTCGTACCCAGATACAGTGACATTGCGAAGCCGCTGACTGACCTCACTAGCAAGAAATTGCCCCGAGTAGTCAACTGGACCCCAGACTGTGAAACAGCCTTTGTAGCCTTGAAATCAGCGTTAGGGGAAGCTCCAGTATTAGCAGCACCGGATTTTAACCTGCCTTTTCTACTACACACAGATGCCTCCAACGTGGGCCTGGGAGCGGTACTAAGCCAGGTGAACGTCAAGGGGGAAGAGCATCCGGTAGCCTATCAAAGTCGTAAGCTCTTGGAGCGAGAAGTAGGCTATGCCGCAGTAGAGAAAGAATGTTTGGCCTTGGTCTGGGCCATCAAGAGGTTCCAAGCCTACCTCTATGGGCGAGAATTTACGGTGCTCACCGACCACAACCCCTTGGTCTGGCTTAATCGAGTATCGGGGGACAACGGGAGGCTGCTACGGTGGAGCTTGGCCTTACAGCCGTACAATTTCACCGTCCAGTACCGGTCTGGCAGAGACAATCGCAATGCAGATGGACTATCTCGTCAGGACGATGTTTGATTTTCCTGTTGCCCAGCCTGGACAAGGGTACTATTTGTTGTTGCACAGCCCCGGACAAGGGGGCTACTTGTTGTTACTAGCCCAGAACAAGAGGCTGTCCAAGCCTTTGGCCCCGGACTGCCAAGGCTTGGGGCTGGAAGGGGGGGGTGATGTAACGGACCCCTAGGCCGTTACATGGAGGCCTTGTCTGTGTAATGTATGCAAAGTTTTAGCATAGGGTTTGCAGGGGACAGGTAGGCTGCCTAGGGATTGGTCCCTCCTGTCCAGGCATCTGGTGACTCACCTGACCAGGATTGGTCTGTGTATTTTGTCACTCTGAATTCTATTGGTCAAGATTCAGAGTGGCAAGATTAAATTATGTAGAATGCCCTTCTTTGTGTACAACCCCATTGTGCCTTTTGTTCTACTGTTTATGTTTCATTGTTTAGATGTGTATTGCAGCCAGACACTATTGATTCCCCTCAGTATGTCTTTGTACTAACCCCATTGTGTATTGTCTGAACAACGGTATAAAAGAGCTGATGTTTGACTGAATAAGGCAGAAGTCGTTTTGGACTTGAACCTGTATCCTGTCCTTATTCTGAATGGTTTAAAGGGACCCCTCTGTCCCCCATTCAGGCAGCTGATGTTCCAGGGTTCCAGTGGGCAGATTTCCTGTGTTCCAGTCTTGTTTCCAGTGACTATTTCCAGCCTATTATCCAGCTGCAAAGTTCAAGCCAGCTTTCCAGCCTACAGCCTAACAGGAGGGATTCCAGCTCTTTGTAGTGGATTTGCCAGGCTACCCACTTGTAGCCAACCTCAGGAGAGAGAAACCCAGCACGACGGCCCTGGACAGCGCGGCGTCCTAGGGTTTCCGTTACAATAAATGGTCATTATTGTAATTGGGCCAAATCCAAGATTTTCAGAAAGGGGGTTTCAGAAAAACAAAAGATTGAAATAAGATACCTAGATTTATGTTTGTGCAGTTATTTACCCAGAACCCATTGCAGTTGCCAGGAGTGAGCAAACTGTATCCCTTCAAGTATTGTTGTTCTACTCCCATCATCCTCTGCTGGTCAACACTGGATTGCTGGTGGATTCCTGCATTTCCGCTACTGACTTCTGTTGAACATGATTAGCTGAGTTTTTGTGCTTCCCCAGAGATTGTTCTGATTTAAACTGTAACAATTCAGGGCTCGATTAAATTTCCCCCGACACCAATGAAATACCCCACAGGCATTTTTTCAAGCAATTCAACTACCTGTGCAATGAAAAAATACCACCAAAACCCCCCCACCTTGAGTGATAAATATATCTCCCATTTGATCCCATAGACACACATTACAAAATGTCAGAATTTGCAATTCAGTTGAATGCATTAAGGGACCCATTTTAACAGGTGAAAATCTGCACACATTTTTATTGGCCGCAGAGTCCCTTAACGCATCTTCAAACAGCCAACACAGTAAAGCATAAAAATACCAGTGTATGTATTGCTATGGGACCCTAAGTCCCATATCAGTACATCCAAAGCACTCCCAAAATGTGTCAAATGTTAGTAGAATGAACCCTATGAGTGCCAGTGGGGTATGCTTACCCCCACTGGCACTCACAGGGTTAATCTGACTAAGTTTAAAAACATCCCCTGAAAAGGAACCCTTACCATTAATCCTGATGTTCAGTGGGGACTTCAGCATCAGTATCCTACTGAAATGTCTCCATCTATTTGGCGACCATGAGAAAGGCTTGTTAAAAATGTTGTGTGAATGAAAAGAGCGACATCAGAATGTTGCCCGCATCAAAAGGGTGACATTCTAATGTCACAAGCTTAAATATGGCGCACAGAACCATGCTAAATTTATCAGACTGAGATGGGCAGGGGACTGACCTATCTGTTGTCAACAAACACAACATTGTGCCCAGCGCCACTGTCTGTCTTCCTTATTTTCCCCACTGTTCAGGACAAAGCTGTACATATCAGCCAAGCAAAGTGGGACTGCTCAAATGGCCGTAACAACCAGCAAGGGATTGATGAAACCCGCTAGAAGCTGTTTGGCTTGGAGGTGCATAAGTACACATTGCAACCAGTGGATGGGAGACATTTTGAACAGAGACTGGCCATATAAAAAGACAGTCTCTGTTCAAGATTCCCACACACTGGAAGAGGCATCGGCCCGTAAGGTTTGTTGGTCCTCTTCCTGCTGCCACCTCTGGCGGCTGCAGAGGAGACTACATATAGGGTTATTTAAACAGCACCAATATTTCACTTTAATTGTAATATTTCTCTGGAAATCGGAAATCTATTTTTTTGCAAAAACTATTGGAAATCTGGTTATTCATTTCGGGGGCATCTACTCTTTCAGCTTGGACATATGTGCATAATTTAACCCTCTGGGTTCCAGAGAGGTACGCAACGCATTGTTCTGCATTGAGTTTTGAGTATTGATCGTGTATTTTGGGAGCTAAAAACACAAAACGGACGTTTGGCCATAAGTCCGTTTCTTTTTCGGCCCAACATCTGTTGTGGTTTTAGTTTGTAGGCAAATTGAATACCGACTTAGACTATTTTTTTTGTCAGTCAGTAGCTAATTTGCCCTACCGCATTCGGACACAGTTGGATTGAGCCCTCAGTCTCTAGTTTGTGAATTTGGCAGTGCATGTGCCATTGTGCGCTATTATGATCAGATTCTCTGTTATATATATATCTAAGTAGAACAGATTCTGAGATTAGTTCCTCTGTGTCCACTTTGCATATAGCAACAAATGCAGTTATTCCACATTTCCAACCATTTTTACATGAAAGAGAAAGGTGCCAGTTTTGTAGGTGCCCATTATGGAGTTCCAGGGAAGAAAAAAGAAGAAAGGAAGAAAATTAATGTTCCCACAAGTCATAGCAAAATAAATGACCTATTCATCTAATACACTTAACCCCTTAGATGCTAGAGACGTCACTAAAACATGAATGCTTTGGTGATATCTCTACCACCTAAAGGATTAAAGAACTGGACACCTTGGACTGTGATACATAAGTACAATTATTTCCATTCTCTTGTAGGCTGGGAAAATAACATGAGATGTAGATTTTGTAAACTTTGCGGACGCTGATTCATGCACAGCTCTTGTTCTATAAATTTTAAAATACTGTAACGTGGTATGACTTTCAGTAAAAGAATGTGTTTTATGGCACAATAAACAAAACCAACAAAGCTATTCACCTTGAGATCAGTTCATATAGAAGCCACTTAAGAAAAGGTATGTAATAGTCTGCTTTTATTGACATCAATCATTGTTACCTAACAATAGTCTTGACTCAAAACGAGTAGATATGCTAAAAATAGAATTCATTAGATTGTACTAGGTCAGGTGTGAAGTGGTTTTATGGCTCAGTAATATATTCATTTGCAGGTGGAACACATACATACACACATACACACATACACACCACACACACACACACACCACACTCAAACATGCATAAGGCTTTGAATGGAGATGAATATAGATTATATTTTTTGTGGACACTATTAGCCCAATAGCTCATTTGCAGTAAGCAAAGGTTAATCAGACACGCACTCTTTTCTTCCTTATTGTGATGCAAGGTAAAGAAGGTTAATAATATTATGGATCATGGAATTTATGTATTTCATGTGTTTAAAATAAATCCCGCTAGTGAGATGTCTAAGGACTCCCCTTACATCTGCCCTTCACCTGTTATAACTCATGGAGAGGAATAAGTAATTATGAACATAGAATTATATGTCTCTATTCATCCCATAAATGCATGAAATTGTCTGGGGGGAGATCCAGACATGGGAAGACTAAATAAATTAATTTCAGAGATCTGTGATAACGCCCCCCCAATGTCTAATCAGCATACATAAAAGTGGAATTAGTGACTCCTATCTGACTCATCAGTTATTGCTCTGTTACCTAGATGGTCCCCTACTTAGGCTCACCCCTTTTCACTTTGGGTGATGGGAGACGTGATGTCAATAAAAATAACAGGGTTTAATAACCCTCAGTAAATATAATTGGAAAGTAGGTGGGTTAGCTAAATATAATTCCAGCAACTACACCTGTTATTCCTTCTTGTGTGTTAATTTAATTTTGAAATAAGGAAAATTGCACTTAGTGTGCACCTACACACAAATAGGCACTGTGTACGCACAGTGTTCCATCAATACTCTACTGCTGTCTCCAACAACTACACCTGTTATTGCTTTGCTGATTATGTGTGTTAATTTAATTTTGAAATGCATTTGCTGTCAAACTTAAGAGCACACCTTCATTTTTCCATTCAGACTCCACTAGTGTCTTCATCTACTAAGTCTGTTATTCCTGATCCTGAGTATGTTGCAATGCTCCATCTAGACTCCATTGATGTCTCCAGCAATTATGTTTGTTATTCATGAGTGTGTTAATTTAATTTTAAAAAAGGGAAAATTAGATTTGCTGTTCAGTAGTCAATAGACTTTTCTAGCCCATATGCCAGGATGCTGCTGTATGTGTCTTTCCAAATTGGTCTAATGTTGCTGCTGGTGGTAGTAGTACTGCAATGCCCACTTTCGCCTCATTTCATTGCGCATGAAAGGGTTGCTGCTTCCTTACTTAGAACTCAGTCTCAGAAATCATATGTTATTTGGGGGGCTTTGCTCATGACTTGTCCCATTGCAATGCCAGTCATAGAACCTCACACACTGACCCGCAGATTTGTCCCATGGTACCCATAGAAACACATATAAAGAATGACCCACAAACTTATCCCACTGCACTGGTAGTCAAAGAAACTCATATACTGACCCCAGCCTTGTTCCATTGTAGCCATAGAACCACACATAATCCAGCCTTATCCCGCTGCAATGGTAGGTATAGCAATGGGAACTGTGAGGCCGTTCAGCTGCCGCCAGACTGCAACTTCCAGGGAATGTTGGGAGTTGTAGTCTAGCAGATGAGAGAGAGATTCATGTTGCCCATCACTGCCTTGAAACCAAACACATGGACCCCGGCCTTGTCGCACTGCACTGATTGCCATAGAATCACACGCATAATGACGCCCAGCATTGTTCCACTGCACTGGTAGCCATAGCCAGCCTTGTCTCATACCCCATCAGGATATCAGGCATATGCAATAAACTTAAGGAGTTAAAGAAAATTTAGAAAATGTATGAAAATTTCTATGGAAAAAGTGGCAAATTGCTGTTTCCCTGCAAAAACACCATCGAGAATTTTACTTTTTTCCTATCCCTAGGACTAAAGCTTATTTTTAGTCTAGTCACACAGATGGCTGCATAAGGAATCATGCCTAAAATGATGAAATCAGTAGTAGTTATTAGGTTGATGAAACCAGTCTGTATTTACTTGTGCAGCTAATTATATATGTCCTTGAATAACTGAGAACATAAAAAGCACACAGAGAGAAACATCAGAAAAACAGCATACAAAGTGTAGTAGAGTAATAATATGAATAAAAATAAATGGTTCAATGGCACAAAGGCAGACTCACATGACCCACATCTTAGGTATACAGCACCTCAATGTTCCCTTCGCTCTGAAGATATATACTGTGTCCTACTTCACAGATTACTGATGTCCACCTGGTCCAGAGTCCTGAAGTAGTCCATACAGGAATCCCAACTACAACATCCCAATTTGTAGATACAAGGGGCCATGAGGATACGATTGCTTACAGCTTCAGAATCTAACCACTTTTTTGCTACAGAGCCACTCATAAGGATTACATGTCAAACAATGATGGGGAGGAGCCTCACAGGGGGAGTCTGAATGGACCTGCACAGTATTGTGTGCAATTAGAACCTGATGCGTATTCGTGGGGCCCTGGCCCCTTCAGGGTTATAATGAAAAAACTGTTTCTATGTACAGTATTAGGGACCAGGAACCAGACACAAATATGAAAAGCGCAAAACACCTTTATTAAAATAACAAAAGCAAACAAAGCAAAATCGTGATCCAAAAGCATAAATCAAAAGACAAGCCGGGGTAAGGAACCAAGACAGGTACTCAGCCAAGCCAGGGTCAGCAATACAGAGATCAGCGATGTCAGGAAAAAGCCAGCAGTCAGGAACCAGAAGGGATGTCAGAGGAATCCAGGTCATGCACAGGAAATCAGGAATGCAGTAGAACACTCTTGCAGCCAGAAGCAAACACAAGGACAAGCTAGGAAGTGTGCCAAGCTGCTTTAAATACCCTGGGAGGGTTGGTTGATAGCAGTCAGATGAGAAATCACAGAGAGGTCAGCTGATTCAGCCAGACTCAGAAGAGGGAAGGCAGTAGCAATAGATAGCAGAGCACTAGATTAGCCCAGACAGCAGAATCGAGCAGCAGAGAAAGAGCAGCTCAGCCAAACCTTGACAGTACCCCCCTGTCGGGTAGGACCAGGTTTAGGGGGAAAGCATGCATGGAAAGCACGGAGGAGGGAGGGGACATGCACGCCTGCAGTTGTAATCCGTGAGCTCTATGCTAGACCGTATCCCTTCCAATGGACCAAATATTGAAGACTCCATCGGAACCTACGAGAGTCGACTATGGAGAGGACCTCAAACTCCTCATTGCCGTCAACGGGCACCGAATGGAGTCGAGGAGTGACCGTAGTGAAATGATTGCATACCAGGGGTTTAAGCAGCGAGACATGGAACACATTGTGTATACACATATTGGGTGGGAGGTCTAGAGCATAGGCCACAGGGTTCACACGTCAGAGGATACAGAAAGGCCCCACTGTAACGGTTTTATTTGACACTCAGGCACAGTAGGTTAGGTAAAACACAATTTTATTGAACAACTCAGAATAACAATAACCCTCACGGGTCCAGTAATATATATACACAATACAGTACTGACACAGGACAGGTTTACAGTAATAAATACCCACTCAGGTCCAGTATATGTACAGTTTAGCAACAACAATATACTGACACAGGTCAGGTAAAGTTTGTGTGATACTCAAACAAGGCAGCAGTGAATGGGTTACTATTAGGCCAGGAAGACTGACAGGCCCTAATAGCGCGAGGCCTTTTAGACTGTCACTCTGCAGAGAGTGGACAAATAGCGAGTAATGCCACAGAAGTAAACGGAGGCCCAGGACAAGCTTGTGGACTGCCGTAGCAGTAACGGAGGACTGCAACTGTATGCCCGGTAGGAAACCCAGCGGAGACTGCAATGATTGAGATCTGATGGAAGATGGCACCTTCCCCGAAGGGGTTAACGAAAGCTCAGACCAATGTCGACTGCTCGCTAAGGAGAACAGCCTGAGGTGCCCAAAGGAAGACCAACCTCAGCTGGTGGCAGGAAAAAGGGTCAAGCTTACCGTGGTGCACAGATGGAGGAATCACACCGGAGTGTCGCCCGCACGACACAGACTGCAACCGAGACTAGATTGCGGGAATGACAACAGTGACTCTGTCCGGAGACAGAGAGGAACCCGGAAGACAGCCCCAAACCGAGTACTGGATGGGGCCGCAGGCAGGCCCTGATACACGGACAATGGAGCCCAAGCGAGCCGGTCCACAGAGCAGGAACGACAACCAATCCAAGTTGGTACACAGAGCAGGAACATCAGCCCGGCAGGGTCAGTACACAGAGCAGGAACAAGATAGCAGAGTAGTCAGGCAGTCCGGGTCAGTACACCAAGCAGGAACAGATACAGCAGAGTAGTCAGGCAGTCCGGGTCATACACAGAGATCACACGAGAAACTGGAACAAGCGCTGGTAACGGAAACACCACAAAAGGGCACCGGAGAAGTGACAAGGCCCAGTATTTAAGGACAAATACTGGGCAGAGCAAAGCCACTTCAACCAATACAAATCAGCAGGAAGGAAAACTGACAGAATGTCGCCAGCATAGCACGGGCACCGTGATACCCACAAAGATGATCCTCCAATCCCCTGGGAAGAGAACGAATCTGGAATCATAGAGGGTTGATACTCATAATTCACCATGAAGGGGGAGAGCCGGGTAGAAGCTGAGACAGCACTGTTATGAGCAAACTCTGCCCAAGGTAGCAGGTCCCACCAATTATTCTGATGGTCTGAGATGTAACACCGCAGTAACTGCTCCAAGGCCTGATTAGCCCTTTCCACAGCCCCATTTGATTGC
This sequence comes from Rhinophrynus dorsalis, assembly GCA_037306005.1. Classification (NCBI taxonomy): domain Eukaryota; kingdom Metazoa; phylum Chordata; class Amphibia; order Anura; family Rhinophrynidae; genus Rhinophrynus; species Rhinophrynus dorsalis. Next base: position 641,285,643 of record CM074718.1, on the reverse strand, counting down.
GAGTGATAGGCAGAGGAGAAGGAGAGTTGGATATCTAGTTGCGCACAGAAGACCCTCCAGAATCTCAAGACAAACTGGCAACCACAGTCGGAAACTATGACTTTGGGAACCCCTTGTAGCCGATAGACCTCTTTGACAAAGACCGTAGCCAACTCTTTAGCGGATGGGAGCTTTTTGAAAGATATACATTGAATCATTTTAGAAAATTGGTCAACGACAATGAGGATGACTGTGTTACCATTAGACAAAGGGAGGTCGACTGTGAAGTCCATGGCAAGGTGTGACCATGGCTTCTCCCCATTGGGAATGGGTTGGAGAAGGCCCACTGGAAAGTGAAGGGGGTGATTTGGTCTGCTCACAGACTGGACAGAAGTGATAAAGGAAGCGATATCTTTGTTAAGTTCTGGCCACCAGAAATGATGGGTAATTGACCAGAGGAGCTGGTTCTTACGGGGATGCCCTGCTGACTTCGTATCATGGTATGTGGAAAGTACCTTGGTATGGAGATTACTAGGTACGAAACAGCACCCAGAAGAAGTCTCAGCAGGTACATCTACTTGGGCGGCCCATATTCTCTCCCTGAGGGGAGATGTAAGACTTTTACATATGGTGGCCAGTAGTGGGTCCGGAGGGATAGTAGGACTAGGAGGGCTCTCCTCCTTAGCGCCCAAGAACTGTCTAGATAGGGCATCAGCACGGACATTTTTGGTGTCCGGCAGGTACGAGACCACATAATTAAAATGGAACAGAAAGAAGTCCCATCTGGCCTGTCTTGGAGTCAAGCTCTTAGCTTTGGACAGGTATGTGAGGTTTTTATGATCGGTGAGGATTAAGATTGGCACTGAAATTCCTTCAAGCAAATGCCTCCATTCTTTAAAAGCGAGTATTATAGCCAGCAACTCACGGTCTCCAATTTCATACTTGCACTCCGCAGGACTTAGCTTCTTCGAGAAATACCCACACGGGTGCAACTGGCTCTCTGGAGTAGGATGTTTAGACAAGAGGGCACCTGCTCCTGTCTCAGACGTATCGAATTCAAGTATGAATGGAAGCTCGGGTTTCGTGTTGGCGAAAATGGGTGCTGCCTCAAATGCTTTGATGGCTTCCAGGGACCAGTGAGTGGAGTTACTGTCTTTTTTTGGTAAGAGGAAAAGTTGCTGATAAGTTTCCTTTAGTAATTGGCGAACCTGAGGAAACATTGAAGGGAGCGTGTCGCAGCCACTCAAGAACAGCCGAGAGTTTCTAAAGGTCCATAGTGAAACCAACCTCTGAAATTACGTACCCCAAGAAGGTGACCTGTTTGCGGTAGAATTCACCTTTTCTATTTTGCAAAATAGATTATTATCTCTCAATTTTTGCAGAACTCGGGCTACATCTGCGTGGTGGCTTTCCATGGAGGCGGAATGGATCAGAATGTCTTCTAAATATACCACCATGCATTGTTGGAGCATGTCCCAGAGGACGTCATTTAAGAATTCCTGGAAAACTGCAGGAGCATTGCAGAGACCGAAGGGCATTAGTAGGTATTCTTAATGCCCACTCCTGGTGTTAAACACTGTTTTCAATTCATAGCCCTCCTTCATCCGTACCAAATTGTACGCCCCTCGCAGGTTGAGCTTGGTGAACACCTTGGACCCTTTTAATCGATCGAATAGCTTGGTAGAAAGTGGAATAGGGTAGGCATTTTTGACCGTGATGCGGTTGAGCCCCCTGTAATTGATACAGGGCCTCAGTTCTCCACTCTTTTTCTTCACAAAGAAGAATACGGCCCCAGTGGGAGAGGAGGACCTGCGGATGAACCCCAGGGACAGCTCATCAGCAACATACTCCTCCATGGCCTTATTCTCCACGACAGAAAGAGGGTAGACTCAACCTCAAGGGGGTATGGCCCTCAGGTTGCAATTCAATGGTACAAACGTATGGGCAGTTGGGCGGGAGCTCACCAGCCCGGCTCATATCAAATACATCACGGAACTCTTGGTACTCTTCAGGCAGCGAATAGACCTGACATGTGGTTAGTACCTTCACCACTTTTGCTAGGCATGTCTTGGAACAGTTGAGTGACCATGCCATGACTTCTTCCCTTGCCCAATAGTATGTGGGATTGTGTTTGTACAACCAAGGATAACCCAGGACCACAGGATAGTGAGGAGAGTGGATCACCTGGAATTGTAAGGTTTCATGATGGAGAGCCCCTACAGCCATAGACAAAGGAACGGTTTCGTGGGTAATCTGCAGTGGCTGTACAGGTCTGCCATCAATTGCCTCAATGGCAAGTGGAGTGGTATGGAGCTGCAATGGAATGGAGTGCTTCTGGACGAAGGCACTGTCGATAAAGAGGCCAGCTGCACCAGAGTCAATAAGTGCCTCTGTAATAATGGAACACTCACCCCAAGAGAGCCCAATAGAGAATAGAGGTTTATCCTTCTGGAGAGCCAGTGATGCTGAGATGCCACCTAAGGTCTGTCCCCTATAGGACCTTAGGTTCAGGCATTTTCCCGGACGTGTGAGGCAAGTTCACAGCATATGCCCTACCTTACTGCAGTAAAGGCACAGGCCCTCCCTCCTCCTCCTAAAGGCCCTTTCAGCAACCGAAAGGCAAGTGAACCCAAGCTGCATGGGCTCCACATTGCCTGAGGTCTCGAGGCTATGAGGTGCGGGAGGGAGGCACGGGTGGGGATGAAAAGCTCGGGGCTAAACGGATGGGAAGGAAAGTCTCTGAGAGATATGGGAGTCAATCAAGATGCAATATGAGACCATTTCCTCTAAATCTCTGGGGAGGGCCCGGGCTGCAATCTCATCTTTAACTGTATCCGAAAGACCATTCGAGAAAGTAGCCACGAGAGCCTCATTATTCCAACCAACCTCGGGTGCCAGGGTACGAAACTCTATGGCATAGAGGACATTATCTGTTTGGCAGCCGAGGTGGAGCGGCCCAGTACATCAAATACCCTTTTAAAGGATGCCACAAACTCAGGGTAATTGTAAACTATTGGTTTCTGCATCTCCCAAAGGGGGTTAGCCCATGCCAAAGCCCAGTCAGTGAGTAAGGAAATCACAAGGCCCACCTTACTACTATCAGTCAGAAAGGACTGTGGTACCATCTCCAGATAGATTCTGACTTGGTTTAGGAAACCTCTGCAGTGATTAGGGTCACCCCCATAACACTGGGGAAGTGGGGCAGACCCATTCATGCCTCTAGCAACACTGGAATCACCATTGGCAGTTGGAACAGAAGCAGCTATAGGGGCAGCCTGCGCCTGGGGTTGCTGAGGTGGTGCAGCCAGGTGAGTAGTACTGAGCAACAAAGTCTGGAGGGTTAACGCAAACTGGCCATGCGCTGGTACTGCCTGAAAAAAACATTTGGTGGATTGTCTGCATCTTCTGAATTCATGGCCCTTGTGTACTGTTAGGGACCAGGAACCAGACAGACACAAAAACGAAAAGTGCAAAATACCTTTATTATAATAACAAAAGCAAACAAAGCGTAAACCAAAAGACAAGCAGGGGTCAGGATTTTCTTACCGTCATTTTTAATTCTTTAGATGTATTTTCAAATGTGATATGGCATGGGCTGAACATGATGGACACGTCTAACTATGTTACTAAACCCGTATAGTAACCCAATACTATGCACATCATCTTTAGATGACCTCCAGCTCTAGCTGGACAATAATTCACATAATCCACTGCTTGCCATGAACATTGGGGATGCTGGGAGTTGCAGTCCTGCAAGAGCTGGAGAACCAACTGTTGCCCACTCGTGCTTTATGGCTTCAGTAGCTCCATATGCTGCTCAGCAGTATTTATCTTTCATAAGCTGCTGGTATTAAAGGGATGATGTGACTACCTTACCCTAAGGCAAGGCTAGGAATATGTGATTTCCCTGCTTGAATGTACTTCTAATGAGCTATCACCCTGTGAGTTTAATTCAGCTACGTCCAAGCAAGGGAACAGCTAAGGTTCTGGCCTGTTAGTAGCAATCCCTGCCCTGGATAGCAGGATAAATCATGTCACATGACTGAGTGGTCTGAGTCTGAGATGTAAATACAGCTTGATAGAATTTAATCTATCAAAACCTGACACAGGGAGCCTTATTCATAAAATACAAATAGCAATGCTTAAGCAAGACAACTGCGCTATAGTTGAGACATATAAAATCTGAATGGGGCATTAAGCCCTTGAGACCAGGGTTTACTTTTAAAAGGTTGCACGCAAAAGTGAGAGACCAAATTACAGACTTACCATGTCTTACCAATACTGCCGGGGAGTATTTGATGCAACCTTTTAGTAAGCGACATAAGAATCTCATGCTGTCATGCAGTACAAGATTCTTATGTCGCCATTTTTATCCAGACGACATGGTAACTGTCATCTGGTTGCATGTTCTTTCACATGCAACCTTTTAAAAGGATACCGAGCGCCAGAGCAATGCATTGTGTACCTTTCTGGCACTCAAAGGGTTAAACCCCTTGAATGCTAGGGAAGTCTCCAACGCATTGTTTCAGGATGTGTTATTAACATCTCTAGCATTCAACAGTATAAAAGAACCATTTAGATCAATGGGAAGTTTTATGTATTCCCTAGAGCAGAGGTAGGCAATCTGAGGCCTTCTGAATATGGAAAACTTCTACTCTAATCAAAAGGCTAGCTGGGCATGATGGGAATTGTAGTTTGCCACAGCTTGAGGGCTTTAGGTTGCCCACCCCAGCCCTAGAGGAACCTGGAATAGACAACATCAAGGAAGCTCCACTATACTTTGGACAACATTCCAAGAAGACCAGACACAGTAGTTCAAGATATTTAGAGAAAAATACACAGTATAATTCCCAGGACAACAAACACACACACATTTGGTTATTATATTTATTATACAGAGGGATAATCTTGAAATCAATAGAAAGAAAGCTAATCAGTCACTGCCATTACCAACAAGCAATGTAAGACTGATTGGCTAAAGAAGATTATTCTAGACAGACAACTTATTCATCCACCAACCAAGCCAGTAAACTTGTTTATTGGTCTATTGCAAATGATTGATGAAAAAACTACCATTGACTGCTTTCCTGTACACTAATATGTACCCAGGAGCAAACTGTGTAGACAGAAAACCCATTAAACCCTGGTCAGTCTTATCTTTCTCTTGGTGGTAAATATTAAATCAATAACTTTTTATCATGTTATTTGCAAGAAAGCAAAATTACTGTCACTGAGGTATGAGCTATATACATGAAAATTAGACCACGGACAGATGGCAGTTCATTTATCAACTGTCACATTATTACCCTTAAGACATTATGGAAAAATGTTTGTCCTTGGGCCTTTTCCCAGAAATATACTGTATTTCATGAAGGCAAATTATTGAAAACACAACCTGCTTGTGTATAAACTCTTTAAGGACCAGTCAGCTATGCTATGCTTTAAATAATGCACTGCACATCTCTGTGGTCCTTAAAGAGTTAACCCCTTTGGTGCAAAAAACTTCTTGCAATGAGTTAAAGACCTCTTTAGCATCCACAGGGTTAAAGAGGTCCCTTTACAGCTTTGCTGCCTGTTTCCCACCAATGAGCTAAGTTCTCCTGCATTCCCTAATTGGGTGGTGTTAATACCTGCGTCTTAAAGGGATAGTAAGGTTTCTCAATAAAAGCAGCTCCAATTAATCTTCATAGCATTTGGGCCACGGAGAGCCTTATTTCAATACTGAGTTGTAGTTCAAGACTAATTGAATGATAAAGTATCCTCCTCCCACCCCTTTTACCTAGTATAAGCTTAAGGAAAACACCGCCCCCCCTTGACAGGTTTTTCCTTCTGCTGACTAAAGATTGCCCCTCTCTGATATCCATCCAGACAGTCTTGCTGCTCTGAGGTAAGCAGTGTTACATCAGAAAAAATGGACGGGAGGGGGAAACTTTATTATTCAATTACTCTTGGACTACAACTCTGACAGTATTGAAATAACACTCTCCATGGCCCAAATACTATGACGATTAATTGGCGCTGCTTTTATTGTGAAACATTACTATCCCTTTAAGTAATCAGTAAAGGTTTATTATAAGAAAATCAAATATTGTAGGATTTTCCTGCAGAGTACAAAATTGTACTACATACAATTCAAGTAGTGTCTCCAAGTAGTGGAGCTATTCCTATCACATATTAAGAAGAACTGTAGTCAGTGGTTCACCTCCACATATAATGCAGCAGAATAAAATCTAGGTGAATTCTGAGGCCATAGGGTCACAGTTTAAAATAAAATAAACAAAAAAGAGTTTAACTGTAAAAACTTATGAATGAAGCACTATCCAGAAATGTGAGTACCATAGTTGTAATTAGCAGCAACATCATAAAATGTATGTTTCATTCAAGTTTCCTGTTACTTTAAAATGGGAGCAGAAATAGAATGTTGGGGCCATGTGTTCAATAGAACATTACAGTTGTTGTCTAACTCAGCTCAATGTTCTTGTCTGCAATAAAATGATAACAATAACATTGCTAAGCAACAAGACACAAAGGGCATGGCCGGCATTAAAACAGACAAGCAGAATTGGAAGGAATTTTTGAAATTTCTGTGACTTCTATGTGAACTATGAATTTTAAAACATGACAGGAGGCTCCTATTTGCTTAACTTTCTTTACTTCACCTCCAATAGCAGCAAAGTAAAAATACACAACCAATCAAAAGACAGCAAAACAGTCTTAATAAACTGTGCAACAGCGTTCCACTTCCTCTTTCTTGCTGCTCACCTCCTATGCAGGTCAGAGTTTTTATGTCACTATATCTATTTTTCTCCATCAACATTATATATATACATATGTTTTCATACAAATTGTATTATTTTTTCTTGTACATGTATTTGTGCATTATTTTCTAACTAACTCTTATTGCGTTGGTTTTTTCCCACCTTTTCTTTCATTTACCATTTATAAATATTACCACCCTTTACTATTTTCATTCTAAGTTAGTCTTTTCCCGTTTTTTCTTAAACATACACCTTCTAAACTCACTGTTCGTCACTTTCGCCCGCTTTTTTTCCTCAGTGATCGCTTCTCTCTTTCTACCGAACCGGAGCTCGTTTTTTCTCCCTATTCTCGCGAGATTTCGGGCGCCATTTTGTTTCTCCTCATCTTCACGTTTAACCTCGCTAACCACCATTCTAAATCTATCCGCATCTTCACAGAGACGCTACCAATTATCTCTGCTCAATTTTCTTATAGTTTACTAGGTGAGCCTCATAATCTTCTCTATATTATCATTTGTGAGCATTTGGACAACTTTTTCTTACAATCTAGCAATATTCTCTGAGGGTGAGCCCCTCTTGCCAGCAATGATATATATATGTATATATATTTTTTCTGCCACACAGGGTGAGCCCCATTATTGATATTACATTTCTACTTCTTACTAATACACATCAGAGTTTTAGAGGTGAGCCCTCTTCATTGTTTCACTATATTTTACCATATTTCACAATGGCCGATTCTCAAAAGTCCATTATTGAATCTGAAGAGCTTGTAGCGCTCATAAACACAGCCGTTGCGGCATCCTTAAAACAAGCACTTGCAGGTGCCTTGCCCCAATTGTCTTCTTCATCTCAGCTTCCTGCTCCTCTTGAGGGCACTGAGAATTCCCCAGATTCAGATTCTTCTGAACAGGATGTTGTTTTTCCTCCAAAACGTCACTGGAAAGGTTCTGAGTCCAGACAGAATCCAAAAAAGGGCAAATGCCCGGCTAAAAAAGCCAAAATGACCTCTGCCCCAGAGGCTGGTGGGGTTTCTGGTTTATCCTCTGACTATGAGGACCGTGATTATCCTCCAGAATATAGGGAGGTAGATGTGTGGCAAGCAGAGCTATCAGATTTCTCAGATGAGGAAAAATTGCTAGACTCTGCTCCTCTTAATGATAATTTTTCTAACAACTCCATAGATTGCTCAAAAAACCCAGATACTACTGAAATTTTAGATCCCATGGGTAAACCCATGTTTGATCCCCGTAGTATCCGCCATCCGAGATCCACCGAATGGGTACCACCTTCCCATTTGTCTAAATACCTTCACTTTTGGTTACGCCAACCATTAGAAAAAGAAGTCAGATCTCGCTTAAAGAACGAATGTCCTCGCCCTATTATTCCAGACAAGGTGGCTCTGACCCCTCAATTTGATCCTTCCATGTTGACCTTTATGGCCAAATCTGGCAGAGATCCTCGCAAGGGCATAGAAAAGGGCCTAAAATTAGCCCAAGACAAATTGTTGGACATTTCAGGTCCATTGGCTCAAATATTATATTTGTCCGATTCAGCTATTAACGAAAAATCCTCACTAGATGCTCACACTATACGAGAATGGGCTCAGCGCTGCATATGTCTTCTAGGCAATGCAAATGTGGCAATTTCAAATGAAAGAAGAAAGGCAGTATTGCTACGTATTGATCCCAAATTGGCCGATCTAAGTGATAAGGAGTTAGGTCCGTCAGCTAATGGAATGTTGTTCGGTGAACCTTTCCTCAAACAATTACAAAAGCATGTAAATATTTTTTCATCTTTGAACAAAGCTCAGTTATCCCTACGGAAAGTTTTTTCTACTCCCTCTCAAAGGAGTGTTTTTGGCAGGGCTGGGAGACAGCGGGGCCGTGTCACCAGCCGCTTCTGGCCTTCAGGCCCCAGACCCAATGCTCAACAAGCCTTCTTCCAATCTACACCCAGACCTCAATACCTTCCTCAGAGGGGATCAGGACCAGTTCGCGGATTTCGCGCCAGAGGTCGCTCAAGATACCACTCAGGTGAGTCAAATTGCGTTAAAGCCTTTTTTCCCTCTTCCTTCCGCAGGCAGACTTCCTCTGTATTTACAAAATTGGATGTCGATCTCTTCCGACGCTTGGATCCTTCAGACTGTCTTGGGTTACAGGATCGAGTTTGTCTCTATCCCTCAACAAGACACATGGCCAGTCCCTACTCTACAGACGTCCTCTCATCAGGACCTCATACAACAAGAACTCATTTCTCTCCGGGACAAAGGAGCAATAGAAAGAGCTCCAGATATTTCCGGTTTCTTCAGCAACGTGTTTCTCGTCACAAAAAAATCAGGAGAATACAGGCCAATAATCAATCTGAAGACCTTGAATGCTTTCGTCAAGTACAGACACTTCAAGATGGAGGGCATCCATCTTCTCAGGGACCTCCTTCTTCAAAACGATTGGTTCACTCGCCTAGACTTAAAGGACGCCTATCTTTCTGTGTCCATTCATCCGATGAGTCGCCTTTTTCTCAGATTTCTGTGGGACAACGAACCATGGCAATTTACCTGCCTTCCTTTCGGGCTAAGTTCAGCCCCCTGGTGCTTTACAAAGCTCCTAAAACCGGTTTTGGCTCATCTCCGATCATCAGGCATTCGGTGCATCGCCTACTTAGACGACATCTTATTGTTCGGAGCAGACAGACTTCAATTGTCTTCTCAAACAAATTTCGCTATTCATCTGTTAGAAACCCTAGGTTTCATTATCAACAAGACCAAATCATCTCTCCTTCCAACACAAACTATCACTTTTCTAGGGTTCGAGATAGACTCGGTATCTTGCAATTTACGCCTTCCTCTTTCCAAAGTTGTATCGATCAGGAAAGAACTTCGGAGGGTACTTCGACTTCCAGAGGTCCCCTTGCGACTACTAGCAAGAGTAGTGGGACTTCTATCCTCTTCCATCCAGGCCATTTTTCCAGGCCCCCTCCATTACAGGGCAATGCAACGTCTCAAAACCAAATTTTTACGAAAAAATCCCTCCTACGACCAGATGATCCCTCTATCCAGAGAAGTTCGGTCGGAGCTCAATTGGTGGCTTCTACACATGCAGGCATGGAATGGTCGCGCAATTTTTGGATCGTCTCCAGATCTAGTCATCAATTCCGATGCCAGCCTTTGGGGTTGGGGAGCAACTTGTTCCGGGATCTCCACTGGAGGAACCTGGTCTCGCTCCGAAGACTCTCTCCATATCAACTGTCTGGAACTGATAGCTGGTTCCTTTGCAATTCGCAGTTTCTCCAAAGGTTTGTCGGATTGCTGTATCCTTTTACGCATGGACAATTTTTCGGCGGTCCAATACATCAACCGCCTAGGGGGAGCTCGTTCCAAAATTTTATCGGATGTGACCAAAGATATTTACAAATTTTGCCTTCAGAGGAACATTTCTCTCCAGGCAGAATATTTACCAGGCGTTTCCAATCTGGAGGCAGATTGGTTTTTCCCGTCACTGGCGGGACACCAGCGACTGGAGGTTGAATCGTTCAATTTTTCTACAGCTGAATTACCGGAGAGGTCCTCTTGTTTTGGATCTTTTTGCATCTCGGACGAACTTTCAGCTCCGAGATTACTTCAGCTGGCTTCCGGATCCCACCTCCAGAGCAGTGGACGCTTTCCTTCAGGATTGGCCTACAACAGGGGCATATGCGTTTCCTCCATTCGCTCTGATTTCCAGAGTGATTCGTTACCTTAGTTTACAGAAAACAAGCCTAACGATGGTAGCTCCCCTCTGGCCGAGCCAACCTTGGTTCCCGGACCTTCTATGTCTTTCTCACCGGGACCCTCTTCTGATTCCATCTTTCCCAGCTCTTCTGATGGACCCGAAAGGGAACTTTCACCCCCTAGTACTTCAACACCGCTTACATCTGGTGATTTGGTCTCTTTCAGGGGATCTTGGGATGTCAGAGGCTTATCGGACTCAGCGCGTAGGCTCCTCTGGGATTCCTGGGCTCCAGGAACACAACGGTGCTACACATCTGCTTGGAGTCTCTGGACTGGCTGGTGTATGGAACGGGGTCTCGATCCCTTTACTGCCCCTATTCTGAACATAATGAATTACCTTTCCCATTTACATGATCAAGGAAAATCATACAGGACCATCAACGTCCATAGATCGGCTATTTCTGCCGCTCATGTTCCTCTTCATGGTTTCCCCATCGGGAAAGACCCTCGAGTTTGCCGATTATTGAGAGGTATCCGACTTTCCTCTCCTCCAAGTCCGCGATATACATCTCTTTGGGACGTTTCCTCTGTTCTTCAATTCTTGCGGTCTTGGCCTGAGAATGAACACCTCTCTCTTCGCCAACTGTCCGCAAAACTCGCTTTCCTTCTTTGTCTAGTTTCTTTTCGTCGAGTTTCTGATATCAAGACTTTTGACTTCGACGGAATTGTTTTTTCCCCTGATGGGGTTCTTTTCTCCATATCTCGTCGAACCAAATCTAACACTCGTTCTATCTCCTATCCCTTTTTTCCGGCGGAACCTAAATTATGTGTAGCCACTACTTTACGTTCTTACCTGGATAGAACACAAGCTGTACGTTCTCCAAACTCAAGACAGCTGTTGATTTCATACGTTAAACCTTTCAGACCAGTTTCTTCTCCTACTCTTGCTCGTTGGATTCGTTGGATCCTTTCCTCATCGGGCATTGACATTTCGTTCGGTGCTCATTCAGTGCGTGGAGCTGCTGCGTCGGCAGCGTTTTCTTCTGGCGCCTCCTTACAAGATATCCTACATTCCGCGGATTGGTCTCGAGAATCCACATTTAGAACATTCTACTTTCGTCCATCCTCTCATCCAGGTTCATTTCTTTTGTCTCAGCGTTAAAATCGCAAATAGGAGCCTCCTGTCATGTTTTAAAATTGAGAATTATCCTAGCTTCAGTGAAGAGATAATCTGAATTTTAATAATGACAGGAGGCGAGTATTTCCCTCCCCTACTTCTTCTTTTCTCTTTGAGATTTCTTTTTTTCCCATCCCTTGAATGTTACATGTTGTCTAGTTTTTTCTTTCGTTATGTTTTTCAAAATCCTGTCTATATTTAATTCTATTCATTAATTGTTTTTACACAAGTCTATTATATGGTACTATGACAATTTTTACCTTTTACTGTTTTTCAGCCTAATATACTCTGTTGGATTGCTATCAGCGAATCTCCCCAATTCTCCAGGGATGCAGCTCCGGCGTTTGAAGTTTCTTCCATTGTTCTTCTTTTCCTGACGTTCTCCTGAAAGAATTCTCCCTACCAGTTTCGGTTTCGCTTCAAGAAAGAGGAAGTGGAACGCTGTTGCACAGTTTATTAAGACTGTTTTGCTGTCTTTTGATTGGTTGTGTATTTTTACTTTGCTGCTATTGGAGGTGAAGTAAAGAAAGTTAAGCAAATACTCGCCTCCTGTCATTATTAAAATTCAGATTATCTCTTCACTGAAGCTAGGATAATCCTCAATTATAGAGCATATAGTAGAATCCAGGCCATTATTTATAGTATTAAACTGGAGTATCTATTTAACCTCCCATATTTTTCTGTCCCTCTGTGGGATATTAACAGTAAATAAATATTGTTTTTATTATCTAACATTTGGAATGTTTTGAGCTCTGCTAATATATATATATAGATATATAGTATATAGTATAGTATATATATAGTAATATTGAATCAAAGCAGCACGCTCAGGATTTGATGAAGAACATTGAATGGTTTATTTTTCAACGTTTCGGCCACATAGCATGGCCTTTCTCAGGACAATTGAGAAATTGAACAAGCATGTCTTATAAACCCTCAGTGACCTAAAAATGCAATGTCCAATGACACAGAGCATCACCAATCCGTGGATCGTTAGTTCAAAGATATCTCTTTTACAAATAAATTCAAATTGGCTCAGGTGTACCATCGATATTAGTGTGTAAAATAGTGAACACCAAAGCATAATCTACCTTAGACCTCATATAAACACAAGAGTGACATTCACCAGACACCTGTAGAAACCCATACATTGTACATCCGGTCCTGTGCCGTCTCCATTTGGATCTCACACCAGCGCTTGCCAATCAGCCAAGTCGGGAGTATTCAAGCCTTCCTATTATTCGATCAATATAAACGAAATCCCGTGAAAGATGGACATTATTTTAGGCAAACAATTGGTTAGCAGTTTGAACAGAAGCCTCTCGACAAGTTTGAGGCCATGGGTAGAGGTGTAGAACCACGCACTGGCCAACTGCCTATTAATGTACATAACTACACCAGTACAAGCCACCCATCAGCCCATGTCCATAGATAAACAGATAGACAAATATAGTGCTGTTTAATAGAAGCAGCCAAAGTTTATTTGTTCATTGAGTCCATGTGGAGTTAATGTTCTCAACCTATGGATCCATTGAGTCTCCTTGCGTAAGAGTAGAGCATGTCTATTTCCACCTCGTTTAGGAGATGGTATATGATCTATTAGCATAGAACGCAGGGTAGAGAGGGAATGTTTCTGTTCAAGAAAATGTTGTGCCACAGGTTTATCACTATTGCCATTGGTCAGGGCTGCCCTTATGCTTGACCGATGGTTGGCCATACGCTCCCTAAATGAGGTGGTGGTCTTGCCCAAGTAGTATAATCCACATGGGCAGATGAGCACATATACCACATGATCCGATGCACAGGTTGGTTGGTGTCTGATGTTTATGAGCTTGTTTGTATGCGGGTGTCTGAAGTATGTACCTGTCAATAAACTATTGCATGTGGTGCAGTTAGTGCACTTAAAGCATCTAAGTTTCTGTAGTTGATGTTGCGTTCACTGTGTAAGCCACAGACTTCCTTTAGATACTTCCTTTCATTCTATCTGGCTTCATTAGAATATCTTGTAGAGTACTACCATGTCTGTAGGCCATCATTGGGTGTGGCATATTGTAGAATGGTAAGTTCTTGTCAGTTGGTAGGAAAGACCAGTTTTTTCAAATAACATTGGCCATTTTTTGGCTGTGTGGAACAAAATCAGTCACAAAAGTCATCCTAGATGGTTTAACATCTTTGATGTGTTTCTGGATCAAATTGTGTTGTATTAGACCCTTAACATTGTGTAGTTGCAAATCCAATTCTTTCTGGGTGTAACCCCTTTGCAGGAATCTCTCAGTCATGGCTTGCAATTGCTGTTGTTGAAGACTTTTTTCCAGGGCCAGTGCTAGCATAAGGCGGGTTAGGCAGCCGCCTTATGGTGCCGCAGTGGAGGGGTGACAAAACGGGGAGCTTGAAAAGTCTATATTATTTGTGTGCGTCGGTGTCCCTCGCCACGCAACCGCAGCTGCAGCTCAGTCTGTGAGCTGATCTCCCAGCTCCGGTGCTCTAGTAATACAGAGCGCTGGGAGATGACATCATGTCCTAGCACTCTGCATTACTGAGAACCGTGCAGGAGCTTCAGCTCTGTACCGAAGGAGGCACAGTCTCTCTCATGCCATGCCGTTAGACCACCAGGGACTCGAGGTAGGAGATCAGGGGGCATTGTGGAGATGAAGGGGCATTGTGGAAGGGGCATTGTGGAGATGAAGGGGCATTATGGAAGGGGCAATTTGGAGATGAAGGGGCATTGTGGAGATGAAGGTGCAATGTGGAGATGAACGGGCACTGTGGAAGGGGCAATGTGGAGCTGAAGGGGCATTGTGGAAGGGGCAATGTGGAGATGAAGGGGCATTATGGAAGGGGCAATGGAGAGATGAAGGGGCATTGTGGAGATGAAGGGGCAATGTGGAAGGGTCAATGTGGAGATGAAGGGGCAATTTGGAGATGAACGGGCACTGTGGAAGGGAAAATGTGGAGATGAAGGGGCATTGTGGAAGGGGCAATGTGGAGATGAAGGGGCATTATGGAAGGGGCAATGGAGAGATGAACTGGCATTGTGGAGATGAAGGGGCAATGTGGAAGGGTCAATGTGGAGATGAAGAGGCAATGTGGAGATGAAGGGGCATTGTGGAAGGGGCAATGTGAAGATGAAGGGGCATTGTGGAAGGGGCAATGTGGAGGTGAAGGGGCATTGTGGAAGAGGCAATGTGGAGATGAAGGGGCATTGTGGAAGGGGCAATGTGGAGGTGAAGGGGCATTGTGGAGATGAAGGGGCAATGTGTAGATGAAGGGGAATTACGGAAGAGGCAATGGAGAGATGAAGGGGCATTGTGGAGATGAAGGGGCAATGTGGAGATGAAGGGGCACTGTGGAAGGGCAATGTGGAGATGAAGGGGCATTGTGGAAGGGGCAATGTGGAGATGAAGGGGCATTGTGGAGATGAAGGGGCAATGTGGAAGGGGCAATGTGAAGATGAAGGGGCATTATGGAAGGGGAAATGGAGAGAAGAAGGGGTATTGTGGAGATCAAGGGACAATGTGGTAGGGTCAATGTGGAGATGAAGGGGTACTGTGGAAGGGACAATGTAGAGATGAAGGGGCATTGAGGAAGGGGCAATGTGGAGATGAAGGGGCATTATGGAAGGGACAATGTGGAGATGAAGGGGCAATATGGAGATGAAGGGGCTTTTTGGAAGGGGCAATGTGGAGATGAAGGGGCTTTATGGAAGGAGCAATGGAGAGATATAGGGGAATTGTGGAGATGAAGGGATGAAGGGGCAATGTGGAAGGGGAGATGTGCAGATGAAGGGGCACTGTGGAAGGGGCAATGTGGAGATGAAAGGGCATTGTGGAAGGGGCAATGTGGAGATGAAGGGGCATTATGGAAGGGGCAATGAAGAGATGAAAGGGCATTGTGGAGATGAAGGGGCAATGTGGAAATGAAGGGGTACTGTGGAAGGGGCATTGTGGAGGTGAAGGGGCATTGTGGTGGTGAAGGGGGCATTGTGGAGATATGGAGGGCATTGTGGAGATTGAGGGGCAATCTGTGTATCCTGTTAAGCTTATTTTTGTATTGGTAAAAAGGGAAAAAACTATGGTTAGGCTTGGGCATCATAAAAATGTCATCTCTGCACTAACATTATGTTAGTGCAGAAATGAGATTATGATTGCTCAGCCCTGACCAAGATGTTTTTTTCTCCTTTTTACGTGTTTTAGTGGATGTTTTTTTTTTTTTGGTGGGGGAGCATTTCATCCGTGGATCCAGGCAGCATAATGCCTTGGGCCGGCCCTGGCAAGAGAGCTGGGGTCTCTGACAGATCTGGCAGAATGGGGCGGTAAAAACAGTGAGTCTTTTGATTTTAACCTTAGTGGCATTTAGGATGACGCGTAAAGTGATTTCTATGGACCAGACCCCACCTACAGTCAGGAGAAAGGGGAAAACATGTCGTTCTCTCGGTTTGATGGATGGTAATCCATCCTGATTGGCTGGCTGAGGATTATGGGATGTGTAGGTCGGCGTACAATACATACTGTCAAAGTATCCTTTAAACCTGTGGGGTAGCTGTATGTGGATATAGAGGTGCCCTGGGCAAACCAATAAGTGTCCAATGAGTGTACACTACAGAGAAAGTGTTAAGTGTTCTGGCAGGTGATGTTTTGGTTCCGCTATTCTATGAGAGGAGACAATCAATGCCCAGTCGAGGGGTGAATGGGGTGACACTAGAGCTGTCAAAGAAATCAGACTGGAGGCCACTTAGTATTTCTAGAAGTCTGGTAGGTCAACTCCCCTTAGTCTGAGAGAGAGAGAAAGAGAGTGCTTAGTCTGAGAGAGAGAGAGAGAGTTGCTTAATATGAGAGAGGGAGTGTGTGCTTAGTCTGAGAGAGAGAGTGTGTGTGCTTAGAGAGAGAGAGTGTGTGTTTAGGGTGAGGTGGGCAGTGTGGACAGTGTGTGGAGGTGGGCAATGTGGAGGTGGACAGTGTGGGCAATGCGGAGGTGGGGAGGAGGATGGGGTGGGCAGTGTGGAGGTGGGCAGAGTGTGGAGGTGAATATGTGGGCAAGGGATTATGGCAAGGTCAGGGGGGCAGGGGATTGTGGCTGTGTCGGAGGGGGGGGCATCAAAATGCACCGTCTCCTGTGTATACAAAAATCCTTGCACCGGCCCTGCCTATTTCACTATTATTTCTTATGACTCGCAAGTATTGGGCATATGGGACACCCCTTTTAATTGCTGCCGGATGACAGTTTTGGCGTGCAGGATGGAGTTAAGATCAGTTGGTTTGCTAAAGAGGGAGGTCGTTAATCTTAAGCCTACTTTAGAGATCCTCAGGTCAAAAAAGTCAACGAGTTCATACTGTAAGATAATTTGAGACGAATAGGAACATCCAGTGAGTTTAGTCCATTGGTCCAGTCAATGAGTGTCTGAGCACTGCCCCTCCATATGAAAAAAAAAATCATCAATATAGTGTTTGTAGAACCTTACCAACTTACTCTCACCAAAAACTTCTTTCGATTCTATCTGCAAATCACTGGTACATCAATGGGTTCTAACATGGCTCCTGCCTATGCTAATCTTTACATGTTCCAATATGAACGGAAATACCTCCAGAAAGAATAGATAAGGTTCTAATGACGCCAGATAGAACTAAAAGAAAGGAAATATCTAAAGGAAGTATGTGGCTTACACAGCGAACGCAGCATCAACTACAGAAACTTGGATGCTTTAAGTGCACTAACTGCACCACATGCAACAGTTTACTGACAGGTAAATACTTCAGACACCCGCAAACAATCGCATAAACATCAAACACCAACTAACCTGTACATCGGATCATGTGGTATATGTGCTCATCTGCCCATGTGGATTACACTACGTGGGCAAGACCATCACCTCATTTAGGGAGCGTATGGCCAACCATCGATCAAGCATAAGGGCAGCCCTGACCAATGGCAATAGTGATAAACCTGTGGCACAACATTTTCTTGAACAGAAACATTCCCTTTCTACCCTGAGTTCTATGCTAATAGATCATATACCATCTCCTAAACGAGGTGGAAATACACATGCTCTACTCCTACGTAAGGAGACTCAATGGATCCATAGGTTGAGAACATTAACTCCACATGGACTCAATGAACAAATAAATTTTGGCTGCTTCTATTAAACAGCACTATATTTGTCTATCTGTTTCTCTATGGACATGGGCCGATGGGTGGCTTGTACTGGTGTAGTTACGTACATTAATAGGCAGTTGGCCAGTGCGTGATTCTACACCTCCACCCATGCCCTCAAACTTGTTGAGAGGCTTCTGTTCAAACTGCTAACCAATTGTTTGCCTAAAATAATGTCCATCTTTCATGGGATTTCGTTTTTATATTGATCGAATAATAGGAAGGCTTGAATGCTCATGACTTGGCTGACTGGCAAGAGCTGGTGTGAGATCCAAATGGAGATGGCACAGGACCGGGTGCACAATGTTTGGGTTTCTACAGGTGTCTGGTGAATGTCGCTCGTGTGTTTATACGAGATCTAAAGTAGACTATGCTTTGGTGTTCACTATTTTACATGCTAATACCGATGGTATACCTGAGCCTATTTGACTTTTTTTGGAAAAGAGGTATCTTTGAACTAACGATCCATGGATTGGTGATACTCTGTGTCATTGGACATTGAACTCAATGACTCTTATTACATCCCTAATAATTAATTAACTAGTTGCAAAAGCACCATATACCTCATTTAGCTAGTTTCGGCAATCTTCACTAACAGGAACATTGGACTCATATTAACCAAGTGCACCATATCTCTACTCTTTGTATACTTGGTTTTGGTGTGACCTCCATAAATCAACACACTATGGACTTTTCATTAGCATTGTCCCTTTATAGACATGCAGCCCTGCTCACGTGATACCACTTATATTATCCCTATACTTAGGGTCATATAGGAATCCAGTGTATTGCGACGCTAGTTCAACCATATTATCCCTACATAAGTTAGCCATTTGATGTATGTGGAATTGTGACAAGGTACACAGGCAGTTAATATGACCTAACCTGTATTGATCGATGGGCGGGTATATGAGCCTTGGAACTTATGTTCACTTATAGATAATGCATATCCCATGTGCTTCTCCGTCATTTTTTTTCAATCTACCTCGATGTGTATCAGTCATTATGCATAGACACTTACACTACTTGCAATGACTATGTTAGCTCATATTATGTACTTCACTCATTTGAATTAGATCTGCATGCACTTTAGCACACACTCGCATCTGAATATGGCGATGGTACCCAGGTTGGCTCATTTCGCTGATAATAACACTCAGGGGCCTCTTGTAAACCTGATCAGCCATCACGTGTATCTGTTCAACCCTTATGAGGACCGATGTGGGTACCAATTGTGGGACACCAGAGCATTGCGGCTCCTGAAACCATATTGGTTACACACATCTGGATCCTCGGAGTGACAGTATTGACGTATAGCTGACTATTACTACTTTATTTTGATACTTCCGCAAACAATGGATCATCAACCGGTGATTAGTATGACTGTTGTGGGAGGTTCTCCTTGCTCGTGGATAGAGCCTACATCTCCCATGAGCCCCTCCACTGACAAATACGGAACGATTGTGTGATACAGTATTTTATTTTGTTTCTCTCCAATATTTCTTTTATAATATTGGCCCATTGATAACTTTCTTTAGTTGACCTGACATCTATGATTTATCTCACAATTTTATGTTTCACGAAATCTACATTTGGTCTTCACTCCCTGACGGTGGTTTGCCATGCCCATGGGCGATGACATAGCCAATTTTGGTGCATTTTTAGGTCACTCAGGGTTTATAAGACATGCTTGTTCAGTTTCACAATTGTCTTGAGAAAGGCCATGCTATGTGGCCGAAACGTTGACAAATAAACCATTCAATGTCCTTCATCAAATCCTGAGTGTGTTGCTTTGATTCAATATTACTACACATTTTGGCTCTGCTGACTGCACCCAGGCATTCTGTTCCTGAACTGTGAGTGCTTCCTTACCACATCATTATATATATATATATATATATATATATATATATATATATATATATATATATACATTCTCCTTTTGGATCATATTTTTTTTATCATTCTGGTTTAATTTTGGAATGCAATTCCAGTGGATAACTGCAAATTACATCACACTCCTTTACCACTGACTGATCAAAGAATCTGGGTCTAGACTGAGCTATCTTATCTGATTTCTTTTTTAAACAGTGCAATGTGTACTTGTATTTAACCCTTTAAGGACGAAGGATGTACATGTACGTCATGGGTAAAACATGCCTGTGCTGTCAGTCCCAGCCTGCTTTAAGAGGCGTTGCTAGAAGCCTTTCGGATCCAAAATGGACTGAGAGCGCAGGCGTGCAGACG
The DNA here is from genome assembly GCA_037306005.1 of Rhinophrynus dorsalis. NCBI lineage: Eukaryota > Metazoa > Chordata > Amphibia > Anura > Rhinophrynidae > Rhinophrynus > Rhinophrynus dorsalis. The sequence continues at coordinate 641,265,626 of CM074718.1, read as the reverse complement.
TCATTATGGAAAGATCTCTGCGCGGTTTCCTGCCTGTCATCCCCGGATCAGTCTATAAATCTCATGAACACGGTAAAAATTCTGGCGCTATTGAGCAGTTAGTCGCCAGATGGGTAATTATTTGGGGCCATGATGCTAAGGGGTGGTAATGCGCCGGCTCGGCCGGTCCTTATTTCTATAGCTGACACAGTACCAACTCTCATCTTTTAAAAATAAATATGGCAGAAATGTGGAAGTCCACTTAAGTAACACAGCTAGTAATAATAAGAAATTAGAGACTGTAACTCAATCATCGACATCAGTGCATATCCAGAAAACTTAGGGTTAACTGTTAGAGTGTCAGAGAGTTATCAATGCATTGCAGCGCAATGCATTGGATACCTTTCTGACATACAAAGGTTTAATAGGATTTTTTTGTGTTTTGTTCAATGAGAATATTAGGCGGGTGTAGACAAGGGGATGGCCTTGAATGAAACAAGCAGATTTTCATATGATGTAGATTCTGATGGGCAACCACTGGATACATTTCAGGACCAGGTGGGGGTAAGGCAACTCAAGATGCAGCTTTCTATATAGATTAACCCCTTAATGTCCATGTGCCATGCTATGACCTTCACATTTTTTTTGCTTTAGGAACCGGTGAAGGTCATAGCACGTCATGTGCATTTTACTTACCACGCTACTCCGGGAGCACTGTAAGTAAAAACGGGGAGTTAAAATTAACCGCTCCAAGGCTGGATTGGCCTCTCTCAGTCCCCAGCGCGGCGTGCCAGTATATGTCACACGTGTCAGCAACATCAAAGTGGTCTTTAAGGAAAAGTTACTTCCCAGGACCACGGACATTAAGGGGTTAAATTGTTTGGCATTGAGAGATTTATAGAAGTCAATGAAGGACAAAATGAGTGCTTGCATAAGAGTTTTAGTTGTGGAGGAGCAAGGAAAGGGACTGATTTTTACTTTTATTTAATAAAAAGATTTGGCAGTATCATGAATATAAGGAGAGAGGATGAGAGGGCAGAGTCAGTTATCACACCTAGACAATGTGCTTTGTCAGCTGGATTTATGGCAGTGCCATTCACTGTGACCTGCAGGACAACCACTAGGCCCAGTAGGTGGAATAAGGATTAGCACAGTTTTAGACATGTTGAAGTTGAGGTGCAGATGGGACATCAAGTCTAAAATAGAGAAAAAAATAATGACTCCTGATTGAAAAGCAAGGGTCAGCTAAGGTGTGGATAAATAAAGCTGGGTGTCATGCACCGAGGTGATATTTGAGTCCAATGAGTAAATATGTTCACCAAGTGTTAATGTGTAAAGAGAAAACAAAATTGATCCTAGGATGGAACCTTGGGGTAGCCCAACAGATATAGTAAAGGAGACCCTAAGGAATCAGTTAATTAGGTAAGAAGATAGCCAGTACAGTGCTAAGTTACGAATGCCGAGGGAATGAAGACTTTGGTGGATGAAAGCATGATTTACACAGCGTCAAAAGCAGCTGACAGATCAAGCAGGATAAGTAGTGAGTGGGCTGTGTGAAAGTCAGAATATAATGGGTCCAGTTGTGGATGTTAATGAATCCAAGCAGGAGGGAGAAGATGTGATGTTTCAGAAGCCTAGATGCAGAAGGCATGACGGATACTGACTGATAGCTAGAGTAGACAGTGTTGTTCTTGAGGATGGGAGTGAATATGGCATGACTGTAGGCATCAGGAAAAGTAACGGAGGCAAAGACGAAAATAAATATTTCTAATAGCTTTCTAGGGGTTAAAAGCAGTGGCGTAACTATAGGGGTCACACCTGTGACCAGGCCCGTGCACTCCAGGAGCCCCGGCCTCCCCCTGCGACCCCTTTGCCTGGTGCCCACAATCTCCCACCGGCGCTCTAGTAATGCAGAGCACTTTGCATTACTAAGAGGACCACATGGGAGCTCCAGGTAGCAGATGGGGGCATTGTGGAGGGGGCCTGTGGCACTTCTTGTACCAGGGCCCAGAGTCTTCTAGTTACGCCTCTGGTTAAAAGCCCTATTTGCCCCAGAATTGCACCTGTTTAGCTTGATGAATAAGGCCCATAGGGAAAAAATAAACACTCCCCAAAATCCCATTAATTTAAATGGGTATTTATCCCCTTGAATGCTATGGAGGGCTCCAGTGCATTTCTTTGCAATGTGTTTTTGACATCTTTGGAATTTCAGGGGTTAAAAGGCTCTATTGCGTTCAGAGGAAATATTCATTTGTACCCATCAGTGCAGTCGTTTTGCCCCAGAACTGCACCTCTTTAGCTTAATGAATAAAACTATGGGGAGATTAATAAAACTGGTGCAATGAACAAAGGGGGAGATGCACTAAGGTGTGATAAAGAGGTGATAAAGTGGTGATAAAGCTGAGGTGTTTTCTCCAGTGATATCAGTTCTCCAGTTCCTATGTTATTCTATGGAACCTGTGCACTGATTTCTTCAAGTTTGGGGATCGTAGTGCAAGAAACGTATCCGAGAGCATATTCATTGTATTAGGAACACAGATATCACCAAGCCTGTCTCTAGACATTTTGCGGATTGTTCTAATTGTGACATTAAATTCTTCATTCAAGGCATTGAAAGGGTTTGTCAGTCTGACAGAAGGGGTAATTTGAATGTCCGATTAGATTATGCGGAGGTTAAATAGATTTTGTATCTAGTAACTAGACGCCCCACAAGGATGATCTCTGAAAATGATGTTAGTTTGTTTATTCATTGATAGCAATGTTTAGCCTGAATAACCAATTTTACATTAAAGGGATAGTAATGTTTCATAATAAAAACAGCTCTAATTAATCATCACAGTATTTGGACTTTGGAGAGTGTTATTTCAATTCTGTCAGAGTTATAGTTCAAGAGTAATTCAATGACAAAGTATCCCCCTCCCACCCCTTTTACTGATGTAACACTGCTCAGCCAGATCAGAAGGGAGGAGCCCAGGTAGACTGCAGAGAGGGACAATCTTCAATTAAGATAAGGGAAAAACCTGAAAAACTTGTCAAGGGGGGCAGGACTTTCATTGTTCTCATAGGAAGAAGATTGTCCCCTTCTGTTATCTGTCTGGTCTATGGACTGGATTTCACATCTGAGAAGAGATGGCTTGCACTAGGTAAAAGGGGCGGGAGGGGTAAATTTTGCTTGTGAATCTCTCAAACTATAAAGACATATCATTCTTCATGTTTTTTTAATGCCTACAAAATAAAATAAAGATAAAACAAAGTATTACTATCCATTTAAGTATTTTCTTACTCTAAATAGCATAGTATTTATGAGGGGTCAAACATTTAAATCTCACGTGCAAACTAATGATTGCAATTTAAGCATTGCTAAATAGGCGGGCGGGTGTACACAGGACATGAATGACATCATACTTCAGTTTTTTGCATTGGTTAATGGAAGTATATATATTTTCCACTTAGAAGGGGGCTATTCATGAGATGTATGTAATCTTATCACTCAAGATGTATTTACTTTTTAGAGCATGGAGTGATAGGTCCATTTTTGGACCATTTACATAATTTTAATCACCCAAATAAAGAGTTAACGTATTTATTTATACATTTATTTTTGTATATTGGAAAGTATATAATTTGCCTACTTCTTCATTCATTAAAGAGGGTACGATATTTGCAGTGAACAGGTTAACCCCGCTAATTTGCAATCTATGTGTATTGTGATGAATGGGTTAATGCTGTTTACTTTGAAGATCACAAGCATTGTTGAGCCAATCAACAATGGATACTATGGTTATGGTGTATCTGATTGGCTGGTTTGAATTTTGTTAATTGATGAGGGCAAATAAATGATTGTCGGGGAAGTTCAAATGAACAGCCTATGACTAAAGGACGCAGTCCCGAAACGCGTTAGAGCGTGTTGTTTGAGCTTTTTTTGTTCCTGTATTTGTCTTTTGCTGGAATAACTATTTTTATGATGCTTTTATAATAAAATCCTTAATTTTTATATTCTTACACTTGATTGGCACTGAAGTCATTGTGGATCCGTTGAGCACTCCCTTACAGTGTTTTCCTGTTTGCTGAAACCTGTGCCGAGGCTGTTGGGGGCTGCACCGGGTCCGCGAGGTCCTTTGAGGCCGGGTGGGTCATCATACTATATTGACTGATATTTATTTTGCAACTGTAGCAACCCATTTTTAATATGTTTTGTATACGAGCTTAGTGCATATGCTCCATATATCATGCTTTAATGCATAACCCCCAAAGTGTCTGTAAAATTGTCATAAAGTTGCATAAAGATATATATAATGTATAGTGACATTTTGGTTAACTAATAACGTCAGTCATTTTACTTTTTCGAAAAGTGGAGAAGAAATGGTCTTGTCTAAATAAGAAGTGTGTCCCAAGATTCAAGACATTTGATAATTAAGGCAGTTTTAATGATTAAACCTTAATGCCAAGTATAAACTCTTTTTAATGAAAGTAATAGTCACATAATAAAAAAATATTCTCATCAGCTAATTTTCAGCTGATATTCTCAGAATATTCTCAGAGAGACATTATAAACTTGACTTTACTGCTTAATAAATATGAACCGTCTTTGCAAAATTTAGTGACAATTCTTAAACACACACTAAGAAGGTTTTTTTAGATCCTTATGTAGAAAGAACAAGATGGTCAATTGTGGAGCAAATCAGCTGCGCCAGCTAGGGAGATCTAAAACTTCCCATTACTTTAACCCGGTGAATGCCAGAGGGGTACACAAATCATTGCTTTGCAATGAGTTGCGTACACCTCTGGCACTCAAGGGGTTTTTAAATAAAGCTTTCAGTCCCTTTAAAGGTATTGTTTTTCCCATACGTGGATACTTCACTAGCTTCCAATGGGGAAGATGCACTAAGGTGTGATAAAGAGATGATAAAGTGGAGATGACTTCTACAGTGATATCACTTCTCCAGTTCTTATGTTATTCTATAGAACCTATGCACTAACATTTCTCAAGTGGGAGAGATCTTAGCGCATAGGCTCCGTAGAATAACACAGAAACTTGAGAAGTTATATCACTAGAGAAGTAATCTCCACTTTATCACATCTTTATCACACCTTAGTGCATCTCCCCCAAGTAGTTAAAGGCTCCATTTAAATCAACTTGAACCTTTTTCATGCCCCCTATGTAGAAAATGGTTTTCCCAGAATGTCATAAGTTCCCTTTAGTAGAAGTCTGAGCCACTTCTATAGCTGATAATCACTACATGTGGTGTGTGTAGAATAAGGAACAATAAAATGCTGACTATTCTGGTGACATCATTCTTTAATTTTTGGAAATGATTGCAACAAGATTCGAACACAGGCCTGGATTCTATTGCAGTTGATAAAATTAGAAAGTGTGTTATCTACAAATTTCTCCGTTGACTTTAATAGGAATCTGTTAGCTAAAACAATTGGCAGCAATGGCTTCACAATGCTTTGTAGACCTCTCTAGCATTTGTGGGACTAAAAGCCATATTTAAATTAATGAGAATTTATAGAATTTTAATTTCAACCATGTGTTTGCCAATACTGTAGATGCTTTCAAAACATACTTGATACCTATCTCCCTTATCCAGATGTTTTGTAGTTAGGACGTTTTTTATCTACTTGGGGCTTAATTGACAATAGCTTTAATATGGTTTTTTGGGTTTTTTTTTGCCTTCCTCAGGATCAGAAAGGTTGATAAGGAAATGGCTGAACTTGATGGACGCTTATCTTTTTTCAGCCTCATCAACTATGCTGCTATGTTAATTTGTACGGTTGCACAGATAAGAGGGGCAAACCCCATGCTTAAAAATATAATTTTTTTCCCATTTGGTTTTATGAGAAATTCTGTTTGGCCTATAGCCCAAACTAACATGGATTCTCACCAACATTTGCAGGAAGAAGGCCTCTTATAAGTTGTTATCTACTGATGAATGATGGAGTTGGCCTCTGAGGTGCTTAAGATCTCATCCCACTAGTTCCAATATTCACTGCTGCCATGCCAACCTTGATTCAAGGCTCACTGGTAGTCATTAGTCCCATACAATGCCCCACTCTAAGACTTCTATAGAAATAAATGGGGTAAAGCCCCCAATTTAAAGCATCAGGATTTATTCAATCCCTGTTGGATTGCTCCAGAATTGCATTACTTTAAGTAAAATGATGCAGTTCTGGAACAAATCCACTGCACCAAAATAAACATTTGAAAAACTATGATAACATTTTTATTAAAGCTACAGTTAAGTTCTCACTCAAAAAATACAAAAGCCACCAAATATAGGTTAAAGTCTTCCAGCTTAATTCCCTGCCCCTTGTGCTTTGCTAATGACATCATACATGATATCACACATTAGATCATAAATTACATACTGATGACATCATAAAATGACATTATCAATTACATCTACAGCTGAAAGGCACTACGACGTTTCAGCAATACTTTCAGCAGTGGCTTTGCATCTGCTCTCTGATGATGTGCAGTATTAGCAGAGTTATTTGTGGTGTCATGACGGATCATCAGCAAAACACATGGGGGGGGGTGATAACCTGAAAGAATGTAACCTGGATTTCCAGGTTTTGTGCTTTTGATTAGAACGTAACTGGGACTTTAAGAAAAGTTTTTTGACATTGAATTTTAACATTTATTGAAGCTCTCATTCACATACTCCAATGAACTTCCAGATGTAGGCACAAAACGCATCTGTTTCCTACTATCTCACCAGTATATGACCACTAACACATGACGAGTTGTATCACCCCTACTGTGTTTTTATAAAAATTGCTTTGTGATTCACCCCAACTTAGAAGGACAGCCCTCCTTTTTTCTGAATGAGGGAATCTAAAGGTAGACCCACAGTGGGGTGCACAACCAAACTCATCGGAATGGAGCCAGATCTGCAGAGTGAGCTGGAGGTTTTGGAAGTAGATCAACAGTTGTTTACTTGTTTGTCCAGAGATGGATTAGGGCTTCATACGGCCCTATTCAAGGTACCAATTTGGGGGCCCCACATCTCTTGAGCCAGTGCTTCTGACACAGAGGAATGTTAGCAAGAACTGGCATTGTGGCTCTAATGAAAGTGGGAATAACTGGCACCTGATACAAGATGTTAGTGGCAGCAACTGCAGGGCCTCTGTCTGTGACCCATCACTTGCAGCCTCATGTTGTCATGGTTACTAGGCAGTAGCCCAAGTTGCCATAATGGATGATCTGGCCATGTGTTTGTCCAAAAGTTAATTTAGCCCCTATGCAGAAGTTTGGTTTCTCCAGAACTATTACAATTCGTCTTATTAACTCTTTGAGTGCCAGAGAGGTCATTGCAATGCATTGGATACCCCTCTGGCACTCAAAGGGTTAAATCAGCCACACCGTGTACCTCTCTCTGATCTGTTAGACACAAAAGAGTTTCAAGAAGGTTTATGGGAAGCTGCTAATTCCCAGCTGGTTTGAGCTTGATTATCATTTCTTAACTTAGAGTAAATGATAAAGTAGAATTTTTTTTTTTTTATTTCAAGTACAACGTGTTTGTTTAATGGATCAGAAGCCCTATTTCCAAAAGGTGTATTGTTCTTACAACTGCTTTCTAGCATTTTTTTGTCTATAATAACGTGTACGATCATGTAATGGGATGACAGGATTGTGCCTCACTGTTTAAATACCATCACACAGATAACACGATATGCCTAAGGTAGGATTTTAAAAAGTTCATCTGCACTGTTTTTCTTCTCCTTTTTTCAGCAGGCGAAGGGTGTGTTTAGAATTTAGTTTTCAACATACTATCCACCCTTCTGTTTTTGGTATTACTCAATAAGTAAAAGCTGTGAGTAAACACAACTGTGAAAGATTTTTAGCTTTATGTATTATGGAGAACTGGGTGGAGATTCACTTAGTGGTGATAAAGAGTTGATAAAGTGGAGATAACTTTTCCAGTGATATCACTTCTCCAGTTCCTATGTTATTCTATAGAGTCTATGCACTGAGATCTCCAAAGCTCAAGAAATCTTAGTGCACTGGTTCCTTAGAATAACATAGGAACTGGAGAAGTGATATCACTGGAGAAGTCAACTCCACTTTATCACCTCTTTATAACACCTTAGTGAATATCCCCCTGGTGTAATCCTGATTAAAATCTACTGAAATGCATTAGAGACCTGTCTACCATGCAAGGGGTAAACTAAATTTTGAAAATGTGCTTTTTTTCCCTCTGTGGAGCAGTTGGTTTGCTCCACAATTACTCCAGTTGTTCTTTGAATAAATCACTTAGCAGAAAAAATTCATATGATTGATACTTCCAAAGGCAGTGATGGTATTGCTGCAAAATGAATATGTTAACATTATTGTGTGTGTGTCTGTGTGCCTATGTGTCTGCTTCTGTGTGTATGTGTGTGTGTGTGTCTGTCTGTGTGTCTGTGTCTGGGTGAGTGTGTTTGTCTGTATTTTTGTGTCTTTGTGTGAGTGTGTGTCTATGTGCAAGATTGTGTGTCTGTGCCCATGTGTTTGCGTGTATACGTCTGTGTGTGTGTATATATCTGTGTGCTTGTATATATGTGCGTCGTTGTGCGTGTGTTTGTGTGTAAATAACAGGAGGTGTACTGCACTTCTTCATTTAGATGGGTGTTCTTGCCAATGTGCAAATATTAGTCATAGAGTCATGAACCTGGTTATTGATGCAATTCGTAGTTTGAAATGCAGAAAATAATTTATTAACATATCCATGTTCATTGCTCAATCAGCCATAATTTGAAATCTATCACCGATGATATCACAAAAAGTACATTCCCCAAAATGCAGTTTCCATAGCAACATATTGTAACCAAAAATTCAAAATCGTGCTATATGGAAAGACAAAGTGACATTAAGCAAGCTCCAAGTAGTGAAATGGTTAAAATCAATACTGAATGTAGAGACAGAGTATTACCCAAAGACTCATACCACAGACTAGTTTTGATAGATAAATAAACTGTTCTCACTTAGTCCACTGGTGACACTGGGTTCACACAATATATCCATGACACTGTAGAGTTATTATACTCCTCCTCAGTTACTGTGCCCTCCAGCATGTGTTGTGCTAAAGAACAATGTTCAATAACATGTTCTCTGAATGCCTGAATGCCAATGTATAATTTTGGGCATGAACATTTAATAATAAACGCCAAGGGATGTTTGACTGGTCAAGTGATATTTAATCCTGTGCATTTAATTATCAAGAGGATTAGAGAAACTATTCCTCTCAACAACTATTCCACGTACTTTGCATTGTTTACATCCATACATCTCATTCCTCTGTTTTAACTAAGACGGTCTCCTGTAAATGTTGACAATATGCTTTTCTAATTTATCCACCATCTACAACTAAATCAGGGTCTCCCACTGATGAACTTTCCAATGTCATTGTCAGACATCAAAATGTGCCATTGTTTGGTTATAATATTTGTGAGAATGGGGACAAGGTAGAGGTAATAAATGTTGGCTTGCAAATGTCTTTTTTAACATTAGTTTAAGTCTTGTCTTGGTTAATTTTGTCTTTCAGCATTTTCCATACTGTCTTGGATCACACTTGTAGAATATCCCAAATCCTTGAACTTCTTGGCCATATTATTGAAACAGAGTGTTTGTTGTTCCTCAGTTCAAGACGCTTGGCTCTGGTAATTTGGGGATATGGAATGCTCTTTTTCAACTGCATGGCGGGATAGGACACTATATTCTTTTCCAGTCATGATCAAGGTTTTGTTTATATTTAGCTATATAACCTGTATGATGGAGGCAGTGGTCTTGTGGCGTCAGCTGTGATGGCCTTCAGATTATGGCAGATAGCATGTGGTTACTATAATCCCTGATCAAAGCAATCTTTCATAATTGAAAGGTTGGATGACCCAGATGTTTTAATAAATACACTTATAAATGTGGAGTTCATTGCATAAGTGACCTGGATATTTGTCTGGTTCTTGATTGTGTGCATGAGTTTGTGAGTGTCTGTATGTGTGTCTGCATCTATGTGTGTCTCTGAGACTTAATTTGTTTGTGCATGTGTGTGTGTTTTCTCTATGTGTAGTTCTCTGTGTCTATTTGTGTATTTGTGTGTGCATGCATTTTGTTGTCTATGGGTCTGTGTATATATATATATATATATATATGTGTGTGTGTGTGCATGTATCTATGTGGTGTCATCAGTGATGGTGTTTAACTTATAGCAGGTGATATGTGGCCACCAGAGTCCCTGATAAAAGCATACTTCCCCTGTTGAAAGTTTAAATGGCCTAGATAATTTAATAAATACATGTATAACTTTGGAATGCATTGTGTCCGTGACCTGGATATCTTCTGTGTGCATGGGTGTGTCTATGTTTGTGTCTGCATATATGTACGTCTGTGTTTATGTGTGTGTTTGTGTGTGCCTTTGTCTATGAGAGTGTGTGTTTGTGTTTTGTCAAAGTGCATGAATATGTCCTTGTTTTTTGTAATTTCCCTTATTGTGTATATACAGTACTTTGTAAACATCTTAGGCGGGTGTGTAAAAATGCTGTAAATTAAAATACTTTCAAAAGCAGACATGATAATTGTTTACGTTTATCAATTAACAAAATTATAGTGAACAGAAGAAAAATCTAATCAATATCAGGCGTGACCACCCTTTGCCTTCAAAACACCATCAGTTCATTTCACATAGTTTGTTAAGGAACTTGGCAGGTAGGTTGTTCCAAACATCTTGGAGAACTAATCACAGTTCTTCTGTGGATTTAACCCCTTCACGTCCGGTGAGATATCCGGACCGTCACGCTGGTCCGGCAGTTAAGGACCAGTGACGGTCCTGGGACGTCACATACTATTACTATTACTAATACCGGGGACTGAATTTGATCGCTCCAAGACCAGAGTGATCTCTTTCAGTCCCTCAGTTCAGCATGCCGCCCCACGTGATCAGTCACGTGGGGCGGCACGCCGAAATTCCCTATCGGGTCCTTAAAGGACCACACACCCCGCGACCGCTGGTCGTTAAGGGGTTAAACAGCCTCAGTTGCTTCTCTCTCTTCATGTAATCCCAGACAGACTGTATGATGTTGAGATCAGGGCTCTGTGGGAGCCATACCATCACTTCCAGGACTCCTTGTTCTTCTTTACACTGAAGATAGTTCTTAATGACTTTCACTGTATGTTTGGGGTCATTGTTGTCATGAACGCCCCTACTTCAAGCATACGCGTGACTTGGTGGGCAGTGAAAGGGTTAAAAAATTCACTATCTGTCTGCCCTAGACAGGAAATAATGGTAAAAAAATCCCCTTGACACCACCCACACTTGATTATAATGATATAGCTACTATCATAACGCTGTCACCACCAGAAATCTATAAATGCATAAAAAAGACAGGGGGGGTGTCTGGGTCCCCCACACAATTTAGATTAAAAACCCCACAAAATATGTTCTAACACAATATCTATGTGATTTCAAATTACCAATAAATTAGTCTATTCAGGGAACGTGATTCTTTACCAGACAAAGGCCAAACTTAATAAAGGAATATTTATTATGAATAAACAATAATCACACTGCATAAAGAAACGGATGACAAATTATTTACACCAAACAGATAAAAATAAAAAGGAGAAAATAACAGAAATCCTAACTTACTCACTTGGATGGTAAAGTAATAGTATTTTCTGTCCGAAGGGGCTCCAGCAAGGAAAGATGGCCACTTACCCAAGATTAGATCTTGTCCCCTAGTAAGCACACCAGACACTCTTTTATCCAGATATTTATACAATTTCAGTTCATCTCAGGTTTCCAAGCCGTCCCAGAGGTAATTATGGGCGGAGACAGAGGCGAGTACAATAAGTCACCTCCCTCTTTTGTTGGGGAAACCAAAATTCAAATATCAAATTTGGACACTAATTTTTTTCCTGTACTTGATACCAAGATAATTCTTGTATCTATTAATTTGTTGCAATTTATGGAGTCCGTACATGGGTCACACTTGCTACTTATCACTCAGCCTTGTAGACTTCCTAATTTCCCGCCCACCCCTGTTGTGGCCCTAGTCATGTTGGTACTCTTATTGCAGGATGTGCTTTCCCTGTCCCAAATATGTACACCAGGAGGCTGGATTATCAATCTGTGAGATATTATTAAGGTATATTTTAGATATGACTCAGGAAGACAGTGTCTCTTTGACTGCTAAAGTCAATTAGCACATCCAACGAATTAGCTCTCTGTGTAGGGATACTGCCAAATGGTACCTTAGCCAGTTAGTTTATATTGAAGCCAGACTGAGAGGCACTTCAGTCATAACATTTCACACCTTGCAGAGGGGTCCCAGCTTCAAAAGGAATGTAAAACCTTCCAATATCACCTTCCTATACAATGAAATTAACCCCTCTCATGCTGAAGTCGGCTAGACCACCTCTACTCATAAGCGGATGAATGTATGCACTATAAATTGTTGTGACAATTGTCATGCTGAAGAATACATTTAGGGACAATCAGATGCCTCCCTGATGGTATTGCATGATGGATAAGTATCTGCCTATACTTCTCAGCATTGTAGAGAACATTAATTCTGACCAAATCCCAAACTCTATTTGCAGAAATACAGCCCCAAACTTGCAAGGAACCTCCACCATGCTTCACTGTTGCCTGAAGACACTGATTCTTGTGTGCTTTCCAGCCCTTTGGTGAACCAACTGCCTTCTGCTATAGCCACATATTTCAAATTTTGACTCATCAGTCTAGAGCACTTGCTGCCTTTTTTCTGCACCCCAGTTCCTGTGTTTTCATGCATAGTTGGGTCGCTTGACCTTGTTTCCATATCTGAGTTATGGCTTTTTGGCTGCAAGTCTTCCATGAAGACCACTTCTGACCAGACTTCTCCAGATAGTAGATATACAAGGATCCCACTATTTTCTGCTATTTCTGAGCTGGACATCTTCTGATTGTGAAGTGAAGTAAGAATTATGTGTTTTTCACCTGCTGCACTAAGTTTCCTTGGCCAACAACTGAATCTGCGGTCCTCATCATTGTCAGTTTCTTTGTGCTTCTTCAAAAGAGCTTGGACAGCTCTTCTGGAAATCCCTGTCTGCCGTGAAATTTCTTCCTGGGAGAGACCTGGCTTATGCAGTATAACTACATTGTGCCTTGTTGCTGTGCTCAGTCTTGCCATGGTCTATGACATTAAACTGTCTTCAGCAAGCTCACCTTGTTAGCTGAATTTGGCTGTTCCTTACCCAGTTTTATTCCTCCTACACAGCTGTTTCTGTTTCAGTTAATCATTGTCTTTCAAACCACATATTAAATTGATGTTCATTAGCACCTGCTTGATATAATTGTTTAATCATACACCTGACTATTTGCCTACAAAATCCCTGACTGTGTGCAAATGTACCTTGAAGAACTGATGCTGTTTTAAAGGCCAATGGTGGTCACACCAAAAAGGAGACTCCTTTTTATAATAGTTTGACTTATTGTTATGTAAATTGGGTCACACTTATTCAGTAGCCTTCCTCACAACAGTAAAGGATGGGTTAGTATCACTTCTTAGTGTAGCATTAACACATCAAATGGGTTTAGCCAACAAATAGTAGTGGTGAGAGGTCTTTCACACTTAGCATAGTAAGTTATACATTGTTGCACAGGGATCACTGTGACACATAAAGAGTCTGTATTTTTCAGTAAAATTGCAGAATAAAAAATGTTGAATGGGAGCAATATTATTCAAATTAAAATGGAGAAAGAAGGTCATGGGAACACTGTAAGTCAAATTTTAAAGGGAAAGGGTTAACATTTGAATGTGGACAGTATTTGTTGAATTAAAATGGTGAAGAAAAGCACTGTAAGTCGAATTTTGAAGGGGAAGGGGTAAAATGTGGAATGTGAATAATATTTGTCGAATTAAAGTGGTAAAAGAAAGCACTGTAAGTCAAATTTTAAAAGGGGGGGGTTTAAAATGTCGAAGTGGGGCACTCTATTTTTGACAATGTGGGGAACACATTTAACACTGAACTTGATCTTTCTGTCGTCAGATGTATGCCTATTTCCTTGGACTTTGACATTTTGCACATTTTTTTTAGGCGGTAGTCGAATAAAAGCAGACAGAGACAATTTTGTTAGTACTCTGAAATATGCTGTGTACGCCAGTTTTGTTTTACTGTGGTTCTGCAATAAAATACCGACGTAACACATGTTTGCAAAATTCACATTGCTTGTTTTACTTGAAACATCAGTTTTATCGATGGTAATAGAATCGAGACCAGAATTGTGTGACGGTCCTGGCATGTCACTAGGAGTTAAGAGACGTGCAAAAGGGGCTAATGTGGGTGAGGGTGTGGCAAAGTATTGATTGGGCCTAGGACCACACAAAGCCTGATTATCTCCTACCACTGCTCTATAGCTTCCTTAATACAGGCCATACTGTTTCTTCCCTCCCAGATTGCAGTTAAGTATTCAGTTCCTTAGAGCATTATACAGAAGGAATATGAGAATATTTTATGTAAAGGATTGCGGCAAAATTAAGTAGTATAGTAATATAATAAAATGAGCCTATATTATTGCCCTCACAGAATCAATCTTGAAAGAACTAACAATGCATATAATATTTTCTAAAATACGTTGCACAGCCAGCTGCTGAACAAAATTGCCTGCTGCGAATAAAAGTATATCACTTAACCTCTTAGACAGTTGAGATATCTGCATTGACTTTATTTTCAACTATAAAACATAGTGGTGATATTTAAAGTGGACCCACAGTATCTTCTTAAGATATGTTTAGTTAACTGGAAAGAGAATGAACCCTTTGAGTGACATAGGGGTAAACAATGCATTTCTTTACAATGCTTTGCATACCCCTCTGGCTCTCAAAAGGTTAAAACTGCTTAAATGATGTATAGCCATTTGTGTGCAATATAAATAGGTTTGGGACATTCCCCTTTATTTGTGGGTGACACAGACTGGCATTTTATGCTAATGGAACACCTACAACTATCAGATGGGGGTGCTTTTATATCCTTTCATCAGGGTTTCAAGGTTATTTTTAAGGATTTTAGACTGGGAGAAGATCTGATTTTTTCAGGTAGGTTATTCCAGACTTTCAGAGCTCTGAAGGAGAAGGCAGATCAACCGGCTTCTTTCTTGTAATGTGATATACTCAGTGAGTTGTTAGAAGTGAAGCGGAGATTATAGTTAGTATGGAAAACTGGAGTAATCATACTGCTCAGGTAATCTGGTACTTTTCTAGAGACGTGGTCAGGGCTGGTGCAAGGATTTTTGTCACCCTAGGCAAAACCTAATTTTGCCGCCCATTTGGCTCTGCCCCTTATATCCCACCCCTTTATACCCCACCTACTTATACCCCACCTCTTTTCATGATTGTCCTCTCTCTGCCCCTTGAGCCAGTCTGCCCCTGGTCTGGAGATGCCTATAAGAGATGACCCCCCAGCTCCACTTTGCCCCCATCAGCTCCAATTTGCCCCCACCAGCTCCACTTTGCCCCCACCAGCTCACTTTGCCCCCACCAGCTCCACTTTTCCCCCTCATCTCCAACTTGCCCCCACCAGCTCTACTTTGGGCCCACCAGCTCCACTTTGGCCCCACCAGCTCCAACTTGCCTCCATCAGCTCCACTTTGCCCTCCATCAGCTCCACCTTGCCCCCATCAGCTCCACCTTGCCCACACCAGCTCCACCTAGCCCCCACCAGGTCCACCTTGCCCCCACCAGCTCCAACTTGCCTCCCATCATCTCCAACTTGCCCCCACCAGCTGCACCTTGCCCCCACCAGCTCCACCATGCCCCCCATCACATACCTGTAGCTCCCGCGCAGTCTTCTCTTCAGTAATGCAGAGCATGCCGTGAGATCATGTCTCCCAGCGTGCTCTGCATTACTAAAGAGCCAACTGCAATGAGGAAGCGCAGTAGCGACACAGACCTGTTTTGCGGCTCCCGGCGTGGTGCGTGCGGGCGCAGCTCTTCTCCGCTGCCTGCCCACACCCCCAGTACATGTGCGCCCTAGGCCGGCGCCTACCTCGCCTATAGGTGGCACCGGCCCTGGACGTGGTTATGAAACATGCAAGAGAGGCGAAGGGCACATCTAGATTCAAGTGTTAGCCAATTTAGTGCGTCATACATATCTCAATGATGGGTTGTGTAATTACACTGAAGGATAAAGTGACATAATGAGTTATACAGAGTGTCAATTTTAGCAAGATGGATTTGTGGTGCGGGAGCATATACTACGTCCCAATAGTCTATGATTGGCATTATCATCTGTTGTACAATACGTCTTCTTACTAGGGGATTTAAACAGGATTTGTTTCTAAACAGAGCACCTGTTTTGGGATAAAGTTTGGATGTTAATTTATCAATATGAAGACCAAAAGTGAGGCTGGGGTCAAGCCACATACCAAGATATTTGTAGGAGTTCACTGGGGCCTGTTTAGGATTAGACTCTGTTACAATGGCTAGGTGGGTATTGCCAAGATTACTCAGTTTGTGCTTAGTACCAAATAACATTGTGACCGTTTTGATCTATATTTACTGGTATGTAAAAGCGCCCCCATCGGCTATTGTTTGTGTTCCGGTGCTTTCCCTTTTTCTTTTGAAGGTTGACATCTTGAGTTTACTTGGAGTCTATCTGAGGGGATGGCAGTGTAATATCCCCCACTTGCTTTTCTGCCACAGGTTGTGTGAATGTGGCCACTTCTACATGTGAGTGTAACATTTTGACCTTTGAGATTATTTGAGTTCTAAGAAGGTTTAACCCTATGACCACCTCCTTCTTCTTTTCTTCTACATTTTATGCAAATTATTGGGGGTGGGGTTTACCTTCTTTTGGATCAACGATGGTAAACAAGAACAAGAAAAGGGTTGAACTAGATGGACGCAAGTCTTTTTTCAACCTAAATTACTATGTTACTATGTTATATACTGGGCCAGTATTTCCACGTGGACAACAGTATAAAAAAGTTGTGTTGATATTGGCACTCAGATACAACAAAACAATATTGTCGGGCTATTTATATGAAGGTATCCAAAGGGTTAAACAGAGAACCACTCAGGTTGGATTTCTTCACTTAAATAGACAAATGACAATATAAAATAATTCGAGAACTTTATCTTTAATATGTATTGACACGCTACTTCACAGTAACGAATTGATCACAAGAATCAATCCTTCATATTTGTGCAAAAATATATATTTTATTAAAATACAATATATACAAGTATCAGCAACAATGAAATAATTAAGTGACTAGCAATTATAATAGGTATACAGAAAATCAAACCACACCATTTATCATAAAGATTACCAGCGGTGCAAGGGTTAACCACCTATAGGTATATCCAGAGGTATAATAACAATAATTGCATTCAGCAGCATAGAATAGGTTAATTGATTGTTACAATTAATATAATACAGTTGGTTGCAGGGTCTCTTAATACCTCTGCCCCAGAAACTGTATAGACTATGCCAATGATGATGTAATGGGTATTGTGAGATGAATTAAATAATTCCTCTAACAATTCCTTGTATCATATATAAATAATAATTAAATTTAGGGAATAACTGGAATAGAATCCCAGATTTAAATCACTATAATTTAATTATCTACTGAATTCAATATTGAATACCTCTGAATAAAATATATATATTGCAATTAACATAGTCAAACCAAATCACACAAATAATCTACTTAGAATTACTTCATGCACATTTATCATAATTTTGACTACAGCAACCTATATATAAAACCTATAGGCACTCCAAGGGTTAATACACACGTTTAAACAGATGCCACACCCAGCAGTTATTTTGTCTATGGAGATAATACTTTCAAATTACAAAATATAAGCCTGGCACATACACAGAGAATTCCAAAGAAAACACCACTAACAGCAGACAAATAGCGGTTAAAGGGTTAATAGCTGGATTCAAAGAATACCCTGTATCAAATATTAACTATTATAATCTTCCCAGAACCACAAAATATTACTCTAGGAATACCAAGATTACTATTAGCTAATATAAATAACCCACGCTATATACTGTATTACACTGATTGGCAATTTATAACATTTCCCAATAATTATATATAGATTCTATTATTTCCAGAATTTAATAGCTAAATCTAGCTTATTATAAATTATCCCAAATAGTTGGCCAGTCCACTTAAGACAATTTAAAACTAAGTTCTTCAAACAGAAGAAAAATTATAAAATTCTGGATTAAATGAATCTAAATGAATAAATGATATAGTTACCAATCCAAATTTCTTAGTATTTCTCTGTGAGATGGCAGGATCAGCAAAGCCTTCTTTTGTCAGGAATCACCAGCAGTACTTATTCAGGAAGTCACCTTTTCTGTTTCAGCCAGTTAAGTTGAGTCAAAGACCCTCTTTTAGGAAGTCAAAAAAACCCTGAACTAACAGTATCTGGGGATTATATTGACAAATTTTGCCTTATCAGTTATCCCCACCTTTTTCTAATGATTGGATAAAGATCCATCTCATTATACCGTGACATCACCGGTCTGCCCTGATTGGATATTAATATATCCCAAATTATTCAAGGAATGCGGATATCCCAGTCATAATGCTCTCAAGACTCTAGGTGGAGCTCTTACTCTACTTAAATTTCTTACATATAATTAGTTTTATGTCAGATCATGTGGCTTTCGTCAAGACTAAGAAAGGTCAAAAGGGTTATCAAAAACCTCCTAAATATGTCATTTTGCTGTGTCTTTTACATAAGGGAGTCCGTCTCTCTCAGCCACCTTGGCTCCAACTGACTATCCATCTGCCATTAAACTGACATTGTTTTTTTTACTCCCTACCTTGGACTAATGGCTCATTGTTCAAAGATGAGGTAATTTGAACATCTCCTCAACATAATTTCAGTTACATTCTAGTATTAGAATTAACCCTGTATGCTCCCCCAGGACAAAGTCTCTGACAATATAATGTAAGTTCTATATCTAAAATAACAAAAGAACCAAAAAAGGTCAGAGTTAGCTACTATCTTATCTGACCAAAGTGAGCACCTGCACTGTCAGTCCCAGTCTGCTCTAGGAGGTGTTGCTAGGTACCGTATGGTACCGTACCAGAAGGGACTGACAGCGCAGGCACACAAACGTCACTATGGAAAGATGTCTGCTCTGTTTCCTGGCTGTCAGTCCTAGCAGCAGTAGGAATTCTCTAAAAGGAGTTAATAACTCTGGCGACTATCACTACTGAGCAGCTAGTCGCCAGATGGGTAATTCTTTAGGGGCAGGTTTAGGCGGGGTGGTAGTTCTGCTTTAAACTGGCACTATTCCTTATTATGATAGTTGATATTTATAAAGCAGAAATCAAATGTTTATAAACGTGGCATGTTCGACTTGCATTTCTTTGTGCGCATGTTTGCATGGACTACATCAGAAATAAGAACAGGTCAGACATGGCGTTAATATTGTGACATAAATTGTGTTGCTAAAATGTCGCAAATAGCGACATTTCTTTATAAATTCCCTGCAGCACTTTTCCTACAGTTCCGAATGCCACTTTAAAAAAAAAAAACAACTCCACGGAGTAACACTTTATTAATGCTTTATTATAATTTATATACATAGCAAATTCATTTTTGACGCCACTTTAATGTTGAAATTCACTTAACCCCACTTTTATAAATGTCCCCCTAAATTCAGGGATGACAGAGCGATGTGCAGTTGCACTGCCACTCCAGAATTGCATTACGTGCCAGGACAGTCACCAGTTTTTAAAGTCCAGGAAGATCCTGGCACAGTTACGGTGCTAACCCTTTGAGTGACAGACAGTTATCCATTGCATTGTCTTGCACCTCTCTGGCACTCAAGGGGTAAAGGGGGTTAATCCTATATAATAATTAGCTAGGATGTTTGTCCCGATGCAGTCATGCACAGTAGAGACTGGCCACATTCCGTCAGTCTCTATCCTATTATATAAAAGGCCAGTTGTATTTGTCCGGTGCAGTCGTGCACAGTAGAGACTGGCCACATTCCGTCAGTCTCTATCCTATTATATAAAAGGCCAGCTGTGTTTGTCACGATGCAGTCATGCACAGTAGAGACTGGCCGCATTCCGTCAGTCTCTACTGCGCATGATTGCATCAAGTGAGTAAGGCGACGCATGACAGCATCGTGTGGAGCAGTGAGGTAGCTGCCTCTTAACTCTTTGAATACCTGAGGGGTACGCAACGCATTGCAAAGCAATGAGTTGCGTACCCCTCTGGCACTCAAAGGGTTAACATTACCCGGACCTTGGCCCGTGTACATGGGCTTTTCCACTAGTTTGGTAATAAATTGTTTGTCCACTTTCACATCATGCTTAATTTTACTTTATAAGAATATCTGTTTAGAGGGCTCTCCGATCATTTTTTTTTTTTTTTACAATATTTCCACATGCTATTTTGTCAATGAGTCCATGGATAGTCTACACACTGGGGGTCATTTCTATTAGTACAGCAAGCGGAAAATTTGGTCTTGAACTAATGTGTATATTGTGCTTAGAATGTTCATAAAGTGCCACACTGTGCCATCAAAATATAAAGCTTACTTTCCCCCAAAAAAATGTATTTTACATAAAAATGTTTACTACAATACAGTGGCAGTTAAACAAACTAAACTTGTCTTAAGGTGTCAGATCCACGTTGATGGTTTTATGTTTAACTGTAGAGTTTATGAGCCTGATGTACTATGAAGAACGGAGGCATTTCAGGAGAAAATCAGTAAAAAAAAACATGTTCACATTGATCTAAATGTGGGTTTTAGACCCTAGAATGATAGTGAGGTCTCCAGTGCATCTCGGACAATTATTTTTAGATACATATGCAAATGCACCTCATGTACAATACCAGATTTATATCCCAGACAATTCTAGATAAGGCAGTGTAGACGTTCTTAGCGCTGCCCATGGCCACACCCCCACTCCTCACATGACCCCGCCTCAGTCCCATCCACTGCTTCCTGGTACAGAAAATATTCTTGGCCCATAACAAGTAAGAAGGTAAAAAAGCTTTACACTCCATATAAAAAAAGCTTTAACCCCTTGGTTAGCATTATCATCCAAGGGGTTAAATTATAGCCTGTAAAGGGGTGTAAAACGGATGCAGATTGTTCTGGCCACACCCACAGATCAGAATGTGGGTGTGGCCAGCCAGCATAGCATTGCTCTAGGCAGATGTTTACTCTGTCTATTGGGGAATATGGCCATGATGATGTAGTAGGAGGAACGGGAAGAATTCTTGGGCATACCAAGTGCACCATAGTAGGAGTACCCACAGATACTCCACAGATAAGAACGCAGTATCTGGTATTGCCATGGGCACAGCAGCACCTAGCAGTTTTCATTAATGGGGTGCTACAGCTTTGTCTGTCCCTGCCCCATTAGACAGGAGTTACTGGGCAACTGAAAAAGTCTCTTGGTTTGTTCTTGCATATGCGACCAATATTGAATTCACCGGAGACCTTTCTGGCATTCAGGGGGTTAAAAGCCCCATTTAAATCATTAAGGAGTTTAGGGAATTTTATCTCTCTCCCTATGGTGTAGTTGGTTTACTCCACAATTGTTCCAATTCTTCTTCAGTGGGGTGAATATATGACTATGCCAACTCCGCTTCCTGGAGTTAGACTATATGGTTATGCACTACAGAAAGGGAGCCCAAACCTGTCCACAGAGCCCCCAGCAGTGCAGCTTCTCTGGATCTCCTCACAAGAACACAGGTGAATCAAGAAGTGGTTCTATCATTCTGCTACATCTGCCCTAGTTAACAGTGTTTGCTTGTGTTTAATTGAGAATCTCCTGAAAATGCAGTGTTTGAGGAAGAGGACATGTTTGAGCAAATGATCACTGTCCTCCATTCTTAAGACATTAGTTTCAGAAAATCCATTTTACCTGTCACATAGAATGTGCAGGGAACTGTAATAAAATCACACCATTTCCGTGTTTAGTACATAGCATTACACAAAGCGTAGAGCTTGGATGGGGCCCTCCAGCTGCTGCCAGAATATTACTTTCATCATCAATGGAGGGGGATGATGGAAGCTGTAGTCTGAAAGCAGCTGAAGGGCCTCATGTTTCCCAGCCCTGGTGTAGAGGAACTGCTCTGATGGCTCCCCTTGATGCAGCAACAATAACCCTTTGAATGCCAGAGGGGTACGCAACGCATTGCTTTGCAATGCGTTGCGTACCCCTCTGGCACTCAAAGGGTTGAGGGTGAAAATTCTTGCTATAAGTAGCCAAGTAAATTGATGTTAGGTAGGCATAGGGAATGTATTCCAGTGATTTACTGTGAAATCGTATTTGTGTATTCATCCCAAAGTTCCAGCTCTTTCAAAAATATGTGATATTTGTTAATATGCATTATAATAAGAAGCACAGAAACTGATTACATAATACACTATGAGTGAAATCATGTGACTGAAAGTGACTCACTCTGTGTGGATTAGGTATTTTTATCGACTGTGTTGCATGCATCAAATGTGACAAAAGGAAACACTTTCTTAGGCCCGGATTGGAGGAATAAACAATCGCAATAAGTTATGTGTAGTGTATAATTAAGAAAAAAAATGTGTGTGTTCAAACTCAGCCTTTTACTAGTCAATTGTTTCTACTCCCATCTCAGTGAGTGATATAAATATAAAATTGCAGCCCTCAGTGTACAGGTTCCGATGCGTTTTACCACCCCAAACTTGGTCTTGTGGAGGAAGTGCACAAATTAGGAAAGAAAAATGTTTGCTCAAGTCAGCTGTCAAAAAAAATGGCCTTTGCTTTGGCATCAATGCTTGATTTGGTGGCTGGAAAAGCTTTCTCTGCCCTTAAAGGGATAGTAATACTTCGTTTTATCTTTATTTTATTTTGTAGGCATTAAAAAAACATGAAGAACAGTAGAAGTCTTATCTCGCAAACCTTTATGGTTTAAGAGATATTTTCAAGCAAAGTTTCCCCCTCCCCCCCCCCTTTTACCTAGTGTAAGCCATCTCTTCTCAGATGTGGAATCCAGTCCATGGACCAGACAGATAACAGAAGGGGACAATCTTCTTCCTATGACAACAATAAAAGCCCTGCCCCCCTAGACAAGTTTTTCAGTTTTTTTCCTTATCTTAATTGAAGATTGTCCCTCTCTGCAATCTACCTGGGCACCTCCCTTCTGATCTGGCTGAACAGTGTTACATCAGTAAAAGGGGCGGGAGGGGGAAACTTTGTCATTGAATTACTCTAGAACTACAATTCTGACAGAATTGAAATGACAGTCTCCAAAGTCCAAACACTATGATGGTTAATTAGAGCTGCTTTTATTATGAAACATTACTATCCCTTTAAAACAGCCGTTATTCAACAATGGACAGAAATAAAAAACTAGCAATAATACATAAATTATCACTTTTGACACCCTTAAGATCAAAGTGATACCATCTGGGGTAGGTGTAGATATGTGGAAATGATTCAGTGTATAACCTTACACTTTCGCAGACTACTGTTAGGACCTTTAAAGGGATAGTAATGTTTCACAAAAACAGCAGCTCCAATTAATCTTCATAGTATTTGAGCCATAGAGAGTGTTATTTCAATACTGTCAGAGTTGTGGTTCAAGAGTAATTGAATGATAAATTTTCCCCTTCTCGCCCCTTTTACCTAGTGTAAGCCATCTCTTCTCAGATGTGGAATCTGGTTGCTAGACCAGACAGATAACAGCAGGGGACAATCTTCTTCCTATGAGAACAATGAAAGCCCTGCCTCCCTTGACAAGTTTTTCAGGTTTTTCACTTATCTTAATTGAAGATTGTACCTCTCTGTGATCTACCTGAGCACCTCCCTTCTGATCTGGCTGAACAGTGTTACATCAGTAAAAGGGGTGGGAGGGGATACTTTGTCATTGAATTACTCTTGAACTACAACTCTGACAGAATTGAAATAACACTCTCCAGGGTCCAAATACTATGATGATTAATTAGAGCTGCTTTTATTATGAAACATTACTATCCCTTTAAAACTTAGGTGACCAATGACAACATGAATATGAAATTGTAGGGAGTGAAATACATGAAGAAAAAAGAAATGCCTGTTTTCCCTCAAAACCAAACTCATTCACAGATAACATATTATAATCAGCTAGATGAAAAGGTCCTGTTAGAGCAATTAAATTATATTAAACATAAAAACACAAGCTAGTTTGGCCAATTCCTCTCTAGTTAGCTCAGACTCATGTTATTCTTAGAATAGCCATATATCCCCCAAAAGTTTTTAAATTCATTTATTGTTTTAGTTTCAACCACTTCTACTGGGAGTCTATTCTATTTATCTATCATCCTTTCTGTAAGATACTTTTTCCTACATTTCCTCTTATGTTTTCACCCTACAATATTGTGCGCCTTTAAATTCTTACAGTCCTTTTATTCTGAAAATGAGATCCCTCCTGAACTTTAATAAATCCCTTAATATATTTGAAGGTATCACTCAAATAATGCTTCTCCCCTTTATCCTCCAAGCTATACATATTACGGTCCAGTATTATATATTTCCTCGTATGTTTTGTTCAGGGAGGCTCTTAGGCAATACGGTAACATATGCATCCCCCACCAATTTTTTTTCCCACTATGCAAAAAAGTGCCCATTTCCAGAAAAAAAAATATTCATTGTTAGAGCCAAGTATAACAGGACATGGAATACATACACATCACTAACATTATGGAGACCAACAGATCTTTGCTGATATACTAGACCAGCAGCGAATTACACAATTAGAAGAGAACAGCAGAACATAACAACTTACCAGCAAAGCTTTAGTGAGGATTCTCCAAGTATTTTCCCATTTAGTGTATATGTAGCATGTTTGTTTCTACAGCCCAAATGCATAACCTTACATTTATCAACATTAAACCTCATCTGCAACTTTTCTGCCAATTCACTCAGTTTATCTAAATATTTCTGCAGAGAAAAAACATCCTGCTCTGTATGCATTTCCTTACACAGCTTACGGTCATCAGCAAAGATTGAGACGCTACTTTCCATTTTCACTTCTATACCATTAATATACAAATTAAAAAGCATTCAGCTGAGGACTGAACCCTACGACACCCCTCTTATGACTTTAGACCATCTTGAAAAGGTTCCATTAGAACAACTCTCTGCCATCTATCATTTAACCAGTTCTCAATCCATGTACAGATATCACCTCCCAAACCAAAGCCTTTTAATTTATGTAGGAACCTGCTGTGTGGCACAGTATCAAAGGCTTTTGCAAAATCCCCCTATTCTACAGCAATGGCAATTCTCTTGTTCAGATTACTACTAACCCTTTTGTAAAATGCAAGTACATTAGTTTGACATGATCTATTCTTCATAAAATCTGGCTCCTACTAATAATATTGGTGGTCTTCACATAGTACTGAATACTGTTAGTTAGTAACCCTTGTAATATCTTACCCATTACAGAAGTCAAGCTCACATGGATAAAATTTCCAGGTTTGGATCTTGCCCCTTTTTTGAACAATGGTACTACATCAGCTTTCCACCAATCACATGACACTATGCCTGATGAAACAGAATCAATAAATATTAAATATAATGGTCTTGCTATTACTGAACTAAGTTCCTTAAGTACCTTTGGTGAATGCCATAAGGTCCAGGTGCTTTATTCACAACAACCTTTTTCAGTCTCTTTTGGACTTTGTCCTCAGTAAGCTATGTGCATGATGAATGGAATTATGTGTTCAATTCATGTTAAGTTTTACTAGCACTTCTTTGAATAGTCTTGAATCATGTATTGATGTCCTTCTGGTCTCCAGAACTGTACACCATACTCTTGTGATGTTGAGCTAATGATCTGTAAACATGCATTAGGAACTGTCTACTGCTCATAATGCCTCTCCCTAGGCAACCTAGTATACTGTTGGCTTTCCCCATGGATTTGCTGCATTGCTTGCCTATCTTTAAATGAACAGATGTAACAAATGTCAAGTTCCTTTCCTCTGCTGTTGTTGTCAGCAGAGTACCATTACGTTTGCCTTCTGAATTTGGGTGTTCGTGTCCTAAACAAATTACTTTGCTTATCACATTCAGTTTTAAATCCCATACAGGTGCCCATTCCTCTAATATTATTAAATCTATTATCATTTGACTTATCACCAGAATTGTCAACCATGTTACAGACCTTAGAGTCATCTAGACACATCTAACCTTGAAGTCCATTAGAAATATCTCTAATAAAGATATTGCACAGGACAAGCCCTAGTAGTGATGGAATGCTCCACTAGTAACCTGTCTTTCCTATGAAAATGTTCCACCACTGACTAAAACCTTCTGTCTCCAATCCTTCAACCAACACGTTATCCTGCCAATTACTTTTGAATACAGTTCCAAGCCATACAGCGTGCGGTATAACTGGCCCAACATCCCAAGATTGCTTGGCAATCTTTAGCATAGGTTAGCAAGCCTCTCTCACTTTCAACAGACACGACACCAACACACTGACCTGGTCCCCCGGACAGATTTCCACCAGCTAGTTGCCAGCCACCCAATGATAGCCATCGATAATCAGCAATCCCTCCTCGTCCAGTTACTCTAGGAAAATAAACTAGTGTGCAGAGTGAGAGGGCCTTGTTTACCCTAGTATTCTATTGACTAGGGATTTCTTAGGATATTCAGCAATTTTGAAAGACCTGCAACATCTGCCAGTGGGTTGGGAAGTGTGGCGACCAGTTGCCCAGAAAAAAGAAAGTGTGGCATGACAAACTGACATGGAGCCCCAGAACAGGTAAAGATATATTACCTGTTCTTAGAATGACCAGGTTAACAATGAAAACTTCAGAGGAGGTGATCTGGATAGTAGAGGACAAGCCAAAGGATTAGTGCAGGCATCAGACAAATAGAGTAGTCAAAATAACAAGCCAAGGTCAGAACAAGAAGGATAATCACAGGCCAATATTTCAGACAGCTTAAATCACATAAGGGCCCTGAGGCTATGTGGGAGCAGTTATTTAAAAGCCAGAAAAGAGGATTAGCAGCAGGTGTGAAATCCCTGAAGGAGAGTACAGTGGGAAGCACCCACACAGGGATCCCTTAAAAGCACAAGACCTCCTACGGCAAAAAACTTCAATTACACCAAGAACCCAAACTGGTGAAAAAAGAGAGCGGTTCAGTTGCATGTAGCTGCCGCTCATGGAGGTAACATGACACAAATGGTCCAGAAACAGCAAGCTCCATGCAGGACAGAATGTGACATGGACTGCTCACGTTACTTCTCCCTGCCTCTGGATTTTAGATTATAACCCCCCTGAGGGACCCTCAGTTGAGGCTGGGTTCACTCTTGGGCTCTCTACTTCCTAGGCTACCTCCCATATATTTCTGTTTCTTAGATTGCCAGGGCTCAGTCATATTGCCCAATGGATCTGAGAAGATGGAGTATCTCCAGAATTTAGGACACTGTGACACAGCTGATCAAGAGAACAGGGTCAGAATGGACTGTAGACATTCAAAGGGTAAAAATTCCATTAAAATAAATGGAGATTTATATTGCCCTTTTTATGTGGTTGGTGTGCCCCAGGACGATTTTAGTTTTACTTAGTACATCAGCCTCAATGGGACTTATGTATAAAAACTGACTGGACCAAACCATCTGCGCCACAGGGGAGAAAGAAAAATCCCCAATGGACTAAGTAGGGCTTTAAAACTCTTAAATGCTAGAGCCCTTTTCATTGTATTGCTTTGCTATGCATTGGAGACCTATTGAGCATTCACAGGGTTAAAATCACCATCTAAATGAATGGGATTTTTAGGACTGTTTATTACCCTCCTATGGTGCAGTTGAGTTGCCTCAGAATTCCCTTGCTTTTGCATTTATACATATACATATTTATAAATGCAAACTGGAGTTATTCTGGAGTAAACCAACTGCAACACAGGGGACAAAGGAAAATTCCTAAATTCCCAGGAACTTGTATAGCGTTTTTTTAACCCCTTGAATGCTAGAGAGGTCTCCAATGCATTGCTTTTCAATGCATTGAAGACCTCTCTAGCATTCAAGGAGTTAAACAACCAATTTAATTTAACAGGAATTTTTATTTGTCCCCTATGATGCAGCTGGTTTACTCCAGAACCCCTTGTTTGCTTTTATAAACATGAGCCATTTACGAGCAGGCAACCACATCAGACTTATACACAACAGAACGGAGAAGCAAATCTGGAGCAAGCTCACTGCAGTAAGGGAGATAAATACAAAGTTCCCAAATCCTCATAGATTTAAAGGGGAACTTTCAGCATAGCTAAAGTCACCCTGAAATAATTAGGCAGGCGGCTCCTAGCTTAATAATAGTTCTCTTACCACTAAGAATTACTCCTTTCTAAAGAAATCTTTAATCTTACGAGCCTGATGGCCAGGTTAGTGCAGTCTGCACGTCTGCACTGTCAGGCCCTTCGGTTACCCTGTGGCACAGTGCAATAATTCTCAGTGGAGACTGGGGCTGACAGCGCAGGCCTGCAGACAAGATGTCTGCGCTGATGCCTGGCTTCCGACCTCAGAAAAGTAAGGATTTCTTTAGAAAGGAGTATTTCTAAGAGGTAAGATACCTATCATTAACCCCTTAGTGACCAGCCGCGAATGCACGCGGCCGGCACTTAACTCCCGCCGAACATTTTTCCCCATTACCTTCAATGACTTCCGGGACGTACATGTACGTCCTCTGTCACTAAGTGACAGTTTCTGCAGGACGTGCATGTACGTCCATTGTCAGGATGAGGTTAAGCTAGTCGCCACCTGAATAATTATTGCATGCTGAAAGTTCCACTTTAAATGGGGAAGGAGTTTTTAACCCCACAAATGCTAGTGTGGTTTCCAATGCATTACATCAGATGAGGATTTGTGTGTAGGGTCTTATCCATCAAGCTATAGAGGAGCAGTTCAGGAGACAGCCAACTGTACCACAAAGTTTAAATGGGGACCTCTCTAGCCTTTAGGGGTTAAAATTCCATTTAAACCAATGAGAATATGGACAATTTTCATCTGAATCCTGAGATGCCATTGGTGTTCTCCAGAACTGCACCCCTAGTGAGAGTAGTCCTACGACCATAAAAGTGCTCGTTATGTTCTCCTTTATTTAATGAGTTGAACAAGATATTCCATAGAAATATATCTCACTGTATGCTATTCCCATTACTATTCCAAAACCAGATCAGAAGATTCCAACACTGGTCTGGACATGTCGATTCAGTAGCACAGCAATATCTGTTTTATGCAGGCAAGGCAAAAAAATATCGGAGACAGGAAATCATTTCTACTGAATGTACAATTCATACACTGGGCCAAATCTGAAATATTTGTTGGCTTCACAAGGATAATTTTTTTACCCTAGAGGTGCCAGTTATAGCTGCCATATGTCTGAATTTTTCAGGTCATGTCCTCTTTTGGGGAGCTTAACCCTCTCAGTGCCAGCCAAGTGTGTGTGGCACAGGCTTGGCCATGTGAAACTGACTGCCAATACCATGACACACATGTGAATGGAGTCACACACACACACCCCTCCCCGGGACCATTTTTTTTTTTAACATGCAGTATCACTATGCATTTTGTTAATTGATAAAAAAATAACCTGTTAACATGTCTATTTTTGAAAGCACATTACTGTATATATATATATATATATAGAGAGAGAGAGAGAGAGAGAAGTAGGCAGTGGCACTTCAACACTAATAATATATCAAAGCATAGATAATTCATCAGATCATTTCTGAAATGAGGTGCACGTCCCATATAACGTGTATAAAAATGTACTCAGCCTAGGATGCAGTGGAGAGACAGCATTCTGTATACCTGATAGAAGATGAAGCTTATTCAAATATGTGTTCTGAAATCTTTTGTTGTATGGAACACATATTTGAAAAAACTTCATCTGCTATCAAGTATCCAGGATGCTGTCTCTACACTGCAGCTCAGGCTGGTACATATATATATATATATATATATATATATATATATATATATATATATATATATATATATATATATATATATATATACAAAAGTAGTGTTCACTCCTTAAGGAGGATCATTGATCGTTTAATGCCTGGTGCTCCACGTACAAATATTCATCCACTTCATATGTGGTAAGTATACCAATCAATGAGCGCGCTCTAGGGTCTTGATGAAAAATAAAAGAAGCTTTTTATTGTTTCATATCATCGTCGTTTCAGCCCCCTTAGGGCCTTCCTCAAGACAATATATATAAATATATATATTTATTGATTAAGCGGTTTTAGGGTATTTTTACCATGTAACCACTGTATCCGGGATGCTGTCTCTTCACTGCAGCTCAGGCTGTTACATATATATATATATATATATATATTATATAGTTTTAGGGTATTTTTACCTTGTAACCACTGAAATGTGCATTTTATTTTGTAAAGTTTAAAATACCCTTAGAATTCTATTTAATTAGGAGTCTGAGCAGGCCATGTGTTTAAGTAAAATTATGCATATTTGGTATTTTTGTACTTGGGGGATTCACTGTTTTTTCAAATTAATGAAACTTTCACAAGCAAAATATATGTGTTTGATATAGTGTGTGATTTCAGCAAAATGAGTAATTTGTTTACTTTTATTTATGAAATCATAACTTGTTGCACAATGCAAAATTCACTTCATGCGTGCACCATGCAAATGATCAAATTGTTCTGAAAAAAGTTATATATGGTTTTCCATACGTAACTGGAAAGTTACCCATGGCAATCATACCTAAACAGACAGCAACAATTCTGAAAATGTAACTGGCCTACAGGGTTTGAGAAATGTCCCACGCCCCTGGCCCTCAAAGCATTCAGTCTCTCTTGCTAAAATGTTATACCTTTATGGAGCAGTGGGCTGTGCAACACATTGGTTTGCAATGAGTAGTACAGCCCTCTGGTCATTAAAGATGTAGTAAATGTCCTGGATTTCCTTGTAGACATGATCTGTTGAGGATAGGTAGCTCTCCTACACCCACTACAATGTGCAATTGTTTCTACTGCATCAGGAGCATTTGAATCCTGTGACTGTCTGAGGGTGACTTGTCACGCACCCTCACACAGTGAACATTTCAGATCATAGATACACCTGTCTGGAGTTAGTCCCAATGCTGCTCCCTGCCCTGTTGCATTTCTGTACCCTTCTACTGAGCCAACTTCAAAGTAAGTTGCTCACAAGTAATAATGCTGCTGGCTCCCAATCCATACTAAAACTACTGTAAGACTCATATAGACATAAACAAGCCAGGACTCTCATTGCTTAAATAATAAGCTTACAGTATTAACAGACAATTTGTTGCTTGCTCCTCTATCATCAATGGTTAAAATCCAGTTCATATGCTGAAGAATCCTCTATTTCAATTTTAAAAATGTTTGCGGTTCTAGAAAGTATGATTCACTTCCGACATCAACTACTGGTATAGATATTTATCAAATATGTGCCCTAATGTATGCTTTTTACTTACAAATGAATGTTCCTAGGTAGGTTCAGATATAGGTAATGATAATGAAATTCCTTACACAGAAAACATTCTGTAACTATGCTAACTCAACCTAAATATGTCTGACAACATTGTATGTCCTTTACATCTGAGATTTTCTGCATCACTCTGACAACCAGACTATTTAGAAAAATAGAACGGAATAAGAATATAACATACCTGAGTTTACATGTCAGCAATTTACGCTTTTTAAATGAAGAATCCGCTGGCGAAGTTCCACTGACATTTATATCTTGGCCGTACTTCAGGGTATGCACTGGAGTGTATAATCACTTTACTGCATGCCAAAATACATGCTTTGCTGTTGTTAAGACTTTTATACCAGCAATTGCTAAATGTCTTAGCTACACCATGCACAGAGAAATGATGTAAAGTTACATCATTTCCTCTGCAGCTTGTTTCATACATATACCTTGTGTTCAAGAGGCAAACTAACTATCACTCTATCACCAGAGGCTAAGACACCAGGAACAGTCAAAGTAATGTCTTGTCTCAGCAGCCAGTGTGAGTTGGAGTAGGGGCAGCGACAGCAGAGGGTTGGGATCTATCCAACTAGCTGTCGAGTAGTAGTCTGGCCCAGTCAGAGATCAACCTGCCTAGGTTCTTGGCTGAGATCAATCCCACAGGCCGTTAGAGATAGCAGGCCCAATCAGATAAACCTGCCTCAAGCAGATAACTGGTATCGATCCAACAGTCCAATTAATGGTAGCTGGCCCTGTCAGAGATCAACAAGTCTTGCAAGGAAGGCTCTCGGATAAACCAGCAGCAATCTGGTAGTCGGTGTTGTAAGCGAGTTCAAGGCAAAGGATCAAAAGCAGTAAGTGGAGTCGGAGAGCTGAGCAGGGTCACAACAGGAAATCAAGCAGAATCAGGGATTAGATAGGAATTGTGGTCAGGAACAAGTCGGACTCAAAACAGGATCATGCGCTAGAGATACACCATGGAACGCGGTATAGCTCAAAGATCTGGTGCGGGAAGCCAGAAACAGGAAGACTTTAAAGGGCTATCTTCCAATCAGGAGTGAGAGGGTTTGAGAACAAACAGACAGAGTAACATCTATGTGCTAGATTCTGTTATGCTAATTCTGAGACCTAAAAACAGCCATCTTAATGTCTTTGTACTATGACACATAACCAGAAAAATGGGATGCCCCAAAAATTCCACACTGAGTGTTGGGGTGCTTTGAGCAACAGATGGATTGAGAACCACTGCCTTTGCTTGATGTACAAAGAGGAACTGGTGTAATTCTGGAGCCAACCACAGGAGAAAATTACATTCTTGTTGATTTAAATGGAGCCTCTATTTCTTTGTTATATAGATGTCTATAACACATTGCTTTGCAATGTGTTGGAGATCTCTGTAGCATTTAAGGGGTTAAAATCCCC
Source organism: Rhinophrynus dorsalis (assembly GCA_037306005.1). NCBI lineage: Eukaryota > Metazoa > Chordata > Amphibia > Anura > Rhinophrynidae > Rhinophrynus > Rhinophrynus dorsalis. Next base: position 641,232,770 of record CM074718.1, on the reverse strand, counting down.
ATTTAAATAAATATGAATTTCTGGAATTTTTATGTGCCCAACTGCCAACTGTGGTGAAGATGGTTAACTTCAGAAATGTTCCATTTCTCCTTAAAGAATGGGACTCCAAAATTAGTGCTTGATCTCACGTCCACTGAGGCAGAAATGGTTCTGTACTACAAGACTTAACTCTTTGAGTGCCCCGCCTTTGCGTACCCGTCGCTCCGGCACTCAAAGGATTAAAGTCCCCAAATCCTGCCACTGAAGGCTTCCTAAGAAGACGTCAGTAGAAGGAGCTTAGGTTCGTGGAGTCCTACACCAAGAAAATGTCTGCCTGCATGAACTTGATATCAAGCACAATTTAACTATTAATTTTGGAGAACCAATCCACACAGAATTGATTCATAGTGGCCATGTGGATTTTCTGTCCAGAAGATGTCAGTGTTCCTTTAACCCCTTGCGGGACAGAGTGGTGTGCAATGGATTGCTTTTTGATCATCGAGGCATTAAAAATAAATGCTTGTTGTATAAGAAAAAAGACATTCAAATGTACATTCCAAGAGGCCAATTCCTACTGAGCTATGTAGAGCAAGACACTAAGCCAGATTCTCAATTGTATATGGCAAATATCCATGTATTAGTTATAAAAAGCATGGAGTTAAGCCTTTTTTCATTCCTTGCAGCTTCACCACCAGATCCCTTGGGAAGGGCTTGCTTACTTTTTGAGTCTATATTTCTTTCCTAGATTTAATAAGCAGTCAGACAAATCCAAATTCATAAAAAAGCAGGGAGTGAAAATGTACAAATCCGCCAGTACACATCAGCTGGAGTTAGACCCCAACTCTGGCGGCTGCACCTCGGGGAATGCACTACAAAGTATGAATCCACTTTAGTGTACATCAGAGCATACACTTCAACATTGTTAAGACTTTAATGCCAGCAAGAGCTGACCTCCTCCCTACAGCATGCACCGGGAAATTGAGTAAGGTTATACTTTTCATCACGTCTTGTTAATACATAATGTTAAAGGAATAGTAGCATTTACTATGGAAAAAATATGTATATTACAAGGTTTATTCTGCTGATTAAAACACTGGGAGCTCTCTCAGTTGAAAAATGCTTTATTCTAAAGTTATTGCAGCTCAAACTATTTTTTGAGTGCAATACATGCATGACCTGTTTTTTGATGATGGTACTGTTTCTATAGCAGTCTATTGACAGCTCTGGTCAGTTGACCATAAACCTTTATAAACTGTTATAACAACAGCGCCATTGTAAAATTTCAGGCCATGTAGGTACTGAACCCACAAATGCAAGTATGTCTAAAATACCTGTCAGCAGTGGGACTGCCTTTGCTTTACTCAGCAGGATCATTTTTTCAGTTTGAAGCTTTACTTCCATTAAACAAGGCATAAAGGAAAGGAAATCTCACATTCACTTTAACAATGCCTTACACTAGGTGCAAGCAGTGTTAAAGATATAGTAATGTTTCATAATGAAAGCAGCTCTAATTAATCATCATAGTATTTGGACGTTTGGAGAGTGTTATTTCAATTCTGTCAGAGTTGTAGTTCAAGAGTAATTCAATGACAAAGTATCCCCCTCCCGCCCCTTTTACTGATGTAACACTGTTCAGCCAGATCAGAAGGGAGGTGCTCAGGTAGATTGTAGAGAGAGACAATCTTCAATTAAGATAAGGGAAAAACCTGAAAAACTTGTCAAGGAGGCAGGGATTTCATTGCTCTCATAGGAAGAAGATTGTTCCCTTCTGTTATCTGTCTGGTCTATGGACTGCATTCCACATCTGAGAAGAGATGGCTTATACTAGGTAAAAGGGGCGGGAGGGGAAACTTTGCTTGTGAATATCTCTTAAACCATAAAGGTTTGAGCGATAAGACTTATATCGTTCTTCATGTTTTTTTTAATGCCTACAAAATAAAATAAAGATACAACAAAGTATTACTATCCCTTTATGCGGGAATTTTTAACATAAGTACCTTAGTAAATTGGGATTAGCTAGGCATAAGACTATAACATCGATTCCATTACCTGGTTTAGTACTTAAATAAGTTAGTATTGTACATCCACCCTAAAGCCTGCGGAGATATATTCACAAAGACAAAAGTAGAGCAATTTTTTGGCAAACCAACTCCACCAGAGAAAAATTCCCCAAATTCCTTTTGATTTAAATGAAGATTATAAAAGGCCTCTTTACATCATTGGACATACTTATTTGTCCTCTATGGTATGTTGGTTTGCCAAAAAAAGTGTTACATTTTTGTTCTCATGCATATGGCCCGTTTCTGTGCTATAAATCTATGGTTCAGCTGTACTCCTGTAATGAAAACCCTGGATTCCATTCAAACAATGCTTGAGAAGTTTTGTTTAGGGAATTTGTGAGAAATACAGTGTTGGTTGATTGATTACATCAGGGTTGATTAGCCTAAGGCCCACCAACTGTGGTGGGCTACAATTCACATCATCTCTAGCCAATGTACAGTTTGATAGCCCCAGGCTGCCCACCCCTGGATTGCAGATAATCATAATTTTACAGCAGAAAACCATCTCGATAAGAATCAAGAGAGCGGAAAATCATCTCAAATGACCTTGAGCTTGAGCTCACTTATAGCCCGAACCTGCAAACTCCCCAGTTGTTATGGAAACTTCTAAACAACTGGGATGAATCAGTAATGTTCTGTGTGCTGTAAGCCTTTGCTTGCCTGTGTCAGTACAATAGGCAAGCAAGTCAAATGGGAGTCACCATATGATGAAGCTGATTAGTAAAACACTGTTAGTGGCCAGCATATAGATAAACATAGCATGTATCATTAATGTACATTTTTGTTTCTTTTTAAACAATCTAGACAGCCACAAGATCCTTAAATTGCCACATTAATATAAACTGTCAAATACCGCACGAAAGTGGGTCACAAAACATAAATCAAGATGAGTTTGATTCTGGCCATTGTTTAAATTGTAATGAAGACTTCTATATATGAAAGTTTCTACAATGCAATTGTTTCTGAGTCAGCAAAGTGTAAACATTGGCTCCCAATATATTTAATCAAGCCACTTCAACAACCTTATTGTTAAGGAATAAAATGACCCTTTCTGATGATGTTATATGGTTGCTTTATAGGGATCCAATCAGAGTGTGTGTTTGTGTTTGCACGTGCTTATGAATATGCATATGCGTGCATGTGTTTGTGTGTGCTTTTGTATTTGTTTTTACAAGGGGATACACATGATAAGGAGTACACATTAGGGGTTATTCGTTAAGGAGTGATAAACAGGTGATAACTTCCTCAGTTCCTATATTATCCTATAGAGCCTAAGCACTAAGATCTCCAGTGCTGGATAAATATTAGTGCATTGGCCCCATAGAATAAGATAGGAAGTGGGGAAGTGATATCACTGGAGAAGTTATCTCCACTTTATCACCTCTTTATCACCTCTTTATCACACCTTAGTGAATATCCCCCATGGTTTACATAGTTAAAAAGAAACATTTTACACTCAATAATACACCCAACTGCATTATTATCCAGCTAAGTGCAATATTTGAATAGATGCTTATCTCTCTCTCTATCTCTCTCTCTCTCTCTAGATATATATATTTGTGTGTTTGTGTGTGTGCTTGGTTAACCATCTGGTCCTTAAGGGGTTAAAACATGTCCTTAACCCCTTAAGAACCAAATGGGGTGTGCAATGCATCGCTTTGCAAATGTTTCGAGAGCACCCCTCTGGCCCTTAAAGGAACATTAATGTTATTTCAATTCTGTCAGAGTTGTAGTTCAAGAGTAATTGAATGATAAAGTATCCCCCTCCCGTCCCTTTTACTGATGTAACACTGCTAAGCTCAGAGCAGCAAGACTGTCAAGATGATTACAGAGAGGGAAAATCTTCAATGAGCATAGGAAAAACCTGAAAAACCTGTCAAGGGGGGAAGGGTTTTCCTTATGATCACAGTAAGAAGATTGTCCTTGCTGTGAGCTGTCTGGTCAAAAGACCAGATTCCACATCTGATGGGAAGTGGCTTACCCTAGGTAAAAGGGGTGGGAGGGGGATACTTTATCATTCAATTACTCTTGAGCTACAACTCTGACAGAATTGAAATAACATTCTCCATGGGCCAAATACTATGACGATTAATTGGAGCTGCTTTTATTGTGAAACATTACTATCCCTTTAAGGGATTAACCAAGGAGTAGAGGAAACAAATTCTCTATTGCTCTTCTCTTGGCACAAGTAGGATAAAGAGATAATTTTCAGTCCAAGTAATTTAAGAGACTGGCGTTAGGCATGCATATGGCATATGTTATGAACCAAGCTGTATATTCTCCTTAGTCTCCATTTGATAAAGATCATTGCATCTCACAACATTACATTAAAAAAAAATGGGGAAAAAATGTTTTGTTCCACCTAAACAGGTGTTTTTACTATGACGTGCATTGATCAATTATAGAACAGAGAGTGCAAAATGTGCTGACAAGTGTCAGAGCCCTGAAATATGATCATGGAAAGAAAGGTGAGTTTCTACAAACATGTTCCAGGCTGTGTGATTAGTACTGCAGGCACTGTACTGCTCGTGATCCTTCTCACAATGTGCTCGGTCAAGTAGATAGATATTGTCTTGTTCAGTGTTCAAAGCAGTGCATGCACATTCTTTGTTTTCAAGTTAGGACTCTTGAACACTGTATACTTGTAACAGAAGCCAATGAAAGAAAAGTGAAAGAAAAGAGAAATGCTAAGTGCATTCATATATTTTTTTAGATAGATTTTTATTGAGATTTTCAACACAGATGTAATCAAGGCAAGTTATATACATTACAAAAATAAGAAAGGAAAACTAAGCTCTAATAGCAGGTCCATTACTTATCTCACAGAACCTAGTTGATCTACCAAAAAACATAAAATAAAAAGAGCAAGATAGTTCAAATCTGTATATGGCATTATAGGCGTACCTGGAAATATTTTTTTGTAGACTCGCCGGAGAGGGGAGTCCTGTGGTGCAGCTGAGGAAGAAAAATGACAAGGCAGGGGAGGAACACATTGCAGATATGAGCAGAGTTTCATTAGAAACTCCCCACATCCAGGGAATCAGTCTCTGCCCCGAAGACTCAGAAACTAGAAGCCAAAACCGGAGTCTCCGGGGAAAATACGGACAGTTCCCAGCTATGATTATAGGAACACTAACATCAAAATTCTAAATGCGTTATATCCATTTTAAGCATTGTATGTCCAGTGTAGCATCTGTAAAATGGAGTTATATTAAGTTAGATCTCCTAAATGTAATCCTAAACTTGAATTCTAATACAATGACTGTTGAATATAGACAAAATGTTGTTGCTTGAGCAGAGCTAATATGGTTAATGCATTGAGATTAGTACTGACTGCTCTTTTATTATGAAAGGCTGATTTCTTATCATAGATACTAACACACTATCACTTATAGATACCTATCAAAATGAATATATATTATTTTATATATCTGAAGTAAGACATGGCAACGTTAATTTTGTGATACAAGTTTTGATTTTTCTTTAAAGGGATAGTAATACTTCGTTTTAACTTTATTTTATTTTGTAGGCATTAAAAAAATATGAAGAATGATATGTCTTATCTCTCAAACCTTTATGGTTTGAGAGATATTCACAAGCAAAGTTTCCCCTCCCTCCCCTTTTACCTAGTGTAAGCCATCTCTTCTCAGATGTGGAATCCAGTCCATAGACTGGACAGATAACAGCAGGGGACAATCCTCTTCCTATGAGAACAATGAAAGCCCTGCCCCACTTGACAAGCTTTTCAGGTTTTTCCCTTATCTTAATTGAAGATTGTCCCTCTCTGCAATTTACCTGGGCACCCCCCTTCTGCTCTGGCTGAGCAGTGTTACATCAGTAAAAGGGGCGGAAGGGGGACACTTTGTCATTGAATTACTCTTGATCTACAACTCTGACAGAATTGAAATAACACTCTCCAAACATTACTATCCCTTTAAGTTAATAGCTGTTAGATGCTCCTATAGGAGACAAAGTATCAATGTCTTTTGGGAATTCATGAGTTAATAAACACTCAATGCAATTGTGATATTTATCCATATTTCTTGAAGATTATTTTCTGTAGTTCCTTATTTCGACAACCCTTTTTATCTCTTATGTGTGCTTGCAGTTCTTTTATCCGTTTGCAGAGCTAGATGTTTTTTTGTTTTTTTTTCATTTTTACACATATAACTAATATAGATCATTAAACTTCTGATGAGTTATTGATATTTAACAGTGTACATGTGGATATATGTTGTGTATATGTTTTGTGATCTGTAACTCTTTTATTGACCTACCTCTGTGAGTAGACTAGGTGTTAATTCACAATAAATACACATTGTTGTGATGCTTGTCAGTTTGATTGAAGAGGTAACTAAAAAGATTGTTTGGTATCTGGCCTATCATTGGTGAACTGATTTCCTGTTCGCCGTGATTGGTTAAAAAATATTTCAAAATAAGTCTGTTGGAAACTCTCTCCTTTTTGGTCATGATTAAGCACCTTTAAGGTGTGAAATGCGTTGATCGATATACCTGCACTGCTGATCATTTGGCTGCTCCACTAGTCTCCCGTCAGATGGCTTTAATATGTAATGCAGGTATGCCATTTTTACTTTGGACTTTAATAAAGTGATATTGATTTTACCACTATAGAGTTTTTTATTGGAATTACTGCTATACTATGTCAGTGCAATCTCTGCTTTTTTACCGTGAGTATTGTAATGGGAGCCCTGGAGTCCTAGAAAGGGCAGAAATGGGAGCCCCAGAAAGCCCTCTTCCATGTCAGAGACATGGAAGTGTAAAAAGTAGGCAATTTGTCTTCACAATTTGTGCACTTGCAGAATAATTAAAGTCAAAAGAGAAAGTTAGAATCTATTTACTCCCCTTGAACCCTATTGTTAAGCTTTAGATAGCAATGCATTGGAGACCTGTCTAGCACCCAAGGGGTTAAACACCTGATTTAAATCAGTTGCAAGTTGTATTTGTCCATTTTGATGATGATGATGGCTTGCCTATGATGATGACTTTATTTATAACTCTCATTAACACTGTACATTAGAGGTATATTCTTTACAAATTAGTATTATGCCTAGTTTACATTGCAGTTGAAAGTGTTATCAACTGGGTTTATCTACCAGATTCCTTATTGAAATCTAGGGATAAATTGGTATATAAAACCCTTCATCAACTGCAATGGCATTGTTATGATTAAGTGCGACCGCTCATGAAACGTGTTAGGAGGGTCATATGTGTTTCTTGACCTCATATATGTTTCCTGTTTGCTATGTGTTTTATTTTTCTATGAATAAACTTTGATGACTTTTAAATACGTCTGTTGACCGGCTTGATTGTCTGGAGGGTCTGTGTAGCTCTCCCATCCAGTTGTCTTTTCAAATGGAATTGTTATTGGTATAAACAAATATTGTACTGTATAGCAGGTATTAAGTTTTGCTCATGAAAGTTATAGCCTAGAACCCACACTCTTGGAATGAGGCAGCAATGCTGTTGGGTTCCAGGCATCCATTTATTGATCCCTATATTGCCCCAGCAATCCTGTCCAATGAGTGATATGCAGCCCATATCACTATTAGCAAACATGATTGGTTGTTGTCAATGTAGGCATCCATTGCTGGGTTCTTTGTGATGTACATCATAACTGTTCAGTCGGTCATGTGAATGATGCACACCAGCATCCCCATAAGGCTGGTGTTCATTCTTTTCTGCTTAAACTTTACTGGGTTCTGAGCTAAACACAGCAGAGTTGTAGCATGCTGAGTTCAGTTATGTCACTGAAGCAATATTTATCCATATGAACAGCCCTACAGCATGCTATCTGTTTTTGAGCACAGAATCAGAAATTCTACAATAATCCTCATGATGTGAACTGGGACTATAATCTACAAGTAGGAGGGTGAAATGTGAAACATGAAACACTAGGTACACTATTGGAGTCAGAAAATAGGTCCAGAAAGTTGGACTGAGCATAATGGTATGGATGCCGTTAAGTTTGTTCCTCTTGAGATTGGGTGGTTTCAAAGGGACTATAGAGAGGCTATTTAAATGGGAACTATATCCTCAATAGTATTAAGTAACTCTTTTTTGTTTAGCAGAAATATTAGCTTGATAAGCATCCACGCATCAGTCAGGTGCATCTATATTGTTTATTGCATCTATATTGTCAGTAGGTGCATCTATATTGTTTATTGCATCAATATTGTCAGTCAGGTGCATTTATATTGTACATCTGATCTGTAGGGCAGGTCACTGCTAGTTGTTTTTGTTGGGGCATAATAACTTGATTAAAATGTTGAACTATTCTGCTGCCTCCTCGACTGGCCCTGGGCATTTGGACTAAGTGGCATATTTTGTTTCCTTCTTTCTCTTTTTGAGTTCCCCAACGCAGCCTCTCTGGTGTGGAGACAATGGTTTTTGACTGAAATCTATACTCACAATCATTGAGTGGGATACCCAGACTTGTGACGGGCTTGACCAGCTCATTTGCAGACTCAGCTGATGCAGCTTCCTCTCCACTCCCTTCCCTCTCTCCTTCTCGCTCTATCTTTCTCTTGCCCTATCCTCCATTTTGTCTCTCCTCTTCTTCTTCCGCTTCTCTTACTCCTTTTTAGTCACTCTGGTTGATGTTTTCTTTTTCTATTTTTACATTGGTACTTTTGACGAGAGCTATTAGCTGCCTTCTCTGCCATTTTTGTCTTTAATCTTGGACTATGGGAGGTAAGAGGACTGTTACATTTCCTCTCAGTGTATACTATTTGAGTTGTTCCTGTACATTTGACCTGACTTTTTTTTTTTTGCACTCCTATTCTATATTGATGGCTAGGTGCTTCCAGGTCCCATTTACTGTTAACCTTCGCTACATATTCTCATTGTCATGTGCTGATGCCTGGATACTATGGCTTTGCTTCTTGTTCATATTTTGTATATCTTATCCAATATAATCATTATAAAAATAAAGAAAAAAGAATTCCCTCAACAGCAGTAGCACTGTACAATCCATCAACCGTAGTGGTATTTACTAAAGGAAAAAAATCCCCCTTTATGTGCAAAATAGATGTTCAGCTCTTAATAATATTCAAAGGCAGAAAATGTTTGATAGAATTCACTCACAAACAACAACAACACATAGCTGGGAAATTCAGGGTGAAAGTTTTGCAAACATTAAATCAGTGACTGCCTGTGCTTTCAGGTAGCATTTCATATAATAACATTAGTGCTATTAAAATCAATAATTATATGCAAAGTTAATGTTTGCAAAACTTTAAACCTGAATTACCTAGCTTTTGCTTGTTTGAGAAGTTTAACGTTGACTTTAATTTCCATATTTTTAACCATATATATATATCAACACCAGAATAACCCATTAACCCTTTGAGTGGCAGAGAGATAACCTACGCATTGCTTTGCAATGTGTTGTTTACCTCCCTCTCTGGCACGTAAAGGTTTAAAATACTTAAAAAGGTCAATGTTTTTGTTTGTCTTATGAATCTGTCAACCTGCAAGGTTAAGAATTATATTCAAGTTTCCACTTTTGTTGCATAAATGTTTTTTTCAGTTTTAAAGGGGAACTCATATAAAAGTGCCCTCCAATTAATTTTTACTATGGCATGAAGCATATAAATCCTTTGATGATCCTTATTAAGTCTGTGAATTTTTTAGAAATCTAAGATCTTCGGAGACTCACCACAAGACGACAGCACAGACATCTTGCTAAAGAGGCAACTGCCTCCTCAGTGATTGGTAAGTGGGAGTTACCTTGTACCATAAGGCACAGACAAGGATAGAGAGATCAGGCATCCAGATGCCTCTTTGGCAAGATACCTCATAAGAACTTAAATAATGCATGACTTAATAAAGATTATAAATGGATTTATATGCTTAATGCTATTGTAAAAATTAATTGGCGGCACTTATATATGTGTGATAGTTCTGCTTTCATTCGTAGCTGAGTAAAAATGTAATCTTTGCCTAGTTCTACCTGTACAGAAATTGGTTTTGTTTTTATTGTCTTTGTATATTAATTTTATGGGGCTGGAGATATGTACAAGTACTAGGCAAAAGCATTATTATCAAAGTATACACAATATGTAAAGAGTAGCTCTGTGACAAAGCTTTTGACCATCATTTAGCTGTGTTCATTCGAATATATAAAGGTTAGCTCGAAAATAACCTTTCTTACCTATGAGGCCCTCTGCTATGGTCATTTTATTTGTCACCCTGAAATAGGACAAGTTTGAATAGAGAACACTATTAGGGATGGATGAAAATTTGCACTTCAAACTGAAATTGGCAAAAAATGGCACTTTCCCCTTGTTGATAAATCTCTGCAGCTTTTCTGCTTTTTCCCGCTTCTTTCGCCTAGCTCATTGCATTGAAATTAATGGGTAGAAAAATTTTTCTACACCACACGAAAGTTTTTTACAGCCATATAAAAGGGTGTCAGGTTCTCACAGCAGCCATTCTGTGTTTGTGAGAGGAGAGAGCAGCATGTTTTTGAACTAGAGAAGATAGGCAGATAAAGGGGAATTGAAGCTTAGTTTAGGGAGTCTTTTAGGTAGGACATTTGTTTTTTGTGGTAGGTGAGTCTTGGGGCACAATGGGGGAGAAGAATGGAGGAAGGAGGTTGACCCAAAATACCCCAAAATTTGGTGTGACTGACTGGCAAGACACAGGCAGCTGGGGTCCAGATTGTTTTCTGATTTTACATTTGTAGTCTCTGTGCTGGGGAGGTATGAGAAAAAAACTTGTTGATTTTGTTTTTTAGTTATATATTTTTTTTTTGACTGTGATAAGATAGGGTGAGCAACTTAAAAAAAATTAAAAAAAAAAACCTAAATAATTAAACAAATAAAAATATTAGACGGCTGACTGGGAGCTCTGTGACTGAGGCAGACTTGATAGACAGCAAATGACATTGAAAATTTTGTTAAGGGTCAAGGCAAGACATCACACTCCTTCAGTTGTGTACTGTAGAGAGTAAAAACACACACAGTAGTTGAGTAATGTCTAGTAAATGTACAAGCGGGAGGGGGAGAGGTGGAGCAGTGAACTTGACATCAATATGAATATGTGCCAGTGTCACTTAAGCAGGCAGTAAGTGCTGTGGGCAAAGGACAAATGCACTCTACATGATAACAGATTTTTCAAGGTATATGTTGCTGTAGGACTCACAACTTCCAGCTACTTATTTCTCTACTATAGCCCTCAGAAGAAGTAATATTGTGCTGGAAATGTTGCACCATATTAAACATAGGAGAAAAATGTGTTAGAATAGGACAAAAATGTGTTGAATAGACGAAAAACGTGTTAGAATAGGAAAATAATGTGTTAGAATAGGAGAAAAATGTGGACTAGGCAAAAAATTTGCTGGGATAGGTGAAAAGTAGGAAAATTTTGCATTAGAGAAAAGGAGAAAACTTTTGCAAAAAAAATGGAAAAATTGTCAGTTTTTTGTGAAAAGCCATGCTGGAAATTTTTATCACTTTTCGTCCACCCCTAATCACTATAAACAGATATAATGCAAAAAAAATAAAAAATATATACCTTACTGCTGTCTGAAGAAGAGACATACCTAGTTAAGTTAATCTGTTAAATAAAGAGACACTTATTCCTATGACATACTTCACATTTAAAGAATCAAGTTTCGGTGGAATTCAAAAATGATAAAAATCTGGGTTAGAATATAAAGGGACTGTAGTAGCCAATGTGAAAAATACACTACCAATCCTGAGAAATCTCAAATATATTAAGTGTGAGAAGGTTATGAGAGGAGGAGAAGACACCAGAAGGAAGTGCTCAACGGAGCAACCAATAACTTGAAAGTCAGCCAATTTAAATAAAAAATAGTTTATTTTGTAATTAAATACAACAAAAACATGCAGATATACAAGAAATGAGGAAAAACGAAAAAAAATCACATCAAGGTCTGCCTAAAGCATTTCGTGAGACAAGTCACTTAAAGGGATAGTAATACTTCATTTTAGCTTTATTTTATTTTGTAGGCATTAAAAAAAACATGAGAGATATTGAGAGATATTCACAAGCAAAGTTTCCCCTTCCTCCCCTTTTACCTAGTGTAAGCCATCTCTTCTCAGATGTGGAATCCAGTTCATAGACCAGACAGATAACAGCAGGGGACACTCTTCTTCCTATGAGAACAATGAAATCCCTGCCCCCCTGGACAAGCTTTTCAGGTTTTTCCCTTATCTTAATTGAAGATTGTCCCTCTCTGCAGTCTACCTGGGCACCTCCCTTCTGCTCTGGCTGAACAGTGTTACATCAGTAAAAGGGGCGGGAGAGGATACTTTGTCATTGAATTACTCTTGAACTACAACTCTGACAAAATTCAAATAACACTCTTCAAATGTCCAAATACTATGATGATTAATTAGAGCTGCTTTTATTATGAAACATTACTATCCCTTTAATCAGCAGGAGAGCTGTAGGGATGAGTGGACCACAAGGGACAATTAGAACAGAAGAGATAGATCCAGAATACAAACACAGAATATCATAATAGTTACATTCCGTATTATGGAGCAATTTGTAATCTATATGACATGACGAAATGATTAAGCAAGATGTCTAAAATTAAGGTGCCTTGGTGTGGCAGGCAAGCCTGCACAGACTTTAACAAAGTTATGCAATTAAAACCTCAACTTGAGAAAAGTGTGGAAACATGTGGGTGTCAAAATAAGTAAAAGAATACTATACAAAGGTTTACATTGAAGCAATCACTACAAAGTAGCACAGGTTTTTCTTCTTTTCTGTTTAGCAGAAACATCCAAAAGCAGCTTTACAATAATGATGACTATGCTCAAAGGCAACTCAACATTATCTCCTAGAGATAGACAAAATAATTATGGAGTAAAGCTAGAAAGCTCTCTAATGCATTATGACAACAGGAATGCACCTTATTCACACTGCTGCCCTTAGTACATCAGCGTCAGCTTTATTGTCTTCCTGTAATTGTCCAGCAAAACATTTTGCAAATCCATTACTTAGCTTTTGTTCTGATGCTCAAACATTATTTCATTTCCAGACCACTGATGAGAGAGCTAACAGAGGTTAACTTAATATAATTCTATAAAAAGTCATTTTTGTATTTAACATGTTTACAGTATCTGGCGGAAAGCCAGAGACCTTTGGAACCTTCTTTTTCAGTCTTTCTGTACTGCACTCCTCTAAGAAAATAAGGGTGGTGTTATAACTTTCACATCTTTATTTCCCTTATATTGTTTTACTTTCAGAGGTGTAACTACAGAGGGCGCAGTTGTGAAAGGGCCCAGCATCCAAGAGGGCCACTGGCTCTGCACTATCCTGCAGCCCCTTCTATCCTATCCCTTCTATCCTACTGTTTACATGTATTTATTTACATACTGAGTGATTACAAAGTCCACACAGCATATATATCCCTTTGAGTGCCAGAGGGGTACGCAACACATGGCAGAGCAATTCATTGCATACCCCTCTGGCACTCTAAGGGTTAAATATATATATATATATATATATATATATATATATATATATATATATATGTATATATATATATATATATATATATATATATATATATATATATATAAATATAAGCGCTAGTGTGTGGAAGCACTCACACTTCATGGGTATATTGCCTGGGTGCTCTTCACGTGGCAAAATATAAATGAAAAAAAGAAGTATCAAGCACTCTCAGGGCTTTCTCAAGAAGAATAAAAGGTTTAATCAAATGTTGTGTCAACGTTTCGGCCAGGCGCAGCTGGCCTTCCTCAGGTCCTTAAAGGGATAGTAATACTTCGTTTTAACTTTATTTTATTTTGTAGGCATTAAAAAAACATTAAGAATGATATAAGTCTTATCTCTCAATCCTTTATGGTTTAGGAGATATTCACAAGCAAAGTTCCCCTCCCCGCCCCTTTTACCTAGTGTAAGCCATCTCTTCTCAGATGTGGATCAGGTTGTATGACAGGACAGATAACAGAAGGGGACAATTTTCTTTGTATGAAAACAATGAAAGCCCTTCCCCCGTTGACAAGTTTTTCAGCTTTTTCCATTATCTTAATTGAAGATTGTCCCTCTCTGCAGTCTACCTGGGCACCTTCCTTCTGATCTGGTTGAACAGGGGGGGGGGGATACTTTGTTTGTGAATATCTCTTAAACCATAAAGCTTTGAGACATGAGACTTATATCATTCTTCATGTTTTTTTAATGCCTACAAAATAAAATAAAGTTAAAACGAAGTATTACTATCCCTTTAACGTGTTTACCAATGACGGTCTGGGCACAACATGGGTGCTTAAGGGGTTATTTTAAATGGAGATTCTAACCCCTTAACCTTAATGCATTGCATACCTTCCTGGAATTCAATGGGTTAAACAGTATAGAGGGGATGGGGATGTTGTTTGTACCCATTTGATGCAGCTGGTTTACCTCAGATTAACTCCAGTCTTTCTTAGTACAGCAACCTCACAGTCATTCTATAATTAGGCAGACCTCCCAAAAAACAGAAAAAAACACCCTTACAAAAAAGTAACTCCTTTAAAGAAAACTGACATGACAGTGTAATCAAGGGCACAGTACGTATCACCAATCACTTAAATGTTTGAGCAAAACAGAAAAGTTCATCGCAAAGTAATATGCTTCATTCCACTTCTGAAATTTAGAGTTAATCTCTGGAGTGTAAGAAAGTTTTCCAGCACAGCCACAGGCCACACAAAATTATACTCACTCTATTAAGTTTACAGTGGAACATCCAATCTGCTACAGTTCTTTGGACAATTCAAATCAATTTTAATTTGCTGTGAACCTAAGTTACCATTAAGTGGCGTTTTCATGAGTGTAAGAGTATAAGACTTGATGGCCTATTTAAGATGCTTGGCATTTTCTGTTATTGTTAAGAATTACAATTGCTCTGAAAACCTCTAAGTGCAGCAGAGCAGAAAGTATTGATGCAAACAGCACCACAAATATACTAAGAAAACAAGGAACTCAGCATTCAAATAGACATCTATATACAGCTGAACCAAAATACAAGTTGTATGAGATGTGTAGGGACCCCTTAGTTTTCCAGTTTGTATGTTCCTATTTTTCATTTCTTTTCCTTTAAAATGAATCTATCATCATGCAGTGTTTAGTCTCAATGCAGGTATCTATTAAAAAATGCTGCTTTTTCTTATAAAATCTATGTTTTGGATGTAATGCTTTTTGGCTTAGCAGATAGGAACTTCTAAACCTCCACAGAGCTGTTTTCTCTGACGTGTGTGTACTTATTACTTAATCACATTCCCTGATATTGCCTTGCCCCTTCCTTTGTGGTTGTTAGAGCATATCATGTTGCTACAAAGGGGCTGAATAAATTATTAGGGAGGAATAATCAAGCAAATCCTGTCAAGATCAATGTTCTTACTGAGGTGAGAACTTGGAAAAGTGAAACATCCTCTCTAATAAATTAGAGGATACTTTGCATGCAGGTTTCTTCTTGACTGGGAAGAGATAAAAAGCATATCCCACAGTGAGATCTAGTTTATCATTAAGGAATCTGAAATGCAGATCAGAAAATGTTCCCAGTCTATGTGAGATGCAATAGGAAATATGCAAACTTAAGTGGTGCATTTCTGGGGCAAACCAGCTGCTCCATAGGGATTAACTCCTTGAATAAGAAAGATGTCTGAAGCACATTTCATATACTACATCATTTTTGGCTGATATAGTACCTCTTTTTTAGAAGTTGTAGCGACCAAAATTTAAGAATGTCAGTAAATAATTTTTTTGATTATTATAATTATTACTCTGAGACCTGTTAAAACCCTTTGAGTGCCAGAGAAGTATCCAACACATTGGGGGAGATGCACTATGGAGTGATAAAGCGGTGATAAAGGAGAGATGACTTCTCCAGTGATATCACTTCTCCAGTTCCTATGTTATTCTATGAAGCCTATGTGGCAAATCATTTTGGTCATCCATACCTGTGCATATGTAGGAAAACAGTAGAAGGTTTCATATCTGGTACTTTGCACTGTGTGAAGTAAGTGGTAAAAAGAGAGAGGATTTGGATTTTTTTTATCATTGCAGCCATTGGTGTGATCAAAGACGCTTTAAGAGATCCTGTTTAAATCACTCAAAAATTTAAAAATTGCATTAGCAGTCATTTAAACTAGATGAGGGCCAGTAGTAAAATCTGTGATATAGCCAGCTTCACGCCCACATGGTGACAAAATATTACAATGTTAGCTTACTGGAACTAGCTCTAGGCAAGCGCATGGCATCTAAAGTTTTATGTTGAAAATTACAAATAATAAAGGTAGGTAAGCAATATCGTAAAACAGCAATAAAAGCAAACTGGGTTCTTGGCTGTATAGGAAGAGTAATTAACAGTAGGAAGGCAGAGGTAAAAATGCCACTATATAGATCACTACTAAGGCCTCACCTTCACCTGTGGTACTTTGTACTGTTCTGTAGACCACATCTCCAGGAGTACAGTAATAAATTGGTGTAGGGTCTTCAAGACAAACCTTCCCAGAATAGGCTCAAAGAAATAAATATTTACAGCTTGGGAAAAAAGATGGAGAGGGGGATAGCATAGGAATCTGTACATAAATGGCACCATTAAAAAGGTCTCCAGATCTCTCATTAACTTAAGTATGGTTTTGGGGTGCACCTGGTATAGCGCTTTCTCCATCTCCTTCTCATCCCACAGTCTGCGTAATATGGATCTGGGGACAGAAGTATCATGTAGGAGAAGGACAGTGAACCACTGGCCTTCTGCACAATGAGACACCCGTGTGAACCCTTCCCCGCTCCTCCCAGTGATAAAAACAGACACTGGGTGCAGGAGCCCTACCACTGATCATGCCTGGGGTGGTCATACATTGCTACAGCCCCAGTAGTTTATATAAAGTATTTACATTGCCTGGATCTCCACTGTGAAAATGTCACTGATGTAGTGCACCTCAAAAAACGGCAACATTTTTAGTGCGTTGTATTGATGCCTGAGACATATTAAATTATTTAATTTTAAGCGTAGAATGTTAGAGACATTTTCATAGTAAATCCTGTACTGAAAGAGTGATAGACTCACGGAACAACCTCCCAGCATCTGTGGTAGGGAGTAGGGACTACATTTTAGAATTCAAAAATACATGTGGTAGACATAAATGTATTCTGAGAATGTGGAAATGTGCAGGCTGGATGGGTCTGATGGTTTTATTTTTTTTGTTTTTATATTTTTTGCAGTCAAAATTTATGTTGCTATGCATCTGTATGTAAGAAAAAAATAAATTAAGTGTTAGCTTAAATTAAGAAATTAGCAGTATTTGCTGCAAGATCAGGGAGATTTGTTAATTTTTCCCCCTACCCTCACAAACACCAGGATATTTCTTCCCTGATCTTTCAATTTATCCCCTGTGCAACTTGGGATATGCAGATTTAGTAGGAAGTGGAACTTGTAACTTTAATCAGCAACAGACAATGTCCATCATAGCAGATGATGCTTCCACTAGGTCCAATACATCATATAGGAGCTAGAGATAAAGAGAAATGGAGGGACGCAACATCAGTAAAAGGTTTAAATGAAAAAACACAATTATTAATTAAAATGGGCAAGCATATGTAAAGACAATAATATCAGGATATCAGTTATAATAAGCAAAAAGGAAAAAAGAAGTAGTCCGACTCATACACATAAATCATTAAACCCAAGCATCAGGTTTTTACTTAAACATAAATGACTCTAAGAATTCTAACTAAACTCATTCCTACCCCATTCCTTCTCCCAGCGTGTGGCACCCCGACCACACCCTACCAGGTCCCCTCACAGCTGTCATAATTTTTTCTATTCAGGGTACTGTATCTCTTATATGTAATGTTAGTTCTCTCTGTGGCGACACTCGAGAATTAACTCATCTCCAGCTCAGCCATCTCCCCCATACACTGTTGAATTTGGTTTAGAGACCTTAAGTAAGCGAACCAGCTTATAATGGGGAATGTTCTGTGCCATCCGATTAAACTATGCTTTGTAACCTTTATTGCCATTCACTGATTAATGATTTATCTGCCGGCTGATTTATTGCATCCGGAAAAACTGACAAAATACAAAATTTAGGTGTTAAAGGATATGGTCTCAGTCACCTCAATCCAGTATTGTCGGACCTGTGGACAAATCCAAACTAAGTGGATAAAAATGCTCTTAACCCCCACATATCGTAGGCAATCATCTCCTGGCACTTTCCTCATTCTAGAAAGTTTACCTGGTGTGCAGTATGACCTATAGAGGAACATTGATGTTGAGTAGTAGTCGCAAGCTGCTACTTCCTCTACTTCCCATTCCCAGACTTCTAGGACCCCAACATCATCTTCTCAGGCTCTACGTATAGCAGAATATTTACCCCTGTTTTCAGTCTCCAACCACCTGTATATGAATTAAATTGATTTCTTTGTTTTTTTTCAAGAGCATTAGCAATTGTAATGGAAATGATAAGATCAGGAGCGCGGCCTTGACATTGCACTTGTAGAGCATGCCTAAGGCATAAATATGAGAGAATAAATTATTTGGAATATGGAATTCGGAGTCCAGTTGGTCAAATGACTATAAAATACTAGCCTGGTATAAGTTTTAAGAACATATTTACACCTTCAGTCAAATCTACTAAGACTTATTATGAACTATATTTTTATAGAGGAATTTTGACAAAGTGTGTGTGTATGTGTGGGTGTGTGGGTGTGTGTGCATGGGTGTGTGCGTGTGTGTGTATGTTTGTGTGCGTGTGTGTGTGTGTGTGTACAGGTGTGTGTGTGTGTGTGCGTGCGTGCATGTGGTTTTGTGGGTGTATGCGAGAGTGTGTGTGTGTGTGTGCATGTGTGTGCATGTGTGCATGTGCATATGTGTGTGTGTGGGTGTGTGTGTGTGTGTGCGGGTGAGTGTGTGCGGGTGTGTGTGTGCATGCATGTGTGTGCGCTAAAGAGGTCTCCAACACAGTGCAATGCATTGGTGACTTCTCTAGCATTCAAGAGGGAGGTGCACTATTGGGTGATAAGAGTCCAGCATGATGATATGGTGGCGAAGTGGTGTCAATGGTATATGGACAGTACGCACTAAGGCATTTTCGCCATCAAATCCCTGTGAATTTGCCACCAATCCAACACAAACCGATGACACAGTCATATGAATCTGCAAACCTTCAATAGGTTTACTATTTTGTTTGTCAATGGCTCATTTGCTTATGGAAATACAGGTTAAAGAGCCATTGTTGAATTCACGTGGGTGTTTTTATAAAATAATGTGGATGTTCACCACATGCACTAAACTCTAATAGCTTCCTCTGCTGTCAGAGTTCAGAGCAGAGATAGCAGCTGACCTCCCTCCAAACCCCTGTGTCACTGATAGGGTTAAAAACTGCACTATTTACAATTTCCTTTGCTTTTGCCTCATGTACACAAGTACAATAATTTTCCTCGTTTTCCTGACCGAAAAGCAACTGGGTGAATCAAAAAAGAGAGGAGAATAAGAAAATGTTTTGCATTGGTGCAGTTGGTAATGCAATCTTTATTATAATCATAATAAAATAGTTATATGAAAAAACACTTGTGTATTGTAATTAAAATAACTCACTGTAATTAACATAACTCCCTGGGAGCATGTATTATGCAGATGAAGTGTAATTATATGGTATGCATTATCCCAAAATCTCATACACTGGCAAAAATATGGGATTGAGAGCAATATTAATGTATCCCATACATATGAGCTAACTAAATGGGTATGAATTATGGGAGTGTGATCTGGAGCAATAAGGATGAACCAATGACGATGATCAGACTCACAACATAATTGCGACAGAAGCCAAACATGGAACTACTTATATTAATAACTAGCAGTCTGGGACAGCGTTGCCCGTCTTTTTTTTTTTTTTTTTTTTGTATCTTTGCATTTATTAATGAAAAGTGCAATTTTAAAGTAGCAGAAAAGCATTCAAGGGGTTAAAAGCAGGGGAGGGCTGGCCTGGGGGGCAAGAGGGCAATTGCCCCCCAGACTAGTCATGAATATGGGCCAGTGGGCCACTGCCTCATTCAATTTCCCATTTGCTGTTGTAAATAGAGCAAACAGAATTTAAGGAGCTAAACTAGTATTGTAGCTCCATTTCAGTTGTAAGCTCTGTGGTATCACTAGTGTACCTCCATTTCAATTGTCATCCCTGTCATATCAATAGTGCACTACCATTTCAGTTATAAGCTCTGAGGTATCATTTGACATAATCCATAACATTAATGCCAGCTATAACATTAACAAAAGGGGGTGGGCTTGGACATTGGGCTGGAGCGGTAATTGAAATTGGCTACTTAATTGTACTTGCCCCCCAGGCCAAAAGTTGCCAGCCCTCCTCTGGTTAAAAGGCCCTCTTAAGTGAAAGTGGATGTTTGTTAGCCATAGTTTCTTCACTACACACTTTTATCTATTTGGTGAATATGTGTGCGTATATGTATACGTGTGAGTGTGTCTGTGTGTTTCTTTCACTTCTGTCCAAGTGGGAAAGAAAAGGTGCAATTTAAGGGAAGGGAAAGGTGACTTGCAGCCAAAAAGCAATACCTCCAACGTGGAAAGGCCAAGCGACTCATCTATGCATGAAAACACAGGAACTGGGGTGCAAAAAATGTCAGTAGGTGCTGATGAGTTAAAATTTGAAATATTTGGCTGTAGAAGAAGGCAGTTTGTTCACAAAGGGCTGGAGAGCGGTACAAGAATGAATGTCTGCAGGCAACATTGAAGTATGGTGGAGGTTCCTTGCAAGTTTGGGGCTGTATTTCTGGCAGATACTGATCCATCATGCAATATCATCAGGGAGGCATCTGATTGGCCCTAAATATATTCTGCAGTATGACAACAACTCCAAACATACAGCCAAATTCATTAAGAACTATCTTCAGTGTAAAGAAGAACAAGGAGTCCTGGAAGTGATGGTATGGCCCCCACAGAGCCCTGATCTCAACATCATCGCGTCTGTCTGGGATTACATGAAGAGAGAGAAGCAACTGAGGCTTCCTAAATCCACAGAACAACTGTGGTTAGTTATCAAAGATGTTTTGGACAGCCTACCTTCCGAGTTCCTTAACAAACTGTGTGCAAGCGTACCTAGAAGAATTGACTCTGTTTTGTAGGTAAAGAGTGGTCACACCAAATATTGATTTAGATTTTTCTTCTGTTCACCCACTGCATTTTGTTAATTGATAAAAATAAACTAACATGTCTATTTTGAAAGTATTCTTACTTTACAGCATTTTTTCACACCTGCCTAAAACGTATGCACAGTACTGTATATATTTAATGATCTATATTAACTCTCTAGATACCAGATACCAACATATTGATTCACAATGCACCAAAAACCTCTCTAGCATCCAAGGGGTTAATGATCTGTTTACTCTGGTTTTTTAGTAAAAGAGGTGTCTATATCTGGTCCTAAGGGACTAGTTTAACAACACGAGGCCACACAAATTAGCTGTAGTGACCTTGGGCAAGTAACTTTTTATCAGAACAATAACATTCCAGCTACCTGGGGCAGCTAATCAGAGCTCATGTAAAATGCTTCATGTGTATCACTCAAGGTAATTGTAGATAGATAGATAGATAGATAGATAGATAGATAGATAGATAGATAGATAGATATTCACACACAGACATGTACACATATTAACAGCATCATATATTGTGGGTGTTCTATTTAAAGCAATAGTAATGTTTGCAATAAAGTAGATCGCTGAGTCTTCTTTATTTTAAATCTAACACATTGCACTACGCCTATCAACTTACTTTTATGTAGTTCAACAGACATTAAAGTGATAGTAATGTTTCACAACATCACCAGCTCCAATTAATCTTCATAGCAACTGAGCCATAGAGAGTGTTATTTCAATACTGTGAGAGTTGTAGTTCAAGAGTAATTGAATGATAAAGTATCCCCCTTCCGCCCCTTTTACCTAGTGTAAGCCCCCACTCATCAGATGTGGAATACAGTCCATAGACCAGACAGCTCACATCAAGGGTCAATATTCTACTGTGAGAACAATGATAACCCGGCTCCACTTGACATGTTTTTTGGCGTTTTCCCTTATCTTAATTGAAGATTGTCCCTCTTTGCAATCGACCTGGACACTCCCTGCTGCTCTTAGGTGAGCAGTATTATATCAGTAAAAGGGGCGGGAGGAGGATACTTTATCATTCAATTACTCTTGAACTACAACTCTGACAGAACTGAAATAACACTCTCCAAGGCCCAAATAATATGATGATTAATTAGAGCTGCTTTTATTATGAAACATTACTATCCCTTTAAATGTAGAAAGATCCCCCTCCCCCCCCTTCTGGCTGCATTACGCTGCCTCTTTGTCTGGTCCGGATGGAGAGCGGCGAGGGACAGAGCGCCGGAGAGGAATCTTTCTACATTTAATATCTGTTGAACTACATAAAAGTAAGCTGCTAGACATAGCACAATGTGTTAGATTTACAATAAAGAAGATTCGGCAATCTACTTTATTGCAAACATTACTATCCCTTTAAACAGATTTCCTTGTGTATGTGTTGTATGTGCATTCATAGATATAACCTATCTCTGTTTGGGGATCAGAGTATCAGGAATCAACAGAGAAGAGGTGTGGGTATCCATCAGATGGACTGTATCCAACTCAAAATTTTATTAACAAACTGTATATTTACAATGCTAAAAAATGCATACATATGTTATAATGGCAGCCTACTCATTTTGCGGCTATCATGCTGCTTTATCAAAGATTGAAAATATGTACTGTTGATAGCTTTTTAAGTATCAGAGTTGGCTACTTGTGCCTTATATGAAAATGCATACACATTCGTATATATACAGTAAATATACACAGACACATGGATGTACACACAAATATGCACACTTACACAGGCACACATAGTCAATGAAATATTTTTAAATAAAAAGCTCATAATTTATCATGTTAAACACACATTGCTGTATGTTGGATTCTGGAATAATAACTAGCTTTGAAATAATTGTATCCATGTTTTTTATGAAGGAGCATTTTTATCTTTTCCTTATACCTATATCTTAGGTCTCAGGGATATCCTTAACTGCATGGCTGCAATAGAGGTCTTTAACCCTTTGAGTGCCAGAGGGCCATGCAAAGCATTGCTTTGGCACTCAAAGGGTTAACTTATTGTACCTAAATGCAATGAAGGCTCCTCTAGAATTCAAGATGTTCTCTAAGGGCAGTAGGGGGGTGCCTGAGTGATAATTGTATAACTAGCGTTATATGAGGTATGATATTATATCTGTGCCTGATTTCTGACTTCTTCCTGACAAGGCCTGATGGCTGGAGCCACTAATCCATCTTCACTTTAATGCTATGCTTTGCATTGTGAGACAAGGGTTAATGGAAGCAGCTGTCAAGGGTGGAGGAAGGGGGACAAGCAACTCCTGTTAATATGACTTCTCAGTCACAGCTAGTTTATACCAAGGCAAAAGTTTAAACATTACATGACAACTGCATCACAGGAACATATATTAATCCACATGCATTTAAATGGGGCTCTTAACCCTGGCTTAGATTGATAGTGAAGTCTCCAAAACATTCGGAATGCAATGGATTCATTGTGAGCTTTAGATTCTTTGATGGAAAGAGGATTTCTAATCTGTTACAGACATACAAATATCCTTACGTGTGTATTACAAATGTACTGTTTTGGATTTTGTCACTTTTTGCTCACATTAACCTTGCTGAGGGGTTGGCATACTGCCTATTTACTGGCATGAGTCTGTTAGCAACATATAGATATAAATCAGAAGGCAGCTGTCTGTAGGAAAGGTTTTGGAATCATTTGCATGTTACAGCATGGGATTCTGGGAATTCACTGTAAACATTGTAAACTTTGGATTCATTGATCGAGACATGTTTTCTGAATTATTTCAGACATGAAAACACAAGCACAGGTATTTACACAGGCTAGCAATATGTATGTGAGATTTTTTTCATAGTAGGAAAAATGGGAAAATTAGAGGTGTTGAATGGTGTGTGTGTGTGTGTTTGTGCACGACTGTGTTTTACTGGGGGGTGGGGAGTTGTAGTAGTCCCTGCTGGAAATGAAAGCATTCCCTTTGGTTTGAACCCCAAACATCTCTCTCTAGCAATGGTCCAATACAATGCATTACTCTGCCCATCACCAGCCCAGAGGTGTGGTCAGCACAGATCCAGAAACAGATCATGTGACTTTCATTTTTTTTTTTTTTTATAGAGAGCTACAAATATAAGAGTGTGTGTACGTGTATGTGTATATATATATATATATGTGTGTATACCGAATATTTACATTTCCACCAAAAAGAAAAAAGAAGCGCACACAATCTGAGTGTAGACTGTAATAACCAATTTCCTTATTTTTCTGGACCCTTCACCGAGTGGGCTTTTACTGTTCTCACCTCCTTCACCGTGGAAGTCACCTTACAAGTAGGGATAGGTGTTTGACTCACCTTTAATAGAGGCGGTCCAGCCTCTTGGTGTAATTGACTCCACTGAATAGTCCCCAGTGACAGTACCTTTGCGTCAGCTCCCTTCTTCTTTCCAGTTATTTTTGGCCTCTTCTTAGACTGTTCTCTCTTAAAATAGCCACAGATGTCTCCAGTCCTCTATCTAGGACTCTATGTGTGGCCCAGAACCTATCTAAGGGACCTAACTGGAACAATATTCTAGGGCTTGAGCAAGCTTCTAATATTCAAATATTTATTGTAAAAATATATATAAAATAAAACATATCCGCACAGGTACAAAAAGGTCCTAAAAACAAAGATCTTACTAATTCTATAGTTAATGGCCCAATGCGTTTCCCAGCTCATGCTGTTTTGTCAGGGGTCTTTGTGTGAATCTGAATATTTACATGCCTTTCTTGTAAGAGACAGTATGCCAAACCATCATTTAGGTTATTGTGAGAAAAAATATGACAAAATCCCTCCACTGTACAGGACCTATATAATACATTTGTATGTATATTTACATATCTGAAACACATGAGAAATCCTGTCTTCTTGCAAATAATTATTTCTTCCCTATGAGGAAGTTGGTTGCCCTGTAATTTTTACACTTTTGCTTTTAAACATAGAGCCCTAAGTGTAAACTAACTTTAAGAAGTCATAGAGACAGGGGTTGCTTGCTCCTTCCCCAAAGCAAAGACCACGCATAATAGGACAGGAAAGGTATGCTAGTGCACTGAAGTAAAGACAGATTAGTGGATCCAACCATCAGGCCTTGTCAGGAAGAAGTATAGAACATCTAGCCCAAAGGCTAGAACACATTTTTTATGAGACACAGTACATTTAACTGTTAATGTGTTCATTCATGTCCTTCAGGCAACATGCACAAGATAAGCGCCACCCCAGGCTGGAGGCAGGACAGATAACCAATGCTCAGAGATCCTCCTCTCCACTACCTGAGTAAGGTTTTGTTGTCCTATTTAAAGGAGAGCAGTGTCCAAGCCTGACACCTTAGCAGGACAACTGTAATACCTTTAGCACTAGCTTCAGGAAGCAATGATGAATAATTCCAAGCAGCCAGTGTAGAGTATTGCAAGAAGAATTTGATGGTAATTTGCTTCTTTTTCATATCTGGAAGTAAAATTCAAAATACCTTTATGATTTATCAGACTTATCACAGGAAAGGAAAAAGTGAGGGAATTATCTGGGTCTTTTAAGCTTAAGGCAATAGAAGGCCATATACAGTTTATGTGTCTAACCCTCGTTATTGATGATATGTATGTACGGATATCTTTATTTATATGACGCCACACAGTGTACGCAGCAGCGCCTTACAATTGTAGTATTTTACAACAAATAAATGCAGATACAATAAGTGTCATAGTCATAGCAACAATAGAAGAGAGGTCTGTGCCCCAAGGAACTTACAGTCTAATTGGGTAATAGGAGACAGACAACAGGGTATGCTGGTGTCAAGTCCTTTGAGTTCAAGTGCTGAGTTTGTACTTGAGATATGAGATAAGAAGCAGTAACCACTGACTAAGCATTTGTACCAGGGGCAGACTGACAGCATCCTGGGCCCCCGGGAAAGTGGAGGTAATGGACCCCTTCACCTTGCCCCAGTTATGCCCCACCCACATTTTTGTCCCATACCCAAATTATTGCTCCAGCCTACCAACCCAGCCAATACCTTTTCTTCTAACTTTATAATTGGCATTAATGTTCTAAAATGCCAATTATTAATCAAGGACTTTAATTAACTTACCAGCCAACAC
Source organism: Rhinophrynus dorsalis (assembly GCA_037306005.1). Taxonomy (NCBI): domain Eukaryota; kingdom Metazoa; phylum Chordata; class Amphibia; order Anura; family Rhinophrynidae; genus Rhinophrynus; species Rhinophrynus dorsalis. The sequence goes on along the minus strand of CM074718.1, from coordinate 641,206,466 downwards.
TGGTTCTGGATGGACTGGAGAGGTGGTGCTATGTAATGGTGTGGTGGTGTGATGTAATTGGCTGGCTCGTCAGTCAGGTGGGAAAGTGAAAGTGAGACTTCCGGATTCTTCCTTCCAATCAGCAGCTGCCAGCTGGTACTGCTGCTGCTTTGGAAGTAAGGGCAAAATCCTGCACCCCCTCTAATGCCTACCACCCAGGGCGGACCACCCCTCCCCCCTTAGTACGCCACTGGGACAGTGGCCAGAGCTGTTCATACTGAGGCCTCTCAATGCCTCACGGAGCACAGTGCAGCCGGCGCTGCCGCTTTAAATATGCGTGGGCGGGCCCTACAGGCAAGAGGACATGAAGTCCAACATTAACATAGTAATTGGGAATTTGGTTTGGCGGGCCCCCCTCAGTCGCAGGCCCTCGGTCCGTGACCGAATGCCCATATGGTCAGTCCTCCCCTAATTTGTATATATACCTGAACATTTGTATATTTGTGTTTTCCTGCCGTTCTCCTACCATGACCCCACAAATTGTAACCCATATGATGTGACCACTTTTCTACTATCCTGTTGCCTAAAACAATGTACAAAATGCTTCCAAAACAATTGTTTGAGAACCATGTTCTCTGTCAGTCTGTGGCTCTCCTGCATACTTATCTTACCATTCGATGAATGTTCCACTTTTTTTCAACAAACCACAAAATTCTGTGCTCTGATGCAGCTGAGAAGTGAGTAAAATATATACATTTCCCTTCACCAGCCCGGCAACATTTATAATAATTTAAACAAAAGACAAAAATACCCCTAAATTGCATTAAAAAATGTCAGATTGCCTTTTAGAAAATCAGGTTTCCTTTGCCTGCTCTTTTTTGTTCAGTGGAATTCCAGTTTTCTTCTTTTTATTAAAAAAGTTCCTTTATGGTGTCCTTTTTATTTCATTCAGCTGAGGGTCATGGGACTTGTGGTCCATCATAAGCTGTAAAGTCTCTCACTCCTGCTTTACAGATGTTTTGGGGGAAATGTAAGAATCCCCCTTAACAGTTCTTGTTCAGCACTAAGACATTAGTCTCTGCTGCACTTTGGGGTAGCTATTCTGTATGATCACTTTAGTGCATACTGGAGAACAGACTGTGCCGTCATTAAGACTTAAATACTTCGTAATGCTCATCTATACCCACAATATACTTTTCTTGGTGAAAGTACAGTGGGGCAAACCAGTGCTGGCTCTGCAAGCCAAGCTGCGGACTGGCTCAACTCTGGCTCGGCTAAAGGTTCTAGGTTCAATTGGAATGAACCCCTAAAGGACTGGTGATGTGCCAGGATCCTCACTCTTTTTTGTCCTGGCACATCATGTATTTTGTGCTTACAGAGCTCCTGAAATTGACAGCTCCAAGACCGGATTGGTCTATCTCAGACCCCAGTCCGGCACACCGACAGCAATCAAACCAGTACTCAAGGGACAGTAGCTTCTCTGGGCGCTGGTCATTAAGGGGTTAAGGGGAACTCCTGACATGCTCCAATCATTTATTTTTAACTATAGCCTTTCAGTATACATTTTTTAAAGTAAAAATAACACTTCCTAATTATGCCCCCCTACGCACTTGCCATGCTATGGACAGAAAATTATCATGACCCCTGTATAATTTGCCTTTGTGCCTTTTTCAAGAGGTAACATCTTTGATAAGTCCTGGAGATCACACCCATAAATGTGCACATTACAGTCACTAGCAGGACCACAGCACCTCATATTCCTGAACGTACATACAGTCCATGGAGGCAGACATAACGGTTACTAGAAGGACCATAGGACACAAACTCCAGCCACTGCAAATGGGAATCTTAACCCTCTGTTCCTTAAAGGGTTAAGCATACTCATGCACTCTGTCTGCTTCTAAGGGATAGATCACAAAATGAGGGACAACCCTGCCCTCCTTGACGAAGAAGGGCAGGTTTTTCCTAATATTGTGTGAAGATTGTACCTCCTTGTGATCCTCTACTGATTCTGGGACAAAAATGCTTATGTCGGGAAAAGGGGTGGGAGGGATCAACTTCCACATCTTATTACAGTGTAACTAGCAAGTTTTGAAGAGTAAGACTATCCCACAGCACTTCTATTACATATGATGAACGTTCTAAGATACGTGTGAAATGAAACATTACTATCCCTTTAAAAACTGCCAGCAACTGTCATGTCTGCCTTCATAGACATGACATTGAGGACTGACTGAAAATGTTATTTCCTAAGCAAAGGCACTAAGGCAAAGTTTAAGGGATTTTTTGGCCATAGAAACTGGGGAGTTATTACAGGAGGGTGTTACTTATTGTAAGACAGTTGTCTCTTATCAATATAGAGATATGGCAAGGTAACAAACTACAGTAACCTAACAAATGAGTGGAGACATGCAATGTCCTGCCCTCTCATATGATGTTCTTGGCTCAGACTTGATTTTGGGCAGGACTGCATAATTCATACTTGGCCTAGTGTCAAACCATTAAAAAACCACTCCCTGGAAAGATTTTACCAAAGATCCCAGTCAATCTGCACTTGATTAGTAATGATAATAATAATTATCATCACGGTTACTGTTTATCTGGATTCCTCTCATCTCCAAATGTAAATATTTCTCAGTAAAACGACATGATGTACTAAGATGAGCTGCAGCAATTCTGGGGCTGGTGCTAACCAACAACAGCACAGGATTCATTGACTCCATAGACTAACATAGGACTTACAGTGTATATCACACTGGAGAGTCTCTCACCATTATCTCACCTTTAGCGCCACCTTAATACATCTCCCTCGTGGAGTATTTCTCGAACAAACCAACTGTACCATAGTGGACAAATAACTACCACTAATTTAAATAGGGATTTTAACCTCTTTAATGTGAGAGAGGTCTTCAATGAATTGCAAAACAATACGTTGGAGACCTCTCTAGCTTTCAAGAAGTTTAAAGCCCCATTTAAATCAGTGTGAATTTGGGGAATTCTTATTTGTCCCCTATGGTGCAGTTGGTTTGCTCCAGAATTATTCTGCTTTACTTTTATACATGAATCTCATAGATCTTAATTGCAGATAAGGAGCAAGAGGCATATCTATTGTTCCTAAATCTACTAAAAAGCATAGTCACACAATATTATTAATCAATTATTAATCACCCTATTTTAAATAACAACGCTGGTTATTGCTTATGTATCAGTTTCCTTATTAGAAGACTTGTCAGGCATTCTTAGTTAGGAATGTATTTAAAGGAGAAGTACCCTTTTATGAAATATATATGCTATAGGGCTTTTGCTGCCATTTAAAAGAAGGGATGATGTTTAGTTCAAAATGTATCACAGTTCGACCTAATATTTTTTTTACATAAAACTTCCATGTTTTGTTAGTGGTCAGGACCAGATTTACATCCCAGGCCCCCTAGGTGCCCTTAGCCCCACCCATAGCCACACCCCATTCTTCACATGACCCAAGACCCATCCACTATTCTCTGGAATAGAAAACACCCTTGGTGTATAAAAAGTAAGGACAAAATAAGCTTTAACTTCTTGACTACTAGAGAAATCTCAAGCTCACTATTTAGCAATGTACTTGAGATCTCTCTAGCATCCAGCAGGTTAAATAATAGCCTATAAATGGGTATATAAATTGGTGCAGGGACATTGGAATTGCTCTGGCCATGTCCATAATTCAAATCCTGGGTGTCCCAGCGTGGTCCCTCAAAATGTGTAGCTCTAGACAGTTGCCTACTCTGCCTATTGGAAATCCAGCCCTGTTTGTGGTCAACACGTGGTGCTTTATCTATCACTTATTATGGAAAGCCACAGTCTATGACTCAAGCTCGCTGAATAATTAAAAGAAGAACAATTTGGACACTAGCTAGTACTATTGTTAACAGTGTAATATAAAAAAAAGTTGAGCTATAGTAACTTTTGAACGAAAAATCTCCTCGCTGTGGGAGTAACCACACTTAGGGAAACATCCCTGTAACCTGTAGGAAAAAAGGTTACTTGTCCTTTATTCAAGGATTAGCTGGCATATCCTGAACAAATCCTGCAGTCTTCTTCTACAGGATTCTTGTGTGGAGATTTATGCCTCAATTCAATGAAGCCCTCTAAAACTTGCGGTAGGCTAAAATTGGCTACCGACCGATAAAAAAAAAAGGCTAAGTCAGTTATCAATTGCCCTGTCAACTGAAACTACAACGAACGTTGGGCCACAGAAACTGACTTGTGGCCAAACATCCGTCATGTGTTTTAAGTTCCCAAAAGCCACATTAAATAGTGCGAGTAATGGGAATATCAAAGGAAAAAAGCTAACAATTTCAAACACCGATCATGAGCTCAACACCCAGACCCCCTCCCAAACACTAACCCTACACTACCCCTAACAGTGAAGTGTAACAATACTACTCCTAACAATAGCCCAACACCCAGATCTGTGTAACACTTTCCTGTCATCCACTGTGCGTCTTCTTCTGTCACCTTCCTTCTTCTTTCTTCCTCTTTCTCTCCATTTTCTATCATCTTCTCTTCTGTTTTCTTCTTTGTTTCAAATACTTTTCTGTAAAGAAAAAAAAACATGAAACATTAAATTTTGCTCAAAAACATAACTTGTAAATATGTGCATTGTTTAATATTTTGAGTGACAGAGAGGTATAGGCAACGTATTGCAGAGAAATACTCTCTGGCACACGGTGGTGGCGGCAGGAAGTGAGACAGACAAACACCCCCCCATCCTTTGGTACATTGCCCGATCCAGTGTGAGGGAAATTTTAACAGAGACTGGTTTTTATATGGCCAGTCTCTGTTCAAAACGTCTTCCAAAAGTGCATTGGCTGGGATGTGTGCTTACACACCTCTCAACCAAACAGCTTCTAGTATGTTCTGTCATCCCTCTGCTAGAAGTTGATTGGTTGGGAGATGCGTAAGCACACATCCCAGCCAATGGACATCTGGGAGGCGTTTTAAACAGGGACTGTTTAACCTGTTCAAATTCCCCACACATTGGATCAGGCATCAGCTCGAAAGGTACCAAAAGGGGGGTTTTGTCTGTCTCACTTCCTGCCAACACCACTGGCAACAGCAGCGAAGCCTACAACTTGGGTTCTTTTTAAAAAGCCACAATATTTTCGCTTTATGGATTACATTTCAATTTAAGACAAAGAATTGCTTGTTTGGGACAATGTTTTTCGTTTGAGGGAATCTTGTCTTTCAACTGGGAATATATGCATTACTTCAACCCTTTGAGCACCAGAAAGGTACGCAAAGCATTGCTCTGTAATGTGTTGCAAACCCCTCTGGCACTCAAAGGGTTAAACAATGCACACATTTCCAAGTTAAGTTTTTGGGCAAAATTTACTGTTTCATGTTTTTGTCTCTTTACAAGAAACTGTTTGAAACAAGGAAGAGAAGAAGACAGAAGATGAGAGATTGAAGAAGATGGACAGTAGCTGACCAGGGTGCTGAAGACTCCAACTGGACAACAGGATTACTAGTAAGTGTTTATTGTCAGGGGCTGTTTTTTAACAGTTTTGGATTAACCCTGTGAGTGCCAGTGGGGTAAGCATACCCCACTGGCACTCATAGGGTTAATTCTACTAACATTTCACACAATTTAGGATTGCTTTGGATGTATTGATATGGGGCTTAGGACCTCATATCAGTACATCCACTGGTTACTTAGGGTTTTTTTTAAGCTTTTTTCAGTTTCATTTCCTGCGTTGGTACTTTTGAGATGCGTTAAGGGACTCTGCGCCCAAAAAACTGGGTGCAGATTTTCACCCCTTAGTGTGGGTCCCTTAAGATATCTCAAGGCTAACGCTTGGAATTGAATGGCATATTTCAATGTTTTGTCATGTGTTTTAATGGGCACAAAATTAGCGCCCAAGGTGCTTTTTTTCCGGCTGTATTTCTTCATAGCACAGTTAATTGTATTGCTTACCATGAGTGAGTAAATACTGTTGTGTGTTTTTTTTGGCGTCGGCCTCAATTCAGTTGAGGCCTTAATCCCATAAACATATTCTAAATTATTATTTCAGTATTTTGGTTTTCAATGTCATTATCATCATTAATGTGGGCCTGTCACCTTTGTGTATTTGAAAACTTCATTCAAAATTGCCCATGATTCTTATCCTTTATTTATATAGTGCACATTTATTCCGTTTCACTATACAATAGGGATTAGACATTGAGGCATAAAATACTACGGAGAGAAAGTAGATAACAGTAGGATCTGAGGTCTCTGCTTCTGAGAGCTTACAGTCCAGAGGAAAGTAGACTGGGATACAAAGTGTAAGTGCTATGGGGTATAACTGCCTCCTGACACATGGACTGCCAGTCAGTGGGTGGGTGAAATAAGTGCTTATGTGTTATGTTAGCCAAAGGACCAGCAGATCCATAGTTAGGAAATACTGAAATGTGAAAGTCTCTCTTAGAGCTGTTTCATATGCTAATTAAGTTTTGCATCGCACATAAAGTGTCATTAGCACAAATTAGCACATGGTGCTGCACTCAGTGAGCTGACCATACAAAAGTATCCATATCTCTTAAATGAGGAACCTGCTGCTCTTTCAGCTAACAGGATTCATATATAGTTTTTAACCCTTTAAGGACCAGAGGGGGAAGTAATAGATTACTTCTTTAAATGGCTAATGTAGTTTTCAAATGTGCAGACTTGTATTCATGGTGACGGGTACAATTTAACCCTATGAACACCAAAGAGGTATCCAATGCATTGTGTTGCAATGCACTGGATACCTCTCTGTCACTCAAAGGATTTTTAAAGGGATAACAGTATTTCAAAATAAAAGCAGCTACAATTAATCTTCATAGTGTTTGGGCCATGAAGAGTGTTATTTACATACTGTCAGAGCTGTAGTTCAAGAGTAATTAAATGATAAAGTATCCCACTCCTGCCCGTTTTACTTTTAACACTGCTCAGAACAGAAAGGTGGTGTCCAGATGACTTGCAGAGAGGGACAATCTTCAATTAGTATAAAGGAAAAACCTGAAAAACCTGTCAAGGAGGGCAGGGTTTTCATTGTTCTCACAGTAAGAAGATTGTCCCCTGGTGTGAGCTGTCTGGTCTTAAAACCAGATTCCACATCGAGGGGAGGTGGCTTACACTAGGTAAAAGTGGTGGGAGGGGGATTGTTATTTCAATACTGTCAGAGTTGTAGTTCAAGAGTAATTGAATGATAAAGTATCCCCCTCCCACCCCTTTTACCTAGTGTAAGCCACCTCCCCTCAGATGTGGAATCTGGTCCTGGGACCAGACAGCTCACAGCAAGGGACAATCTTCTTACTCAATCTTCTTACTGTGAACCCTGCCCCCTTGACAGTTTTTTTTCAGGTTTTTCCTTATGCGCACTGAAAATTGTCCCTCTCTGTAATCCATCCGGACAGTCTTGCTGCTCTGAGGTGAGCAGTGTTACATCATTAAAAGAAGCCAGAGGGATACTTTATCATTCAATTACTCTTGAACTACAACTCTGACAGCATTGAAATAACACTCTCCATGGCCAAAAAACTATGAAGATTAAACGGAGCTGCTTTATTTTGAAACATTTTACTCCCTTTAAACCAATTTTAAAGTGATAAAATATTTCCCAGCACTGTTTCAAATTGTTTGGGCTTTGGTTTTCTTTGGCATTAATCCTGATTGTTTTAGAAATCAGCATTTGTGCAAATGCTATAAACATGTGTTTCACATGGAAAAAAAGTTTTACATTTTAGAAGGATAATTGTTTTTTAATTTATCCAGTGGCCACAAGGCAAGAAAAATAACTTCTGAAAGTTAGTGTTAAAGCACAATTTACTTATATCTGCCATTAAGATGTCAGAGGTTAATTAACCCTGCCCTGTCTCCTCTATTGCTAAGAGGCACATGTTTAAAATACCTCTCTTGTGATTTGGAGATATCCCCACTGCATTCCTTTCAAGCAAAGAGAAGATGCACTAAGGTGAGAGAAAGGTGAGATAAACTCTACAATCCTCATGTTATTATATGTTGCCTGTGTACTAAGTTCTTCTCATTACATTAAGGCAAAAAAAAAAAAAAAAGATACTTCTTTGGACACAAGGTATGTCCATATCAGTATGTCAGAAAATGCAAACATATAGTTGTGTAGGGCTCCATATCAGTATGTCAGAAAGTACAAACATATAATTGTGTAGGGCCCCATATCAGTATATCAGAAAGTACAAACATATAATTGTGTAGGGCCCCATATCAGTATATCAGAAAGTACAAACATATAGTTGTGTAGGGCTCCATATCAGTATGTCAGAAAGTACAAACATATAATTGTGTAGGGCCCCATATCAGTATATCAGAAAGTACAAACATATAGTTGTGTAGGGCTCCATATCAGTATGTCAGAAAGTACAAACATATAATTGTGTAGGGCTCCATATCAGTATATCAGAAAGTACAAACATATAGTTGTGTAGGGCTCCATATCAGTAAGTCAGAAAATACAAACATATAGTTGTGTAGGGCCCCATATCAGTATGTCAGAAAGTACAAACATATAGTTGTGTAGGGCCCCATTTCAGTAAGTCAGAAAATACAAACATATAGTTGTGTAGGGCTCCATATCAGTATGTCAGAAAATACAAACATATAGTTGTGTAGGGATCCATATCAGTATGTCAGAAAATACAAACATATAGTTGTGTAGGGCCCCATTTCAGTATGTCAGAAAATACAAACATATAGTTGTGTAGGGCCCCATATCAGTATGTCAGAAAATACAAACATATAGTTGTGTAGGGCTCCATATCAGTAAGTCAGAAAATACAAACATATAGTTGTGTAGGGCCCCATATCAGTATGTCAGAAAATACAAACATATAGTTGTGTAGGGCCCCATATCAGTAAGTCAGAAAATACAAACATATAGTTGTGTAGGGCTCCATATCAGTATGTCAGAAAATACAAACATATAGTTGTGTAGGGCTCCATATCAGTAAGTCAGAAAATACAAACATATAGTTGTGTAGGGCTCCATATCAGTAAGTCAGAAAATACAAACATATAGTTGTGTAGGGCTCCATATCAGTATGTCAGAAAATACAAACATATAATTGTGTAGGGCCCCATATCAGTATGTCAGAAAGTACAAACATATAATTGTGTAGGGCCCCATATCAGTATGTCAGAAAGTACAAACATATAGTTGTGTAGGGCCCCATATCAGTATGTCAGAAAGTACAAACATATAATTGTGTAGGGCCCCATATCAGTATGTCAGAAAATACAAACATATAGTTGTGTAGGGTCCCATATCAGTATGTCAGAAAGTACAAACATATAATTGTGTAGGGCCCCATATCAGTAATCAGAAAATACAAACATATAGTTGTGTAGGGCCCCATATCAGTATGTCAGAAAATACAAACATATAGTTGTGTAGGGCCCCATATCAGTAATCAGAAAATACAAACATATAGTTGTGTAGGGCCCCATATCAACAACAGCTGGTTACTTAGGGTTTTTTTAAAGCGGAACTACCATGTCACAAAATGTTTAGCTTAACCAAGTCGCCTTCTTGTGACTAGCTGCTTACTAGTGCTAGTCGCCAGAATTATTACCCGATTTAATAGATATATGCTTTATTCCCCAGCTGTCAGTACCACGGAGCACGGTCATCTTGCCAGAATGACATCCGCAGTCAGTCCCAGCCAGGTCTAGGAGGAGTTGCTAGGAGCTGATCGGCTCTGGCTGGGGCTGACACTGCAGGCGCGCAGACGTCATTCTGACAAGATGTCCGCGCTCTGTGCTACTGACAGCTGGGGAATAAAGCATATATCTATTAAATCAGGTAATAATTCTGGCGACTAGCGCTACTAAGCAGCTAGTCGCCAGAAGGGGACTTAGTTAAGCTAAACATTTTGTGATATGGTAGTTCCGCTTTAAAGCTTTTTTCAGTTTCAATTCCTGCGTTGACACTTTTGAGATGCGTTAAGGGACTCTGCGCCCAAAAAACTGGGTGCAGATTTTCACCCATTAGAGTGGGTCCCTTAAGGTATCTCAAGGCTAATTCATGGAATTGAATGGCATATTTCGACGTTTTGCCATATTAAGGCAAAAATAAAGATACTTCTTTGGGCACTAGGTATGTCAGAAAGTACAAACATACAGTTGTGTTTGGCCATTCAGCCATAAAATGGTGTTTGATCAGGGTGATCGTTTGATTAAAATATAATCTTTTTTTTATAAATGTTCAAGGGAAAAAAAGTCGCAATCTGAGGCTGGTTCTAAGGTGTTCAAGGTTGAATCTGAAGAAAAATGTATAATTATGTTGCAGTAAAGAATGTAAAGGAACAGTTCTATCACAGTGAAAAAAAGTAGTTGCTGAGCCAAATATCTGGTAATTACCACTCCAAGGGAGAAGAGAGTAGAAAATATAAAAAAGTGATATTAAGCCCAACAAAGCAAGAACTATTAAAGTGATATTACAGTGAAACAAATTATTTAATACTTTAATATACCTGGAGGCCTATCCAACACCTTGGTTAAGTAAGTTATTTATATCAAGTAGAAGCACCAACCACTCTGATCCCAGTTATGTGACCAATTAACCCTTTGAGTGCCAGAGGGGTACGCAACACATTGCAAGGCAATGCTTTGCGTACCCCTCTGGCACTCAAAGGGTTAAAAAATCCAAAAAAATATAGGCCTCCAGGTGTATTCATATTAAATTTATTTTTTCACTGTGTTGTCACTGTAACATTTCTTTATCTCTTGTTTTGTGGGTTTCATGATCACGTTCTCTTTTTTTCTCATTCCTCCCTTGGAGAGATAAGTATCACATAGTTTTACTCGTTTTCCTGCAGTGTAATTATACATTTTTCTCAAGAACCTATGTTGAACATCATCTCAAAACTGGCCCAAATTAGTGAGTGTTTTAATCAGTATAAATATGTAAATAAAGGTTATATATTGATCAACCTGTCACCCTGTCCCACCATCACGACATGCCAGACACATCTATATGTTTCTACTTTCTGACATAGATTTAGACCCAAGAAGTATCTTTATTTTTTTTTGCTGATGTGTTTTTTATTTAATACTAGTTGAACAGCCCGTTACACGGGCCACAGTGCCACTGCAACCTGGTTGCGGGGCAGTCACGCGCAGTAGAGACTGCCCGCGCCACCGCGGTGCAGGCAGTCTCTACTGGTCATGACTGCAGCACGTGCAGCAGTGTCTACTGCGCATGTCGCGGCGTTACACACGATTTAGCGAATTATTATATAGGATATATCTTAGGTACAGGTGTACAGTTGCATGATTGACATGTTTAATTAATTGGCAGCTTTGGTTATCCTTTTTACTTGTTCTTACTCTTATCTCTAAATCATTAAATTCTCTCCAGCTTGATAAAGTAGCATTCTTAGAATTACACACTGAACTGAAGAGTTTATCTCATCTAAGTGCACATCATTCATAGGAGTGAGAATCCTGTAGTTAGACTACAAATCCTTTCATCCTCACATGTCCAGATGGCAGTTGTAGTCCTTATTATAGATCCTTATTGTCAGTCTTGTCTGGGCCACTCCGGGATGTCATGATGTAACATGCATCGCAACATTGTGTGCACAATGACGTCATATGCTATTCATTTTTATGGAGGAAGCTGCCAGCAGGCCGGCACTCAGTTGTACTGGTCTCCTGGTGGTGTTTGTAGCGCTCTGATCCTGGTTCCTGATACTTGGCTTCCATTTTGACCTTGAGCCTGTACTCCCCTGACCTTGGACTTCCTGACGTCTCTTTTGGATTCTCCCTATGAATTTGTTTGCTTGGACGCCTCTGCTGGACCAATCTCTGCACTACTACTGTAAGTCCTATTCAGCCATACTTCTATATCAACTATACACATGTGTACCTTTGCCTCCTGCTATCATAAGTCTGCTCAGTCATACTCCTGTATCAGCTATACACCTGTGTACCTCTGCCTCCTGCTGTCACCAGTCCACTCAGTCACACTCCGCACTTCCTCCTCTACCAGATCGTATGTGTATGTCCAGGCACATGCACACATAGACACCAAGGGGGGCTTGAGCACCTGCCCTTTTTGTCCAAAGTGCCCTTGTGCCATTTTAACCAAAAAAAAATAATAATAATAATAATTATGAGAAGTGCCCTTTTTTATTCATTTGAGCCCCTGCCCCCCAAATTGTCTGTGCACGTCCCTGTGTATGTCACCCATCATATACTTAGATTGTAAGCTCTACGGGGCAGGGCCCCTTTCATCCTCATGTATACTCACCTGTTGTTCCCCTTATGATTGTCTTTATAAGCACTTATTCACTGCACTTATTGTACCCCTTCTATATCAAATGTAAATTGTAAAGCGCCAAGTACACTGGTTGGCGCTATATAAATAAAATATACAATACTATACAATACTTCTGTTACCTGTGCAGCCTTCTCTCAGTATATCTGCATTTGTACCCTGTTATTGGTTCCATTGTCTGTACACCATTTTCAGACTAAAGAACTTTCTGCTATATCTCTGTGAAGTTATCTTTTCTCAGAGTGAGCTTCAGTAAGCTTACATTCACAGAGCTACCTTGTTCTACGACACTTATACTCAATCCTTATTATATTTTTTTACATTAAGCCATTAGGTGTACTAATACAAAAACATAGGGGATAGGTTATTTACCTTCCCTCTGTGTCACCACAATCTTACAGTCATGGCACATGTTTAACTGTATACTCTTCTCCCCTCTGCTAACAAAAACACAGATGTAGGTGGTACCCAGTAACCACAGGATCTCATGCAATTTTGTGAGTAAGGCAATGACTAAATGCCACTGGTGCAAGCTGAGATCATGTTTTACTTCTTTTAATTGAACACCCACAAGATAACACTAACCTAGAAACCACCTGGCATAATAACAGGACCATGTAGCAAGACTTACCCTGATACACCCAGCCCACACCCACATACAGTATGACCTACATATCAAAACAGTCTAAGGTAATAATAACTATTTAACTACTTAAAGCACTACAAACAATCTCATATCATAATTCAGATAAATCACTAATTTGTAACATACCCATATATATCACCATCCAAAATATTAGTAGTAGTAGAAATACTAGAAGTAGTAGTAGTATTTTGCAGTGTTGCACAATTAGGGAGTCCTCTTTACACAGAACTGACATATTGAAAATATTGTACAAATGGTCCTTGACCTGAGAGAGCTTATAGTCTAGGGGGACTGTCATCAAGGTGATTATAAAGGCATTGAGGGCTTATTCGTTTTCCAGAGGATGTGGTAGAGATGGAAAATAGCAGGACTGAGACCCCAACAAAAAGAGTGAGTGGAGTGGAAGTGGACAGGAAGAGGAATCAGAAAAGGATACCCTGATGGTTCAAATAGAAAGGCAGGGTGAAACCATTTCTCAACCATGTCTGTAAAAATAGAGGGTTTGCAGGACGAGAAATGGGTGGTCTATTTTGTTATTTAGATGAGTGTAAATTAGTCCAGAATTTGCAGTTTAGAAAAGTCAGTTTGTTTGGGGTTTATGGTTCCAGGAAAGGAGTGTAGAATCTGTGAGGAATCTGGGTCACGTGACCAGGAAGAGATGTGAGAGGACGAGGAAAGCCCAGCAAATGCATCCTAATTTACAGATGTAAAGTTGTGGGTGTACTAACATTTCCTACTATTATTCCTATAGCCAGAAAAATCATAATGTCCCCTGTGCTTTTTTTCCTTTCTCCTTGGCTCAAGGGATAACATCTTCAGTTAGTCATGGGTGCAGACATGATAGTTGGTAGCAGGATGACAGGACTTTGATCTCTGCTTCCTGAACATGGCAGTCTTAACCCTTTAAGGATCAGAGCAGTGTGCAGCACAACACATTTCATAGCATTATGCACCCCTCCTGGTCCTTAAATGTTTAAGCCGGCTCATCTCATAAATTTATTTAATAAAATAAACTTAAATTCCATAGGTGACTGTACTAAGAAAATACTTTTTGATCTGGAAACGTTCTGACACAGTGCCATTTTTATGTGCTTTATTTATTAACAGTGTTTAACCCTATGAGTGTCAGAGGGGTACACAACGCATTGCAGAGCAATGCGTTGCATAGCCCTCTGGCACTCAAGCGGTTAAGTTTATTTTATTAAATATATGTGGTTTAACCCTTTGGGAGCGGGCAATGCTTTACTCACACTTATCATACACTTATGGTTAAATCATACATTTCTCAACTTCTTCTTGTGGCTTCTGAACAAGGGTAAGTTCATTATCCCTGCCTGATGTTTATGCTGGGAGCACAGTTGAGGCTTACCGACCAATTTAATGCAAAACTTTCACCTTCTATAAAGTCGCCCTCCAATAATTAAGCATACGGCGACTAACTTCACAATAGTTCTATTAGCTCTCAGAAGTACCCAGTTTTGAAGAAATCCTGAATCTTCGGAGACTGATGGCCAGGTTTCTGCTGCCTGCGCGCATGCCTTAAGGCACAGTGCAATGCCTCCTAGGGGACACTGGGACTGACAGCGATGTCTGCTCTGATGCCTGGCTTCCGGTCTGCCTCCTAGAGGACACTGGGACTGACAAGATGTCTGCTCTGATGCCTGGCTTCCGGTCTGCCTCCTAGAGGACACTGGGACTGACAAGATGTCTGCTCTGATGCCTGGCTTCCAGTCTGCATACTAGAGGACACTGAGACTGACAGCGATGTCTGCTCTGATGCCTGGCTTCCGGTCTGCCTCCTAGAGGACACTGGGACTGACAGCGATGTCTGCTCTGATGCCTGGCTTCCGGTCTGCCTCCTAGAGGACACTGGGACTGACAGCGATGTCTGCTCTGATGCCTGGCTTCCGGTCTGCCTCTTAGAGGACACTGGGACTGACAGCGATGTCTGCTCCGATGCCTGGCTTCCGGTCTGCCTCCTAGAGGACACTGGGACTGACAGCGATGTCTGCTCTGATGCCTGGTATCCGGTCTGCCTCCTAGAGGACACTGGGACTGACAGCGATGTCTGCTCTGATGCCTGGCTTCCGGTCTGCCTCCTAGAGGACACTGGGACTGACAAGATGTCTGCTCTGATGCCTGGCTTCCGGTCTCTGAAGATTAAGGATTATTTCAGAATCGGGTACTCCTGAGATCCAATAGAACTATTATGAAGCTAGTCGCCATGGAGGAGATGTATAAAACTGTAGTTACAAAGAAAATGTCTGTAAAAGTGTCTCAAAGTGACATAAATATATGTATAAACATCTAATGACATTTTGCTAAGTGCTAACACCAGTAAGTTGACTTTTTTGAAAAGTGGAGTAGAAATGGTCTTGCCCAAATAAGAATTGTGTCCCAGTGTATTTATAAAGAAATTCCCTAATTACGCCAAAATTAAAGCCAGTTTTAGGAAGTAAATCATAACTCCATGTATAACCTGTTCTTATTGGAAGTATATAATACTGTGGGGATATATATTCTCAGGTGCGAATA
The DNA here is from genome assembly GCA_037306005.1 of Rhinophrynus dorsalis. NCBI lineage: Eukaryota > Metazoa > Chordata > Amphibia > Anura > Rhinophrynidae > Rhinophrynus > Rhinophrynus dorsalis. Next base: position 641,190,995 of record CM074718.1, on the reverse strand, counting down.
TTTGCAGAATATTCTCAGGTAGACATATTTATAGACTTTATTTCTTTATAAATATGACTAGGCATTGTGAATTTTAGTAACAATTCTTAAGAATACACTAAGAAGGCTGTTTATACATCCTCCCTCATATGCTTAATTATTGGAGGGCGACGATTTAGAAGGTGAAACTTCCACTTTGAAGTGTGAGCGATAATGTGTGCGGTGCAATTATTTATAAGATATTTCTGGATAAGAGCTCTCCATCTTGGTTCTGTTTGGTTTTGCCTGGACCCTTGTGATTCTGGAGATGGAAATTGCTGTGGGAATCTGCGTGGGAGGCAATTTTAATATTCCTCTCTTGTCTGTTTAGCCGAATATGCAATAATGGCACAGATTGTCTGTGAATATATATTTCCTTTGTGTATACTACTCAAAGTATCTGGGCAGCATTAACCTATGAGAACAACCTTGGTCTGTTATTCTAAATAAACTCATACACTCTGCCTGCTTCAGTCTGGAAAAATTGCCAGCAGCTGTCAATCTTTCTCCATGGTCATGACATTCAGGACTGATATGAAGATGAGGGGGGAGATTCACTAAGTGGTGATAAAGAGGTGATAAACTAGAGACGACTTCTACTTCTCTATTTCCTATGTTTTCTATAGAGTCTATGTACTAAGATCTCCAAAGCTGAAAAAGTCTTGGTAAATAGGCTCAATAGAATAATATAGGAATTGGAGAAGTGATATCACTGGAGAAATCATCTCTACTTTATCACCTCTTTATTACTGCTTAGTGAGTCTTCCCCATTATCTCCTAAACAAAGGTACTTGTACAAAATTCATAGGGGCCATTAGGATTGCCTGGCCATATTAAGGGGAGTTAGGGTTATTATAAGGATATGATAGTTCTCTTTTCAGGGTGCACAGAAGTTTGGTAGGCATGTGAGGACTGACATAAGATGAGTCATGGATGGTTTTATCAAGTTTGCTCTTGGAAGCAGCTAGCAAAGTCTTGAGCAGTGAATTTGGTACAAGGTGGAAGTGAAAGGCAACTGAATGCAGAGAGAATGAGTTGTGAGTTTGGTATTAGAGAGAGAGTGAAAGATGATTAATAAAGTTATTTGGAAATAGGAAGTACATGACTTTATTACTGTAGAATGATTTTATAGTGTAATAAATCCGAGGTGGATAATTAATTTAATGACTGTCAGATGTCAAAGAGCTACTTTTAGTGGTATCTGGTTTGTGTAGAATGCCACAGATTAGTGCTCCAGGTGTGACGTAGGTGTGTGGGTAGATATCTAGGTATGAAAATGTTTGAAACGTGTAAGCACATTGATAAGAGTGTACTCCTCTCTATTCAGATCAGCTAAAACACAGCATATAAGAAAGAGTATGGTCCAATGTTCAAAGAAAGTGGAGAAATTCTGGAGCAAACCAACTGCACCAGACAGCAAATAAAAATTCCCAAAATTCAGACTAATATACTGTAATTGGAGCTTTTAAAGGGTTAGTAATAATACATATATTTAAACTTTAATATTGAAGGTATTAAATAAATAAGCTAAAGCATCCGTGTCTTTTTTCTATAGCTTATATAGTTTAAGAGTAATCGCTATGTAAAGTTTACCTCTCCCGCCCCTGGTCCGCAGACAGGAAGGCTCATCTGGAGAGCCCAAAATAGCATTGCATACAAAGAAAATATTCATGACAACGGTCTACAAAGTGGGTACAACATCTATTGCCTCAAACCTGCCCATTTTGTAGATCGTTGTCATGAATATTTTCTTTGTATGCAATGCTATTTCGGCTCTCCAGTAGAGCCGCCTGGTATTTGTATGATGTATTACTATCCCTTTAAGCCAATGATTGCTAGAGAGATCTGATATTCATTGTGAATCGATACATTGGAGATAAAGCTAACATTTAAAGGGGTAAAGTTTGTTATCTGATCTCATGGTGCAGTTTCCTGCAGAATCTTTCCACTTAGCTTGATGGGGAAGCCATTTTCTTTGCACGTCTCACTGCCTGCTAAATCTTACACAGTAGAGAACAGCCTGCTTAGGAAGCGAGGAGTGCAAAGGAAAACTGCTTTCCCCAGCTTGTCAAGAAGCATCATTATATAGCCTGTGTTTGATCAAAAGAATGGAAATTGTTACATACGAGTCTGTGAATATAATAATGTGTACACTTTCATTTAGACATGTTTAGCTTGTTTTACATAGAATTAACATATGCTTATATGTTATACTAGTAGTTTTTTTGTAAAATAAATCATTTTTTTAGATATTTCCTTCACATTATGCTAATTAGTTATGTTGATCCCAAACGTGTGACTTACTGCAATGACCGCTATGTGTGGGATCACAGTTTGTGTGTGTGTGTGTGTGTGTGTGTGTGTGTGTTTATTTGTGTATAAGTGTGTATGTGTGTGTCTGTTTGTGTGTGTGTGTGTGTGTGTGTGTTTGTGTGTGTGTGTGTGTGTGTGGTAATACTGACCCAGTAATATTGTATCACAAAAAAAGTCTCAATAAATATCTATTTTACAAAACTAAAAACGTATCTTTTGATGAAGGGTTTTCTTAAACAGCGACGTGCATTTTAGCGCTTGTGTTCTTTTAAACCTTTGAGTGCCAGAGAGGTATCTAGTGCATTGCAGAGCAATGCATTCAGTGCCTTTCCAGCACTCCAAGGGTTAACCCCTTTTATGCTAAGGAGGTATCTAGAGCAGTGGTTCTCAATCTTTTTTGTTCGGGGCGCCCCTAACACGTAATCTAGAATATTCGGAGTACCCCTAACATATTTAATGTACTTTATCAAGGGCATAATGAAGGTACCATACATAAATATACAGTTATTATTAGGTCTTACAATCATAATAACAAATTAAACATAATGTGCATAACAATTTCTATAATTCTTTATTTAAAAGTCAATTTTTGTCAGTCTTCATAGAAAACATGGGGCACCCTAAACTGATGTCCGTGGGACACCAAAGTGCCACGGCACCCTGGTTGAGAATCACTGGTCTAGAGCATTACGAAGCAATGCCTTGGAGACCTCTCTAGCATCCAAAGGTTTAAACCAGGGGGGGTCCAAATTCGGTTCTCAAGGGCTAACAACAGCCCAGGGTTTAACGTTTTGTGTGCCAGAGTGGGGGGGACAACAGATTGCAAAGCAATGCATTACACACAATGTGTAGCACACACATTGAAATCTTGGGATGAGCATTGGGTTCTCCAGTAAGTTGAGTTGTTGTTTTCCTAAGGTTGTCACACACTTGACCAGTGATAACACTTGTCCACTTAGTCTGGTTGTTTGTTGATGTAGTCCATGTACTGAGATATGTCAAAGTAAAGCAATCTCAGAACATTGATTATATTGAGCAACACAGACACCGTGGACATGAAATCACTGTGGAAGTATGTTCCCTGTATCACCTCTTTATCACTCCCAACACACATTAGTGTATCACTGCCATCATCTGTTTGCATGAATACATCACAGAGTCCACTCACTGCCAAACAAGTAGTGGACTCCTGTGATGTGGGTCATGCATTCCCATGTATGGGGATACTCTAGCCTTGAGTGTGGTTGCGCATTGACACGTGTAATCCAGCATTTCCTCATACAGCTACAGATTGAATAGTGATGGTTCTTCTTTATTGTGTCTCAAAGTATATTAGAACGTACATGTGTTTTCTGGGTATATTGCCTATATACACTTGTATGAGCAAACTAAATGTACATTGAAACTAAATATTACTACTTTAGAAACACTTTTGTCCTGCTCATGTGTTGTCCACAAGGTCTGACAACTCTGTAGATGAGCATCCTAACTGTACAGGTTAGTACACACATGAATTCATGTTTTCTGTGTCTATATGAGAATGTTCCAGTAGAGGTTGCTGTGAACATCAGGTCAAACATTGCATCACCAACACAATCACTTGAAACACCAAGGGGTGAGCTTCACAGAAGTGTTGTCAAGACATCAGTCCAGTCACATGGAAAATTTTCAGTTCAAGGATGGATCATGCTATGGATGCCTGTGGTACAACAGGACAGGATTTGGAACAGCAGCCTCAAACTGGTCATCAAGCAACAACAATTTCAACTTCATAATCCCCTCAATCTTTTTCATTACAGATGAGTACACAAACCATTGCTTTGTAATGTGTTGTGTACTCGTCTGTAACCCATTATGTAGAGAACTAAGGAAATGTGAAACAGCCCTATGGATATGTGCCCCTGACATGAATACACACATCAACAAGTATGTTCTGAGAGCTCCATGTAACTAATGAATTTGGGCTGCCACTGTGAGAGTGACAGTGGCAGCCCAATTTTATTTGTTTCATGGAACTATTATGACATATTTGTTGATGTGTGTATTCATGTCAGGGGCACATATCACTACACACTCACAGGTCAGCATGGTGTAAACATTTCATGAACTCTATGTTGTGTAACAATACCACTGTAGATCCATCCCTCTGCTGCTCTTCTCAGCTCTAGCAAACTACAGGTCCCATGTTGACTCTAATGGCCTTTTAACCCCTGATGTGACAGAGTGTTATCCGATGCATTGCACTGGATAACACTCTTTTGCTACAAGGCTACCATGGTTGCTTTGGCTATGATCATGGCAAATCACGTTAGTTGCTGTCAATCAACCCTATAAGATGCAGAACATGGGTTATGTTTTGTACCTTGGTTCTCCTGGGGGAAGGGGTGATATCCTTGAGGTATGTATGTCAATGTGGAGAAGGGAATGGAAGATGGTTTTGGAATCCCCACACACAATATGCCACGTCCATGTTATGGGTGATGTTTGGGGCCATACTGCTGGCAGTGCAGTGCTGTGTCAATGATCCTGTGGGGTGAAACAGAACATCATGTGCGGTGTGGTTAGCGTGTTGGCACCAATTCACAGGACACCATCAATAAGTAACCCAACATACTTATTGTTCTCTCTCTATCTCTCTCCCTGAGTGGAAAACAAGCCACAAGTGAGTGTGGTGAGTTGTCCCTTTAAGTACATGGTAGGGCGTTATGTAGGTGTGGTGATGAGGTGAGTGCTGACCAATGGGAAGTTGTTTATTTTCCAGGTAAGTGTTTGCAGGTGTGTGTGTGTGTTTTAAGAAGTGGTTTGTTCTGATTGCTGTGTCTCTGTCAGTTGCGGGTGTGAAGTTGTGGGGTGCAGGTTGCGTCTGGATCGTGTGGTGATGTTGCACAGGTGAGCTTGTTTTGTAGTGGCAGGTGTCCGTGTTGTGTGATAACCCGCATTATCCTGTGCCATGTTGTGTTCGTGTTTTTTTGGAAGTTCTTGTGCCTGTGGTGTTGCCTGTTGTTGTGTGTGAGAATGATTTGTGGTGTCTGCCCATGTTTTTGTGTTCTTTTGGCATTGCACAGGTTAATTTTTCCATTTACATGCTTGCGCAGTAAGCATTTTGTGTGTTTTCCTTTGTAACGGGTGTTTTTTTTGTCCGTTAAGTGTCTATCGGCTAAGAAAACTGGCTCTTTACTTTTGTCCATTAAGTGTATCTTTTATTCAGCCGTTAACAGTACCGCAAGCCTTTAAATGGCTCTGGGGATTCTTGTTCCATGCGTCTCAATGCACATCAGTCTATCGGCCGTAAGGATCAAGCTGCGGTTAGCTGTTCTTTAGACGGATCTTTAAATTGCTAAGTACAACTTAACGCACCCGGTAGTGCTTTTTTTTTTTTTGCCAACGGCTGCCTTTAAATCTACCCTTAAGTCACTTATACATAATCATGGAAATCCTTGAAATCTGACCTGTTAACCCTTTGAGTGGCAGAGGGAATCGTAATGCACTCAAAGGGTTAATGGCCCTTGAGAACCGAACTTGGGCACACCTGGGTTAAACCAATATCTTGTGATTACAAAGTATTGCAAAATTAGCTTCTAAGCTACAGGCTACCCAGATTCAATTATTGTTCCCTGGGCAGAATTCAGTCAAAAGAAATTCTTCTTTATATTTGAGCAGCACACATAAGTAACTTTAAATCACATTCCAACTGGATAGCAAAGCATCTCCTTACACTAAAGTGGATAGATTACTTGGGCTCAATAATAATGTTCATTTTGTTGCTGTTATTTAAAATCTGATTCTTATGTCAATTACTGTTTCAATAAGAGATGAGGTTCTGTGTATTACAAAGGTCCCTGTGGCATAAAGCAGGGATGGGGGATAGGAGGCATTCCGGCCTATCAGACTACAACGGCCATTATCCCCCACCACATAGAGAAGGGATGGGAGATGTGAGGCAGTCCTGCTCCTGCCAGACTATAACTGCTATCATACCCCCCACCACATAAAGAAGAGATAGGAGATGTGAAGCCCTCCAGCTGCTGCCAGACTACAACTGCTATCATCCCCCCACCACATAGAGAAGGGATAGGAGATGTGAGGCCCTCCAGCTGCTACCAGTACATTTAATGGTAGCAGGGGATAATGGGAGATGTAGTTTGACAACAGCTAGAAGGCCTCTTGCTGTCAACCCCTGCAGCCTAAAAGTAGTCAGGAGGTATGCCAAGGTTCACGCTGAGAAGTCAAGGAGATTACCAAAACAAATGGACCGAGAGTCAGAAAATTAGCTAGTTGAACAGGTGCAGAAAACGGTCAAAGTATAAAGGACTGATAGCCAATAGGAAACAAGTGGAGGGAAAGGACCCCGTCAGCCAGAGCAAATGGGAACAGACCACGACACTACTAGCAGGCAATCTAATTCATCCAGAATCATATTGCATATGAGCATCGGAAAAGTCAGGTTGACTCTCCTACATGCAACTGTGGATTGGGATTTGGAAAGGAAAGTTTTCTGGAGGCAGACTTGAATTTTCTAGGCCCATTTACAACTCCATGTCTGCCACCCCCAGCACTGACCCCCCCATGTCCAGACAGATCACCATGTTCCACATGGGATATAATTGGAGTTTGAACCCCTGCAGGAAATAGGTTTATCCACTGGAAGAATTGACCAGAGACAAGGCAGGCCTTAGGCAGAATACTGCACCTTCCTACTTTACTTGACACCACAGGATGACCTGTGAGACCCCTGCACTGACACTTATATTAACTGGAGACCAGACAAAGATTGGTGGCAGCAGGTTTATCCCTTAGGACTGCTATAAGATGCTTCCAACCAGGATGCAATATTTGGGGTGGATTTGATGCAGAGGTCTGATGACCGGTTTGAACACTGGCAAGTAGAGACGATTGTCATGCCTACCCCCTGTTCCTAGTGGTAGGACAAAAAATGGCCCTTGTGGGCCATATAGTGGGAGCTAAAATTATATTATATAATATTTGTCCCTGCTGTATGAAGAACAAATACATATGAAATACTTCTATTAAAATATTCAAAGCCCTACAGGTATAGTTTCCTTTTAACAAAAACACATGATGACATGTCAGTGGTTGGCTACCATCACTGAGTACAAGGTCACATAGCTGTTTACACATGCAGAAAAGGTGACATGAAATGTAAAACATCCATTTTTAACACAGGAAGCATATCAAGCAAAACTGTAACGGAAAAAATATGTATGTAGGAGACGGGAGAACAAGTATTTCTGATGAAACATGTAAAAAACAAGGAAGAAGAAATACCTGACATTGATTTATATGCCCAAATGTAACCTCAGATATCTTCAACTTAAGCAACTTGCATAAATCTTTTGACCAGGAATAATCAATTAGAGCAGAATTGGGTAAAATATGGGTATTTTAAAGTACAATAAAGTACAATGGCTAAAGAAAATATAAGTAACACAGTACAAAAATAATCAAAAGTGCAAAAGACACAATCTTACATAAAAGTGCAAAAAAATATATATTCCATAAATAGACACTGATTATATATTTGCCTATACAGGCATATTTCTACAGTATCTTTAGGTCTTGTGTAGCATCTCTCTCTAGTCATGTTTTTATATGTTTTTATTCACCCATTTATGATTGGTTGCTTTCTAATAAAATTATTTTTGTACATTTGTATATGTATACTCCTGTACAAGAGTGCCTCATTGATTGGGACCCACTATATGGAGGTATTGTTTCTCTTACACTTTCCTCCATATTGTTATACTTGTATATGGTTTTTGGGGTTCTCGAGTACAACACACTATTTTAGAAGTTTACTATAGGAGTCAGCTGCATATACCTATGCCGGCTCTATCTCTTTTATTCAGTAAAAAAGTACAGTAAACCAGCAATTAAGATATAGTGATTGTAATAAAATTCAAAGTTACTAATAAGGCTAACACTGTAATCTCGTATCTGTCAATGGGCAGTCAGTCTAATACATAACCTTTTTGTTAAATTAGAATAAAACCAAAATCACTTTGTTATCTCATATAATATGAGATAACAATGTGATGTGGTTTTATTTTAGTTTAATAAAAAGGTTATGTATTAGACTGACTGCCCATTGACAGACAAGAGATTTACAGTGCTAGTATAGTAACTAACTTTGATGTTATGTTACAATCACTATATCTTAATTGTTGGTTTACTGTACTTTTTTGTAGTAGGCTTGCACTAAACATAGTGTTTAATTTAATGAAACAGTATGTTTAGTGCAACTTCGCAAGCCTGCTAAGAAAATGTACAGTAAACCAACAACTAAGATATAGTGATTGTAACATAACATTCAAAATTACTAATAAGGCTAGCATTGCATCAAAGGGTTAAAATCTCTATTTCAATATGAGTTTGAATTTGCTGTTGGTTTGCCCCAGAATTTCACAATATCTTCAAAAATCTGCCTCATTTTCACATTATTTAGTTGTCAGTGCAGAACAAATGGGTGAGGTTAGACAACTCTTCCTCAGATATCTGTGATCAACTACTGTCTATATATATATATATATATATATATATATATATATATATATATATAAAACATCTGCATGTCTGTTAATTATTCTATTAAAATGGAATGAGGAGGGCAAGGTGGAGGTGGAAAATGGGGGCATTGTGGAGGTGGACAATGGGGGCAACGTAGAAGTGGACAATAGGGGCCAAGGTGGTTGTGGACAATGGGGACAATGTGGGCAAATCCAGAAAGGATTGTGGGAGGGGGGCCCCAATTTTGGATTCTGCCTAGGTCCTCATAGAGTCTTAATCCAGCTTTGTGCACTAAGGGCCAATGCAATGGTGATGTGTGTCTGTCGATGTGTGATGAGACACACATCCCCATATGTACTATGAATTAGGGATGCAAGGAGAGGGGGAGGGACTGTGATCATTAACATACAACTCTGAAGTAAAGGTGTCAAAGTTTTGGGTAGGGAAGGGAGGGAGCCAAGAGGATGTAGGGGAATGCAGAGAGACTTCAGCACCAAGAACAGCAGCCCCCCCCCCCACTCAACACTTTGACTGCCAGTGGGGTAAGGAATACATTGCAGAGCAATGCATTGAATACCTCTAGATTACTCAAAGGGTTAATAAAATGATGAACAAAAGAAGGAAATATTGAAATCTCTGTATGTAATTAAATGATTTAGAACAAGATTAGTGATGAGCGAGCATGCTCGGCCGAAGCTCGGTTCGGCTCGAGCATCGCTCTGCTCGGCACATGGCGGTACTCGTACGAGTACCGCATGTGCTCGCCCGCCATGTTCGGGTCTCCTCCCCGCACGTTTCGCGGCTGCTGCGCAGCCAATAAACGTGCGGGGAGGCTCTGACATCAGTGTAATGCCAGCAGCCATGTTGGCTGCTGGCATTACACTGATTGGCTGGCCAGAACCCGTGATCGGGTGCTGTATAGCACCTGACCAGCGAGTTCGGCTCAGTCTTAGCCAGGGAGAGATGAGGATAGGAAGGGAAAGTCAGTGTAGGGAGAAGAAAAGTGTTGGAACAACATATAAAGACCCAAAAGTCCTTTTTAGGACTGTTGTGTGTGGGGGCAGCAGTTATATTTTGTTTGGGGGGGCACAGATTTAAAAAAAAAAGTCACATATTCCGTTCACTGTGCCTAGCCGCAGATTAGCAGCACATTCTGTTTAGTGTGCAAAGTTGCAGATTAGCAGCACATTCTGTTTAGTGTGCAAAGTTGCAGATTAGCAGCACATTCTTTTTAGTGTGCAAAGTTGCAGATTAGCAGCACATTCTGTTTAGTGTGCAAAGTTGCAGATTAGCAGCACATTCTGTTTAGTGCGGAAAGTGTAAAAAATAAACGTCACATATTCCGTTCACTGTGCCTAGCCGCAGATTAGCAGCACATTCTGTTTAGTGTGCAAAGTTGCAGATTAGCAGCACATTCTGTTTAGTGTGCAAAGTTGCAGATTAGCAGCACATTTTGTTTAGTGTGCAAATTTGCAGATTAGCAGCACATTCTGTTTAGTGTGCAAAGTGTAAAAAATAAACGTCACATATTCCGTTCACTGTGCCTAGCCGCAGATTAGCAGCACATTCTGTTTAGTGTGCAAAGTTGCAGATTAGCAGCACATTCTGTTTAGTGTGGAAAGTGTAAAAAATAAACGTCACATATTCCTTTCACTGTGCCTAGCCGCAGATTAGCAGCACATTCTGTTTAGTGTGCAAAGTTGCAGATTAGCAGCACATTCTGTTTAGTGTGCAAAGTGTAAAAAATAAACGTCACATATTCCTTTCACTGTGCCTAGCCGCAGATTAGCGTCACATTCTGTTTCGTGTGCCTAGCCGCAGATTAGCGTCACATATTGTTTAGTGTGCCTAGCCGCAGATTAACGTCACATATTGTTTAGTGTGCCTAGCCACAGATTAGCGTCACATATTGTTTAGTGTGCCTAGCCGCAGATTAGCGTCACATATTGTTTAGTGTGCCTAGCCGCAGATTAGCGTCACATATTGTTTAGTGTGCCTAGCCGCAGATTAGTTTTTATCTTCCTTTTTGTGTGTTTTACGGTCAGTCTGTAAAAATGGCGTACTACGGGCGAAACATCGTTCCCAGCAGCGACGTTGGAGTCCAAGATGCATCCAGACATCTTCCCTATGCTGTCCCTGAACCATTTCTGTGGTGTTTCCATCATTTTCTGACCTTTTCCTATGAACCAGGCACCCTCCCCTCATCAGAGCAGGGGGTGCCTGGTGTAATGCTCGAGTCCTCCCATTGACTTCAATGGGGCTCGGGTGCTCGGCCGAGCACTCGAGCCTCCGGGGGCGCTCGGCCAGAGCACCCGAACAGGTGCTCGATCATCATTAAACAAGATCAAAGTGTTTTATTTACACAGACTGAGTAACATATACTGAAGTTGATTCAAACATTAAGAAGAGTGTTGCTGTTGTGGATAAATGTGATACACTGATATATACATATATTCACTTAACTTCCTTGCAGACACTATCTTCATATTTTTATATTGTGTAGATATTATATTATCATTATAACATTATTATTATTTAAATTGTATGCTTGTAAATGCTCATAGTCTGGCTGGAAAGATGGGGGAACTAGAACTGATTGCAATTTATGAGCAGTATGATCTAATTGGCATGTCTGAAACCTGGTTAGACAATACATATGACCTGGCAGTCAATCACTTTATGTTTTAGGAGGGATAGGGTTAATGAAAGGGGAGGGGGCATGCCTATATGTAAAGCATGCCTAAAAACCTAGTAGAAGGTTGATATATAAATGACAGATCTAGTGAAAATGTAGAGGCCCTGTGGGTTGAAATACACACTGGGGGCACACACAATTAAAAATATGTTAATAGTGATTTGCTACGAGCCACCTAATATTGAGGAGTTTGAGGAAGGCCAGCCATTACTGCAAATGGAAAAGGCTTCTTGATCATGTCATGCATGAGTGTGTGTGTGTGTGTGTGTGTGTGTGTGTGTGTGTGTGTGTGTGTGTGTGTGTGTATGAGTGCATGCATGTCTGTGCGTGTGTGTGTATGCATGTCTGTGTGTAAGTGTGTGTGTCTGTGTGGGTGTGCGTGAACTGAGGCATGTACGTCTGTATGTGTGCAAGCATGCTTGTGTATGTGTTGTGTGTTTGTATGTGTTGTGTGTGTGTGTGTGTTGTATGTCTGAGAATGGGCTGTGTCTGTGAATGGTGTGTGCCAGTGTTTGTGTGTCTGTGAAAGGTGTGAGTCGGTGTGTAGGAGTCTGTTTGGGTGCATGCATGCAGATGTGTGTGTGAGTGTATGAGTGCATGAGTGTTTGCGTGTGTATGTGTTGTGAAGCTGTATGGGATGTGTCAGTGTGTCTTGTGTGTGTGCATGTGTACGTGTTGTGTGTCTGCGCGTGTCTGTGACTGGTATGTGTATGTGTGTGTGAGTGCATGCATGCAGGCATATATGTCTGTATGTGTGCGTGAGTGTATGAGAGCATGAATTCTTGCTGTGTGGTATGTGCCAGTGTGTATGTGTGTGTGTGTGTGCGCGCACTTGTGTGTCTGTGTGTGCAATTGTGTGTCACTTGATGTTTATATCAGCCCTTTCTCAGTGAAATGATCCAACATCAAGTCTTCTTCTACTGCTCGCTGACCTCTGAGATGCTATAACAGGCTTCAGTGCGTAAAATAAAGTGGAAGTTTCCAACTAGGAAGCAGTGGGAATGATAACATTCTTGCTACATAATGTAATCACCAATGACACACAGTAAAAATCACATTACGTATAGTCTGATAAATCAGTTACCAAAGGAGTAGATCTAAAGGCTTAAAGAGAAATTATACAACAAAACTTTGGGCTTAATAAATTCTCAATAATACATACCTCCTCAGTTCATCCTTTTTTTGCTCTGCACAATTACAATATACAGTGTTTTCTCTGTGAAAAGACTAAAATAAGAATAAAGGAGATTTCTGTTATTCTGAAATGAATCAATGATATAAGTGAATGGGGAAAGAAAGGAGAAGATCTCAGGTGATCAGTAAATCCCTTAGGACCATACATGCAAAACAAAAGTTGAACAAATCGATAGCAAACCAATTACATAATAAAGTACAAATACAATATATAACTGATTTAACCCTTTATGTAGTAGAGGGGTGTAACATATAGCTTTGCAATGGTCCTCTCCATCCAGAGTTACTCCAGCTTTTCTTAGTACTTCAGTTTCAATGACAGCTTCCAAATCCCTTCAGATCTCACAGCCAGATTGTCAAGTAGATAGAATAGGCAACTGCCTACTGTGCTGGCCACTCCTACATGCTGATTTGTGGGTGTGGTCAGTGCAACCTCAATGTCCCTGCACCAGTTTAATTCATACCTGGTACCTTTTGTTTCGGAAGCCCTATGAGGGGACTCCTCTGTTGGCACTGAGGGGTATAATTGCCGCGAATCACAGCAAAAGGGACCATGGTTTACCAGAGAGTGGGGGAGGCAGAGTGAGGGAATCACAGAAGTGGGCAGGAATGGAGGAACTGTATGGGGAAGGAGAAAAAGTGGGAGGAATTGGGTGGCAAAGAGCAGAAGTGGGCAAAGTTTTAAAGAAAACTGCCCACATCCAGAGAATCAGCCCCTGCCCTGAAGACCCAGTAATACACTCTCAAAAACAGAATCTCCTGGGCACATCTGGAGAGTCCCCGGGTATGGTTTAAATGCTCCTTGTTATGATTCTACTCTTCTTTTTCTTTCAGTACTTTTCTTGCTTTTTTATTTTTTTGATGAAACTATTATTTAACCCCTTAGATGGTAGAAAAGGCTTTAACCCTTTGAGTGCCAGAGGGGTACGCAGCGCATTGCAAAGCAATGCATTGCGTACCCCTCTGGCACTCAAAGGGTTAACATTTCTGAAGCAATCCTTTGATGAGCTCTCTAGCAATCAATTAGTTAAAATCTTTTTCTCTTTTTTATGTGGGGAGGGGGTGATTGCTTTCTAATTGCTAAGAGGATCTATGTCAGGGAACAGTGGATGGGACTGGGGTGGAGTTATTTTATGAGTGGGTGTGGCCATGGGCGGAGCTAGGGACCTTGCTTAGAGGAATCAGGGATGTAAATCCAGACCTGCTTCATTAGTGACATCAGAAGACTGTACATGTAAAAATACATAGTGGTGAAAAATTGTTTAAATAGTTATTTAGTGTTATTCCTATTCATGCCAGAGGCATCTAAGGGGTTCAAGCAGGGGTAGTCAATGACAGACCTCTTTAACCCTTTGAGTGCCAGAAAGGTATTGGTATTTCTGGCATTCAAAGAGTTAACAGGGTTAGTCAGTTGTTGAACATACAGCTGTTGGGGACTACAACTCCCAATAATGGCTGATTGAGGATGATGTGAGCTGTAATTTCCAACAACTGGTGGTACAACGATTGAGTACCCCTGGGTTTAACCCTTTCAGCAACAGAGGGGTACACAACGCATTCCAGTGCTCTCTGGAACTGAAAGGGTTTAAAAGGGCAAAATTTGAAGATTACAAGTTGTCCTTACATGAAAAAAATATACTCAATATTTACCTGCATCATAATTAAGTATGCAAATTCCCAAAGTTCTCATTCATTTAAATAGGGTGTTTAACCCTTTAAATGCAATGAAGACCTCTCTAGCATTCATCGCATTAAAATCCCAAATTGCTAAACTCAGAATAAGCTTGAGCGGTAAAAACATTTAAGTGAAAAATTCCGCAACAGCGGAAATACCCTAGTCTATTTTTACAAAAGCACATTTTTATACTAGCACTCTTTTTTCATTAAAAAGTTGGTAACTACTTTAACCCTTTGAGTGCCAGAGGGGTACGCAACGCATTGCTCTGCAATGCATTGCGTGCCTCTCTGGCACTCAAAGGGTTTATCATTTTTAGGTCTGTTTCCCTTTAAGCTGAGCAACACATCTCCAGCTGACAGAAGAATCATTGCTCTCTGTGGAATAGTGAAAGTTAATTTCTAATGGCTCTTTTTTTCCTTCCGATGCTGTGAGCAAGAAGCAGCATCACAGGCCCTAGAGAGAGGGCAAAAAATGGTTATTCACTTGTTTCCCTGACAGTAAAAGTTAGATTGCATCCAGCCTTCCCTTAACATGACACACAATGACGTGGGCTCTGGCCGGCTCAGTCATCTGCTGTGGCGCTCCTGACTTTAATGAAAGTCATTTGTTTTGAGAGGCCCTTATGTCTCAGAAATGTCATCATAAAGTGTCAGATTCTCAGAGGCATGCTTTTAACCACTTGGATGCTAGAAAGGTCTCCAACGCACTGCTTTGGTGACCTCTTAAGCATCCAAGGGGTTAAACTGTTCTACAGGGAAGTAGGCATGAATATTATGACTTTAAAGGGGAACTGACACTTATAGTGACTTGGGTGATTTTGAAATAGCTTTCAAGTTCATGTATATTTATGATAACCATTCATTTAAAGGGACACCCTCGGAAAGATTTCATAGTACTAAAGCACTTTAAAGCTTTTAATTTTCAACTTAACTTGCTTTTTGTTGGTATATTTGACTGCGCCAATAGCCTTTAGTAGAAGCATTCTGCGCTGTGGGAGGGCTTGAGAGGTGGAGAGCAGGCATGAGGAAACTGCATCTGCTTCCCCCAATGACATCACAAACCCCACTTGTACCAATCGATTGAGCAGAAGCAATCGGCAATCCTCATTGCTGCCCCATTCTCACGCTACTTACAAAAGATTTTGAATGTCTGATATATTTTTCACAGTCTGTCAGTACAAGCGCAGCATTTGATATAATTTGGGGGCTTCTTCTGAATAGAAACCAGAGCCTCTGTCCTCACTGATGTGAAATTCTCACACAGTGGTGAGGAAATTAATCTTCCTGATCTCCAGGAAGTATCACATTAACCCTTTGAATGCCAGAGGGGTACGCAACGCATTGCACACCCCTCTGGCATTCAAAGGGTTAAAAAATATAGAATAAAGACTTCAAGGTAGCACTGCTGGCTGTCAGACAGGCATAGTATGTGCTTTAATATCTAATTTTGTAAGGAGGTGTATGCCTTTAAAACTTTAGTTTATGAGCTATTTACCTGTAATTTGTCAGTTTATGCAGTGTGGGTGTGCGTGTTTTGTTTGGAGAAGTAAAGTAAACATTTTTCTTCCATCTATACATTAATGCGATATAATTAATGTCGATTATAAGACAGAAGACGATCGACTAAGCTTTGTAGTCTCTTATTTGCATCAAACTGTAATTTTCAAGAAGAAATTGTAGTAAGTAAGTTACTGCAAGGACAACTGAACATGAAGAATAGGCATTCAACACAAGGCAAAATTCTAAGAGTAAATTATAATCAGTATGGATTAATAGTAACTTGAATTGTTTTTGTGCAATTCTTTACCCAGAAACAATTCTAGTTGACATTGCATTTAACAGAAGTGACCAACCTGCATCCTTCCAGCTGTTGTCATATCACAATTCTCATTATCTCTAGCCAACCAACAACTGGCTAAGGATGATGGGAACTGTAATCCAAAAACACCTGGACGAAAGCAGTTTACCCCTTAGTATAGTCACATGTTGACCAGAAGCAAACATTTGTCATTACTACATTCAGTGTCTCTTATAGGAGCCAAAGCACAATGGATATAGGAGAGGCGTTCTGGACAAATGGAAACACCCTCTTTGTTTGCCCTGGAATATAGGTAAATGGTATTCAAATCTTAGCTAATCATATTCATACTTGGGAACAACTTCTCTCTGAGCAAACAGAGAGGGTTCATGTGCTCCCGGACACAGGATGTCATTGATGCGATTTGTGTCATAAAAGGGTGTGGCTTAATTGGGTGGGAGTGGCTTACTCATCTGTGTGTCTTTAAGTGGGTAAGAAGTGGGCAGAACATGGTGGGAAGGAGGAGAAGTCTGAGGAACAGGATGGGAAGGAAGTGGGAGGAACGGGATGGGAAGGAAGTAGGAGGAACAGGATGGGAAGGAAGTGTGAGGAACTGGATGGGAAGGAGTAGAAGTGGGAGGGAAGTGGGAAGAACATGGTGGGAATGGGGAAGAAACTCCCCACCGCCGGAGAATCAGCCTCTATCCCAGGAGACCCAGTATTTCAGTCTGTAATCCAGAGTCTGTGGGGCAGATACAGAGAGTTCCCAGGTATGATCATATTTAGACCACTTTTCAATCTGTCAAATGGAATTACATTTTTTTCCCATCACTTTGCATGCAACTGATGGTGTCAATGGCTCTGCACAGTATCAATTATTCTGTAAAATGAAAAATGTTTTGTTTAGGCCTTGTCATTTTTAATCCATACTATAGATAGAAATATTAGAATTTTGCATTCTCTCTCTTTTTTATTAGTGCCGGGGGGTCTAATCCATGCAGAGGAATGTATCTCTAGCAGATGGTTAGCATATTATGTATATATGAAAGTATTTACGTGTTCCTGTTTGTGTGTTTTTTTTACATCGACAAAACCTCTGTTGAAGCCAGTGTCAAATTTACCAATAAAATGAAAAAAGCTAAGAAATTCAGGGTTAGTTTAGAACTGTCACTTTGAAACAAATAAGTGGTTTTGAAAGAAATTTCAAAGTCACCTTGACTGCTAAGGGAACACATACTCCAGAATACACACAAAACCCTTTTTCCCACCCAAGAAACAACCCTAGCAATCTACCTGGGTAAGAAAAGGCTGCAGCATTTATTAACAGTTAAGAATAGCAACGTTATATATCTGCTTCATGGCAGACATTATAGTACACACCCCAATCCAGAGTCTCTGCCCTCACTCAAGTGGTTAATCAGCGGGTGAAAGACTAACTCCCCAAAGCCGCAAAATGGCAAGATGACAGTTCATCATCCCTTCACCAGTACCTCCACAATTTTTCACAATAAAAGCAGCTCTAATTAATATTCATAGTATTTGGGCCATGCAGAGAGTTATTTCAATACTGCCAGAGCTGTAGTTCAAGAGTATTTGAATGATAAAGTATCCCCATGGTGCCCCTTTAATGATGTAACACTGCTCACCTCAGAGCAGCAAGACTGCCTGGATGGATTACAGAGAGGGACAATTTACAGTGAGCATAAGGAAAAACCTGAAAAAACTGTCAAGGGGCAGGGTTTTCCTTATGTTCAAGAAGATTGAGTAAGAAGATTGTCCCTTGCTGTGAGCTGTCTGGTCCCAGGACCTGATTCCACATCTGAGGGGAGATGGCTTACACTAGGTAAAATGGGCGGGAGGGGATACTTTATAATTCAATTACTCTTGAACTACAACTCTGACAGTATTGAAATAACACTCTCAATGGCCCAAATACTATGAAGATTAATTGGAGCTGCTGTTTTTGTGTGAAACATTACTATCCCTTTAACATGTGTGACAAAAGAAAGAAGATACATGAAGGAAGCAAATCATGTAAAGGCACACAGGGAGGAAACAAATTGTTGTTTCTCTAAGGGTGCTGGCATAACTTCAGGAAGCTATGTGAGCCAGCAGCCTCACAGGGGATATTTAGAAACATAACAAGTCATACACTCACAACACAAAAACACCATAAACTGCAAAATAAATACAAAATATTTACTAATGGGATTGAGATGTTCCAAGTATTCAAGTCCTTCCTTTTCCCTTAGTCCAAGGAAGGTCACCATATTTATATTTAACATTTTTCTATTTAAAAACAGATTATGAAATACTTAGCCTTTTGTATTTGTTAATGTATGCAAATTAGACAGTACTGGCCAGCACAGCCCGCCAGATACTAACATTTTGCACTGCTCTCTGTCCCATCTGCCACTCCCTGCTTGCCAGATACTAACATTCCACATGGCGATCCCTCCCACCTGCCGCTCCCTGCTTGCCAGATACTAACATTCCACACTGAGCTCCCTCCCACCTGCCGCTCCGGGTCTGCTAAATACTAACATTTCACACTGCTCTCTATCCTATCTGCCACTCCCTGCTTGCCAAAAACAAACATTCCACGTTGGTCTTTATCCCATTTGCCACTCCCTGCATGCCAGATATTAACATTCCACACTGCTTTCTATCCCATCTACCACTCTTTGCCTGCCAAATACTAACATCCTACACTGTTCTTAATCCCATCCCCATGCCTGCCAGATACTAACATTCCACACTGCTCTCTACCCCATCTGCCACTCCATGCCTGCCTGATACTAGCATTCCACACTGCTCTCTACCCCATCTTCCACTCCATGCCTGCCAGATAGTAGCATTCCACACTGCTCTCTATCCCATCTGCCACTCCATGCCTGCCAGATACTAACATTCCACACTGCTCTCTATTCCATCTGCCACCCCATGCCTGCCAGATATTAACATTCCACACTGCTCTCTACCCCATCTGCCACTCCATGCCTCCCAGATACTAGCATTCCACACTGCTCTCTACCCCATCTGCCACTCCATGCCTGCCAAATACTAACATTCCACACTTCTCTCTATTCCATCTGCCACTCCATGCCTGCCAGATATTAACATTCCACACTGCTCTCTACCCTATCTGCCACTCCATGCCTCCCAGATACTAGCATTCCACACTGCTCTCTACCCCATCTGCCACTCCATGCCTGCCAAATACTAACATTCCACACTGCTCTCTATTCCATCTGCCACTCCATGCCTGCCAGATATTAACATTCCACACTGCTCTCTACCCTATCTGCCACTCCATGCCTCCCAGATACTAGCATTCCACACTGCTCTCTACCCCATCTGCCACTCCATGCCTGCCAGATACTAACAATAGCAAATCCACAAGCATATGACTGCCTCTCGCACACCCACGTTCGGCCATTTTCTACTGAGCATGATTGCATGGGTTGAGTGAGGTAACGCAAGACTGCATAGCGTGGAGCAGTGAGGTAGCGGCCCTTTACGTACCCCTCTGGCACTTAAAGAGTTAACATTATCCAAACCTTGGCCCGTGTACACTGGCTTTTACACTAGTGTGTATATATATATATATATATATATATATATATATATAAAATTGTTTGGGTGTTTTTCTGTCATTTGGAGATTCTGCTTGCTACCCACTTCGTTGGCTATTTGTAACTCAATTCTATGAAAAATACAATATATGATCATCCCCTTTAAGTGAAAATGTTTTCCCAGAGTCTCTTAAAGCAATTTTTAAAAAGGGTATTGAGCAGATGCTCATCTTCTAAGGCTGACCAGCCTCTTCAGTATCATGTACCTCCTCTGGATTACCCCCAGTGCGGATCTCTCACTGACTCCTCCCACTGATTCCTTCCTGAATGTTCTACTGAAATACCAGAAAGCTACTGTACTGTGCAAAAGTCGTAGGCAGGTGTGAAAAATTATGCAAATTAAGAATGTTTAAAAAAAATAGACAAATAAATAGTTTATATTTATCAATTAACAAAATGATAGTGCATTAACAGAAGAAAAATGTTAAAAAAATTGGCTTCAAAACAGCATCAATTCTTCTAAGTACACTAGCACAAAGTCAGGCATTTTGTAGGCATATAGTCAGGTGTATGATTAAATAATTATAGCAAACAGGTGCTAATGATCATCAATTTAATATGTGGGTTGAAACACAATCATTAACTGAAACAGAAACAGCTGTGCATGAGGAACAAAACTGGGTGAGCCAAACTCAGCTATCAAGGTGAGGTTGCTGAATACAGTTTAATGTCAAAAGTCATTTTGGCTTAAAAGTCATACCTCCGACGTGGAAAAAAAGCCAAGCAACTTAACTATGCATGAATACACAGGAACTGGGGTGCAGAAAAATGGCAGCAGGTGCTCTGGTCTGATCAGTCAAAACCTGAAATATTTGGTTGTAACAGAAGGCAGTATGTTCGCTGAAGGGCTGGAGAGCGTTACAAGAATAAATGTCTTCAGGCAACAGTGAAGCATGGTGATGGTTCCACAGAAGTTTGGGGCTGCATTTCTGCAAATTAAATTGGTGATTTGATCAGAATTAATGGTCTACTCAATGGAGAGAAATACAGGAAGATACTTATCCATGATGCAGTACCATCAGGGAGGCATCTGCAGCATGACAACGACCCCAAATATACAGCCAAAGCCATTTAGAAATATCTTCAGCGCAACATGGAACAAGAACAAGGAGTCCTGAAAGTGATGGTATGGCCCACACAGGGCCTTGCTCTCAACATCATCAAGTCTGTCTGGGATTACATGAAGAGAGAGAAGCAGCCGAGGCTGCCAAAATCCACAGAAGAACTGTGGTTAATTCTCCAAGATGTTTGGAACAACCTACCTGCCGAGTTCCTTAAACTATGTGCAAGTGTACGTAGAAGAATCCATGCTGTTTTGAAGGCAAAGGGTGGTCACACCAAATATTGATTTTATTTAGATTTTTATTCTGTTCACTTTCTATCATTTTGTTAATTGATAAAAATAAACTATTAACATGTCTATTTTTGAAACCACTCTTACTTTACAGCATTTTTTCACACCTGCCTAAGACTTTTGCACAGTACTTTATCTCCAAATATAAAATCTATATTAACCGTTTAACAGCCCTTGACAGTCATAGCACATCATGGGTTGTTATACCCTTATCAACCCATGACGTACAATGACCGTCATGGGATTCCGGGCTCCCCCCGCCGCTGCACGCCGTTCGGGGAGTCTGGAATCCAAATCGCCAAAAAAAAAAAATGCTCCATGGTCCTTTAGTGACCGCAAAGCGCCTGTGCGGCCGGTTGTTAAGGTGTTAAAAACAGCCAGACATTTGCCTGAAACTCTTTATGCAGAGGAACATTCTGCACATCCCTAGTCATCACTCATACATTTATGAGTGATTGAGAGTGCATGCAAGCATACATTACTGCATAAAACCAGACTATGAAATCTGCATAAAGAGGACTTTTATTCTATTTTCATATGAACCTACATGCACACTGATACATGTGCAAAAATGGGGGGGAAATTTCATCAACGTAAAAAAAGAAACATTCCCATTGATTTAAATTGGGTCTTTTAAAACCTTGAACGCTACACAGATCTATAACTAACTGAGAAGCGATGCATTTGAGACATATCTAGAATTCAAGGGATTAAAAGCCCCACTTAAATGAGTGGAAATGTAAGGGGTCTTTATTGGTTGCCTACAGTACAGTTGGTTTGATGCAGGATTGCTCCACTTTCCTAGTAGATCAGCATTATTCTGTGGGCCATACACACAAATGGAAATGGAGCAATTTCTATCAAGCCAGCTGCAACATAAAGGGCTAATAAACATTTATAAAATGCACATTGATTTAACCCTTTGAATGCCAAATGGTGAAACAATACATTGCATACCCCTCTGGCACTCAAAAGAGTTAAATGGGGATTTTAACCTCTTGAATGCCAGTGAGGTCCCCAACCCATTATTATGTATTTAAAAATTTAAAATCCCCATTTAAATCAGATCATCCGTTTGAAACTGGATACCTATATACCTGGGAACGAGTTCCCGCACTCCACTGGTGCTGCTGGGGGATGTAATTGATGCTATTCACGTTAAAAAGTTGGCGGGGCTTACCCGCGAGTGGGAGGCGAGGCCTAATGCACATATAACAAAAGTGGTTATGAAGTGGGAGGAACAGGGTGGGGAAGTAGAAGAAGTGGGAGGGACAGGGTGGGAAGGAGCAGCAGTGAGAAGGAGCAGCAGTGGGAGGAACAGGGTGGGGAAGTAGAAGAAGAGGAAGGAACAGGGTGGGAAGGAGCAGCAGTGGGCAGAGTTTCAGTAGAAATTTCCCACATCCGTAGAATCCGCATCTGCCCCGGAGACCTCGTAATGAAGTGTCAAAACCAGATTCCCCAGGGCAAATCCAGAGAGTTCCCAGGTATAGATACCTATGAAAAATGCCTGCTGCAGGGCTGCCATGGTTGTTACTGTGCTGAGATGCTTATTATGTATCAATGCAGCAAGCATATTTGGGGGAGATTTTCTGGCAATCCTATTCCTTTTTTCTGTTCTGTTTTAGGGGGATAATCTGGCAACCCTATTCCCATGACACTGATGGTTTGTTCCATCATCGTTACAATTTCTTTGTATATAAGATCCTAAATGTGTATGTGCAGGTTTTCATCCCCATTGACTTCAGCAGGATGTAACTGGATCCTGGTGTATGGTAATAGCTTATTCCTGTAGATTAGCTTTCATTTCATTCATTGATAAACATCAAGATACAGGGAAATATGACAGTGTTTGACCTTCGCACTTTACTCTATTTCATCATATGTGAGCGAATTCCCATTTTACACCTTCATAATCAGCTCACTTTCCTCCTACGAGTCACACTCCAATGAAAAGACAGGACACATTCATAAATCTAGTTAGTTACCATTTATTTAATATGGCCCTATGACGCTGCTACATGAATTGTTCAGGGAGCGTTACAGAGATATCACACAATGCAATATAAACAAAAATAAAATAAATGATATAAGCCAGGGTTAGCAACAATTGGCTCTACAGCTACTGAAGATGACAGCTCTGACCATCCCCCAAACAGAATTTGGCTGGTTGGGGATAATGGGAATTGTAGGCTCCAACGGCTGGAAAGCCAAAGGTTGCCCACCCAAATTTATAATGTAAAGCAGGTGAATTTTGTTTGGATAAAATAAAATATGAAGGTCCGGAAAAATATTTTACGTTGTCCACTGTAATATTTAAAGGGATAGTAATGTTTCATAATAAAAGCAGCTCTAATTAATCTTCATAGTATTTGGACTTTGGAGAGTGTTATTTCAATTCTGTTAGAGTTGTAGTTCAAGAGTAATTCAGTGACAAAGTATCCCCCTCCCGCCCCTTTTACTGATGTAACACTGTTCAGCCAGATCAGAAGGGAGGTGCCCAGGTAGATTGCAGAGAGGGGCAATCTTCAATTAAGATAAGGGAAAAAGCTGAAACACTTGTCAAGGGGGCAGGGCATTCATTGTTCTTACAACCAGATTCCACATCTGAGAAGAGATGGCTTACACTAGGTAAAAGGGGCGGGGAGGGGACACTTTATCCTTCAATTACTCTTGAACCACAACTCTGACAGTACTATGAAGATTAATTGGAGCTGCTGTTTTTGTGAAACATTACCAATTCCATTCTGAAATGTTGTCACTGCTGCAGCCAAATAATACTGAATGGATATCCACAATGTTTTTCACTGAGATAAATGATATGGGTAAAAGGTGTTACTGTATTAGTCATAGAAGAAGCAGGAAACTGGTAGAATACAAGTCATACCTTTATTGGCTAACTTGAGCAGCTTAAAGGCATAGCAATACTTCTATTAAAGTGCAGCTCCGAGTCTTCTTTATTTATTTATTTTTTACATGTAGCTCTATATTTCATTATTTACATGTTTGTAATTCAAGCACTCTTCAAGCCAAAAGGATCCCGCTCTGCCCCTTTCCCCTATGTCACTCAGCCTCTCAGTCTGGTCCGGATGGAGCGCAGCGAAAGACAATCTTCAGTGAGCAAAAGGAAAATCATGTCCTCCTTCATCAAGGGGGCAGTGTTTTCCTTATACTTACTGTGTGAAGATTGTCCATTGCTTTATCCGTCCGGTCCCATGACCGGATTCCAGATCTAAGGGAAGGCGGCCAGAAGGGGCTGGAGGTGGAGCCATTCGGCTTCAATAGCGTTTGAATTACAAAACTGTAAGTAATAAAATACAGCTCTACATGTTAAAAAGCTTTCAAGACAATGTAGGTCTCTTCTTCAGTCATATTTAGAACAAATCTATGGAATTACATGGAAGATGCTTCACAATTTTAACCCTATGAGTGCCAGAGAGGTATCCAATGCATTGCATGCAATGCGTGGATACCAATCTGGCACTCAAAGGGTTAAGGAGGTTCACCCATAACATAGGTCATAATATACAGACCTGGATTTTGCTAATGCAGCCCCTTATCGAGAAAAGAGTACCTGACACCGATCAAGCGCTCGCAGCAGGCGGGGTCAGCCTAAGAAAAAGACCAAAACATTAAACAAACATAGCTCTGAGCATGAAGGGGACAAAGAGCACATATGTAATAGGTCTTAATCAATTACAACTTAATCAATTGAATAAAACCTTCAATTAGTTTCAAACAATTTTTGAGTGAGGTGGGGTACCAAGACATTTTGAAGCAATGCACTGAATATCCCATTGGCACTCAAATGGTTCACTTACCTGCACTTAACCCCTTGAG
Organism: Rhinophrynus dorsalis; assembly: GCA_037306005.1. Lineage (NCBI taxonomy): Eukaryota > Metazoa > Chordata > Amphibia > Anura > Rhinophrynidae > Rhinophrynus > Rhinophrynus dorsalis. The sequence continues at coordinate 641,165,949 of CM074718.1, read as the reverse complement.
TACCAGGGGTGTGCAATACATTGCAAGTTATGCTTTTGCACATCATTCTGGTCCTCAATGGGTTAATCAAGGATATCCTGAAATCCTGGCCTGTATAGAGAGGCCATGTATGGAGAACCCTGTATTAATAAGGTACAGTCGCCAGTTTAAATTCTCTCCTCAGTGGGAGCGTCCATCTTGACAGGATTTGTACTGATGTGGAGGACGCCTATGGCTGTCTTTATGTTACAGCAGAGGGAGGAAAGTTTCGGCATTCCATTTGTTGGGATCTGCAATCGCCAACCAGGATTGTAGTCTACAGCAGCTGAAATGGGATACCTACCTCAGTGATATAGAGAGGACCATGTATTGCACCAGGGACCTCTACATTTAGTCACACACACACACACACACATACATACAGAGGCATATATACCCACACACATATTATATATTTTGAGATATATATATATATATATATATATATACTTTTGCAAGGCACTGTGTGTACATATATATATATATATACACACACACAGTGCCTTGCAAAAGTATTAACCCCCTCTTGGCATTTTTCCTATTTCGTTGCATTACAACCTGGAATTAAAATGGATTTTCATTTTGATTTAATGTAATGGACATACACAAAATAGTCCAAATTGGTGAAGTGAAATGAAGAAAGTGGTTCGTGCATATGTATTCACCCCCTTTGCTATGAAGCCCCAAAATAATTTCCTTCAGTTAGTTAAAATTGGTTTCACAGAGAATTGCATTACTTTTCTTAGCACATTATCCACACACACAGATCCATACACACACACACACACACACACACACACACAGATATGCACAGATACACACATAAACACAAAAACACATACACACACACACAGATACACACAGATACACAGACACACACATAAACACAAAAACACATACACACACACACAGATACACACAGATACACAGACACACACACACACATATACACACATCCACGAACACACATACAGAGACCCACACAGATATACACACATAGATGTACACTCACACACATACACACACCAGGGAAGGGCTGGACTGGAGGGCAAGGGAGACCCTGGGTTGGTCATATGTCTGGGGCAGTGGGCCACTGCCTCACTCAATTTCCCTCCTGCTGCTGTAAATGCAGCTACACTAATGATACCACAGAGCTACAATCCAAATGGAGCTACACTGGTAACATAACCCATTTCCACTGTAAGCTCTATGTATCAGTACTGTAAATTTGCTTAAAGGGATAGTAATGTATTTGTGTAAAAAAAAAATATATTGTAGCTATTACAGCAATAAACTAAACAAAGTAAGTGCCATCTCTCAAACCTTTATGGTTTGAGAGATATACGAAGATAAAGTTCCCCCCTCCTTCCCCTTTCCCTGACGTGACCTGTAAATCTTTCAGCAGGATATCCTGGTCCCGGGACCAGACGAGGCTCTTCAGCAGAGCCGAAATAACGCAATTGTGTAACAAATACTTCATTGGAAAGGTCTACAAAGTATGCTTGCAAACCAGGCACAATATACAATATTTTATTTTTTTACACAAAGATATTACTATTCTTTTAAATTATAAGCTCTGGAGTATCAGTAGTATAGCCCAATTTCAACTGTAACCAATGTGGGATCACTTGCCTTAATTCACAACATTAATGCCAATTTTAAAACTAACAAAACGGGGTGGGCTGGAACAGTTGGTGGAAACAACAGTAGAAATGGGCCACTGGATTGTATTTGCTCCCCTGGCCACAATTTACCAGCCCTCCCCTCACACTCAAACACACACACATATACACAAATAGAGACACAAACATGCACACATATACAGATACACTCATGTATAAATACAAAAATAAAGATATGCACACACATTACACCTGCTTGATTGTCCTCCTTACTCCCAGCTCCACAATAATACAATCAGAATTACTTTAATCATACTTTATTGTTCTTTACATTGCATTTTAATGCCCCATTACAAGTGTCCCTCTTTAAGACCCAAATCCCTCTGTCCCTCTTTCCCACTCTGGTGTTCCTGTGTGTAGGAGATCAGACTGTGTGGTGTGTGTATAAGTGTATCACCCTTGTGTCCCTGTGTTTAGGAGATCAGACTGTGCGGTGTGTATAAGTGTATCACCCTGGTGTCCCTGTGTGTAGGAGATCAGACTGTGCTGTGTGTATAAGTGTATCACCCCGGTGTCCCTGTGTGTAGGAGATCAGACTGTGCGGTGTGTATAGGTGTATCACCTTGGTGTCCCTGTGTGTAGGAGATCAGACTGTGCGGTGTGTATAGGTGTATCACCCTGGTGTCCCTGTGTGTAGGAGATCAGACTGTGCGGTGTGTATAAGTGTATCACCCTGGTGTCCCTGTGTGTAGGAGATCAGACTGTGCGGTGTGTATAAGTGTATCACCCTGCTGTCCCTATGTGTAGGAGATCAGACTGTGCGGTGTGTATACGTGTATCACCCTGGTGTCCCTGTGTTTAGGAGGTCAGACTGTGCGGTGTGTATATAAGTGTACCACCCTGGTGTCCCTGTGTTCAGGAGGTCAGACTGTGCGGTGTGTATATAAGTGTACCACCCTGGTGTCCCTGTGTTCAGGAGATCAGACTGTGCGGTGTGTATATAAGTGTATCACCCTGGTGTCCCAGCATTTAGGAGATCAGACTGTGCGGTGTGTATATAAGTGTATCACCCTGGTGTCCCAGCGTTTAGGAGATCAGACTGTGTGGTGTGTATATAAGTGTATCACCCTGGTGTCCCTGCGTGTAGGAGATCAGACTGTGTGGTGTGTATAAGTGTATCACCCTAGTGTCCCTGTGTTTAGGAGATCAGACTGTGTTGTGTGTATATAAGTGTATCATCCTAGTGTCCCTGTGTTCAGGAGATCAGACTGTGCGGTGTGTATATAAGTGGATCACCCTGGTGTCCCTGCGTTTAGGAGATCAGACTGTGTGGTGTGTGTATAAGTGTATCACCCTGGTGCCCCTGCGTGTAGGAGATCAGACTGTGTAGTGTGTATAAGTGTATCACCCTAGTGTCCCTGTGTGTAGGAGATCAGACTGTGCGGTGTGTATAAGTGTATCACCCTGGTGTCCCTGTGTGTAGGAGATCAGACTGTGCTGTGTGTGTATATAAGTGTATCACCCTGGTGTCCCTGTGTGTAGGAGATCAGACTGTGTGGTGTGTATATAAGTGTATCACCCTGGTGTCCCTGTGTGTAGGAGATCAGACTGTGCGGTGTGTATATAAGTGTATCACCTTGGTGTCCCTGTGTTTAGGAGATCAGACTGTGTGGTGTGTATATAAGTGTATCACCTTGGTGTCCCTGTGTGTAGGAGATCAGACTGTGCGGTGTGTATATAAGTGTATCACCCTGGTGTCCCTGTGTTTAAGAGGTCAGACTGTGTGGTGTGTATAAGTGTATCACCCCGGTGTCCCTGTGTTCAGGAGATCAGACTGTGCGGTGTATGTAGAAGTGTATCACCCTGGTGTCCCTGTGTTTAAGAGGTCAGACTGTGTGGTGTGTATAAGTGTATCACCCCGGTGTCCCTGTGTTCAGGAGATCAGACTGTGCGGTGTATGTAGAAGTGTATCACCCCGGTGTCCCTGTGTTCAGGAGATCAGACTGTGCGGTGTATGTAGAAGTGTACCACCCTGGTGTCCCTGTGTTCAGGAGATCAGACTGTGTGGTGTATGTAGAAGTGTATCACCCTGGTGTCCCTGTGTTCAGGAGATCAGACTGTGTGGTGTGTATATAAGTGTATCACCCTGGTGTCCCTGTGTTCAGGAGATCAGACTGTGTGGTGTGTATATAAGTGTATCACCCTGGTGTCCCTGTGTTTAAGAGGTCAGACTGTGTGATGTGTATATAAATGTATCACATTGCTCCACAGCAATACAACTTACATTAATGTCTACATAAACCTCAGTATACGTGTTTATACATTAGTCTGTGTAAATACAATACTGTAGTCTTGCTCTAAATCGTTTATTCAGTTACAGAAAGAGGTGTAAATAGGTCATGGCATTTCTTGGCAATGCCCCGAACATCAGCCACACCCCAAAAAACACCACTTAAAACAAGTGTCCCTCTATGGTCATTTGAAATGTTCAGAGGTATGCCATTACAGTACACAGGAATAATATATATGAAGACACACACAATCACACACACATTTGAGCAATAAATATGAAATGGTTAATATCATCAGTAGACATTAGATTATGTATCCCTTAGAGTACCAGATAGATATCCAACACATTACTCCCTTCTGGCACTCAGAGGGTTAACACAACTATAAAGCTGTCAGCCAGCCCCTAGTACAGTTACATTACTCATTTACAACTATTTACTGCTTGAAGCCACTCTCCTCACCTTAAAGGATTGCACCTGACATGCGCATGTTATTATTACTGTGATGTCATTAGTCTGATAAACGTGAGTTATAAGGAATTATCTCAAACCCAGTTTAGCTATGAGGGTTGATTCCTTTGTATTCCAAGTCCCTGTAACACACAGGAAGAGAGAGGTTCTTCAAAGTGTTAATGATTTATTGATTTTAGTTACATGTATTTTTTTAAGTAACAGTAATGCTTTATAGTAACCTCTTTTCTTTTGGTGGTATATATTTTATATATTTTTCTTTTATTATGTGCACTTACCTTGAAATCATCTCTTTCACTTCTTCCCGTTTGTCCTCGTTCAGTAACATGATTGCCCTCTACCTGCAGTCTGTAAAAGAAAGAGTCCGAAACTCAACTATAAATGCATAGAAATACAAGACTAGTGTCAGTATGTTTTATTCCCTATTCGAGTGTGCCAGCTTCTGAGATCTGTGGTAAGAAGTCCTTGGCATGCCATCTGTGGAGGGACTACAACTTCCATCACCCCCAAAATGCCAGGCTGTGTTTGGGAATGAGAGGAGTTGTAGTTTTCAACTATTAGAGTGTCATATATTTCCTTCTCCTGGCTTAGATGAACAAAGAACAGAAATTAGACTCACATACATAGGTACGGTTGAGTCACAGACTCTTTTAAAGGGTTAGTAATGTCTATAGGTAAAAAAAGGTCATATTGCAGCTATTAGACAATGAAACTAAACGACCCCAGTCCCATCTCTCAAACCTTTGTGATTTGAGAGATATAGGAGGCTAAAGTTCCACCGTTCCTCCGCTTTCCCTGATGTCAGCTGTAAGCTGACGCAGGATATCCTGGTCCCGGAACAAGCAAGCGGCTCTTCAGCAGAGCCGAAATAGCACAATGTAAAAAGAAATACTTCATTGGAACGGTCTACAAAGTGTGTCTGCAAACCAGGCACACTTTGTAGACCATTCTGATGAAGTATTTCTTTTTAAATAACGCTATTTCGGCTCTGCTGAAAAGCCGCCTCGAGTCGGATGACTCAAATCTCCTGCTGTCAGTTTTACAGCTGACATCAGGGAAAGTGGAGAGGGGGGGACTTTAGCCTCCTATATCTCTCAAATCATAAAGATGGTCATTTAGTTTCATTGTCTAATAGCTGCAATATGACCTTTTTAATCTATAGACATTACTAACCCTTTAAAGACCTACTGTAAGATGGACAAGCACATCACTGAAAGTGAAGAGAAAAGAACTAAAATAACTGATTCCAGATAAGTAAATGGAATAAAAGTAAAATAATTTCAGCAAGTTACATAAATTAAAATATACTACTTATACTATTAATAAATAAAATAAGATTTTCAATCAATCAGTCATGGATGTCACGTCCATGGAGGAAGACATGACAGTTGGCAATTTTACCAAACATCACTGCAGGTACAGCTAAACACAATAGTGGGGAATGAGCCCATTTCATTTTTTTAAACACCATAAGGGAATGCAAGGTATTTAAAGGGACTATGTATCCCTTTAAATCAGGGATGTGCAGTCCTACAGAATGAAATGTTTTTGTCCCTGAATTAAAGGGGTATGTGGTTACCTTAAAAGTATTATAAAGCATTGCACAAAGCTGTGGTCCTTAAAGGGTTAAGATTACTAGGTTCAGTGAGCAGGCTTTGAGGTCTTGTAGTTCGGCTAGAAACAGTCATGTCTTCCTCCATGGATTGACTGAAGAGGTTATCCCCTGGAGCATGGAAAAAGTGCACATGGGCCATTAGGATTATCTGGCTATGGTTAGGTAAGTGTGGGGTGATTATCAGGAAGTGTAGTTCTCCTTTAAAGTAAAATATTTACTTGCAACCGTTTGTTTTTCAAGGCAAAAGTCTTGTAACTGATACTTAAAATACTTACAAATGTTATTACTATGTCAGAGAAACATTGTCACTGAATTAATGGGTGAACAATTCCAGGAAGGACAGCACCAGCAGAAAATCCTACACAACAGAAGTAGGCCTAGATTAAATTGCAAATCAATGTGTTGCACACCTATTTTGTCCTTAAAGGGTTAACCCCATATCGCTAGCATCTTAGGTGGTTAACACAGGTTGGGATGACCATGGGCTTTAGCAATGAATATTATGCACAAAAGTACAGATGGCCAATTCAGGAGGAAACCAACTAAATAAAATAAAATTCCCAAAGCCCCTTGATATTAATGGGTCTTTTTATCCCTTGAAAACTAGATAGCAATTTGTTGGACACCTCTAGTATTCAAGGGGTTGAAAAGTCCCACTTAATCCTTTGAGTACAATTAAATGAATTGAAAGTTTTATTGAACCCCCCCTTATGGTGAAGCTGGTTTGCTTCAGAATTGCTTTTCTTCCTCTATGTGTATCAGACCCATAGTTTGTCATTGTGTGTTTTGTTCACATGCAGTAAATGGTTAAATGCAAGACAAATTTGGAGCAAAATCTAGAGCATGTGGATACTGGGACTGGGAGCCAGTACTAGGAAATGACCCAGGTAATCTGATAGGGTATCCTTTTAAAAGGTTGCACTACATGCGACCTAATGGCGCATTAAGCATGTCGCCATGATAAAAATGGTGACATAAGAATCTCACACTGCATGAAAGAGCGAGATTCTCATGTCGCTACTGAAAGGTCGCACATTTAACCCGGTAGCTTCAGTAAGGCTTAACCAGTACATTTAACCTGGTAGCTTCATAAATTTTAACCCATACATTTATCCCGGTAGCTTCAGAACAGTACAGTATTCTCCCTTAGTCTTACGGGTTAAACCTTAGTGAAAAAATTCTGGATCAACCAAGCTCACATACTCTTGATCCCCTAGCAATGGGGCATCATGAGCCAGTTACAGGGACAGATTCCAATAATCTATGGAAATATCAGCTGTCAGGTGGCTATTCAGCGATGTTCTGGATCCTCTGGCTCCAGTAAAGCATTTCCTTCTCCCACATATTCTGTTCTTGGGGGCTGTCTAAGTCTGTGGGATCATTCAGCTTTTAGGACTGATGCTCTCTGGGAGGCTGGCTACGGGCATGTAGAACAGGGTGAAGGTTTGTGTTGGAGAACTTGGTGCTGCCGGAAGTGTAGAGTCTTACTTTGTCAAGCTCCAGAGGCATAGTTCCTGCAGATCCATCTAACTCCAGAGTGTGCCAGGCCAGATGAGGATGACTTATGTTGATATGACACTACATCTCCTTGGTTAGTCAGTGGCTAGCACATGATCCTTCATTATATCCATATAATGACCCTGGCACACCCCAAAGTCTAAGTTCACCTGAGAATGTGGGATCTGGCACAGGGTTTAACCCGTAAGGCTAAGGGGGAGGAGTAAGATTGTTAGCTGTATCATTATGAGTGATCAGGACACATTGTGACATCTAGCAGAGTGCCGAAACTGACTACTGCCTCACCATGTATTTCCTACACCCAGACATATTCTCCCTTAGCCTTACGGGTTAAACCTTACTGAAGCTACTGGGTTAAATGTGCGACCTTTCAGTAGCAACATGAAAATCTCTCGCTTACATGCAGTGCGAGATTCTCATGTTGCCATTTTTATCATGGCAACATGGTTAATGCACAATGTGATTGCATGCTATTTTGCATGCAACCTTTTAAAAGTGAACCATCTGATACAGGTAGCAGGTATGGATTATCCTGTTCTCATTTTTAACTTTTTTTGCAGGTAATTTTCACATATTCTTATTTTTTGCTTCTTTTAAATGGCAAATGAAGAGTTAAAGCATGTAATTTAATAATAGTTATATAGATTTTCAAATGGTACTTAAAATGTATGTTACTTATGATTTTATTCATAGTGTTCACATCTTACTGTTAACTCCTGATGATAGCGAGGTCTCTAAGGCACTGAAATGCGTTGCACTGGAGACCTCTTTAGCTTCAATTGTGGTTAATATTAATATACTTGTTTTATAAGTATTTATTGCCCCTTTAAAACAAAATAATTTACTTAACGCTTTATGGTTCAGAGCACTGTGCAACACATTGGTATGCAATGTATAGCACACTCCTCTGGTTCTTGTAGGATTAAAAATCAGAAGTGATTAATCCTTGGACTACAGCACCTTCCACTCCCTCCTTTAACCCTTGGATGACAGTGAGATCTTCAAAACATTGTTACACAAAGCACACCTTACCGCCAAGGGGTTAATTTTATCATATATTTATTGTAACTGCTTAGTACGTAAAAAGGTCATCCCCTTTGTATGTTAGAGATGCATTTATACATATAAAAAGATAACGCTGCTGCCATTGTCAATCCACTGCAGGATGAAGGCTTCCACAGCAAGCTAAGCCGAGGGCATGGACCGTATCTGCCAAACTGGTTCAGTTCAAGTTGGCAGATAGCTGACCCCAACCCTGAGGTTTGAACAGATTCCACAGCTGGTGCATTGTGAGAGAGAGAGAGAGAGAGAGAGAGAGAGATTTCCCCAGAAGCTAATTATTCCTTTAAAAAAATGTTTTATAAATAAATATATATATACTAGTTGAACAGCCCGTGTACACAGGCCACAGTGCCAGGCAGCAACGGCCGCAGTGCAGTCATGTACAGTTGACACTGCCTGCACCGCAGCTGATAATGGAGCGGGGCGCTCAGAATTAAGACCGTAGTCCTCTCTGCACACCTTCAGTCTGAATTCAGAGCCCTTCGCTCCATTATCAGCCACTGTGTGGGCAGTCTGTACTGCGAATGACTGCAGCGCGCGTAGCCGTCTGTACTGCACATGACAACTTCTGACAAACATACATTAGCAAATTATTACTATACTAGTTGAACAGCCCGTTACACGGGCCACAGTGCCTCTGGCAGCCGGTCGCGGGGCAGTCACGCGCCGCAGAGACTGCCCGAGCCGCGGCTGATACAGAGCTGGACGCTCCTTCGGAGCACCCAGCTCTGTATGAGCCGCGGCGCGGGCAGTCTATGCTGCGCGTGACTGCCGCATGCGCAGCAGTGTCTACTGCGCATGTCGGGCGTTACACACAACTTGGCGAATTATTATATAGGATAGGAGATATATATATATATATATACACACACATACACACACACACACACACACTAGTATAAAAGCCTGTATACATGGGCTAAAGTGCCACCCAGCGGCCTCGGCTGCTGCCCCTGAGCAGGGAGCAGAGACAGGTGGTGAGCCATCCGGAGCACCCCACTCTGGATCAGCGCATTTGGCCGTCTCTACTGTGCATGATTGCATTGTTCCAGCAGTCTCTATTGCGCATGATTGCATCATTCCAGCAGTCTCTATTGCGCATGACTGCATTGTTCCAGCAGTCTCTATTGCGCATGACTGCATCATTCCAGCAGTCTCTACTGATCATGTGCTGTTACGCACACAGGGAGCTTCGCCGGCTAGCGCTTTATATGTATAGATAGATATACACACACACTGTGTATCTGTCAATAGATAATTTATTTTTCCTTAACTCTTTGAGTGCCCATGTATTGTGTAGTTAAGTAACAGAGGTACTAAGAAATGTGTTGCAGACCCTTCTGATCCTTAACCCTCTGAGTGCCAGAGGGGTACGCAACACATCGCTTTCCCTTCCGGCACTCAAAGGGTTAAGAGATTAAAATCTGTTTATAATTATTGGGCTGCCCCATAAAAAAAAAAAAAAAAGAGAGATGTTTAAACCCCTCCCCTGATGCTAGAGATCTGCATCACACTGAGAAGCAACTGGAGGGAAGGAGAATAAACCTTTATAAATAAGTTTCTTCTCAAACATATTGTGAAGCAATGCACCAGAGTCATCTCAAGCATAAAAGGGGTTAAAAAAACAGGGAACCCCCCCCCCCAAAAAAGCTCATTTAACCTTTTGAGTGCCAGAGGGGTGTGCTACACTTTGCAAAGCAATTAGAGCAATTAGACATCGACAACATTGAATGGGTTAACCCTTTGCGTGCCAGAAAGGATCCAACGCTCTGGCACTCAAAGGGTTAAAGGGATTACATCCTTCCTGACACTGTTTATTGTACGGTTTTTATTTTGTTTGCCTAATTAAGGTTAACCCCTCAGTTGCTAGAGAAGTTGTCAACACATTGCGAAGCATCTAATGTGTTAATATTCAAATATACTTCTTCTTACTATGCACTGCCCCTTTAAATAAATAAAAATGAAGACATCAAAACCTTATTATAAGCGGACTTTTTTTTCCTATTTGATCCCTATGTTGAAGTTGATTTCTTCCAGCATTGCACCGCTTTTCTTAGTACAATGATTATCAGATCCAAAAGGACATGTTTTAACCCTTTAATGCCCACCTTGCACTCCCCTCTGGTCCTTAACCCCTCAATTACCAGCAGTTTTTTTTTTTTTTTTTGCTCCAATGGATTCAGGGGTCCCAGAACGGCGTGCAGCCTGAATTCCATGACGTACATAACCGTCATGGGTCATTAACGTAAATTATGTATGTCCTGGGCACTTAAGGGGTTACATGTATCCTTAATTAACATAGATATATCAGTTACAATGTATGAAACTCTAATTACTCAAAGAGATAGATCAATTGCAATGCCTGATCCCCTAATTAAGCACTTGTGATCAAGCAGGCATATCCTGAAAATTTGACCTGTTGTTGTGGATTAAACGTTCAGTCTCCCTGTCTTAGTACATCAGCCTCAACACGTGTGAGCGCACCGGCAGGCAGTGAAGCACTGGGGCAGACCTCACTCATCCACCTCATCAGTGACATCAGTGCTACCAATCAGTACAGGCAGAGGGAGGAGTGAGGGAAACCTCTCCCCTTTAGAGAAACTTCAACAGAGAAAACTTGTGCACAGGCTCGTAGTGTCTGCTACAGCAGGACAGTGCCTTCAGCTTACTCCACACTGATATCATGAGGAGCAACCAGAGGCATGAGCGCATTTCACTTCCAGCAGCACTGGTAACCACATCAGAACCCAATCTCTACCTGTGTGTGTAGACCTGCTTCTGACAAGGAAGTCTACCAGTGACTTTCTCCCTCACTTTGGAATTTACACCTGGCACTAAAACTTACCTGGCTATAACCTTGCATTCTGGATTCCAAGGAACTGAGATACAATCTATTACTATTTTATGACTGAGTTGGTTAAAAGTGAACTGCAATTTTATTTCTGAATTCCAATTAAAGGAGAGTATGATTATTGATATTTTATACCACTGAATGTATTAAAAGTGAACTTCAACCTTCTATTCTGGATCCCAAGAAGCAGTGATAGAGACCTGATTAATGGTATTATACCGGTGAATTTATTTACTAAACTCAAAACAGCAGAGCGAATATATATATATTTATATACCACTGAATTAATTGTAAGTGACCTGAAACTTTCTATACTGAATTCCAAGGAACAGAGTTTGATTGATGGTATTCCGTCTACCGTTCAGTTTAATGAAATATAAATAAGTATTGTTATTTTACCATTGAATATATTTGTGTAAACTGCTACTTTTTTCTATTCTGAATTAGAAGGGAGGACAGCCAAAGAGTCTGATTATTGTTATTTTATCACTGAATGTATCTAAGGCTAACTGCAACTTCTGTATACTGAATAGAAAGCCTGATTCTAGGAATAACGCCCGTCAGCTCAATATCGCTGGATGTGAAATAAAACATACACGTTTGAAGACCGGATCAAACCATAGGTTTGTTAATTAACTTACCTCTGTGATCACAGAAATAAAGGACACAAAACACTGAGCAACAGGACATGACCTACTCCTGGATTTGACCTGGTGATGGCCACTTTGAAAAATTACAACATGTCTTTTGAAGAGAACATGACAAGTCCTAACGATACCAGCCTACCCATTATAGGGAGTTTGGGTGGCAGCAAACCCCCCACTATCCCAGCTGTCATGTTCATATTTGGGGTGGTGGGGAACCTGATTGCCATCATTGTGTTGTGCAAGTCTCGTAAGGAGCAGAAGGAGACCACCTTCTATACCCTGGTTTGCGGGTTGGCAATCACTGACCTGCTGGGCACCTGCCTGGTGAGCCCGGTGACTATAGCCACCTATGTGCAGAACCGTTGGCCGGGAGGTACTGCTCTGTGTGAGTACAGCTCCTTCATCCTGCTGTTCTTTGGACTGTCCGGTCTCAGCATCATCTGTGCCATGTCCATTGAGCGGTACCTGGCCATCAACCATGCCTACTTCTACAATCACTATGTGGACAAGAAGCTGGCAGGGCTCACCCTATTCGCCATCTATGTCTCCAATGTGCTCTTCTGCGCACTGCCCAGCATGGGTCTGGGGAAGACCACCCTGCAGTACCCCATGACCTGGTGCTTCATTGACTGGAAAACCAACGATTCGACCCACGCTGCCTACTCCTACATGTATGCGGGCTTCAGCTCATTCCTTATCCTGGTCACGGTGCTGTGCAATGTGCTGGTGTGTGTGGCTCTCATCCGCATGCACCGCCAGTTTGTGCGCCGGACCTCCCTGGGTACGGACACCCGGCTCTCTGACTTCAGGAGGCGCAGGAGCTTCAGGAGGATGGCAGGGGCTGAGATCCAGATGGTCATACTGCTCATCGCTACCTCCGTTGTGGTGCTCATCTGCTCCATCCCCCTAGTGGTGAGTCCTGGAAACGGTTTCTCGTATGTTGGGCAGGATTTCTTAAATAACCCTTTGAGTGTCAGAGGGGCATCATGTTGGATATTGCATGTTTTATTTTACTTTACATTTTCTGCAACATGTAAAGTAAAATCGCATATTCTTATGAATTAGTTTTTTAGCTTCGCCTGTTTTTACACTGTTTTATTTCCCTGACAGGTTGCTCGCTGAAATTCTGGTTACAGGGAGATTTCTGTCAGGGGCAGTGAAATCAGGGATAGTGATACCATGTTACACTGTCCCTGTAGAACTGAACTCTCTGCAGGGGCTGTAATGTGGACAGGCGTTTCTGCTTCTGCACACTTACAACGTAACAGTATCACTATCCCTGCTTTGAAAGCTCCCTGGAAACAGAGAACCAGGAAGCTCAATGTCAGGCAAATGAAACTGTAAAAGGAAAAAAAAGTAGACGAAGAGTGAAAAATATAGGAAATATAACTTTCACTTGCAGAGTGTATAAAAGGCTAAACGGAGTTTGACTGTTACTTTAAGAACAGGTGCTAACCAATTACAAATAAAATGTCTTGATTTTAAAAGGGTGTTTTAACCCATTGAATGTTAACGTGGTCTCTCATGCACTTGTATCTGAGAGCTATCTAGCATTTAAAGGGCTATAATTCCCAATTAATTCACTGGGTTTTTGGAGAATTGGCATTTGTATCTATCTGGGCTGTCCACCCTCAAAACAGGACAGTGATACAATGTAACACTATCCATGTAGCACTGAGTGCTCTTTAAGCTGTCTTGTCCATTTTATATTTTTGTGTATTACTTTATGTCCTTTCATAGTCCTGATACAAAGCTCCCTGCAAGGAGATAAAAATAGATCATTATCATTGACATAAGGTGTTAAAAAGAAAGAGAAAATAATAAAAAAAAATACAATTTCATAAAATTGCATAAAATCTAAAGTCAAAGTTTACTATTCTTACTTCTCATTCAGGCTGATGTACTAAGATTAGGATCGATTCTGGATCAGTCCAATTGACGGGGGACAAATAAAAATCCCCCACATGTCCACTAATTTAAATGTGACTTTTAACCCTTTGAGTGCCAGAAGGGCACAGAACGCATTGCTTCAGCGTGCATTGGAGAACTCTCTGGCATTTAACCCTCTGAGTGCCAGAGTGGTACACAATGCATTGTGTACCCCTCTGGCACGCAAAGGGTTAAGGGGTTAAAAGCTGCATTAAAGTCAGTGGGATGTTACTGCATAAACCTCCACAGAATAACATTACTAGCAGACAGGGGCATAATTAGAAGGCATGGGGTCCTGGTGTAAGAATTGCCATGGGCCCCCCGACCACATTGCCCCTTCTACAATGTCCCTCAGTTTCCACAATGCCCCTCAATCTCCACATTGCCCCCCAATGGCCACAATGACCCTAAATATCCTATCTCCCTGGTGGTCCAGTGGCAGAGGACAGGACTGTGCCCTCTTCTCCCGCGCGGTCCTCTTCAGTAATGCAGAGCGCTAGGAGATGATGTTATCTCCCAGTGCTCTGCATTATGAGAATGCCTGTCTGCTGGAGGGAATACTGATCTCCCTCTGGCAGACCGGCACTCTTGTAATGCAGAGCCCCAGCACTCTGCATTATTTAATTGCGGGCGTCAGGCGAGGGGGTCACAGGGGATGGCCGGGCCCCTGGAGTAATGGGCCCGGTCGCAGGTGCGACCTCTATAGTTACGCCACTGCTAGCAGAGTTTATCTCCTCTTCATCACACACCACAAACCACCACAATACTTCTTAGCTCAATATCCTGATTAATTGCCCATCTTTTTGCTACTTTCACATATACCCCTTTGGAGTATCCTATTGAAATGGGCGACCATCAAAACTGTGTTAAAAATGTCGCCTGAATCATCAGAATGTTGTTCTCCTGATTGAGGTGACATTCTAATGTCGCCCTTTTGATTCAGGAGACATTTTTAACACACCATTTTGATAGTCGCCCAATAGATGGTGATATTTCAATAGTGCACCCCCATCTGGTACCCAATGGATTAAACTTAAACCAGGCGACCTTGCTTCATTTGTGTTTCCTGTAACAGGAACTCACTGTATGGTACATACATCTTCAACACATGTAGTAACCAATTTAAGCTTCCTGTTCCCTGTGCCTTCTCTCTAAACATTAACCCATTGAATGCTAGCAGGGTGTCCAACATATTCAGTCCCTAGTTTGGGTTTTCTGTACAAAACTCCTGCCTTCTAAGTGTTTAAACCCGCGGATACTTGAGAAGACTCCAGAGCACATTAAACTCAATGGATCGTAAATAGGTGTCATAGACATTGTTTTGTAATGCTTTGGAGACTACTGTAGCATACAAGGGGTTAAGCACGCATTGGTGAACGCTCTAGCATCCAAGAGGTTAAACACAGACAATGTCCCATGTGTTGGCTGTAAATCATTTATTATGTCACCTACAGCTTTTCTTTTTCCCCTTCCTGTGTCATTCATACTGTATGTCACCATGGCAGTCAAAAGGTTAAACTTGACCTCTGAATGTCCCAGATTCCTAGGGACAGTCCCTAGTGTGTGCGTCCTGTGAAGCAATGCATTGCAGACTCCTCTAGCATTCCATGGGGAGTCTAACCTGTACTTTAACCCTTTTCCAGACCAGAGTAGTATGCAACACGTTGCTTTGCAATGTCCACACACCCCTCATTGGAGGACCACCAACGAGAATCTTAAATGTAGATTTTAATGCACTGGAAATCTGACGTCCAAGGGTTATCCCTTTCAGGGTTAGAGAGGTACCAAACGCACTGCAGCATTATGCTGGATACCTCTGTGGTGCTCAAAGGGTTAGACTTGTAATCTGAACCCTTTGAGTGCAAGAGGGGTATGCGTATTGCTGTTGCGTAGTCCTCTGGCACTCAAAGAGTTAAGTCCCTCTCCCATGGGAACGGCCCCATAGAGTGGCACAAAAATGAACTTGATTAATTCTGGGGGCAAACCACTTGTAACACAGGAGGCTAAGGGTTAACCAGACACTAAACTGTAACCAGACACCTCATTCTCCAGATATTTCCCATTATAATACAATGAATATTTTAAAGGAAAACACAATACAGTGGTCACTAGTGTTGCACTGGCATTTTACTAGTGTAAAAGCCCGTGTGCATGGGCCAAGGTTCCGGATGAAATTAACCCTTTGAGTGCCAGAGGGTTAAGAGGCCAGTCCTGCTCTGCGTCCTTCCGCAGACGCAGTCATGCGCTGTAGAGACTGCCCAAAAGCACAGAACTCCCAGCAATCTTTACGTTCAGGCAGTCTCTACTGTGCATGACGGCTTCTGACAAACATACTAGCGAATTATTATATACGATAGTTGTGCAGTAAGGAATTCATCCTCCTCCTGTCACTCTCTTTATTATTTCCCCTTTCCTCTCTCATATTCATTCATAGTAACATGGAAGCTGGGCAGTGAGTGACAGTGTCTGCGCATTAACCCTTTGTGTGCCAGAGGGGTACGCAACACATTGCAGATCAATGCGTTGTGTACCCCTCTGGCGCTCAATGGGTTAAGATGTAGTCATGTAGCAGATAGTGTGGCACCGAGTCCTGGTGCTCGTGTTGCTCTTGAACCCTTGATGTCAAAGAGGTCACCAACATATTGCTCTGAAATGCTTTTCTACACCGCTCTAGGGTTAAAGTAAAAAAAAAAAAAAAAAAAAAAAAAAAAAAAAAAATGCTAACCAAAATCCCATTTTAATTCAGTATATTTAAAGGGATAGTAATAGTTAAAACGTAAAAAAAAATATGTTGTAGAGTTTATCCCCCTGAGTGAAACAAGAGTACTCAAACTGCTGAGAGGTGTTTTATTCAAAAGTTATTCATTTTCAAAGTTTAATTTTTTAGGTGCAATATCACAGTGGCCTGAAATTGTACAGTGGCGCTGTTGCTACACGATCCTATGGACAACTCTGGTCAGTTGACCATAAATCTCCATAGGATGGTGTAGCAACAGCACCACTGTACAATTTCAGGCCACTGTGATATTGCACCTAAAAAATTCAACTTTGAAAATTAATAACTTTTGAATGAAACACCTCTCAGCAGTGGGAGTACTCTTGTTTTACTCAGGGGGATAAACCCTACAACATTTTTTTTTTTTACATTTTAAGTATTACTATCCCTTTAACCTTTCAAGGAACAGAGGGGTGTCTAACATATTGATTCTTAATGTGTTGCACACCCCGCCCCCTCTGCTCCTTAACCCTTTGTGTGATAAAGAGGTACAACTACACCATAAGTGGCAAATTAACATTCCCATTGACTTTAATGGGGCTTTTAACCCCACAAATGCTAGAGTGGTCTTTACAATGCAGATGTTCTAACATTTAAGGGGAAATCCAGAGAGGTATCCAGCGCATTGCAGATATCTCTCTGGTAAGCAAAGGGTTAAGAACCCCTTTATAAATCCATGGGGATTTGTAATTGCCCCTTATGGTGCAGTTTTGGATTGCCATATAATTGTGCCATGGCTATTCGTACGCATGGCTCTTTGCTTTATGCATGCAATCCTTCTGCCTCTTTTAGATCAATGCAGATGAACAGACTTCATAGGACTTCACAAGTAGGTGTAAACCAAGGCAAGTCTACATTGATTTTAAGATGCTGGGAATACATCTGTCTGTACACTGAGGAGTGATTCACCCCTCAAGTCAACATTCACTTTCTTAGCTGTCCAAAGTGCTTCTTCGTATAAATTAACAGTAACCCAGTATATGATTTTAACTTATTCTGCAAGTAAATAATATGTGCAGACAAACTGCCTATACGTTTTTAATCGGCTTCACATTTCTAGACATATCTTTGACAATAAGCTTCCTGGATCTGTTTGTAGAGCGTTTTCAGTCAGGGAACATGAAAGAAAGTCTAGTGATATAATATAAAATAGCTAACAGAGCATTCAGTGCTACAGAGGACTGAACATTGGTTGAGATGCACTAAGGAGAGATAAAGAGGTGATCAAGTAGAGAGAACTTCTTCAGTGATATCACTTCTCAAGAGACTTTTACTCTGTGTAGTCAATGCACTAAGATGTATCCAGCTTTGGAGATCTTAGTGCATTGGCCCCATAGAATAACATAGGAACTGGAGAAGTGAGATCACTGGAGAAGTTCCCTCCGCTTTATCACCTCTTTATCACTGCTTATTGAATTACATCCTGATTCACGGTCTATCGACCAGAAAACTATGGAAACTGAGATCCGTTTAGCTCACTGCCAGGGAAATAAGTGTTTAAAGGGGAACTTTCACCCCTTAATAACTAAATCTCCCCTTACTGCTGACCTGGCGACTAGCTGCTTAGTAGCGCTAGTCGCCAGAAATCTTACCCCGTTCTCAAGATTTCGCCGTTTGAAAGGATCAGGAAGCACGGACGTCTCTTCACAGTGACGTCCGTGCGCCTGCGCTGTCAGTCCCTTGTGCACCGTACGGTGCACAAGGGACTGACAAGGGACTGACAGCGCAGGCGCACGGACGTCACTGTGAAGAGACGTCCGTGCTTCCTGAGCCTTTCAAACGGCGAAATCTTGAGAACGGGGTAAGATTTCTGGCGACTAGCGCTACTAAGCAGCTAGTCGCCAGGTCAGCAGTAAGGGGAGATTTAGTTATTAAGGGGTGAAAGTTCCCCTTTAAAAAAGATTAAGATGAAAAAAAATTTGGAAATTTGACTGTACACATTATGTAGTTGCAGTATATATAAATTCAGAGTAAAGGGTTCGTATTCCTGTAATGTTTTGAGCTTCTTTGTATTGTTCCCATGAGTATTTATCTGGTCAGTGTGACTAATCAGAGATGCAGAGAGCAGCGTGGTTCAGATTACTCTCACCATGAGAAATTTCAGCAGTCAGAAGTTTTAACATATTTTGGTTTACCAATACACTAAATGGTAACCAAACATATCATTTTCAAGATACTTCGCATTATAAAATAAATATTATTTTTTAAGGAAAATGCCTCATCTCCTTTAGGCCAGATGATTGTATCTCTTTTTAATACAAAGAGTGTGTAGTATGCTTAATTTGTAAACCATATTGTGTTCACAATTTTATTTAACCCCTAGGCTTCTTGCAGCCAAGGGGTTAATATGCTTTAAAATTGCTCTCATAGCCAATTTAATTAATCTATATTTTTTAAAAAACAAATCCTATATAATAATTCGCTAACGATGTTTGTCAGAAGCTGTCATGCTCAGTAGAGACGGCTGCGCGTTCTGCAGTCTTGTGCAGTAGAGACTGCCCGTGCCAAGCGTTCCCATGAAGGTGCGCAGAGAGGACCACGGTCTGAATTCACAGCACCCCACTCCGTACCAGTGGAGTACCTGTACCTGTGTACATGGGCTTTAAAACTAGTATCTAATAATTGTAATAACAAAATTTGGTCAAGAATTATTCAGGAAGATAAAGGGCAGCCACCCTGAGGCAAAACAACTTCACCATGAGGGAAAATGAAAATTCCAAATGACTTAACTATTTAAGCACCAGATGGGTGTGTAACACATTAAGGGTTTATTCACTAAGGCATGATACAGAGGTGATAAAGTGGAGATCTCTCCTTGGAGAAATCTTGGTGCATTGGCTCCATAGAATAACATAAGAACTGGAGAAGTGATATCACTGGAGAAGTAATCTCCACTTTATCACCTCTTTATCACAAATTAGGGCGTATTCCCCCTCCCCCCCTGAGAAGCATTGCTTTGAACAACCCTCTGGTCTTTGAAGTGTTAACTTTCCGACTTGGAAAGACATTCAGTAAAAAAAACAAGGCCTTCCGTCTCTCATTGGAATTCCTGTGAGAATGCCCTTCCTACTGCACTCTTCCATGTGTCAGAGCAGAGTGAGTG
Organism: Rhinophrynus dorsalis; assembly: GCA_037306005.1. NCBI lineage: Eukaryota > Metazoa > Chordata > Amphibia > Anura > Rhinophrynidae > Rhinophrynus > Rhinophrynus dorsalis. The sequence goes on along the minus strand of CM074718.1, from coordinate 641,146,046 downwards.
AATGAGTGTGTGCGCATGTCTGAGTAAATGAATGATGACATTTGTGTGTATGATGACGTATGAAGCTGTGTATAATAACCTATATGTAGAAAAGTGTCAAATATAAACTGAAATGTGTAACGCACCACTAAGGTGGTCACCTTAAGTGCCACAGGAACACGGTGCTACAAGCTTTTGCAGTTTCACCTGCATTTCCTCTCTGAGGGAGATTCCAAAGAAAGGTGCAACCCTGACTCCATTTCTATGGGCACTTGAGCAGGGAGGAAAGTGGACTTTCCACACATCCCTATTCCTGAATACAGGCTTATGGGACTCATTCCTCAAGCTAAACAGATTCAATTCTGGAGCAAGTCTACTGTCCAGTAGAGCTGATATAATAATTCTTCAAACTCCCAATGATTTTAAATTGGGATTTTAACCCGTCGAATAGAGGTCTCTCTCTCAAATTCAAGCAGCTAAAATCCTCATTTAACTCAATGGAAATCATTTTCCATATTAAGGTGCAATAGGTTTGTGTTAGAATTAATCCTGATTCATTTGATGAGTAAGGCTCAATGGGGGAGATTTATAAAAGTCATTGTTCGTTTTTGTGAATGTGTTGCGTACCTCTCTGACACTCAAAGGGTTAAAATGCCCTTATTCCTTATTATGAATGTTGGAATTTATAAAGTATTTTAGTTACATTTATAAATGTTGAGACTGTAAAAAAAAATGATAGGTCAGCCATGAAGAAAATTCTGTCTCTAAATTGTCAAATAGTGATATTTCTTTATAAATTCGCTGGCCCACTTTTTACAAACTTCCTTGCTCCATTTAAGCACTCAAAGGGTTAAAAACATACTACAGAGCGTTATATCCTACTAAACTGTTGCTAATACTTTCATAACAACCAGCAACAATCTTACAGGCATGTTAACACTTATTGTCAATTAACTCCACTTTTATAAAGAAACATTCCTTTTAAATTGGGCTTTTAACCCTTTGAATGATAGAGAAGTCTAAAATTCATTGGAGACCTCTCTAGCATTCAAAGGGTTAAAAAGCTCAATTCAAATGCATGGGAATGTAGAAATTACTTGACCCTTATTGTGTAGTTGGTTTAGTCCAGAATAACTCCAGTTTGAATTTATGAATATGGGCCTATGGGGGTAAGATTCTCTCTGTTGGTATAAAAGTATTAAGGACAGTTTAAAGCGAAACTACCACCCAAAAATAAGATAGCATCACATCATTGGCCCTCTGGTGACTAGCTGCTCAGTAGCACTAGTCGACAGAATTCTTACCGGATTAAAGCAAAATCTCTATTCTTCATGGACTGACAGCAAGACGAAGAGCGGACATCTTGCCCTAGTGACGTCCACCCTCCTGCACTGTCAGTCCCAGCCGGAGCCAAATGGCTCCTAGCAACGCCGCCTAGACCCGGCTGGGACTGACCACGCAGGCGCGTGGACGTCACTAGGGCAAGATGTCCGCGCTCCATCTTGCTGTCAGTCCATGAAGAATAGAGATTTCTCTTTAATCCGGTAATAATTCTGGCGACTAGTGCTACTGAGCAGCTAGTCACCAGAGGGCCAATGATGTGATGCTATCTTATTATTGGGTGGTAGTTCCGCTTTAAGAGGATATAACCCCGTGTAGTACTTTTTAAAAGAAATATTGAGTAAGGAAGTTTCTAAAAAGTGTTGCAGGATATTTATAAAGAGATGTCACTATTTGCGACAATTTAGCAACAGAATTTTCGGCAAATATTTAAGGCCATGTCTGACCTGTTCTTATTTTTTGCAGTCACCGTATAAATGTTACTAGAATACTTTATAAATACCAACACTAATGAAAACGGAATAAGGACATTTTAAGGATCCGTTCACAAAAACGAATAAGAAAACTTTTTTTAAATGTCCCGATGTGACATACGAGACATGATTTAGGGAGGGGGCGAGGGTGTTTGCTTTGAGGATTTTTTTTGTTTTTGTCTGTTGATGACAGAAAAGATTAATAGCATTGTTTTACCTTTGACAACTTCCAAATACCCACAAAAGCAATCAACAGCAACAGCAGCAGCATGTGTTGCAATTTTACTTTCCTGTTCTGCCAGTTTGCCAAGATAATTGCTTCTGAATGCTCACCAGCTGTAAAACTTTAAAGGGATAGTAATACTTCGTTTTATCTTTTTTATTTTGTAGGCATTAAAAAACATGAAGAACGATATGTCTTATCTCTCAAACCTTTATGGTTTGAGAGATATTCACAAGCAAAGTTTCCCCTCCCGCCCCTTTTACCTAGTCTAAGCCATCTCTTCTCAGACGTGGAATCCGGTCCATAGACCAGACAGATAACAGAAGGGGACAATCTTCTTCCTATGAGAACAATGAAAGCCCTGCAGCCCTTGACAAGTTTTTCAGGCTTTCCTTTATCTTAATTGAAGATTGTCCCTCTCTGCAGTCTACCTGGGCACCTCCCTTCTGCTCTGGCTGCACAGTGTTACATCAGTAAAAGGGGCGGGAGGGGGATACTTTGTCATTGAATTATACCACAATACAAGAAAGAAGCAGGACGACAATGCTGATAGAATTGAAATAACACTCTCCAAAGTCAAAATACTATGATGATTAATTAGAGCTGCTTTTATTATGAAACATTACTATCCCTTTAAGGACATTGCAAAGTAAAGCACCCCCCCCCCCGGTCATTTAAGGGTTAATACACAAATCCGCAGAGGTGTGAGTGTTTTTTGAGTTATCTTAATTGAAATGGAATTTTTACCATTCATACATGCCAAGGTAAATATGTGTTTCATAAGGAAATCTATTGTGCCAATAAGGAACAAGGTGGTAAAAGCACTGGGTTCATTTATAGATCACTTGGCAACTGTGGGGTGGTGACAAATATGTATTAATAGCAAATTTTTGGTTGGTGTGCCATAGTGATAGGTGGAAAAATATTTATTTTCCCTAAACATGAGATATTTTAGAAGTCATATGGAACTAGGGCCGTGGCGAGAAACTGAAAAATATGGAGCTCCCAAGGTGGTGGTGGACTATAAGGGTGTTCAGATTTTGGCTATTGGGGACTACAGTTCTCATCATCATCAGTTAACTATAGTGGTCGCACCTGCGACCGGGCCTGGCCGCCCCTGCGACCCCTCCATCTGGCACCCGCAATCTCCCTCCGGCGCTCTAGTAATGCAGAGCGCTGAGAGATGACATCATCTCCCAGCTCTCTGCATTACAAAGAGGACTGTGTGTGAGCTTCAGGGAGGTAGTAGATGGGGGGCATTGTGAAGATTGAGGGGCATTGTAGAGGGGGTCAGTGTGGTCGCGGGGGGCCAATTTGAGGGGGGGGGGCCCATGGCACTTCTTGCACCAGGGCCTGGAGGCTTCTAGTCCCGCCTCTGATCATCATCATCATCACACTTTTTCTACCAAATGTACTCCAATTGTTAGATGCTTCATTCAGCACTTTTTTTTTTTTTTTTTTTTTTTTTTCATTAAAACAAAACTGACTGCTATATGAAGGACATGCACTAAGGCATGATAAAGAGGCAATGAAGCGGAGATGACTTCTCCATTGATATAATTTCTCCAGGTTCTATGTTGTTCTATGAAGTCTATGCACTAACATCTGCAAAGTTCGAGAAATCTTAGTGCATTGGCTCCAATCGAATAACATACAAATTGAAGGAGTGATGTCACTGGAGAAGTCATCTTCGTTTTGTTAACACCTAGAATAAAATCCTTCCAAAACTTCACAGCTAAAAGTCTAAAATGTACAGTTATAATTATTTTTTCTTTTTTTACTGTTTATAGCTTTGCTAGAACTGGACGCACACTTCTAGAGTGAGATCCAAAGAATCAAAGAGTTTAGCCAGGTTTCCTATTTTTTTTTTTAAGTCAGCCCAGTTCCAGCTGTGGTTTCAAAATTCCTCAGCTGCATGGGTAAATGTTAAATGAATCAGTGAGTTTTATTCTTATACCTGCTTTGGTATTATGCCTTACAGCAGAAATGGTAAATATGCAGTTCTCCAGCTGTTGGTGGGCAAAACTCCCAGCATATTCAGCCAGCAACAGAGGAAAAATCATGAGGAACTAGTTCAGAGATGGACAACCTATGGCTCTGCAAGGATTGTTGAATTACAGTCCTCATAATCTGCAGCCTATGACTGATTGCGAATAATTGGAAATGTAGATGACAACAGCTGGAAGTGATCAGCTAACCAACAGCAGCTGGAGGGAGGCAAGTAACCAACAACTGGAAGCAGCAGTTTCCTCCTCCAGCTATAGACCAACAAGCAACTAGATGTGCCACAGGCTTCAAAATAGATGGGCAAACGGAAGGGCACAAGTTGCCCTCTTCTGTTATAGTCCAAGAATAGATGGGATGTTCCACGATCTGCTCACCACTGAATTTTAGGGTTAAAATGTAAATACCTAACTGAATCAAACATTGACATTATGGGCTTTAAAGGGATAGTAATACTTCGTTTTAACTTTATTTTATTTTGTAGGCATTAAAAAAACATGAAGAATGATATAAGTCTTATCTCTCAAACCTTTATGGTTTATGAGATATTCACAAGCAAAGTTTCCCCCTCCCGCCCCTTTTACCTACTGTAAACAATCTCTTCTCAGATGTGGAATGCAGTCCATAGACTGGACAGATAACAGAAGGGGACACTCTTATTCCTATGAAAACAATGAAATCCCTGCCCCCCTTGACAAGCTTTTCAGGTTTTTCTGTTATCTTAATTGAAGATTGTCCCTCTCTGCAGTCTACCTGGGCAGCTCCCTTCTGCCCTGGCTTAAAAGTGTTACATCAGTAAAAGGGGCGGGAGGGGGACACTTTGCTTGTGAATATCTCTTAAACCCTAAAGGTTTGAGAGATAAGACTTATATCATTCTTCATGTTTTTTTAATGCCTACAAAATAAAATAAAGTTAAAATGAAGTATTACTATCCCTTTAAGCACAAAGAAAATGGCACAATTGTGGAGCAAAACCACAGAGGAGAAATACAAATCGCCAGAATTCCCATTGAGTAAAATGTGGCTTTTAACCCTTTGAGTGCCGGAGGGGACACAATGCATTGCAAACCTCCATGAATGATAGAGAGGTCTGCAACGCATTGTGAAGCAGCGCCAAGTTCACTAGCTTTTAAGGAGTTTAAAGGGCCATTTTGATCAGTGGAGATTTCTGTTTGTACCTTATGCCGAAGTTGGTTTGCTCAAGAATTGCTCTTTTGTATTTATGCAAATTGTGCTTTGTGTTTACCATTGACCAGCTGCCCCAGTTTAATGTCAGCAATAGATCAGTCTGATCACCGGATTGTGGCCTGCAGAGATGCTACATTGGCTGCAGGTTTGGTTAGCTTTAGATAACAAGTTATTAATTGCTGATGGCAGGTTTGGGGCTGTTGAAGGAACTGAATGTTGAGTCATTCAAATGCTCAGTAACGAAATACAAAAATATTTTAGTGCTATGACAACAAAAGTAGATAGAAATGTCTATGCCTCTCTCCACTCATTACATAAATTGCATAAGTTAATGGACACAATGAGAATAATTAGCAAAAAAGTGCAGCAACTCGGGGACCCCTGAATTCCATGACGTGCCAGGACCGTCACTGGTCCTTAAGTGAAGTTTAATCACGATGGTCCTGGCATGTCGTGGGTCTTTAAGGGATTAAAGACTAGATGGGTGTGCAATGCTGTGTAAAGTATTGCACACACTTCTTAACTCTTTGAGTGCCAGAGGGGGTATGCAATGCGTTGCACACCCCTCTGGCACTTAAACAGCTAAATCTTTGAGTGCTATCGAGGTATACAAAACAATGCATTGGCTACCTTTCTAGCACTCAAAGGGTTAAAGGGATAGTAATTCTTAATATGCAAATAAATATCTATTGTAGGGCTTATCCCCCAGAGTAAAACAAGGGTATTCCCAGTGCTGAGTGGTGTTTTATTCAAAATTTATTCTGGAACAAACCTGAATTTATTAGGTGAAATATCACAGTGGTTTGATATTGTACGGTGGCGCTGTTGCTACACCATCCTATGGACAGCTCTGGTCAGTTGACCATAAATCTCCATAGGATGGTGTAGAAACAGCACCATTGTACAATATCAGACCACTGTGAAATTGCACGTAAAAAAAATCATGTTTGAGCCAGAATAACCTTTGAATAAAACACCACTCAGCACTGGGAATACAATTGTTTAACTCAGGAGGATAAACCCTACAATATATATTTTTTGCATATTAAGTGTTAATGTCCCTTTAAAGTGATTAGTAATGTTTCATATTAAAAGCAGCTCTGATTAATCTTCATAGTATTTGGGCCATGGAGAGTGTTATTTCAATTCTGTCAGAGTTGTAGTTTAGGAGTAATTCAATGATAAAGTATCCCCCTCCCACCCCTTTTACTAATGTAACACTGCTCAGCCAGATCAGAAGGGAGGTGCTCAGGTAGATTGCAGAGGGACAATCTTCAATTAAAATAAGGGAAAAACCTGAAAAACTTGTCAAGGAGACAGGGATTTCATTGCTCTCATAGGAAGAAGATTGTCCCCTTCTGTTATCTGTCTAGTCTATGGACTGCATTCCACATCTGGAAGAGATGGCTTACACTACGTAAAAGGGGCGGGAGGGGAAACTTTGCTTGTGAATATCTCTTAAACCATACAGGTTTGAGAGATAAGACTTATATCGTTCTTCATGTTTTTTTTAATGCCTACAAAATAAAATAAAGATAAAACAAAGTATTACTATCCCTTTAAGCTATTACTAAGTTGCCATGCATTTATTAAGCGCATGGCGACTAGCTTGGAAATCCATCTCTTACCCTTAAAAAAAAAAAAAAAAAAAAAAAAAAAAGTGCAGATTCTAAAGAAATCCTTGCCATTGGGAGACTGACGAGCAGCTTAGTGTGGTCTGCGCGCCTGCGCTGTCAGTCCCTTCCAGTTACCATGTGGTACGCTGCAATGCTACTCAATGGAGACCGGGACTCACGGCACAGGCGCACAGACAAGATGTTTGCGCCAGGGCTTATAATTTTAAGTCCATTGCTACTAGCCAGACCTGAAAAGTTACTCTCCTCTGCAAGCCATAACATACCCACCAGGGCTGAATTTCTACTCGCCAGGGCTAAATTTTCACTCGCCATTGGCTAGTGGTGAGTGGAAATTTTGAGCCCTGGTCTGCGCTGTAGCCTGGGTTCTGGTCTTCAAACAGCAAGGATTTCTTTAGAATCTGTGAATTATTTATTTATTTTTATTTTTTTTTTAATAAAGGTAAGAGATGGATTTCCAAGCTAGTCGCCATGCGCTTAATGAATGCATGGCAACTTAGTAATATCTGAAAGTTCCGCTTTAAATGATTAATTGATTAAAATGACAGAGATATGTGAACCCAATGCCGCTCAGTATTGACATATAATATTTTCATTTACATCCCAATTGTAAGTTATTGTTGAAATCCTCCATCTTATTTTTTTTTTCCTAATAATTTTAATCTTGTATACACTTTTTGCATTGCTTGATAAATGTCTTTTTACCCATGTAGGCAAATATTAACTCTGCTTTATGATAAGACCGCATTTAATTAATAGGCAAATTTTCTTTTTGTGTTCCCCATATGTGATTAATACTCGTGTAATCTCTGGACATGAAATATTGTCCTTCTGATATGACTTGCACACTGGGCTGATATTATTGTGTATTTATTCAGTCATAATGAAAGCTGCGGGAATTTGTTTTGTCACAATTGCTGTCTTCAGTTTGTTTTAACCCTTTGAGTACCAGAGGGTTGCGCAACGCATTGCTGTGCAATGCGTTGCGTACCCCTCTGACATTCAAAGGGTTAATTTCACGCCCAGAAGAAATATTTCCTAATCAAACATGACTTGGGGATTTAGGATTACTTTTGAATCAATTATTTATAATTACCTTTCCTACATGGTACCCCTGGAGAGTAAACAATTATTAATAATAGTACATGCATGTATGTACATATAGGGCCCAGAACGTACCTGATAACTCTGTGTTTGGACTCAAATCTCATATCTCCTAAGTGTTCCACTTTAGGAGAAACAGTCCCTTTTTGAGACCCAACTCCCTCTGTCCCTCCTTCCCACCCTGATGTCCCTCTTTTCAGGAGATTAGACTGTGTGGTGTGTATACAAGGGTATCACATTGCTCCACAGCAATAAAACTCACATTAATGTTTGTTTAAACATCAGTATACGTGTTTATGAATTAGTCTATATAAATTAAATACTGTGGTCTTAGTCTAAGTCATTTCAATAGTATTGAAATAACCTAAAAAATCTTGGTAATGCCCTGTCCACCAGCCAAGACTCCAGCAACACCACTTAAAACAAAAGTTTGTTTTGTTTTTTTGCAGTCACAGTTCTCAAGTATGCCTAACTGCAAGTGTGTTTAATTAGTGGATCATTTATTCTGAATAGTTCACCAGTGCACGGGTAGGGAAATTCCAAAAACCTGCACTGTTCAAGGTATTGGAGGACCACTACTGAGAAACTGTTATCTTGCTCAGGCAGAAGAAGTGAAAGAGGTAGCAGTCACTGTAAGGCACAGATAATATGAGTTACTAATCTGGGTGCAGTTAGACCAACCACAAAGCTCTTAGGAGATATGGTTGGGCTGTTTTTGAAAAGGAGAAGAATTTGGTTAAACACAATGCTGATTCTTGATTAGAAGAAGTGGGATGGGGTGGTGCTAGGTACAACTAAAAGGGAGCAATTGGAGAACAATTTCTACTGGATGCAGACCTGCCTATGCAGCCGAGCAAGAGTGCATTTGAAAAGCTAATTTGTATAAGGGAAGCTTCAGAATGCGCTGACCTAGATATATTTGAAATATAAATACTTCATATTCCCCAAATGTATGACAACCTTTAGATGTCCAGTTGTTCTAGACCAGGGGTTCTCAACCCATGCCCTCAGTGGCCATTAACAGACCAGGACTTAGGGATTTCCCTGCTAGAACACAAGTGTGTTGATCAGAGGCTCATTCACATTGATTAACTCACCTGTGCTTTCACAAGGAAATCCTCAAATCCTGGTTTGTTAGTGGCCACTGAGGGCAAGGGTTGAGAACCACTGTTCTAGACTCAAACTGCCAACACCTTCAACCAGCCAAATATTGGTTGTCTATCACTTTTCTAGGCAGTATGTCGCTGCTCTTTCTAAGCTAGAGCTTCTCAAATGAGTCCTCAAGGAACATATAACGTGCTACAACTTAGAGCTTTCACAACCAGAACACACACAAGACAAGCAAATCTTCTCTCTGCCTTTCTAGCAGACATGAAACGTAATTAGACACTAAAGAAGCAATTAATTGGTACAGATCACGTTGTGGGAAACAATGGACTCCAAAGTATTTTGCCTTTTCCCCTGAGACCCTGAGATTTGGGTCAAACCCATGAAGCCTGTTCACATTGGCAACTATAGTGCTGGATGCTAATAAATGCACCCTTGTGAAACAGATTGCTACAAATAGTGCTGTTCACATGGGTGATTCTTGTCTCACCCAACACACTTTAAGGCAGCATGTTGCAGCTTGAATGTGTTTGTGCCTTGGGTACATCCAGGTTTCATCATGTCTTGTCTATACAGAAGCCTATAGGTCACAGTGCAGATAGTTCACATAAGCAGTACTGGAGGATGCAATGCTGTTTGCATTTTCCAGTGACTGGCCAAAGCCCACATCAGCTAGCCTTGCGGCACATCTGCTACACCATACAAGCAAGCGAACCTACAGGAAAAATCAGCACAACATCAGTATATAAGCACAGACAATTTGGAATACAATAAAACAAAGGGCAGCCAAGTTGCCAGTCATAAACATTTACAGAGAGTTCCCAGCTATGTTTATATGGGGTCAGAAAAATGTTTTGGTTGCTACAGAAAAATCATGTTAACAACAGAGTTTGCACATGCTGCTAATTTCTTGACCATTATTGTCTATGGAGGCAGTGTGGCCACTGAGGTCTGCTATCTGACTACAAAAATGACACATAAGGTTCGGAGCTGCACAGCGCAGGCCAGGGCTATTGCCCAAGTCTGTTCTCATAGGAACAGATGTATGATAAAAAGATTACTCTGAGAGCGTAAGCATTGTTTTAACATGATAGTTGTCTTTTTACAATGTTTGCCTGAAGGATTTCCTATACGAGGCCTAGCAGAGATTTAAAGCTGAAAGATGAAACTATTACACTCAGTGGGTTAAATTAGGATTTCCTTTACCCTTTAAATCCCTGGGTGGAGCCCAATGCAGTAGGGTGCTCACAGTCCCGGCACTCAAAAGGTTAACAGCGGAATGGGAAAACTGTTACTCCCAAATGATTACATTTTCATTTCCTTAATGTATCCCCCAGATATCTCCAATACACTGAGTGCATATAACTATCATCCAAGGGGTTACATTGTTTCCAATCAGAGGTCTAGTGTACCGTTTACTGCAAATATGTAACTGTTCAGGTTTCAGTGAAAACAAGTTATTTAATATCGACAGTAGGCCAGGATTCTGCAAATTCCAAAGTGGCATAAAGCTTCATAGATTATAATCATTATTTGCTTATACTTCTAAAGGGCCAACATAAAAATGATGAGCCAATAAGATCAGGGGAATCTTCTTGCACTTAAGTTTAACCCTTTGAATGCCACAGGAGTACAGAATGCATTGCTTTGCAATGCATTCGGTACCCCTCTGGTACTTAAGGGGTTAAACATTCATGAAACTGGGTTCTGTTTCTAAAAGTACTAAAATTATAAAAAAAAAAAAAGTCAAATATCTTTTTCTAGAATTATGTCAGCCTTTGACACATTCAGGCAGCAGATGCAGAGTAGCAAGAGTGAATGAACATACCTGGGAACTTTCAGTTGAGGGCTACCCGGAGGGTAGTCCTCTGTTCAGCAGGGGGTAACCGAAATGACGCTAATCGCGTCAAAAAGGGGTGGGGCTTAACTTGAGTGTTAAATGTGACACACAGAAGGCTGGGGACGGAGGAACACCGGAAGAAACAGCAGATGTGGGTAGAGTTTCAATAGAAATTCTCCACATCCGGAGGAATCTGCCTCTGCCCCGGAGACCCGGTAAAGCTCTGTCAGAACCGGAGTCTCCGGGGCAAATCCGGAGAGTTCCCAGGTATGTGAATGATGCCCCATTGTGATTGCAGGCACTGCGATGCGACACTCAAAGGGTTAATGGGCGGTGTGAGTGAGTTCATTCCATTCTGTCCAACCAATCCTGCAATCACGCCGATGGGGCATCACAGGCAAGTCTACTACTCTTTATCTGCTGCATGTAAATATAATTCACTAATTCAGCTCAGCTTGGTACACTTTTTGCCTGTTTTCTTTCTTGTGCATGTCGCTCTTGTCATGTGGGTGAGATTCTTATGTTGCCATTTTCAACATGGCAACATATTTAATGCACCCCTGTCTTGGTCGCCAAATTCAGGCCGACGTTTTGATAGTGAACCAACCCATTTCACTCTGCAGGAAACTCCTGCAAACCATGTATTTTTCCAGTAAGCAACTCTTTCCCATACAGAAGGGGTGTCTTAAAGGGACAATAAGTAGTTAAAAGTATTTATGTTCTGTAAATATGCATTGTCTCTTTAAGAAATGTCTACTTAAAAATATAAGGTTAACAGGCTGCATAATGTTCCCACCCCTGCCAGAGCAGTTTTTCAAGGCAAACTGATTGCTTAATAATATACAGAGAAAGGTCAATTGAGTAATTACACGCTACTTATGGGAATCCCGATTCGCTGACAGGTCAGTTGCCTTTAGGGATCAGATTTAAGCAGCTCTGCCTTGGGAAGTAGCGGGAGAAACTGGATTCAAAGTGGATTTATATATATATATATATATATATATATACTGATTTCTTATTAACATTAACTCTTTATTGCACCTGAAAAAAATCCAACTTAACTTCAAAGGGCCATGTGTTCAAAGGTAGAGAGCAAGTAATCATTCACATTTGACCCCTTGATTGCCCGAGTGATTTTCAAAGCATCACAAAGCAATGATTTAGAGACTTCTCTTGGTTTCATGATGTTAACGGCACAATTTAACCCTTCCAGAGGAAGTGTGCAACTCTTTGCTTCTCAATGTGTTGAGCACTCTTCTGGTACTTACAGGGTTAAATCAGTATTTTTATTTGTCACTTATGATGCATTTGGTTTGTCCCAAAGTAACTCCACTTTGTTTGCACATAAAACCCGAAATAAATTGATAAACTAAGTTAGAATTCCCAATTAATTCTCCTCAAAATAGTTTGACTAACAAGCTTCGACTAGAAATAAGTGTGTTTAAAAAATCCTGATAAAACCAGATACACTACACACTTTATCATGTAATTATTGTTCAAGTACAGGCTTGTGCTTTCACAGATCTACTGGATGTAGAATTATGTACACACTTCAACCCTTTCAGCCCCAGAGGCGAGTGTAATACAGTCAATGCTCCTCTGAAACTTAACCCTTTGAGTGCCAGAGACGCAATGCATTGGATGACTTTCTGGCACTCCAAGTGTTAAAAGGGTTAAAAGATTAAAATGTAAGTGGCAGGGTAAGTACACGCAAGCAACTTTATTTCTGCATATTGAGTGCATGGGAAAATGCATTAGTTGGGAAACCCTGGGCCTTAAAGGGATAGTAATACTTAATTATTACTAATCCCTATATTAAAGTCCTATTAAAAATAAATGTATTGCCCCCAGTGTCATCTCTCAAACCTTTATGGTTTGAGAAATTATCTCTCCTAAAGTTGCCCTCTCCTTCCCCTTTCCCCGTAGTCAGTGTTCTAGCTGACTGCAGGGAAGCCAGTCGTACGACTTTCAGGCGGCTCTGCAGCACAGCCAAGATCGCAGCAAACGTAGAAGACCGTTTTAGTGACATTTATCTTTTTTTTTTTTTATTAACAAAATCGTGGCTCTGCTGCAGAGCCGCCTGATGATCCAAGACTGGATTTCCCTTCAGTCAGCTACAACACTGACTTCGGGGAAGGGGGAGGGAGAGGGCAACTTTAGGAGCAATAATCTCTCAAACCATAATGGTTTGAGAGATGACACTGGGGGCAATACATTTCTTTTTAACAGGACTTTAATATAGGGATTAGTAATAATTAAGTATTCCTATCCCTTTAAAGTAGACCTGTCATTTTTTAACAAAGAGTTTTCAAAATCCCTATATTTATGTAGCCATTTTATTATTTTGAACAATAGTTTATGAGCTATTTCTCTTTTATTTATTTGTTAGCTCCTCCAAATGAGCTAGTACTTCCTGTTAGAAAGTGGCAGTTGGGATGGGGAGCAGTGTACCAGTGCCTGCCAGTTAGTGCCTACTGGATATGCAATACATGACGAATAAAGCTAAGTATATCATAAACTATTGTTTTAAATAAAAAAATGACAAATCTTTCAAATTTATCTTTGTGTTACAAAGTGACCATTCCACTTTAACCCTTTGAGTACGACAGGGGTAAAGGTATAATTTTCACACTACTAGTCTGCTATATAAATAAGGGCCATTTTGTCTCATGAGGTTCTGCACACATGCGGTTTTCTCAGTGCATTTCACATACCAACACAATTTACTGCAACTGTGGTGCAACAGTACATTCTAGCACTGTCAAACGATTAGTAGGAGTTTTAATGGGATCGCAATGAAAAGGGAGGCAACTGGGTTTTTAATACATTATGGATCAGTTGTTTATAGTGAGAACAAAAGATAATTGGAGATTAAAAAATCTACAAATATAATGCTGTAAAAATGTATTAAAGGTGGCAAAATGCACCTTTTTCCCATATAGTTTCACTGCTACAAAACAGTGAACTGAAACAGTAAATATGTTTAACCCTTTGAATGCCAAAGAGACACTCATGGAGTTACTAATTAAATCTTGTTGTACTCACTGAGCTACTCTTCTACAAAGACAGACAGATATCTCCCTGTGGCAGTAGGTTCCCAATACATTTAATGAGGAAAAAGAAAAAACAGATTGAGAGTCTATATTTCCTGCTTTAAATCCTCTTCTGGAAATGCATCCTCTGCATCTGGGAACATAATTCAATTTGTTTATGGTGTGTCTGTTAGTCTAATTTCTTTATCTATTTTTTTTTACTGCTGTAGAAAATGTCCTTTCTTTGGAGACTTGAATGTCTGGTGGCACACCAGGGTAAAACAATCCAATCAAATGGCAGCTATATGCAACATATCAAAACATTTTATTTTTTATCTTCTGAACCATTCCATTATCATGGTAGATATGATGGCTGATTCTTAAAGGAGCAGTAACTTGTTTTTTTGTTTTTTAAATCTTAAGTTATAAGGCTTTCCTGTTTGAGTGAAACAAAGGTACTTCCACTGAAGGCAGTTTTTTTTTTATTTAAATATTTTAACCATTCAAACTGTTATGAAGTGATAAAGCTGTTACTATCACATTCTACAGAGGACTGTGGTCAATGACTCACCTCTCCAATAGAATGCAATAGAATTGTCTGGAACCATGTGATGTGTAGGTGTACTTTTCTGTACTCCAGAGGACACTGCAGATATAAAACAAAAAAAAACAGTTTACACTGTAATACCTCTGCAATGACACATTTTCCAGCTGTGAGAGTACCCTTGTTTTAACAGGAAAATGTTTTTTTTCATTACCTATTGATGGAGAACTAACACCCTCTAATAATACCCCCCCCCCTTACCTTACTATGGCCAGGAAATGCTAATGTTCCTATGAATTTTACATTTGTGCTTTGTTCATGAGATACCCTCTCCAATGAGCCCTGGATGTCATTTCCATGGAGGTGGACATTACAATTGCTAGGACACAAACTCTGCTCACGTCACATGGTAATCTAAAGCCTGTAAGGATCATACGTGCATGAAACTCATTGCTCTGCAACATGTTGCATGCCCCTATCACCACTAAAGAGTTACGTAGGTTCATACTGGCAGCATCTGTCATATCTGGCTCTATGGACATGACATCCAAGACCGATTAAAGATGTCCTTGTGCTTTTGTCCAAGAGATAACAATAGTCATAAAGGCCATGAGCATTTTCTTGTCTTAGTAATGTATGTGGGGGTTTATAAAGAGGAGTTACTTTTCCTTTAAATTGATTGACTAGCTAAATAAAGAAATCAGATCATTTTGGTCATATCACATCGCTGATGTCCCAAAGGAGAGGACTTCTTGTTTCTTTCACATAAACAGGAAGTGTCCAGACATCTCACTTTTACAGAGATCAGAAATATGTTCTACATCTACTTTAACATCACTTTTAAAAGTTGAATTACTGATCTTTCAACTTACATATATTGATATTTCAGTAAAACTGAATAATATAGTTTGATGTTACATTTGTGGGGGGACATGCAAAAAAGTTCTGATACAATTTCTCTGCTGTTATATGGAGCCTATGTACTAAGATGTCTCAAGTTGGAGAGATGTTAGTGGACATGCTCCATAGCATACAGGAACTGGAGAGTTTATCTCACTGGGGATTGCCTTTATCTCACCTTAATGCATCATGGGCAAGGAGACATACAAGCATTTCCCAGATCCCAGTGATCTAAAGGGGCAGTAGATGGTCAGGAAATTATCATTCTAAGTATAGGTTAGACAGTAGACAGCTATGCATTCCCACTCCCCCCTCAATTTGCCCTGCAGGTTTCCATGATCTGCAGGGCTGGATGGCGTCAGCACTTCAATCACTTCTTCTAGGACAGGAAGCAGCATTGCTGTCCTCTCCATTCATGCTTTATGTAGGTGAATTCACTGACATTGTGATGCACTGCTGTCACCTACCTCTGCAGATCATGGATATCTGCAGGTCAAACTAAGACACAATGGAGAGTGTTAAGATGTAGGAATTTGGGTAACTACCTATAGTTTGAAAGTCCATTCCCCCTGGCCCTTTACTTCCCACTTAAATGGTATCTGAATGTTTCACAATACGTTGAAGAGCACGCTAGCATTCAAGAGGGTAAAATGGGTTAAAAACCTCAATTTTTAAATCAAATGGGATTTTTATTTATCCCTTTATGGTGCACTTGGTGTACTGTAGATTTGCTCCTTTTTTGTCTTTATACCCATGGCTAGCTTTCAACAACAGACGGATTGCAACGCATTGCTCTACAATGAACATACCTGGGAACTCTCAGGGTTTGACCCTGAGACTCAGGGTTTGATCCAAATCTCAGGTTGAGAGAGTCCAGTGTTTCCTACTGTCTAATTTTCAACAATTTACTACTTATTTAATATCTAAATTATTGACATTTCTACCTGAAATCCAGTGGCAGAAGTCCTGCTTGCCTTTTGACTGTTTAAGAAGTGATATCTTCGAAGTGTAGCATGTTATAGGTTCCATTAGAACTGACTGGATTGTCTCTAGTTTAGACCACACATTGACATAGCACGAAAAGCCTACTGTCTTGGAGTGTAAAGGGTTAATATTTCAAAGATCTCAGGGTGAGCTCATTTCAAAAGTTCCCAGGTATGACAATGAAGGGAGCATTATAATGAGGAGTTGTGGGAAAACTATGAACTGCAAAAGGAACCTTTTTACGTATGTGCAGTGGATGCTGTATGGATCGATCTTCTATCTAAGAACAAATATTGTGGCAGCAGGGTGGAGTACAATAAGGATTGACTCCTGGGTTCTGTTTGTCAAGGGCTTTGGCCATAAGGCAAAATAAGAAGCAAAGAATGGAGTAAGTTTAATAAAACGCAGATTTATAAAGTTCACACGTTGATAGTAAACCAAAAGTCAGGAATGATTTGATACAACTGCCATCTACTGGCTGTAAAACCACAATAAAAATGTTATTTGTTACATCCTTTTATAAGCTCTTGAAATAACGTCTCTTGTTTTCACGGAATGGTTGAGAAATCCTGGATGTAAGTGTGAGCCCTCCATGATCTGACATGATGATACCCCTTTCCTGTTATCCTGCTTGTTCTGTGGCTTTCAAAAAAAGGTTAACTGACTGTATTAATAGACAATGAAATGAATATGGTACTGTTTAACCCTTTGGATGCTATAGAGTTCTCTGAGCATTTTCAAGCAGTGATAAAGTGGAGATGACTTCTCCAGTTTATCACTTCTCCAGTTCCTATGTTATTCTATGGAGCTTATGAACTAGCTTGAAGAAATCTTAGTATATTTGCTCCATAGAATAACACAGGAATTGGAGACGTGATAAACTGAAGTAATCTCCACGTCATCATCTCTTATCACCGCTTAGTAAATCTCTCCCCGGTTGTCAGCATGGGACTGCAGGCATAACCATTTAAAGCCACTGTCTGGCCTTGAGCAAACTATTAAGTAATGGGCTCCCTTAACCCCTTGGATCCGAGTGAGTTGTCCAACAAATTGCTTTGTGTTACATTGGAGACCTTTCTAGCATCCAAAGAGTTAAATATCCAAATTTATATCAATAGGAGTTTAGCTATCCCTTATAATGCAGTTGGTTTGCCACATAATTATGCTAATTTTCTTTGAAAATATGGCCCTAAAAGGCCATGGCCAAATATCACCAAAGCAAAGCATATATGTAAAAAAAATAGTATTAACTCAAATTTTGTCTCCAAAATGTTTTCCTTCCGGCACATTCTGGCAACATTAGGTTAATACCAGCAGATTCTCAAAAGTGACGACATGCTTTAGATCATTCCAGTAAAAAAAAAATAGCTGAAATTGACCTCAGATTTAGATCAGAATTTCTGATCAGCCATTTTTTAACATATGACCCTAAGTGCTTAAACCAGAGCAGAACCTCCATTGTGTAATAGTTACAAAGCACTAGGGCCCAAAAGACTTTAGGGGCCCACTGACTACTAAATCTGCTGGAGTTTTCAGCAGTTTACAGTGTTTTGGGCGCTCAAAAATTATTTTGCGCACACAATATATTTTCAACAATGTGCCACCTCTGAGTGAAGCCAGGTATGTACACTCACTGTTTATGCTGGATATGGATCTAGTAGTGAGTACTATCCACTAGATCCACATCCAGCATAAACATAGTTTGAGCATGATCCATTGGTAAGACCATGTTGTATGTCTGTTAAAATAGTAACATAGTTGATGAGGCTGAAAAAGGATACACATCCATCATGTCCAGTGCATGCCAGATCACCCCTGTTGATATAGAGGAAGGCAAAAAAAAACCATTTAAGGCCCAAGTGGTAAAATAATTCCTTCCTGACTCGATAGGATATGATAAATTATCCGACTACCTTATCTGCTTTGTAATCTACTGTCCTGCCAATACTGTATACCAATCCTAATAAATACTGTGGATTTTTTTTGTTTTTTTTAAAGTATATGATAGTGCCTTTTTAAGACACATCTTTAGAGCTCTCAAATTATGTTGTCAATTGTCTTACTAAGATTAGAGAGAAACATTTCTGAATGCATCTCCATCTTTAGCTTCCCCAAAAACCCACTTAGCCCTATAATCACTGATCTCTGTGTAACAATGGATTCTGGATGCTGACAATAAGCATTAACGATTCACCACTTTCTTTTTTGTACACTTAATTAAATCACATATTCTAAAAGCCAAAGTGTCTGTCTGTGTAATTGAGACACATTACCCTTGGTATTCAGCAAAACCGTGCACAATTTAAGCTCATGAGTGCTCTTCAGTCTGTAAAAGCCTACAGCTCTCCTCATTGGACTGTTGAGCAGTTTTCCTGATTGGACAGCAGCACAGCCATTGTGATTGAAGTGCATTGTGGGAGTCTTAGAAAGGGCAGGAATAGGTACCCTGTGACTGTACAGTTATTGAACTTGCCAACTGAGAGTGATTGACCTGGTAGCCCTGCAACAGCTGGTGAGCCAGAGGTTTCCCAACATGGGATTAATGAAACTAGAAGGAAGAGAAAAGACACAGTAGAAAATAAATTGTGCCACATGTAACTGTAGTTCAGTTCTGGGGCAAACCAGCTGCACTGTGGAGATCAAATTAAAATTCTCTATTAAGAATTACTGCACAAAGAACAATGATCTGGTTGGAAGTTCGTGTTTTGTTTTACTAGTTTCAAAAGGCTGCATTAGGAATGAATTAACATTACTTTGAATGTACCAATAGCTCAAGATGCCAAGAAAGTGGTGTCCGTGTACGTAATAGGGAACTCCAGCCTGAGTAAAGAACTTTTTCATGTGGGATTTCAGAATCTTCTTCAAGAACATAACTGGAAATCTACAATGTAGTGTGGTCAGTGCTTGTTAAGCAGGGCCTTATGGCAGAGCAGTACTTATTATTGCATTTGGTATTAAGGGTCTTTTCCACAAAAGTTGAGTAATTCTGAAGCAAACCATCTTTACTATAGGAGAGAAATAAGTTATTCAAACTTCCATTGCTCAGAATGGGGCTTCAAACACCCGTGGATACTAGTGAGGTCTGAAACGCATAGAAAGGCAATGCATTCACAATCTCTTTAGCATTCAAGGGGTTTAACAGGAGGTTTTATTTCTTAGCTGTGGCATTCTTGGTTGTTCCACAATTGCAATGCACTTAATGGATTATATTTATGCATCCTATAGTAAGCATTTTCCAAAAATATCACAATTTTTATGTGTGGCCTTGTCAGTTAGCTATCAATACCACATGTAAGCATTGGTGATCTGGTGACCCTAGATTACTCTTTGTCCTTTGGGTGGATGGGGATAAATGATATGATATGTATCATTCAAATGAGGATTACATGGGGTGTGTCTGCAATGCAACTTGGTTTGATCAAATAAAATAGTCTTCAATGAGCACTGTATATGTCCCTCAATTTTGCTTTCAGAAGGTATTAATTTGGTTTGTCTTTCTGTTTTTCTCACAGGTACGTGTTTTCGTTAATCAGCTTTATCAGCCACCACTGGTAATGGATGTGACAAGAAACCTTGATCTGAAAGCCATCCGAATTGCATCAGTGAATCCCATCCTAGATCCCTGGATTTATATCCTCCTTCGCAAGACGGTGTTAAGCAAACTGATAGAGAAGATTAAGTGTCTGTTCTGTCGGATTGGTGCAGGCAGGCGGCCACACTCTACGGGAAGTTTTAACTGCACAGAGGGTAGGAGGGTGTCCTCTGGCCTCTCAAGTCACTCTCCTTCATTTGTTTCCAGGGAACTGCGAGAAGTGAGTTCAACTTCTCAGACACTACTTTATCCTCTGGAACTTAGTGATGGTAGTTTCAAGGGCAGCACTGTGTTGCCCGGGGCCACCATGGCCATCAATCTGCCAGGTGCTACAGACAGGACGTTGCATGGTTCAGATCAGTCCGTTTCATCTCAGGGCCCGGACTCAGAGCAAGTGTCGCTAGTAAATGAGACTCTGCCTGTACGGACAACTCAGAATGGCACCTCACCAAAAGGAAACCAACTCCATGTCACTTTTCCTGATGAAACGTTAAACTTATCAGAAAAATGTATATAAGCATTTTTGGTACTTTCACACAAATCATTTTTAGTCAGTGTGTAGCTAGTTGAATGTGGTAGGTATTCCATCCTCTGTCTACAAGATCTTTACTTAATGGTTCATGTGACATGGGCTCCATACCATGGAATGGTACTCCCCTTTCAGACTACAGAGGGTTATTGAGAGGACCAGAGACATTTAACATTTGTCAGAATGTTGAATTGTGTTCAGTTTATTTCTAATTTCCTGACACTATTACATAGACCACTGGCACTTTTTGGTGAATGAAAGAGTCACCTTTTATTTTAAGGTGAACATATTCCTTTAGAGGGACAAATGATTGTGTTCTGTGGCTCCTGAATTGCCACTTACCATTGACTTTTTCCAGACAAACTAAATTTGTCTATTTGATGCCAATGAAGCTGATATACTAACAAGAACTGAAGCATTTCTAGAGCAAACAGACTTCACCATGGGGGACCATTGAAGATTCCTAAAGTGTCCATCAAGTTAAATGGGACTGTTAACTTCTTGAATACTACAGTGGTCAACCACACACTAATTTTTAATGCACTGGAGACTTCTCTAGCCTTCGCTGGTTAATGGGATAGTAATGTCCCAGAAAGTTTTGTTCTAGTTTTGTACAGTTTAAAAAAATAAATTATGTTGCACAGATCCTGTCTCTCAAACCTTTATGGTTTGAGAGATATTCGCATCTAAACTTCTGCCTCTCCTGATGTCAACTGTAAAGCTGACAGAAGGTGATCCATGTCGGCCAACACGATGCGGCTCTTTAGCAGAGCAGCACCATCAATACTGGAAAATAATTACTTCATTGGAACGGTCTACAATGTGTGCGTGCAAACCAGGGACACTTTGTAGACCGTTCCATTGACGTTATTCTTTTCCAATATCGCTATTTCTGCTCTGCTGCAGAGCTGCCGACTGGTCCCAGGACCGGGATCTCCTGCTGTCAGCAGAGAGCTGACATCAGGAGAAGGGGAGGGAAGGGTGAACTTTGGATGCGAATATCTCTCAAACCGTAATGGTTTGAGTGATGGGATTTGTGTCATATAATTAATTTTTTTAAACTCTGCAAAACAACAAACAAACAAATTATGGGACATTAGTGTCCCTTTAAAACATCACAATTAGATAAATGAGGATTTTTATTTGTCCCACGTGGTGCATTTAGTTTTCCCATGAATTGCTACAGTTCTTAGTACTTCAATTTCAATGTGTCTGGCTAAGTTTGAAAAATGTGAATTTTTTGGATAAATGTATATGTGTATAAGGCATGTAAATGTATTTATTCTCTTCTCTGTGAGAAGGCTTTTAGATCAAAATGTCTAGTGAAAGAATTAAATTCCAATATCCTTTTCATTTTTGTGGAACAGAGTTGGGCAAACTGTGGCTCGCTTTGTGATTTGTAGTGCAAAAACATAAACCTCAGGACAGCCACAGGATTTCACACCCCTGTTCTAGAATGTCACGAGAAGGAGAGCTTATAGTACTGTTTTGCACTTAACTAAAACTCAATCTAGATGTATGAATAAAAATAACCAGTTTGGCATTTGTGCTCATTAATGCCATAATCAAACACTGATAACTTTATTCAGCCATAATCCCCAAACTAGTTAGGTAGAATGACTGCATATCCTGGAATGCCTTAGACAAGACAATCTCATGTTTCAAGTGTGTGTCCCAAGCAGACCAGTTTGTGAACAATACACTGTCCTGGTATGAAGACTGCAGAGCACACAGTTCTAAACACTAAAGGTAGAACTGCCCATTCAATGCTATGATGATACCTGAAAACTTTAGTTTCTGGATTCCCTTGAGAGGACTTGTCTGGTGCCGCTGGGGAGGTATAATTGCCGCGAATCGTAGCAAAAAGGGGGGAGTAGTTTATCCACAAGTGGGGTTGATGCTTCCTGGGGGCATCACAAAAGTAGGTGGGAAGTGGGAGGAACTGGGTGGGGAAGGAGGAAAAGTGGGAGGAACTGGTTGGGAAAGAGCAGAAGTGGGCAGAGTTTTAAAGCAAACTCCCCACCTCCAGAGAATCAGCCTCTGCCCCAGATACCTGGTAATGTACTCTCAGGAGTCTCTGGGGCAAATCCAGAGTGTTCCCAGGTATAGGTATGATAGAAAGTGATGCTTGTACTGGACTACAAGGAAATGTCATCCAGTCCCCAATCAGGAGCGTAGGTTTATACTACAAGAAAATGGCTAGTGCAGCTTCCTGACTGGAGTCAGGAAGTAGTTCTACCTTTAGTGTTTACACTGATAGTATGTGATATTAGAGTGGGGATTGACCCTACCCAATGCCATACAGCCACATTGGACCCAGGGCGATACTCTGAATGGCATACAGGAAATAGGATCTCCTTAGCATTGGGATCAGAAATAATGAAATGTGAGCACTTTTTGGCCTTAGTGAAGATGAACATGTTACACTCATAGTGAGTTTCTCAGTCTGAGCTAGTAATGGGAAAATGTCAGAAAAATAAACAACATTTAAAAAAAAAACTGGCATGTGTTGTAACTCTATCATTACACGCATTGAATGCTAAAGATGGCTCCAATATAATGAAATACAATGTCTTGAAGAGCTCTCTTAACAGCCATGGGTTTAACCCTAACCCACCAGGGAAATCCTTGTATTTAGTAGTTTAATCCCAGTTCAAAGACATTTGGGGGATAAATGGCCCAGACAGCAGACGTATGACTCAGGCTTTTTTTTTTTTTTTTTTTTTTCTTGCCGTATCCTAAAATCATATCAGATTTTTGATGTTTATTCTGTCAGTATTGCTTAACCCTTTGAGTGCCAGAAGGGTTTCCAACGAATTGCAAAGTAATGCGTTGCGTACCCCTCCAAACATTCAACGGTTGGATGGAGATGATAGGGGTTGTAGGTTCCAACAGGTGGAAGTCCAACGATTCACTACCCCTGTTGTAGCACGTTCATATTCACAGGAATCAGGTGGAGGTCCAGCAATCCGCTACCCTTGTTGTAGCATGTTCATATTCACAGGAATGTGCTAAAATTATAATTTTCCAACACTATGATGCATGTATACAAGAGGGCAAACGTGTCCACATCCACTCCTCCACTTTACCTAAAAGGTCAGGATTTCTGGATATCCCTGCTTGAGCAAAGCTGAGTTTATCATCTAATGTTTCATTTTGAACTATGTTCAGACAGGGAACCCTAGATGCCTTCGAGGACTGGAGTTTGATACCACTGCAATAGGGTTTCTCTACTCCAAAGATCATAATGTGTTTTTACTGGTGTAAAGTGACACATTGAAAATAATAGCGATAGTTTCCTACAGCCAAGCTAACTATAATGACATTCTACTGGGTAGAATTTAAGCTGTTTATATGTTAAAATAGATAAGCTAAAAAAATATCACACCCTTTTGCATCCTGTTACTGACTTAAGTATTTATAAAATGGCAAATATTGTTTATTTTCATAAGTTTTAAAACCAACTCATGCTAAAATAGGTTGCATTTTAAGGAACTAGGCTACATGGGTGACTTTATTGCTGTGAAAATGCCATTCCAACAAGTCACAGAGAATAGTATGGTGCAAGCACCAGTTATGGTCACTTGTAAACCTAGTATGCTGCAACTTATACCAGACTGGCAGCCAGAGGTACTTGCACAGTGGCCAATCATTAGGGAGCAGTGTAGAGCAACAGCCAATTATATCTGACTGACATCATCTATATCCCCACCAAAGTTTGGAAAGCATATCCCACTCCAGTGTCACTCCAACCATGCTCTGCAATTTGCAGTTCCTTGCAGGAGATGCAATATAGCTGAAGGGTCTTTTTGTGTTTGTATTTCAATGTTTCTGTGGCCTCTCTGTTATGAGATTTTCATTATGCCTCTTGGGACTGATTTACTTAGGGTTGCCACCTTTTCTTCAAGAAAATACCGGCCATGGCATTCCCTCCATAGACTTAACATTGGACAAAAGCCAATTTTATACCGGCCTGCCAGTAAAATACCGGCTGGGTGGCAACCCTAGATTTACTAAGAAGAATTGAAGCAATTCTAGTGCACCATAGTTACAATTCCAAAAATTCCTGTTGTATTAAATTGGGATTTTAACCCCTTGATGTGCTGGAGAGGTCTGATTCTATTTTTCAATTATTACAATTCCCACTTAAAGCAGTGATCATTTTTAGTTTTCCGTATATGACATCTGGTTTGCCCAAGAAGTGTACCAGTTACATGGTACATAATCATCACTATCTCCTAATCGTGTATAGTTTTATATGGGAGTTGTAGTCCAGCAACAGCTAGATGACCTCACATTGCTGTTCACTGATCTACAACCAGGGAAAATGAAAATTCTCACTGATTTGAATGAGACAATGCATTGCTCACCCCTCTGGCACTCTAAGGGTTAAGCCTTATACTAGGGCTCCATATTGTGTTGAAGACCTATCTGGAAATCAAGGAGGAAAAGGACTCACTTAAAGGAACACCTAAAAGTGATCTGAGGTTATACAATTTTAAGTACCTTGTACTCCATTGTAGCATCTGTATTTGTTTTCCAAGACCTAAAAATCTCATCTTTAACTCCTTAAGAACCATCTGCACGCATGCGACCGACACTTAAGGACCACAGACATTTTTTGGCGAATCTGAGTGGTTTGCAGCCGCACAGGGAGCCCTGAATTCTATGACGGTCCTGGTACATCATGGGTCCTTATGGCTCACTGACCCATAATGTACCAGGACCGTCAAGGGTCCTTAAGGGGTTAAATATAAATATATATATATATATATATATATATATATGCTCCTCCTGGAGACTGCCTTCCCTCCTTGATCCAGAGCTCCCATTAGCATTGCAAGCTTTATAGGCATCTCAGACATGGTAGTGTGTGATGTAACAGCCTCTCTTAATAGATAAGCAGTGGGAATACATTAATCACATTAGCTCTGGACAAACAACCAGATTGTGTCAATATAGGATAGTCTATATATTTGCATTAAAAAAAAAACAAGTTTCGGATTAGATTTTTAAGGATCTGACTTAAATTAACTACATTTTACATATATCACATGGGAGTACATGATGCTCAAAATTAAATAACCCAATTTCATGTTAGGTGCTCCTTTAAATCAATGGGGAGTTTTAGTTGTCCTGTATGATGTAGTTGGGTTGGCATATAATTGTTACAATTCTTCTCTGTACAACCTCCTCGCTATCTGCTAATACTAAAGTGGATGTAATACCTTATGACATCTTAGGCTCATTTGAAACAATCAGAGTTTGTAGATTTTTAGCTTTAGTTATGTCAATTTATTCAAATTTGATAGTTCTGGCTGGCGTGGCCTGTGTACCAAATAGTACCATTCATGAGACAAAAAAATAGACTGTATCTAAGCTTATTTTTTAACCCTGGAGTGCCAGAGCATGAAGAAGTGGCAGTTGGGAGGGAGGGCACAGTAGAATGTTAGTATATGGGACATGACTGTGCTGCCCAGTACTGGTTAATTTACATAAACTCACAAATAAGTAAATATATCATAAACTATTAATTAATTGTATGGCTGATATAACAAATAGTTAATTGTGAAAGCTTTTTCACATGAGCCAAAGTTGACGCAAGGTGTTACTTTCATTTTAACTACCCTAGAACAGGGGTGAATTGTGTGTTGCACAATACAGAATCTTTATAATGATACTGGGAAAAGCTACACAGGCTTTCTGTCATCCCAGTTGTTATAGCACTTATGGCATGTGACACTTCCTTCTTGTATTTAGATAGAGCATGAAGTGTAAAGCAGATAGGTCAGCTCTCAGACTGATGAGTAAAATTATTTTTAAAGGAACAGGAATACCTTCTAATGGTATCCACCCACTTGTCTTTAACTGGGCACAAAATCCCAATAGCCACTGTGAATCAATTATGTCTGGACTTAGTTTACACAATTATTATTTAATTAATACATGGGTATCAAGTCCATGGAGGACTCAAGGACTATATACTCTAAGAAGACTTCATTGGGGGGTGGGAGTATGCTCCTGAATTCCTGCAAAATGAAACATTTGTTTCATTGGACTTGGACATGATAATCAATAGAAATAACCTTTAAGGACCAGGGAAGTTACCTTCCCTTAAGGAACAATTTGATCCTTGCGAACACTCCGGTGCATGTGACCTGTTGTTTGTACTGGTGCACTGTGTTGGGGTCAGAGAGAGAGAGAGACCTCTCCATTCATTCTTAGAGCACTCTCGCAGCAGCGCTGTAAGTAAAGAGTACGTGATGTGCCAGGACCGTCACCAGTCCTTAAGGGTATAAAATGCGTGATGGTCATAGCACGTTACCTAGTCCTTAAGCGGTTAAGGACAAGAGCGGTGCACAACACATCTCTTTGCACTCTCTCTTCCTTAAAGGGTTAAAAATTAATTTTGCAAACTCAGATAATAAAGAATTGGCTCATAGTGACCATTAGGATGTTCTGCTCAGATTAAGATAAGTGGGTCATATAATTAGGTGTTACTGTTCCTTTAACATCCATGGGGTTAATATTTATTTAAGGGCATAGACTTCAGGAGGAACAACCTTTCAATTTGGTGGCACTAGAGACGGTACAAGAATGTCACATACCAGGAAAGCCTACCTACCTAATAATTGCATTTTTCTATATTAAAGATACATCATTTTGAGTCAACTATTTGTTAGTTTCTTGTTAACAAAGTTTTGAGTCCTGTACAGTTATTTGAAGGATTTTCATTAAGTGATCAGATAAGCATGTTCTATTGCTTTTAGTGTCCATGTGAATTGCTTTATTGTAATTACATCCTGAGCCTGTTCTAGGTAAAATCATTGTATTGACCAACAACTTTTTTGGGAGATCATAATAAAATTGCATTGTTGAGCTATTCTGTTCTTGTCTTCATTGATCATAATGATGCTTGTTGGTCCTGTAACTGGAGACTCCTTATAAGTGAACCACCATAGTTGTTCTAAAAATAGGAAGTTGTCTTCTGTGATTAAACAGGGACCTAATTCCATTATAGTTAACCAAATTAGCAGAAGGAAAGCCAGGGAAAGCTTTCCACCTCAGTAGCGCCATCTATTGCAACACACCATTTCATAAATTACTCCACCTCCAATACCATTCACTGTTGCCATGCACGTAAAATACGCTTAGCCTATAACACGCACGCGCACACACACACACACACACACACACACATAGATATGCATACAAATACACACATTTACTTCACGTGTGATATTGAGATTATCAGTTGGTATGATCCATATCTACCTGTTATGTTCACAGTGGTATAGGACTGAAACAGGAAGTGGTCGTGTGTGTGTGCGCGTGCAGGCTTTCTAAAAAAAAGTTTACATTTATATGACCTCTGCTGGATCTCCTGATATACAAGATAAAACATGGTGTCAGAATAAGGAGTTCACCGCTTCCGTCAAAACTGAAATGCAAGGAGTCAGACTGTAAGGAAACCACAAGAAATCGTTGCAGCACAGTGAAAGAGAGTTTGGACCAAGGCTCTGGGAGTGTGCCTACAGCAGCTTCTCATGAACTGAGTGAGTGCAGCATAACAGGTACATTTGACTCTGATTCCAAGCAGAGGAGCACAACAGTCATAA
This sequence comes from Rhinophrynus dorsalis, assembly GCA_037306005.1. Taxonomy (NCBI): domain Eukaryota; kingdom Metazoa; phylum Chordata; class Amphibia; order Anura; family Rhinophrynidae; genus Rhinophrynus; species Rhinophrynus dorsalis. Next base: position 641,117,953 of record CM074718.1, on the reverse strand, counting down.
TTCAAGAGTCAGTAAAACAAAGATGGAAAAGTTAAATCTTCCACCAGAATTAAAAATTACTGACAATATGGAAGATACATGGCTGAGGTTTAAGCAAATATTCCAGCTATAAATAAACTATAGGAACTCAGGCACAAGATGATGAACAAAAGATTGCAATATTGTTGACTGTAGCTGGATCAGCAGCAATAGATGTATACAACACCTTCACATTTACAGATTAAGAAAGGGATGACTATCAGGTTGTCCTAGACAAATTTGAACAGTACTGTGTACCTAGACGCAATGAAACTTATGAACGGTATCTTTTCAGATGTAGAATGAAGAATGAATCAGAGATTATTGAAGAATATGGAACCGATTTAAAACTGATGAGTAAATCACTTAATTATGGAGCATTGTGTAGCTCATTAATAAGAGACCAGCTAGTCATGGGCTGCAGAAATATAAGCATTAAAGAATGCTTGTTCAGAGAGAGAGAGTTAACACTGGAAAAGGCAGTAAATATGTGTCAAAGTTCAGAGGCAGCACAGGAACAAGTGTGTACTCTCCGCCACAGTACAGCGGCAACACCAGTAATGGCAGTTACAGTGGAGAAAACAATGTGAATCCAAAATCTGAAAATAAAATGAAAGGAAAAAGTTTCCTCAAACAAACCGCAAATTTACAGCCGGTAACAGACTGGCTATGCAGCAGATGTGGAAAGCAAATTGGTATAAAACAATGTTCTGCTTATGGCTAACTCTGCAGAAAATGTGGAAAGAGGAATCACTTTCACAAAATGTGGAAAGCTAAAAAAATAGCTCACGTAGTTGACCGGTCAGACAGTGAAGAATCAGAAGAGTGGGTCATTAAAGCTATAACAACTGGCACTAAGAGTGATTACAAAGTAGACACTGGTGCACAAGCTAACTTGATGCCTGAGAGCAAATATCACCAACTGAAGTACAAGCCAGAACTTCAGAAAAGCTCAGTCAAACTAAAGACCTATAATGGGGACTTTATACCAGTGCTAGGCAAGTGCAGTGTGTTCCTGGAAAATAGAAATCAGAAACATAAAATACAACTAAAAGAGGGTTCTCGTCCAGTAGTGCATGCCATGCGAAATGTCCCTGTTGCTCTAAGAGATTGTCTTAAACGGAACTTGCCAGAATGGAGGAAAAAGATATTATAAAGAAAATCAAGATACCAACTGAATGAGTTAATTCTATGGTGTTGGTGGAAAAACCTGATGGGGGTCTCAGAATCTGTATTGATCCCAAGGAACTGCATAAAAGCATCTAAAGAGAACACTTCCACTTACCAACAAAACCTGAATTACTTGGGGAGCTAAGTGGAGCATCTGTATTCAGAAAACTTGATGCATCATCTGGGGTTTGGCAGATCCCACTGGAGGAGGAAAGCGTGAAGCTCTGCACTTTCAATATTCCATATGGGAGGTACTGTTACAAATGGCTGCCCTTCGGTTTGTGCTCAGCACCAGAAGTGTTTCACAGTACTATGCAGCAACTTCTTGAATGAATACCGGGCACAACCGTATTAATTGAAGACATTCTGATATGGGGTAAAAACAATCAAGAACATGATGAAAGACTGAATATGGTCTTAGAAGTTGCTAAGGAGAATCATTTGAAGTTCAATAAGACAAAGTGTCAATTCAGAAAAAACTTTGATTCAGTATTTGGGAGAACAACTCACAGGAGGTGGTTTTTTACCAGACATGGAGTGATTAAGGTGATTACAGAAATGTCACAGCCAGAAAATAAGCACGATATACAACACTTACTAGGAATAGCAAATTACCTTGGCAAGTTCATACTCAACTTATCAGACAAAACTGCCTTAATGTGATACCTACTCAGAAAAGACTATGCCTGGGAATGGTCAGAGAATCACCAGAAAGAATGGAAGTTTTTGAAGAAATGCTTACAACTGCACCGACTCTGCAAGTCTTTGATCCAACAGCTAAAACAAAGATGCTTCATAGAATGGATTGGGAGCAGTTCTATTTCAAAATCAAGGCTCAGGCTGGCTGCCTGTGGCTTATGCATCTAGAGTATTGACAGATACTGAAAAATCCTATGCACAGATTGAGAAGGAAACACTTGGACTAGTTTATGGATGTGAAAAATGTCATGTTTATTTGTATGGTAGCGTATTCTCAGCAGAAACTGATCACAAACCTGTGATCCACATCTACCAAGAGGGCTTGATAGATGCACTTCCAAGAATTCAACGCCTGTTGCTGAGACTTCAGTTATGACTTCACCCTGGATTTTATACCTGACAAGGAGTTGGTGGTAGCTGATGCTCTGTTACGTGCTTACTTATCCTTTAACAAGGAGGACTTACAGTTGCAGAAAGAGGTGAATGTTCATGTCAATCTGATCCTGAAGACAGGTCCGTTCAGTCATGCAATGTGAGCAGCAACTGAACAAGCTACAGCAACAGATGCTCTTCTAAGCAAAGTGAAGAAAGCACTTTTCAGTGGCAAATCTGATACAGTAATGCCATCAAACACTTCTGAATTTTTTTGGTAAAAGTTGTACTTTTGAAAGGACAAAAGATTATTGTACCAGCAAGTTTGCAAAGTCAAATACTTAAAAGACTACATGAAGGTCATTCAGGTATAGAAAAGACCAAAAGACAAGCTACATTTTGTACTGGCCACACATGAATGAAGACATTGAGACAATGCCGCACTTGCCAAAAATTCAGACCTCAATTACCTAAAGAGCCTATACTGGATGATGACGTTCCTTTGGCACCCTAGGAAAAGGTAGGGATGGACTTGTTTGTTTTCAAAACCCAGCATTATATCTTAGTAATGGATTACTTCTCTAATTATCCATAGATAACATTATTGGAAGATGAGTCAGCAAGTACAATGATCAAAAAAGTGAAAGCAATTTTGGCAAGACATGGAATTCCAAGAGTAATAACATCAGACAACGGTCTTCAAGTTCAGTTCTAGAGAGTTTTAGGTATTTGCCAGTACCTATGAATTTGAACATCGAACATCCAGCCCAGGGTATCCACAGGCAAATGGATTAGCAGAAGCTGGAGTAAAAATAGTGAAAAACATACTTCGTAAAACAACAGAAGCCATCAAGGATCCATGTCTGGCTGTTCTCAGCTATAGAGCTACTCCCTTAAAATGTGGGAAGTCACCAGCAGAATTATTGTTTGTCAGACAGCTGGTTACACAAGTACCAGTCTTGAAATTTTGGAAAGGGTCTCCACAAAAACATGTAATAGAAACCAACATGAAAGTCAGGGAACAAAGGAATGAATACTATAACCGAGCTGCAAAGCCTTTGGAGAATCCTCAGGTACAAACTCCTGTATGAGTACGAGGTTCAAAAATGTGAATTCTGAAGGGACAGTTATGCAGCAATATTCTCCAAGATCCTACTTAGTTCAAACCAAGGATGGGCATTGGCTATGTAGGAATCTTAGACATTTAATGGCTGTTCCATCAGTTCACAACAATTCGATGACAGAGAAGGAAACCTGTGAGGATACACTGAACACTCCATTGCAGCTGGAGAATGAAGATGCTAGAGAAACTTTGCAAAACTCGACTGACTTGACAGCCATATCATCCAGTGACTCAAAGCTAACAATATCAGGTTGATATATTAAAAAACTAAATAATCTCATTGAACAATGTTAAAAGGAACTGAAGTTCTTTTACACAGACTACAGACTTAAAATATGCTTTAAGTTTTTTGTTGTTTAAAAAGAAAATGGGAAATGTGTGATATTGAGATTATCAGTTGGTATGATCCATATCTACCTATTGTTATGCACACAATGGTATAAGGACTGAAACAGGAAGTGGTCAGTTGCAGTGTGAGTGTGTGTGTTTTCTAAATAAAGTTTACAGTTATGATGACCTGTGCCGGGTGTCTTGTTGAGGGAGATTTGAATTGTCCTAGCCACCAAACCCACAACTCAACACAATGTGCATTGCCAGCGCTGCTGAGGCATTTCTCACAACTGAGCTACTCTGGAAAACTGTCCCTGACAAAAACGCACAACTTAGATACAGATCAGAGAAGAACTATAAATATGGTGCTTGGTTTATATGGTAATACAATTATAAACAACATTGACCTGGATTATACTGAAGTTTATACTGGAGACACATCGCACATGGGGAGCAAGATTCCTTGGAAAAAAAATACACGTTGTAAGCTTTCAGTTCCAGCCTTTACATTGCTGTCATTTAATGTCTCCAGGAGCTCACTTCAGGCTTACCAGGAGGTTACAAAGTGAAAATCCAACATCAATACAAATTGCAGTCAAGGAATTACATTTCAGTCTGACAAGATTTACAGTCGTTTCGTCTGTAGGTTGTTTAAGAAGCTTATGTTACCTGATCTGGAGCCAAAAATGCAATGTATTTATATTAAAATCATTCAATACAAATTAATTACAGACATCTGTGATGCTCATCTGAAGAGTGACAAATAAGGGTTGTAGGCACAAATTAAGGCAATTTTTGGGCAAGCCAACAGAAATATAGGAATCAAACAATAATCCCCAATTTATAACTGGCTTAAATTGGGTTTTTAATGCTTTAATGTTGGAGAGATCTGATTGTGTAACAATACATTGTAGACTTCTCACACAAGAGGTCAAAAGTTCCATTGTGTTGGATATCCCCCTGGATTCAAAGGGTTTGTGTTATGCATATTTTCATCTCTGCCCAGAAATGTAACCAGTACATTTGATTAATCCTTTGAATTCAAGAGGGGTATCCAGCACATTGTGATGCAATATGCTGGATACCCCTCTTGCACTCAAATTGTTAAAATCTTCTCCCCAAGTGTCCTTTGACTTGGTGAATTCTTAAACAGAACCTTTAGGTGTTCAGAGATTTGCGACTGGAGCTGTTTGGGAGCATTTCCTGCTGTTATAATGCACCACACAGATGCTGTGTACAGAAAGTATCAGTGTTCGATGTATGTTAGTGAAACTTACTAACTTGATGGCAATGTAATCAAAGCTGCAGTTTGCAAAATCTCCAAATCATAAAATGATTAATCAGAAGGTTTTTTCAGCACTGATGAAATTCAGTCCATAGTTTAGTACAGAGACATATTTTAGAAACTTTTACTCTGACATGAATCAATGCACCATACCTCTCAAGTGTCCCTCTTTAGGAGGGACAGTCCCTCTTTTAGACCCAAATCCCCCTGTCCCTCTTTCCCACCCTAATGTCCCTCTTTTTAGGAGATCAGATTGTGTGGTGTGTGTATATAAGTGTATCACATTGCTCCACAGCAATACAACTCACATTATTGTTTCTTTAAACGTCAGTATATGTGTTTATAAATTAGTGTGCTTAAATAAAATACTTTGGTCTTGTTATAAGTCATTTATTAGGTAACACAAGGAGGTGCCAATAAGTCATGAAACAGCTTGAAAATTCTCGTTAATGCCCCGCCCACCTGCCACACCCCCAGCCACACCCCCTAAAATACAATTGTCCCTCTTTGGTAATTTGAAATGTTGGGAGGTATGATGCATTGCACCTGGACAGTGAAGTAGGGAAAGTAAGTATGAAGCACAGCTACATTACACAAGGGGTGTGTATGTCCTTGAAATACCCCACCGGCAAAGGTGGAGGAGGATAATATGGAAAAGTAATTCCAAAAGCCTTTGGATAAGTAAAAGGCTATCCTAATAAATAAATAACTCAAGGCATAAGATCAAATAAAGTGTTTTGTTTTTTTACCCAGTTAGACCCCTACAGAGATCTGTAATGCTTTACTTTATAAAACATTTCTAGCATCTATTGAGTTAAAGTAAATACATATCCAGATTAAAAATGTTCATATATGTTGTAAAGTTTGTTTCTGTGACGTTCCTTAGCCTCTTAACGCTTTGAGAGCCAGAGAAGTATCCAATGCAATGCAGGGCAATGCGTTGTGTATGGCTCTGGCACTCAAAGGGTTAACCACTGTGAACTGGTATAGCTGCCACAAGTGGACAGTGACAGGCAATGGCCCACCCACTTCAGACACAAACTCATCCAGCCAGATATTTGTAACATTATTTTATTGAAAAAAAAAGTTAAACATTACAAACTAGGTATTAGGGTGACCACATGTCCTGGAATGCCCGGGACTGTCCCTTAATTGAGGCCTGTGTCCCGCGTCCCGGGTCACCCCCTACCAGGACAATAAAGAGTCCCGGAATGAGCAAAGATGGTAACTAATGTTGATAAAGCTAGAAATGAAAAAAAAATGCTGGTTCGTAAGGCGACGGGAATTTGCAATTTCCCGCCAGACACTGCACCATTCTGACACTCCGTGTCATAGGCGGCCCGTTTGGAATTGAGGGAACATATAGGTTTTGTTACACAACGCTCATCAAAATGCCTGGCCTCCTGGAGAACTGTGAGTGGCACTTTGGTATGTCAGATCTGTACCGGACACTCGGAAAGAGGCCGTTGAGGAGGAGGATATCACTGTGGCTCTTTGTGGGTACACACAGACAGGGTACCAGAGGAGGAAAAACATATGGCCACACTTAATTTCAAGTACGGGGGTGTTTCATCTGCTAGTGGGATGGTACTTCATAGAAAAAGAAAATGTGATACAGAGCACTGCGGAGTAGGGTGACCACATGTCCCGGAATGGCAGATTGGATATGTGGTCACCCTACTAGGTATGCTTTGTGACCACCCATGTAAATATCAGGAATTTTGTGGCTTCTAACTCCCAATGCAATCCTGAATTACTGTTGTTTACTGCAGCCTTGCTTTACAGCTATAACAATCTGATAGATGGGAGCTGGCACATACCTGTATAGCATGTCAATAGTTCACAGCTGCACACTCTGTTCCATACAAGGAAGGATGAATGTTCTATTCAATAAAGTAATAACCTAAAGGATAAAATGTGGAGTACAGTTTATATTAACAAATTATGGTAAAATGAGATTGTTCAAAAATAATATTAACGTGTTAGTAACGTCCAAAAAAAGTTTTTTTGCATTTAGAAGAGCTTAAAAAGCTGAGCTAAATGCAAAAAAACATATCTCTCAAACCACTATGGTTTAAGAGATACAGGCGTTTAAAGTTTGCTGTTTCCTACTGACAGCTGTAAAGCTGTCAGCAGGAGATTCGTGTCGGTCGACACGGTGGCGCTTGAGAAGTGCCGAGATCTCGTTACTTACAAGGAATCCCTTCATTGGAATGGTCTAAAACATGTGCCTAAACATTACTGGACATTACTAACACTTTAAATTAAATATGATTCATTTTAGAACAGTAACACAAATATAGTTTACAACTTCATAGAATATGTCACAAAATTTGTATTACTAAAATTGCACTAATTAATTAAGTAATTAAATAAATTAATAAAATAGCCTTACCCCAGACATTACCGTCACCGTTAACAACACTGCCATCACACCAAGCCCTACAGCACGCTGCCTTGGGGTCACATTTGACTCTGCCCTATCCTTCATTCCTCACGTCCAGTCAATCTCCTAATCATACTGCCTCCACCTCCGCAACATCTCTAGAATCCGACCCTTTCTCACACAAGACACTACCAAAATTCTAATCCAAATACTCATCATGTCCCATCTTGACTACTGTAACTCATTACTAATTGGCCTTCCTCTCACCCGACTAACCCCACTACAGTCCATAATGAACTCTGCTGCAAGACTAATCTACTTCACTCTTCACTTCTCTAACACTAAACCCCTCTGTCAGTCCCTACACTGACTCCCATTACCATATAGAGTTAAATTCAAAATTCTGGTGCTAACTTATAGAGCCCTCAGTAACACCGCACCCCCCTATATTTCATCTCTCATTTCCAAATACACTCCCACTCGCCATCTTTGCTCTGCAGACGACCTTCTGCTCTCCACAGCTCTTATCGCATCCTCCCACTCCCGCCTACAGGACTTCTCCCGTACTGCACCTGACCTCTGGAATTCCCTCCCCCGCCCCATCAAACTCTCCTCCAGCCTTCAGGTCTTCAGACACTCCCTGAAGACTCACCTCTTCAGGGAAGCCTAGCAACTGCCTCTATAATCATTATCAACAAAAATCACCCCTTGCCTGGACCACTGCACTCAACAGCACTTCTCACTCCCACCCACTGACAGGCAATTCATGTGGCAGGAGGCACTTACACCCAATAGCACTTACTCCTTCTGTGTCATACCTACCTTCCTCTAGACTGTAAGCTCTCACGAGCAGGGCCCTCTGATTCTTCTGGTCTCCACATTTGATTTGTACTATTTAATATCTCTGTATGTCTATTCCCTATTGTACAGCATTGCAGAATTAGTTGGCGCTATATAAATAAAGAATAATAATAATAATAATAATTGCACAACTATGATGGCCTGTCTGAGCACTCACAGTTAGAAGATAATGGATCTGGGTGTCCCGACAAGCAAACCATGGACATATTAACAGAAATTAATTATAAATAAGTCAATTAAATAAAAAGGTCTGGCACTCGCAAGTACTTTGAAGAGAGTGATTGATACATGGCATAAATGAACACACAGTTCTCAACGTCAACATTTCATCTATTGACAGGCGCTTTGGTAAAGGATCCCATTGAGGACCGAAACGTTGACCTTTCAGCATGTGTATTCAATTAAGTCACATATCACACACACTTCAAAGTATCCATGAATGCCAGACCTTTTTGTTTTCCTTTCATTTTCCCTTCATAAGGGCTGCCACACTGACTTCAAATAGAACTTCTTCATTCCAATGTTCTAATGCTTATAACTATTGACTATAAGGAGAATTTGACAGTTTAGGAATAGCTGCCAGTGACTATATCCCTACCAACATTTTGATGCAGATTGGTTCAGGGTGTTAAGAAAAAAAAATTAAATGTGCTTTCCCATTACAAAAGTTTCATGCCATCACAAAACCTCTGCCAATTCTACAACATCTAATGAAAAAATATATCCCAAATTTCACCCACAGAAAGAGGGACTATTTGCTTTCGTTGTATCTTATCTGAAATGATTGTCCTGTTCCTGAGAGATTTCATTTTAAAGTTACAAATTTGCAGATAAGCAGTATATTTGTTTACAGAAGAGTAATGTCATGATCATGCACAGTTTTGTATGTGTAAGTGTATGTAATGCTTTGTGAATGTCTCTAGCATCCAAGAAGTTAAAATGTATATAATTCACCTTCCATCTCCTATGGTTATCTAAAGTGGATTCCATGATTGCCATGGAAAAATGTCACGCTATAGCCACCATTTCTCTCCCTCACTTTCTAGACTTGTGGAAACCCTGGATAATGTATAGGACTTCTATGGCTCTGTAGGGAGGTGGAAGTTTACTGGAGGTGGATCCCGACCCTAATATATGGACATTGCCAGAAAAGAAGTAGGTTCTGGGCAGTTACTAGGCCCTTGCCATTACCTGCTGCGTTGCCCTCATGAGATGTTACTGTGCCTTAAGACATCTATATTTGCTCCTCTCTCTTCTATAAAGTGATTGACAGACCATTAGATTCCTGGACCATGCCCTTCTCTCTTTCTTTCCTTTTCAGCTCCCCATGAGAGCGTGTTGTATTTACATATATATATATATTTTTTTCTCTCCCTCTCTTTCTCTTTTCTTAAGTTTCCAATTATACTATAATTCTGCAAGTCCTCTACACCTGTAATCCTGCTGGAGAGTTGACCATTTCCCATTGATACTAAAACATACCTTCCATATCTGATATCTTGTTATTCAACTTCAATGTTAGACGCTTGTTTTATTGATCTCTGCCTTGAACGCCTGACTTATGCTGCTTGTACGCTATTTCTCATTCTGTATCATTATTGTATTCTAAATTCTGATTTTCTGACAGTGAATACTTGTATTTCTCCTCTGTATTCCTTGCCAATTTTTCAATAAAGTTCTTTGAAAACAAAAAAAGAAGAAGAAAAAAAAAAGATGTATATATTTGTTCATTTACGTTTCAGATGCCAAAACAATAAGAAGATGGAGATGTGCACACTGGACCTAATTATTTATGAGAGGAGAATATATGATTGCGATGCTGCTTTGAAATAGGTGCAGGAGCCAATCTGTGTATGTTGTTACTGATAATGCCTATTTACTAAGCTATTAACAATGAAAATTGTCTTCTTTAAGCCACTTGTAGGAAGTGTAGGTCAGGGATGGAGTGTATAGGTATTTTCGGGTGTTACATAGTAAATGTACATTGAAGAAAAACACAAGTGTACCATGTTCAACCTTTGGAATGAGAATTACATAATCCCTCCTGACTCCAAGATTGGTGTAAGTCTATTTACTAAATCTTCCTGTTTAACCTAATAATATATAGTATAACCCTATATGGTCCCTTCGCCTAGAAATGTATCTAATCTTCTCCTACTCTGCTCCTCTGAGCTTGCTTATTGCTACATACTAACAAAAAGGAGCAGAGTGTAAAATTATTTCCTTTTCCTGCTCTTGCTATAGGGGTGGTATGCAGGCTCTTTCACTTTAAAGGGATAGTAATACTTAAAATGTAAAAAAAAATATGTTGTAGGGTTTATCCCCCTGAGTAAAACAAGGGTACTCCCACTGCTGAAAGGTGTTTCATTCAAAAGTTATTAATTTTCAAAGTTGAATTTTTTAGGTGCAATATCACAGTGGCCTGAAATTGTACAGTGGCGCTGTTGCTACACCATCCTATGGACAGCTCTGGTCAGTTGACCATAAATCTCCATAGGATGGTGTAGCAACAGCGCCACTGCACAATTTCAGGCCACTGTGATATTGCACCTAAAAAATTCAACTTTGAAAATTAATAACTTTTGAATGAAACACATTTCAGCAGTGGGAGTACTCTTGTTTTACTCAGGGGGATAAACTCTACAACATATTTTTTTTACATTTTAAGTATTACTATCCCTTTAACGTCCTAACCCTTTGCAGTGCGTTCTGTACCCCTCTGGCACTCAATGGGTTAATATTGGCAGAGCTGTGTGGGCCTGTGTACTCAAAAGCCAGTCCTGGCACGTCTTGTCTCCTGCGGCTCATTGTGATCACAACAGAACTGACTGCTCTAAGACTGGAGCAGTCAGTTTCAGCCTCTGTTTCAGCGAGCCGGTACGCGTGATTGTTCACATGTGCCAGCTCCCCGAATGTAGTTTATGCAGTCCTTTAGGGTAAATGTACCCCAGATCCACTGGTCCTGAAAGGGTTAAGAACCAAATTGGTGTGTAACGAATCAATGCAACGTACATGCCTTTGGTTCTTAAAAGGTAACTCTTACAATCAGGCGCAGAAGATGAACTTTGCTGGAGATTAACATTTTACCCTGTGTAACTCCTCTTACTGAAAATGGAGGTGAGGAGGAGAAATCTGCCTTTTCTGGTAAATTCCTACAGACCATACATTACTCATTTCTATTTCAAAGTGAAAGCTAAGTTCATTTGACAACCAGGCTAGTAACAGATTAAATCTATACTATACATTTCCAGTGTCAGATAGGAGGAACGTACCGTGTTATAGTAGTCTGCCAAATACAGTGGAAATGCGCAGGTTAAAATAATCTATTTGTGTGTCAATTTTCAGATTTACAATCTACAACTCTTATTTAATGAGAACAGGAGCAATTCATCATCGACGTCATAGGAGATAAATAAAATTCCTGTTGATTTATATGAAGCTTTTAAACTCTTGATTGCTAGAGAGGCCTCCCACACATTCCAAAATAACTAGAATTATAGGGAATGTCTATGTCATCTATTGAACAGCTGGTTCCAGACTTGCTCCTTGGAGGAGATTCACTAAGCTGTGAAAAAGAGGTGATAACGTGAAGATGACTTCTCCGGTTCCTGTGTTATTCTATGGAACCTATTCACTAAGATCTCCAAAGTTGAAGAAATCTTCGTGTATAGGCCCCAAAGAATAGCACAGGAACTACAGAAGTGATAAACTGGAAAAGTAATCTCCTCTTTATCACCTCTTTACCTCCTCTTTATCACTGCTTAGTGAATATCCCCCCTTGTCTTAGTATATTAGCCTCAGAGTCTGCCTTATAGAGTCAACATTCTATGGTAAAAACAATCTATTTTTCTCGATTTTGCAATTCTTCTTCTCCTTCTTTATTTATATAGCGCCAACTAATTCCACAGCGCTGTACAACAGGGAATAGACATATAGAGATATTAAATAGTACAATCAGATGGGAAAAACAGAAGGATCAGAGGGCCCTGCTCGTGAGAGCTTACAGTCTAGAGGAAGGGCAATGCATTCTGTACCCCTCAGGCATCAAAAGGTTAATAGGAAGAAGCTGGGGCAATTCTGGGGCAACCTAACTGCATTGTAGAAGACAAATAAAAGTGGCCATTAATTTAAATAGGGCTTTTAACCCCTTGAATGCTAGGGAGGTCTCCATTATAGTACTTTGCATTTCTATGGAGACCTCTCCAGCATGCAGAGGGTTAAAGGTACAATTTAACCCTTTGCGTGCTGGTGAGGTATCCAATGCATTGCAACGCAATGCGTTGGATGCCTCCCTGGCATTCAAAGGGTTAAAGGGGAATAACGCCTCCTAATAATAGCCTCCCACTTACTTTATTCTGGTCAGAAAATCCTAATGGCCCCTATGAGTTTTGCCCTTGTGGCTTTTTTCAAGAGATAGGGTCTTCAGTCAGTCCTGGGGATCATGTCCATGGAGGCGGACATGACAGTAGCTGGCAGTTTTTTAAAATGACATCAGTGCATGAGCCTGCTTAACGCTTTAAGGACAAACTTTATGGAGCAGAAGGTTGTGCAAAGCATTGTGTAGCCCTTAAAAGGTTAAGATTACCATGTGGATGGAATGGAATTTGGCCCATATTTATAAAATCAAATTGGAGTTATTTTGGTGTAAACCAACTGCACCACAGGGGACGAATACAAATTCCTAAATTCCCATGCATTTAATTGGAGCTTTTTATCCCCTTGAATACTATTCACAATGCACTGTAGACTACTCTAGCATTAAAGGGACAGTAATACTTAAAATGTAAAAAAAATATGTTGTAGGGTTTATCCCCCTGAGTAAAACAAGGGTACTCCCACTGCTGAAAGGTGTTTCATTCAAAAGTTATTAATTTTCAAAGTTGAATTTTTTAGGTGTAATATCACAGTGGCCTGAAATTGTACAGTGGCGCTGTTGCTACACGATCTTATGGACAGCTCTGGTCAGTTGACCATAAATCTCCATAGGATGGTGTAGCAACAGCGCCACTGTACAATTTCAGGCCACTGTGATATTGCACCTAAAAAATTCAACTTTGAAAATTAATAACTTTTGAATGAAACACCTTTCAGCAGTGGGAGTACCCTTGTTTTACTCAGGGGGATAAACCCTACAACATATTTTTTTTACATTTTAAGTATTACTATCCCTTTAAATGGATTAAAGGGCCAATTTAATGTAACAGGATTTTTTATGCATCTCCTATGGTGCAGATGGTTTATTCCACAATAAATCTAGTTTGTTTTTATTAATATGGGCCTCTGTATTCTGTGGTCCTGCTAGAATCTGACATCCAGAGCTGACTGGTGTAATCTTGTAAAGGGATAGTAATGTTTCACAAAAACACCAACTCCATGGAGAGTGTTATTTCAATCCTGTCAGAGTTGTAGTTCAAGAGTAATTGAATAATAAAGTATCCCCCTCCCGCCCCTTTTACTGACAGCAAGACTGTCTGGATGGATCACAGAGAGGGACAATCTTCAGTGAGCATAAGGAAAAACCTGAAAAATCTGCCAAGGGGGGCAGTGTTTTGCTTATGTTCACAGTATGAAGATTGTCCCTTGCTGTGAGCTGTCTGGTCCCAGGACCAGATTCCACATCTGTGAAGAGGGGCTTACACTAGGTAAAAGGTACAGGAGGGGGACACTTTATCATTCAATTACTCTTGAACTACAACTCTGACAGTATTGATATAACGCTCTCCATGGCCCAAATACTATGAAGATTAATTGGAGCTGCCTTTTTGTGAAACAGAACTATCCCTTTAAATCAAGAAGCACGGGGAAAATTCAGGGGGGGGCATTAGGATTTTCCAGCCATAGAAAGGTAAGTAAGGTGTAGTAGGATTCCCCCTTTAAGTCAATGGGAATTTCAGGAATTAGTATTTGTTCCCTATGGTCCAGTTAATTTACTTTAGAATTGCTCCAGTTCCTCCTAGTGAATCTGCCTCTACATTTCATAATTCTTTTTATTGAATCTGCTTCTACATTTCATATTCTATAAACTCCAAAGTCCATGCTAATATCAGATCAGGTGATTTTGGCAGCTGAATAAAATAAACGGCAAAAGGTGAATCTAAAGCAAGTTAAACATTCGCAATGACAAATATATTTACTAAGAATTTTCAGTGATAGCTGAGAAAAATCAACAATCGTTTCATATGATGCATGTCCTGAATTGTGTGTTGAAATCTCATCTTTTGTACCCACATGTAAAAATGTAAATCAAGTCTTGTATGTGGCAAGTTACAGAAGCAGAGACCTTTAATTTGAGTTTATTACTTTGCTTACATAAAAGTGTGACATACCACGTTTGTCACCTTATTAACCCCTTAAAGTGCAACATTCTCCTTAAAGGGATAGTAATGGTTAATTTTAAGTTGATTTAATATTTGTAAACCTTAAAAAAAAGGTTAACATCAATGCAAATCTTATCTCTCAAACCTTTATGGTTTGAGAGCTATAACTTGCTAAAGTTACCTTTTCCTGGCTGTTTCACTCAAGTCTGCCATCTAGCTGACAGCTGCAGATTCCGGTCATTTGACCAGCCAGCGGCTCTTCAGCAGAGCTGAAATCACACTATTTAGAAATAAATACTTAATTGGAATGGTCTACAAAGTGTGCTTGCAAACCAGGCACACTTTGTAGACCGTTCTAAATGAAGTATTTGTCTTTAGATATAGTTATATCGGCACTGCTGAAGAGCCGCATCTGGTCAAGCGACCAGAATCTGCTTCTGACAGCTTTACAGGTCGTCAAGCAGAAAGGGGAAGGACCAGAGAACTTTATTTTCCTATATCTCTCAAACTCTTTTAATTGTATCTACCATATAGCTAATACTTTTTTTTCTGACATTACTGTCCCTTTAATTCAAGTTTAAATATTTGAAAACAGCATTAAAAACTGCTATGTGTCATGTTAGCCTAAACACCCACAAATATAGGAGATATTCATACTTGTTACCCTATGCTAATGTATGCTAATTGCATTACCAGTGTGGTACCAGTGATGTTTCATATGTTAATTAACCCTTTCCGTGCCAGAGGGGTACCCCTCTGGCACTGAAATGGTTAAGCTTTTCAGTGGCATTTCATATGGTGACCACATTTCCACATAGGGTGACCACATTTCCGTTCTGCCATTCTGGGACATGTGGTCACCAGCCAGCCAATGAGGACCATATAGCAAATACATTTTATTGGCTGGCTGGACTGGTGCGTGTTGCTCCATTCTGGGACTCTTTGTTGTCCCAGTGGGGGGTGACCCGGGACATGGGACACAGACCCCCAATAAGGGACAGTCCCGGGCATTCCGGGACGTGTGGTCACCCTATATTCTAATGAAATATAATTTCAATGTAGGCGAGCGCTATACATTAAACATATACAAATATCAACATAAACATATAAGTTTGTGATACACAACCCAAATGTTCTGTGCTAAAATTGGTATGAATATTCAAAAAGAATCTCCGAATATTCAATATGGTAGAAGCATGCAAAATAATGAGAAAAAACACACAAAGCGTGATCTGTTTATATATGAAGCAAATCCAAATTGGTAGATATAAATCGGTCAAAATACTTAATAAATCATAAATTAATGACAACATTCTTCACAAGAAAGACTCCTTTATAAAACACATCTGAGAATGATATAATTCCTAAAAATAATGTCACCAATGGAGATGTATAATAAGCAATATAAATAAGTTCAATATGAATCTAGTGTCCCAGACTTCAATGCCAATGAATCTTGGAATCAAAGACTTCTGGACACAGGGCTTTGGATATTCATACAGATGAAAAACCCTCCATATACATGAAACAAAAGGTCTCACTTTGTGTGTCACCGCTTGACTGACACCAAGTCAGACAAGCTGAAGAAGCGTGTGAGGAGAATTGGGACTGTCCTCACTCAGTCTGCTTATATGCATTCCTCCAAAATTCCTGTCTTCTCTGCATGTGCACGCACTTCCTCCTCAGGTTTTAATCACACATGCGCCCGATCAGTAATTGTATCGCTATGCAGACGTGTAGACGCGTGGACTAGACTCCTATCATCCGTGTCATTTGATTGGACATGGCCCCACAGCCAGCAGAGCTCTGGTTAGCCCTTCTCCTATTGGATGGTCTTACTATTTAAAGCTAGCAATTTCCCCCTGCC
Organism: Rhinophrynus dorsalis; assembly: GCA_037306005.1. Lineage (NCBI taxonomy): Eukaryota > Metazoa > Chordata > Amphibia > Anura > Rhinophrynidae > Rhinophrynus > Rhinophrynus dorsalis. The sequence continues at coordinate 641,101,525 of CM074718.1, read as the reverse complement.
TGTTCCAACTGTTGCTGCAGGGGGAATAAGAACCCTCGTAGCCTAGGTATTAGTTGGCTGCTGGGGTGCGATGCTTGGGAACGATGCTTGGGTGAGGTGACGGTGTGCCAGATACTCCCTTGCTGCAGCCGAAGCTGGGTAAAGGTGCTGATCATGAAAACAGATTGTTCCACCCCAGTTGAGCCGGTGTGCAACCAGGATGGGAGTAACTGGGAACGTGCAGAAACAGGACCACAAGGCAAGACAGGATTGGAGGAGAATAGGGTTTACTAGCTGCGGATGGAACAGGAGGTTAGATCAGAATGGTCAGCCAAGCCAGGGTCAGGAAGCCAGAAGTCAAATCAGAATGGTCAGTCAAGCTGGGGTCAGGAAGACAGTGCTAGTATGTCAGGCCAGCTAATACACAATTGTTTTATAATGCAATGTAATTTTAGGCTGGTGACATTCAAAATATTCCTTCAGATATCCCTTTAAATCTAATCTTTCTTTGAAAAAACATGAAGAAAAAGGGAAAATAATGAATAGGGTTTGTGATATATTTTCATGTCTGACTTGGCATCAGTCAAAAGGTGACACACGATGCGAGTCCTTTTGGTTTCTTCTGTATGAATATCCAAAGCCCTATGTTCAGAAATCTTTGATCCCAAGATTCATTGCCATTGAAGTCTGGGACATTATATTCATATTGAACTTATTTTTATTGCTTATTATACATCTCCACTGGTGACATTATTTTTAGGAATTATATCATGCTCAGATTTATGTGTTTTATATAAGTCTTACTTGTGAAGAATTTTGTCATTAATTTGTGATTTATTAAGTATTTTCACTGATTTATATCAGCTGATCCAGATTTGCTTTAAATGTAAACAGATCATACTACGTGTGTTTTTTTTTTTTTTCATTATTAGCACAGAATATTTGGGTTTTGAGTACCACATACTTTTATGTTTATGTTGAATATGTTTTATGTATAGCGCTCACCTAATGCAAATTATATTTTACACACTCTTTTTAGATTGAGGTTGTAGCGACTGATTTTTAGAATATGACTAGCACAATTCATAATTATTTTTTCAAACACAGTATTACATAGTAACATGGTAAATTAGGTTGAATAAAGTTCAACCTTTGCCTCATACCCCAGTGACTGACAATTTTATAGCTTACCTGCTGCCAATAAGTTAGTCTTTATCAGACCTTCCTGATTTACCTGTATGTTCCCTTTTGAAAGAAATGTATCTAATCTTCTCTTAAATGTATCCATTGTATCTGCCATAACCACCTCCTTGAGCAAGGAATTCCACAATTTAACAGACCTTACTGTAAAAAAATCCCTTCCTCTGCTGAAATCTAAACCTCCTTTCCTCTAATCTCAAGGGGTGTCCCCTGGTCACCTGATCAGTCCTTGGAATGTATCGCTCACAGCAGAGATCCTTGTATTGACCTCTCATATACTTATTAAATATATTAGTAATTTTTGTATATCTAATTCACTGGAGCACCTCTTTTTTCAAGTTACATTTATATGCTAATGAAGCCTTTTTGGTGACCTGTCATATACTAATGAAGGTTCCACTTATGTTTCAAATTTTAATGAAGCTATTTGTTCTACCAGGAAATTTTCACTTTCACTTTTTTCCAGAAAGAAAAGTGTGAATATCTCCTAAACTGGATATCTTCTGGACTTTTGGTTAGCAGGCAGTTTTGCAGGCAATGTATCTATTACTGAGAATATTTCCCTTTCACTCAAAGTAACAAGAGAGATTCCCCAAGGCTCCATTCTTAGCCCTCTTCTATTTGCTCTATTTATAAATGATCTGCCCATGCTTTGCAAAGCATCTTCTGTGCACATGTATGCAGATGGCACCATAATCTATGCTAAAAATACAAACATATCGCATATTTCAGTATGACTTCTCTGAGGTTGAAAGATGAATAGCTTAAAAGCTGTTTTTAAACACTGACAAAACTGTTTAAGTCCCCTGGTAAGAAAGCTTATTGTTCAACAGATGTTAATGCCAGTCATAGACTATGGGGACGTAATATATGCTTCTGCACCACAAATCCATCTTGCAAACTTGACACTCTGTCTAACTCATTATGCTGCTTTGCCCTTCAATGTAATCACACTCCCCATCACTGTGATATTTGTAAAGAACTAAATTGGCTAACACTCAAATGTATACGTGCCCGTCACCTTTCTTGCTTAGTTTAGAACAACTTCACTTGAAAGCTACCAGACTACCTGAGCAGTATACTCACTCCAGCTTGCCTAATAATGATATCCTCCACTCTACTGCTAACAACAATCTGAGTATTCCACACTACAAGAAAGAATCCGGTCAATCTCCCTTCTCCTTCAGAGAGCCGAAAGCCACTGCTAACACCTGAGTATGCCACATTACAAGAAAGAAGCTGATCAATCTGCCTCCGAAAAGCCTGGAATAACCTACCTGAAAAAATCACATCTCTTCCAAGTCTAAAATCCCTAAAAACAACTGTTCATTTGTATCTAAAACCAATATGTAATGGTTCATACATTTGTTATGCTTGTTTATGTGTATATGTGTGTATATATATATATTGTTTCACTATTTGTGTAAATATGTAACTTTTTACGGTAAAAACAAGAGATATCTCAATGTATTCTTCCTGGTAAAACATTTTCTAAATAAATGAAATACAAGCTCTGTTCTAGTTTGTGGAATGGAAAATGTGACTTATATCCTCTGAAGATTACAGACCGTGTAGATTTGTATTTACGGATTACAAACTTCGTGGACCAGTAAAATATTGTGGTACAGTGCTGATACATTCCTAGTATATCCACCCTTGGAGTGTTAATCTTCAGTCACTATGGTCTCCCATAAAGGATGCTTAGCTTTACTATGCAGTGAGAATATAAGCAACATAAGCCTTGAAAAAATTGTAAGCTTGCTGTGTCCCTTTGCCCATTACACTAACTACCTGCTTGTACAACTGTGGCACATCCATTCTTGAAAAAGAACTGCTGCTTTGGAATGCCACCAAAGTGCAGCACAATATATGTTATTAAAAACCAATCCTTTTGTCAGCAAAAGAATGGGGCAATGTATCAACCTTCACAGTTGTGGTAAGTTTGCCATTACAGGTGTACATTTCAATTATTTTTGTACAGGATGGGTTGGCAGCATTTAGAAGAACTGTATAATGTAATTGTTTTAACAACATGACTATTTATGGTGGCAGGACTGGAAGTGTGTGTTGGGACTCTATAGTTACTGAGGAAAATGCTGTTCCACTCAAAGACATCTTCAGCCCCTTGGCCCTGTGCACTTTTAGAAGAACTTCTACTGTTGCTAGTCATAGTACCCAGACCTTTTGTTGTGCTTCAGATGGGATTTCAATAAGTATGTGCCTAGATGGGTTCCTGCTTGCTCCTGATCCCATATTTTTATAGAGACAACAAATATCAACTTGTATAGCTTTTGGATTGTTAGTGAAATATCTCCATACTAGTGATTTCATTGACTCAGGGGTTCCTGAGAGGCTACTACAGGGACTAAATGTTGCAATAGTACTAGCAGTAGGTGTCAGTGGCACTGCACTTCGAACAGCAGCAGAAAGACTCATAGATAGGGTCATGGATGTTGACCTGTGTTGCTGCTTTGTCAGTATTAGTGAGTGTGACTGTGTGGGAGTTGGACTTGGAAGAGGTAATAGTGATTATGTCCATCATGATATGATGGACATAATAATAGTTTTTATTTTGACTCTTCATATTAAAGGGGTAGTAATGGTTAATTTTAAGTTGATTTAATATTGTAGACATTAAAAAAAGGCTAACATCTATGTAAGTCTTTCTCTCAAACCTTTATGGTTTGAGAGATATAACTTGCTAAAGTTACCTTTTCCAGGCTGTTTCACTCAAGTCTGCCATCTAGCTGACAGCTGCAGATTCCAGTCATTTGACCAGCCAAAGGCTCTTCAGCAGAGCTGAAATCACGTTATTTAGAAATAATTACTTAATTGGAACGGTCTACAAAGTGTGCTTGCTCACTTTCATCTGTTTAACCTTTGTATACCATAGGAACTGGCTTCACATCATTTACTACAAATTATTCACTACAGACTTTTAGCTGCAAACTGATTATCTAATTATCTCTCTATTCTCAAATTCTGCACATTTTGAGTTTTCCTTGGAACTTTTTATAGCCTAGATATATCTGGTATATTTGTATTTATTATATGCATAGTATATTATTAGTGTTGAGCGAGCGTGCTCGGCCGATGCTCGGATCGGCTCGAGCATCGCTCTGCTCGGCACATGGCGGTACTCGTCGAGTACCGCCATGTGCTCGCCCGCCATGTTCGGGTGGCGGGGATCTGTGCCGGAAGAGGCACAGATCTGAAGACGCTCCGCTGGACCACCAGGGACTGGAGGTACGGGGGCATTGCGGAGATGAAGGGGGCATTGCGGAGATGAAGGGGGACATTGTGGAAGAGGGGCATAGACTCTATGCCCCTCTTCCACAATGTCCCCCTTCATCTCCGCTATGCCCCTCTTCCACAATGTCCCCCTTCATCTCCTCTATGCCCCTCTTCCACAATGTCCCCCTTCATCTCCGCTATGCCCCTCTTCCACAATGTCCCCCTTCATCTCCTCTATGGCATAGAGGAGATGAAGGGGGACATTGTGGAAGAGGGGCATAGCGGAGATGAAGGGGGACATTGTGGAAGAGGGGCATAGCGGAGATGAAGGGGGACATTGTGGAAGAGGGGCATAGCGGAGATGAAGGGGGCATAGCGGAGATGAAGGGGGACATTGCGGAGATGAAGGGGGCATTCGGAGATGAAGGGGGCATAGCGGAGATGAAGGGGGGCATTGACCAGGCACCCTCCCCTCATCAGAGCAGGGGGTGCCTGGTGTAATGCTCGTGTCGCCCCATGCATTTCAATGGGGCTCGGGTGCTCGGCCGAGCACTCGAGCCTCAGGGGGTGCTCGGTCAGAGCACCCGAGCACCCGTGCATCGGGGTGCTCGCTCAACACTAATTATTATTCATTGTTTCTTACATATTTTCTTGTTAAGAATAAATACATTAGTCTATACATATTTTTGTCCATTTATATTCATACTGATATTACTAGATCCATGCTCTTATTTCCTACTTTTTGTGTTTTATTGAATGTGTACGCGAAAACAGTTCACAACAAACGTAATTTCACTTTATTTGTATACTCCTCACAATCTTGGTATGTTAGCAGTTCAGTATTTTGTTGACACTTATTTAACGTATTCGCTTGCACTTACATTTTTTTCTATGTGATGTACTTCAAAATCATTTAACAGACAACTAATGTTTTATTGGACAGTATTTTCTAACTTCAGCGATAAGGAGCATAAATGGGCGATAGATATTCATCCTCTTTTGCAAATCTCTTGGGATTTTTTAAACATATCTTCATCTTTGGGGATATGAATCCTTATAGATCTGTGAAATGGTATTTCACAGACAATCGTTTAATTAATTGGCATGGTGATATAATATTAAATATTCACTTTATTGATTATTTAAATCATAATCATTGTAATTTAACTTTTAACTCAAATGCCACCACTGTTAATTATTTAGATATCACTATTTCCACAGTTCCAGGATCCTCTGCCATAAATACTTCTACTTATAGACAATTTGATACCCTTATTGGCTAACTAAGCAGATTAAGGATGCAAGCTTTCAAGCCCACTTAGGTCTCTTCCTCATGCTGTATAACATGCCTGAGGAAGAAACCTAAAGAGTCTCGAAAGCTGGCATCCTAAATCTGTTTAGTTAGCCAATAAATATATCAACTTGACTATAATTGCCTCCTGTATTTCTACGGCCAACACGGTAACAACACTAATCTTTTATAAATACGTCTACACTTAGAAACCCTCATGCTGGTAATGCTTTATTAAAATATTATAATTGTAATCCTCACCAGATACTGAGAAATATTCAGAGGAATCAGTTCATTAGACTGAGAAACATTCCTGACGAGGCTCAATGAAGAAGCAATCCATGCTGGGCCATTGTCCAAAGCACATACTGAGCAAGTTGGAGGTCTGCAAGGGATTGTATAAAATCCTGTGATTGATAAAGCCCAGGTCAGTCCTTATCATGTTAAGCTATGACTGTCTGTGTTTTAAACCTCAGGACAATCACAGCTTATTTTAGCAAATTATGTCTGTAAGGGAGCTTATAAAATATTCTTCAGACTCCCAGCTTAAAGGAGCAGTAAACTTTTTTTATGAAAAAATATATATCGTAGGGATTTTCCTATTGAGTAAAATAAGGGTACTCCCACTGCCAAGAGATTTATATTTCCAGAGTTATTACAGTTTAAACCCATGTTCTTTTACATTAGCAGTGCCCTCTAGTGGTCAAATTCTAATTAGATTTCCTGTCAGATTCTAATGGAGAGGAAAGTCAGAAAAGTCAGAGACATACAGTTCTCCATAGAATGTGATAGAAACTGCCTGTCACTTCCTGCCAGTTAGAACTATCAGGAAGTAAACACAGTAAATTCACTTCCTGATTATTTAAACTGCTATAATTTTTGAATAAAACACCTGACAGCGGTGGGAGTGACCTTGTTTTATTCAGCAGGAAACGCTCTGTAAAATATGTGTTTTCATAAAAAAAGTTTACTGCTCCTTTAATCAATATGTGTTGATGGTGGCTGTACATCTATTACTTCTTTGTTGTTGCATCTTTTCTTTTAGGCTGTTGTAGCAGACAGTGACTTTTTAATTTTAGTGACCCCTTTTTTTGGGGGGGGGAGTGGGTGCTGAAAAGAGGACACAAGCGCTTGGATGATCATTACTGCACCTGAGGAAAAGTAAGGTATTTTATGCTTTGTTCACCCTTCTGCCACTATTATGGGGGTTTATGATATCTAGTGGCCCATTACCCAATACATAGATGACTCCCCCAACAGTGAGTTTTTTTTAAGGATTTCATGCATGTTTTTAAAAAATAGGATCACAGAAAAATGAACCACATGATGGCAGATACAACAATGGTGTCCATGTCAGCTGGAATAGGTTCCTGTGTGGGGAGCCACTTGGGTGAACAATTTAGGAGACCTGCATAGCTAAATACACTGATCCAAATACATTCAAGCCAAAGAGATCCCCCTCCCTCCCCTTCTGGACGCCTCCCCTTGGATCTGCAGTCCGGTCATAGGACCAGACAGTTGCAGCGAGGGACAATCTTTACACAGTAAGTATAAGGAAAACCATTCCACCTTTGATGAACGAGGGCAGATTGTCCCTCTCCGCTCTCCATCTGGACCACACGTACAGGCAGCGTGATGCAGGGAAAGGGGCAGGAGGGGGATCCTTTCAGCTTGAATATCGTTTAAACTAGGGAACTGTAGGTAATTAAACATAGAGCTACCTGTTATAAAAAAACATAAAGAAAACTCAGAGCTGCACTTTAATAGAGACATAACTATCTGTTTAAATCAGTGGTAAGTTTTAATTTGTCCCTTAAAGTGCATATGGTTTTTGTTAAAGAATTCTTCCACTTTCCATTTGTACCTAGGATCCTTAGGCTAATGTACTGCCACAGTTCTGCAGAAACCAACTGGGATAGGGATAAAATATAAATCGCTATTGAATTAAATAGGGCCCTTGAATGCTAGAGATGTCTAATGCATTGCTTCACAATGGATTGGAGGCCGCTCAAGCATTCAAGACGTTAAAAGTCCCAACTAAATCAATGGGAACTTTGAGGAACATTTATCTGTTCCCCATGGTGCACATAGTTTGGTCCAGAACTGTTTTTCCTTAGTTCATCAGCCTAACTGATATCATTCATATTCATATACTCTGTGTCTATTTGTTCTATTATTCCTGCACACCCCTCTGGCACTCAGAGGGTTAAAGGGGCCACCTGCTTGTCTTGTAAAATAGGGTCAGCATACAGGCTCTATAAAAATACAGAAACAGGAATTTCAACCCTTTCAGAACCAGAAGGGAGTGCAATGCATTGCCAAGTTATACATTTTACACCCTCCTGGTCCTTCAACGGTTAAAAGAGGCCAACTGAGCATCTTTGCAAAATAAAGAATCCTTGATGTCCTCTACAACAGGCAAAGGTGTTTTTGAAGGATGAGAATTTTTGTTGCACAGCTGTTCCTTATTATACATGACTAGTTGAAGAGCCCGTTACATGGCCACAGTTCCCCTGCCAGGCAGTCATTTGCAGTAGAGACTACCCGCGCCGCGGCTGATACAGAGATGGACACTCCGGCGTGGGCAGTCTCTACTGCGCATCACTGCAGCACACGCAGCAGTCTCTACTGCGCATGACGCGTCGTTACACACGTTTTAGCGAATTATTATATAGGATTTTGCAAAAAAAACACATTTTTCCAACACACATGGATTTAGCAAATGAACTCTTTAACCTGTTGAATGCTAGAGATGGAGACGACTCTAGCATTCAAGAAGTTGAAAAAGCATTGAAACAGCAATATCACATTTAACCCTATGAATGCTCTGTAATGCGTTACATACCCCTTGGGCACTCATAGGGTTAATAAATTGTCTCAAGTATTCATAAAGAAAATTTATGCTAGTTATCGTATGTCAGATATGGACTGAATGGCCAATCTAGTCTTCCCTATCTATTTAATCCCTTAAAGATCAGTCATGCGGCCGGCACTTAAGGACCACAGAACATTTTTTATAATTTTTTTTTTTTACTTGAATCAGAAGTTTCTGAACAGCGTGCAGCCGCACATGGAGCCCTGAATTCCAGAACGTACGTGTACGTTATGGGTCCTTTTACACAAGTTCTCCCCATGACGCCCTTAGTCCTTAAGGGGTTAACAATGTCAGAGTTATTTATTTAATCTTTATAATAACAATAAATCTACCCCATGCGTTCTTGAGTTCATTCACGGTACTAGCCATTTCTGCTGGGAGGCAATTCCAAGTAAAAAAAATTTTTTTCACTTCCTCTTATTTTTCCACGCTCCCATTGTTATCAATTACCTCTTGTTCTAATTTTTTTAATTTCTTTTTTTTTAAAATGGATCCCTCCTGAACATTATTGAATCTCTTAAAGGGATAGTAATGCTTCATAATAAAAGCAGCTCTAATTAATCATCATAGTATTTGGACTTTGGAGAGTGTTATTTCAATTCTGTCAGAGTTATAGTTCAAGAGTAATTCAATGACAAAGTGTCCCCCTCCTCCCCTTTTACTGATGTAACACTGTTCAGCCAGATCAGAAGGGAGGTGCCCAGGTAGACTGCAGAGAGGGACAATCTTCAATTAAGATAAGGGAAAAACCTGAAAAGCTTGTCCAGGGGGGCAGGGATTTCATTGTTCTCATAGGAAGAAAATTGTCCCTTGCTGTTATCTGTCTGGTCTATGGACTGCATTCCACATCTGAGAAGAGATGGCTTACACTAGGTAAAAGGGGCAGGAGGGAGAAACTTTGCTTGTGAATATCTCTCAAACCATAAAGGTTTGAGAGATAAGACATATCATTCTTCATGTTTTTTTAATGCCTACAAAATAAAATAAAGTTAAAACGAAGTATTACTATCCCTTTAATGTATTGGACATTTTCAGTCATATCACCCTCACCCTTCTTTCCTGCAGGCTATAGATATTAAGGTCCTGAAGGCTTTCCTAATATGTTTTATTGTAAGCTCACACAGCATTTTAGTGGCCATTCTTTAAGTAGTCTTCAGTTTATTCATGTCTTTCTGGCATACCTCCCAACATTTCAAATGGCTGTGTATATGGGAGTGAGGCTTGTGGGCGGGGTATTACCAATAATTTTTAGGCTATTTCATGACCTATTGGCTCCTCTTTGTGTAACTGAATACATTATTTAGAGCAAGACCAAAGTATTTTATTTACACAGATTAATGTGTAAACACATATACTGAAGATTAACTACAGATTTATGTGAGTTTTATTCCTGTGTAGCAATGTAATGCACACTATTCAATCTGATCTCCTGAATAGAGGGACAAAAGGGTGGAAAAGAGGGACAGAGGGATTTGAGTCTCAAAGAGGGACTGTCCCTCCTAAAGAGGGACGGACACTTGGGAGGTATGTTCTTGAGTTATGGCCTCCAGATCTGTACATTGACCGTAGTCTAGGGGAGATATTTGGTGAACTGTTATTTCCGCCCTATGGAGAAATACATTTTCCCTGGAATTGTTCCAGTAAATCAGCCTCAGTCCGATTTTAACAATGTACCCTTGACTGGATGCAGATCAGTTATCTGTCTGATTTTCCATTCATAATTTAGCAGCAGAGAAATTACAGGACACTGCTTTATAAGCTTGTTATGGTATGATTAGATAAAGAGTACCTCCACTACCTTTAAGATCATAACTTACATTAGACATGACCTTTCTCATTATAATATAAATCATCTGCTTCTGTATCATCAAATAATCCCAAGTCAAGTGGGTAACTACAATACAGGAAGAAAACATTAAATGGAATCCATCAAGAAAAAATATATTCCAGGCGCGGTGGAAACTAGACACACCGTTGCACTCTGCGGTAATGTTAAAAATTCACACTGTTGCTTTGATGAGTAAAAGTGTATGATATATATTTTATGGATTCTTACAGCAGAAAATCACCATCTTGCTTTTTCCCAAGATGATGATTTGCAGGTACAAGAATCCATATCTAACAATTTTATGCCCACGAAAGCAAGTTCCTGAAATATTAATATAACAAATTGTGTATTTTCAAATGAGTTTAATTGATTGTTATGAAAAGTCTTACCCCATGTTGCTTGGTTGTTTCTGTGTGTTTATTTATTGCACAATTAAACTATCTGGGCTGGGAACTAAGAATCATACATATTTTGAAAGCAATGATATTGAGTGTAATATGTAAACAGCCTCTCACATTTGCTATACGCGAGGAAGGTAAATTTTTATATCAGCTGAATTCTTTGTCTCCAAAGGGGTAAATTCACTCTTTACTATTAGATGTCTGAAGATCTATAATGCATAATATGTAAGGAAATCTGAGAAAATTATTGTGCTATTCGCCTATTTCTCAATGACTAGATTGTATCTGACCCATGGATCTACTTATTCCACCTGTAAGTTTCAGACTTGTGGATATCATGAAATAATATTGGTGAGGACATGCATACACATACTCAGCATGTGCATTTGTGTATCACCAGAATGGTGGCATTTACAACATTTTCATCATATGTCCATTCCTCAAGTATGAAAGGTTGGAAAACCTGAAGGAATCCATCAATGATTGCATCAAAGAGGTGGTGTGTATCTAATACACTGTTCTTATCTCCCCTTCATGAATATAGACTATCATGTGCTGATCTTATATAATGACTCCTTAAACAAAATACTTGCTGAACTCTCAGGGTTTCACTCAAAGACTCAGGGTTTTGACCCAGATTACAGGGTCACACAGCGAAAGGTCAAATTATCAGGAGAAAGTTCATTGTTAACTACTAAATGATCCACACTAACTGCTGCTTTAATCTCTATATTGGTGTCATTTCTACCAGAAAGGCAGAGGGAGAGGTACTGCTTGTCTTGTGTGTGTTCAGGCAATGATATCTGTAAGTTATGGCAAGCAGAAAAATATAATCTAGAACCTATGTTCTGGGTTACTTTAAAGTATAATATTTCAGCTCATTTGGAAAGTTCCTATGGATGCCGAACCGAAATTTCCACAGGAATAACCCAAAGGGGCCTAGAAGATTGAGACAGGCAAAATATTTGAACCGACAGATATGGAATTACATTTTTGGCTGGATTCACCCCTGCAATGTTAGCACAACATTTTCAGTGTTATGCTAACTGCAAGTGCTTGGAGAAAATTTTTGCTAAAGAGACTATTCACACTGGTGATTTGCCATGAGTGGCCACAGTTGAATGCAGAATGCTACAACTCAACTGCTTTCATGTACTGAGCATAATTCAGTTGAGCAGAGTTGATCTGTATAGTGGTCTGTGAACACTACGAAGTGCATCACAATCTCCAATATATTGACAACCCACCTGAACATCAGACAATAAGATTTGGTGGATACAGATGTAGTTTACTCATTAGCCATGCCTCAGCCATGTCCTTCCTGCAATGGGATCACAGGGGAATAACAACCAAGCCTTTGACGCTCTAGTTTTAGACTATTACATCTTGTTCTAATATTTCTGCTCCTTTGAAATGTACTTCCCTCCTATACTTATGCATTGAATGTTTCTATTATATCCCCTCTCTCTCTTCTCTCCTCTATGCTATACATATTCAGATCCTTTAGTCTATCCTGATTGTTTTTATCCTGTAAACCATTCATCATATTAGCAGCCCTTCTCTGAACGCTCTCCAGAATATCTATATCAGGGGATGGGTTCTCCAGTAGTATACATAACACACTAGGTGAGATCACAAAAGAGATCTTTAGAGTGGCATGATTTTTTCTGCTACTAATGACTTTAGCCCCTTAAGGACCAGCCGCGCAAGTACTTTGTGGTCCCTTAAGGACCACGGAGCTTTTTTTTGTGTGTGTGTGTGATTCGATTCTGGACTCCCCAAATGGCGTGCAGCCGTGCGAGGAGCCCGGAATTCCATGACGGTTCAGGACCGTCATGGGTCCTTAAGGGGTTAACCATACAACCCAACACCCTGTTTGCACTTCCTGTCATTTTGTTACAATGCCTGACTATATTTAAGTCATCAAAAATAATTACTCACACATTACCCTCAATACTATATTCTCACTTTGGATTTTTATACCCCATGTACAATAGTGTATATTTATCAACCTTAAACTGCAGCCGCCATATTTTTATCCATTCTTCTAATTTACCTCAATCATTTGCCATTTTGCTTATTCACCCAGGAATATCTGCCATGTTGCAAATCTTTGTATCATCTGCAAAAAAGTTCAGGGACCGTATTCCAAAAACTGCATACATTTGTACACATGACTCTAAGCCTACTGTTTTTTAACCTATGCATCACAGACACATTGTCCAAGCGCATCTAGACAATGCTGTGGGGACAGGTGGAGTTAACTTGTATAATTTCATTGCCCGCTCAACTAGCTTTAGTAAAATTCTGAACCACTTGCTAAGAAACTCTGTTCCCATTTGACAAATAAGTAAACCATATTTTTGTACACTTCCTTGTTACACAAAGATTCAGTAATGAATTAAAGTCTCTAATTCGCCGCATCCTACCATCCTCTTCCTAATGCATGTTAGAAAAAGATACAGTGAGTTCATCTTGCTGCAAATCTTTACCTCGATTATTAAAAACATATTTTACCGATCTAAACTCATTACACACTAAATCATTAGTCCCCGAATGGACTATGACACCCAACTCTCCTGCCTTGCTTACTTAATTTTTATAATGTGTCTTCTATCTCTGTGAGATGTAGCTCCAGGAAGACACCTGATTTGTTGCAGCTGTCATGGCTATCCTCCAAAATCACATCTCAATATAATCTCACAATAATAGTTGCTTCCTCTCACATGAGTTTACAATTCTTATCTACTTCTTTTTATCCTTAGCTTTTCTTTACTTGGCGTTTATTCACTAAGGCGGGAGTAGATAATTTTCTACTAATCAATCAACTGCTACTGACTACCCCTACTCTAACATGTGAGAAAGGTAAGATGAACTCTACAACTTCAATATTATTCTATGTTGCCTCTACACTATGCTCTCTCCAACTTGTGGCCTGTAGTGTTTATTTAACTGGTGATTATATATCACCTTTATCACATCTTTATCTGACCTTAGTTCATCTTTCCCCAGGAGCTGGATTGTGGCAACACTTTAGCCACTTCCAGGTTCTAAATAATTTCAAAACTTGGCTCAAATATCCAACATAGCCCCGTGTGTATCCATAACAAAAACAAGCGTAATACATATTTTAGGACACCTACAAAATAGATTTTTGCAGTCATAACATTCCTTTAATAATTAATTTTATAGCACACACACTCTAGCCTAAGTTCAAACTAAAAACATATTAAAATGCTATTGTTTAAAAAAAATACTATTTTCAGCAGAACACAAAACATGCACCAGATTAGGCACACAGAATACACTGGAGCCTGGTTAGGAGCATAGCATTTGCCCCGATAATGTGATTTGCTTCTTTCATAATTCCTCTAATTTCTTCTGGTAGGCTATTCCATTTATCTTATCTTAATGACATTCTTAACTACACAACATTAACGCTCAAACTGATATGGATATGGGGGGGGGGGAGGGGGGGACTTCTCTAAACACTGCCAATACAAACCCCTCACTGGCCCTAGCTCACTCCACTTCTTCTCTTTTTCGAGTCACATGCAATGTGTATCATCACTCCTATATCTCTATAAGTTGCAGTCATCTGTCACCCACATAACTCCATGTGTACACCTTCAGATTTTCTTTCTGACTTTGAGTCCTAACTGTCTATAAACTGTCATCAGATACATTTCCCTTCTATTGGGACATCTCAGCTGCCATGTGCATGATCCCTCTGTCTATTGGGCTTCTCTCTCTCTCACTCTCAAACATCTGATTTTAGTCAATGCCATGAGATGCAGTATCTGCTGGTCACTTTCTAGACCTTGTGTTCACAAGAGTCTGTACACTTTCTGATTTTAATATCTCCCCCTTCCCACTATCTAAACATCATCTAGCAATATTTTTTACTGCTCACGCTCCTTCCACTATCCCATCTTCTTCCCATCATCCATAACCTCAAGTCACTTAATATCATTGCCCTTCAGTCATGCCTGGCTATTGGACTTTCATCCATTCCCATTAATGTCAGCACTAATACACTTGTCAAAACCTATACCTTAGTCCACTCCTACACTTTAGACCTGCATGCTCCTTTCTCTATCTGTCTCTCTCACTCTCCCTAAGTCTCCCATACATCTAATCCATGACCATGGCTGAATAAAAATACCAGTTACCACTACACCTCTGGAAAAAGTTGGCCACACTGGCCGACTTTCTCCACTACAAATTCCTCCTTTCTTGTTTAATTCTGCTCTCTCCCAGGCTAAAAAACAGTACTTCTTACACCTCATTCCATTTATAAATGTAACCTCTGTGATGTCTTCTCTACCTCCTGCTGCCCCATCTGCCTTCCTCTCAATTTCTAATCACAAGACTTGGATGACGTCTATAAATCTGAGGTAGATTCCATCTAGGAAAATACCCCCCTTGTACATACCCTCCTCTCCTCCCCACACTCCTTCCTGCCAACTGTCAGTAAACTTATTTAGAGGTAGAAATGCTGAATCCAGCCTAACCAGAAATGTTTGCTTCAATCTGACGAACAATGAAGAAAAATAAAAATTGACAAATTTCACTTGACTATCTATAAAGAACGTTTATAGATGTAACAATTGTTATTGTACTTTGTAATGATTCTTTGTGTTCTGCACATCACAGAACCTGAAGAATCTCTTGAGAAGCCAATTGTGTGACTGTGCATATGTATGAGCACACACACTGCATGCCTAATCAGGTGCCCGCTGGGTCATACGCACAAAAGCAAAAGTGGACCAATTTTTGTTGAAACCAGCTGCATAGTAGGTGACAAAATGCCACTCTTCTCCTTAATGGGTTAGATGGCGCTTTTAACCCCTCGAATGCTCGAAAGATCTCCTTTGCTGTATGATGGAGACCTCTCTAGCATTCAGCTGGTTAAAACATCTAATTAACTTCTAATTAACCCTTTGAGTGCCAGAGTGGAATCCAGTGCATTGCAATGTAATGTATTGGATATCTTGTCCCAGAATCGCTCCACTTTAGTTTGTGCGCGATGCCCATTGTACTCAGTGCTCCTATTCACATACCTCATTTTGCTGAATAAATAAGTAGAGTAACTCTGGAACAAACTAACTGCACCCTAGGGGACAATTACCTATTCCCATTGATTGAAATTGGGCTTTACATCCACTAAATTCTAGAGGCTGTCACCACGTTCCTCTGCTCTCAAATCTCTAAGGGGTTCCAAGCCCCATTTAAACCTTTAAGTGCCAAAAGGGTATGCACTCAAAGGGTTAAATCAAATGGAATTTTCACAATCTTCATTTCACCCCTAGGGTACAATTAGTTTGCTCCAGAATTGTCATCTTGTAATTTATTAGCACAAGTGCACCTATTAGGTGTACTGAGGTCCAGATTCATCAAGAGCAAACCAATTGTGCCATAGGGGGAAGGAAAATCCTTACTGGTTTTTATAGGACTCTTAACCCCTTGAATGCTAGCGAGGTCTCCAACACATTATATGGCAATGCATTGGAGACCTTGCTAGCATTCAGGGGTATAAAATCACAAAAGAAACAGAAACAGGGCAAAATACACCTCTAAGAGTAGTCTCTTTAGGCACCAGTTAATATTATTCACTTCCCCGCTAATCTCCCTCCAAGGTGGGTATTCACTAGAGCTGGAGGCTTAACTAGCCTCTGATATTGCTCGTCTGATATCATCTCCTTCTCCCTTACTCCTTCCCGGCACTCTTTTTCCTTCCAGCTTTCAATTCCTCAGTTCTGGATAAAGAGAAATTAAAAACTCTACTGCCTGGGCTACTTAAAAAGCCTCTATTTATTGGCAGTAGAAAACATATACCACAAAATTAAAACAATGTTAAAAAACATATACACACTGTATTATTTTGCCCAATGCGTTTCGTCACAGTTATTGACTTCGTCAGGGATAATAATCACTTTTCACAGTTAAGCCCCACCCCCACTCAGGGTTAAGCTACACCCCTTTTTGAAGCAAATTGTGTCATATTTTTTCCACCTAGCAGCACCACAGGACTCCTCTCAGGGGAGAGCACAGATCAAAGTTCCCAGGTATGAGTTTAACCCTATGAATTTTAAAACGTTTGGAGACCTCACTAGCATTCAAATGGCTTGCCCCATAATTACTCCACTTTTGGTTTAGACATATGGGCCTTTACAAAGCCTGATATCTCAGTTGGAGTTTGTGCACATTTGAGTCCAAACAAAAAAGTTCTGAGAATTCCCTCCATGGTGCAGAATCTTCCCATGCAGAGGGGAATGACGTTTTGATTGTTTCACCCTATAACCCTTTGAGTGCCAGAGGGGTATGCAATGCATTATAACAAAATATGTTGGATACCTCACTGGCATTCAAAGGGTCAGTTTCCACTGGGGCATGCAACTCACTGCTTTACAAGGCATTGCACAACCCACCGGTCCCTCATGGGTTCATTTTAGACTATATTTGCCAAAGATCAGATTTTCTTGTGACATTTTAATAGTTCTGGCTGCATACAAGAGTGTAAAAAAACAATTGTGATTTATTACATGAAAGAAGAGTCGGCCTTTGAAAAGATCACATAGAATTATATCACTTCTCTGTCTGTTTTTCATTTCCATAAACCATGATGCAAATCCTCTCACAGCTGTTGTGAGCAATTGCCTGTTGTGATAGCAGCCTATTACAAATTGCTATTGTCAGTGGCTGGGCTGGACTTCCCATTAGGCAGAGTAGACAACGGCCTAGAACCTCAAGTTTTGAGGGGGTGCCTCAGGAATGGTGGTCACACCCTCATTCAAAGCAGTGGGTGTGGCCAGTAGAATTTCAATGTCCCTACACCATCTTAAATAACCCTTTTATTTAATTCACTGGTTACTAGAGAGGCCTCCAGTACATTGCAATGTTTTGGAGGCCTCTCCAAGAGTTAAATAAAAGTCAATATAGGGTTATTTAAGATGGTGTAGGGACACTGAGATTCTACTGGCCACACCCACTACTGGAGACCTCTCTTTCAAAAGCTTTTCTTTGTGTTTGTTTTTTATTGGCTAAGGGTACATTGTGTGCCAGGGAACCCTGAATGGGACTGGAGGTGGTGTTATGGGTGGAGTGAGGGTGTATGGACATTTGAGGAGCTAAGGGCCTTCAGTGCCTGAGATGTAAATCCAGCCCTGAATATAAAGTACAAATACAAATTTGAACTATAATAACTTTTTAGAAAAAAAAGAGTATCCTTCTTATGCAAATTGATGGACAGAGATGTTTTAGTACGGATATAGCCTGTCACTCTAGAGGACATAATCCAACCCAGCGTGCACAGGTGTAATACACAGAGACAAAATATCCTGCAGCTCCCCATACTGATCCTATCCAGAAATGACAACACAATTCCATTTCCTTTTCAGCAAGAGAAGCAGGTAACAGCAGGCATGTGTTTCAGCCTTCCTGGGCCTTGTCAGTGAGTCTTAGCTAATACCAGATATGTCCTTCAGCTTTCTAGGGCATTATAAGCAAGATGCAGCTAACACCAGGTATGTGCTTCAGCCTTCCTGGGGATTATTAGTAAGATGCAGCTAACACCAGGTGTGGGTTTCAGCCAACCTAGGCATTAACAATGAGACACAGATAATACTAGGCATTTGTTTCAGCCCTCCTAGTCCTTATCAGTGAGAACCAGATAGCAGCAGGCATAAGTTTCAGCCTTCCTGAGCCTTGTCAGTGAGATGCAGCTACTACACTAACATTTGTTTCAGCCTGCCTGGGCCTTCTCAGTGACATGCAACTGTTCTCTGACCTTTACTTTTCATATACAAACAATCCTTGGGATTGGTCTCCCTATGGGTTAAAAGAGAATCGAGAGTGGACCTCTTGATCTCAAGTGCCTACAGAGAACAGTTACACCTTACTGATGAGGACCAAGGAGGATGAAACATTATGCCTGGTGTTATCTGCTTCTCTTGTTAAAATAAAATAAAAATAAAATATACTTGGTTAGGATAGACAGTATTGCTCTAGCCAGTAATAGTATAGATTGTCAGGGAGTGGGGTGCTAACAAGTTCCTTATGGTAATAATACATAAAAAAAAAATCTGTTCCAGCAGTCATTAGATCTCACATCCACACTTTCCCTATGTATCTGTGTTTTATATTTATCTAATATTATTTATTATTTTATTTATTTTACTAGTTGAAGAGCCCGTTACACGGGCCACAGTGCCACTGCCACCCGGTCGCGGGGCAGTCACGCACAGTAGAGACTGCCCGCGCCACAACTGATACAGAGCTGGATGCTCCTTCGGAGCGCCCAGTCTGTATCAGCCACGGCGAGGGCAGTCTCTACTGCACATGACTGCAGCACACGCAGCAGTGTCTACTGCGCATGTTGCGGCGTTACACATGATTTAGCGAATTATTATATAGGATTATTTATTTATTTATCTGTATAACATGCCTGAGGAAGAGACCTAAGAAGTCTTGAAAGCTTGCATTCTAAATCTGTTTAGTTAGCCAATAAAGGCATCAACTTTACACAGTTTACTGCTCCTTTAAACTTTGTGATGTTATACTTTGTTGAACTTTGTGATGTTATATCTCATCCCCTAATAATTATACAAAATTGCAAACTGGATAAATACTAATTAATGTTAAAGTAAAGTCAAAATAAAGGGTTACTGATCCTGTAATTTTTACATTAAAAAAATCCTCATGGAACTTGCACTGAAATATCTAGGGCATGAAATGTAATTACTAGCAATGCAGTAGTTATACAACAGTAATACGCCCTAAACTAATTGCTTGAATCACTGCATGGAAAGTATGTATCTAAAATCTGGAACAGAAACACCATCCCTGATTGTGAGCCAATCGGGTGCTGGTTGATGATGCACGGAATAACATTCTCATGCTATGCATTAGTGGAAGATGTATATGATTATCAACAGGACAGTTTCTAGGTTCCCAAATAATCCAAGGCTTGGGCCAACGAACGCACATCTTAGTACTCTGAGATGGCCCTCCCCTTCTAAGAAAACCATTCCATGCCAACACCACCCTCAATATATGAAGAAGACAACATAACATTGTTGGAGGGTTTGGTCACATATTTTATTTATAAACCACATACCAAATTTATCATAATTATGGAGGGATTGTCACGCAAATAGCAGCATAAATAATGGAGTAATAGCATTTAATTCCCAGCTGAACTCCAGAGGTTTGATAACTGAGATGAAGGCCTATACTGTACCATCCATTACCAAATCACTAGCCACAAGACCATTGTGATAGCCACCCAACTCTGAATATCTTCACAGAGCTGAATCCATTCAGGCCCAACAACATGTTAAGTGACCAGAGATTCTCATCAAATTATCCACTATTTGCCTTGCAATCAGAAACCAAGGCCCACAAGCAGAATTTCCATAGTAAATATGACTGTTTGAACAAGATGCATAGTTAAAAAGGGAAAGAGTTAAACATAATACGTGTAAGCACTAGGTTTCAAAGTATAGTCTTCCAGAACAGGCAGTAGGGGAAAATGCACAACATGGAGTCAAGAATGTCTGGGATAAATATAAGGCTATCCTAGGATTACTTAATACTTAACATTGAACCTTGTAGTGCCAGGGAACAATCCGACACTATGGAGGAGATTCACCAAGCAGTGATAAACAGGTGATAAAGAGGAGATGACTTCTCCAGTTTATCACTTCTCCAGTTCCTATGTTATTCTATGGAGCCAATGCACTAAGATTTCTTCAACTTTGGAGATCTTAGTGCATAGGCTCCATATAATAACATAGGAACTGGAGAAGTGAGAAACAGAAGTCATCTCCACTTTATCATCTCTTTATCAATGATTAGTGAATCTCCGCCATAGTGGAGATGACTTCTCCAGTTTATCACTTCTCCAATTCCTATGTTATTCTATAGCGCCTATGCACTAGTTGAAGAAATCTTAGTGCATACAGTTTATAGAATAACATAGGAACTGGAGAAGTGATAAACTGGAGAAGTCATCTCCTTATCACCGCATTGTGAATCTCACCCATTGAGTTAAAATGTGTTATGCACGTCTCACCTCCTTCAGTTTTGCAGAGTATCAATTTGGGAACACAATCATGAATGGGCAATAAAATTAAGAATAAATTACATTTACTTTAAAATGACCTTCTGTTTAGGGAAATTATGGCTATGCCCGGTACAGCACTATTCCAAAATAAGTGCAAGCCAAAGAGGCAAATCTAAAGCCCCCAGCAATACATTACATTGCTTTAATCTGTTTTAACCCTTTGAGTGCCAGAGGGAAGTAATGCATTGGATACCCCCTGGCACTCAAAGGGTTAAAGCTGTAAAAGGGGAGGGTCATTGTTTGCTTAGCAGCATTACCGGTTTGTTTAACCAGTGTCCATCATGCAGCAGTCTTGTATACACTGTGTTGTGCTTGTTACCATTACAAATTTATCCACCACCTGTATGCACTTGCCACAAGAAAGTCTGTCTGTTGTTATAAATTGACCAGTCTGCCACTTCAGTTCAGTCCATTATGTCACAGTGAGCCACTTCCACTGACATCAGTAAATACCGTTAAAGGGGAATTTGGTATAACATTTCATATAGACTCTGGATATGTATTTAAAATAAAATATATAGTTCCAATGATGAGTTAAATATATAGACTGTCTCAAAGGCTCAACAGTAGTAGAATCTTACAGGTGGTTCTTTCAGCTGGTTCATACTTTGATTCAGAAGGGACCAGCTGTAAGATGTAACTTACAAGATGGAGTTCAGTACTTATCTTGCAGTAGACCTTCTGGTTTGGGACCATTTATATGTATTTTAATTAAATAATGTATTGTAGTATATCGATCTCTTCAGATTCTATATTATATCTGAGGATATAGGTCCCCATTAAAGCACATTCCCTGTAATGCTGACGGTAGTTATACTGAAATTCCATAATTTTGCCCAAATCTCAAGTGAGAAAGGAAAGCCAAGTGTTTTTAGCACTGAACAAGTGGTAACAATTTGATTTTAATCAAATATAACCGCAGCCTTTGGAAAAGATACACTGAAGGCATCCAAACAGGATAGGAAGAAACTCAGAAGATAGACAGATTTTTATTTCATTCTTGGAACACATTTTTGTTGAATTATGTCTTTGATGAGTGATGATTGTCTTATATTTAGGAAGATATTCCCAGTAGTTTGCCTTTAGCTGAATAATTTCCTTATTATATTTATTTGTTTTATTCACAATCCATTACTGTTTTGTCTAATACAATTATGAATCTAACTTAGAACTGATTTTGCAATTATGCAAATGTTTTGCTACATATTTATAAAACTTGCCTGGATACAAAAGTCTCATTATATTATTGGGCTAGCTAACAGTAGCCTCTCCCATTTCATCAACTGTGCACCATGAGGAATCTACTTTTGGTTAAATATGTTACTCACATTGACCCCACACTGATATTGTCTTACATTTAATGTGGTATATTAAAGGGATAGTAATGTTTCTTAATAAAAGCAGCTCTAATTAATGATCATAGTATTTGGACCTTGGAGAGTGTTATTTCAATTCTGTCAGAGTTGTAGTTCAAGAGTAATTGAGTGATAAAGTATCCCCCTCCACCCCTTTTACTGATGTAACACTGCTCAGCTCAGAACATCAGGGTGTCTCCAGGTAGATTGCAGAGAGGGACAATCTTCAATTAAGATAAGGGAAAAAGCTGAAAAACCTGTCAAGGGGGGCAGGGTTTTCATTGTACTCACAATAAGAAGATTGTTCCTTGCTGCGAGCTGTCTGGTCTATGGACCAGATTCCACATCTGAGAAGAGGGGGCTTACACTACGTAAAAAGGGGTGGGAGAGGGATACTTTATCATTCAATCACTCTTGAACTACAACTCTGACAGTATTGAAATAACACTCTCTATGGCTCAAATACTATGAAGATTAATTGGAGCTGCTGTTTTTGTGAAACATTACTATCCCTTTAAACCGTGATGGATACAGTCTAGATGCAGTGACAACATTGCTTTCAAAACACCACAGCTATTAATTAAGGGTGATATTGTGTAACAGGAAAAGTCTTACCTCCCAGTAGTTGATTATTTACACCAAGAGTTGAAGTTTAGACCAAGGGTAGGCATTACCAGTACAGAGAATCTAACAATCCCTTCTTGATCCAAGTTAGATTAATTAACCCCTTCAGCGCCAGAGGCTCGGGCCATTTTCTGAACCCTGCAGGCCAGACACTTTTTCAACATTTTTGCTATCCTTCCGTTTAGGCTTGATTTCCTCTAGGGATTTTTAGTTAAATATGGAAAACTATATATTGTTTTTTTTGCCTTCTTACCCCAAGCCTGTTGTGCCCAAATGCTTCCAGAAGGTGGCACTATAGGAAAAAAATGGCATTTTCTTACATTTCTGCCCCTTCATCTGTATGGAAATCTGTGAAAACCATGGAATTTCCAACTGTATTCATTAGCTAGTGCTCTTAGGAGAAAAATGACACCTCATTGGTATGAGTTCCCCTACCTTAGTGGGCGCTACAAGTACCAAACTACACCTATTGCAACCACTAATTTTTCTAACATTTTCTCAAACATTACTTGTCTGTAGAAATATGGTTATAACAACTAGAGAAGTGAAGAAAGGCTACACAAACCATACCATTTTTGAAAGAAGACAACCTGCCGCATCTAATGAGGGGTGAATTGCCTTCTTACCCCAAGCCTGTTGTGCCCAAATGCTTCCAGAAGGTGGCACTATAGGAAAAAAATGGCATTTTCTTACATTTCTGCCCCTTCATCTGTATGGAAATCTGTGAAAACCATGGAATTTCCAACTGTATTCATTAGCTAGTGCTCTTAGGAGAAAAATGACACCTCATTGGTATGAGTTCCCCTACCTTAGTGGGCACTACAAGTACCAAACTACACCTATTGCAACCACTAATTTTTCTAACATTTTCTCAAACATTACTTGTCTGTAGAAAAATGGTTAGGCTTGATTTCCTCTAGGGATTTTTAGTTAAATATGGAAAACTATATATTGTTTTTTTCAGAACGAATTGAGCTTTCTCATGATACCTTACATGAAGAGAATTTTATATCGTGCAAAAAGCTATGATGTCATAATGACAAAAAAAAGTGAAAATTTACTCATTTTGCTAAAATCTCATACTATGTATCAAAAACATTTACCTTGATTGAAAAAGTTTCAATTATTTGAAAAAGCCCAGAGTCCCCCGAGTAAAAAAATACCAAATTTGTATAGTTTTACCTAAGTCCAAGGCTAGCGTAGAGCCCTAATCACCAGCAGCGCAAAATTACATTTTCAACTTTATAAACTAAAATGCACATTCTAGGGTTTTTGTGGTAAAACTACCCTAAAACAGTGGAATAACTATATAAAACTATATATTTCTGAAAAGTAGACAACCTGCCGCATCTAATGAGGGGTAACTTGCCTTCTTGCCCCAAGCCTGTGGTACCCAAATGCTTCCAGAAGGTGGCACTATAGGAAAAAAATGGCATTTTCTTACATTTCTGCCCCTTCAACTGTACTGAAATCTGTGAAAACCATGGAATTTACAACTGTATTCATTAGCTAGTGCTCTTGGGAGAAAAATTACACCCCATTGGTTTGGGTTCACCTACCACAGGGGATGCTAGAAGTGCAAAAAGACACCTACTACAACCTCTAAATTTTCTAACATTTTCTCAAACATTACTTATCTATACAAAAATGGTTATAACAACTAGAGAATTAAAGAAAGGCTACACAAACCATACCATTTTGGAAAGAAAACAACCTGCCGCATCTAATGAGGGATAAATTGCCTTTTACCCCAAGCCTCTTGTGCCCAAATGCTTCCAGAAGGTGGCACTATAGAAAAAAATGGCATTTTCTTACATTTCTGCCACTTCAACAGTACTGAAATCTGGGAAAACCATGGAATTTACAACTATATTGATTAGCTAGTGGTCTTGGGAGAAAAATGACACCCCATTGGTATGGGTTCACCTACCACAGGGGATGCTAGAAGTGCAAAAAGACACCTACTACAACCTCTAAATTTTCTAACATTTTTTCAAACATTACTTGTCTATACAAAAATGGTTATAACAACTAGAGAAGTAAAGAAAGGCTAAACAAACCATACCATTTTGGAAAGAAGACAACCTGCCGCATCTAATGAGGGGTGAATTGCCTTCTTACCCCAAGCCTGTTGTGCCCAAATGCTTCCAGAAGGTGGCACTATAGGAAAAAAATGGCATTTTCTTACATTTCTGCCCCTTCATCTGTATGGAAATCTGTGAAAACCATGGAATTTCCAACTGTATTCATTAGCTAGTGCTCTTAGGAGAAAAATGACACCTCATTGGTATGAGTTCCCCTACCTTAGTGGGCGCTACAAGTACCAAACTACACCTATTGCAACCACTAATTTTTCTAACATTTTCTCAAACATTACTTGTCTGTAGAAATATGGTTATAACAACTAGAGAAGTGAAGAAAGGCTACACAAACCATACCATTTTTGAAAGAAGACAACCTGCCGCATCTAATGAGGGGTGAATTGCCTTCTTACCCCAAGCCTGTTGTGCCCAAATGCTTCCAGAAGGTGGCACTATAGGAAAAAAATGGCATTTTCTTACATTTCTGCCCCTTCATCTGTATGGAAATCTGTGAAAACCATGGAATTTCCAACTGTATTCATTAGCTAGTGCTCTTAGGAGAAAAATGACACCTCATTGGTATGAGTTCCCCTACCTTAGTGGGCACTACAAGTACCAAACTACACCTATTGCAACCACTAATTTTTCTAACATTTTCTCAAACATTACTTGTCTGTAGAAAAATGGTTATAACAACTAGAGAAGTGAAGAAAGGCTACACAAACCATACCATTTTGGAAAGAAGACAACCTGCCGCATCTAATGAGGGGTGAATTGCCTTCTTACCCCAAGCCTGTTGTGCCCAAATGCTTCCAGAAGGTGGCACTATAGGAAAAAAATGGCATTTTCTTACATTTCTGCCCCTTCATCTGTATGGAAATCTGTGAAAACCATGGAATTTCCAACTGTATTCATTAGCTAGTGCTCTTAGGAGAAAAATGACACCCCATTGGAATGAATCGACATACCTTAGGGGTGCCAGAAAAGCATAACTACACCTACCTGTTTGCTTCTTCGAAAATGGCTGCTTGTACTAAAATGTTCATAACTGTTAGAGACATGACGGAAAGGTATAAAAGGTATACCATTTTGGAAAGTAGACATTCTCCTGCATCAAATGAGGGGTCACTTGCCTTTCTACCCCTGGGCTGAAGTGCACAAATATTTCCAAAAGGTGGCGCTATGGGAATAAATACATGTTTTTTTTACATTTCCACCACTTCAAAGATACTAAAATCTTTGAAAACCATAACATTTCCTGCTGTATTCAGTACCTGCTACCAACATGAGAAAAATGGTAGCTCATTTGTGTAGCTTAACATACAATATGTGGGTGCTAGGAACACGTACGTAAACCTGACACTTGTTTCTTAAATTATCTGCTTGCACTAAAATGGTTATAACCATAATAGATATGCAGGAAAGGTAGAAAACAATGCCATTTTGGAAAGAAAACAACCTGACGCATCTAATGAGGGGTCACTTGCCTTCATACCCAAAGGCTGGCATGCACAAATGCTTCCAGGAGGTGGCGCTAATGGAAAAAAAGGCATTTTCTTACATTTCTGCCCCTTCAAATGTATGGAGCTCTGTGAAAAACATGGAATTTTCAACTGCATTCATTAGCTAAAGCTCTTAGGAGTCAAACGACACCCCATTGGTATGAGCTGAACTACCTTAGGGAGTGCTAGAAGTAGAAAACTACACCTACTACAAACTGATGTTTCTAACATTTTCTCAAACCTGACTTGCCTCTATGAAAATGGCTATAACACCTTCAGAAGTGAAGAAAAGGTAGATAAACTATACCATTTTGGAAAGAAGACAACATGCCGCATCTAATGAGGGGTCACTTGCCTTTTTACCCCTATGTTAGTTGGCACAACTATTTCCAGAATGTGGTGCTACAGGAAAACAAACAAACATTTCTTTTACACTTCAGTCACTTCAAAGATACTAAAATGGTTCAATGGCGTGGGATTTCCTAGGAGGACTTCTTGCCAGCCTAAGAAAAATGGTACTCAACTGCTGTGGGTTGACATACCAATTTGAGTGACAGGAGCGTAGCTACCAGTGAAATAGGAATGGGAAAGCAAACAGTGTATGTGTCATTTTATGGCTAACAGATGAAAGAAGCTAGGGCGTCAGCCAGTGTACGCGCGGACCAGTGTAACAGTGTGGGAGGGTGAGGGATTAGGCAGTGTGTGTGGGTATGAGCAGAGGAGCAAGGATGGTGGAGATGGTGGGGCAGTGTCTGAGAGTGTGTATGGGAGATCTGTGACTACCAGTGTGCACTGTATGTCCCCCTCATACAAAGTTTGATTCCCAGCCTGAATCTAGTGCATACTGGTACTTTGAGTCTACCAATAGGCAGTGGAAACAGGCTGGGGGTCAGGCTGGGGAATGGGACTGCCAGTTGGCTGTGGAACCAGGCAGGTGAATACGGTACGTGTGTGTGTGTGGGGGGGAATCGGAGGCATTTTTTGTGCATGCCACAAGGGTGCCCAATGCACTGCAAAGCAATGCGTTGGACCCTCTGTTGCACACAAAGAGTTTTTTTTTTTTAATTATTATTTTGTATTCATACCTCGTTGGGGAGGCGGTGTCAGGAACATTCCTGGTGTCCCCCATCCAGGTCTAAAAACAGAATAATAAAAAAAAAAAAAGTGTGTGTGTGTGTTACAGGGGGTCCAACGTATTGCAAAGCACTGCGTTGGACCCCCCCTGTGGTACGTGCATTTTTTGGGGCTTTTCCCCCAATATTTTTGTGTAGACCTCATTGGGGGCATCAGAACCCATACAATGAGGTCTAAATAAAAAATAAAAGGGGAAAAAAAAATAATCCTTTGGGTGCCACAGGGGTGTCCAGTGGATTGCAAAGCAATGCATTGGGCCTCTGTAGCACACAAAAGGTTAATTTTTTTATCGTTACTTTGTATTCAGATGGCCACCAAACAAGCTCTGATCACAAAGTAATGATAAAAAGTCCTGTGTGTGTGCCACAGGAAGGGGGTCTGCATTGAACCCCTATCCCAGTGGCACACACAGGGTTAAATTTTTTTTAATTTATTTTTTTTTTTATGATATACCTCATTGAGGGGCATCAGGACCCCCTGATCCCTCCCCAATGAGGTCTTAGTAAAAAAAAATATATATATCCACAAACGGAGTGACCCTGTGAGTGCCACAAGGGTCTCCAGCGCATTGCAAAGCAATGCATTGGATCCTTGTGGCACTCAGAGGGTTAATTTTTTTTCTATCATTACTTGGTAATCAGAGCTTGTTGGGGGGCCATCAGGACCAATCCTGATGACCCCCCCCAACAATCTCTGATAACAAAGTAATGATAAAAGCCCTGTGTGTGCCGCAGAAGGGGGGCTGCATTGCCCCCCCCCCCCCGTGGCACACACAGGGTTAATTTTTTTTTTTATTTACTTTTTTTTATTATAGACCTCATTGAGGGGTATACAAACCCCCCTGATCCCCCCAATGAGGTCTTACCAAAAAAAACCCGGTAGGCTGGGAGATCAATGATGCGACCGCAGGAGAGCAAGAGCTCTCCTGCCCTTCTCTCCTACCACCGGTAGGAGTGAACAGGACCGGGGAAACTTCCCTAACGTCATCGGTGACGGAAGTTCGGGTAGGAGAGAGGGGGAAGGAGAAACTCTGTTTCTTCTTTGTGCTTATTGATCTCCCAGCCCGATCGGCTGGGAGATCAATAACTGGGGAGGCATGAGGAGTGATCCTCATGCCTCCCCATGAGTGCCAGGGTTTTTTTTTTTTTTTAATGCGGCCACTGCATGCCGGTTATACCGGCTCATGCAGTGACCGCATTTCACTCTTACGCCGTACGAGCGTGGCACAGCAGGTACAGCTGTGTCCACTCGTACGGCGTAAGTAGCTGGCACTCTAGGGGTTAAAATACCTGATCCACTAATTGATCAATCTGTGAACAAACAGAGACAAGGAACATTAACATCCCTAGGAGAAAACTCTGTATCCATTGGAGGATGCCTCTTTGTGTTCACTGTTCCAATGAACAATTAAGAGTATAAGGCTGGGAAAATGGTACAACAGACTTTTTGCTTAAATGTGAACATGGGGCATTGGAGCATAGTCTGTGTATGGCCATCCACTGGAAAACATCAACAAACTGTCTCGCTTGTCTTCTTCTTGCTGACAGATTTTATCCATCAGCGGTGGTTTTTGGA
Organism: Rhinophrynus dorsalis; assembly: GCA_037306005.1. Lineage (NCBI taxonomy): Eukaryota > Metazoa > Chordata > Amphibia > Anura > Rhinophrynidae > Rhinophrynus > Rhinophrynus dorsalis. Next base: position 641,072,320 of record CM074718.1, on the reverse strand, counting down.
TACCGAAGCTTGAGCCTCATTACTCCATCTTCTCGGGTTGGGTATGTAGTTGCGGGTTTGGATTCTTCTTAGTCTGTGTGGATTTGTCACAGTAGGGCTGGTTTCACAGGGTCTTCGCTGTGATGGGCTGTGGGTAGCGGTCGAAGGGGTTTGCAGTGGTGGCAGTGGGTCATCTGATCAGAGGGTTCGGGTTCTGATCCAGTCCTTGGCAGAAGTTCTTACTCAGCTTTGCTAGGTGTTCGTCCAACATCTCGATGTCCAGTTCCCTGTGAAGGTCAGCTATCCTTATGAAGCTTGGTGCTCCAGACGATATCTGCAGGGCCTTGTTCTGGACTATCTGAAGACTCTTCCGGTGTCGCTCATGGCAGGATCAACAAAATGTGGTATGGATTGACACTTTTATACCCAACCTCTGGAACATACAGCCCCCCACCTAAAACTGTGAGATATGAACCAGCCAGTCAGAGGACTACTGACATTTTCCATTATTTGTTTGTCCAATGGGAAGAGAGCCAGCAATCTCTCTCATTACAGGGGGATAATTCCTACCTTCTCCTTCTTGCCAGCCATCCATTGTCTTGTAGAACACCCTGTAGTGTCCTATTATATTGTAGAACAATTGGCACATGTCCCCAAACAATGCCATGTCCTGGGTATATGCAGACTACCTGGCGCAGACAGCATTAGTCATCTACTGATATGCAAAACTCTAATCTCTAAGTTCGGCTACTCGTTATGTAGGCTATATCTGTTGCTGTACTGTAGACTGCACTGCATGGTGTAGGCCCCTGAAGCTGGATTCTTCTTGGAGGACAGCAGTATTAACAGTACATACATGAAACAGCAGCATTTTGCACAAAACAACCACAATGGCATTCTTCCTGGGGTGGCCACAGTGACAGGTGGGAATGACTACAACTGGCACGACACTGGGTTTAACCTTTACTGCAGTAGCTGGTTTGTCAGCCTCTGGCCAGGGATAAACCGACACTTATCCTAATCATGGCAGTAAATCCTCATAGCCACTATGAATCAATTCTTTATCTAAAATGAATCTTTAATTAGTAATGTATCATCATGTCCTTGCAGGACTCCAGACTCATCCCAATGAACAATTGCCAAGAAGGCTTTAGTTTATTAGAAGTTTTAGGTCCCATAGTCTTGCAAAAAGAATCATATCTGCCTTTGTCGATATGATATTCAGTGCTAATTAAAGATTCATTTTGCAAAACCAATCCACACATGTGAATATTTATTACTAGTGTAAAAGCTCGTGTGCGCGGGCATTGGAGAAGTGAGGTAATGGCAGTACACAGAGCAAGACCGGCCTCTTAACCCTTTGAGTGCCAGAGGGCTACTCAATGCATTGCAAAGCAATGCGTTGTGTACCCCTCTGGCATTCAAAGGGTTAACATTACCCAGACCTGCTCTGCGTACTGGCATTACCTCACTGCTCCACGCGTTTGTGGCATCTCACTCACGCAATGTGATCATACGCAATAGAGAATGTCCGAACGTGGGCAGTCTCTACTGCTCATGATTGCATCGTGACTAACGTTCTGGCATTTTATTATATAGGGTGCACTATGAGCTGCGCTTTACAAAGCAACGCGTTTTGAGACCTCTGTAGCATTCAAGTGGGTAAAAGCTCCATTTAAACGAATAGGACTTTCGGGAATTTTTATTTGTTCTATATGATGACGTTAGGATGCCCCATAATTACTAAACTTTTATGATGGTTTGTCCCAGAATGGCTCCAGTTCTTATTATTAACCCTTTGAATGCCAGAAGGGTATGAAAAGCAGTGCTCCACAATGCGTTGTGCACCCCCCTGGCCTTTGAAGGATTAAATCAGCCTATTAATATTTGTTTGAGATGTAGTGTGGAGAGCTGTATAAATTTACTGATTAAAATAAATCACTGTGCAGGGACGGTATCAAACCTAGATCTGAACGTTCCATGCATTCTTTAACTCTGAGAACTCCTAGCTTAGCGCCGTCTACAAATGATTTCCATCTACAATATGACAAATTCATGTCTTCTAATAAGGACACAATTGAAGGGGTATATTCTATTTACCATATACTCTATGTATTAACTCTACGATAATCAGCATGGACCAGTAACAGAAAAATATGCTAACTCCTTGGTTCTCAAAATGTTGTGGTGACTGAAGTCTTTTCTCTCAAAATAAATCTCCATGCTTTGCCATTGCTAAGACATATATTTGAGACCTCTTTATAATCCAAGGGGTTAACACTGTATCAAAATCAAATTTATTAAAAAGTTAAATATTACCAGTAACTTCAGACAAATTATTTGGCAAAAACAAAATATAGTAAACTTTGGAGCCAGAAAGAATTGTTAGGAGCCAGACAATTAGAAATTTTAAGAGCCAAGTAAGATGGACCTAGAAGTACCATTTTAGTAGTGTGGGCTAACCCTGGGATAAAATGACTTGGGTAAAATCTATTGGGTAAGTGCATCTGATCACATTATTTTCTAAAAGTGGGCTAGATAACAGTGTACACAACAAGATAAATCAAACAGAAAACAAAATTGAAATATTTCAGTCTTCTATATCCACTAGTAGTCATAGAACCACATACACGCTGTTTGACACCCCAGCTGTGTTCCACTGTCCTCCAGGGAACACTGTCTGAAAACCACTACTACATTTGTGCATAATATATACTAGTGTATATATTCTTACAATCTAGAGTGAAACTGGAGATTATGCAGAGCAATGCATTGCATACCACTCTGGCATTCAAAGGGTTAAAGGAACAGCTGACAACATAGAGAGGTGAAAGGGCAATATCATAATATCATAAATTAAGTTGCTCCTCTGTTGCATTTTAAATGAAAGGGTTACTCATCCAGTATTTACAGTTATATTGATGTAGAGGATGGTACACTAAAATCCCAAGTAAATCATTTGCTAATTATATCTCGTAAATAAACATAATTTCTCTGTGTAAAGAAAATTACAATTTCATTATTCCATGGATCAATGTTCCCTATGAACTCATTTGGCAAACTCTTAAATACAGTTCATTTGCAAAGATATGTCTAAGTTTTCCTGAAATGTATGTACGAAATGTATCATCAAAATCCTTACGATAAGTCATTTCTGCATTTCCTGTAATATGTCTCAGGGGCCGTAATCTAACATTTGCGTTGGTGGTTGCAGTGGTGGTGGTACATATCTACGGCTTGCTCCCACAGTATGGGTCGGTAACTTAAACATATGAACATCATATAGCTCTTAGGAGTGGTCCCATTGCATGTGACACGGTTACAGCATACTTGCAGTATAGCTATATTCTAAGCCAAAAAGATGACCCCATTGACTACTGGTAAACAAAACAGTTTGTGTATGGCCAACACTGATACGTACTGCTGTGGAAACCCTTAGTTGCCAACCAGCAATTGTGCAGTCTGGGTGGGTTTTCAGTGTAGCTGGTTATATTGTTAGTGACCGTAGAACAAGGCTATCAAGCTTCAGTGACTTACATTTCTAAAACACTAACCATCTACTATCATCTGAAAACTACATAGCAGAACTGGACAAAAATACATAAGACAGAAGTCTACAGTTCAAGTACTATTAACTACAGCACTAAGAAGGAGGATGAGGGAGGCCTTAGTTTAAAGTAATAGTTTGCAATCCTGGAGAAAACAAACTCTGTCATCAAAGACAAAGAATGTCCAGAATTCTCACTGAGGTAAATGGGGCTTTTAAGCCCCTGAATTCTAGAGGTCTTTAACACTCTGGAAAGTTCTCTAAATATTCTTCGCTAAGGCCCAGTTATGTGGAAAGGCTTGTGTTCTTTATCAAAGTTTTTTTTTTACCTATATTTGGCAATCTCAGGTAAAGGAAGTCTTGTTCCAGTAAAATGACCCATTCATTTGTGTCCAGCACCCATAAAGGGTTATAGGCACTGGAATATCTCCCAAAACAGGTTTCATCTAAGGGCTGCTGTTATATGCTCCCACCATTTTCAGCCTTCCTTTCTCTCAAGCATTTAACCCTTTGAGTTGCAGAGAGGTATCCAATGCATTGCAACTCAATGCGTTGGATACATCTCTGAAACTCAAGGGGAGTAACCTACTCTTCATGGTTCAGTATTCCAGCAGTAACAAGTATATCTAGAACCTGAGTTATATGAATGAATGAATGAATGACTATGTTTATTTATATAGCGCCACAAGTGTATGCAGCACTTTGCAATGTTAAACACTGGAAGTGAAGTCCCTGCCCGAAAGCTTACAATCTAAAGTGGTAATAGGAGACATACAGAGTACATAAGGGTCAAGTGCTGAATATAGTGCCAGAGTTCTAGTTAGGATAGGGGACATAAAGTAAATAATTTATAGAGAGCTTAAGTTATACAAAATCAGTGCCATGTGACATGTTTAAGTTTTGTTAAAAGGATAGTAATACTTAAATTTTAATATCCCCTATCTTGTAGACCTTAAAAAACTGAATTAAATTACCCCAGCAGCATCTCTCAAACCTTTATGGTTTGAGAGATATCCACTTTCAAGGTTTTGCTTTTTCCCTCTCCCCTGACGTCAGCGTTCTAGCTGACAACAGGGGAATCCGGTCCCTGAGCAAGCAGAGGCTCTTTAGCAGTGCAGAGATCACGCTATGGAAGAAGAAATCCTTCACTGAAATGGTCTTCTACATGTGCTTGGTTTGCGCACATACGTAAAAGACCATTTCAGTGAAGGATTTCTTCTTCCATAACACGATCTCGGCTCTGCTGTGGACCGGATTCCCCTGCTGTCAGCTAGAATGCTGATGTCAGGGGAGAGGGAAAAATGCAAAACTTTGAAAGCAGATATCTCTCAAAAGGTTTGAGGGATGCCGCTGGGCCCATTTAATTCAGTTTTTAAGGGCTACAACATGGGGGATAGTAAAATTTGTAGTTTCAGTCATGATTTGAAGACCATCAGAGATGTGCCGTGGTGCAGAGTGGGAGGTAGAGCATTCCAGAGATAAGGAACAATGAGAGAAAAAGGTTTGATATCTGAGAGGGCTGTGCAGACACAAAAGAAGCTGAGAGAAGATTGTAATTGGTTGATCGTAAGTGGCGGGATGGGGTATAGCGGGAGATCAGAGTGGAAATGTAGAAAGGGGTAGAGGAAAAAAGTGTTTTGAATGAGAGAAGCAGGATTTTGTAAGAGATCTGAAGTTTTATAGGCAGCCACTGGAGAGATTTTAGGAGGAGGGGGGCAGGGACAAACATAGGTGACAATAGGGTAATTTGTGCTGCAGCATTCTGTATGGATTGAAGAGGATGGAGATGGGATACAGGAAGACCAGCGAGAAGAAGGTTACAGTAGTCCATGCAGTAAATGATGAGTGCTTGTGTAAGAATTTTGGCTGTGGAAGAACAAAGGAAGGGATGGATTTTAGCAATGTTTTGCAAGTGAAAGTGGCAAGATTTAGTGATGGCGTTAATATGAGGAAAGAATGAGATATGTGTCAATTATCACCCCTAGGCACTGTGCTTCTGATACCGGATTTATGGTAGTGCCATTCACAGTCACCTGGAAGAACACTACTGGGCCAGACCTGGTGGGATGAGTATTAGCTCCGTTTTAGACATATTGAGCTTGAGGTGCCTATGAGCCATCCAGTCTGAGACAGCAGAGAGGCAATCTGTGACTTCAGATTGAATATCAGAAGTCAGTCAAGGTGAAGATAAATTAAACTGGGCGTCATAGAGGTGCTATTTGAGACCAAATGAGTTAAAAAGATCACCAAGTGTTATTTTGTAAAGAGAAAACAGAAGAGGTCCTAGAACAGAACCTTGAGGAACACCAACAGAGAGAGGTGGACAGGAGAGGATGAAGAGGTGGCAGAGGAGACACTGAAGGATCGGTTAATTATATATGAGGATAGCCAGTCCAGTTCTAAGTTATGGATTCCTAAGAAGTGAAGAATTTGGAGGAGAAGTACATGATCAACAGTGTCAAAACCAGCGGAGCGATCAAGAAGGATAAGTATAGAATAGTGACCTTGCATTTGGCAATGTGTAGATCATTGACCACTCTAGTGAGAGCAGTTTCATAGGAGTGAGCAGTGTGAAAGCCAGATTGTAGCGGGTCGAGCATGTTGAGCATGTTAAGCATACCTCCCAAGTGTCCCTCTTTAGGAGGGACAGTCCCTCTTTCAGACCCAAATCCCTCTGTCCCTCTTTCCCACCCTGATGTCCCTCTATTTAGGAAAACAGATTGTGTGGTATGTGAATATACTTCTCTACAGAGATAAAACTCACGTTATTGTTTGTGTAATGTTAGTATATGTGTTTATAAGGTTGTCTGTGCAAATTAAATATATTGGTCTTATTATAAGTCATTTATTAGGTTACACAAGGAGGTGTCAATAGGTCATGAAATAGCCTAAAACTTCTTAGTAATGCCACGCCAACCAGCCATGCCAACCATCCACACCCCATAAAAGACAAGTGTCCCTCTTTCGAAATTTGAAATGTTGGGAGGTATGTGATAAGGAAGTCAAGCAGGCAGAAGTAGCCTCTAGTGAACACAAGGTCTAGGAAGTGACCATCCCAGTGAGTACTAGCATCTGTCCACTTTTGTAGTCTAAACGCAGATGTTAGAGAAAGAAAGCGGAATGCTCAAGAGACTGAGGGATCATCCATATGGCAGTTGAAGTCCCCCAGAAGACGAGAAGGTGTGTCTGATGACAGGAAATAGGAAAGCCATGATTCAAAATCAGAAATAAAGTTTGAAGGTATATGGATGTTGGTAGATGGGCGATAGATATCTGCAACCTGTAGAGAGACAGGAGCAAAGATACGGACAGCATGCAACTCAACAGAGGAGAAGCAGACAGAGGCGGGGACAGAAAGTGGTTTATAACGGCAGTGTTTAGAGAGTAACAGTCCACACCTCCCCCACATCCACATGGACATGGAATGTGTGAGAAGGAGAGACCACCATAGAAGATTTATGAGTGAGAGATCCAGGTTTCAGTTAGAGCAAGTAAGTTTAGGGAGTGGGAGAAAGAGATCATGCACAGTGTTATAGTTGTTAATAATGGGAGAGTTCAGAAGGTGGTGTTAAGAGAGTTTAGAACTTTAAAAAAATGCAGAGGTCCCATTCAGATCTTTGCTTTCAAGACCTGCCTTGGAGAATTCCTTTGGGAGATGTTGTTCCTTTGGTTTTTGTCTTTTCTGGCCAACTATGATCAACTTCTGCTTCAAGTCCTGAATTAAGTCCACTTTACTTGGAATGTCTCACTTGGAATGGGGAGCCCTCCAATGCATGGCACCCATAACAGGATGGCACCCTTACATTGGAGCCTTTATATAGTAAATTTTACTCGCATAGGCCAGTTTGAAATTAACCAATTAGCAAATCAGACCCTGATCATTTGTTTGCTCAGAGTGCTTAACGAGATAATTCACACCTATGTGCAATAAGAAATTACCACTGGAGACTTCAGTCTAAGGGCAGGATGCAGAGGGAAACAAAAAGAGTAAGACATACCAGGACACTGAATGGTTAATAAGCAGATGGGGTAAAACACAATATTTGAGGCAGACTGGATGGTAAAAACATACCAAGACACTGAATGGTTAATAAACAGAGTGGTTAAAACACAAGATTTGAGGCATTGGATGGTAAAAACATACCAGGACACTGAATGGTTAATAAACAGATTGGGTAAAACACAAGATTATAAACAGTACTGTGCAAAAGTTTTAGGCAGGTGTGAAAAAATGCTGTCAAGTAAGAATGTTTTAAAAAATAGACATGTTAATAGTTTATATTCACCAATTAACAAAATGCATAATGAGCGAACAGAAGAAAAATCTAAATCAAATCAGTATTTGGTGTGAACATCCTCTGCCTTCAAAACAGCATCAAATCTTCTAGGTACACTTGCACACAGTTTGTTAAGGAACTCGGCAGGTAGGTTGCCCCAAACATCTTGGAGAACTAGACATAGTTGTTCTGTGGATTTAGCAGCCTCAGTTGCCTGTCTTTCTCCATATAATCCCAGACAGACTCGATGATGATGTTCTGCTAAAGAAAATATTTCAAATTTCAACTCATCAGTGCACAACACCTGCTGCCATTTTTCTGCACCTCAGTTCCTGTGTTTTTGTGCATAGTTGAATAGCTTGGCCTTGTTTCCATGTCGGAGGTATGTCTTTTTTGACACAAGTCAAGAAACGCCCCTCTTCAGTTTGATGAATAAGCCCAAAGTGATGTTTATTGCTCTGACGTGTGCACTCTCTCCATCCAGATAGCTTTATGTAATTTTCCCATGATAAAATCTTTAATAAAACAGTTTTATTAATATGCATTGCTCATAAATTGGAGGTGTAAGGAAGAAAGCAAAAAAACTGATTTATTGTGTTCATTCGAAACACTGCGTTACAATGATTAAATTCTAAACTTAATAAGGATGGGGGTTTTATCTAGAAGAAAAGGAAACACGTGTTTGCAGACAGGGTGTTGATCGTTATATTGTGTCTGCATATAGCAGTCTGTGTTTACATTTGTATGGTAAAGATTTCATAACCAGGTCTTAATTACCCGCACATTTACCTCTGTGTACCTTCACTCTCTGGCTTCCGGATACATTAAAACAGAAATAGTTCAATGGCACTCTGAGCTTCAAGAACAAAAGGAAAAAGAAGCAACTCTGCACCGTACAGAACAAACACAGACTTTTTCCTACCTGTCAACCCCTTTTCCTTTAGGTCTCCTTTGGTAGGAGAGAGAGGGAGAGAAAGAGGGAGAGGGGGAGAGAGAGGGAAAGATGGAGAGAGGGAGATACAGAGAGAGGGAAAGAGGGAAGGGAGAGAGAGAGGGAGAGATGGAGAGGGGGAGAGATGGAGAAGGAGAGAGATATGGAGAAGGGGAGAGAGGGAGAGATGGAGAAGGGGAGAGGGGGAGAAGGAGAGAGAGATGGAGAAGGGGAGAGAAAGAGAGAGGGAGAGAAAGAGAGAGGGAAAGATGGACAGGGGGGGATACAGAGAGAGAGAGAGAGGGAGGGAGAGAGAGGGAAAGATGGAGAGGGGGAGATACAGAGAGAGAGAGGGGAGGGAGAGGGGGGAGATGAAGATGGGGAGAGAGAGTGAGAGATGGGGAGGGAGGAGAGGGGGGAGGGAGAGATGGAGAGAGAGAGAGAGGGAGGGGGAGAGAGAGGGAGGGAGAGAGAGGGGAGGGAGACAGAGGGGGGAGGGAGACAGAGGGGGATGGAGAGAGAAAGAGAGAGAGAGGGAGAAGGAGACAGAGGGGGAGGGAGAAAGAGAGAGAGAGAGAGTAAGAATGGAGTTAAATTATCCCTTTGAGTGCCAGATAATGTATCCAAAATTCTGTTCAAAAACATTTTAATAACAATAACATAAAGGGTGGAAAGGAGACCAGAAGGAAAATGAATTGACAGGTATATAAATGCTGTCTTTTCTTTAGGGTCTCCTGGTAGCACACACTGAGAATAATCCCAAGAGTTAAACCATTGGAGGGATTAGGTAACAATGGGCAGAAGAGCTTTACATCAAATGCAGCCTTCCATGACAATGAGTTGGAGACCTACACTACCGTTCAATAGTTTGGGATCACTTCAGAAATTCCCATGTGTTCCACGAAAACATACATCAGATAAGTTGCTAAATTAATAGGAAATACAGTCAAGACGTTTATAATGTTAGAAATAATGATTTTTACGTTAAATAATTGTGTCCTTCAAACTTTGCTTTCTTTGAAGAATCCTCCATTTGCAAAAAATGTAGACATTCCATTAAAAATCAGCCTTTTGCAGTTACAATAGTCATTTACAACATTAGCAATGTCTACACTGTATTACTGATCCATTTGCTGTTATTTTAATGGACAAGATTTGCTTTCCTTTCAAAAACAAGGACATTTCTAAGTGACCCCAAACTTTTGAATGGTTAAAAGGCCCATGTTACTCAAATGGAATTTTTATTTCTTCCTTATGGTGTAGTAACTGATAACTTGAAATCTTAATAAAACCAGTATATATTCAAAAGGCATGAAACTGTTTAGAATGCTGAGGTTCCTGTATTAAAACATAGATTACAGGCATTATAAAGCTTTAACCACTGGCAGAGGGGCCGGCAGTTAAGAACCATGTAGCATTTTTTTTTTATAATTTATTTATTTATTTTTTCCCAAATGGATTCAAGGGTCCCCAAACGGCGTGCAGCATGTGGGGACCCCTGAATTCCATGACGTACAGAACCATCATGGGTCCTTAATGGAACTTTTCCAACGATGGTCCTGGCACATCATGGGTCCTTAATGGGTTAAGGCAAACTGTGCAATGGTTCACTTTTAAAAGGTCTCACACACAACAGTGTGCAACCACAGGGTGCATTCAGCATGTCGCCTAGATTAAAAGGGCTACATGAGAATCTTGCACTGTAGGAAAGTGTGAGATTCTCATGTCGCAGAATGAAATGTCATCTCTCCCCTTCTTAGCTAACCTTCCCTGCTCCAGCCATCAATGTGTGAAAGAGAGAAAAAATAGTACCACAATAACGTATTGCACCGGCTCTCTCTCCCCTTCTTAGCTCCTCTTCCCCGCAGTGCGTCCAGTACTGTTCTGATTACCTCATCCGCATCTTGCTGAGCAGCTCTCTCCCTCCGCCGTTGGCTGGCCGGGCATGATCGGAGTTGTAACCTGTAACACTTGAAGGTGCTGCCCCAAAGTGTAATTCTCTTGACGGGCAGAGCAGAGGGGAGAAGGGGAGAGAGATGCTCAGCAAGATGTGGATGATATAACCAGAACAGCACCAGACACACTGCAGGGAAGAGGTGCTAAGAAGGGGAGAAAGAGTCGGGGCAATACATTGTTGTGGTTGGTACTATTTTTTCTCTTTTTCACACATTGATTGCTAGCGCGGGGAAGGTTAGAAGGGGAGAGGTGACATTTCATTCTGCGACATGAGAATCTTGCGCTTTCCTACAGTGTGAGATTCTAATGTTGCCCTTTTAACCTGGGCGACATGCTGAATGCGCCCTGTGGTTGCACGCTCTTTCGCATGTGACCTTTTAAAAGGATACCCTATGTGACTACCTGAGCAATATGTTCACTTCAGCTCTCCATAATAACTATAACCTCTGCTCCACTGCTAACCACTAACTGAGTATACCACATTACAAGAAAGAAGCCGATCGATCTGCCTCTGAAAAGCCTGGAATAACCTGCCTGAAAAAACAAGATCTTCTAGTCTAAAATCCCTAAAAATAACTGGTTATTTATAGCTATAAACAATATTTAACCCTTTGAGTGTCAAAGGGGTATGCAACGCAATGCTTTGCAATGCATTGTTTACCCCTCTGGCACTCAAATAGTTAATTGCATATACTTTTTTTGTATGGATGTTTATGTGAATATGTGTGTGTATATATATATATTGTTTATTTGTATAAATATGTAACTTTTTATTGCAAAACCTACAGGACATACTTGAAAACCATAGAAATCTCAATGTATTCTTTCAGGAAAAATGTTTTTCTAAATAAAATAAATAAACGTTGATGTCAATTTTATAAGCACCACATTTATGAAAAAAAAAACACTTTTATTCAACATTTCCAATCAACACTACAAACAAATGTTTTAATTTTTTCGTTCGTGATGAGATCCATCAAATGCCGTGAAAAAAAATAAAACAACCCCTAAAACTGCTTTTACAGCTGGGTAGAAAACGTTCAAGGCTAGAAACATCTCCCATGCATTTCTTCCCAACTCGCTGAAGATGTGTTTTGTATCCAAGTGATTCAAATGATTGCTACAATAAACATTACTAATTGCAATATACAAACACCACAACAGCACAAATATTGTTATATCAAAAACACAACCCAAGAACCCTTTCAGTGCCAGAGGGCTACCGAACACACTGCAAAGCAATGTAATGGATACTCGACTGACACTCAAACGGTTAATTCAATATCTCTTATGCGCAAAAGAAATGAGAAGCAATTCAGCGACACCATAGTAAACAAAGAAAATATTTCCAAAATGCCCCACTGAATGAAATGGGGCTTTTAACCCTTTGAGTGCCAGAGGGGGTAAGCAAAGCAATGCTCTGCATACACTGGCACTCAAAGGGTTAACTCCTTGAATGCTATAGCGGTCCCCAAAGCATTATGAAAGAATGCATTGCAGCCTTTTCTATCATTCAAGAGGTTGAGAGTCCAATTTAACACCTTAAGAACCAATGACGGTCCTGGCACGTCATAGGTTGGCGAGCCATAAGGAACCATGAAGTGCCAGGGCCATCATGAATTTCAGGGCTCAGGGAACCCAGCATCAGATCTGCAAATAAAAAATAAAGGTCTGTTGTCCTTAAGTGTCTGCTGCGTGTGTGCGCGGCCTGTCCTTAATCCCTTAATGACCCTTGACTGTCATAGTACAAGGGTCGATCTGACTGAACAACCCATGACGTACTATGACCGTCAAGGAGTTCCAGGCTCTCCCCGCGGCTGCACGCCGTTCGGAGAGTCCAGAACTGGAAAAAGAAAAAAAAAAAAGCTCTGCGGTCCTTAAGTCGCATCGCTGCGCCGATCGCCCGGTCGTTAAGGGGTTAAATGATTGGGAATGTCTGTTTGTCCCCTGTGATCCAGCTGGTTTGCTCCAGAACTGCTACATATTACTGTGGTGTATAAATACTGTTTTAGTAGGGACAAATGATCAGAATAAAATAACACTAGACTTGAACGTTTTGAGCACAATGCACTGCTTATACCTCTGAGAATCAAAGGGTTAAGCTCAGGTCCATGACTAATTAAAATAAACAATAACCTTGGAAGGATAGCAAATCCAGTTGTGATTGGTTGGCTTGAATAAACGGTATCTGTATAGTGGATTAATACAGGTGCCAACAGCTCCAGTCTCCAAGCACTGCTATTGGTGCAGGCTTCAGGACAGCCCAGTGTGGGCACAGTTGGGTCAGTCATTAAGGAATAACATATATCTATTATTCTAGGGAAGCACTCCTATTGAAATGCGCTGGCTGGATGCCCTCTTTCGAGACCTGAAAACATAACCCTTTGAGTGCACTCAAAAGGGTTAAAGAGGGGTGTACGACACCTTGCTCTGCACCCCCTGACATTCGAAGAGATAAAGCAGAACTAACATTTCCTAATAATAACCCACATTTAAATTACTATGGCCAGAAAAAAAATCATAACAGCCCATATGAATTTAGTCCTTGTGCCTTTGATCAACAGATAACACCCTCAATCATTGCATGGAGGCGGACATGACAGTTGCCAGCAGGACCACAGGACTCAAACTGTGCTGACGGCACATAGTAATCTTAACAGTCTAAGGACCAGGGTAGTGTGTAATGGATCACTTTGTTATGTATTACACACCACTGTTGTCCTTATATGGATAGTAATGTTCAAAATAAAAGCAGCTCCAATTAATCTTCATAGTATTTGGGCCGTGGAGAGTGTTATTTCAATACTGTCAGAGTTGTAGTTCAAGAGTAATTGAATGATAAAGTATCCCCCTCCCACCCATTTTACTGATGTAACACTGCTCCCCTTAGAGCAGAAAGACTGTCCAGATGGATAGCACAGAGGGACAATCTTCAGTGATCATAAGGAAAACCTGAAAAACCTGTCAAGGGGAGCAGGGTTTTCATTGTTCTCACAGTAAGAAGATTGTCCCTTACTGTTAGCTGTCTGGCCTATGGGCCAGATTCCACATCTGAGGGGAGGTGGCCTACACTAGGTAAAAGGGGCAGGAAGGGGATACTTTATGATTGAATTACTCTTGAACTACAACACAGACAGTATTAAAATAACACTCTCCATGGACCACATACTATGAAGGTTAATTGGAGCTGCTTTTATTGTGAAACAGTATTATCACTTTAAAAAGTTTTGTTGGTTCATGCAGGGCCAAATTTCCCATTAGACAGAATAGGCAACTACCCAGAGCTCCAAATATTGAGGGGTACTTCAGCTGTGTTGTCCACACCCATATTCTGAACTGTGGGTGTGGTCATAGCAATCTCAGTGTGCCTGCACCAGTTTTACACCTCTTTATAGGTTATTATTTAATCCCTTGGAGGCTAGAGAGATCACCAACAGTGAATGGGACTCGGGGTGGGGAACATAGCTGGGAACGCTCAGGGTTTTGACTCTGCATTACTGGGTCTCTGGGGCAGAGTCTGATCTCCAGGGTGTGGGCAGTTTCTTAAGAACCTCTGCCCATTTGTGCTCCTTCCTTATCTGTTCCACCCACTCCCCGACCACTTCTCCTCTTTCCCCAGCCTATTTTGCTATGCGTTTACAGATATGTGAAGCCCCCCTAGTCATGATTAAATCCTGTCCCCTTTTTACGCAAATTGCATACTTTGTCTCCCTCCACAGCAACACAGCAAATCCGGCCCTGGGTTCCTGCCTGCTTCAGTTTGAAATAAACTGACACCAACTGTCATGTCTGCCTCGATGGAACTGACATCCAGAACTGATTAAAGATTTTATCTCTTGAACAAAGGCAAAAAGGTAAAATTCATAGGGGCCGTAGGGATTTTCTGGACATAGTGAGGTAAATGGGGAGTTGTTATTAGGAGGCGTTAGTAATCAGACCTGTCAACATAAGATAAATCTGCTTAATTGTAACCCCTTAAGGACAATCCGGGAAGCAAGCTTCCATTAAGGACTGCTTTTATGTTGGTCAGCGTGCAGGCACACGTGATTGGTGATGTGTACTGGCATGCCGAATGGGGCTCTGAGAGCACTGTAATCGCAAAATACGTGACGTGCCAGGACCATCATCGGTCCTCTTGGCAAGTTTATTAGTGACGGTCCTGATACATCACAGGTCGTTAAGGGGGTTAAAAAGAAGAAAAATCTGTCTTTATAATGTGCTAGCCATTTGTTTGTAATAGCACAGTAAGCAGTATGTCTAATAGCATGGTAAGCAGTAAGTATTATAGCACTGTAAGTAGTAAATCTAGTAGCATGGTAAGCAGTAAGTTTAATGGCATGGTAAGCAGTAAATCTACTAGCACGGTAAGGAGTAAATCTAATAGCATGGTAAGTAGTAATTCTAATAGCACGGTAAGCAGTATGTCTAATAGCATGGTAAGCAGTAAGTATTATAGCACTGTAAGCAGTAAATCTAGTAGCAAGATAAGCAGTAAGTTTAATAGCACGGTAAGCTGTAAGTTTAATAGCATGGTAAGCAGTAAATCTAATAGCAGTATGTCTAATAGCACAGTAAGCAGCAAGTCTAATAGAACTGTAAGCAGTAAGTATAATAGCATGGTAAGCAGTAAGTCTAATACAATGGTAAGCAGTAAGTCTAATAGCACGTTAAGCAGTAAGTATAATAACATGGTAAGCAGTAAGTCTAATAGAATGGTGAGCAGTAAGTATAATAGCATGGTAAGCAGGTCTAATAGCATGGTAAGCAGTAAGTCTAATAGAACGGTAAGCAGTAAGTATAATAGCATGGTAAGCAGTAAGTCTAATAGAACGGTGAGCAGTAGGTATAATAGCCTGGTAAGCAGGTCTAATAACACGGTAAGCAGTAAGTCTAATAGAATGGTAAGCAGTAAGTATAAATGCATGGTAAGCAGTAATTCTAATAGCAGTATGTCTAATAGCACAGTAACCAGTAAGTCTAATAGAACGGTAAGCAGCAAGTCTAATAGCACGGTAAGCAGTAAGTATAATAGCATGGTAAGCACTAAGTCTAATAGCATGGTAAGCAGGTCTAATAGCACGGTAAGCAGTAAGTCTAATAGAATGGTAAGCAGTAAGTTTAATAGCACTGTAAGCAGTAAGTCTAATGGCATGGTAAGCAGTAAGTCTAATAGCACAGTAAGCTGTAAGTCTAATAGCACAGTAAGCTGTAAGTCTAATAGCACGGTAAGCAGTAAGTCTAATAGCATGGTAAGCAGTAAGTCTAATAGAACGGTAAGCAGTAAGTCTAACAGAAAGGTAAGCAGTAAGTCTAATGGCATGGTAAGCAGTAAGTCTAATAGAAAGGTAAGCAGTAAGTCTAATAGCACGGTAAGTGGTAAGTCTAATAGAACGGTAAACAGTAAGTCTAATAGCACGGTAAGCAGTAAGTCTAATAGCATGGTAAGCAGTAAGTCTAATAGAAAGGTAAGCAGTAAGTCTAATAGCACGGTAAACAGTAAGTATAATAACATGGTAAGCAGTAAGTCTAATAGAATGGTGAGCAGTAAGTATAATAGCATGGTAAGCAGGTCTAATAGCATGGTAAGCAGTAAGTCTAATAGAACGGTAAGCAGTAAGTATAATAGCATGGTAAGCAGCAAGTCTAATAGAAAGGTAAGCAGTAAGTCTAATAGAACGGTAAACAGTAAGTCTAATAGCACGGTAAGCAGTAAGTCTAATAGAACGGTAAACAGTAAGTCTAATAGCACGGTAAGCAGTAAGTTTGGCCTTAAACAGAACTGATCGGATACTGGGATGCAGGGAATTACCATAAATTGCCACCAAATCATTCAACTTTTAAGTTCCAAATGTGTATTTAACTTGATATACAATGACAGGACCACTTTAATATAAACATTTCATACAAACAACTTCCACAGAAATGTCTGTTTGCATGAGACCAAAATGTCAGAGATCTCTATAGCATTCAAGGTGTTAAAAAACCCATTTAAATCAATGGGGAATTCTCACCTAACCTACATGGTCTGGCTGATTTGCTCCAGAATTGCACCCCTTGATGAATAAGGAGTAACGCAGACATAGATGAAAATGTCCACATCTTGATAGCACTTGTTATAGGACATAATCACGTGCTATAAATCATCACCCTGGGTATTTCACATGAACTCTCTTTCCTCCTGTTCTGTCAGTGACACATGGTTGTCACCAAAATAAGCAACTGACCAAGAGCTTACGATGTGAAGTCAGACTGCTTATACTTTATTTTATTTCTTTTACTCTTCATCATTTATTTTAAATTCTTATTTCCCCATACAGTGAGCTCCCTGAATTCCTCTGTTCAGGGATCTGTCTGTCACGGACTATGAAAGCTAGCATAATGCAACACTACCCTAGAAGCACTGAGTGCTCTGTATGCTGTATTTAATACTCTGGAGGCTGTATTTTCTACTATGGGGATAGTGTTACATTAAAGGGATAGTAATGCTTCTATTAAAGTGCAGCTCCGAGTCTTCCCCTACAGGACCGAAACGATAACCAATTTGTTTGCTAGATATGCCAAATAAACATATCTGAAAAAGTCCCACTGGTGCTGCCCCTCCTTTTCCTTATGTAGTATTATATGCCTTTGGGGATCAGTGCACCTGGGCATTAGTGCTTTTGAGAGTGAGTGCTTCCAACCTCCCACCTTTGGCTATACATATATATATAGAGTTCAAGAGCTATTCAAGCTGAAAGGATCCCCTTCCCACCCCTTCTGGCCACCTACCATCAGATCTGGAATCCGGTCATGGGACTGAACGGATACAGCAATGGACAATCTTCTCTCAGTAAGTATAAGGAAAACCCTGCCCCCTTGAGGAAGGAGGGCAGGATTTTCCTGTTGCTTACTGAAGATTGTCCCACGCCGCACTCCATCCAGATTAGACTGAGAGGCTGAATGACACAGGGGGAAAGGGGCAAGAGGGGGATCCTTTTGGCTTGAAATGCTCTAGAACTGCAACACTAAGTAATTAAATTTAGCGCTACATGTTAAAAAAAAATATATAAAGAAGACTCGGAGCTGCACTTTAATAGAAGTATTACTATCCCTTTAAATCACCATCCCTGCTTTGACAGTCCCTGACAGAAAGCTCTCTGAAAATAGAAATTCAGGAAGCTTTTTGTCAAGGACATAATTTGATTTTACATATTATGCACATGAGGAATATGTGAAGTCAAAATGGAAGCTGACTGTCACTTTAAACTAGCAGCGATAGACTATTTAAAGACTGGAATTTTACATGTTATATTTCCAAGTTAGTTTGCCCTTTAAATATGAATGGCCCTCAGAGGTCTCTCTGCAATGTCATCAAAGATTACATTAGCTTTCATTAATGTTCTTCCAATCTTATAAGGATAGTTATCTGTATTGATAATATAACATAAACCAGGCACATACACATTTCAAACATTACAATTTGTACAGATTATGAAGAGTCAGCCTATTAAAGAAAAATAAACACCATATTAGGAAAGTAAAAAGTATAAGAACGTGGAGAATCTAAGCGTAAATAAACCTCCGGGCCTTAACACTTTGAGTGCCAGAGTGGTACGGAATGCATTGATTTGCAATGCATTCCGTACCACTCTGGCACTCAAAGGGTTAAGTATAAATGTGCAGCTGAACAATTCTGGGGTACACCAACTGCACCATGGGGGAGGGGGGAGGACAAAATTATTATTCAGATTGCCTTAAATGGGGTTAAAATTTCCACTTAAATCAATTGGAATTTGTATTTTTCTCCTGTGGTGAAATTGGTTTGTCTAAGAATTGCATCACTCCACTTTTATACATAAGGCCCATTCTGAGCCTCTCCAATATACTTGAGATATTTTAGGCCATAGGCACAAAGAAGAGAGGAGTCATTTGTCTCCTTAACCACATTGCTTCTTGATACATTGGACACACTAGCATTCAAGGGGTTAAAAATTACGGGACTTTTTATTTCTCTTCTACAGTGTATTTGGTTTGCTCCAGAATTGCTTCTCTTTTATTTTGTGTATAAGACCCTTTGTACTTGACATCAGACACAGAAGACTTTAGGAACATGCACATATCCTATTAACCCTTTGAGTGACAGAGGGGTACGGAACGCACTGCAAAGCAATGTGTTCCGTACCCCTCTGGCACTCAAAGGGTTAATGAAAAATGATGCGTGAGTAGCTGAATAGTTTTTTGTTACACGTGAACACTTAATATATTCATAGGTGAATACTGACTAGTCCTAAATTACTACATAAAACACATTTCAAAGTAGCTTTGTCTTACCATCAGAAATGTTACCATAAAGGAGCAGTAAACTTTTTAATAAAAAAATATACAGTAGGGCTTTTGCTGGGTAAAACAGGGTACTTCCACTGCTGGGATGTGTGTCTTTACAGAGTTCTTACAGATTAAACTGTTGGGGAGGGGGTTTACATTAGCATTGCCCTGTAGTGGCCAGACTTTGGATATTCGGTTGCATTCTGTGGGAGAGGCAAGTCCCTGACCATAATTCTCCACAGAGTTACTTCCTGTCAATTTGAGCTTTCAGGAAGTGGGTTCCCTGCATCTGTTTCCAGATATTATAACAGTATGAAATGTGACTAAAACTAAATCCAGTATTGGAAG
Source organism: Rhinophrynus dorsalis (assembly GCA_037306005.1). Taxonomy (NCBI): domain Eukaryota; kingdom Metazoa; phylum Chordata; class Amphibia; order Anura; family Rhinophrynidae; genus Rhinophrynus; species Rhinophrynus dorsalis. Next base: position 641,052,978 of record CM074718.1, on the reverse strand, counting down.
CATACTTGTCTTACACAACAGGAAAATCCCTTTAACCCTTTTGAGTGGCAGAGAGGTACCCAATGCATTGCAGAGCAATGTGTTGCGTATTCCTCTAACACTCAGATGGTTAAAATATATACCATAGATTTTCATAAAAAACACTGCTCATTTAAAACAAGATTAGTTTGGTTTACAGGGAATTAAAACCTGTCTGTTAGTTGTACTAGACATGTTTCTCTATAATTGTTAGTGAGAAATTAACCTTTTGGTTTTGATTGTGAAATGTGGCATATCATAGTAATTCCCTACACACTATACTAATTGTTTATGTCTGGGGCATAACTTACCACTTTCTGTGCTAATAGACATGTCCCCCAGTTTCTGGGCTCTGTCTGGATTCATTCATAACACAGCAGGCGGTGATACTGGCCCAGCACATCAACTATTTGCATAAAGTGCCACCAAGAAATAAAGGCAATTTTCTCAAAATCTATTTACATGCTATTAGTTAGCTGCAGATTTTAATTCTCCTTTAAATCAACTAATTTTAAGGTAACAGGTCAACTTTAACCTTTTGGGTGTTAGAGGGGTATGCAGCACATAGCTTTGCATACCCCCCAGGCACTCAAAGGGTTAATGTAAATTATGAGAAATAAACATTTTGCAGGGCTTTTGATGCTAAGTAAAACAAGGGTAATTCAATGTCTGCTTCATTCATACAGTTATTGCAGCTTTGGAGTGCATTTCTGTGAGAGGCCTAGTATGGAAGCATTGTTGCTATTGCAGTCTATGGAGAGCGTCAGTCATTATCCAGAGCTCTTCACAGACCACAATAGAAAATGTGCCAGCATAAAATTGCAAGGCTATGACAATTACTGCACTCACCCACTGGAAAATGCAATTTTGATCCATAATAACTCTTGAATGAGGAATTTCACAAAAATATATAATAATATGAGTTTTATTATTCCTTTAATGGGGCAGTAAGCCCTTATTATGAAAAAAATAATATATTGTAGGACTTTTTCTGCTGAACACAACACAGGTACTTAAAATCCTGTGAGATGTTTCAGTCATAAATTATTACAGAGCAAACTTGTATATTTTTTTAAGACTTTGAGTTAAAGATTTATTGTAGCCAGGTGGCGCTGTTGTGATTATTGCCTATGAAGAGAGAAGAGTCTCAGTCACAAGGTTTTCAAAGTTGGTAGTAGCAATAACACCACCTGGCAGTAAAACATCTTAACCCCTTAACACCCAATGACGTGCCAGGATCATCACGGCTGTCCGGGCATTAAGGACCTGGGACGGTCCTGGCACGTGAAGGAAGTTTGTGATCACAGAGCGGCTGCACTCTGCTCTGTGATCACAGAACACAGCCATGAAAAAAAGTGCCATGGTCCTCTAGAGCTCCCCACCCCCGGACCGTGTGGTCCACAAGGGGTTAAACTTAACCTATCAGGAAAATGCAACTTAGCTCTATAATAGCTTTTGAGAGAAGCATTTCCCAGAATTGGGAGGATACTTGTTTTATTCAACAACAGAGGCCCTACAACACATATATTTTCATAATTAGGGTTTAATGCCCTTTTGATTTGCTCCATATCAAACTAAAGTCCTTACATGACTGGTTGATTAAATGAATTAGAAATTATTTTATTATCACTTCCATTATCGTGCCTTTGTAAGCATTTTAGCATCAGGAACAGCCACATTGTCATCATCCTGCTTAACATTCTTCACTGAACCTGATGCAGACAAAACACTTGATGTACTGGCGGCTGCCATTTTCTGTCTCTGAGATATAGCATCACAAGCAGCCACTACCTCATCGCTCTCAAAATCATAGTCGGGGATTAGTTCGAGAGCGATATTGACTTGTTTGCTGTTCATCTCAAGAGTCTCTTTCGCTTCAGCTTCTTTCTTCTGTTGGAGAAGCTGCCTTGCCCAGGCCAGATCTTGTTCCCATAATTCAGTGTTAGCAGGACAGATGTGTAGTCCAACTTGGAAGCTTCGGATTGCCTACAGGGAATTAAACAAAATGGCAAAAATGCTAAGACCATAGCAACAGAAAAGCAGTTCTAAACAGAACATGATGTGATGATACTCAAGTGAATGTTTGGATTTTCTACTTGCACGTCTTTTAGCTATCAGTGTATCTTTACAGAGTGGTCATGAAGATATGCGGAAATAATAATAATAGTCACAAACACACAGTGGAGCAATGTGTTGGAGAGATCTCCAGCATCCAAGGAGTTAATAAACACTGCTTTGGATTCAATTGCAGGTAAAAAAGCTCAGGAGTGGATCATCATCTGACATGGCCACCTAGGCAAAACCACTCAAGGCACCCCGTGCTCCACCCATGGCCATGCCTCCATTCCTCATAAGGTCCATCCCCTAACGATACCTGCTGCTGTCTAATACAGAAAATACAAAGAAAGCCCTTAACCCTTTGGCTGGTAGTGAGTGAGAGAGTGAGCGTGTGTGAAAGAGAGAGAGAGTGTGTGTGTGTGTGTGTGTGTCTAGAACAGCTGAGGTACTCCTCAGAACTTTGCTCTTGCTCTCTAGTTAGTTGCCTACTTTGCCTAATGGTATATCTAGGATAAATGCTTTACATTGCTTTACCTCACATATTCCAATAGAAGTATGTTGGGAAATCTGTCATGTGATGTACAGCTAATTACCAGGTCTCTGGGAACAAAGCTCACATTTTCACATTGCTCCTCCTACTCTCTGTCCTAGTCCACAGTCTACAACCACCGCACTCACTATGTGTTGTTTCAGTAATGTTAATTATGACATTTAGCTCTTCCCACCAACATGATATCAGTACGACATGGAGTGAAGACGACGCCAGGGCACTCAAACATCAATCCCTCAATGGGTCAAAAATACTTATAACATCAGCAATTTCACCAGCACTATAAACGGGTAGAGGAGCTCCTGTATTCTCTACCCTGAACGAAGGAGGCAGCCGGGAACATAAAAGGAGATGAGATGGGGGGGCAGTATTGTGGAGAGCATTAACCCCTTAAGGACCCATGACGGTCCTGTTCCGTCATGGGTTATTATACCCTTAAGGACCCATGACGGAACTGGACTGTCATGGAAGTCCGGAACCCAGCCGCGAAAAAAAAAAATGCTCCGTGGTCCTTAACGGACCACAAGGTGCGTGTGCGGCCGGTCGCTAAGGGGTTAAAAATAAGAAGAAAGACTTTATAAGTGATGTGTTGTTCACTAGGGAGCCATGTTTTTGGGGAAAGTGTGTGTTCATGATGTCTCATATGATGTAGTGCATCTGGCTCTGTAAATCTGTCACTGATCCTGGCTCCCAAGTCTACTATAATTTTTTTGGTCATTAATACACTTTAACGTCATCATGTTATGTCCTACATCATGCCCTGGTTTAATCTCTACAACTATGGGCTATGTGGATTTAGGGTTCTTCCAGTCTAACTCTGTAAGTTTGTGTATATTTGGATCTTTCTACTACTACGGCTCAGAATTAATGTGGGACTACAATCTCCCAATTAATTCAAATAGAGCTGTTTTATTATGCATGTTCATTGGATTTTATACAAAAGTTTGAGCACGCGTTACATATCAATTCTTTAGAGCTATCCTCTTGTGTCCAACACAAAGATAGTGTAGTGTTATCTAGTATTGTATTATCATACATGTGACTCTGAGTTTATACCAGACTAGGAATTCCAGATTAACTTTAATTCAACTATATCCTGCCTAGACAGGACACTTGTTAGGCCCTCGAGAATTTAATAGAGCCAGCACTATGGAACCAAGGGGGGAGATTTTTAATATTGAAGTTAATGGAAAAGAAACATTAAAATGGCTACAAAATTGTTGGTGTTAGTTATAAAAGTATTAAAGACAGTTTAGGAAGATATAACTGTATCTAGCATGTTTTTTACAAAATGGCGTAAGGAAGTTTGTAAAAAGAGGCTCAGCGTATTTATAAAGAAATATCACTATTTGAGACAATTTAGCAACAAAATTTGCGCCAAATATTTAAGGCCATATCTGACCTGTTCTTATTCTTTACGGTGACCACATTTATAAATGTTACTAGAATATTCTATAAATACTAACACTCATAACAAGGACTAAGGATATTTTTTAAGGATCCATTCACAAAAATGAACAAGAACACTTTTTATAAATCTCCCCCAAGTATCATATTATATATGTCTTGTCAGTACCGAACTGATGCAGGACTGTTTCCTCCTGATCAATTTGAATAGAGTCCTATTATCAATACATTTTATAGTTGATTCCGAATTGTTACTGGATGACCAGTTGATCTATAATCTTGACCATACACTATGCTTGGAGGGTCTTCTCTAATAAAATAGAAATAGTTCCACAAAACCAATTATTAGACTAATATTATTATTATTATTTTTTATTTACATAGCACCAACTGATTCCGCAGCGCTGTACAATAGGGAATAGACATACAGAGATATAAAACAGTACAAATCAAATGTGGAGAACAGAAGGATCAGAGGGCCCTGCTTGTGAGAGCGTACAGCGAACTGGAGTGTGATTACCACTTCCTGATCAGTTTGAACAGTCTCCACAGGTATGAACACTATAATTGAAAAGAGTCCGTACATTTAGAGTAATTGGAACATTACAATATTATAAAACTAACAGTACCATCTTTAATAGTTCAGCACCCCAGACTAAAACATGTATCAATATTTATTTAGAAAATGTTTTACCAGGAAGAATACATTGAGATTTCTCTCGTTTTCAAGTATGTTCTGGACAGTTTTCAGTAGAGGGTTACATATTTATACAAATTGAGAAACATTATATATTACATGTTATTAAATATACATACAAATATTCATACATATGGAAATTTTACAATTATAAACAGTTACACTCTGTTTTTAGATATAGAGAAGCATTTACTTTTAAGGATTTTAGACTGGGAGCATATTTGATTATTTCAGGCAGATTGTTCCAGGCCTTTGGTGCTCTGAAGGAGAAGGCAGATCTTCCTGCTTCTTTCTTGTATTGTGGTATACGTAGCGAGTTGTTTGCGGTGGAGTGGAGGTTATGCTTAGTATGGAGAGCAGGAGTGAGCATACTGCTCAGGTAGTGTGGTAGTTTTCCAGAGAAGTGGTTGTGTACTAAGCAAGAAAGGTGAAGGGCAGTTAACCAATTTAATTCTTTTAACATATCACAGCGATAAGTAGTGTAATTACATTGGAGGCTAAAGCGGCATATTGAATTATACAGGGTGTCAAGTTTACTAGATGGATTTCTGGCGCTGGACCATAAACTATATCACTATAGTCTATGACAGGCAGCAACATCTGTTGCACAATAAGTTTTCTAACCAGGGGACTTAAACATGATTTATGTCTAAAAAGAGTACTGATTTTGGGATAAAGCTTGGAGGTTAACGTCAATATGATGTCCAAAAGTGAGGTTGGGGTCAAGCCATATACCAAGATAAGATCCAATAAGATCCATTCATGAATACATACTGTATTGCAGACTAGACATACCCTTTAGTCACAATATAGTGATGTTTTACAACTATCTAATAAACTATATAGATAGCTGCCATTGTTTTAGTTTATATTTAGGGTATATTTAACACCTTAAGGGCTCATGATGTCATGGGAAAACTTACATTAAGGACCCATGATGGTTACGTACATAACGAAATTCAGGGATCACCGCATGGCTGCACACAGTTCAAGGACCACTGACTCCATTAGAGCAAAAAAAAAAAAAAAAAAGCTCCATGGCCCTTGGCTGCTGACCGTGGTGGGGTTAATAACGTTTTAATTTTTATTAAGCGTGGTTGTTGTTATCTCTTTACACACTGTCACATATGTATGGCCAATATAAATACAATATTGAATAGGTCGTTTCAGTACCAGCATTTTGCCAATTCTTTTCTATCTTCCTTTTTTTCTAATATTTGATTTAATCACTACAACCACAGTGTCGGGACAAAAAAACCCCAAAACAAAACAGGAAGTGAATCAAGCTACATGCAATAAAAATGAGAGCATTAAAGTGGCCCTGTCTCCTTAAAGGGATAGTAATACTTAAAATGTAAAAAAAAAAAATATATGTTGTAGGGTTTATCCCCCAGAGTAAAACAAGGGTACTCCCACTTCTGAAAGGTGTTTTATTCAAAAGTTATTACAGCTCAAAGTTGAACTTTCTAGGTGCAATATCACAGTGGCCTGAAATTGTATAGTGGCGCTGTTGATACACCAGCCTATGGAGATTTATGGTTTCGGGACCAGAGCTGTCCATAGGATGGTGTAGCAACAGCGCCACTGTACAATTTCAGGCCACTGTGATATTGCACCTAGAAAGTTCAACTTTGAGCTGTAATAACTTTTGAATAAAACACCTTTCAGAGCGTCCAGCTCTGTATCAGCAGCAGCACGGGCAGTCTCTGCTGCGCTTGACTGCAGCAAGCGCAGCAGTGTGTACTGCACATGTCGCAGAGTTACACACGATTTAGCGAATTATTATATAGGATGTGAATATCTCCCAAACATAAGACATATCATTTTTCATGTTTTTAAGGGCTACAATATAAAATACAATTATTTTCAAGTATTACTATCCCTTTAAACCCATGTTTTTTTTTTACATTAGCAGTGCCCTCTAGTGGTCAAATTCTAATTAGATTTCCTGTTAGATTCTAATGGAGAGGAAAGTCAGAAAAGTCAGAGACATACAGTTCTCCATAGAATGTGATAGAAACTGCCTGTCACTTCCTGTCAGTTAGAACTATCAGCAAGTAAACACAGTAAATTCACTTCCTGATTATTTAAACTGCTATACATTTTGAATAAAACATCTGACAGCGATGGGAGTGATCTTGTTTTATTCAGCAGGAAATGCTCTATATAATATGTGTTTTCATAAAAACGTTTACTGCTCCTTTAAGCACACACTTGCATTTGTGTATTATCACTTTTTTAAAGTCCTGGATATTGGATGTAAGAGATGCTGAAATTGTGTCTACTTCATATAGTACAGCATATAGGCAGATTTTAATTCTTTTAGGGTGACAGGTCCACTTTAACCCTTTGAGTGCCAGAGGGGTACGCAACGCATTGCAAAGCAAAGCAATGCGTTGCGTACGCCTCTGGAACTCAAAGGGTTAACCCTTTAAGGACAAGTGGGTTTCACAATGCACAGTGCACCCCTCTGGACCTTAAAGGGTTAATAAAAGAATGTAAAGTAGAAATAATAGACCGGTGCTAGTTTGTGCTATTTTCTCCAGTGACCTTTTCTGTGCTGTAGCGATCAGGCTGTGTAAAGCCATCAAGAGCCAGAACAGAGTGTCACATCTCTAATTGTTCCAATAACAACCCTGAATATTCATTAATTTGATTCATAAAGCCTGTGGCTGTAAGATTGTTTAATCAAATGTAATTTCCATGCTCCCTTTGTCTAGCACTAAGTACTTATTCACACTAGGGTGCTAACTCTACAGGCTCATTAAACTTATTGATTTGAAGAAAGTAACCACTAAATATCATTGTCACCTATTCACTACCACTTGGCTAGTCTTGGCACAGTACTGAACATCTGTTATACATCTGCTACACAGCGATACATATATTACACACATTATATATATATATACTAGTGTAAAAGACTGTGTACACGGGCCAAGGTCCAGGTAATGTTAACCCTTTGAGTGCCAGAGGATTATGCAACACATTGCTTTGCAATGCGCGGCATACCCCTGTGGCACTCAAAGGGTTAAAGGGATAGTAATACTTAAATATTACCAGGGGAGGACTGGCAGGTTTTGGCCTGGGGGGCAAATACAATCAAGTGGCCCTTTTCTACTATCGCACCAGCCCAGCGTATCCCATTTTGTTAATTTTATAACTGGCATTAATGTTGTGATTTAAGATAAATAAAACCACAACACTTAAGACTGAAATGGTGCTTCACTAATGATACAACAGAGCTTACAAATGAAATGTATGTTTGTTAATAGAATATCTAGTCATGTTACAGTCAATCTGCAAGCCTTTAAAGGGGAACTACCACACCGCAAAATCTTTATCCTAATTAAGTCTCCATCTGGCGATTAGCTGCTTAGTAGCACTAGTCGCCAGAATTATTACCTGGTTTAAATGATTTATGACTTATTCCGAGGCTGACAGTAGCAAGAAGCACGGACATCTTGCCATGGTGACGTCCGTGCGCCTGCGCTGTCAGTCCCTTTTGGAGACTTAATTAAGATAAAGGTTTTGCGGGGTGGTAGTTCCCCTTTAACTCCAGTAAACATTGACATTCCTGGTGAAGAGTGCTCATTATTTTAAAATATATGTAGGCTTATCGATGGAAGCACTAAATGCCTACTTACTGCTATAAAATAATAACTACCATCATCACTGTCATCGCCTTGCAGCTATGCATTGACATCTGCTTTTGTTCAGTAGGATGTATATAACTAAAACAGGAGTGGCATGCACCATATTTTAGCAGCATTAACCGTTTGAGTGCATTCTGTACCACTCTGGCACTCAAAGGGTTAAGATTCTTGTATTCTAAAGCTTTGCAGTGTGCTGGCTCAGAGGCAACTCTGGTTAACCCTTTGAGTGCCAGAGGGGGTACGCAACGCATTGCAAAGTAATGCATTGCATACCTCTCGGGCACTCACAAGGTTATAGTTCTTCCATATATAAAAAAAAAAGAGAAGATAATATTAGCAGTGAAACAGAGGCCCTAAGCCCCACAAACCTGTACTTACAGAATAATGAGCATTCAAGACTCAAGAACTTACCTATTTGAGTTCAGGTGAGTCAAACAGAGTCTGACCCCAAGCCTTCTAGGCAGCTGTGCCCAGAGCCGGATTACAGGCAAGGCGCACTAGGTGCCTGCCTAGGGTCTGGTCAAGTTGAGGGGGCCCGCTGGAGACTGCTCCCCAGAAAGCTGACAGAGTAATTACCAAACCACTGCGGTACATCAGACCTGGCCCTTACATGGGACAGAAGCGGCAAAAAGTTTACTCCCAAAAGCACATACATTTTATTGTAAGGAGCCGGAAGCCACCAAAATATAGTAATAGAGTGAAAAAGATTCTCACTCTATTCTTCCTTCCTTTCTCCCAACCGGATGCCGCACCGGCTCAGGAACGAATGCAGAACAGAAGCAGAGCAGAGGTCACCTGATGCTTCTGCTCTGCGGAAGACTGGGGGAGATGTAATGATTCCCAGTGCCCAGCAGCCGCGCTACGTCATGATGCACTAGCGCGGGCTGCATAGAATCTGCAGATTCCACAAACCAGCTAAACATGTAGCTGGTAAACAGTGAGAGTGCTCCCCTGCCTTGCTGCCCGAGTGTGAGAAGAGACCCTCAGTGGCTGTTACTGCTGCCCAGCCTGCATTACTCTACCATAGAAGAGGTATTTGAAATAAGCATCCAAAATAAGTTTACAAGAAGAAAAAACTAAATAAAAAAATACGTAATAAAAGACTTAACAGGATCATTTTATAAAAACTGGATCAAAGTCAGAGTTTAAATATATGCATAATCCATATTTGAAAACCCTATCCCTGACTTTAAACCAGTTTTGGCAACATTATCATGTAAAATGCGTTTTGTTCATAAAAAGGAAAAAAACATCTTGGCAATTGTTGGGAATTTATAAGAATCTCATTTCTGCACTAACATTATGTCAGTGCAAAAATTAGATTCTTATGTTTGCCCAACCCTGGCCAAAATTGTTTTTATTTTTGTTTTTACTAACATAACTAAAACTAAAACATAAACTAACAAGATCATTTTAACAAAACTGATTCAAAGTCAGGGATGTGGTTTTAAAATATGCATTATGCATCATGTATTTAAACTGTAACCATAACTTTGAACCAGATTTGATAAAATGATCCTGTTAAGCTTATGGTTTTGTTGGTAAAAAGGGAAAAAAAAAGTATGGCCGAGGTTGGGTAGTCATAATAACCTCATTTCAGCATTAAAATATACACCAATACATTATACTGTATGTTGGTGTATATGTAGTACAGAAATATTGTTTTTATGATTGCCCACCCCTGGCCATGCCAATACATATCTAATTACTATTACACTAAAACTATACAAGTTAGTGCAACAGGACTTAGGCCATTTGCTGTATTTATTAAATAGGTACAATATGAAAGATTGTGTTACCATCCCTTTAAGTTGTTAGTACCTCAAACAACAGGAACAAAGATCAGACCGAGAGGCTTGCAGGGGGCCCCAATTTGGGATCCTGCCTAGGGCCATGTGGAGTCTTAATCCGGCTCTGGCTGTGCCCCAGTCCTATGTCTTATCTTGAATTGTATTTCTGTAGGTAGTGGTTATGCTGGGTCCCGCGCAGTCTTCCGTTTCATCGTGCAGCTGACGGCTCCGCACTGCCTCCACATATACTTCCGGGTTCACTGAGGTCAGCTCAGTATGCCCGGAAATACATGTGGAGGCAGTGTAGAGTTATCAGCGCCACGATGAAACGGAAGACTGCGCGGGACCCAGCATAACCACTACCTACAGAAATACAATTCAAGATAAGACATAGACACTGGGACACAGCCTGAGCCACCTAGACGGCTTGGGGTCAGGCTGGCAGGAGCCAGGATGACATATGGCCTACATCACGGCGGCCCACTAGTGCAGCTATATGACCGGCCCGGGGGGCAATTGCCCCCTTGCCCCCCGGGCCAGCCCGCCCCTGAATATTACTATTCCCCATATTGTAGGCATGTGAAAAAAATTTAATTGTCCCCAGTGTCATCTCTCAAACCTTTATGGTGCGAAAGATAACCGCCTGCAAAGTTCCCCCTCCCTCCCTCTTCCCTGAAATCAGCGTTGTACTGACTGCAGGGATATCCGGTCTTACTTGCATCAGGTGGCTCTGCAGCAGAGCCGAGATCACGTAGAAGACCATTTCAGTGAAACATTTTTTTTTTATTAACGTGATCTCTGCTCTGCTGCAGAGCCACCTGACGGTAGTACGACAGACTTCCCTGCAGTCAGCTAGAACGCTGTCTTCGGGGAAGGCGGATGGAGGGAGGGGGGAACTTTAGGAGCGATTATCTCTCAAACCATAAAGGTTTGAGAGACGACACTGGGGGCAATACATTTCATTTAATATGACTGCAATATAGGGATTAGTAATTATTAAGTATTACTATCCCTTTAAGTTTTTACGACACATTTTCAAACGTGACTGATTTATTTCTGAAAATATTGTCCTTCTTTTACCACCAACTCATGATCCAACAATTTTTTAATTTTGATGACTTTTTGAACATTTAGCCCAAAGTGTCAAGCAAGCAATAATATCTAAAGTGTATAGAACACCCCATGCTTTGTTCTGAATCTGAGTATGGGAGCTGTATGTATGCTTTTGTGTGCTGAAAACGAACATCACCTTGGTTGAGATAATTAACTCCAGAAAGAAGAGATGTGTTAAAGTAGATATTCTAGTACAGAATTAAGGTGTGGTGACATTTGCTGATAATTATCCTATATAAAGATAGGAGTGGGAGCGAGTGAAAGAGCGAGAGAGAGGCAATACTCAAGACTGATTGATCGGTTAGTCACTGTTACCATTCTATACACATAATATCAGGAGTGAGGTGAGCTTGAATCAAGAGTAGAGACTAACACCCCCCACACCCCACCCGAGTCTTTGTATAAGAAGAAATGCACAAGTAAATGGATATTTTAATTTTACTCTGATCTGGATGAAGGCTTCCCTTTCATTGCACTCAATTCAAATGACTGTTGGAATTGTTCGCTCAACCTGAATGAACTTGATCTATAGCTTATCCAAGGATCTAATGAGTGCTTCATTTATATTTTACACTGCTTTGCAGGGTTGCAAATATTACCACATACCATATGTGTGGCAATGACTAAACAAGCCAGGAAACACGCTTGTAGAGTGGTTCTTAACCCTTTGAGTGCCAGAGGGGTACGGAACGCATTGCTCTGCAATGCGTTCCCTACCCCTCTGGCACTCAAAGGGTTAACCTTTTTTGCTGAAGCTAGCCCTAACACACAATCTGCAATTTTCAAGGCACACCTAACATTTTTTTTTTTTCGTTTCAACACTTTATTGAAGTATTACAGATACATTACAAACAATAGAAGCTTAAGAAATATAAGGGAAATAATGAAGATGGAAACTATAAACGATTTGCATATCATCAATTACCCAACTGCACATGCAATAAGAATACAATATGAACATCAGCAATGAATACTATGACTGAAGTCTAACTAAAGCTAAGGCCAAGTTGAACTTAAACCTCATTCATTAAAGAGAGTGGGAAATAGAATACTCCATCTCAGGAGCGAAGAAGATCAGGGACGGTCCAAGACAAGAAGGAGGGAGTATGAGGTAAGGGAAGAAAAGAGAAGCTATGAAAAGTAATGGGAAAAAAAAAGCCCACAAAGGAAGAGAGAAGGAAGGAAAAGAATAGGATAGAGAAAATGTGGACAGAGAAAAAGGGACAAAAGACCTGGTCCTCTGTCGGACATGCACGTAGTGGCCAAAAAGGCCCGGGGGGGGGGGGAAGTGTAGCATCAGAGATAGTATTACCATGATACTTTCGGCCCTGGCTTCAATCACTGGGAATATAATAGTTAGTATCTGACAGTAGGAGCATACTAAAATAAAAAGACAAGAAGATCGCATAGTACATTTAAGTGCTGCGATCAGAAGTATGCGCATATAAATGACAGGCAATAAAATAGTTTAGTAAGATATACATAGATACATAATACATGGCCAGAGGTCTCAAACCGCAGTAAAATCAGTGTGACTTCAAGAGCTGCATCACAAAAGCAAACACCAAGAGGCAATTTGGTACTACACGTCCAGAGACACAGAGCATAGCTTTTCGAAAGAAAATGGTATACAGTATTATCTCATAGGAAAAGTGACCGAGCTGCTAAAGTAGCAAACCAGTCACTAAGCAAAATGTCAATACAAAGAATGGAACAGTACCCTGGTTGAAGAACAGACCTGACAGCTAGCGAGAATACATTGAAACAGCTATATCTAGAGGGTTACTAGAACGTGAGCAGTTAGACAAAACATCGACCTCATCCAACCAGCAAAACAAACCCTTGCCCCTTTAAACATAGCAGGTAGTAGTAATATGAAGCATATGCAAGTTATAACAGAGAGCAGCATTTAGTCTGGGTTGACTCTCCCTGGGCCCAAGGGAGGGGACCGCCTATGGTGGTCAAAGGGAAGCAGGATCCATAAAAGCATGTACCACATCCTATGGAAAGGTGACATAGTCTTAGTCTCCACCAGGGCATCTCCAGGAACATACAGACAGAATCTCAGTACACAAAGGGTAGAGCACCACACCTCCAAGTAATATCCATTAACAGTTCAGTCAAACAGAAACTCATAACTTCCAACTCCCGAATGTAGGCAAGCAGACAAAAAGAGGGATAGCCTCACAGGGTGAAACTCCCCGGTGATGGAGAAATTCCAGGGACGACTTCCATCCGGTCACTGTAGTTTCTAAGTAGGCGTGTAGGCAGGCACACTCGTCCAGTATTCCAAAAGGCTATCAAAACAATGGCCTTGTAACACGTTTCATAATCACCCCAGGGACAATGCCAATCATATCGGCAACTGCAAAGCAACACCCCCTCTGATGCTTTTCGATGGAAAGGTTCTTGGTAGAATCCACTAGGCAGATCGAAGAGCCATCCTGCTGGCATAACTCCGCATCTAGAGACACCTGGTGCTGCATCATGCCCTCTTGACTGATTTCTAACGGCAGCCCATAGTAATCTAGCCGCTCCAGTCTGGTGCGTATATCAACAACCTCCACACGCACAGTCTCCCAAATCTCCGCTACCAAGGCCCTGAGCACCTCCTTAGTCAGAAGACAGGAAATATCTCCTCTTGTGAGACATTGAGGGGGAGAATTAGGTATCTGAGATCCTAGAAACATTTCTGGTGCTTGTCTTAGCAAGACGTGGTCTGTCGTACCTTTCAGCAGAGGTAGCATCTGGATTGAGGAAGTCATCATGGTGGGAAAAAGCGATGGCAAGGGCACAGCGGGCTCCATTGAGTAGACAGTCAATTAGAGCACCAAATACATAATCCAGTACAGCACTTCAGAATCACATTCAGAAAAATCTCCCAGGAAAAAGCAAAATAGTAGCTAAAATGTCATATTGGGCCTAGAAGCCTCGCTAGCATGCGTCTGTTCAGCACAGTGGTAGCTCCACCTCCCCACCTAACATTTTATGTCATTTGTCAACGTCATAAAGAAGGGTGTAATAAATATACAGTTATTCTTGGGTCTCACAGTCAGAATGACAAAAATAAGAATATCTTGCATAGCAATTTCCATCGACATGCATTTGAAACTCATCACAGTAAAAAGGGGCACCCTGTGTGGATCAGTGCCACTGCACCCTGGCTGACAATCACTAAGCTAGTATTTCCCTAGGGTTATATATTTGTGTTTTTATCAATGGCTGAACACAACGGGGGCAGTGAGGATAAGCATACAGACCATATGTGCACGCAGACAATTTTACACAAATTTGTAGTGTATTTCTGTGCCTTGCATACACTAGACAGAAAAACATGATCCATCATTCATACTGAAGGGTATTTAAAGGCATAGTAATGCATTAAAATAATAACAAGTAGTATTGTAGCTAAGGAAAAAAGAAGTCCATCGGATCAAGTCCTATCTCTCAAACCTTTATGGTTTGAGAGATAGAACATTTCAAAATTCCCGACAGCAGGAGAATTGAGTCGGCCGACTCGAAGCGGCTCTTCAGCAGAACCGAGATACCGAAATCTAAAAATTACTACTTCACTGGAAAGGTCTACAAAGTATGTCTGGTTTGTAAGCACACTTTGTAGACCATCCCAATGAAGTAGTTCTTTTTAGATTTTGGTAATCTCGGCTCTGCTGAAGAGCCGCCTGACGGTCCCCGGACCAGGATCTGCTGCTGTCAGCTAAATGCCGATGTCAGGAAAAGGGGAGGGAGAGGAGAACTTTAAAACGTTCTATCTCTCAAACCATAAAGGTTTGAGAGAGAGGACTTGCACCGATGGATTTCTATTTTCATTATCTACAATACTACTTGTTATTATTTTAAGCCATTACTAACCCTTTAGTAACAATGCATGTAGTGTCACAGAGCACTGTATTAGATATTCCACTCTCCTACTTTTCATAAATATTGGCTTATATAGCACTCATTCTAGAGATACTAAAAGAAGTGAACAGTTACAAATGAGAGCAATACAATATTCAAAGTATGAATATTGATTCATGATTGCATTTTACCCCACATTGATTTCAACTTGATAACTTGAGTAAGTGAGAAAATATTTTTCTTTTTGTCACCAACAGCCTTATAGTGGAACTATCACTTTGTAACACAAAGTTGATTTTTAAAGTGTCCAGAATCACCCTTATTTACATTATTCATTTTTAATTTAAAACAATACTTTCTGAGATATTTAGCTGTGTTTATTTCTCAGTTTATGCAATGAGCTATTACTTCCTGATAGGAAGTGGCAGTTGGTAATGTACAGCTATGTTCAATGTTTGAGTCATTAAGGAAGGCCTGGAGGACTTGTACTAAATGAGAGATAAAAGAGGATTTTAGTCTTACCTCTTAAATTCTTTTCTCTTAGTCCATACAGGTTACTGGTAAGTTTGGGTAGGTGATCAGCACCAATAAGAAGGCAGGAACAATTCTGAGAAGTGACTGCTGGGTGGAGCCTACCACCTCTCCTTAGCTTGCAGCTAGCCAGTACTCTGCACCTTAAGAGAACTCAGACTGAGACCCTTATCCACACCATCCTGGAGGAAAGAAAGGACAGTAGGAAGATCAAAATCCTGAGACAGGTCCCTATCAGCACACCAAGAGAGAAAGGTAGACCAAACTCAATGGTAGGCCTTAGAAGGAACAGGCTTACGTGCACTAAGCACAGTAGCCACCACACCAGAAGAAAAACCCTTCTTCAAAATTGAGGATTCAACCTCCATGCCCTCAAAGCCAGACTATGAACATCCTCCTTCCACAGGTACCCCTGTAGAAGAAGATCCGGATGGGAGGGGAGCCGAAGAGGTTCTGCCACAGAGAAATCCAGAAGCTCCGGAAACCAAGCCTGTCGAGGCCAGTACGGCGCAATCAGAATGACTGGGCAGCACTTCAGTCTCAGTTTCCTTATCACCCTGTGCAACAGGAGAATGGGAGGAAAAAGGTATGCCAGAGGAAAATTCCACAGAATCGACAAGGCATCCACTGCCAGAGCCAGAACGTCGGAACCTTCCTGTTGTGTCTTGTCGCCATCAGGACAATGCACGGAAGACCCCACAGGTGGACAATGAGGTTGAACACCTCTTGATGCAGTTCCCACTCTCCAATGTCCACTGTGTGTCGACTGAGGAAGTCTGCCAGAACATTGTCTACACCAGGAATATGAACTGCGGAAATGGCAGGGACATGCTCCTCTGCCCAAGACAAAATAGCCTTGACCTGTAACCAAGCCGCGAGACTTCTTGTGCAGCCTTGTTGATGTAGGCTACCGCTGTGGCGTTGTCTGACTGGACCCTGACCAGGCAATCCTCCAGTTGGCGCATCCAGTGGCGCAGGGCATGAAATATTGACTGAAGCTCCAAGACATTGATAGGAAGGAGAGATTCTTCCTGGGACCACCGGCCTTGAGCATTCAAGTGCCCCAGGACCGCTCCCCAGCCGGAGAGGCTGGCATCCATCATCACTGTTGTCCAGAATGGCACCATGAAGGGCCTGCCTTTCAGCAGATTTTCCAGGTTGAGCCACCACGAGAGGCTCAGTTCCACGTGAAGAGGGAGAGATAGGGACCTCTCCAGGAGATCCGGTCAACCCCTTCAAGCCAGGATTAGAAACCTCTGGAGTTCCCTGGTATGAGCCATGGCAAACGGAACCGCTTCTATGATGGAAATGAACTTCCCCACCAGGGATGACAACTTCTTGACAGCCTGGACCTTCAGCGCTATCTGATGAGCCACTTCATTCGTGAGAAACACCATCCCTCTCTGAGTGTCGAAGAGGATGCCCAGAAAAACCATCCTCTGGGAAGGAACAAGGTCCGACTTGTCCAGATTGATGATCCACCAGTGATGGGACAGAGCTTGAATGCAGTCCTGCACCTGCTGATGAAGGCGTTCTGGAGAAGATGCCTTCAGAAGGAGGTTGTCCATGTACGGGGTAAAAATGATGCTGTCCAGATGGAGGACAGAAAGCAAGGCTCCCAGGACTCTGTTGAAGACTTGAAGAACCCTGGTCAGACCAAAGTGGAGGGCAGAGAACTGGAAATGCCCTCAGTCGCAGGCAAAGCTGAGATATTGCTGGCTCTCTGGATGGTAAATGCACGGCTTAAAAACGCAGAACGTAAGTTTAGTAAAGTGATTACAAAATGTAAAACACACTCAAAAACCCACTAGAACGAGTCAGGAGACCCAATAAACACTGAACCCAGTAGGGATCGTGCTCACAACCCTGCAAAGTATGCCAACCAGCAGCTAAAGGGTTAAGTTACCACAGAAACTTGCTCCAAACACCCAACAGACATACAGATAAACCCAGTGAGTGCATGAGTATGTAATAGGGACTCCAAGGTGACCCCTGTGCGGAGGGGAAGCATGGGACATGTGGACCACAGCACTCAAAGGGTTGTTCACCGTTTCAGCTGGTTTCTGGTTTCAGATTACCATATATCAAGAAGAAGCCTCAGTGGGCAACTCCTGAGGAAAGAACTTGCAGCCAAGATTTTCCCCCCAGGGCGTAGGTCCACAAAAGCTCCTGGTAAACTGAGCTATCTACATTTGGGTGATGGGAATTGTCAGTGATGGTAATCCGCCTAATAATGGTATCCCATTTCTAACAGAAAAATAATAAAAAAGCTAAAACTAGCAGAACTGTTCTCTTGCCTTGTATTTTGACCAAGGAACAAATCTTACTGGAAAGGGATTGGCTAGCTGCAAGATAAGGAGAGGAGGTAGGCTCCATCCAGACGTCACTTCTCAGAATTGTTCCTGCCTACTTAAAGGGGCTGATCACCTACCCAACGTTACCAGTAACCTGTATGGGACGACAGAGAAATAAAGCTAAATATCTTATAAACTATAGTTTTAATCCTTTGGATGCCAGCAAGGAATCCAACACATTGCAATGCAATGTGTTGGATACCTCTCTGGCACTCAAAAAAATGACATAAAAACTGCCTAACATAAATATAGTTTGATTATGAAAGCTCTTTCAATATCACCCAGTTGTTACAAAGTGGCAGTTCCACTTTAAAGGGATAGAAATATTTCAAAATAATTGCAGCTCCAATTATTCTTTATAGTTTTTGGGCCATGTAGAACGGTATTAGCATTCTGTAGACTTGTGCACGGCAAAAATTTTAGGTAAAATTCGATTTCAGACAAATTTTTTTTTTTTTTAAATTCTGACAATCCAAATTTCAGACCAGACCTGTTCGACTCGGATGAAATTTGTCAATAGTCCAAATTATTCGGCCGAATTTTTAAAAAAAGTTAAAATATTCAATATTAAATAAAAATAAAAAAATACATTAAACTACATTAATAATAATATTACATCTCTAATGAGACAGGAAGGGGTATTTTATAAACCCCTACACACTTATATATGTATATGTCACATCAAATGAAAGCCCTTTCTGTCCTTTAAAAAATGGTATATAATATGTGTTTGTGCAATAAATGAGAAAGATAGGACTTATGGTTGAACACACACATAGCAAAAATGGCAAAATTGCTTGTGTCCTTATGTGGTTAATATCTGCACTCCGCATTAACTGTAAAACTCCTGTTTTACCAGATCTATTTTTAGCAGTATGTAGCAACACTGTAATAGTTTCAGACGGGAAAGCGCCGTCTGAATTTCGGTGTAAATTTTGGAAATTCGGACGGTGTACCTTGGCTATCGGAAGGTCCGAATGATGCCAAATATGCCTTATTCATCTGAATTCCGAAATTAGCTGAATCTCACAAGTCTAGCATTCTCTACGATGTGTAGTTCCAGAGTAATTGAATTATAAAGTGTCCCCCTCACACCCCTTTTACCTGTTGTAAGCAGCCTCCCCTCAGATGTGGAATCTGATCGATTGACCGGACAGCTCGCAGCAAGGGACAATCTTCTGGCTGTGAACATAAGGAAAACCCTGCCCCCCTTGAAGGTTAAACCTAACAGGAGATTGTCCCTTGCTGCAGTCCATCAGGACACATCGTAGAGAATGATAATAACACTCTACATGGCCCAAAAACTATAAAGAATAATCAAAGCTGCATTTATTTTGAAACATTACTATCCCTTCAATGTAAAATAATATGATTTGATTTGATCCACACACAATTTGGACATAATGCTGTAGAAAAAAAAGACAGGATACAACAGTGTGCACAGTGATATAACCTGTCTGGGAGAGTGGGTATATTGAACATTAAATGGATGGAAAGCAGTCAAGCCTGGAAATGAAAGGTTAGCCAAACAACTGGCTTCCCACTTAGAGCAATGATACGGTGTGCAAATATCTTCAGAAAGTGGAATAAATGACTATGATAACAATAAGCAAGTATACGCTATAAAAGAGCTCTGATGCACTTTTAAAGTTATGACTCATTGTGCTGTTGTCAGAAAATCATTTGGAATCAATTTTTCTAATTAAATAAGATCAAAGTTCATGGTATGGTTCAATGCGTTGCGTACCACTCTGGCAATCAAAGGGTTAACTCTAGTCTGGGACAATTTCCACTAAATTGCTTTACTTTTTTCCCCATTATCATTCTGTGCCGTATGAAATCCCTTTGAAGCCTGAAAAAAAATGTATTTTGTGATACTATCCAATATTGGGCTTTGTCTAATTAATCATTATTTTTTTAATCAAACTCAATTGAGATTGAGCTGACTATTAGCCGAAATCAAGCTTTGCAGGAAACACTTTTTTTTTCTACCCGGTCTGACAGGAAGCTACTCATTGCGCTTGGCGAGCAGCTTCCTGTCAAACCGGGGTAGAGGATACAGAAGCTCCGCTACCCGTGGTCCACTCTGATCGGCCACGCTACAAGGAGATGACTGGCAGGAGGGAGCGTTGTACAGTGTGCTCCCCTCCTGCCGGTCAACCACAGCCGGCGGCCCCAGGCAGGTGCGCCTGGGGGGATTTCTACATTATCTGTCCCCCGCATGATTTCCCCTGGTTCCTAAACATGTGTGTGTGTGTGTGTAAAGCAATGAGTTGGTCATCCCTCTGGCACTCAAAGAGTTAATATATTGACATCCATGCCTATGTCGCAATTTTCATTTAAGTTTGCGTTATACCACCCTGAGAAGGACAGTCGGTATCAGGTAGTTGGCCAGTGACACAGTATGGGTGCTCTGACTTTAGATATCAGCTAATAAACAGAAAAATAACATTGTATTAGCACTAAAGACCAGAGAAGTGTGGCAAAAATTGCTTAGCAATGCACTGCTCGGCCATCTGGTCCTTAACGGGTTAACAAAAGGAGTGACCACGAAATATCAAAATCTTAATGCAGAACTTTCACTCAGTATAAAATCGCCCTCCAATAATTAAACATATGGCGACTAGCTTCATAATACTTCTATTACCTCTCAGAAGTGCCAGATTCTAAAGAAATCCTTAATCTTTGGAGACTGACGGCCAGGTTAGTGCCGTCTGCGTGCCTGTGCTGTCAGTCCCTGGCACTGCATATGACCTGCATATTACCCTGGCACTAAAAAAAAGGTTAACCCCTTGAATGCCAGAGGGGTATGGAACACATTGCAAATGTGTTTCGTACACCTTTGGCACTCAGAGGGTTAAGGACCCTTTGATCTCCCCTTGGAGTAGACCTGCTGATTAAGCTGGGGCTGCAGTGTGAGCCCTGGGGGACTAATGGGGGGTGGGGTGTCTGAAAACAGACCCCGATACTCCCGTAGAGTTTCGATGCTGTGTTGCCCTGGACAGTTTCCTATACCGCTCGATGCAGAACCTCATAGACCTTCTGTATCAGACTAAGCCACACACAGTATGTTTAGGGGGACGGTGTATGCTGAGCGGGTCCATCCCCCCATAAAAAATGGGCAGCTTATGAAGTCTGCTCACTTCTGCTGGACAAAACTTAGTAAAATGTGATAATTGCCCTTTTACCAACAAAGTCACTGCTATCTAACATGACATGTTCAGTACATCCTTCAGCGAATGCATTTGTAGCCTTGGTAATACAGCCCAAACTAACCGGCATATTAAACCCGGACTTCATTTTTCTAATAGACAAGGGATATTCAAATATTTACACTACAGATGAAAAACAACAGAGCCTGAATGAGGTGATGAATACACCATTTTAAAGCCTCAGTTATATACATATTAACCCTCACAACAATTGTGCTTTTCATTTAAAGGGACAGTAAACCTTAAAAAGAGGTTTGACACCTCCAGACGATAACATCTACTTGCCTTACTTTGGTTAGAAAATTCTAATGGCCCTCATGAATTTAGCTCTTCTGCTTTTGTTCAAGAGACATCATCTACAATCTGCCCTATATGTCATGTTCATGGGGGCGAACATGACAGTTGCAAGCAGGACACCAGTACCTCAAACCCAGCTCACTGCACATGTCAGACTTTACCTTTAAAGGGACAGTAATGTTTCACAATAAAAGCAGCTTCAATTAATCTTCACAGTATTTGGTCCATGGAGAGAGTTATTTCAGTACTGTCAGAGTTGTAGTTCAAGAGTAATTGAATGATAAAGTATCCCCTCCCACCCCTTTTACTGATGTAACACTGCTCACCTCAGAACAGAAAGGTGTTGTCCAGATTACTTACAGAAAGGGACAATGTTCAGTTGGCATATGGGAAAAACCTGAAAAATCTGTCAAGAGGGGCAGAGTTTTCATTGTTCTCACAGTAAGAAGATTGTCCCTTGCTGTGATCTGCCTGGTCTGTGGACCAGAGCTGTACCCGCAGTTTATATGGAAGTAGCCACAGGACCGACTTTACAACAAATAAAGCTAAAAAAAGAGTAAGACAGTTTTAGTAATATTCGCTATATAGACAAACTATTTATGCTATGTTATATTGAGGTGACACATCCACTTTAACCCTCTGAGTGCCAGAGGGGTGCACAACGCATTACTCTGCAATGCGTTGTGTACCCGTTTGGCACTCAAAAGGCTAATGTTGAGGTTTCAAATGTATATTTATGGAGAACTTCATTCACAACGTCAATGCATATCATTCTGATTATAATGGCATTAACCCCTTTTAAATCAAAAATAGAATTTGGGAATTTTTGTTTGTCCAGTTGGTTTGCTTCAGAATTGCTCCAGTTTTCTTCATACATGAGTCTGGTCATACAACTCAGTAGCATCTGCGCGTGTATATACTGTGAGGCTGATGTAGTAATACTGGGGCAAACCAACTGACTTGTTACGCTTGTAACATCTTGAATTCCAGAGAGAGATCCTAAGTGCATTGCTTAGTAATGCATTCGGATCTCTCTCTAGGGATTAAAAGCCCTGTTTAAAATCAATGGGAATTTGGGAAAACTTTATTTGTCTGCATTTGTGCATTTGATTTGCACCATGTTTCCTTAGTACAGCTGCAAGCATGCGTACGCACTCAGCAAGATGATGAGCACTGATGTGCAGACAGTAGTTCAGTGCAATTAAAAATTCCATCTGTTTAAAGGTTTAGTAATGCCCATATTTAAGTTGATGCAGTATTGTACATGTTAAAAAAGAAAGTATCTGGAGAAAGTCCCATCTCTCAAACCTTTTTCAGGCTACCGTAACATTAAATGTGCTAAACATACCAGAATGTATTTCATGTGGTCATCTAAACACTTAAATCTCTCAATGTGCCTGACTGCTGAATCAACGTAACGTTAAAAGCCTCTAGGAAGCTAAAAGCCTAGCTATGCCGGTTATACTGAAGGCATAATGTAGGTTTAGGATTACCCTTTAGAAAACTGAGCACAAAAAGCATTAACAGATAAAATCAGTCTGTAAACTTGCTTTTTTTTTTTTTTTTTTTTTTTTATTATTATTATACAAAGCAAAACGCTCACTAATAAAAATATATATGAGATTCTAAAAATAAATACATTGATCGTAGAGAAAAAAAAAAGGACCTATGAAGAAAAAAGCGGAGTAAACCAAATGCAACATAGGGGAAAATTCCCCAATTCCTATTGATTTGCTATGTGTTGGGAACTCTCTAGCATTCAAGGGGATAAAAGTGTCATTTAAAGGAACACTAGCACCTTCTAATAAACCCTCAACTTAATCAAAACAAAAAAGAAAGAAAAAGAAACCCTGCAAAAATAGCACACTGAAATAGTCTAGGTCTTACCTTAGTGTCCAATGTATCAACACACGTGGAAAAGTAAAAATTTACTTTTATTAAATATGTATTAAAAAAGGATAAACTGGGGCATATCCGGCTTGCCACAAATACGTATAAAAAACACATACAAAAAACAAGAGAAGAGAAAGACGTTCTCAGGTGACGCTCTTGCAAAATCTCACAGAGACAGCTTACTGAGATCACTAGAATATCTAAAGGGATATTTGATACAAAGGGCATGGGGTGAAAATTCACTTAGATAAATCTTAACCAACTGGTCTGTAGATGTGACTGTATAGCCTCTTTCTAATGTATGGATGCACGTGAGGGTAGCTAGAGACAAAATTATCTCCTACTAATGGTAGCGTTAATGGCTGCAAAAATAGCTAGCTAACAAAAAAGCACCTTGTGTGCGTGTGTGGTCTCTCTTTAGTCCATAAGAGAGACTCTAATCAATTAAGATTCAGTAACGCTAAAATAGTTCCATCGCTGGTAGATTCCTGCTCTGGTAATCCCTGAGATAAAGTAATATCCCTAACAGCCTCTAGTCTCGTTACTAAAGCTGCTAATATAGTTGACTGCTTGCACCATATGTAAACTCTTTGCACATAAAGAGATGGTGAGTCGACGAGAGGATTGCTACAATAATTTGATCAATTATGTTCTTCTGTAGCACCTCTTAGTCTTATTTCTTTGACTTGTATCCATTATTGTCTTTTTGAAGTTTTGAGTGTACGTGGGTATTTGTATATATAAATCCTCAACTTAACCTGGCCAGAAAATCCTATTTGCCATTATGAAACAATTCTTCTTGGGTCGATCCTACAAAAAAATATTGTATGTTAGACATTGGCTATGATATCCATGGAGGGAGACATGATTCTTGTTGTAGAACTCCTGGAAGAAAACTCCTCCCACTGAATAAAAATATCTTAGCGGGAGAAGTTGAGTCCAGGGGGGACGATGCACTAAGGGTTGATGATATGGGGAGGTAGGTCTGGTGATGTGTGGCGAAAACATCTTCATTGACAGTAGAGACACACCTTTCCATATTCATTAAGAATTGGGGGGGGGGGTAAAAATTCAACCATTAACCCCTTAAGGACCAGCGTTGTTGGGGTGTGTGGTCCTTTAAGGACCAGACAGTGAAGTTTGACGTGCCGGCACATGTGACTGATCATGTGTTCTGGCACGCTGAACGGGGGAACTGATAGTGAACGCTCCGGTCTTGGAGAGGTCAACTTCAGTCCCTGCTACTACTCACAGTGTGAGTAAAAAATACATGACGTGCCAGGACCTTCACTGTTCCTTTAGGGAAAAACAGCAGTGACAGCTTGACATGTCACTGGACGTTAAGGGGTTAACATATCAGCCTGTTGAACTGCTGGTGATGTGGGAGAGATGTCCTTCCTTACACATTGCCAGCAGTTCGACAACCCTGAAGTCTGAGTGCATTCTCTCTGCTCCCCCCTACCCCTGAAGCTGAGAGGCCAGATAGGGGACCCAGTGCATGCACAGGGCACAATTTGGAGCCTTAGTATGGTGGGAATACCACTTAAATAATTCAGACACTATTTGCCTTTGAAATATAAAGTTTACAAGAGGGATATAAGTCTTGTTACTGCAGAGCAAGTCATATTTGTTTTGAATACAAGCTATGTGAATACGTCTCCATGCTGCCCCACTGGCATCCCCTCACACCGCCAGCTTGCACAGTGTGTCTGGAGATGGGAGGGGATGTGACGTTGCCAAGAGGTGAAGCAGCATAAACACATTCTCCTTCTCTGCACTAAGCCCCTTCACCACCCCCCTTTCCCTCATCACCTGTTCCCCCATTCACATGGTCCCCTCCGCCTGTCCTCCCCTTCCTACCTCCATTTCTGCTGTGAATGTCCTGCTAGTTATTACAAGAAAGATGTTACTTTAAAAATGTGCTAGAGCGGGGAAGATGGGGCTTTAACACACTGAGTGCCAGAGGGATCTGCAAATCATTGCTCTGTATGCAGTGAACATCCCTATGGCAATGGAAAGGTTAAGGAAGGGCAGTTCTGTCAAAGGCATGGCGGGTTCATGGCATGTCAGGGTATTGTGTCGGATTGCTGTCAGATTCATGTCTGCCTCCATGGATATTATATCCAGTACCAAATACACATTCATTTTGGAGAACCAGTACGCATACATTTGCTACATATTGACAATTAGGATTTTCTGCCCACACTAATGTAAATGAGGGTAAATTAGGGAGTGCTAATTAGGGAGTGCTAGTGTTCCTTAATAATTAAAGGAAACGGATAATTTAAATAGTTCCCTACGGTACAGTTTGGACCAGAATTGTTCCATGGTTTATTGTGCATGTGGCCCACAGGCTTTGTTATAGGTAGCAAGAAAATCTTAACTGTAATGTAGTACCGGGCATATTGAGGGTTATTTACTAGATGGCAATTAGTATTTTATTTTTTTGTGGAAAAATGGGGGCAAGTGTGCAGTTTTTCTCTTAATTTGCATGTTTTTTTTTTTTTTTTGTTTTGTTTGAAAGAAATTCACAATGTTACACTTGTGTTTTGGCTAAAAGCAGAAAATGTGTGTGTTCGGATTTTTATGCCTTTTTTTCCCATGAAATAGCAGAGAGGCTCTTCTTGTGAATTGTGACGCATGGCGATGAAATCCACACATTATTAGAGGGTGCCCATGTTGGCTCGCCAGTGTACGTTAAGTTAAGCATCAGGATGCTCAAATCTCTCGTGAACAATCTGTGAAGTAGCCAAAGGCTGCAATGGAGATCTTCAGTGCATCGACTTCCCTGCATTGATACCTGGGACACTACAGCATGACACACTGGATTATAAGATGTGTGTTACTAGTCACCCGTGTGACCAATCAAAGTGAGGCCTGTACAATTTTCCAAACAGGCGACAATGCAACAAAATCATTGTTGTGTTAATGATTTCCTTTGAAACCAGCCTTAAAAATATAAGTAACATCTAATAATAACCAGTACTTAACTCAATGACTTAATGACCCCTATGAATCTAGTTCAAGTGGTAATATCTTTAGTCAGTTCTGGATGTTCTCAAGTCAGTTCTGGATGTCATGTCCATGTCCAGACATAACAGTTGGTAGCAGGCGTTGCAGACCTCTCTGGCACTCAAAGGGTTAAAATTAGAGGATGATTTAATAACAAGAACTGGAGCAATTCTGGACAAAACTAACCACCATTATGCTGGAAACCTCTTGTGCATTCAAGGGGTTAAAAGTCCCATTCAAATCAATAGTAAATGGACATTTTCATTGTTCCCTATGGTATAACTGGCTTAATGCAGAATTAAAGAAACATGAACACCTCAAATCAGCTGGGGTTATATTTATACACTTAAAAACCCTGTAACCCTCCCTACTACATGTAAAAATGCACATTCATTTTCTGAGGCCTAAACTCTAGTCTTACATATGATCTGCAGGGATATCCACTCATGTCTTTTGCAGGAAGGGTATATGGCAGGGATTGGCAACATGAGGCCTTTCAGCTGCTGCCAAACTACAACTCCCAACATTCCCCACCAGCCAACAGCTGTCAAGGAATGATGGGAGTTGTACTCTGGTAGCATTCAGCAGACCTCACTTTGCCCACCATTGGTGTAAGGATTACAAGATTAATTTAGAATGCTATTTTAGTACTCCCCTATCATGGAAATAGATGGGGGAGACAAGGATCTTTGGGCAATTAAAGGGATAGTAATACTTCGTTTTAACTTTATTTTATTTTGTAGGCATTAAAAAAACATGAAGAATGATATAAGTCTTATCTCTCAAACCTTTATGGTTTATGAGATATTCACAAGCAAAGTTCCCCTCCCCGCCCCTTTTACCTAGTGTAAGCCATCTCTTCTCAGATGTGAGTCTGGTTGTATGACAGGACAGATAACAGAAGGGGACAATTTTCTTTGTATTAAAACAATGAAACTTCAACAAAGAAAGAAGTGCTACAACGTTGCACTGAAATAATTAATTGAAATATACACTCACCGGTCAGATGAGAGAAGTACACCCAACTAGAAACAGCCGGTGCTAAGCCCAAACGGGTTTCCCAAGCCCGAACAAACTAGTAATCAGAATATCCAAGGTGTAGGCAGCACATCAAGGCAAACATGGAGACTTCTACTCACTTCAAAAGTAAAAACAAATAGTCTTTATTCATTCATTAAAAACCGCACTTGGTCTTGCACAATCAGGAAAGTGGGACATAGCAAGCATATAAGATCACCACAAAAAACGGTCTAACATGTTTCGCGCTGACCCTTAGCGCTTAATCATAGACTCACATTACACTTCCCCCACTGCAAACTTATACCATGCATAAAATAAATAATTAGGGAAACCTGCAGATGATCTTAAAGGGATATACATCAGCCAATCCGAACCACCCATCGAACGGCCACATTACACCCCTTATATGCTAAAAAATCAGAATAGTAGCAAAAACATTACATTTCAAAACCATATATTATAAAATATGACTAATGTCCCATTCTGAATTTAAACCGTCTGGGATCCTAGTCTTCAATTTAAAAATCCAAAATGCTTCGCGTCTATCCATTAATTGCTGTAAGTTTCCACCTCGCCAGGGTAATTTAACTCTTTCTATACCCTGGAATACAAAACATGATAAATCACTGGCGTGAACAAACTTAACATGCTTAGCTACCGCAGAAGAAGGTTCTTCCTGACCAATCTGATACACATGTTCCCTTACTCGCTGCTTTAGCATTCGTGTGGTGCGACCCACATACTGTACCGAACACAGCGAGCAAGTGAACAGGTATATAACATTGCAAGTATTGCAATTGATATAGTCAGAGATGACATACCGACCTCCATCTACAGAGCCAACAAATGATTGAGACACATGAGAAACCTTACAGCACTTACAATGGGTAGAACCACATTTAAAGTAACCCTTGCTACTAAGCCACATTCTTTTGTTCAACGATGCCTGAGAGGAGAAAAAACTCGGAGAAACCAGATTACCAATGGTAATTCCCCGTTTCGCTACAAAAGAGACACCCGGTTTCAATATCTGTTCCAATCTGGAATCCGAGTATAAAATAGGAAGCAAATTCCTCACCAACTTGCAAATATTTGTATACTGAGAACTATATGTAGTGACAAATCTAACTGCATCAAAACTATTATTCATCTGTGCTTTCCTATAGGATCTATTTGTATTTACATTTCTAGACTGAAACTTCTTAATTTGATCTTCTCTGGTAATAGATGAAGCCTGCTCATAGGCAGAGTTCAAAATATGATCTGGATAACCACGAACTCTAAATCTTTCAAAAAGATCTCTTGAGGCTCGCCGGAAGTCCTTATCCTCAGAACAATTCCTGCGAGCCCGAAGAAACTGTCCCTTAGGAATATTATAAATCTGATGTTTAGGATGAGAAGATTTAGCATGCAAAAAACTATTACCAGCAGTCGGTTTTCTATATATATCCGTAACAATCCTAGCATCACTAACTTGGCCAGTCAGAGTCAAATCAAGAAAAGTAATGCTTAAAGCTTTGAGACAGCTCTGTGATGATGACATTTATAGTAAATTAAGTTCTAATCCTACACAGTCCTTCAAGCTCATATTGAACCAGTTGGTTGTATTGGGAGTCAATATGGGTGTATTGAATGACAAGGAAGCTGCGTTTTTGGTACCTGATTGTCCTGTTGTTCCTATTTTCCACCATTTGCCGAAGGTGCATAAATCTTTGGATTTTCCTCCAGGTCGACCCATAGTCTCTGGCATTGGCTCTTTGAATGAGCCTTTGTCTATATGGGTTGACCAACACCTTCGGCCAATGGTGGAGAAGTTGCCCGGTTTCTTATGGGATACGGGACAGGTTCTCTGTCAACTTGAACATGTGAAGTGGAGTTCTGCTTGTTCGTGGTTATCGGCAGATGTTTCTGCCCTATATTCCTCTATTCCTCACCATCTTGCACTCAGGTCTTTGGAGTATTGTATGGATTTGTATTCCAACTATTCTGAGGACTTGAGGTTATTTTTGTTAAGGGCAGTTGAGTACCTCCTGTCCCACAATTTCTTCTCCTTTGACGGGCAATTTTATCTCCAGAGGTGTGGTGTTGCTATGGGGGCGTCTTTTGCCCCTTCTCTCGCCAACCTTTATATGGGTTGGTGGGAGTCAGCCCACATCTTTGGTGATTTGTGTCCCTCGGGGGAGTTGATCTTGTGGTACGGGAGGTACATTGACGTTTTGCTCTTTATTTGGATGGGTTCAGAGTCTCAAGCTTTGGGTTTTGTTGAGTATTTGAACAACAATTTATTCAATCTGAAGTTCACGTATACTTTTCATACTTTAAGCATTACTTTTCTTGATTTGACTCTGACTGGCCAAGTTAGTGATGCTAGGATTGTTACGGATATATATAGAAAACCGACTGCTGGTAATAGTTTTTTGCATGCTAAATCTTCTCATCCTAAACATCAGATTTATAATATTCCTAAGGGACAGTTTCTTCGGGCTCGCAGGAATTGTTCTGAGGATAAGGACTTCCGGCGAGCCTCAAGAGATCTTTTTGAAAGATTTAGAGTTCGTGGTTATCCAGATCATATTTTGAACTCTGCCTATGAGCAGGCTTCATCTATTACCAGAGAAGATCAAATTAAGAAGTTTCAGTCTAGAAATGTAAATACAAATAGATCCTATAGGAAAGCACAGATGAATAATAGTTTTGATGCAGTTAGATTTGTCACTACATATAGTTCTCAGTATACAAATATTTGCAAGTTGGTGAGGAATTTGCTTCCTATTTTATACTCGGATTCCAGATTGGAACAGATATTGAAACCGGGTGTCTCTTTTGTAGCGAAACGGGGAATTACCATTGGTAATCTGGTTTCTCCGAGTTTTTTCTCCTCTCAGGCATCGTTGAACAAAAGAATGTGGCTTAGTAGCAAGGGTTACTTTAAATGTGGTTCTACCCATTGTAAGTGCTGTAAGGTTTCTCATGTGTCTCAATCATTTGTTGGCTCTGTAGATGGAGGTCGGTATGTCATCTCTGACTATATCAATTGCAATACTTGCAATGTTATATACCTGTTCACTTGCTCGCTGTGTTCGGTACAGTATGTGGGTCGCACCACACGAATGCTAAAGCAGCGAGTAAGGGAACATGTGTATCAGATTGGTCAGGAAGAACCTTCTTCTGCGGTAGCTAAGCATGTTAAGTTTGTTCACGCCAGTGATTTATCATGTTTTGTATTCCAGGGTATAGAAAGAGTTAAATTACCCTGGCGAGGTGGAAACTTACAGCAATTAATGGATAGACGCGAAGCATTTTGGATTTTTAAATTGAAGACTAGGATCCCAGACGGTTTAAATTCAGAATGGGACATTAGTCATATTTTATAATATATGGTTTTGAAATGTAATGTTTTTGCTACTATTCTGATTTTTTAGCATATAAGGGGTGTAATGTGGCCGTTCGATGGGTGGTTCGGATTGGCTGATGTATATCCCTTTAAGATCATCTGCAGGTTTCCCTAATTATTTATTTTATGCATGGTATAAGTTTGCAGTGGGGGAAGTGTAATGTGAGTCTATGATTAAGCGCTAAGGGTCAGCGCGAAACATGTTAGACCGTTTTTTGTGGTGATCTTATATGCTTGCTATGTCCCACTTTCCTGATTGTGCAAGACCAAGTGCGGTTTTTAATGAATGAATAAAGACTATTTGTTTTTACTTTTGAAGTGAGTAGAAGTCTCCATGTTTGCCTTGATGTGCTGCCTACACCTTGGATATTCTTAAAACAATGAAAGCCCTTCCCCCCTTGACAAGTTTTTCAGCTTTTTCCCTTATCTTAATTGAAGATTGTCCCTCTCTGCAGTCTACCTGGGCATCTCCCTTCTGATCTGGTTGAACAAGGGGGGGATACTTTGTTTGTGAATATATCTTAAACCATAAAGGTTTCAGAGATAAGACATATCATTCTTCATGTTTTTTTAATGCCTACAAAATAAAATAAAGTTAAAATGAAGTATTACTATCCCTTTAAGACCCTTAATGAGGGATTTGGGATTGTTGTTAATCCACAGTGATTCTGTCTGTTTAACCCAGAACTGCTCTGCTTCTGATTTTGTGCCTCATAGAGCACTAAGCCCATGGCGAGGTTGCATTGCTCCACTCTAATGTGAGTACATATTCCCCATAGAAGTCACGTTCAGGATGTGGAAATAATTCACCTGAAGATTCCAAAGAGGAAACTTCTAATTTATCAGTGACAGCCTGGGACAGCTGCCTGTTCTATTCCTGGGGAGCAGCTGGTTTCATTACTATTAGGAACTATGTATTCCATTATTTTAATATGGTCACAAGGCTCTAAAGCTGTTACCAAAAAAAGACTGCTTTTATCCCCCAAAATGGATTTATATCATGTGAAACAGTAATTTGTCTTTTAAATTAATCTTTCTATCCATTGACTTTTTGACAAGACTTCATTTACATGTTAATGTTTAACACAAAGAGCCTACCAATGATGGATTTACTGACCTCAACTAACAGTCATATTTTATTGTCTACTGAAATGGCTTCCTCCACTAAAAGACTGCTTTGTACTTTTTAAAGGTGACTTTTAATATTATGTCAAAAGGAGGACTTAGGATGAAGCTGCTCTACTACTGACTGCCAGATAAGTGTTCAGTACATTTCTCCTCAAAGCGTTGGACATCATGCTAACATTCAAAGGGGTAGATGTACTGATCTATCCAATGGCTGGCTGAGGATTATGGGAGCTGTAGTCCTCAGCAGTTGTAAGTCATACAATAGACTAGGGTGACCACATTTCCCTTCTGCCATTCCGGGACGTGGTCACCCTAGTTGCCCCTTCATACCTTGAGTCCCTGGTGGTCTAGCGGCGTGGAAAGTGCTCTGTGCCTCCTCTGGCACAGAGCTGAAGCTCCCGCGCGCTGTGCTCAGTAATGCAGAGCGCTGGGAGATGATGTCATCTCCCAGCGCTCTGTATTACTAGAGCGCTTGCCTCCAGGAGATCAGGTAAGCTGCACTGCCGCCCTGGATGTCAGCCTGCAAGCGGTGTGTCATATCATGGACGCCGCGAGGGAGCGCTACCAAGCGCTCCCTCGCGGCGTCCATGATGTGACACACCGCTTGCAGGCTGACATCCAGGGCGGCTTGGCTTCATTCCGAGACACTTCATTGTCCCGGTTGAAGATGACCCGGGACACGGGACATAGCCCTGAAATAAGGGACAGTCCCGGACGTTCCGGGACCCGTGGTCACCCTACAATAGACTACCCTTGGTGTGGCACTCTCTGCTTTCTTTACCCCGACAGAAGAAAGGACCTGATGATGTCACAACTAGGGTTGCCACCCAGCCGGTACTTTACCGCCAGGCCGGTAAAAAATTGTCTTCTGTCCAATGTTAAGTCTATGGAGGGAATGCCATGAATGGTATTTTTTTTTAAGAAAAGGTGGCAACCCTAGTCAGGATATATTTGCAGGTTATAACTCTTTTACTGCCCCTGTAAAATAAAACCTCTTCTGATTTTTAATCATTTAAGCATCAAATGTGTTGCACACTCCTCTGGTACTTAAAGATTTAAAACATTCACTGAAATCCCACCCACAGTTTTGCTTTTACATTTGCACTGGTTGCTGTCAGTACGTCAGTGGGAACAGGAATATTGTTTTATTACACTAATCATTCCAGCATGCACCGCCGAAAGGAAGGCAGGGAAATTAATAGTTATAAACAAGATTTAACAGAAATCAAATTATAATAACAGTGAGTGATTAGATGAAAACCTTTTATTTAATACTTAGTAAGACCATATGTTTTTATATTGAAAAAAACCCTGACAATTCTGTTTCGCTTCAGCAACTATCTGCTAAAAATAACAATCCGTAGGCAGAGCAAGCATGTGTGTGTGTGTGCGAGTGTGTGTGTGTGCGGTTGAGTGTATGTGTGGTTGAGTGTGTGTTTCTGTGTGTGTTTGGGCACTGTTTGTGTGAGTGTGTTTGTGTGCATGTTTGTGCACGTTTGTGTGCGTGTTTGTGTGTGTGTGTGTGTGTGTTTTTGTGTGTATGTGTTTGTTTTGTGTGCGTGATAGAGAGATGCTTTAACATTTTGGGCCATTTGTTCAAAAGAAAAGTGGAGGAGTTCCGGGGCACACCATTTGCACTGTATGGGAGAACCGAAAGTTTCTTTTGATTTAAATAGGGATTTTAACCATTTGAATGCCAGGCATGTCTCCAATGCATTGCTTTGCATTCAAGGTGTTAAAATCCCCTTTAAAGTGGAACTACCATGTCACAAAATGTTTATCTTAACTAAGTCCCCCTGGCGACTATCTGCTTAGTAGCTCTAGTCGCCAGAATTATTACCTGATTTAATAGATATATGCTTTATTCCCAAGCTGTCAGTAGAACGGAGTGCGGACATCTTGCCAGAATAACATCCACGCGCCTGCGCTGTCAGTCCCAGCTGGGTCTAGGAGGAGTTGTTAGGAGCCAGTCGGCTCCGGCTGGGACTGACAGCGCAGGCACGTGGATGTCATTCTGGAAAGATGTCAGCTCTCCATGCTACTGATAGCTGCTGACTGTTTTTACAAATTATAGGTAGTGGGCGCTCATACCACTGAAAATGGAAAAAGGATAACTGAAATAGCTGGTTCAAGGCATGTAAACAGAAACAAAGCAAGAAATAATTTAATACACAATAATACACTTTAAAATAAAACATTAAAATTCACTGATTCTCATATTTTATATAAAGTATATCTGGTAGCCAGGGGGTTAAAGGCTCTGTGATGCCACACAAATGTGTGTTTCCGTACTTAGGTCCACGGATGATGAGAGCACAAGGTCATTACATTGAGCATAATTCAGCATCACTGACAGTATGACACATGCTGTGTTTTTAAACTTGTTACATTACAGAGACTAACCACAAAGTGTCATAATATTTATATACAACATGAAGGGTATGGTGAAGATCTTGGTTCATGTATATTTTTCATCAGTGTTTATGTTTGAGAAAAAGTGCCAGCAGCAACAATACCAATAAAATGAGGAGGAGAGATTAACCGTTTGATAGCCAGTGGAATATGAACTGCAGTATACCCATTTGCCTCTGAAACAGTTCCTGCGGGGGATATACGAACATTACTCCATACTAAACCAGACAATGGAGTCAAATTTCTAACCCTACTCCTGCCTAATGCCAACTTAATAAAGTACTTGCTCAAAAAATTCTGCCACTTGCACCAAGGGAAAGGCAGTGCGGCACTGGATAGATGTTTCATGGCGTTCCTTTCCTTTGTGCCTTGTATAAGGTTATGTATTAAACCCTTAAGAACCAGAGTGGTTAAATAAGGCACAGAGGAAATGGTGTAACTTTTTTCCATTTCCTGTTTGTATGATATAGGGCAAGAGTCTGAGCGCATTAACAGTGGCCTTTGTGCTCCAGTACGCAATAAAATGATCATACATTGTAACGGAACACCAGTTTAGTTGGACTTGAGGACTTCTTCATTACTCATCATCAGGAGAGGGCTGGCCTGGGGGGCAGGGGGACAATTGCTCTCTGGGACAGTCATATGTCTGGGCTGGAGGCGGGCTTGTTGCTGCAAATGTAGCTACACTAGTGATACCACAGAGCTTACAATTGAAATGGAGCTACAATCCACGTGGAGCTACACTAGTAGCATAACCCATTTCTCTTGTAAGTTATATGGTATCACTAGTGTAGCTTTACTTAAAAGCATAGTAATGTTTCATTATAAAAGCAGCTCTAATTAATCATCATAGTATTTGGACTTTGGAGAGTGTTATTTCAATTCTGTCAGAGTTGTAGTTCAGGAGTAATTGAATGATAAAGTGTCCCCCTTCCTCCCCTTTTACTGATGTAACACTGAACAGCCAGATCAGAAGGGAGGTGCCCAGGTAGACTGCAGAGAGGGACAATCTTCAATTAAGATAAGGGAAAAACCTGAAAAGCTTGTCAAGGGGGGCAGGGCTTTCATTGTTCTCATAGGAAGAAGATTGTCCCCTTCTGTTATCTGTCCAGTCTATGGACTGCATTCCACATCTGAGAAGAGATGGCTTACACTAGGTAAAAGGGGCGGGAGGGGGAAACTTTGCTTGTGATTATCTCTTAAACCATAAATGATTGAGAGATAAGACTTATATCGTTCTTCATGTTTTTTTAATGCCTACAAAATAAAATAAAGTTAAAACGAAGTATTACTATCCCTTTAAATTGTGAGCTCTGCAGTTGCACCAGTGTAAACTCATTTCAATTGTAAGCTTGGTGGTATTGTTTGCCTTACTTAACAGCAATAACCCTTTGAGTGCCAGAGCGAAGCACTCAAATGGTTAATGGCAATTTTAAAATTAACAAAGGGGGGGGGGGGGGCTGAGACAGTTGGCTGGATTGATAGCAATATTGGGCCACTTGACTGTAGTTGGCCTCCATGCCACAAGTTGTCAGCCCTCCCCTGGATGTCATCACTTCTTATTATGCTAACACATCTGCCTAAGCTGCTAGTTTGTCTACAGAAAGTTCAGTGTCTGCCTATATCAGTATTACAAGCCAGTGGAAAAGGATGGTCACCGCTGGGAAGAAATCTATGCTGAAATAGAGATGTGTGACATACGAAGGAAATAAGAGAACTGCAATGAAATGGATATGTTCAATATGGATACAAAATATAAAATACTGTGTGTAATACAGAACAGAACAAAATTGAAAGTATATGTGTAACAGAGACTAAAGAACAGAATAATACTGAAACGTGTAAGTGTATCCAACAAAGAATATAGTACGGAAATACATATGTGTAACAGAAGCTATAGAATACAGTAATGAAATGTGCATGTGTTACTAACAGAGGCTATAGAATACAGTAATGTGTAACTAACAGAGGCTATAGAATACAGTAATGAAATGTGTATATAATATAGAAGTATACTGAAAAACAAACTTTAACATATTGATGCTATAGAACAGTGGTTCAAAAGCTTTTTTTGCCCAAGGCACCACTAAGATGCAGTCTGGCATTTTTGGGGCACCCCTATCATTTTATGTAATTAGTCAAGTGTGTAAAGAAGGTTACAAATACATAAATATAGAGTTATTGTTAGACCTCACAACTAATATAAACATAATGTGAATAGTAATATCCTTAAATATAAAGTTGTAAGTCTACATTCACATTTTTGTCAAAGCCTTATAGATACAATGGGGCACCTTAGGTGGCACCCTGGTTGAGAAACACTGCTATAGAACATAGTAATACTGTTGACGAGGCTGAAAAAAAGACATGCCATATCACCCCTGTTGAACCAGAGGGGGAAAAAAAACGCTGTTGAAGCCATTTCCAATTAAGCCCCAAGAGGGTACTGACTCAAAATGGCAGTGTGATATTTCCCTGGATCAACATCTGCTTTGAAGTCAGCTGTCATAGTTGTCAATATTGTTCTGTGCTAGAAAAGAGGATTTTAGTCTTACCTGTTAAATCCTTTTCTCTTAGTCCATACAGTTTACTGTTAACTTTGGGTAGGCGATCTGCCCCCTTTAAGAAGTTAGGAACAATTCTAGAATTAATTTCAGTGGGTGGAGCCTACCTTCCCTCCTTGGCTGCAGCTAGCCAACCAGCTCCAGAGAGATTTGAGACACTAACTATAGACTAGATAGTGGAAGGGAAAGAAGACTCCTGTGAGCATGACACTGAAGGACCCCCACAGTCTGCCCCAGGAGAGCCAAGCATGGTCCCTTAACAGGGTGGTAGACCAGTAACCTGTATGAACTAAGAGAAAAGAATTTAACAGGCAAGACTAAAATCCTCTTTTCTCTTTCATCCAATGCATGTTACTGGTAACTTTGGGATGTCCAAACATTGACTTTCCCAGAGGAGGGAAGTAAGGCAAGGACCAGGCACAAGGCCCCCAAAGTCACCAGAGCAGATATGAACCATCAGATCAGAGATAGCCCAACAAAACAACTGGTGTCAAGGGACACTTAACAGGGGTAACAACACCCCAAGAACTGTTACACAGCACACGGAACTAGAGCCAACAGGGCTCAAAAGTGAAGGAAGCACCAAGAACCGAAGAAGATCCTAGACAGGCAAGACTGCCTCCAGGATCTTCCTCCAAAAGCTGGCATCAGCCGATGCCAGCACATCAATACGGTAGTGCTTTCGAAAAGGTGTTCACAGAAGACCAAGTGGCAGCCTTGCACAACTGATCAGCGGAGCCCAGAAACCCGAATATATCTGGTTGAATGAGCCGTAACCCGAAAGGGAATGGGTTTCTTCCTCAGCTCGTAAGCCTTACGAATAGTGGACTTGATCCAAGACGCAATAGTCACTTTTGATGCAGGTCTTCCTGCCCTGGGGCCTTCAGGAATGACGAACAGCACATCAGTTTGTCTAATGGACTTGGTGCGATGTACATAAAACTTAAGACAACGCACTACATCTAACAAGTAGAGATCCCTCTCCTTGTCAGAGGTAGGGTCAGGGCAGAAAGAAGGCACCACAATCTCCTGATTAATGTGGAACTCAGAGACCTCCTTCGGGAGAAATTCCTGAGAAGTGCGAAGCACTGCCTTGTCTTTGTGAAACACCAAAAAGGGTGGTTTACAAAACAGAGCATGTAACTCCACGACACGGTAAACAGATACAATCGCCAGGAGAAAAGCCATTTTCCACGTCAGCAGGCAAAGAGGAATAGTAGCCAAGGACTCAAAGGGAGGGTGCTGAAGGACGCCCAAGACCAAATTAAGATCCCACTGAGGAGCGGGAATCTTAAAGACAAGACGAGTATGAGCAACGCCCTGGAAGAAAACCTTGACATCAGGAAGAATAGTAATGCTCATCTGAAAAATACAGAGAGAGCAGGAGTATGAACCTTAAGGGAACTCAAACTGAGGCCCTTATCCACACCATCCTGCAAGAAGGCTAGGACCGTAGGCAGATCAAAATCCTGAGAGAGGTCTCTATCAGCACACCAAGATAGGAAGGTTGACCAAACACGATGGTAGGCCTTATAAGAAACCGGTTTGCGGGCACTAAGCATAGTAGCTACCACACTAGAAGAAAAACCCTTCTTCTTCAGTATTGAGGATTCAATCTCCAAAATTCATTTAGGTATGGGAATAGATTCAGAGACAAAATGATTTTTCAATTTTTTTGTGAAAGTTTCCGCCCATTGACAATACATACAATTTTCTCCTTTTCACCACTGCAAATAAATTTCCCGCCAGAACTTTGCCATTTCCGCCTATGTTTTCTATGACTGCAACATTTCCTATCACAATATTACTTATGTGGGCTGAAGTGGAGAAATAAATAGCTGACAGTAAAAGCGGAGAGTCCTTCAGCAACATTTGTCTTGAAAAAAATGTTATCACGTTGAGTGCTTTTGTCCTTTCCCCACAATATTAACTTCCTGCTTAATTAACATCCTTGAAAAATAGCTGCTCCTCGGGATATTCCAGCAGGGTGCAACACATGACATCAGTTCTTTAAAGCCTCTGTTTTCAACAAAATAAAGGCAGCATGTCAACTGCAAACATTCTGGCAAGTTTACACCACAGGAATACTTCTGAATTATTTTTTTTTGGTAGATTTTGACTGACGGGATGACTGTGTACTTTTTTGCCATCTTTGCTTGTCCACGAATATAGATAAGGGGGGTGTTGTTGAAACAGTGATCGACAGCGGTTCTGTATGCATATACATTACAACAAGAGGACTGTATTGGTCAGTAGTCTACCAAGTGTATATAGTCCCACTAGTACCAAGACAGGAGCAGAACCTCATCTGTCACTATAGTAGCCCATATAAGTATTCAAAAGTGGGTGATCTTAATACCTAACTTTTATTTACATATTTCAGTTTAAAATGCTGGTTGCAGTGTTAACTCCTTGTTGGTGGTGGGCAAACTTTTAGTGGGACTTTGACAAACTGGATACTTCTCAGGAGGAAAGGGATCACCATCATTTTTTGCACACTCCGCTGAAACCATGACTGCAGTCAGGTTTTGGGCTACCAATTAATTGCCAAATCCCTGCACTGCACTGCTCCTAATCTTTTCATGCTACCCCTTGTACATTTACTGGCCATTACTCAACTACTGCGTGTTTGTTTTTACTGTAAAATACACAATAAAACTGATTGTGAATAATGTCTTGCCTTGGATCTCTACAAAATACTATATATTGTCTAGTATCAATCTGTCTCAGTCACAGATCACACCAGGGTCCCTGTCTCCTATCAATTTATTAAAAATGTTATTTATTTTAATTAACTGTCCCCCATCCCTATCACTGTTACTGTCAACACAAAACATACCCCATGTACAACTGCTTCTTTCCCCAGACTCCCCTAGAAGAGAGACAACAGCCAGACCCAGATCAAAGTTAACTATGTCTTCCTATTCACTCATAATTTTGGGGTATTTGGGGTAATTCTCTTTTGCTCCCTTCTAACACCCATAGACTTCCGTTGGACACAGATAAAAGCCAGATGAGGAAGGAACTTGGATTATTGCTAACACTTTAAACACAGGCAGCAATGTCCAACAAAAAGTTTTTTGCATATAGAACAGCTTGAAAACCAGGCACACGTTTTAGACCATTCCATTGAAGGGATTCCTTGTAAGTAACGAGATCGCGGCACTTCTCAAGCACCTCCGTGTCGACCAACACGGATCTCCTGCTGACAGCTTTACCGCTGTCAGTAGGAGACGGCGAACTTTAAACACCTGTATCTCTTAAACCATAGCGGTTTGAGAGATACGTTTTTCTGCATATAGCTCAGCTTTTTAGGCTCTTCTATATGCAAAAAACTTTTTGTTGGACATTACTAACACTTTAATTGGTCACACAAAATGTTGAGGTATTAGGGGTAAACCTCCTTTGCTCCCCTCTTATACCCTCAGACTCCCCTAGGACAGACATAACAGCCAGAGCAGGAAGAAACCTGGATCACCTCTGTCTGTGTGTTCCCAGTCAGTCACACAGAATTTTGGGGTATTTGGGGTAATTTTCCTTTACTCCCTTCTCACACTCCAAGACTCCACTGACACATATAACAGACAGATCAAAAAGGAACTTGGATCACAGCTGCCTGTGTCTACTCGATCAAACAAAATTTGGGGGTATATGGGGTAAAACAACTTTGTTCCCTTCTCACACCCCTAGACTCCCGTAAGACAGAGATAACAGCCAGATCGAGAAGAGCACACACCTTAGCCTCAAGCCTGATAGTATCAAAAATAGCATCAGTAACGTAATGTCAAGCCTCAGAAATGTTAGACAAAAGATGTAAAAGGTCATCTATAGCAAAGGTGGGTCTCATAGACGCACCTATGGTTGCAAAGGTGGCCTTCAAAATAGCCTCCAGCTGCCTGTCAGTCAAATCCTTGGGAGCAGAAGCATCCGCCACAGGCAAAGCCGTGGACTTAGAAAGCCTAGAGATAGGGGCATTAATCAGCTTTCTAAGTATAAAGGTTTTGCTATTACTGAACTAAGTGTTCTTGGGGGTATGCCATGAGGTCAGAGTGCTTTATTCACCATAACCTTTGTCCTCAGTAAGCCATGTACATGATGGAGGAACATTCTGTAGTTTTGTCAGTTTGTCCATAGCCTGCAATTGTTGTGTCCTTTGTATATACAGAATAAAATAATGTGTTTAAGGTGTATGCCATAGCCTTATCCTCACTAATCAATTCACCCATCTCAGCCTTAAGAGGACCAGTATCAACCTTAATCTTTTTGTTATTTATATACTTGTAAAATTTTCAATTTTAGCTAGCCTAATTGCATGTTTACAGATTTTATTATATTTTTTATATTTTTTTAACTGATACATCTGACCCTTTTGACTTAAAGGGGAACTACCACCCCACAAAAACTTCATTCTAATTAAGTCTTCATCTGGCAACTAGCTGCTTAGTAGCGCTAGTCGCCAGAAATATTACCTGGTTTAAAAGCCGGCCGGCTCCAAAAGCGACTGACAGCGCAGGCGCACGGACGTCACTATGGCAAGATGTCCGTGCTTCCTGCTACTGTGTGCCTCCAAAAAAGTAGAAAATCTTTTAAACCAGGTAATATTTCTGGCGACTAGCGCTACTAAGCAGCTAGTCGCCAGATGAAGACTTAATTAGGATGAAGTTTTTGCGGGGTGGTAGTTCCCCTTTAAACTCTTTAAAATCCTGCTTCTTATTTTTCATTTCCATACAACATTCTTTACTAAGCCACAAAACACTACTAAAAGAAAGTTTATAGGCTACGGATCAAAGATAAAAATGAATCTGTGTAACAAGCAGACACTATATTTAAATGATTGCTATGTTTAATTAGGTCTTGAATTTGCAATTTTTCATTTGGGTACCTATAATGATATACTTTTGGAAACAATTAGAATGAGAACACTTTCCAGAAGTTGGTGGGTTACAATGAATATTTTTGTCAGAAAAAAAGGCATCTATTATTCTGGTAACTGTAGACACAAATCCAGTTAAAGGGATAGTAATACTTAAAATGTAAAAAAAAAATGTTGTAGGGTTTATCCCCCTGAGTAAAACAAGAGTACTCCTACTGCTGAAAGGTGTAGCAACAGCGCCACTGTACAATTTCAGGCCACTGTGATATTGCACCTAAAAAATTCAACTTTGAAAATTAATAACTTTTGAATGAAACACCTTTCAGCAGTGGGAGTACTCTTGTTTTACTCAGGGAGATAAACCCTACAACATTTTTTTTTTACATTTTAAGTATTACTATCCCTTTAAACTTTAATTACCAGCCACGTGGAATGTATTACTTTATACTTGGTGTCCAACATTCACTTTTTCTCCTTCCTTACAGAACCACTATATTAATCTGATTGTTATCCAAGTAATTTTTAATTCCTGAGCACTGATTTTTTTCTTGGCGCCTGTTACAAATTTTTCAGCATTTGGAAATCAGTATATCAATGGAAAATTGGGTTTAAAGAGAGTGGGAGTAGAAGTAATAGGTCTACTATAATTAAATAAAATCTCATTGTGAGCAGAGCGGCCTCAGACTGCTGCTTTAAATAGCTTTTATGAAGAGATGAAATAAAACTAAAGATTTGTCCAGGACTAGTGTGACAATGCCTTAGGGACCGTGATATGACATCAATAGAAAAGGACAAAATTCACAAGTGTGAGAAACTAGACTTAGTAAGGTTTAACCCTTTGAGTACCAGAGGTGTATGCAACTCATTGCAGAGCAATGCGGTGCGTACCCATCTGGCACTCAAAGGGTTAAGTACTAAGAAAAAGTGGTGCAATTTTGGGGCAAACCAACTACACTGTAGGAGGAAAATAAAAAGTCCCACTGATTTAAATGAGGATTTAAAGGGACACTAAAGTCCAATAATAATTTTATGTTGTTTTGTAGATTAAAAAAAAATTAATTATGTGGAGCAAATCCCATAAAGGTTTGAGAGATATTCTCATCAAAAGTTCCCCCTTCCCTCCCCTTCTCCTGACGTCAGAGCTTTACTCACAGCAGGAGATCCCAGTCCTGGGACCAGCTGGCGGCTCTTCAGCAGAGCCGAAATAGCGATATTTGAAAATAATTACTTAATGTCACAAAGTGACTTGGAAATAACAACACTGACTAG
This sequence comes from Rhinophrynus dorsalis, assembly GCA_037306005.1. Taxonomy (NCBI): domain Eukaryota; kingdom Metazoa; phylum Chordata; class Amphibia; order Anura; family Rhinophrynidae; genus Rhinophrynus; species Rhinophrynus dorsalis. The sequence goes on along the minus strand of CM074718.1, from coordinate 641,009,872 downwards.
TACTGGTGAATTTAATATAAAACTTTATTGAAGCACAAATAGTGACAGCAATGATGACACAATAATAATAGCAGCAAATGACACAACAGTGGCAGTAATGAGTGACACAAACGTGGTAGCAAAGAGTGACACACCTTCACGAGACCAGTGAGGAACAGTGAACTCACTTCCCTCACCCATCACTAGGCAGATGAGCAGTGACGGAATGGCCCTGGGACTCACACAGGCTAGTTGTGAGGACAGTGCAGAGCACTTCCATGCACCCACAGTCAGCAGAAAATATGGAGCGCAACTATACCCCAATGGTAAGGTATACAACTGAGAAGGTAATTGGTACTGAGGCTAGGTAAGGCAACACACCAACCGGGATGGCCACGGGAGGTCAGACAGACGGAATGACCGATAAGCGCTGCTAGTGGAAGCGAGAGTTGAGAGGCAGGCACAGGTAGCAAGGATACCAAACCAAGGCAAGGAATGGCAATCGAGCGCAACAAAGAGGGAAACGAGAGGCAGCCATGGGTCAAAGCCAGATCGGGTAGTCAGCCGTCGCCAGTGGTCAGAACCGGATCGGGTAGTCAAACGTAACCAAGGGTCAAAGCCAGAATAGGTAGTCAGACGTAGCCAGGAGTCAGAGCCGGATCGGGTAGTCAGACGTAGCAGAAGTAATACACAGGAACAGTAATGGACCAACACAGCACAAAGCTCAGGTACACCATGAAAGGGCAAAGGTAAAGAGACATGCTGGGGTTTAAAAGGCCTAGCAGGTGGGAGGAGAGATGACATCATCAGCACAGTGCCCTATAAGAATAGCGACTCAGTGTAGAGTGGCAGCTAGGCAGTAACAATGTCGCAGAACAGCAATCACCACTGAAGGCAATCACGGGCACAGTGATACTTAACTGGAATGGTCTACAAAGTGTGCCTGGTTTGCAAGCACACTTTGTAGACCATTCCAATTAAGTACTTCTTTTTAAATATCGCTATTGCGGCTCTGCTGAAGAGCCTCCTCGTGTTGGCCGACAGGGATCTCCTTCTGTCAGCTTTACAGCTGACATGAGGGAGGGGGGACTTTAGCAGCAAATATCTCTCAAACCTTTAAGGGAATTGCTCCACATAATTTATATTTTTTTAATCTACAAAACAACATAAAATTATTATTGGACATTGCATTAGCCTGAATGCTTTTGAAGCAAGGTCTCCAATGTATTGCATTGCAAAGATTTTGCCTCTCAAGCATTCAGGGAATTAATAGCCAAATTTAGATCAATGGGAATTTATGGAAATGTTATTTGTAAACTATGATGTAGTTAGTTTACCTCAGCATTGCCCCATGTATTATATACAAACACTAGTGCTGAGGTAGGAAAGGTAGAACATGTCGAAAAGTGGTGACAATCGACTCCATTTTCCGGTGCGTGCTATAGGGTAAGTGTTTGAGGATGGCTGGGATTACAGTTCTAGTTATGGCAGTGTGTGTGCACCGGCATGCAAACACACACAAATACCACCACACTCACACAGACAGAGCACACTCCAACACACATACACAGAAATTCACACAAATTCGTACACACACACACACACACACACACACACACACATACATACATATATATATACACACATACATACACATATTCACACCACACATACATACACACATTCGCACCACACCTACGTATACACACACACATACATATATACACACATACATACACATATTCACACCACACATTCGCACCACACATATGTATACACACACACAAACATACACATACCACACACATATTCACACCACAAACACACACACACATACACTAATATACAAAGCACACACCCACATGATAACTTGTATATGAATTCTATATAAATCATTTAAGCTGAGTTTCCAGAGTATAATTAGCTCAAAATGGAATACATTTCATTATTAGCTATTAATTCTGCTTTTTTAGCGTTTTTAGTGATCAGAAGATTTTGTTTAATAAAATAGCAAAGCCTAGCACATTAAGGTTATATTAAGTAACTAGAGACTTATCCCCTGTATTGTTTCTCAAAAATAAACAATCTGTTTCAAACATTTCTCATATAGATACTAACATTTATATCTAAAATACCCATGTAGTTTCCATTTTACATTTTTCAACTCACAGTCAAATGTCAGTGCAAATTTTTAAGATAATTAAAACCTGCCTATATTTTTGCTAGCTATCTGTTTGTAATATAAAGAGTTTTTCTCAAATTAACCCTATAAGGACCAAAGCATGCCATGTCCGTCATGGCTGTCCTGCACTGAAGGACCAGTGACGGTCCTGGTATGTCATCGAATTCAGGGGTCCGCACACGGCTGCATACCACCGGGGATCCCTGAATCGAATGCAATAAATAAATAAATGCCCCGTGGTCCTTAACTGCCAGCTGAGCATCCTTAAGGGGTTAAAAGATTATTGTTTCTGTTTTCAACCACTATCACCAAACACTGAGGTTCTTGTACTAAGAAAACCTACCAGCTTGACACTCTCAAAATTCCCATTATAGCATTCAAGGGGTAAAAAACAGCATTTAAACATTTAAATCAATGGTAATTTGTTCCCTAGAGAGCAGATGAGAATTGTACCTCATTCAATGGCGTAACTGCAGGGGTCGCACCTGCGACCAGGCCCGTCACTACAGGGGCCTGGCCACCCCCTGTGACCCCTTCGTCTGGCATCCGCAATCTGCCTCTGGTGCTCTAGTAATGCAGAGCGCTGAGAGATGACATCATCGCTTAGGAGAGCCAGGTAGGAGGTACGAGATGGGGGCATTGTAGAGATTGAGGGGCACTGTGCAGGGGTTCAATGTGATTGAGGGGGGCCAATGTGGTAGGGGGGCCCGTGGCACTTCTTTCACCAGGGCCGGAGGCTTCTAGTTACGCCTCTGACCTCTTTTCTTAGTACATGAGCCTCACTGTGCTGTGAATGCATCTAGGCAGTGCTGCACACTGGGGGAAATTCTAGTTGTAAACTGTGATGCAGATAGTTTTCCTCAGCATTGCTTCAGGGATTATTTATTATATACCAATAGTAGTACTGGGGTAAGAAATGGTAAAACATGTTGAAACTTACAAGGCAGTTACTAACACCCCCCCCCCCACACACACACACACACACACGAGGTACGGGAGCCAAATATTGTCCTGTTTAAGCCTACTGTAATAAGGAAAGGTCATTCGGAAAGCTCACGCCTGTTTCATGGGCTCCATTGTTCTACATCTTGTTTAATGCTATGTATTAACAAGGCACAAAGTGGTTTATTACATTTTCCAGTGCATGCTATAGGGTAGGTGTTCGGGGACTGCTGGCATTAAAGTTCTAGAGATGGCACAGTGTGCACACTGGCATGCACTTAAGTGTTCATAGCCTCCAGTAGATGCCAAGAGTGCAGGAGCAGCACACACACATACATACATACATACATACATATACACACACATAACACATACATACATACATACATACATACATACCCATGTATGCCCCCAACAAATACTCCACACACACATATATACATACCACACACATATTCATACCATACCCACCTCATACATACATAAACACACACACGTCCACGCACACACCCACACAATAACTTGTATATTAATTCTATATAATTTCAGCTGAGTTAAAGTCTCAAAATGGAATACATTTCATTATCAGCCAGTACTTCTGCTTTATTTAGCTTATTTAGTGGTCAGAAGATTTTGTTTAATAAAATAGCAAAGCCTAGCACATTAAGGTTATATTAAGTAACTAGAGACATATCCCATGTATTGCTTAAAATTAAACAATCTGCTTCAAACATTTCTCAGATAAATACTAACATTTATATCTAAAATACCCACGTTGTTTACATTTTACAACATTTAAAACTCACAGTTAAATGTCAGTGCAAATGAAGGACTCCCTGCCCTGGGTCCCTCAGGAATGATGAACAGCGCGTCAGACTGTCTAATGGGCTCAGTGCGATGTACATAAAACTTGAGACAGAGCACCACGTCTAACAAGTGGAGATCCCTCTCCTTGTCAGAGGTAGGGTCAGGGCAGAAAGAAGGCACCACAATCTCCTGATTAATGTGGAACTCAGAGACCACCTTCAGAAGAAACTCCTGCGAAGTACCGCCTTGTCTTTGTGAAACACCAAAAAGGGTGGTCTACAAGACAGAGCATGTAACTTCGGGACACGGTGAACAGACACGATCGCCAGGACAAAGGCCATTTTCCATGTCAGCAGGCGTAGAGGAATAGTAGTCAAGGACTCAAAAGGAGGGTGCTGATGGAAGCCCAAAACCAAGTTAAGATCCCACTGAGGAGCGGGAGTCTTAAAAACAGGACGAGTATGAGTAACGCCCTGGAAGAAAACCTTGACAGCAGGAAGAATAGCAATGCGCCTCTGAAAGAAAACAGAGAGAGCAGAAGTCTGAACCTTAAGGGAACGCAAAGTGATGCCCTTATACACACCATCCTGCAAGAAAGGCAGGACTGTAGGCAGATCAAAATCCTGAGACAGGTCCCTATCAGTACACCAAGATAGAAAGGTCAACCAGACACAATAGTAGGCCTTAGAAGAAACAGGTTTGCCTGCACTAAGCATAGTAGCCACCACACCAGAAGAAAAACCCTTCTTCTTCAGTATTGAGGATTCAATTTCCAAGCTGTCAAAGATAGACGATGAACATCCTTCTTCCACAGGTAACCCCGCAGAAGAAGATCTGGATGGCAAGGGAGCCGGAATGGCTCCGCCACTGGCAGATCCAGAAGCTCCGGAAACCAAGCCTGTCAAGGCCAGTACGGAGCAATCAGAATGACTGGACAGCGCTCCAGACTCAATTTTCGTAACACCCTGTGCAACATGGGGAGGGGAGGAAAGATGTAAGCCAGAGGAAATAACCAAGGAATGGACATGGCATCCACCACTAGAGCTAGAGGATCCCTCCAGCGAGAGCAGAAACTCGGAACCTTCCGGTTGTGTCTTGTCGCCATCAGGTCGATGCAAGGAAGACCCCACTTCTGAACAATGAGGGAGAACACCTCTGGGTGCAGCTCCCACCCTCAGCTGTCCACCGTGTGTCGCTACGTTGAGGGGTTGCAGAGATGTGTCCCAAACTGGACAGTCCCATAGAAGTGAATGGAGCAATGGCGTCTATGCGGTGAACACAAATTTTGCAAAATTGAAACTGTGAAACAAAATTACATGAAACATCACTAGAACATGTTAGCAAACCCAAATAACACTGAACCCAGTAGGGAAAGTGCCAATAACCCCCCAATAGATGCAAAACCAGCAGCTAAAGGGTTAAGTTACCACAGAAACTTGCTCCAAAACACCCAACAGACATACAGATAAACCCAATAAGTGCAGAAGTGTGCAACAGGAACTCCAAAGGAAACCCCTGTGCTGAGTGGCACTGTGAGACATGTGGAACTGCAGCACTCAAAGGGTTGCTCACCTTTCCTACAGATCTCCTGCCTTCAGATTACCATGTATTAAGAAGAAGTCTCTGTGGGCAACTCCTGAGGAACTTGAACCCAAGATTTTCCCCCCAGGGCTTAAGGTCCACAAAAAGCACCTGGATACTGAGCTAGCCACATCTAAGGGCATTGTCAGTTATGGTAATCCGCCTAATGGTGGTATTCCATATTAAACAGAAAAATAAAAAATTAGCTAAAACTATAGCAGAACTGTTCTCTTGCCTGTGTCTTCACCAAGGAATAAATCTTACTAGAGCTGATTGGCTAACTGCAGGCAAGGAGGGAAGGTAGGCTCCACCCCCTGCATTCACTTCTAGAATTGTTCCTGCCTAATTAAAGGGGCGGATCGCCTACCCAATGTTACCAGTAACCTGTATTGGACGACAGAGAAATAATAATTCTCTGAATTTCCATTCCAATTCGAGGGGTTAAAAACTCCATTTAAATTAATGCAAATTTTTATTTGTTCACTATAGTGCAACTGAGAATTGCACCCCTTTTCTTAGTACATGAGCCTCGTTGTGTTGTGAATGCATCAAGGCAGAGCCCACACACTAGGGGAAATTCTAGTTGCACAGCAAAATATGTTTGTTCTCCAACAGATCATCCAACAGATGCTGGAAATTACCATAAAGTGCCACCAAAACATAACAACTTCTTTTACAGATGTCTAGCACCATACTCTGATTCTATGAAGACCAAACTAAACTTGTATGCAATGTGACAGGTCAGTTTTACCCTTGGTTTAACCCTTTGAGTGCCAGAGAGGTATCCAATGCAATACCTCTCCGGCACTCAAAAGGTTAATTCAAGAGTCCCAAAATATTTCTGGCTAAGGCCTGCTTTAGACTCTGACGGGTTTATTTGACGGTCAGTTCTCAAAGTCAGAATGAAACATTTCTGTCTGACCCTGATACCTGCCATTTACTTTGACAGTTGCCTGTCAGGTCTCAATGTCAGTGTAGTTAAAATAGAAAAATGTATTTAATCACATTTCTATCTACTTGACATTTTACATTTACTCCTCCAGCTGTTAGTCAAGACTCAGGGTCAATGTCAGCATAAAATTGCATTTCCGGTTTGAGCGATTGTCAAGTATAAGAGCCTTGTACAGTGACAAACAGGAGAGTATCTTGAGAATACCAAGTGCACCATACGTAGTAAATTACATTTCCTTTTTTTTTTTTTTTTTTTTTTTTTTTTTTTTTTTTTTTTTTTTAAAGCCACTTTATTTTTATTAACCAATTTTTTTACAGACAGGGGAACGGATATCTCAGTCCAAAAATGAAATAAGATTATGACGCCATGAAAGTTAACAGGATAGTAAATTACAGAATAGTTACAAGTGGGCTCAACAATCTTGTACTTCTACAGGAACAGACACTTGGAGAGGGGTTACAGCAAAATAACGGGGGGGGGGGTAGAAAAAAAAGGGGGGAGAAGGAAATAAGGGGCAGGGGAGCAAAAGGGTGATGAGCATGAGGTAGTAAAGGAAAACAGTAAGAGAATCAAGAAAGTTGCATTCCCATGAGATGAGATCTCGCAAGTTGAAGGGAGAACAACTAGTGAAGGGGAACCCTAAAGACCCTCAACCTCAACGGTCTCTCTGTTCAGTGTCTACATACTCCAGAGGTCACTGTTGCGAGGCAGGGAGTCGTGCAATACTGAAGTTAATCGTGATTTTGGATATTATCTGAGAGAGAGAGAAGGGACCTTAGAGGATATCCAGAGTCGTGCCACCAAGCATCAAACCACACTGAGGATATGGAGGATTAGAGTCTGTAGGGTTCGGGGTGTGCCTGGACAGGGGACCCAAAAACAGGACCACTGGATCATGGGGAAGAGAGATTCTAGTGATCTGCCGTACAAGGGACCTAATACGTGACCAGAATCTCTGTATAATGGGACATGACCACCATATGTGGTAAAGAGTCCCAGGGCTGCCACACCCCCTCCAGCACACCACCAACAAAGAAGGGGTATAGGAATGAAGTCTAATGGTCGTGTAGTACCAATCAAGAAAGATTTTGTATACGTTCTCTCTGGTGGTGGCGCAAATGGATGTTCGAGAAGCAGATTCCCAGATTCTGATTCAGATTCCCATTGATTTAAATGGTACTTTAACTCCTTGAAGCCTTAAAAGGTAACTGATGCATTGCTTGGCAATACATTACAGGTCTCTCTAGCATTCTAGGGCAGGGGTCTCCAATAAGCAGCTTGTGAGCTACTGGTAGCTCTTTGGCCACCAGTGAGTAGCTCTCTCCAGTCCATTTATGTGTCAAGCTATGTGGCTTGTCAGAGGTAGGTCCAGTTGTTGAATTCTGCTCCCCAGTTGGCTGCAGCTTTCATCTGTTGTACCCAGCATTGGTCAGTCAAAAAGCTAGTAATGCAGAGGCCTCACAGCATTGCCATGGTTTTCCTGCCCCATTATTCTCATAGCCACTTGCACATTATCCTGCATGTAAATGTAAACTTGATTTATATAGTAAGTGTAGGAAATGTAGGAAATATGAGGTCTCAGAGTGAGTTAGAGCCACCATGTGACTCCATATTCACCAACCCATTGTAAAAAAAAAGCTTGCCAGCTTTCTGCTATAGTCATTAAATGTTCTAATAAGCCACTCTAATAACTTAGTAATATGGATAGCGTTGCTAAGGAAAGGAAGGCACTATTCTAGGGGCTAAAATCCTCCTTCAAACGCATGTGAAATTTGGGAATGTTTTGTCCCCTGTGGTACAGCTGGTATGCTCCAGAATTATTCATATTTTGCTTTCCCCAAAATGCCCCAAGAGTAAAATCTCCTCATTATAGTAAAGAGAGTAATGGACGCCAATAAATGCATCTCTGATTAATGCTCATATGTTATGGTTCATGTAGCGCTGTATAACAATCCTGTCCGACTTGCAGTTCAAAAGTAATTCAGTAATTCCTGCCCCTTTTACCTACGTAATGTGCTCCCCAGCCTTTCTGGACAGCATGCAGCGAGGGACAATCTTCAGTGAGCATAATGAAAATCCTGCCCTCCAGTGTCTTCATTATGCTCAGACCGAGAACACTGTAACTCGCTGTGAGCTGCCCGGTCAAGCGAATGGATTCCACATCTGCGGGGAAAAGTATACAAGAGGTAAAGGGGTCGGGAGGGTGATACTTTAAAATTGTATTACTTTTGAACGACAAGTTAGACACGATTGATATAAAGTGTTACATGAACCATTACATATGAGCATTAATCGGAGCTGCATTTATTGGCATCCATTACTATCCCTTTAACACTGCATCCATTCCACCCAGGGCCAGCCTTTTAGATGCTCAACCTGTTAGACTGCACAGTGCGCCACAAGCAGAAACGTTCTTTTTCAAGTGGGTCACTACATTGTAATCCCTTTTCTTTCATGCCTGTTACAACAGCTTTTGTGTTTCATGTGGATCACTAGCTCTTTTTGCTTTATGTGGGTCACTAAATGGTAAACCTATTTTTATGAGGACTCTAGCTTGCAAGCCATGTTGTTTCATTAGGGTCACTATAGATGTACATATGAGGCAAATATCTCCTATATTCTGCAATTCACTGTGTTTAAGAGTTAAAAAGAAGCAACCAAAATAATGATTAGTGGAGTTTAGCACACACTGTGAAAGGAGAGCACTTTAATCATTGTTTGTACAGGATGCCTGTTAGCCTAGGGCCAGCCCTGATTCCAGCAGTAACTGAATTTCTGCTCCTGTATACCATGATTGGATCCTATTGATCTTTGACTAAAACTCACAAGTTTTTTTATCACATTAACTGGGCAGTGTCTCCAAGAACATAACTGAGATAAATGCAGTAGTGTGTTAAGGGAAGAAAATAAAATAGATCAGTGTTTTCATTTTTATTCTCGAGTCTCTAATTCACATTATATATTGAAAACATTCTTTTGTGTTGCTGTACAGTAGGAGTAATCCCTCAATCCCTTCTCTGGTGCTGTCACCTAATGAAACCCACCACCGCTTATAATTCATGCTGCTTCTTTAATTTCCTTCATCAGATATTAGAAATGAGAGGGTTAAGCAATGCAATGCGTTCCATACCCCTCCGTCACTCAAATTATTAAATGTAAAAATGGATAGGAAGGAGGAAAAGAGCTGAATTTACCAGAACCAGAGAAATCCAGAAAAGGGTGAAAATCTTAAAAACTAGCTTTGTGCTGGAGGTTTGGGGAATGTTGTCCACTGAAAAGGCCAGGCACTTGTTGTTCTCCATATGTTTAGATATGAATTCCAGAGACAACATTTTAGTTATATATGGTAAATGATATGTTTTTCAGAACAAAATCAGGTTTTTCATAGTGCCGCACATTAAGTAAATTTCATATTGTAATACAAGCTATGATGTCATTAACACAACCAAAAAATATTACAAACAACTTATTTGGCTATTTACACTATTTATCAAAAACATGTATCTTGTTTTTTGGAAATACCAAATATGTATAGTTTTACCTACATGCGTGGTCTGTGCAGGCTTCTAATTAACAAATTAGTGAAAAGTGTATTTCATCTTTATTAACTAAAAATTCACACTCCATTGGTTCCATGGAACAATTACAGCTCAATAACTACATAAAATTATATATTTCCTTAAAGTACACTAACATATGAATCACAAAATGGCTGAAGTTTCTTCCTATAGAAAATTATGTAACAAGCAACTTTAAAAAAAAAAAGTGTTTTTGGGAAGCTCTTAGAAATGTAAAACTTACTGTACAAAATCTCAAGCAAGCTGATAGTAAGTTACAAAAAAATTATGAAATATAAATGTCATATATCTTCCAAGTTCATGCAGATAATCAGAATGCACTACATATAGTCTGAAAGTATAATTACCCCATAACATCAAAATAACCCACTAAAAGCATTACTGAAAACAGATATTCAAATTTATCACATGAGGTTACTAGTCTTTCTACCCATAGTCTGATGTGCACAAATGATGTGCCTTGTTGTTACAGATTACCTTGGTTCCAGTGTCAGTGCTTCAGGCGACGCATGAAATGATGCTTTGGTGTTAGCGGCCATCCATGCCACACGGATGTCGCCGGAATGACGCATGGTTGGACGGATCAAAGCTAGATGCGTCATCTGCAGGTGGAGGCTTCAAGCATGCAGTAGGCTTCTGTTTTATGTGTTTGATTCCTGTAGTCTCCTCCTACCTACTTCCTCCCTCTGAGCTGCTCCTCCTACCTACTTCCTGAGGAGGGGTTTAAAGGGCAGACTGAGTCCTGACTCAGTAGTAGTGGACACCCAATCTGGGGCGGACCTGTGGCTCTGGCTGACTACCTGAACTGTTTATGACCCGACCTATCTGACCATCCATCCTGGTGTTGACCTGTGGCTCTGTCAGACCATTCTCCTTGTGTGTTCCGATTTGGCTTAGAAATCCTTTCTGGTGCAAACCTGTGGCTCTGGTTAACTACCCACTCCGTGTATTACCTGGCTTATCTGACTACCCACTCTGGTGTTTACCTGGGGCTCTGTCCACTGCGCATCCAGCATACAAACGCTCCAGTGGATATCCTATCTGGTACAAACCTGTGGCTCTGGCTGACTACCTATTCCGCGTATGACCCAGCTTGTCTGACCATCCTTTCTGGTGCTGACTAGGGGGCTCTGTCTGTTTCCTCCGTGTGTTGGTCCACGCTCCACAGACACCCATTCTAGTGCAGACCTGGGGCTCTATCAGACTCCTAGTTTACTGACTGCAGGCTGAGTCAGTGCTAGTCCTTTGGGCGTTCCAAATTACCACGAGGCTCCAGTGGGCTGAAGCCTAGTCTCGTACAGTGTGGTGGATCGTGGGCTGAAGCCTAGTCTCGTACAGTGTGGTGGATCTATTGGAAGACTGCTATTTCTGATACAGTGATTGCCTCTTTGATCACCCTCTGTGTGTTATCTATTTACGTGCATTACTTTGATTATTCTAATAAAAGATTGTTTTACTTTACCGTACTGACTCCTGGTTTATTCCTGGGAACCATGACACTCGTTCCCCTGTCCACTGGAAGCCGCAGATTTCCTCCATACACTGTCTGACCCCAAGCCTTGTTCCCCTGTCCAGTGGAAGCCACTGATTCCCTCCATACACTGTCTGACCACAAGCCTTGTTCCCCTGTCCAATGGAAGCCACCGATTCCCTCCATACACTGTTTAACCCCAAGCCTTGTTCCCCTGTCCAATGGAAGCCACTGATTCCCTCCATACACTGTCTGACCCAAAGCCTTGCTCCCCTGTCTGCTGGAAGCCACAGATTCCCTCCATACACTGTCTGACCCCCAGCCTTGTTCCCCTCTCCACTGGAAGCCACAGATTCCCTCCATACACTGTCTGACCCCCCCCCCCGGACATTGGGCTTGCATGCTTGGCCAAAGGTGTAATTAATGTTGGTTTTAAACATGATGCAGGAACATGAGCCAGTTCCCATCTGGTCTTGTTCAATTAAGTTAGGTCTATGTCAAAGCAAGGATTACCTAGTCAAGTTTATAAAAATATTTTCTATGAAAGAAGAGATGATGCATACATTGCAAAATAGTTGATGATACTGAAAAGAGAAATGTGTCCATCAAGTTCAGCCCATGCCATATCATCCCCGTTGATCCAGCAGAAGGCAAAAAAAACCCAAACAAACAACATATTACCAATTCAGCCCTAATTGGGTTAAAACAAATCCCTCTCTGCACTGAAACCAACTCTCATAAAACTCAAGATTGTTCAGAGCTAGAAAAGTATCCATTACGTTTTTTAAAGCAACTACAGTATCAGCAAGCACAGTGTCCAAAGTATTGAACATTGAATTTATTTCTAAATGTTAATCACAGAACCCTTTATACATCTCTCTTAAATGTAAACATACCTAATTTGGACAGTTTCTCTTTATAATCAATTAAATCATGTTCCAAAGTCATAATTATTAGATCATTTACAAAATTTAATCTCTAGTCTTTCCTAAACAATTTAAGAAACTGCCCATGGTATTGAGTTCACCTAATACCTGATCAAGACTCAACAATTTACTTTTTTTCCCACTCAGAATTCTTATAGGCCTGTATTACCCATACTCCACTAAAGAAGATCACGGCAGGGGGGGCCCATCTACCCTGGGTTTCTGCTGACCTGTCCAAGTTATACTGTTTCAGAGATGCCTTACTGACAAAATTTAAACAAACTGGCTTATGATCACACTGCATACAGGCAATTGCAAAATACTTGCACAAAGCAAACAAAACTAACAAAAGCTCAATATTTTACTGACAATTTAAACAGTAACACATCAAAAATGGCCAATTTTTGGAAGGATATTAAAAACATTTATAACCCCCCAGCCATTCTCACCCATCAAATATAAAAATAGGCCAAGAAACAGTGCCCCATAGCAATTGCTAATGCATTTAACAGATACTTTGTTGGATGTACCACCACCCTGATTACATAAAACAATGGTAATCCTGAAGTAGATATGTGCACGGAACCTGCTACCTGGTCCAATGATGATAATGAGTTCAATTTCATGCCAGTAAATGATAGTTAAATATATGACCACCTCCTTAACCCAAAAATGAAATCGCAATCTGGCCCTGACCAACTACCAGCAATGCTATTAAAGCTCAATGCCTCGGTTACATCCCTAATTAATGCCTCCCTGTCATCCAAGTATATGCCAAAAGCATGGAAAGTGGCTAGAGTTGTGCCTATCCAAAAAAGTGGGGATAAAAATTTAGTATCAAATTACAGACCAATATCCATACTCCCCACATTAGCTAAAATCCTAGAGAAATGTGTCCATATGCAACTATATATTACCGCTGACCATTTTTCAATCAGACTTTCATTCAAATCACTCAACAATCACAGCCATCCTAACAGTATCCAATGATATCCAGACTGGAATGGAAAATGGTGAACTCACTGGAGCTATTTTCCTAGATATTGCAAAGGCCTTTAAAACAGTAGACTATAATATTCTGATAAGTAAACTCTAAAGTTCAGGACTGGACAATCATTCTCTAAATGGTTCCGATCCTATTTATCTGACAGGACGCAATATGTGTCTTCCACTCAAAGTTCCTCAAAGCTCCATTCTTTGGCCCCCTTCTATTTTCTCTATTTATAAATGATCTACCCATGGTTTGCAAAACATTTTCTGTGCAAATGTATGCAGATGACACCATAATCTATGCTAAAAAGGCAAATGTATCTCAACAAGAAGCCATATTACAACATGATTTCTCTGACGCTGAAAGATGGATAGCAAAGAACAAACTGTTTTTATACAATGACAATGGTATGTGGTACAAAACTCAAACTGCGTAATTTCTGCAATACCAATCCATTATAACAGAGTCTAATCATAACTTGGCACCGGTGAGCTCCTACAAATATCTTGGTATGTGGTTTAACCCCAATATCACTTTTGGTCTTCATATGGATAAATTAGCATCCAAACTTTAGCATCCAAATAGGTGATCTTGCTAAACTTAACACTCTGTATAACTCATCATGCCACTTTATCCTCCAGTCTAATTACACAACCCATCATTGTGATATATATGAAGAGACAAAATTGGACAAAACTTGAATCTAGACGTACCCTTCACCTGGTTTATAACCACTTCTATAGAAAACTACCAGACTACCTGAGCAGTATGCTCCCCCCTGCTCTCCATACTAACTATAACCTCCGCTCCACTGGTAACAACTCGCTACGTATACCACAATACAAGAAAGAGGCAGGAAGATCTGCCTTTTCCTTCAGAGCTCCAAAAGTATGCAATAATCTGCCTGAAATAATCAGATCTTCTCCCAGTCTAAAATCTTTAAAAATAACTGCTTCTTTATGTGTAAAAACAATATGTATATAAATGTTTAGTATTTATGTTTGTGTTTGTTTATATACAAACGGTTTCTCTGTATGTTTAAATAAGTAACTCTTTGCTGTAAACACTCTAGTACATACTTGAAAACAAGAGAAATCTCAATGTATTCTTCCTGGTAAAAACATTTTTCTAAATAAAAAAAATAATATAACTCAGCTCCTCCAATCCCTCTCTGTGCTATTTCCAATTCAATAATATATTTTTTTTACGAATGAGTGCCCAAAACTGTACTCCATATGCCAGATGAGGCCTTACCAAGGCTTTATATAGAGGTAGAATAATATTCCATTCCGTTCAGCTACACCCTTTTTTATACAGGATATCAGTATCAGTACTCATAACTCTTTATATAGCGAGAATTCCACAAGGAGTTTCCCATTTAGCTTATATATAGCATGTTTGTTTCTGCAGTCCAAATACATAACCTTACATTTATCTGTATTAATCCTCATTTGCCACTTTTCTGCCCATTCACTCAGTTTATCTAAACCTTTCTGCAGAGAAAAATATTATCTTTATGTATTTCCTTACATAGCTTAGTGTCATCAGCAAACACTGAGACATTCCTTTCAATACCCACTTCTATATCATTAATAAACAAGTTAAAAAGCATTGGGTCCAGGACTGAACCTTGTTGCAACCCACTTTAAAACAGTAAACCAACTTGAAAAGTTTCCATTGACAACTCTGTGCCCTCTATAACCAGTTCTCAATCCATGCACAGATATCACATCAAAAATCAAAGCCTTTATGCATAGGTGAGGCACAGTATCTAAAGCTTTTGCAGAATCCAGGTATACTACATCAACATCAATACCTTTGTCCATATTACTACTTATCTTTTTGTAAACTGTAAGTAGATACATTTGACACATTTTATTTTTCATAAAACCATGCTGTCTCCTACGAAAAACGTTGCTGATCATCACATAGTCATGAATACTATCAGTTAGTAACCCTTCTAATATCTTACCCTCTATGGAAGTCAAGTTTTCAGGTTGTCACGGTTTCCCAAAGATGTTCAGGAGTCAGTACGGTAAAGTTAAATGCAATTTTATTGAAAACAGAAAAGTAGTGCACAATATATACAAAAGGAACGAGCAGAGGGTTACAAGCCATCTAGCACTGCTACCAGGAATAGTAGGCTGCCAAGCTAGACCACTCTGCTACAGACTAGGCCTCAGCCACTGGTCAACAGAAACAGGAACACAGGATCTTGATCAGATGTCGCTGGAGTACTGACTCAAGCCTGCAGTCAGGGTGGAGCATTAACTGACCCACGCCTGCAGTCAGTATGGAGCACTAACTGACCCACGGCTGCAGTCAGTATGGAGCACTAACTGACCCACGCCTGTGGTCAATATTAGAGCTAGTCTACTAGAGCCCCAGGCCCGCACTAATTAGGGTGTCTGCTAGGTACAAGGGACAAACGTAAGAACAGTCAGCCAGAGCCTCAAGTCGGCACCAGAGAGGGTAGTCAGACAAGCCAGGTCATACACAGTTTGGGTAGTCAGCCAGAGCCACAGGTCTGCACCAGGTTGGGTGTCCACTAAAGGTATAATCAAAGAGTGGTCAGACAAAGCCACAGGTCAGCACCAGATCTGATGGAAGACTAGCCAGGTCATACACAGAGCCCAAGAATAGAACTGCTAGGAACAACATTGCAAGACAACTGAGTCAGACTCAGGCTGCCCTTTAAACCCCTCCTCAGGAAGTAGGTAGGAGGAGCAGGCTCAGAGGAAGGAAGTAGGTAGGATGAGACTACAGGAAGCATGGCATAAAACAGAAGCCTGCTTCACTCTAAAGCCTCGCGCCTGCAGATGATGCGTGGAATGACGACGAGCGTCGCTGGAAACAAGGTATGCTGTGACACAGGTCTACAATTTCATAGTTTAGATCTTGACCTCTTTTTGAATAACGGTAATACATCTGTTTTGCTTCAAACATAGGGCACTAGCCTGATGATAATGAATCAATAAATATTAAGTATAATGGTCTTTCTATTACTGAACTAAGTTCCTGGTGCTTTATTCACCGTAACCTTTCCATCCTCTTTGGACATTGTTCTCAGTAAGCCATGTACATGATGGAGGGAATTCTGTGACTCGCACTTTTATCCCATAATCTGCCATTGTTGCTGCCTATCACTATTTATTAATAAGGCTGTAGTTGGTTCAATTACAGATAAATTAATGAATGTTTTTATCTGGGTACGATAAACTTTACCTTTGACATAAAGCTACTGCCGATCTAGTGTGGTCACCAGGTGGTGCTGTTCCTATCCCTTACCATGGAGAGGATAGTCTATCACTATAGCTCTCCCATAACAACAGAGGTAGGCAACCTCCACATCTGCTAGAGACTACAACTTTGATTATCCAAAACCAGCCATTTGCTAGTTGGGGTCATGGGAGTTTTAGTCCCCAAAAGCTCAAAACATGCATACCTTTGCCATAGATGTACACGTTGGCACACAGTAGTCATCAAGCTTTCTGCAAATGGAGGACCCTGAATTACTTAGTTTACAGTTTAACCCTTTGAGTGACAGCTAAACATCCAACATAATGCGTTGGAAACCTCGATGGCACTCAAAGAGTTAAAGGGGATCTATCACCCCAGTACAAATGCGTGTTAAAAGTTAGATTACTTACAGATTTGGTGTAATTCATTAATTTTTTTTTTTTTTCCTAAATTGGCGAAAATTAATGTTTCTAGACTGCACTTCTGGATAGACTTCGGGCACAGCTCTATACCCAAAGTCTGTACCTCTACTCCCCCCACCCATATCCAGCCTTCTCTGATGATGGAGGCTTCTGTCTGTGGGGTGGAGTGATCTCATTGGCAGAGATCGATATCTAGCCAATGAGACTGCTCCAGCTCACAGACAGAAGCCTCCGTTATGGGAGGAGGCTGGATACAGGGAGGGGAGCGGAGGTACAGACTTCAGGTATAGAGCTGTACCCCCAGTCTATCCGGAATTGCAGTCTAGAAATGATAATTTTCGCCAATTTAGGATTTAAAAAAATATATATATTCATGAATGAATCCTAATTGCTAGGTAATCTAACACACATTTGTACTGGGGTGATAGATCCCCTTTAAGAGAAAGATCTACAAAAAATAAATGGTTATGAGGAAAAAAAAAGAAAGAGAACAAATGCTGCTATCTCATTAGAACAGATGGAAGGCACCTCCAAAAAGATAACTTTCTCAACTTTGGAGAATTGAGATAAAGAGGAAAAAATATTGCTTTGTTATTTAGGAACATGTTGAATAACAAGCAACGTCAAACAGCATAGTGCTATTGTGAAATTAGATAGCACGTGCCAGAATGTCATGATTTGGTCTTCATGTGGGATACCCTAAAATCTCAGGTATAATACGCACCTGTGTATAATACGCAGGTGTTTATTATGCCCAAGATTTAAGGGAAAACAAGAGTGCCTATGTATAATACGCACCCTTGTTTTCCCCTTCCAAAAAAAAAAAAAAAAGTTAGAGCTTCCAGCTCCCTCTCTCCCCCTGCGCGATCCGGTGATAAAGAAAGACTTACTTTTTGAATCTGTAATTCAATATTTGTATGGTGTACCAGTATCTGCAAAAAGATCCCTCTCTCCCATCTTCCTTGCGGGCGGCACGCTTGCATCTGCCGCCCGCTTCCTTCAATCGGTTTTCAGGACCTTCCTCCCATGGTATTTCCCTGTGAGGATCTCAAGGTCCTGAAAGACGATTTGAAGAAAGCGGGCGGCAGATGCAAGCGTGCCGCCCGCAGGGAAGATGGGAGAGAGGGATCTTTTTTCAGATACTGGTACACCATACAAATATTGAATTACAGATTCAAAAAGTAAGTCTTTCTTTATCACCGGATCGCGCAGGGAGAGAGAGGGAGCAGTAAGAGCTAACTTTTTTTTTTTTTTTTTTTTTTTTAAAGTCTGGAAAAAAAACTCTCGGGTATAATACGCACCCCCCGCTTCACATAAGGTAAAGAGGGGTAAAATTGTGCGTATTATACCCGAGATTTTACGGTAATCGCTGCTTATGGCTGAAAAGCAAACTACTAATTGTCGATATTACAGTTTCAATCAAAGGAAATATGCACTAAGAACAGCAAAGATTCTCAGATGAGGAAAATCTCAAATGTTAGACTATGGGGTCTCTTTTGAAATATTGTGCGGCTACATGCCGCAATCAACATGTCGCCTGGATGAAAAGGGCAACACGAGAACCTGCCCTGCATATAAGAGCAAAATTCTCAAGTCACCCCTTACGTGCCGCAGCCTTGCCAGCATACTTGAATCCAGATCCAATCGTCTTTAAATCCCTTGGACAATGGTGTACTGCTGCTGTATAATCATTACAAGGGACTTTTAGATGGCTCATGGACTACTTGTGATCTCCTGGTGCATAATATAATTTTTTTGTGTGGCACTCAAAGGGTTAAGCTACATATGGAATAAACATATGTTGGACTTTTGGTCCTTTGTTCCATATGTAGCTTAACCCTTTGAGTGCCAGGGAGGTACGCAACGCATTGCTCTGCAATGCGTTGCATACCCCTCTGACACTCAAAGGGTTAACCCTTTCAGTGCCACACAAAAAAATTACATTGTGCACCAGCAGTAGATCACAGGCAGTCCATGAGCCATCTAAAAGTCCCTTGTAATGGACTGTTGTCCAAGGGATTTAAAGACAAATGGATCCAGATTCAGATATGCTGGCAAAGCCGTGGCATTTAAGGGGGCCACATGAGAATCTTGAGTATATATGCAGGGCGAGATTCTCAAGTCGCCCCTTTTCATCCAGGTGACATGCTGATTGCGGTGTGCAGCCACACGCTATTTCAAAAGCGACCTTTTAAGAGGATACCGACATCAGCACCTCATTGAGTGCTCCTGAGAGAATTTCATCTTCTCCATTGAACCTTTTTGTTACCAAATTTGCTGACAACTGAATTGAATAGCTAGGACAGTGGTCTCTCTTGATCTGACAGAAACACTCAGTACAGCATTCATATGACCCAGCTCTACAGGTCACAGACATCTACATGATGGATAAGGAAAGAACTAAAGAGTTTTAACCAGTTAAGGAGCAGAGGGGTGGGAAAAGCATTGTGAAGCAATTTGATTCCCATCACTCTGGTCCTTATAGGGTTAAACTATGCGAACTTGATTTCCACAGCTTTCAAGTAACTTCATACGCTTTTAGGGCATAAGGATGAATACAAACTGGAGCAATTCTAGGGCAAACCATCATGACCGATAGGGACAAATAAACCTTACCATTGGGGTGATTAGTGCTTTTAACCCAGTGGTTCTTAACTCCTGTCCTCAGGACCCACTAACAGGCCAGAACATAGGGATTTCTCTGCTAGAGCACATGTGTGGTGATCAGAGGCTCATTCACATTGATTACCTCACCTGTGCTCTAACAAGGAAATCATCACATCCTGGCCTGTTAGTGGGTCCTGAGGACAGGAGTTGAGAACCACTGTTTTAACCGTTTGAATGCCAGAGGGGTACGGAATGTTCCATACCTCATTGGCACTCAAAGGGTTAACCCCTGGAATGTCAGAGAGGTCCCTGACAAGTGGTTAAAATTAATGGGAATTTTAGAAATTGTTGTTCTCCCCTATGGTGCAGGTAATTTTGCCAATAATTGCTCTGGATAGGCGCCATCAATAGCATAGGTTTTGTCTCTCAATGATAATGCATATCCTGCCACCTTTTTCCACTATGCAGTAGGTAACAGACTCTACTAAGCAACTGTTTGGAAAAGAAAGAAAAATGTAACATACGAAAACCAGTTAACGGCCTTAATCTAGCCTACAGGTGGTATAGGACATCAGAGGTGTTGGCTTCAATTTATCCCAAGGCCTCACCTCTTTGTAGGAGGTGTGGTCTGCCCCATGACCTGCTTATATTAGACCCAAGTGCTTATATATATATATATAAAAACATCATGTGACAATTTATGTTTGTCTGAGTCCAAACACACTCAGGGGTGGCTGTAAGGAGGAGTT
Source organism: Rhinophrynus dorsalis (assembly GCA_037306005.1). Classification (NCBI taxonomy): domain Eukaryota; kingdom Metazoa; phylum Chordata; class Amphibia; order Anura; family Rhinophrynidae; genus Rhinophrynus; species Rhinophrynus dorsalis. The sequence continues at coordinate 640,989,445 of CM074718.1, read as the reverse complement.
ATACAAAACTTCTTTATACTGGGGCTCCCACTGGACTAAGCACAGTTCGTGGTTTTGACAGGAGTAGCCAGGGGGGTCACTGTATAAATCTCTGCAAGGAGATGCAGGGACTACAATGAACACACACATTCACAAACACAATACACAAAACACTATACAGAAAATGCTATAAACTTTAAACAAAGCTCTACACGCAAAACTATATGTCATAAGCCAAGTGCCATACGCCAAATGCTAAAGGCTATATGCCATACACAAAAAGCTATATGCAAAATGCCATACGCCAAATGCAATACAACAAACGTTATCACACAATGCTATAGGCAAAATGCAATTTGCACAACACTATACGCAAAATGCAATACGCTCATCGCTATACACACAAAGCTATATGGACAACTCTATTTGTCAAATGCAATATGCAAAATGGCAAGAGCAAAACGTCAAATGCTATACACAAAAAAATATGCAAAATGCTATAACGAAAACACCAAAGCTGCACTCAATACTCCAGATGATATATGTAAAATGCCAAAAGCTATACACAAAATGTATATCCTCCAAACACTATATATGCCAAACGCTATACACCAAATACTATATGCAATATGCCAAATGTTGTACACTAAACACAGTAAATCAAATGTAATACATCAAACGCTACATGCCAAAAGCATATACGCCAAACACTATATACAATTTGCTATACGCAAACCACTATACATAATATGCTAAACCCAAAACACTATAAGCTAAATAACAAACGCTGTAAACCAAATGCAATATGCCAAATGCAACACAACAAATACTATACACACATCGCTATACACAAAATGCTATAGGAAAATTGCTACTCTTCACCTGCCTCCTTGTGCTCCTTTACCCAATTAGTTTCTGACCATGGCACCAGTGTTTACCCATTCTTCCATCTGTTACTTGGTACTGCATTTCCTGCCAGTTCCTGACCTGGCATGTTTTATGTCCCATCTTCTTTGACCTTGGTGGGCTTCTATTCCCTGCTTTATTGGTCGAACATCGACCACCTTGACCACTAGTCGAACATCAACCACCAGTCAGACTTTGACTAATCCTGCCTGCTGCCTTCTCAGTCAAGCTCCAGGTTGCAGTGTTTCTTATACAACAACTATCAAGGAATACTGCAGGTAGGTTGTCTGACCTGTTATCGATTTCAACCTCAGTGAGTAGCTGCTGTTCTCTGGGTTGTCCCTACTACGCGGAAGAACTCTGCTGTTCCATCAATTTATCCATGGATCAGTGCCTTAGATATATTTTCCATGGAACAGATTACTTTTTCTTCCAGAAATATACAGTCCATGTTTGCATTTGTATGGTTCACTTAGGTAGAATACATAGAGAAAACTGATGGAATCCTCCTTTGTAGTTCATTAATTTGTCCTTCTATTCCTCTATACATGGGGCTGCTATTAGACATGGAGTTAGCCTTTTGTGTCTTTGTTCAAGAGATGACATCTTCAATCAGTCCTATATGTCACATCGATGGATGCAGTTCTTCAAACTGACACAAGCAGAAAGCATTAACCTACTTTATCTCTTTATGGGTCAGTCGGGTGCACAACACATTGTGAAGCAATGTGTTGCAGTGGGTCCTTTCTGACCACTCCGAACACAATTCGCGCCACCACTTAGCTGCAATCATTTTCAGTGGCTGCCCCTCGGCTTTCAAATTCCCTCCCTATCACCATTTGCAAATCATCCACACGCAACACTTTGAATCATCTCCTAAAACCCACCTGATCAAGGAGGCATCTCAGTAACAATATTCTTCTTGTTCACAATGACAGTCACATCAAAATCATTCTGCACATCCCTTACTGAAGCCTTGTACTTGTGCTTATGATCCTCCTCCTGCTCATACTGTCTCTGTATGTTGTCATGATTTCTAATTAGATTGTAAACTTTTTGGGGCAGGATCACCTTCCCAGTGTATGATTGCCTTTGCTTTACTTATTCCCTTGCTAATAATGCAATGATCACAATTTAGTATGATGCTCTAAACCCTGTTCTGTATTTTTGTATTGTCCCATTACTATTTTTGTACAGTTCTGTGTACATGTATGGCACTATATTACACAAAAAGCGGACTAGAAGAAAGACACTTTTGACTAAAACAAAGGTAGGGATAATGGTGGTAAATCTATGGAATTCTTTGCCTCGGGATGTTGTGCTTGCAAATACTGTAACTGCTTTCAAAAATCATTGAATACCTATCTAGCACATATAATAATACTGAGAGTTATGACAGATGGCTTCAATGCAGATACACTGTTGATTCAGGGAACTATCTGACTATCATTTTGTGTCAGGAAGGAATGTTTTAACCCACTTGGGGCTTAAATGGAAATGGCTTCAGTTTTTTTTTTTTTTTTTTTTTTGCCTTCCTCTGGATGAAATGTGTTGCACAACTTTATGTGTTAAGAATAACACATGCAGTGAGCAGAGCTGGAGGTCCTGAGTTCCTAGTAAGTATCATGTCTGCCTCCATAACCTTGAATCCATGACTAATTGAAGATGATATCTCTGGAATAATAGCACAAGAGCAAGGTTCACATGGGTCATTAGGGGTATTAGGGTTAAAAGGGGTATGTTTTCCTTTAATATCATAATGCAATTATAAAAAAAAATTCTAAAAATAAATGTGACACAATGTGACTCAAAGTCTACAAAAACAATTGTTTAAGCAATCTGTGCGCCCTACCCATACTTCATTTTAATTTCACAACAAACACATATTGCAGCAAAGGCTGTTAAAATCTGAAGTTCATTAACATTGTTTAGTAATGAGGACAGTTTTAACGGGAAAATTTAGGAACGCTCTTACATCCACGACAGACCAATTAATAAGAGAAACATGCAACTTGGAACGCTGTTTGAAGCTGCCTTTCCACTTTTTTTATACAAATTATTAGCTGCTTTTAGATGGGAATAATAAAGTATAAATGTTGTGACTTATGCAAATGTAAATTGGATTCATTCTGAGGCAGAGTAACTTCACTACAGGAGAGAGTTAAAAAGTCGCCAAACTCCCATGGATTAAAATTGGGCTTTTAAAGGGATAGTAATACTTAAATATTACTAAACCCCATATTGTAGGTATGTTAAAAAGAATTTAATTGTTCCCAGTGCCATCTCTCAAACATTTATGGTTTGAGAGATAATAGCCTACAAAGTTCGACCCTCCCTCCCCCTTCCCTGAAGTCATCGTTGTACTGACTGCAGGGGAAGCCTGTCGTACAACAACCAGGCAGCTCTGCAGAAGAGCCGAGAACACGTTAGTAAAAAATAATTATTTCACTGAAATGGTCTTCTACATGTACTTGGTTTGCAAGACCGTGAAATAATTATTTTTTACTAATGCGATCTCGGCTCTGCTGCAGAGCTGCCTGATGAAAGTCAGACCGGATATCCCTGCAGTCAGTACAACACTGACTTCAGGGAAAGGGGAGGGAGGGGGGAACTTTGCGGGCAGTTATCGTTCACCATAAAGGTTTGAGAGATGACACTGGGGACAATTATTTTTAACATGCCTACAATATGGGGATTAGTAATAATTAAGTATTACTATCCCTTTAAAGCTGTCCCTCCAAATAAAGTGCCCCGCCCAAATAATTATTGATATAGCGATAAACATATAAATAATAGTATTATCCAGAATAAGTCCAGAGTTATTAAGAAATCCTACTTGATCTAAGACTGACGGCCAGGCTTCTTGCTTGATAGGCATCTGCCTGCCTGCGCCATTAGTCACTTCCTGTTACCTTAAGGTACAATGCAATGCCTCCTAGAGGAGACCAGGATGGACAGCACAGGCGTACAGATGTCTCTAAGGCAGGATGTCTGCCCTGATGCCTGCCTGTTCGTCTCTGATCAAGTACGATCAAGCATATGCATTGCGTATTCCTCTGGCACTCAAAGGGTTAAAAACACTCGACTTATCATGGATAATACTATTATTTATATGCTTATCGCTATATCAATAATTATTTGGGGGGCACTTTATTTGGAGGGATAGTATCGCTTTAAATCCTTGAATGCCTTGTAATGCATTGGAGGTCTTTCTAGCATTCAAGGGGTTAAAGACCACATTTAAGTCAATGGTATGTTTGATTTGTCCCCAGTGGTGCAGTTGGTTTACTCCAGAATTGCACTTGGTTTCTTTTGTAAGTAAGGATTTTTATGTTGGTTTAAAGAAGAATTATTCCCTATGATTAACCCCTTAACGACCGACCGCGCAGGCTCGCGGCAGTCACTAAAGGACCACAGAGCTTTTTTTTTTTTTTTCTTTCTTTCAATTCCGGACTCCCCGAATGGTGTGCAGCCGCAGGGGGAGCCCAGAATTCCATGACGGTCATAGTATGTCATGGGTCGTTAAGTCAGATCGACTTATGATGTACTATGACCGTCAAGGGTCGTTAAGGGGTTAAGAGACTCTTAATGCATCATAAGGACTTACCTAGGTAGCTGTGCTTCAAATAGCAATCCATTATTTCCATTCAATGTTTTATTTGTATCTGATCTCTGTCTTAGCCATCTCCTAGTTGTTTTATGTTTACCTCATAGCCAGGAAAACAAAGTGTTGCCTTTAGGGTGCACTCCTAAAAATTCTCTATTGAGATTATTAACCTGGATATTAGTCACATAGAATAATGTGCATCAATCATGATCCAGATCTCAAAATATCTTAGAGATGGACACAAATGATCTAACAACAACATATAGCAAAATCTTTATTAACCCCTTAAGGACCAGCGCGATCCCTTTGATGACTTGGAATAATCAAAAACCCTCCAAGTTACAGTAGCAAGTTACAGTAGCACTGTTTTATTAAATAGCGAGGTTATTAAGTACATGACCTGTATTTATCATTCAATAACATTTACTGGAGTGGAGGGTTTACCGGATTACACTCATTGTAAACTGTTGCAAACAAGCATCTTGAATAATTACATGGTATCAATTGTTGCAAAAATCCAAGGCTCTGATACATTGTGAAGCATTTGTAATTAACCTAAGTAGAACTAGCAGTGACAGATACTTGATACATACTAAGTCTATAATATAAAAACAACTGAGAATCTTCTTATTACTGTTTGTTAAATTTGGGTAGGTGTATAAGCATTACAAAATGAGCCAAATGATTTGCTGTGCCAGAACCAATTGTGATAAACTAGTGGACAACTAATTGGAGAACTGAATACTGTTGGGTACAAATATTGGGGCTATTTGGAGTGAATCTAGTATGGGTCTTTATTTAGAAAGTATGAGAGACACAAAATGCTGGATCCCTTTACATGAATCTAGAATCCTCCATCAATGCTATTTTAAGTTAAGTAGTCTTTTTTGGTTACTTTTCTTTAATGCAATCCTTAACATATATGCTGGTCAAGTGTGAGTTGCTTGTATAACCTCAGCAGCCAAGTATTTTATTTCGGCACTGTCTTGAAGGCTGATACAGGATCTGAAACTGATCATACTCATTTAAACTGCAGCCGACAAGCATGATGAATGATTACTAAAAATCCAGTAACATTCTCAAAAAATTCCGGGACTCCAGCACATCACAAAGCATATTTAATTAATAACATTCAGGATTAGCAGTGACAAATTCTTGACTTATACTCCGTTATTTATACATTTAACGGCCAGGAATCTTTTTTGACAACTGGTTGTTCAAACACACTTGAGCTTACCCAAGCTCTATATATCTCCACTTGGAGAATTCTGATTAACAATTGGACTCCATCAGGAATGATTGTGAACAATAATATAGAACCTGTTAGCCCCTATGACCAGTGTGGAAATGTGATTTAAAACTACTTGCAATAACATATATTTTTTTAATTTAGATTGATTTAATAAAGATTTTGCTATATGTTGTTTTTAGATCATTTGTGTCCATCTCGAAGATATTTGGGATCTGGATCATAACTGATGCACACTACTCTATGTGATTAATACCCAGGTTAATAATCTCAATAGGTAATTTTTAGGAGTGCACCAAAAGGCAATACTTTCTTTTCCTGTATATGGAGTAAACATGTTTGGTTGTGTGTAAATATTTGTTGCCTTGCACCCTGTTGCATAAAGTAGCTATTGATAGGCTTAATTCCCACAATCTCCTCTGGATGGTGCTATCTTTTTTTGTAAGCAATCCTTTGTAAGCAATCCTAGTTGTTTTATACAATCTGATGAAGACTTGTGTGCCTTACAAATGATTCAGGTCTATGGATACCTATTTGCCATGATGAGGTATGATCTAGAGGCAAACTTTAATACAAATCACTATTTACTGGAAACTGCTGCAGATCTAGGGAAATATCTGACTGCCATTTGGAGTCAGGAAGGATTTTTCTTACCCACATGGGGCCTGATTGTAAATAGTTTAGTGAGTTTTTCCATTATCTGGATCAACAAGGGTAATATGGCAAGGGCTAAACTAGATGGTCACGTGTCTTTTTTTTTCAGCCTCATCAACAGTGTTACTATGTAACTATGTTAATGAGGATACCCACCTAAGTAAGTTAATGTGTTAATCACATTTAGAACTATTTATCCCTAAGGTAAAGTTTGCCTTTAAAGATATTGCAATGCTTTTTTTTTATGTGAAAAACTATTTTGTAAGGCTTCTCCTTACAAAAAGTACAAGGGTACTTCCACTGCTGACAGATTATTTGTTGAAAAGATTGCATCTCAAGATAATACCACTTTATTTCAGGGTTTGAAGAACTGTACAGTCAATAACAAAAAGTATCCGTAGAAACCAATGAAACAGCACCACCTAGTGATCACTTTTATAGAATCATTTTGATTAAAGGAAAAAAAAAGACTACCCCTTGTTTTCTTCAACATGAAAAGCCCCATAATATATGTACTTTGCAAAATAAAACATTACTATATCTTTAAGCACAGAAAGGACCAGCTGCTGTGTGGAAAAGCAGGTTCATTGTGACACCCCCCCTCCATCCAATTTTCTTTGTCTGTTGTAACACCTGTTACTGTTTCTTCCTGTTGCTGCAATTTGTTACACCACAGATCATAGAACAAAGGAGTCTCATGCATAACCTATATAAAATAACCAAGCGTAAATTATCATGTTAATAACTGAAATGTCGTTGGACAATTAAATGCATTGGAAAATGTGACTTCAAGCTCGATTTTCTCTTGAGAAATACATCTATATCTATACATATATACAGTATATATGTTCCCCCTTGTCGTATAGAGAAAACCAAGGGAACAAAATCTAGCTCTCCAACTGTTGAAGCTACAACTCCCATCAATCCCAACCAACCAGATCGTCAAAACTAATCAACTGCTTTTATTTTTAAAGAAGCAGTAAATAATTATTTTAAGAAAAAATATATCATATTGTTTTTCTGCTGAGTAAAATAGGGGTACTCTTTTTTTCCAGAACTACAGCTCACATTGTTTTTGCTATCTATCTATCTATCTATCTATCTATCTATCGATCTATCTAATCTATCTATCTAATTATCTATCTCTAGCTTATGTATATAATTTATCTATTTATGTATATATATTTATACAAGAGGAAGTATCCTGTGACAATTTATGACTGAAGACAAATAACCATGCCCAGGGGCAGCAGTAAGGAGGAGTTATGCAAATCTCCTCTATACTGCCTGTCCCACTGGGGTAAGCATGGGGCGTGATTTTGACAGGCATGGAGAGGGGGCGTCGCAGCAAGAAGATGCAGGGGCTACAATGAACACACACACAATACACATACACACAATATACATACACACACAGTGTATACATATACACACACAAACATAATAGACACACACACAAACAAAACAGACAGAGACACACACACAGTAGACACACACACACACACACACACTATTTATAACGCAATACGCAAAACACATACTGAAAATGGTATATGTAAAATGGGAAACGCAGGATGCCAAATGCAATAAGCAAAATGATATACTCAAAACACTATAAACCACACTCTATACACAAAATGCTATATGCAGTACAGAAGTTCAGTACACAATATGCTATACACAAAATGTCATATGCCAAAAGCATAACGATATGCGCAAAACAGTGTACGCGAAACACTATACGCCAAGTGTTATACAAAAAATATTATGCATTATGCTATACACGAAAGACAATACGATAAATGCTATACGACAAATGCTATATGCAGAATGCCAAAAGCTATACACCAAATGCTATATGCATAGCATACACACACAACGCTATATGCAAAATACTACATGCTAAATGCTATACTCCAAACATGCTATGCTATACACAAAAAGCCATAAGCCAAACGCCATATGCAAAATAATATACGCTACATGCAATATGCCAAACTCTGTACACTATACACGGAATGTGTGTCCTCGCTCGATATCCCTCCCCCATCCAATTTATCTCATTCCAACAGTTCTACTCTCCTTCCCCACTGGTAACTTAACCCTTTGAGTGTCAGATAGGTATCCAATGCATTGTGTTACAATGTGTTGGATACCTCTGTGGCACTCAAAGGGTTAAACACAAATCACAAAGTCTGGCTACATCTGTCTGCACGTAAGTGCTGATGACACTAAGCTGTGTTAGGAAATACACAAAGAGAAGGATGTATTTTCTTTGCAGAAAGATTTGGATACACTGAGTGAATGGGATGAAAAGTGGTAGATGAGGTTTAATGTAGATAGATGTAAGGTTATGCAATTGCTCTGTATAAACATGTTACATATACACTAAATGGAACCATCATTAGAGAATGATTTAGGAGTACTGATAGATGACAGACTGCACAACAGTGTGCAGAGTCACTCAGCTGCTACAACAGTAAATAGGGTACAATCCTGCATAAAAAGAGGTATAGATGCAAGTGATGATAATATAATTCTACCTCTATATAAATCATTGTTAAGGCCTCATCTAGAATATGGAGTACAACTTTGGGTGCCAGTTCTTAAAAAATACATTATTGAACTGGAAAAGGTACATAGACATGCAACAAAACTGATAAAGGAATCGGAGGATCTGAGTTATAAAGAGAGACTAGCCAAACTGTGTGTGTTCACATTAGAGTAGAGACATCTAAGGGGTGATATGATTACCATTTACAAATACATTCAAGGTCAGCACAAAGAACTGTCAAATGAATTATGTATGCAATGTGCTGAGCTAAGAATGAGAGGTCATCCATTAAGACTAGAAGAAAGTTGATTTTGATTAAAACAAATATAGAGATTTTTTTCAGCAAGGGCAGTAAAGTTATATAATTATTTGCCTCTGGATGCAGATACTGTAACTGCTTTCAAAAAGTAATGGATACCTATCTAGCACAGAACAATATTGAGAATTACGACAGTTGACTTGAAAGCAGATAGATTGCTGATCCAAGTAAATGTCGGACTGCAATTTGGAGTCAGGAAGGAATTTTTTACCCACTTGGGGCTTAATTGGAAATGACTTCAACTGGGAGTGGGGGTTTGCCTTCCTCTGGATCAATAATGATGATTTGGCATGGGCTGGACTTGATTGACACATGTCGTTTTTCAACTATGAAAGTGCAGTGACATCAGAACAGCTGGAAGAGGCCTGCCTATCAGAAGCATTTATATGGATCAAGGGGCAGAACTTCCATTGCAGTGTAAAGCCCTGGGTCCCAGCCAACTTCATATGTCCATAAAATGGTGAAAATACAAAATACTTAGTCTTTGCAACAAATTGGGGCCCCACAAAAATAACCACATACCCTTCATTCAGATCCCCCAATGAGGCTGAGGTACTAACAGGAATAGGCGCAATTCTGGAGTAAATAAGCTGCACCATATGGGACAAATAAAACAGTTATTGATTTACATGGAGCATTTAACCACCTGAATGCTAGAAAAGTCTCAGGCATATTGTGAAGCAATGCTATGGAGACCATTAAAGTCACATCAATGGGACTTTGTATTTGTTCCCTGCGATGCAATTGGTTTACTCCAGAATGTCACTGACCTACTTTTGTATCCCACACTACTTTTCTATAGACAAGGGCTGGCAATGTAAGGGCCCCCAACTATTGTGAACTACAACTCTCACCATCCCTGGCCACCAAAGGTTGGAATTATGGGAATTGTAGTCCACAACATCCGGAGGACCTCAGGTTACCCCCCCCCCCCCAATGCTCTACAGTGTAAGCTCTCATGAGCAGGGCCCTCTAATCTTTATGTTTTTTGTGTTCTGTTTAGGGTTGCCACCTTTTCTTCAAAAAAATACCGGCCATGGCATTCCCTCCATAGACTTAAAATTGGACAGAAGCCAATTTTTTACCGGCCTGCCGGTAAAATACCGGCTGGGTGGCAACCCTAGTTCTGTTTTACATCTCTGTATGTCTATTCCCTATTGTACATACCTAGGATCCTTTCAGATCTGCCAGGAGACTCTGGGTTATATAAATACTGGGGGGATGGGGATTCACTAAGCAGTGATAAAGAAGAGATAAAGTGGAGATGACTCCTCCATTTTATCATTTCTCCACTTCCTGTGTTATTCTATGGAGCCTATGCACTAAGATTTCCAAAGTTGAAGACATTTTAGTGCACAGGCTCCATAGAATAACATAGGAACTGGTGAAGTGATATCACTGGAGATGTTATCTCCTCTGTACCATCTCTTTATCACAGCTTAGTACAGTGGTTCTCAATCTTTTTTTGTTCAGGGCACCCCTAACACATAATCTACAACATTCGGGGCACCCCTAACATATTTAATGTACTTTATCAAGAGCATAAGAAGGGTACGATACATGAATATTGAGTTATTATTAGGTTTTATAATCATAATAACAAAACTAAATCTTTTGAGTATAACAATTTCTATAAATCTTTATTTAACCCCTTAACGACTGGGGAATCGGCGCGCGGACGCGACTGAATGACAACGGAGCATTTTTTTTTATTGCTCCGTTGTATTCCGGACTCCCCGAACGGCATGCAGCCGCGGGGGGAGCCCGGAATTCGATGACGGTCATAGTACGTCATCAGTCATTCAGTCAAATCGACCCTTGACGTACTATGACCGTCAAGGGTCATTAAGGGGTTAAAAGTCCATTTTTGTCAGTCTTCATAGAAAACACGGGGCACTCTAAGTTGGTGTCCGTGGCACACCAAAGTGCCACGGCACCCTGGTTGAGAATCACTGGTTTAGTAAATCTTCCCCCAACCCCTTGTCTCTGGACAGAGGATGATTTTCAGGTTTGCAGTGTTCCCTGGTAACCCCTCCCACTGCCATACAGATCCCACCTATCCCCCAGGTCCATTTTAAGGCAAACTCTGGCTTTCTACCTAACAATCCTGGCCACCTCAATTAAGTCACACTCACATTATGATGCAAAATGCATCATTTAGCCACTCCTATGTCCATCCCTCACTTGATTATCTAGAGAACTTGATAGTTCCCAGGTATGATAATAATAATAATCATAATAATGGGCTTAAGTACTAAAGAACGAGAACACGATCATAAAAACATATGTATCACATAAAAAGGAAGGCAATTCAAGGCAGGTAAACTAAGCCTAGTTAGCAAAGAAGCAGTACCAAAGAAATCAATGGTATTTTTCTACTAATAGCACCATATGCACAAAATAAAAGTGGAACAAGTTTGCGGGTAACCAAGTGCATCACAGAGAAGAAATAAAAATAAATCCTAAAACTCCCATTGATTTAAATGGGGATATTAACACGTAGGATGCTAAAGTGGTCTCCATGCAATGCTGTGCAATGCTTCAGATGGCCTTCTAGCATTCACATTTAAATCAATGGGAACTTTACATACCCCCTGTGGTGTAGTGCGGCATAGGCTACTGCTGGATCTCCAGCTGTTGGGGATAATAGGATTATAGCTGACTACTCCTGGTTTGGTGGCCCTGCCTTGGAAATACTCCACTGATCTTTGTGCATTGTGACATTTTACACTAGGATTGTTCCTTTATGTGCATACTAGTGTAAAAGCCTGTGTACACGGGCCGCTAGTTGCCCGATCTGGTGTGAAAGGCCCCTCAGGGGCATCAGGGGACTTCCCCCAAAAAACACCAGAGGAAATGGGGCAGTGACTCCCAGCGCAGACAGGCCACCCTCTTCTTCCTCAATAATATCTCTCTGGACGGGCGGCCTCTATGTCCGCACCCCTCGACCGCCTGAGAGGCCGCACAGGTGGGGGACGTGCTGGAGCTCCCGCCTGTCTGCCTTTCACCTTTTATGGACCCCAGATTGTTCTCCCCCAGGAGTCAATGACGCTGGAGGATGAAACGGTTAGAGGGAAGGCCGCTATCTTCTCACCCACCTCGGCTGTCAGGGCAGCTCCATCACTGGAACTCCTCCAGCCACAGAACAGCCTCACCACGTACCGACAGAGGTGAGAGGGTAACTGGGACCCGAAGTACACTACACAGCAGGTGTACTACCGCAGAAGCACACCTCTCAGCATTCTGTGAGTACGGGCAGTCTCTACTGCGCATGACCACATCAGGCAAACATACATCTGGCCTTTTATATTACAGGATGCTTCATAGCCTTGCATGCCAACTGCAATTTATATTAAACAGAAAATGGTATGATATTACCTAAAGCTTTGATTAATTGTCTAGGTTTTTCAGCCTGCAAAGCAATGTATATGAAGTATCTCTAGCATCCAACACGTGGTTAACCCTTTAAGGAACAGATTGCATTGCACACCCCTCTGGTCCTTAAAGGGTTAAAGATAATTCAGATTATAAAAAAAGTAATACCAGTTTTCCTGGACACGCTACAGAACAAGATGTTCCACCTTATCACCTTCATGGCTCTTCCTGCATTGCCCCTCCCTACATAATGACTCTGAAGTCCTGCAGTGTGGCTGCTCTGCTCTTGAACTCTGAACACGGTGACCTTGTTTTAATACGTCCCACCTCTATTTCACTCTCTCTTTCACCTGTTATGCTTATTGTTTCTTATCTCTGAACAGCATATGGAAAGCAACTACTTACTTTGTACCTTTTACCTTAAACCACACCTTAGCAGTGCACTTTTAAGAACTCATGAAACCTCTGGTGGAACTATGAATGGTAGCTCACAAATAAAAGTAGATATTTACGATACTTTTAATTGTAGTTGTAGCCTTCATTTTTTTCTTCCCATTTGTAAGAAAAGCAGAAACCTTTATGTATTGTGCAACCAGAACAGCCTAGCAACCTGTAGGTAGGAATGTGAGGATGTATTACGAGCAGCAGAGAGAAGAAGATCCTGTGCAGAGTGAAGATAGCGAGTGGGAATATGCTCAGAAACAGGGCCGGTGCCACCTATAGGCGCCAGCCTAGGGCGCACATCTACTGGGGATGCAGCAGAGCCACATGTACCTCGGCAGTAACTGTGTGAAGAGAAACTGAGGAGAGAGAGAGACGCAGTGCTCTAACAAGAGCGAGGGACTAGAAAGCATCCTCCTGCCTCCACCAACGAGCACTGCAGAGTCCAGCTAATGTGCCGGCCGGGCAGCTCCTTTTTATGCGCTGCATCTGCCAAACTACAAACCTCAGTCCAATACAAGATATGACTTGACCTTCAGGGACTAAATGTTGGGATCACGATTCGTCTGGTAAGGAGAGTAAGGTCAGTGATGCACACCGTGCGAGGGGGGGTGAGGAAGAGCATGGGCTCTTTCTCAAGATAAGCACTGCCACAGACATATGTAAAGTGTGCACTGAGAAGCATAAAGTTGTATGGAACTTTTTTAAAATTATAAATAAAGGAATAACTAATATAGATAAAATACTCAGTGCTGTCCTAAAATGTTTTTAATACACTCCATGTTGGGGCATAAAGGCGCGTGGCACAATGGGCGGAGCTAGGGGGTGGCAAAATGAGGTTTTGCCTAGGGTGGCAAAAATCCATGCACCAGCCCTGCTTAGAAACAAGAGATGAAATGTAGGGGGTGCAGTTATTGAGGGCTCTGCAAGTTAGCACCAGTATTTTGAATTTCATTTTAAAGGATTAAAGAGAGCCAGTGAAGGGACTGGCAGAAAGGAGCAGTATTAGAGGAGTAATGTGTGAGGCAGATTAGTCTGGCAGCAGACTTCAATAAGAAGCAATGTATAGCATGCCTCTCTGGCACTCAGAGGGACAAACAGTTAAATTTGACCTCAAACTCAAGTTTGGCTTGTACACCCCTCTAGTAGTCGAAATGTACAGATAAACTTGTTTTCCCAACACTAATTTGCTGTTTCATTGTCTTACATAAAGTTCTGCTTGTAATATTATATACGATACTATTGATCCAACAAATCCTGCTTCCTCTAGTACCGATATAGTCACTATAATGCTGTATCACTGAAATTTGAAACAAAACACAGAACAAGATGCAATTATTGCAGCCATAACTCATGCAATCCATAACCAGCTGTCAGTTGATGGGATCATGCTGACCTACACATCATCAAAGAGGAAAGGGAGCCTTTTAAAGCATTTATAGAATATAGCAATGAGTATGAAACATGAACTAAATTGTGTCTGTACGTTAACTCCTTGGATGCGAAGGACAAAGCAATGCATTGAAGACTTTGCTAGATTCTACGAGGTAAGGAAGTATATTGGAATGGTATCCTATCAAAATGTCTCCCCCAACTTGGCAACCAACCCAGGGGCACATTTAATATGCCGCCAGGTTGAAAATGGCGACACATAACAATCTCGCCCGCGTGACAAGGGCAACATGTCTAACAAAGAAAGAGGAGAAAAAGTTCACCGTAAGAAACAAAGCTGGGTGCGAATTGACCTTTACATGCTGCAGAAGCAGAGGAGCAAGCGTGACTATGATGCCCCATCACCATCATTGCAGGGGCTGTGATGAAGCACTCAAAGGGTTAATGGACAGAATGGATACTCACACCATCCTTACACTTGTTCTTCACTTTCTTTGTTAGACGTGTCACCCTTGTTACGCGGTCGAGATTGTTATGTCGCCATTTTAAACCTGGTGACATATTAAATGCACCTCTGGGTTGGTTGTCAAATTGAGGGTGACATTTTGATAGTGAACCTCTTGGCATGTCGAAGTATATAGAATAATGCTGGTTTGAAGACCACAAAGAAAGACATAATGATGTGCTGTTATCACTGAGCTAATAGAGATTTTTGCAATTATTTAGGCATATTCCTTACAAAATTTACTATAGTATCAAAATGGACATGTCACCTTAAGACAGGTGGAGTTTGTTTTACAAAAAAATTAATTCTGCATGCATGTTGCACTAGTAATTTTCTGTATAATAAATAATCTCCCCCTTCTCATGCAGTTAATTTGCCCCAAAACAGTACCGAATCCCACCCTCTGTTGTAACACCTGTTTACAAGATAAATTGTACTGTTCAGTATGGTTCAGCCTCCCACATGTAAGATGTCAGTCATAGAACACTGGCTTTGTAGGGGCCACAGTTACATAAAATGGGGCCTTCATAGAGTTGTGCGAAGAATTTGAGTATGTGGTGATGGATTACTTAAGATGGTCAGTTTGGCTAGTTCATATTTCTCTTAAGGTAACCCGGTTCTGTCATTGTGGCAGGCTTAGCATTAGGGCATATATACACACTAGAAGAAGTGGATAAGTATGTTTCCCTTGCCCAGGAAATGTCAACAGATGGAAACACCATGACAGAAACTGAGCATCTCATAATATTGGGATGGCAAGCATTTGGAAAACTTAGTAGTGCTTTCTTTAACCACTCTGCCTAAAGTGAAAGGTTTTAGACCAGTGTCCTCCCAGTTCTTACGTGGCTGTGAAACATGGACACTTAATGCCAAAGCCATTCAAAAACTTGAGGTTACAAAGAGAAGTACGGAGTGGCAAATTCTAAACATAACAAAAGAGACCAAAAAGTGGATTTGTCAGCAAACAAAGGTCTATGATGTAATTGAAAGAGTAAAGCACCAAACCAATTTTGGAATGGATTCCACTTGATACTAAATGCCCAAAAAGAAGACCAAAGACAAGATGGGTAGATTAAACTACCAAATTTGTTTGTATACAGAATCAACAAAAGACACAGGACAGAAGTTGCTGTAGACTTGTTGAGGAAGCCTTCATCCTGCAGTGGATCAACAATGGCTGAAGATGATTATGGTGATGATGATGGTGATGATGATGGTGATGATGACGATGACGACACACGCACACATAAATAAGCTGCACTCTGGGGCCTCCTTGCATTGACTCAAACTATCCTGTTGATTGTGCTACCACCTACCCCTTCACCTTTTGTTAACCATCTTATATTTACACTTCTTAATTCTTTTTTTCATATCTACATAAAAATAAATTAAAAATATTATATCTACTATTACAAAAGGGAAAAAATATACACACGTACACAGCATTTTGGGTATGGTTTCTATTATATATATATATATATATATATATATATATATATATATATATATATATATGTGTGTGTGTGTGTTTATTTATACTGTATAAAAGAATATCCCAGCACCCTAACTGTTAATATCTTAGATATATAATTGTACAAATATCTCACTAGGCTATCCAATATTGGATACTGTAGCGAGATATTCATACAATTATATAGCTAACATATTAAGAATTAGGGCACAGGGATATTATTTTATACATTGCTTAATTTCAAAAGCACATAGAGTGGTGGTGTTAGTTTTTATCTTTCAGTTGCCCATGTATTGAGCACTTGATTATATGGTTATACAAATAACTAGTCACTTTTCACAAGTTATATATTTATTTATAAATGATTGTCTTTTAGGCAATAAAGCTTCAGCTTGTATGGGTTATTAATAAGGGCTCATCAATTACTTATTTATGGTTTAATAAAATAGTTGTGGCCTTCACCACCAGCATTCTTGTCCTATGTATGGTTTTGCTAAGATTATGCATTCTTCCCTACAATTACAAACACTTATTCTGTGGAACCTCTTGAACAACTTCAGGGACTCATGGAGTGCAAAGGAACCCAATTTAAGAACCACTGTACTACATAAAGAAGCTGCTAAATCAGCTTATACTGAAGTTAACAATACTGAATGTTCCATTGTTCAATATGATCAGCGGTCATGATGTCATTAGGAAGGCAATATAAAAAATATATGCTGTTGGGCAAGGGTACGTCAACTGCTGGGAAATGCTTCAATCAAAAGTGATTACAGTTTCAACTGTGTCACAGAGCAAATTTAAAAATGTTACTCCTACCCCACCTGGTCTCAACAATAATTAGAGTAGATTAACTGGTTGGTAATTTTATAAACACAGTACAGAATAATTTAGATTATATACTGTAATAATGATATTTAAAGGAGATAACCTCCTAATATAAACCCGCCACTTACCTTACAATGGCCAGAAAAACTCAGTGGCCACTATGACATTTGCCCATGCGCATTGTGCAAGAGATAGGCCTACTTTTAACCCTTAAAGGACCAGAGGGGTGGGTAGGGCCGGATTTACATCCCAGGCTCCCCTAGGCAAGGCACTCTAGGCAATAATGCACAGCAGAAAGGAAACACGCACTTCCACAAATGTATCAATACAAGTCCATAAATAAAAACATCAAAACCTTTATTCGTATAAATAAAAAGGTACCTCCAAAATCTTCCAGCCTGATAACTATAAAGCGGAGAGACTTAGAGGTGATCAGATGCAATGCATTCATCTATGCAAAATGGCACTTAATTACATCTATCTGACTGTACCTGATCATCTCTAAGTCTCTCCGCTTGTTAGTTACAAGGCCAGAAGATTTTGGAGGTACTTTTTACTTATACAAATAAAGATTTTGATGTTTTTATTTATGGACTTGTTGCGATACATTTGTGGAAGTGTGTGTTTCCTTTCTGCTGTGCATCATTGCTTATTGGGAGCTCATAGAGAAGCCCCTTCACTGCACCCACAATACAATTCATTCCTATTACTTGTGTCTGGAGACTACAGCTACTATATGAGTGACAGGAGAGAAGCTCATGTGCTCATTGTTCCAGTCCTTATTGGAAGTAAGAGATGCTGAATTGTTGTGTGTTGATAAGGCACTCTAGGCACCCTTAGCTCCACCCATGGCCACACCTCCAGTTCCTCACATGGACACACCCCCAGACCCTATTTCTTAGCACAGAAAATACACTTGGAGTAGAACAAGCAAAGCCAAAAAATAATTTTACCCCTTGACTGCTCAAGAGATTTTGTGTTCTTTCTAGAATCCAAGGTGTTAAATAATTGCCTGTAAAGCGGTATAAAACTGATGCACGAACATTGAGATTGCTCTGGACACACCCACAATTTAGAATGTGGGTGTGGCCAGCACAGCCGAGGCACTCCTCAAGATTTGGAGCACTAGGCAATTGCCTACTCCACCTATTGCAAAATCTGGCCCGGGGGGAAACAATGTGTTGTACACCACACTGGTCCAATTTAAGATTACCAAGTGCAGTGAGCAGAGTCTGAGGTCCAGATAGCATCTCTCATGACTCCTCCATGGACAGAACGTCCAGGATTGATTGAACAAGAGTACAATTAGAAAATCCTAATGGCCCTATGAAAGGTAGGTTGGGGGGCTATTAGTAAGAAGTATTAGCTCCCCTTTAATATGGTACATGGACTTTAAAGGGATAGTAATGTATCAAAATAAAAGAGCTACAATTAATCTTCATAGTATTTCGCCATGGAGAGGTTTATTTCAATACTGAGAGAGTTGTAGTTCAAGACTAAGTGAGTGATAAAGTATCCCCCTCCAGCCCCTTTTACTGATGTAACACCAGGGTGGTGTCCAGATGGCTTGCAGAGAGGAACTATTTTCAATTAGCATTAGGGAAAAACCTGAAAAACCTGTCAAGGGGGCACGGGTTTCCTTATACTCACAGTAAGAAGATTGTCCCTTACTGTGACCTGTCTGGTCTTAAGACCAGATTCCATATCTGAGGTGAGGTGGTTTACACTAGGTAAAAGGGACGGGAGGGGATACTTTATCATTCAATTACTCATGAACTACAACTCTGACAGTATTGAAATAACACGCTTCATGGCCCAAATACTATGAAGATTAATTGGAGTTGCTTTTATTCAGAAACATTACTATCCCTTTAATAAATGATCAACTGCTTTATTATTAATATTGCTTTAAATACAGTATCTTACAGTAGTATATAAAAGCAGTAGCTGGTACATAATTATATTGTTGGTGCACATTGCAATAGGTTAGTCTCTAGCAGCAGTAAATATAATTTATAAGCAGCTTGATTGAATGAAATTAATTAAGAGATATTACAGATGACTGGAAATCCTATTTGTACTTGTATATATTCGGTATTAGAGTGGTAGAATTTCTTGCCAGATGATCAGCAGGTTTCTCTGTGTTAGACAATTTGGAGCTAATTTTATCATGTCATTCATTGTGTTACAAAACCCTTCTAGCATCAGTTTATATTAAGCAAACATCTATTAAATATATTTATTTTGTGAAGCCAATCTGAGTAAGACATTTGCCTTTAGCGTTATCACTTTTTTCTCTCTCTCTCTCCAAACTGCATTTTCTACTGACTAACAACGTCATACACTTTCATGCAGTCATTACATTTTAACTGTATGAGTACCTGATAGGATTCAGAAACATTATACAATAATGCATTGGACACCCATATGGCATTTGAAGGGATAAACAACTGCCATCCATTACATCATGGATGGTCAAATCTTTTAGAATAGGATCTATGTTTTTTCAGAAAATGTTTGGGCATCCGTGGGTGTCTGGGGGGAAGGGGCAAGGGGTGCACCCCCCCACACATAAATATAGGGGCTGGGCAGGATGGCCTGAGGGTGATATTATGACTTTTTACCACCCCCGGGAAAATTTTGGTGGATGTCCATCCTTCTAGTCCTTAACCCCTTAAGGATCCTTGACGGTCCTGGCATATCATGAGTCGGTGAGCCATAAGGACCCATGACGTGCCAGGACCGTCATTGAATTCAGGGCTCCCCGCGCAGCTGCACACCATTCGGGGAGCCCTGAATCCAATAAGGGAAAAAAAAAAAAAAAGGTCCGTGGTCTTTAAGTGCCAGCCAGATACACTCATGGCCGGTCCTTAAGAGGTTAAAGAATCATTACTGCTCTTTAATAATAAATCCTCACTCACCATACCGTAGACATAAAATCCTAATGACCACTTTGACTCAATTGAATGTAGAATGGTTACTTAAAAATGTACTGTATGGAGGTAGAAATGATTCCTCATTGTAGACTCCAGGACCCCAAATTTCTCTTTCTGAAAAATCATTCAGTTGGAGGGTTTTGGGGTCCTGAAGTCTGACAAAACAGAGTCCACTGCTATTAATCTGGTATCCAATGCAAATTAAAGGGTCATTTTGGGGAGCTGCTCCACACACAGTTCATTAATAGTGGTAATTAGGATTTTTTGTCCAGATTTAGATAAGTGGAACAATCGTAAGAGTTTGGGTTCTTTTAAGTGAAAGGCAGGGCCTGTATTTGTGGGAGGGGCTGCAAGCCCTTAAATAGCGGTTCACAGCCTCTCCCACGGGACGCATTGTCAATTGTGCTTCCCTAAGCCCATCTGTGCAAGCTGCAGTCCAGTTCCTTTCAGAAGCGCTTCCACTGTCAGCCGTTACGTCGCTTCTGGCCCCGCAATCAATGCGAGGTTAGAGTATTCATTCCACACTATCGGACGCTGTCACCACTAACACTGAGCTCCCCCACTTAATGGGTTAAACAGTTAACTACAACCATAGGCATAACCTGGGTACTTCAAATGAGTGCTATACTTGCTTTGTAACTTGCACTGTCTTTTCCTTAAGTAAGCACAGCCTCTTCCAGTCGGCCCGCCCGATGCACTATTCAGGTTGCATACAGAGGCTAGCAGAGCTACCTATCGCGGCACTTCCTTGACCCAATATTCACCACGTTAATCATTCAGTAAATTAGAGGTTATAACACAACGCTCCAGTGCTTCCTCCCAGCCACCTTCCACACTACAATTCCAGGCCATCGATGTCGATGTGAGGGAATCTATTTGGCAGAGTTTTTTCCCATGATCTGTGGGTCGGATGTGTGTGGAACGACTTCATCCCTAACACTGGATGTGTTGGGAGGAGGTGATTGTTGGTCTAACACGTAGGAGTCTAGTAGAAGGAGGAGATTTGTCTGTTACATAGTATCTGTCCCGATAATATACAGAGGAATTAATTCTTTCATATAATGTTTTGAATTATATTTTGTCTGAAACGTTATTTGAGATATATTCTATTAAAATAGTTTTTTTTACTTTGATACCTTGTCTTGGGTTGAATAATCTTTTCTCCGGCTGAGATCGTCATTTCTAAGAAACACTTGCTATATGCGCCAGACATTCCAATTATAAACAGCGTCAGTTACACAATACCGTATGTACCAATACAACATTCCCATGGTAACCAGTGTCCAGTTACACCATACTCTATGTACCATTACAACATTCCTATTGTAACCAACGTCCAGTTACATCATACTGTATGTACCAATACAACATTCCTATTGAAACCAACAACCAGTTACACCATATCTGTATGTACCAATACAATATTCCTATCGTAACCAAGTCCAGTTACATCATACTGTAAGCACCAATACAACATTTCCTACTGTAACCTACGTCCATTTACACCATACTGTACGTACCAATACAACATTCCTATGGTAACCAACATCCAGTCGCACCATAATGATGTACCACTACAACAGTCCTATTGTAACCAACATTCAGTTATTCCATACCATATATACTACTACAACATTCCTGTCATAACCAACTTCCAGTTACACCATACTGTATGTACCATTACAACATTCCTATTGTAACCAACATCAGTTATTCCATAACGAATGTACTACTACAACAATTGACTACCCTTGGGTTATTTTCTCTGTGTATTACAGCAACATGTGTAGCAGTCTGCTTATTGTCTCCAGCTTGGGTAACATTGGACTTTCATGTTAAAAAAGAAATTGAATAATTCTAGGGCAAACAGCTTCACCACAGGGGACAAATAAAAATTCCCAATGATTTTTATCTTGAATTCTAGAGACCTTCAACATATTGCTCCGTAACCCTGTGGAGACTTTAAAAGGGGATTTTGTATACTTACCAATAAATCCTTTTCTCTTGGCCCATGTGGAACTTAGGAACCATGGAAGAAAATTATCCTCCTACAGGAGGGCAGGGTGCTTGCATACAAATTTCTCTCTGGAAGTGGAGACTCCCTCCCTACTCCACTTTACCCCCACCAGACATGCACCATTTTAACAAATAGCAAAGATAGAAAAAAGAAGTAGGGCAAGAAGGGGGTCACCTGAACCAGAGACCCCAAAGGTTCCCCCGCCAGGAACTCAAACAACTTGTTTTCCTCAGAGAGGCAAGTCTGGACATGGACTGAAAGAAAAGGAGTTATCTGTAAGCAGGGCTGGATTTACATCTCAGGAGCCTGTAGGCACAGATACCTGATGAGCCATCCCCCCCCCATCCTCACAATGCTCCAAATCTCCATATTGCTCTCACATTGCCCCCCATCACACTCACATTGCCCCCTTCATCTCAACATTGCCCTCACATTGACCCCCATCACCATCAGCTCCACATTGACCCCCATCAGCTCCACATTGACCCCATCACCATCAGCTCCATATTGACCCCATCAGCATCAGTCCACATTGACCACCATCAGCTCCACATTGACCCCATCACCATCAGCTCCACATTGACCCCATCAGCTCCAGTCCACATTGACCCCCGTCACCTCCACATTGACCCCATCACCATCAGTCCACATTGACCCCCATCAGCTCCACATTGACCCCATCACCATCAGTCCACATTGACCCCCATCAGCTCCACACTGACCCCATCAGCTCCACATTGCTTGTCCCCCATCATCCCCATATTGACCTCACATTGCTCCCATTATCTCCAGATTAACCCTTTGAGTGTCAGAGTGGTACGCAACGCATTGCTTTGCAATGCGTTGCGTACCACTCTGGCACTCAAAGGGTTAAGCCTCATTCATCCGTTTCTTACCTCCCTGGTGGTCCAGCAGCTGGAGAGATCTGTGCTTGTGCACAGACATGGAGCTGCTGGGGCTCCCACGCAGCCTTCCCTTTAGTAATGCAGAGCGCTGGGAGATTTTCCCAGCGCTCTGCATTGCTAAAGAGCCGGGAGAGCTCACAGCCTACAAGGCGGCGGCTGGTGGCTCGGCGCTGCATGGCAAGCCGCTCCAAGTCAAAAAAATAAAATAAAATAATTGTAGTGGCAGGCGCCCCTCTGTAGGGTGCGCCTGTAGGCAGATGCCTACTCTGCCTTACGGGAAATCCGGCCCTGTCTGTAAGCACACAAAAATCCCCTTTCTCTTTCTTCCACTTAGGAACACATGAACAATGGAGATATAGCAAAACTATACCAACAAGATTTGAGGGAGAGAAAAAAAACAGCAAAATACAAACCAGTCTTAACAGTGACAAACCACAAAAAATATATATAAACCTCAAGTGTCAATAGACACCTACACACCAAACCACTTAACATTAATAAAATGGACTTTAGGTGAAGCAAAAAAACTGACTCAGTATTTTTTGCAAATGTGTGAAGGGATGACCACTACGCCAGCTGCTCCTCAGATGCCTGTTTCTTACAGCCCAAGAAAGCACCCACTGCTCTGGTGCAATAAGCATGGACCCTAAAGAGCACTGGCTTTTTCTTAAGGACATAGTCCTGACAAATAGTTGCCTTGATCCGAGAAGCAACTGTCACCTTGGACGCAGAGTGGACCACATGAGTATCCTCAGGAATGAGAAAACGTGATTTTTGGAAAGGTTCCATACAGTGAACGTTGTACTTCAAGTCTCTAACTACTTCAACAGGGAAAGCTTTAAACCCTGGCCTGATGGAGGCCCTTGAGGAGAGAAATTGGACACACTTGTAGCTACTCCACTCATTCCTGCTCAGTAATTACTTGTGTTCCTTTCTGCTTTTCTGGACTCACCTTTATCCAATGCTTTGCTTCGCAAGGTATTGGATAGCCCTCTGGCACTAATAGGATTAAGAACTATATTTAGCATCCTCAATTGCACTGCTAAGCACATGCAAAACGTCTACACTGACTAGTGTTCCAGAGCCTTCTATCCAGATTCCTGTATATGATGCCTACTTGACCAGCTATCACTTCTGTGTACCTAGAGAAGTAATATATTGGAGACCTCTCTAGAATTTGTGGTGTTTAAACCCTCTTTTAAATCAATGAGAATTGTTCCTTGTCCCCTGTGATGCTGTTTGTTTGCCTAAGAATTAATTCACTTGTCTTTTGAACATAATCATGTACTTCCAACCAGAAGAATTTTCAGTAAATGCAGCTGTAAAGTCGTGCCATTAACACAGAGAAACACAGTATAGTGCAACTTTCAATTTGTTTTTATATCCATTTGCAAATGAATGAATATGTTTATTTATATAGCGCCACAAGTGTACGCAGCACTACCCACCCTTTTGGTATTCTTTTCATTTTATTTACTTTATTTGATTATGTTTTTCTGTTTTGGTTTTCAGTATTCAATACTCGTTGTCTTAGTGGATCTTTTCATTAGCATGTTTTAGTCCCATTCCATTGTCCCCTTATCCTATATAATAATTTGCTAAATCGTGTGTAATGCCGCGAAATGCGCAATACACACTGATGCGCTTGCTACAGTCATGCGCAGTAGAGGCTGCCCACGCCGCGGCCGATACAGAGCTGGGCGCTCCGAAGGAGCGTACAGCTCTGTATCAGCCGTGGCGCGGGCAGCCTCTACTGCGTGTGACTGCCCTACGACCGGCTGGCAGTGGCACTGTGGCCCGTGTAACGGGCTGTTCAACTAGTTTTATATATTCATTTATGAGCACTTTTTATATCATCTTAATATCGGAACACAAGCTATAGGACTATCACATTGATCACGTATTTTTTTGTTTGTGCTCAAATGTGAGTTTTTTTATTATTTGTTTTCACTCAAGTTTTTATTATAAATGCTATTAAAAGTTCTTTGCTGTTTAATAGCATTTACTAAATTACTACACTCAAATGTTATTTTTTTTTTGTTATGGTGCCGTTTCATATTTGTATGTTTAAGTTGGTCTACGACGTATCTGGGGATCCTGGTGAGTTGGAAATGAGCAGCCTAACTAAGAACTATCGAAAAGGTGTAAGTTAATAACTTTTTTAAGGACTACAACTAAGAGAGCATCTCTCTATGCATCACCCACTCTTAAAGGGATAGTAATGTTTCATAATAAAAGCAGCTCTAATTAATCTTCATAGTATTTGGGCCTTGGAGAGTGTTATTTCAATTCTGACAGAGTTGTAGTTCAGGAGTAATTGAATGATAA
Source organism: Rhinophrynus dorsalis (assembly GCA_037306005.1). Classification (NCBI taxonomy): domain Eukaryota; kingdom Metazoa; phylum Chordata; class Amphibia; order Anura; family Rhinophrynidae; genus Rhinophrynus; species Rhinophrynus dorsalis. The sequence goes on along the minus strand of CM074718.1, from coordinate 640,963,979 downwards.
AGTATCGCCCTCCCACCCCTTCTACTGATATAAACTGCTCAGCTTACAGCAGCAGGGAGTGTCCAGGTAGATTACAGAGCGGGACAATCTTCAATTAAGATAAGGGAAAAAGCTGAAAAACCTGTCAAGGGGGGCAGGGTTTTCATTGTTCTCACAGTAAGAATATTGACCCTTGATGTGAACTGTCTGGTCTATGGACTGAATTCCACATCTGAGGAGTGGGGTCTTACACTAGGTAAAAGGGGTGGGAGGGGGAAACTTTATCATTCAATTACTCTTGAACTACAACGCTCACAGTAATGAAACAACACTCTCTATGGCTCAAATACTATGAAGATTAATTGGAGCTGCTGTTTTTGTGAATCATTACCATCACTTTAAAGGGATAGTAATACTTCATTTTAACTTTATTTTATTTTGTAGGCATTAAAAAAAACATGAAGAATGATATAAGTCTTATCTCTGAAACCTTTATGGTTTAAGAGATATTCACAAACAAAGTATCCCCCCCTGTTCAACCAGATCAGAAGGGAGATGCCCAGGTAGACTGCAGAGAGGGACAATCTTCAATTAAGATAATGGAAAAAGCTGAAAAACTTGTCAAGGGGGGAAGGGCTTTCATTGTTTTCATACAAAGAAAATTGTCCCCTTCTGTTATCTGTACTGTCATACAACCAGACTCACATCTGACAAGAGATGGCTTACACTAGGTAAAAGGGGCGGGGAGGGGAACTTTGCTTGTGAATATCTCATAAACCATAAAGGTTTGAGAGATAAGACTTATATCATTCTTCATGTTTTTTTAATGCCTACAAAATAAAATAAAGTTAAAACGAAGTGTTACTATCCCTTTAAATACATTTTCATCAATTTAAACTGCATTCTACCTATCATGGACATCTCATCTCCATCTTCATCCATTGTGTTTCCTTCTGTCTCAGTATACTGTGGGGGGGGTCATATCGCTATATTGAACTCTAACGGAATGTCACGGGAACCACCAGGCCCTTGACTCCTGGAGGGGTCTGGGGGCCAGCCCCTTTCCTACAGACTATGGACTCTATGCATGTGGAAGCGGCTTTCCCAGCGTCCCAGTCCCCTTGTGGGTCTAAGTCACCCTGTGCTTCTTGATGGGCACAGGGTGTCACAAAAAAGAACTGCCCTTGGACTGATTGGGGGAATCAGCACAGGGACATGTGGTGACGTTCACCTCCAGGACTATAACAGTTGATATATCGCTTATTGTATTGTATATTGTGTGGTATAATGTAATAGTGCGGGGTGTTATACTTTAAATTCTGTAAAGGGATTTGGTAGCTGGGAGTGGAGGTTGGGCGTTGCTTCCAATATACTCCAGGTCTGTGCTAAGGAAAGTTAATTGATTCCTGCAGAGCTTCCTTGACCAATCAGGGGAGGTTATTTATGAGCCAGTTAAGAATGTCTATTTTTCAAGCCCTAATTTGCATGCTTATCTTGATAAGGGTGTTGGTGACTGATTGGTCAACCGTAGAAACACTGTCCCAAGTCATAGTTTGCATGCTGATCTTGATAAGGGTCTCTGTAAGTGTATATAAGCTGTGTGTTCCATTCAATAAAGAGAGCTGATTCTAAAACAGTATACTAGTCTTGCCTGGTGACTGTCGGGAAAACTGTGATATTCCAGCAGAGCAGCCTTGCTCAGGATTGAAGGAAGCAGAGACTGACGGGGACACCCAGATGGGGTGTCCACTGGTATCGTCACAAGGACAGTCTTCAGCTAAGTACTGTATTGCATATTTTGGGTAATTTTAATATGAACTTTTAGATTCCTTTTTTTAGATATAAGTGTATATATATTTATGAATTGTAAGTTTTGATTTATTGCATGGGTTTTCCAAACACCATTTATTATTTGATTATTATATTAAAGGGACAGTAATGTCCCATAAATTTTTTTAGAGTTTTGTAGAGCTTAAAAAAAATAAGCTAAATGCCACAAATCTTATCTCCCAAACAGCTATGGTTTGAGAGAGATCATCCGCTAAAGTTCCTCTTCTTCTGTCAGCTGTAAAGTTGACAGAAGGAGATCCATGTCAGCTGACACGATGCGGCTCTTCAACAGAGCCGCGATAGCGCAAATTTAATAGAATTACTTCTTTGGAATGGTCCAAAAAAGTGTGCTTGCAAACCAGTCACACTTTGTAGACCATTCCAAAGACGTTATCCTTTTAAAATTGTGCTATTGCGGCTCTGCTGAAGAGCCGCTTGTCGGTCCCCAGACCAGGAACTCCTGCTGTCAGCCTACAGCTGATGTCAGGAGAAGAGGAGGGAGAGGGTGAACTTTAGCGGAGGATATCTCTCAAACCATAGTGGTTTGAGAGAGAAGATTTGTGGCATTTAGCTTATTTTTTAAGCTCTACAAAACTGTAAAAAAAATGTATGGGACATTACTGTCCCTTGAACATAGTATACATATATTGTGGTATTTCATAGCAACGGGATGTTTGTTTTTTTATTTATTTATTTATTTTTTTTTTTTTACTATACTGACTTATGTTTTGTCTGATATATTAACTTGACGTAAATTAAGCATTTTTAAGATTATTGCTTTAACTGCCCATCTTAGGCACTATTTTGACTAGTCTAGCACTGGTTTGTTCTAGGTATAAAGATTTTCCTTTAAATAAATAATCCACACATATAGTAGAATTTATGAGGTGCCTGCACTTTGTCCAAGATGAGAAGGGGATGAGTGGAAGACAGAAGTCCACAGTTCCTATGGATGGACAGACATACAGATAGATAGATAGATAGATAGATAGATAGATAGATACTGTATTTTTAAGTTAATACCCAAATATATGTTTATATACAGTCTCTTTTTAGACATTTTATACTACAGCCGATTTCTGGAATAAATATATATATATCTTTTGCACAATAGCCTTTTATTTTATTTCATTCTATTTTATTGCATTTCATTTAGTTTTCTTTTCAATTTTATTTTATATTTTATTATTTTGTTTTGCTCTTTTTTTTGTTTTAGTTTTTGTATCATCACTTTGGTTTATCCGTGGAGAAAATATTGTGGAGCAACAGCATAAATCCCATGAAGAGTGGTTAATAACAACAGCATCTTAACGCACCCGAGTGGAGACGGGATTCATTTCCCCACTTCCTGTTTTAGCCAGAACCAATTTCTGACCATCATACTTGTGAGTAGCCTTATATCTATTCTACCTATCAACTGCAGATTTACACTACTGGGCACCCTTTGTGTTTTTGTTTCTTGTATTAGATACTGTTTAAAGTAGTTCTGTTAAACAAATTAAGAGCTATTTTTCCCAAGGCATAGTTAGCATGTGATGGACTAAATATGAAATTAGGGATAAATTAAGTTTCCCATTGATTTAAATTGGGCTTTTTAACTCTTTGAATGGAAATTTGGGGAATGTTTATTGTATTCCACAGTGCTGTTATAATTGTTCCACTCCATAATTGCTCCTCTTTTGTTTTGTGTATGCAGACCTTAATATTAAAAAAAAATTCAGGATTTGTCTACCACCCACAACAATGGGTTGTGAACAACGCAGCTAAATAATTCCTATTATAGCTAAAGATCCAACACGACATACCAAAACAAATATAAAACAACTCTAATTTATACAAATACCACTGGACACTGGGTTGACCAATCTTTGCCATTTAGTATTTATTAACACCTGAAGGTTTTATAAGATGTTTGCGTGTCTTTTTGTCAATGACCATACTGTATATGTGATGCAATAAAACCATGAATAATACAAATAGTTTGTAATCATTCAGAAAAACACAATTTACTCAGATTACGATGTTAACAGAACTCCATTCATCTTTGTGAATACTTACTACATAGGTATGTCTATCCCCCACTATAATTAATGCAGTTTATCACTCCAGACAGGACTATGAGTATCCAATATCCTTTAATCTTTATTTAAAGAATAATCAGTGCTTCCGGATTCATAGCAAACTACCTAACATACAATTTAAAACCAGAATACTCTGCACTGAGATACTGACATATAGGCATTTCCCTTTCTTTGTTGTGAGTGTGTCCTCTCCTCGGATTTATATAAATATATATATTTATACATTGATGTATATATACACTCACACATGCATAAATATATATAATCTCCAAAGATTGGCACTCATGCCAAATAAACAATGGCCCCAAATGCTCAATGCTCAATTAAAAATAGTAACAATAATAAATGCTGAGCACTCACAAGAATATATATATATATATATATATATATATATATATATATATATATATATATATATTAGGTTTCAATAGAGGTCCGAATTTGAGGGACCTCATAGTGAATATGGATCCCATAGCTATTCCAAAAAGCAATCAACATGGCTTAAAACCTCTCCTCCTGGATGCTACAGATGTAGAGGATGTACTACCTGCGGATCGATGAGAGCTGGCAAATTTTTTACAAATTCACAAACTAATAAAAAGTACATAATTAAACAACATATTAAATGTACTACAGATTTTGTTATTTATATAATGACTTGTCCATGTGGATTAGCCTATGTAGGGAAAACAACTTGCACTATCCATGAACGAATGGCTGGTCATAGATCAGCCATAAAAGTAGCATTCCGGGACCAACAAACAGAGAAACCTGTCGCAAAACATTATTTAATAGAAAATCATGCTACCAGTAATTTTAGTTTTATTGCAATAGAACATGTTCCTGTAGGAAGACGTGGTGGAGATCGAGCTAAGCTGTTGTTACAAGGCGAATGCTATTGGATTACGATTAGTCCTCATGGCCTTAATGAACAGAATATATATGGTTGTTTTCTATCTGATGATTACTGTACATATATATAGTTGCTCTTTAAATGATCGTTGACATATGATGATTATTATCATTGTGCATATGATACTTTATTGCAGTTATCCAATGATATGTGCCTTTCATGCTATTCTTATCTTTTACACAGGGTGGCACTGTTTGAATTGTTTCTCTTGGGAGATATGGATCTTTTGGTGGTAGCTTTTGAGTTCCGTTTTCTTCTATTCCTTCAATTTACACGTCATCACTGTGAGGTGTCTGGGTTGCACAAGGTGAGTTTCCTTCATTAGTATTTAAATGTTACACGTTTTACAATGTATATTGTTTGCTTGATAAAGGTCCCTTGAGAGGACCGAAGCGTTGCATATTAGACCAATAAACATTGCTATTTTGTTATTTTATAAGTCCTAGAGTGCGCAGCCTTCTTTTGCTATTTTCCCATTCTGGAGCACCCGGTATATTCGTTTGGAAGCAAGAGTGCATATCCATTTCTTTATATATATACTAGTTGAACAGCCCGTTACACGGGCCACAGTGCCTCTGGCAGCCGGTCACGGGGCAGTCACGCGCAGTAGAGACTGCCCGCACCACTGCTGTTACAGAGCTGGATGCTCCTTCGGAGCGCCCAGCTCTGTATCAGCCGCGGCGCGGGCAGTCTTTACTGCGCATAACTGCCGCACGCGCAGCACGGGCGTTACACACAACTTAGCGAATTATTATATAGGATATATATATATATATATATATATATATATATATATATATATACACATATACACACACACATTATATGTATTGAGGGGTCAGTATGTGTGTGTGTTTTATGGCTATAGTGGAACAAGGCTGGGGGGGGGGGCTGTCTATGTTGTTCTATAGCTACCAGTGCAGTGGATCAAGGCTGAGGAGGGTTAGAATGTGTGGTTCTACACATGCTACAAGCCTGGAGCTCAGTAGGTATTTGCAGTGGGACAAGGGTGAGGGTCAGTATGCGTGGTTCTATGTCTACCAGTAAGACAAGGCTGGGAAGGAGGGGTCTGTTAAATGCATGGAGAAAAAGAGATTCAGAGAAAGGCAGTAGGTTCCATTTGTGATCTGTGTCCCAGGGTAAGGAGATCATGATGTACATTTGTTGAAATATCTAAGCAATTTTGAAGCAGCCTCACAAGTAAATAAGTCAGCAACTGTACAACTAATTGGGTAATCTGTCTTGCAACATCTTGTTGTGGAACACAGTATATTGGAAGGATATTGCATCTCTAAAAATAGGTTGCAAGATAATGAATTCTTAGATTTACCAAGCAGCGCAAGAAAAGCTCTCAAATTTGAACCATTCTAATTATTCCACAATTGTTCTAGGTGATATCTAAGCTCTGGTGTTTAAAGTGAACCTATACCCCTAAGACATGTTCAGTTACTCTTACAGAGACATAACAGTCTACCCATATTTTGTAAAATCAGGTTTCTGTAAAATAAACAGTTCTTGACAAACTAACCTTTACATTTTGATAACACAGTGTAGCAAATTACCCCTCTGGCACTCATAGGGTTAATTGCTACTAGAAATAACATAGTATGTCTGATATAAAAATCTCTCAGGAGCAGGGCCCTATGATTCTTTTGTCCTCCGTTTTGATTTGTAATATTTGACATGTCTGTATGTCTATTCCCTGTTGTACAGCGCTGCGGAATAAGTTGGCGCTATATAAATAAAGAAGAATAGTAGAATAATAATAAGAAGAATATTATAGGAATCCTGGAGTATGCCAATTTCCCCACAGGACACATATACACATTCCCCAAATTCCTGTTAATTGAAATAGTGCTTTTAACCACTTGAATGCTAGAGAGGTTTCCAAGATATTGTAAAGCGCAGAAAGGTTACTTTATCAACAACAATTTATTCTAACCCTTTGAGTTCCCCTCTGGCACTCAAAGGGTTAAAAACAAATGACTAGTACAAAATGTAGGCAGTTTGCAATTTTCTTCAACCCTTTGAGTGCCAGAGGGGTGCCTGAATGCATTTTATGTTTCTATGTTATTATTTTTCCAGTCGTTTGAGACATGTTGATTCATATGCCTCTGCTTGTGTTTGCTGGGACTTGTGTATAAATTGGGGCAATCTGAGGCCAACTGATGGAGGAAATGAGATTTTTACCTCTTCAGGTCAGGGTTCTCTTCCCAATGTATGATTCACTCGGATGTACTTATTCCTCATGAATATGCACTTTAGTCTGATGCTATTACCTCCGTACTGTAGTTTTGTATTTTGTATCTATAAAGTGCTGCCTACATGAACAGAGTTATATAACTCTTTGAGTGCCAGAGAGCTATCCAATGTGTTTCCAGGACCGTCACCAGTTTTTATATCCTTAAGGACCGGTGATGGTTCTGATACGTCACATACTTTTTACTTCCAGTGATCCTGCGGGAATGTTTTAAGTAAAAACAGGGTCTGAAATTAACAGTTCCAAGACTGGAGCGATCTCTCTCAGACTCCAACTAGGCATGTCGGCTAGGATCAAATTGTTCCTTAAGGGAAGGTAACTTCTCTGGAACACTGATCCTTATGGGGTTAAATGTGGCTTTTGACCCCTTAAATGCTTGACAGGTCTTCAATGTAACCTCTCTAGCATTTAAGGGATTTACACTGAAATTTAAATGAATGGACAGCGTCACCCATATTGTAGCTGGTTTGTATGTATATATGTATGTATGTTTGTATGTATGTATGTATGCACTGATCTTTAACTCTCTGAATGCCAGAGAGGTATCCAACACATAAAAGTTTCACTTAAAGAACTGTCGTTAAGTTATGACGACTGGCAATAATGTCAGGTCTGATTTATAAATGAGTATGGGCATCATTATAAATATGATGTTAGTAAGGTGATGTTAACATCTGGGGGGAGATGCAATAATGTGTGATAAAGAGGAGATAAAGTGGACATGAATTCTCACTTCTCCAATTCTTGTGTTATTCTATGGAGCCAATGCACTAAGATTTCTCCAGCTTTGGAGATTAGTGCATTGGCTCTATAGAATAACATAGGAACTGGAGAAGTGATATCACTGGAGAAGTTATCTCTACTTTATCACCTTTTTATCACACTCTAATGCATAACCCCCCCTGAAATGTTTAAGAACAAACTATAAGTGGTGTTAAGATTCTGGTGAACACTCTGTCACTAAATTACCGCAGTTAGCAACATTTCTTTATAAAGTTGCTGCTCCAGAATTTTTGCCGGCTGTTTTCCAAAATCACAAGTACATGGTGTTAAGGCTTCCTAAACTGGAGTAATCGTCTTTTTAAATGCTGACCTCCATTTTATGCCATTTTTATAATGTCAGGTTTATAAATCTCCCTCAATGTTTCTAAATGTTTATCTCTATGTTTACATTGCTTTATAACAGTTTTATTGACACTTTTTATACATATTATCTCATTAAAAAAATGGCTATTTGGAAATTCTGATAGGTTTAGCTCTACTTCTGTAAGACTGGAATGTTCAAATGCATTTGAAAAAGTGATATTATTAGTACCATTTTGTCCAAATATGACAGAAACAAACATTCTATAAAAGTGGATATCTACGGGGGTTGGACAAAAAAATGGAAAACACTAGGGAATTTAACAACATGTTTTTTATTGGTAACAATGAAACAACACTTCTAATGATTATCTTTTGTTCTGTTCCTGTTTATGTGGTTATGAGGATTAGAACTAGTTTCAATTAATAATAAACTGTCTGGAGTATAAAAGCATACAAAAACATGCAAAATGACAGACTTGTGGAATTTTAAAAGAGAACAGATTTTCGTTGCATGTTTCACTGGAGAATCTGTGGCCAAACCTGCCAGTTTGTTAGGTGTATCATGAGCAACTGTGTCCAGTGATGGCATAGAGACATTATGGCAAAACAACACCTTCTAAAAAGAATAGTGACTCAAACCTAAACTAACTGAATGGCATTTCACTGCTGTTTACATTATTTTGTCCACCCCCTGTATGTGCTACTTAGCTTTTATCCATACATTTTATCACTAGTATTTAACACAGACACATATTTTACATATATATATATATATATATATATATATATACACATAAAAGAGAAAGCCTCATTACATAATTTATGTCTCCTCAGGAGACACACACATAGAGGAGAATGGCTCATTACATAATTTACTGCTCCCATTGGGTGATTCAGTGGGGGGGGGCGTGATTTTCACAGGACTATCAAGCCTGCCCACCACTATCCAACTGAGGAAAAAAACAAAATGGCTGCCACTTGCTCCTACACCACAGACGCACACACATGCCTCACTCACCCACAAATACACAGCATCAAACACACACACACATGCCCCACTCACACAGCACCACACACACACAAGCACCAAACAAACACACATAGCACCAAACACACACACAAAACTAGAAAGAAATATGGCTGACACACACACTACACAATCACTCACTCTGACTCCCAGTGGCCTCAGCAGGACCTGTAGTACAGCCACTGAAGGGAAGCTGCAGCACCAGGGGAAAAAATGGCACTCAAAGGGTTAAGGTAGGCCCTCATTGCTGAATTATTTCTTTACTGTCATCATTTGCCATGCAAGACACAGGACAGGCAGCCATGAGGTACACACTTAACCCACTGACTGCCACGGGGTTGTGTATCACGTTTTACCCCTCAAGGAGTGTGTTCAAACCCCTCACACTGTAAAATTGCATTTCCCTCCCACTTCTCCTCCTTCCCCAGCCTATTACTAACACGTTTTCACATTTGTTAAGCCCCGCCCCTACTCGTGATTAAGCCCCACCCACTTTAACCAAAATTGACCCATTGGCCTCTCCACATCAGCACCACATAAGTCCCCTCCAGGGACTCCACAAGTCAAAGTTCCCAGGTATGAATACGCTTCCCACTGCTATTTATCTATGACATGCCTCTCTATACCTTAACCCTTTCAGTGCCAGAGGGGTGCACAACGCATTGCAACGCTCTCTGGCATTCAAAGGGTTAACATGCTGGTATAACGCTCCTTTTATTTTCTGCTTTCCATTTGCACAACCCAAACACACACAGGCATATTACTGCAATTCTTGCCCAAAGTAAAGGAGAAATAAAATACAACATTGCATACCTCCCAAGTGTCCCTCTTTAGGATATATTATTGCTTCATACCTCCCAAGTGTCCCTCTTTAGGAGATAGTACTTCTTCATACCTCCCAAGTGTCCCTCTTTAGGATATATTAGTGCTTCATACCTCCCAAGTGTCCCTCTTTAGGATATGTTAGTGCTTCATACCTCCCAAGTGTCCCTCTTTAGGATATATTACTGTTTCATACCTCCCAAGTGTCCCTCTTTAGGAGGGACAATACCTTTTTTTTACACTCTTTTCTACCCTTTTGTACCTCTTTTGTGGAGATCACAATAAGTAGTGTGTATAACATTGCTACACAACAATAAAAGTCACATAAATGTGTTGTTAATCTTCAATATATGTGTTTCATTAGTCTGTGTCAATGAAATCCTTTACTCTTGCTGCAAATACTTTATTCAGTTACACAAAGAGGTGTCAATAGGTTTAAACCCTTATACACTCTTAACTTGCAGGGAAGTAATGTACAAGGGAGGGAGGGAGGGATATCAGATGCCTATGCTACTCAAACTGTTAACCCTTGGAGTGCCACAGGGTTATGCAACACATTGCTTTGTAATGCGTTCACAAACCCTCGGCCAATCAAAGAGTTAAAGGGATAGTAATACTTCTATTAAAGTTTACCTGTGAGTCTTTATATTTTTTTAACACGTAGCACTATATTTTACTGCTTACAGTGTTGTACTTAAAACGATATTCCAGCCAAAAGGATCCCCCTCCTGGTCCTTTCCCTGTGTCACTCAGCCTCTCGGTCTGATCCGGATGGAGCGAGCCAAGGACAATCTTCAGTAAACAAAAGGAAAATCCTGTACTCCTTCATCAAGGGGTTCATTAGAGTTACTGAACGAAGAATGTCCCTCGCTGCATCCATCCGATCCCACAACTGGACTCCACATCTAATGGGAGGCGGCCAGACGTGGCGGGAGGGGGATCCTTTTGGCTTCAATACAGTTTTAACTACTGCACTAAGTAATTAAATATAGTGGTATATGTTACTAAAAATATAAACAAGACACAGAGATAAACTTTAATAGAATTATTACTATCCCTTCAAAATATTATATACACTCTTGACATTTTCCGGTGTGACCATGTTGGGGGTTTTTGGACCCTTTTTTTTTTTTTTTAATGGACACTACATGGCCGGGAAGATCCCTCATCTTTCCTCAACTCACAGACGCCCAGCATGCCCTCTCCATGGCTGATACCCCTGCCAGCCCCTTGGCTCAGGCCTGTTTCCTCACAATCAACAGCGGCTTCTTCCTCCCGCACTGGATCTGGACATTGTGAGGCACATTGTGGGGAGAGGAGTGTCTCCGCCGTACCAGGGACAGTAATGTGGGGTGCTGAATCTACATTATTTATGTCATTGGGACAAATTAACAGCACTCTGTTTAATTCTATGAGTGTCAGAGAGGTAACTAATGCATTGCACCACAATGCATTGGATGCCTTTCAAAGCACTCAAAGGGTTAAAGGGGAACTTTCACCTAAACACATGTTTTCTTTAATTCACGTAGATTACCGATGCAAACTGTGCTGTGTTTTGGTTTTTAAAAAAAAACGCAATAGAAAATAAGTTTGAGGGTTTACATTTTCCCTCTTCACATATTCTCGTTCTGATCGGCACACTTTGTGCCGATGAGAATACATAACAGATCCTCCTCCCCGCTGGTCTGTCAGTAAGCTGGAGAACTCTCCTTGGTAGAGATCGATATCTAGCCAATGAGAGTTCTCCAACTTACTGACGGACCAGCTAGGAGGAGGATCTCCTGTATTCTCATCGGCAAAATGGTGCTGATCAGAATGAGGAGAAGAGGGATAAAGTTAACCCTCAAACTTAATTTCTATTGAGTTTTTTTAAAAAACCGAAACCCAGCAAAGCTTGAATCGGCAATGTAAGTGAATTAAAGAACACGTGTTTCGGTGAAAGTTCAGCTTTAACTGACATGACACACCACTTTATACTGCATGGCACTCTATGGCTTAACATGCTGGTATAAGTTTCTCTTACATAATCTTTTATTTTCTGCTTTCCACTTCTACACGTCAAACACACAGAGGCATAATACTACAATTCTGCCCCAAAGTAAAGTAAATAACAAATACCATTGATTTCACCATTTCAGAACCACAGTGGGGATGGCAACATGTTGTGAAGCAATGTCCTCTGGTCCCTACAGGTCTACATTTTACTTCTAACTCTGCATACTGCAGATTGTTACGTACACACCACTGTAACGCTCCTACACTAATCCCAGGGTGGCCACAGCCCCCACTTCTACACTCAGAACCTGGCAAAAGCCAGAACCTCCACACACGGGGGGCGCCTATCACTGTGTCAGTGTCCCCTCTGTGTGTGTGTATATCTGTTGCATGTCTGTGTATGTCTGTTGCGTGTCTGTGTATCTGTTACGAGTCTGTGTGTGTGTGTGTGTGTCTGTTCCATACTTGCATTTTTTGTCTGAAGTACCTTCATGGCTTAAAATGTTACAGTGGTGCTGTTGCTATAACATCTTAAGGAGTTTTAAGGTCAGGTCATAAAAATACTTGAGTTTGAGCTGTATTAACTTTTAAACATAACATCTCTTAGCAGTAGGAGTAGCCGCATTTTATTCAGCCGGATAAACCCAACAATACATATATTTTTGCCATATAAAGCATTACTATCCACTAAGTTTGGCCACTTAAAACAACTTCTTTGAAACTGTTTTTCATGGTGTTAACTACAACAAATAGTAAAGTTTGCTCTGATAATTTGACAGTAACACTTGTCGGCTCTAATGACACTTTTAAACACCAATCCCTTTTTAAAGCGGAACTACCATGTTAAGTAAAGTCGCCCTGCAATACTTAGGCAGGTGGTGACTAGCGCTGTCAGTCCCGGTCTCCCTACAGAAGCATTGCACTGTCCCGAACAGAATGGACTGACGGCGCAGGCGTGCAGAGTGCACTAACCTGGCCGTGAGTCTAAGAAGCTTAGGGATTACTTTACAAGCAGCTACAGTTGAGAGGTAATATAACTATTATTATTAAGCTAGTCGCCACCTGCCTAAGTATTGCAGGGTGACTTTACTTAATGTGGTAGTTCCACTTGAACGTTGGCCTTTATGTATAAAATCAATATGGAGCTATTCAGGGACAAACCAACTTCACCATAGGGGACCCCAACACAACTGGAATATTCCCAGAATACTTAGGTGAAAAAATTGCTCCATCGTCCATAACGGCCTTCCACGCTCCTGATCAGGAGGTAATTAAGGGGTTAAAAGTCCCATTTACATGAATGTCAATATTTATTTATTTTTGTTTGTACCTTATGGTGCAGTTGGTTTCCTCAAGAATGCGCCACTTTGCCTTTATACACAAGGCCTGCAGGGCACTAAGGGCCATATGTTAACCATTTGAATGCCAGAGGGGCACCTCTGTCACTCAAAGGGTTAAAAAGTGGAGGAATTCTGGAGCAAACCAACTGAATTATACGGGAGAACAAAAAAAATATAAATAAAATTTAAATGAAGATTTTTAACTTCTTGAATGCTAGAAGGTTTCTAGTGCATTGCTTTAAAATACGTTGGAGACCTCTCTAGCATTCAAGTGTTAAAATCCTCATTTAAATCAATGGGCATTTTAGTAATTTAGCTTTTTTCCCCTATACTGCAATTGGTATGCCCCAGAATGACTCCACTTTTCTTCTGAACATATGACTCTAAGCGCCCCCCCCCCCACGTCTGCCCCCCCACACTCCGGTCCTTAGCCCTTTGAGTGCTAGAGGGGAATGGAACGCATTGCAAAACAATGCATTTCGTACCCCTCTGGCACTCAGAGGGTTAAAGGGTTATCACACAGACTTAGATCCTAAGTCAATAGTGTGAATGGTTTAGTATGCTCGCATACTTGCTGACTCACATGTTATCATATTCCTGCATGCTGAGGGATAAATATATATCCAACCTTATCTTTCCAGTGCACTTGTCTGACTAACTTTCCATTTTAAGCTCCTTTGGGTATCTGGCATTTCATAACTATGTTTTTGAATTCAAAACAGTGGTATTGTTGACTAAAATATGTCATTTATCTAACAAATAATCCAGGAGCTATTGGGTTGAATGTACGAATCCACCAACATACTCCGTTGGCCTTCAACACCGATGGCTGCACCACAGGGCACGAACTACAGAGTATGACTGATAGAGTGCATACCACTCTGCTATTGTTAGCACTTTGATGCCAGAAAGTCCCTTACACCTACCCGATATGCAGGAAAAGAGCATAAAGTTATACCACTTCTACCGTGCCTTGTTGGTACATAGTATTAAACAGTGCACAGATGAAAGGAACACCCCAAAATGCCCCACAGTTTTCCACTTGGCATAAATGCCATTCATTTTTGGTGTAAGTAGGTTAGTAAATTGGTGTTAGGCAGTTCTCTGATTTAGCACATAATGCTATAGGTTAGGTAGCTAGAGGCCTCCAGAATAAAATGGTATCCCATTGGTATTAGATGATATGTCATTGGGGTGCTGGGACCACAACACTGCACAAATCTGACAGTTTTCTCTCTTTTTTATATGAAATATCTGCACTTACATATTTGTAACAACTACAGACAAGAAGAAAAGCTAGACGGGGTATAGCATTTTGGAAAGAAGACAACCCACTGCTTCAGAAATGTACACAAATGTTTTCATAAAGTGGTGCTAAAGGAAACAAATATGCATTTGTTTCACATTTCTACCCATTCAAGCATACACGGATTTTTGAAAACTATAGAAATTCCTACAATACTCATAAGCAGTTCCTCTCAACAATAACACCCCATTGGTTAACATACCATATTGAGTGCCAGAAGCCACAAATCACCAGCTGCTTTTCTTTCCTGTACTAAAATGGCTACAGACACAGAAAAAAGTTAGACAATGGCCATTATGGAAAGACAATGCACTGTATCAAATTAGGATTAACTTGCCTGTTTACCCCCTAGGATAGTGTGCACAAAGTGGTAATATAAGAAAAATTGGCATTTTTTACTTTTCCCCTAACGCAAAAATACTGAAGCCTTTAAAAACACTTTTGATGACATAATTTATACAACAACTAGTTTTAAAGCCAACACTGGTGGTGCTGCAGTCATGTGCAGTACTGACTGCCTGCGCCGGTGCGCAGAGAGGACTATGGTCTGAATTTGGGGCACCCCGCTCTGTGTCAGCCGTGGCGCGGGCAGCCTGTACTGAGCATGACTGCAGAGCGCGCGGCCATCTCTACTGCGCATGATGGCATCTGACAAACATCCTTAGTGAATTATAATATAGTATATTCCCTTGGTGAGGGACTGCCACCAGAGAATGAGGACTTTCCCAAAAGGTAAGCGCAGCTCTCAGTAGTAATCTGTATGCTGCAGGATTGTGGAGGATGTGGATGACCACTTCCTGAGCAGTTTTGGACTATCAGCTGACAGTGGTCAAACACAGCAATGGAGAATTAGTGTCTCGAGATCAAAAGTGAATGCCAGAAAATGGAAAAGAGACTCCTAGAGACATATGTATGAAATATAACACAACAAATATCAACAAAATGGAGAAAACACGGTCCTATGCTCAAAAGAAAGGTGAAGGAATTCTGGGGCAAACCAATTGCTCCATAGTGGGGAAATACAAATTAAAAAATTTCCCACTGATTTAAATTTTAACATTTTGATTGCAAATTAACCTCTATAGCATTCAAGGGGTTAAAATACCCATTGAAATCAATGGGACATGTTTAGTTCTCCCCCTAAGAATCGGATGGTTTGGCCCAGAATTCCTAAACTTTTCTTTTGAACATGTGGCCCATCTGTCATAGAAAACTATTTTGCCTATAAACATTAAAAACAGCCCACGCAGTCATTACACACAATCGTCTATTGAATAGTAACGTTCCAGGCACGTTTGATACGTACATTTCACAATCTCAAATGCGGTTTATTTGCAAACTGTGACTATTTATTACATTTCTTTATGAGAAAGATATGGACATTTCACAGTCGCTGTTAAAGACCTTTTTGTTCTGATAATTTGCGGACATGCTTTAGTGGCACGTTGATACTTATGTCCCATTATCTCTTGTAAAGCAGTTTCATTATTATTAAATTAATCCCAGATTTGCTTTAGACATAGTTCACCTTTTGTATCGCACTGTACAATTACATAGCAGCCAGTTCAGGCTCTTAGAGCATTCATTAATCCCAAATATTGATTCACTATAGTCATTAAATTACTGCTTCGGTTGATCCACTACTGGCTGTTTACCAATGCTCTGCCCTTTTCTTGCACCATTAACCCTAGAAATAGAGGCCATTATTGAGCTACTCAGCTGCAGGAAACACGAGCTAGCATGACCCGTGTGATATCCAGGGGAGATGCTGTGGATCTGCAGATATTATAGAACTTTCATTTCCATCATTCTGAGGTGGCCAGTGGCCTGTAGAAGATAATAAAAATGATAGTCCAACACCAAGGTTTTTAACCCTATGAATGCTAGACATGTCTCTATGCCTTGCTTTACAATGTATTGGAGATTGCTCTAGAATTGAAGAGCCCCATTTAAATTAAAGCATTCTTTCTCGACCAGGGTGCACTGTGCTCTAAGCATTCGCTTACTGTTCTTGTTTTCTACAAAGACTTTGATAAAATATGAATTTTGCATTTTTAATATATATTAATGCAATTTTTGATGCACAATATGTTTTTGTTATTCTGATTGTGAGGGACTGAGTTATTCTCACCTTTGACAAATGACATATACAATTTTAGGGGTGTCCTGAAAAATGTAGATTGAGTGTTAGAGGTACCAAAAAAAGATTGATTACCATGGAATTAAAAAATGAGAGACACAGACATTCTCCAATCACTGAGATGGACCAGACCTCTTTGAGTTATGAGGAGGTAGACATGTCAATGTGGGGCTTTTGGGTAGGTTTTTTCAAAGGGTACACCTCACTGTAACAGGGAGCACAGGGGACATGCAAATAAACTTGGCAGTTCCAAATGCAGCCTCAGCAAGATACAGAAGAATCCTATGAACAGAATGAACAGTGTGTTGTATTTGAATGGACTGCACCTAACTGCTACTCCCTCTAAACCACCATGGCTCTAGTCACCCTGGCATAGCTAAGGCCGGAAATAAGGTAAACCCTGAGGCCACATAATTTGCCTTAAGAAGAGAATTTGGGCATATATCTGCCTGATCCTTCATGTACAACTGGGAATACAAGAAACAAGAGGTCAACTGCTGGCGGGCGTAGGCCACTGTGGATAAAAGGTTTCTCATCAGGCAGCTTCCATTCCTCAAATACCACTTGGTCAAAGGAATGATACGAAAGGAAAAGTACTGCATCCTTTTTGTGCCTCCAATCTAAGGCCTCTAAAACCTTAAGGGTCTCCAAAACTACCTAAATAAAACCCTACACAGATTACCTAGGGTCCTCCTTATATGAATCTCCAAGGGTAAGGGAGTAGGCGAAATATCATCCTCCTTAGTTTCCACCTCCACCATAGAAGAATTCCCTTCCCTGCTACAAGGAAAAAACCCTCCCTCAAAAGGGTTAAACTGTCTTTTTTTTTTGGGGGGGGGAGAGTGATCTTCACTCCAAGACTCACAGACCCCCTTAATATATGTAGGAATAATAGACAAAATGAGAGTAAGAGTTTTAACCCATGTAGGTTCCTATTCAGAGGGAGAAGGACCTGGAGTTGACACAACAAGAGGGATATAATACACCAGTAATATCCCTGGGGAGGACAGACTGATATGAGGAGTAATGGGTTACTGAAGAAAGCCCCGAAGCCCTGGGGGCCTTCCCCATACCTCCCTTGTGCTCAGATATAGCAAGCAGACACCTCCTCCACCTGAAGAGAGGAATACAAAACAAAAATAACACTTATCTGCTTGTGGTGGGGTAAGGATAAAATGCCAGGAAGATATTCAGTCACCCAAAGAGAGAGAGAACTGTAGGTGTCAGGTGCCTCATGGGTCATGCCACAGATAAGAAAAGGAAAAGGAGACACAGTAGCTACTCCCCTTCAATCCTGACATCTGGGAAGAGCAAGGCTATTGGAAGAAAAAAAGAAGTTAAAATAGAAAGACGTCTCCCTTGTCACCTGCACCCTTCAGGGTCTCCATATTATATGTCCACAGTATGTCCCACCAGACAATTCCTGTGGAAAGCCCACCCAGTGCCACGGGAAGCAATTGAACAGTAATCAATGCCAACACAAAGATGGTGGCCTCTAGCTGCCATTTCTTAAAGGTTTTGTGGCCCAATATTGTACAGAAGATAAAACATAATAAACAAAACATGTACATCCATGTCTGGGACATCTGAAGTGTCCATGAGGTGATGTAGAAATGAGTGCAAAGGGCCAGAGTGTCAAGCATAGCAAGAACGTACACAACTTATATTATGGCTGCCAGAAAGACAAACAGAAAGGACAAACAGGACCTCTTTAATCTGAAACTGTAATCCTTCAGTTTTTAGGTTCCTATGAAATACAGAAAGAAAGTAGGGAGAGTGTATAAATAAAGTTAGGGAAGCCATCCCCAAGCAGACCCCAAGTCATGTAAAAATCTACTCCCTGTTCCATTATTATCATGGAGGAACAGGAAATAGGAGCATGCCTAATGGAGGATTTTACAGCCCCATATGAGTTATAAAAATAAATAAGCAAGCTATGAGAATCTTTACCAAGAATGCCTCTTACCAGGACACTTTTGTAACTGAGCATGATTGATGGGGGTAAAGTAGAAAAGGGAGGGAATCTCCGATTCCAGAGAACTTGTTATGCATGTGCCCTGCTCCCTGGAGGAGGAGGCTTTACCTATGGTTCCTGTGTTCCGCAACGGAAGAATTACAAAATATATTCCTAAACCAGCTTTTTAACACCTACAGGTCCAGTGTCTGGGTAGGAAGTAGAGGTGGGGGGCAGTTACTTTCAGCTCATACCTTGTCTGCATCAGGTTACCAGGGTCTATGGTAAGATCATTTGAATTTATGAATGTACTTTATACCATAGCAGAGAATTAAGTCCGTATTTCAGCCTCGTATACAGGCTGCCCCAGACAACAATGATTTCATGTGCCAATTGTCTCACATATACTTCTTGAGTTTCCTCACACTATTGTGTAGGGCGACTTCAACGTGTGCACTAAGAACCCCAATGAGAGCATACAGACAAGTTTTCAGACAGTACAGGGTCCATGGGTTTCTTCCAATTTGAGCCACAGCCCACAAATGATCATGTTCATGATCATATGCTTGACCTCCTATTCACCCAGGCTGTGTGTGTGGGTGAAGCTTCTTTCTTCTCCCCTCTATGGTCTGACGATAGGCTGATATAAACAACAATTGTTGACACCCAGATCCCCTAAAGAGGCGTAGCGGCCCTGATGCTCTCTGGTTCTGGCCAAAAAGACTAATGGAGTAATCAATGAGGTCACTGTCCTGTGGTTACTACCTGGTAAGAGTCCTCCTTGGCATTCTGGGAAGCTTCCAGCCCTATGGCAGGAGCTGTTGATGATGATCTCAGTTCCAAACTTTTAGGATCTGCCAGCTAGGATATAAGAGAGCAGTGTTCAGGTTGAAAAAGTATTTTTTGCCACCCTGAGGACTGACTCTTCAAGGAATCATTGCTGAACAGATTGATTGATCTTAGCTTTACCACCTTTGCAACACTTCCATCTGAGTAGCCAGCCAGCCTTCCCAGGGTATTTAAAGCAGCTTGGCTCACTACCTGATTGCCATTGTGTTTGCTTCTGGCTGCAAGAGTATTCTACTGCATTGCTGATTACCTGTGTATGATCTGGCTTCTGGATTGTTCCTGACTTTGCTGATCTCTGTATTCCTGATGCCGGCTTGGCTGAGTACCTGTCTTAGTTCCTGACCTTGGCTTGTCTTTTGCTTTATGCTTCTGGATCACGATTTTGTTTTGTATGCTTTTGTTATTTTAATAAAGGTGTTTTGCACTTTTATATTTTTTTTGTCTGTCTGGTTCCTGGTCCCTAACAAAGTATCACGGTATCCCGTGATTGCCTATAGCCAGATGTTGCCATAGAGAGACATTATTTACTTCCTAGCTGTTGCTCGCTGAGTCGCTATTCTTATAGGGCACCATGCTGATGAGGTTATTGCTCCACCTACCTGTCAGGGTTTTTAAACCTCAGCCCATGTCATTTCCAGTGCCCTTTCGTGGTGTACCTGAGCTTATTGCTGTGTTGGTCCATTACCGTTCCTGTGTATTACATGTCTATATCTGACTACCCGTTCCGGTTCTGACTCCTGGCTCGTCTGACTACCCGTTCCGGTTTGGACTCCTGGCTACGTCTGAGTACCCGTTCCGGTTCTGACTTCTGGCTCGACTGACTACCCGTTCCGGCTACGACCACTGGCGGCGTCTGACTACCCGATCCGGTTCTGACCACTGGCTGCCTCCTGGTTTACTCTCCGTGTTGTGCTCCGTGACCATTCTGTGCCTCGGTTTGGTTCCCGTGCTGCCTGTGTCTTCCACTCTGCGCTAGCTTCTGTTAGCGGCACTTGTCAGTCACTCCGTGTGTCTGACCTCCCGTGGCCGTACCGGTTTGTGCTGCCTTGCCTATCCTCCGCCTGGCTACCAGCCTAGTGTATACCCTGTCAGGGTATTCGTCTGCTCCTTATCTCTACCAACTGTGTGTATGGGAGTGCTCTGCATTGCCCTCACATCTACCGTGTAGTCCTAGGGCCATTCCATTTCTGACCACTTGTCCAGTGAAGGACGAGGAAAGTGCCTACACTGTTCCTGTCTGGTCTCGTGAAGGTGTGCCATGCTATCTGTGTAAAGGAGTGCTCTGCACTGTCCTCACATCTACTGTGTAGTCCAAGGGCCATTCCATTTCTGACCACTTGTCCAGTGAAGGGTGAGGAAAGTGCCTACACTGTTCCTCTCTGGTCTCGTGAAGGTGTGCCATGCTATCTGTGTAAAGGAGTGCTCTGCACTGCCTTCACATCTACCATGTAGTCCCAGGGCCATTACGTTTCTGACCACCTGCCTGGTGAAGGGTAAGGAAAGTGACTCCACTGTTCCTTCCTGGTCTCGTGAAGGTGTGCCACTATCTACTGCCACTTTGTGTCATTACCATACTACTGTTGTGTCATTTGTTGTCAACGCCTGTTGCCTTATCTCCTGTCATTCATTGTACTGAATAAAGTTTTATATTAAGTTCATCTGTACTTGTCAGTGTGTTAATTTCCTAGTCACTCCGTGACACAAAGTTCTGTGCAACAATTGTGAAGGAATGCAGTATACTGGAAACAGCTTGGGTTGGCTGGGCCACTATATGCTGGGCTTCTTATGTCTGTTCACTCCAGGTAAAATGACTTGTGTTTGATTACTACACGTATGCCCCTTGAGTACCAGAGGGCTGTGCAATGAACCCCTCTGGTCCTCAAGCAGTTAACAGTGACAACTAAAACCAAGGCTCAGATCTTTTTGAACCCAGCAGTATTCTTTCCTAATACTCTCTCAAATATACCCATTCCTTTCTACTCCTCCAATATCCTTCTCTCATACTACCTGCAATACATTGCTGTTCTTCAAGCAGTCTCTAGAAGGTCCAGTCTCACACACTGCACTCTGTTATAGACCACAAAACGTAAAAGTGGAACCTTTCTAATGGTAAATGTGTCTCATCATTTGCTTAACAGAAGCACACACTATTCTAGACAGGCGCTACATACAACAATCAGGAGCTGAACTCTGCTGCTGTCTGTTACTGAACAGGGGGCATTTTAATACATTGGGAACGTTTATAGGGCCCTTTATGGGTGGGGCTGCAAAAGCCTTTGAGAGTCCTGCCAATGATTATAAAGTATCATGTAAACATTTTCAAATTCAACGCCCCCCACCCTCCAAAAAAAACCCAAAGCAGTTAGTAGGCGTAGCTGACTGCTGAATGGATGGTAAATCATTATTTTAACCCTTTGAGTGCCAGAGGGGTACGCAACGCCATGCATTGCGTACCCCTCTGGCACTCAAAGGGTTAAACAATTAATAGCGTTATTCTAAGAGTATTGCTCCCCCCTCCCTGAAAGCCCCACTGACATCCATTAAACCAAAATAATTATACTATGTTCATTCTTCCTATTAAGATTACATTCAATCTGATCTCATATTATGTCTGTCTCAGCATAAAACTCTCACAGTTATGTATTTCAATCCATCTTTACTTGGTCACAATTCAGTGATTTCTTTGCGACTCTCCAAATGATTCACTCCTGACAATGCCAAAGCTTTCAACTTGACAGTTAAGAGCTACGGGACAGAGTAGTCCAAATACAGCTCTAAATGACTGATTCTCAGAAGGATTACTTGTAAACAGCAGTTGCTGTCATCAACAATCTGTTAATGAGCAGCTACAGAAGCAATTTAATACATTACACATATAATGGAAGAGTCAACCTAATCACTACTGTCAAGGCTGTAACACTACATAATTGTTCACCTCTGTGGCCATAGATTAGAATGCATCACTACACGCCTCCTCATCACCAAACATTTCTTAGCAGTATTCAGACACTTGGCAATGTAGCAACAGCAGAGACTTAGGGCCGTACTGAGGAGGTGACATTTTGGAGAAAGCCAACAGCATCAAAGGCTTAAAGGAGAAGTAAACTTTTATTTATGAAAACACATATTTTACACAGCATTTCCTGTTGAATAAAACAAGGTCACTCCCATCGTTGTCAGATGTTTTATTCAAAACTAGTTGAACAGCCCGTTACACGGGCCACAGTGCCACTGCCACCCGGTCGCGGGACAGTCACGCGCAGTGGAGGCTGCCTGCGCCATGGCTGATACAGAGCTGGATGCTCCTTTGGAGCGCCCAGCTCTGTATCAGCCACGGCATGGGCAGCCTCTACTGCGCATGACTGCAGCACGTGCGAAAGTGTGTACTGTACATGTTGCGCCGTTACACACTATTTAGCAAATTATTATATAGGATGTATAACAGTTCAAATAATCAGGAAGTGAATTTACTGTGTTTACTTCCTGATAGTTCTAACTGACAGGAAGTGACAAGCAGTTTCTATCACATTCTATGGAGAACTGTATGTCTCTGACTTTTCTGACTTTCCTCTCCATTAGAATCTAACAGGAAAACTAATTAGAATTTGACCACTGCACTGCTCATGTTAAAAAAAACATGGGTTTAAACTGTAATAACTCTGGAAATATAAATCTCTTGGCAGTGGGAGTACCCTTATTTTACTCAATAGGAAAATCCCTACAATATATATTTTTTCACAAAAAAAGTTTACTGCTCCTTTAAAATAAGAATACTGCAAATTCACGTTAATTTAAAGGGAGCCCTTGAATATGAAGCAAAGCTTTGGAGACATCTTTAGCATTCAAGGGGTTAACCCTTTGACTGCCAGAGGGGTATGCAACTCATAAGAAGCACAATGCACTGAGCACCCCTCTGGCACTGAAAAGGGTTTCACCAAAAATGAAATAGGCTGTTAACTTTAAATAGCATATACTTAAAACAAGTGTATGTAAATATTAATTATTCAAGTTACATCTGAAAAATATAATAATAACCTTGCTTTTTAATGCATGTATCTAATGTCCTGATCGGAAAGCATTTATTTAATCTTGTTTGAACTGAGATAAACACTAAGGCCAGTTGACTGACTGATATTAGTGCCCACTGCTCATACTCTTATCTTGTCTCTACCCATTCACAGATAATCCTGGGGGGAAGATGCACTAAGGTGTGATAAAGAGGTGATAAAGTAGAGATAACTTCATCAGTAATACAACTTCTCCAATTCGTATGTTACTCTATGGAGCCAACTCCGGAGATCTTAGTGCACAGGCTCTATAGAATAACACAGGAACTGGAGAAGTTATCTCCTCTTTATCACACCTTAGTGCACAGCTCCCCTGCACAATCAGTGGGAGTCCTAGAGCCCTGGAAAAGGTAAGAATAATTTATTTTACAGATGCAAACATGAAGTACATGTATATAACCCTGGTTCATTTTTAGGTGTTAGTGTTCTTTAACCCTCTGAGTGCCAGCCATGTTTTGGGCACAGGCTTGGCCATATGCATCTACATGGCTAATCCTGTGCGCCACATGTGGCTGGAGTCACTTCCCTAATTTTATAATCCAGACCTCGTTAGGGGGCATCCCCATGCCCCCCCAAGCCCTCCAGCTATTGATCTGCCAGCCGATAACCCTAGGAGACAAATACAGGATTTGCAAGTCAGCAACAAGCTTTTTTTGCTTCACTACTGCCCATGCTTCCAGGTAGAAATTGGGAGTATCGAGGAAATCCCATCCTCTCTCTCCCAGATGTTCACCTATTTTGATTAGGGTGACCACATATCCCGGAATGCCTGGGACTGTCCCTTAATTTTGCCCTGTGTCCCGCATCCCAAATCATACCTCCCCGGGATAATAAAGAGTCCCAGAATCAATAGACTCCACTGTCAGTCCTGTTCTGTGAGCCCTGTTCTGCGCGGTGCTGCCAGGCCAGCTCAGTCACAGCCTACAACATATGCATGCTGCACGCACCACCACCAAATCAGCCAATGAAGGCTGGTCTGTGTGAGTGTGAAGTGGTACACAGGCTGACGCACTCATGCCATGTGAGTATGAGTGAGCAGTGAGAGTGACAGTGTCTCTGGAAGCAGTGAGGCGACTGCAGACGCGGAAGGAAGATGGAACTGAAGTTGTTACAGAAGAGGAGAGAGCTGGATTGGAAGAGTGATGAACAGCGCACACTGAAGTGTCTGAGAGTCCTGACTCCCGCAGCTGAGTGGCTCCCGCCGGCTACCAGCACTGACAGTGACTTCTTACTAACTTAGTCCTGAGTCCTGACACTGAGAGTAAGTGTAAGTTAATAACCACTGCAATACACACACACACACACACACACACACATATATACATCACCCTAATTTTGATCTCCCAGTGCTATCGGCTGGGAGATCAATATCTGGTGGAGGCATCAAGATGGTTTCTGATGCTCCACCACTGAGGTCTGATTAAAATGAAGGTTTTTTTTTTAATTAACTCTGTGTTTAATGCACACTGCTGATACACACTCTATGGCTCCACAGAAGCCAACAATTCATAGTCCCTACACAAGACACACATCCCTCTGCACCTCTTTCCTGCCGTGGTATGCAAGCGTGTCACAATGCTCCACAAATAGCGTCCTGAGTTAGCCACTAAAAGGATTCACTCTTACATCACTTTTGTGAGTCCTTTGTTACAAAAGTACATTCAATCTGACACTGTCCACAGCAATAAAACTCACATTGTTTGTATAAACGTCAATATATATATTAGTCTGTGCAAATAAAAAAACTTTGGCCTTGCTATAAATCATTTGCTTAACCCATTGAGTGCCAGAGTGGTGTTCAACATATTTCACAGTGTGTTGCATACCCCTCTAGCATTCAAAGGGTTAATTACATAGAGGGCTTTCAGTAGTTCATGAAGTAACCTTAAAATTCTCAGTAATGCCCCATCCACCAGCCACTCCCCCAGGAACATCATAGAAAACAAAAACTCCCTCTTTGTTCATTTAAGTGTTGGCAGGTTACCACCCAGCCTAATGCCACACACCAGTAACACACACACACACACACACACACACACACACACACACACACACACACACACACACACACACACACACACACACACACACACACACACACACACACACACACACACACACACACTTTGACTCCCTGCCTGATTCCACTGCACCTTCTGGAAACAATTGTAAGTACCAAGCTAGGGTAGAAAGGCAAATGACCCCTCATTTGAAACAGTGGGATATCTATTTTCCCAAAATATATAGTTTAATATAGTTATTCCGCTGTTGTGGGGTAGTTTTACCATATAACCACTGTAATATACACTTTAGTTCATAAAGTAGAAAATACCCTTTTTGGTAATTGGGGTCTTTGCAGACTATGCATGTTGGTAAAACTATGCATATTTGTATTTGTTCTCTGGGGATTTATGGCTTTTTCAAATTATTGAAACTTTCACAACTAATATAAACGTTTTTGAGATATTGTGTATGATTTTAGCAATTTGTTTACTTTTTTAATATTTATGACTTCATAGCTTGTCGCACAGTGCAAAATCGACTTAATGCGAGGTAGCACACAAAAGCTACATTTTTAATGAAGACTTTTTTTTAGAGTTTTCCATATATAACTAGAAAATTGCAATCTAAAATAGAAACACAAGAAGAAGAATATCTAAAAGCAGAGTTTACTCTTATTTTAAAACATACTGTATATGATATCACTGCGCTTACAAGATAGAATAAAAAGTTAGGCTTATCTGTCTCCTCTGTATGCCGTTCCATACTAGGCTCACTCTTTTTGGGGGACGTCCTTCTATGATACCTATTATTTCCTCCACCTTTTCCCACGATCCTAGGATCCTTTCCCCCTGATGTTAATCCTCTTTTTTGGCTTCGTCTGGAACTGACCTACTCTGTCCGAGGAGATTCAAAGCACTGTTGTATTCAATGTTTATCCCGACGCCGACACGTATTGCAGACGTCACTGTCTGCTTCCTCAGGGCTTACAGAGAGAGACGATCCCTCGGACTAAATACCTGTCATTCATCATGTGGCATCCAGCCTGAGTAAGCCGCAAACAATCTGATCTCCTCCCAATATCTCACCAGGACCTCTACATGTCTTGTTCTAATTAGCAACTTTATATTATTTATCCCAACATACTTATAAAAAACAAGTTTCTGCATATGTATCATACACTCAGACATATTATACTACATCTAAAAATCACATTCTCATATTAAAAATCCTTTCTTACTTTAAATCTTATTTTACATTAGTGCTCTCTACGCTCCTATATAAAAGCTGCAATGTCCATATCAATATTCAGACCATTTGGACATAGCGTCTTTAACTTGTGAATCCAATACGTTTCACTCTGTCTTAACCTCAATAACTTATCTCCACCTCTTCTATCCAACCTCACCTGTTCTATCACCATAGCTGTAATATTTTCAGGTTTACAGTCTGGGTGTTCAAGGAAGTGTTTTGGGACACTATGAATTTCCATGAGATTTTTATTATTTCTCAACTCTGAGTGTACGCATAGTTCTCCCCACGTACTGTATGCCACATTGGCACGTGAGGAGATACCACACACCCAGAGTTACAGTTTAGGAATTGGCGTACCTCATATAATTTTCCTGTTTTAGTAGATTTAAATTCCACCTTTGATACTTGGCTCTTAAATGGATAATGTGCACATGTGGAACAATTTTTTGCTCCACACTTGTACATTCCTCTTTCTCTTGTTAAAAAATTACTTTGATTTTTACTGGCATTTTCCCTTCTCTCAGATTTCTTATATATATATCACTGGGCGCTATTAGTTCTTTTATATTTTTATTTCTTCAAAATGAAATTTTTGGACCTTCATCCAAAAATGGACCCAAGATCGGATCTTCTTTTAATATTGCCGAGTATTTTCTCAGAATATTCTCCATTTTATGTGCCTTCTGAGTATAAGTGGTGGTAAAATAAGATACCCATTTGTTATCTCTCTTCCTTTTTTCTTTATAACTTGTAAGTTCATCCCTGGATAACTTTTTTACTCCCTCTTCTGCGTTATCTAAAAGCCCAATATCATATCCTTTTTCCACAAACTTGTCTCTTACTACTTTCGCTTCTTCTTGATAATCCACCTCTTTACTACAATTACGTCTTATGCGTTGCAACTGTCACAATGGAATATTCTGTTTCCACTGTCTATGGCGGCTGCTCTGGTAATGGAGATATCCATTACTATCCACCTGGAAACAGAATATTCCATTCGGACAGTTGCAACGCATAAGGCGTAATTGTAATAAAGAGGTGGATTATCAAGAAGAAGCGAAAGTAGTAAGAGACAAGAGCGAGTAAAAAAGTTATTCAGGGATGAACTTACAAGTTATAAAGAAAAAAGGAAGAGAGATAACAAAAACCAAGCTTGGATGTTTTTCTTTGTAAGAAAAGGCTTCAGTCTTGCCACCCTACTCCATAGCCCATTCATATGAAGAATACGGGAGATTGTTGTCACATGTAGCACACAGCCAGTACTTGCCAGAAATTCCTGCAGTTTAATGTTGCAGTAGGCCGCTTGGAAGCCTCCCTGACCAGTTTTCTTCTCATCAATTTTGGAGGGATGTCCAGTTCTTAGTAATGTCTCTGTTGTGCCAAATTTTCTCCACATGATGATGACTGTCTTCTCTGTGTTCCATGGTATATCTAATGCTTTGGAAATTCTTTTGTACCCTTCTCCTGACTGATATCTTTCAGCAATGAGATCCCTGTGATGCTTTGGAAGCTCTCTGGGGACCATGGCTTTTGCTCTGAGATGCAACTAAGCAAATGTCAGGAAAATCCTACTACAAAGGCCGAACTATTTGTGATTAATTGGAGTCACTTTAAATGATGACAGGTGTGTAATGACTTCTATTTAACATGAGATTGAATGTGATTGGTTAATTCTGAACACAGCCACATCCCCAGTTATAAGACATAGCGATACCTAAAAATAAATACTTCATCCAAATGGTCTACAATATGTGCCTGGTTTGCAAGCACATGTTGTAGACAGTTCAGATTAAGTGTTTATCTTTAGACCTTGTTATATCGGCACTGCTGAAGAGCCGCCGTCTGATCCAGGAACCAGAATCTGCTTCTGACAGCTTTACAGCTCGTCAAGCAGAAAGGGGAGGGAGCGGAGAACTTTATTTTCCTATATCTCTCAAACCATAACGTTTTGAGAAATACAAATAAGTGCACGTACTCTCTTTTAATTGTATCTACCACATAGTTAATACTTTTTTTCTGACATTACTATCCCTTTAAGGGCAAAAGTTAAGGCTAAGTAATATAAATAGTATTGACAAATAATGTCTAGTACTGGAAATATTCCACACTAAATGGACTTTATCAGCATACCTGGGAATTTTTGTTGTGAACTTCCCAGAGAGGGGAGTCCTGTGGTCGGTGCCACTGGGGGGAGAAAAGGGACATGGTTTGTGTAAAAAAAGGGTGGGGCTTCATCGTGAGTGGGGGAGGAGCTTATAATATAAAGCAAAAGTATAATGAACAGGCTGGGGAAGGAGGCGAAGAGGGCGGGGAGTGGGAAGAACACACTGGGAAGGAGCAGAAGTTGGCAGAGCTTCATTAGAAACTCCGCACAACCAGAGAATCACTGCCCCAGAGATCCGGTAATCAACAGCAAAAACCTGAGTTTTTAGGGCAAAAAACGGAGCCTTCCCAGCTATGTTTATCAGTTCACTTGGAGCACCTGCATACATGCTCCACCCCAGCTGTCTCGCACGTACCAGTCCAGCCAGCCAGCCAGCCAATGAAATGTATTTGCTATATGGTCTTCATTGGCTGGCTCAGCGAGCCAATAAGGACCGTATAGCAAATACATTTCATTGGCTGGCTGGGCTGGAGCATATTTCTCAATTCCGGGACTCTTTGTTGTCCCAGTGGGGGGGGTGACCCAGGACACGGGACACAGACCCCCAATAAGGGACAGTCCAGGGCATTCCAGGACGTGTGGTCACCCTAGTTCAGGGGACTCTGAAGTTCTTATCTAGTTCTTAAATGAGTGTTTCTTGTTTGTTCTCCATGTGCTATATACATATTTACTTAGGGTATTTATATCTGTTTTTTTCACAAGAACAGGGTTGACACTGTGTTAACACAATGTTATGTTAAAGAGTAACCACACAGAAAAACAGCTGTCAGTAACAGCAAACTAATCTTTCACTTTGGTAGTTATATAAATACCATATATATATATATATATATATATAAGGTGTGTCCACTAAAGTCTGTCGATCACAACCAAAGCAAACATAACTTCACAGCTTTTGTCTAGCATTCTTATGCAATATCAATCTGCATGTCTTAAAGGGATAATAATGTTTCACAATAAAAGCAGCTCCAATTAATCTTCATAGTATTTGGGTCATGGAGAGTGTTATGTCAATACTGTCAGAGTTGTAGTTCAAAAGTAATTGAATGATAAAGTATCCCCCCTCCTGCCCCTTTTACTGATGTAACACTGCTCACCTCAGAGCAGCAAGACTGTCCGGATGGATAGTAGAGAGGGACAAGTGTAAGCCATCTCCCCTCAGATGTGGAATCTGGTCTTAAGACCAGACAGCTCACAGCAAGGGACAACCTTCTTACTGCGAGCATAAGGAAAAAACTGGAAAAACTGTCAAGGGTGCAGGGTTTTCCTTATGCTCACAGTAAAAAGATTGTCCCTTGCTGTGTGCTGTCTGGTCTTAAGAACAGACTCCACATCTGAGGGGAGATGGCTTACACTAAAAGGGGCGGGAGGGAGGGATACTTTATCATTCAATTACTCTTAAACTACAACTCTGACAGTATTGAAATAACACTCTCCATGGTCCAAATACTATGAAGATTAATTGGAGCTGCTGTTTCTGTGAAGCATTACTATCACTTTAAGTAGGTAGTAGACAAGCCAAAGGATCATAACCATGAAGGGAAGGTGGTGCAATTCTGGCAAAACTCCACTATATCATAGGCATGCCAGCGAGCATTGTCTAATTTGCATAAACTGACAACAAAATAAAGCTAATTATCTCAAACTGTTATTTGAACCCTTTTGGTTACCAGAGTGGAATGCAACACATTGCAAAGCAAAGCATTGCATATCCCTTTTGCACTCAAAGGTTTAAAAGGAGATTAAACATTTTTAATATTAGAGAGGGCTGCATTTATTTGCATTGTGTTGGAGACTACTAGTATTTAAGGGGTTAAATTTGAAAAATACAATGTAAGTGATCTTTAACCTCTTAATGACCTCAGTCCGCGGAGTGGATTCCCCTTAAGGACCGCTTTGATCTAATTCATTGAGCTGGAACATGTGATTGATCACATGTGCGGGCTCACCAAACGGGGGTCTGATAGAGACCAATCCGATCTTGGAGTGGTCAATTTCAGACCCCAGTAGTGCTCACAGGGCTCCCACAGGAACTATAAGAGCAAAAAATAAGTAACATGCCAGGACTGTCATTGGTCCTTTAGGGGTTAAAGAGATTTCAAGGGTGCCTATATGTTACGGCAGTAATTTTTTTAATTTAAAACAACCGTTTGTAATAACTAGCTTTATTTTGTTGTCAGTTTTGTATCCATTCTACACTGCTGTCTATTCTATCTCCCACTCTTTGCTTGCCAGATACCAACATTCCACATTGCTCTCTATCCTATCTGCCACTCCTTGCTTGCCAGATACCAACATTCCACACTGCTCTCTATCCTATCTGCCACTCCTTGCCTGCCAGATACCAACATTCCACACTGCTCTACCTCTCACAGATACTAACATTCCTAACTGCACTCCCTCCACCACCTTCTTCTTCCCATCAGCCAATTTGCATAAACTTACAAATAAATAAAGATTAATGTCCATAGCTGACTACTTTCTGAATTTGCACTCAGGTTTTTGTAGCTGATTACCGGGTCTCAGGTGCAGACGCTGATTCTCCGGATGTGGGGAGTTTCTAATAAAACTCTGCCCACTTCTGCTCCTTCCCAGTCTGTTACACCCATTTCCCTCCCACTTCTCCTCCTTCCCCAGCCTATTCCTCTTAATGTCTATAAGCACCGCCCCACTCACAATTAATCCCGGACCCTTTTTTTGACACTGATCGTGTCATTTATCTCCCCCAGCAGCACCACAGGACTCAGGGGAGTCCACAAGGTTAAGTTCCTAGGCATATGAATGTCTTACATTACTGATATGAATAAAACATGGCTAAAATGAAATCTAGCTGATTTTGAAAGTTCTTTCACCTAAGTTGTTATGGGGTAATAGTTGTAGTAACATTTAAAATCAATGGAAATTTTTATTCATCTCAATGGTGTAGTTGCTTTGTTCCACAGAAAGTATTTTGCAAAGATCCCATTGACTTTCAATCTCTCTATCAGAAGCCTGCAAATGAATATTAACTAACCTTGCCTATAAAATCTAAGACCTTCAGTGGATACTACATTCCAGAGAAAGTATTGTCAAAAGAGTGTTATTTATTGAATGACTGTAAAGATAGTTATCGCCTCTCAGTAAAACTTCTGTTGAACGAAAGTCATGGGACTCCTAATCTTAGCTCCATCAGATTCTAAATTAGATTCCAAATCTTTACTGAGGCATTAGGATAAAGTAGTAGCTTGCTAGCTTAAAAGCAAAATGTCATGTAACATAACTCCAGAATATGATTTGTGAATGAAGAGGGACTGTCTTTAGGGGCCATTAAAAGGTAAAGACTTAAAGAAGATCATTTTAATTATTTCCCTGTTTGAGAACAGGTGCCTTAACCCCTTAATGTGGGGTGATGTGTTCGGACCATCACCAGTGTCCTTGTCTAAAATAGATGATTCCCTGCGGGATCGCTGTGAGCACACTGCACGAGTGACATGTGGCAAAATATCAAAATGCAAACATGGAAACAACCCTTTTTGGTTACTAAAAGAAAATAGACATGTTTCCAGGCTTGTACTGTGGTAGTTACATGGCACTAATAAAAGGAATAATATCACCCACCAAGAAAGAGTAAAAACAAAAAAAAATTTTGCCACTCAACCGATGTCATTTATTAATTGAAATGCTCCCTGGTTTAATGCACTAGATGTAGGCTAACCTCTGAACCAGTGAGTGCTATCAAGGACTCTGATACAGACAGAGCCAATAAAGGAAGAGAAAATGTAAAAAGAAATATAAAAAAAGGGAAACTTAATTGGAAGACGGTTCCATGAAATGAAACACAGTGGGGGAGATGCACTAAGGGATGATAAAGATGTGATAAAGTAGAGATTACTTCTCCAGTGATATCACTTCTCTGTTTCCTATGCACTAAGATCTCTCCCACTGAAGAAATCTTAGCACATAGGCTCCACAGAATAACATAGTTATTGGAGAAACAATATGACTGGTAACATTGGGGTGATGCACTAAGGTGTGATAAAGAGATGGTAAAGCAGAGATACTATCAATTCTCCACCAAGACTTTTCAATTGGGAGAGATCCTAGTGCATTGGCTCCATAGAATAACATAGGAAACAGAGAAGCGATATCACTGGAGAAGATACCTCCACTTTATCACGTCTTTATAATCCCTTAGTGCATCTCCCCCATTGTGTTTCTGGAGAAGTGGTTTCACCTATTGATCCAACTTTCGGGCATCTCCTCCATTGTATCTCCATTACATATGCATATAACTGAAAAGGGAGTAAAAGGTACAGATTTAGAAAAAAAAAAGTTGTTGCAATATGAGGCATTTTGGATATGGAGTTACAGCCCAGAGGGCTAAATGAAGAATTTAATATGAACGGTTTCTTTTTTTTTTTTTACAAATTATCTTATAGTAAGAGGTAAAGGGTTGGTGGGAGGGATTAGTTCAGCTAACACAGATGCACCTATGTTACAGACTGATAAAAAAAAAAAGCAATAAATATTTCTAAGAATGCATATCTTCATAAGGGCAGGAAAACAAAATGTATACTTGCAAAGGCTTATAGTCTGGCTGGTAAGCGGGACTACTGGAACTAATTGCAAAAATTGAGCAGTATGATCATATAGCTATTATGGAAATCTGGCTGATTAATACACATGACTAGGTAGTCAGTCTAGCAGGATATTAACTTTTTAGAAGGTATAGTGTAAATAGAAGAGGCAGAGGGTTTTGCCTGTATCCAAAGAAAGCCTTGAATTCTAGCATATAGAATGAAATTAATGAAGGTTCCAGTGAGTATGTAGAGATGCTGTGGGTTGACATACACACTGGTAGTATACATAATAAATATATGTTGATGAACAATTGCTACAAGCCATCTAATATTGGGGAGTTTGAAGAAGCTAAGCTGTTACTGCAAAATGAAAAGACTTCTCTGTAAGGAAGACTTTAGCTATACTGAAATTGGAGAAATGGGACTTCCAGCACATGAAAGAAAAATAATTTAATAAGTATACTTAATGACAACATCATGTTCCAACCAGTAAACAAGCCAACTAGAAATAAGACCTTGTTGGACCTAATGGTCTAAAACAATTCTGAAATTATATATACTATACAGGTAAAGGAGCATTTTGGTAATCTATAATATGACATAGTTTGGAATTTGTAATGCTAATACTATTATCAAGGGTTCAAATGAAACATTCAACTTTAAAAAGGCTAATTCTGCAATGCTTAAAACAATAAATTTAATGGGAAGCAATCTTCAAAATTAAAACTGCACAAGAAAGATGGAATTTGTTCAAAATGATTTTTGCTTTTGCATAAATTAACATGAACATATTGATATATACCACTGGGGAAAAACAGAGAGGAACTAATTAAGTCCAATGTGGTTTAACAAAGAGGTTAACAGTGAAATGAGGAAGAAGCAAGCTTGAAAGATTTAAGTCCGAAAGGTCAGATATAAAAAGAATGCAACAAACTCTGTAAACATACAATTGGGTTAGCTAAAATTGATATTAAGAAAAATACTCTAAAAGAGCAAGAACAATTCTAAACATCCCTATAAGTATATAGATGGCAAACAGAAGGGCATCAGAAGGGTAAGCTTAGGGTTAAGGCTGACATTGTTTCCCTTAAAACTGAGACAGATGATTTAATTAGTGTATAAACAAAATAAGCAACTACGGCAAACTTTAAGAAAAAAAGAAGAGAACAGAATTTCTTCCATCATGCACATGGCTTACGGAACACACAGTCAAAAAAAAGACTGGAAAAATATAATGGTGTTTAGAAGTTTATTTTTGAATAGCAAGAACAGTATACTTAATTTTTATTGATTCACTCTTATCACATATAGCACTTTGCAAATGGAGGAAAGTAGATGTAGTACTATTTTTTTAAAATATGGGGCAAGATCTAAACTGGGAAATTATAGTACTGTGACATTCATAGTGGATAAGATATTAGAATGATTACTACCCAACAGTATTCAAGATTATGTGTCAACCAACAAAATTATTGGCAAGGTTTTAGGAATAATTGACTTAGGAGGTGAAATCTCTGCATAGTTAGAGAAATGGTTAAATCATAGAATGAAGAGAGTTGCAAATGAAACCTTTTCTAGTTGGTCTAAAGGTATGAGTGGTTTCAGGGTTCAGCCCTGAATCTGATGCTTTTAATTTGTTAAATAATTAGCTTAATTGCTTTGTGAGGATATTCAGGTCCTACCATAGTTAATTAGCAGAGGTTTGCAAATTGAAACTATGGTAGTGCCCACTTAGGTCCTGACAGGGTATGGACCTATTATCAGTGAAGGAGGTCCTACAAGGAAGAGGCAGGGCAGTAGAGGAAACAGCCAGCAAGTCATGCATGCCGTCCGCTACTCTGACCTTCCGGTGGGGGGTCCTGCTCTTTGGAGGTTGGTAGAAAGATTAGATATTTACAATACCTGTCACAAACGCCCTTACCCCAAGCATGCACGTGACTTGGTAGGCAGTGAAAAGGTTAAAAATTCACTATCTGTCTGCCCTAGACCAGAAATAATGATAAAAAATCCCCTTTGACACCACCCACGCTTGATTATAATGATATAACTACTATCATAACGCTGCCACTACCAGACAATCTATAAATGCATAAAAAAGACAAAGGGGTGTCTGGGTCCCCCACGCAATTTAGACTAAAAACCCCACAAAATATGTTCTAACACAATATCTATGTGATTTCAAATTACCAATAAATTAGTCTATTCAGGGAACGTGATTCTTTACCAGACAAAGGCCAAACTTAATAAAGGAATATTTATTATGAATAAACAATAATCACACTGCATAAGGAAACAGAGGACAAACAAATTATTTACACCAAACAGATAAAAATAAAAAGGAGAAAATAACAGAAATCCTAACTTACTCACTTGGATGGTAAAGTAATAGCATTTTCTGTCCGAAGGGGCTCCAGCAAGGAAAGATGGTCACTTACTCAAAATTAGATCTTGTCCCCTAGTAAGCACACCAGACATTTTTTTATCCAGATATTTATACAATTTCAGATCATCTCAGGTTTCCAAGCCGGCCCTGAGGTAATTATGGGCGAGACGGAGGCGAGTACAATAAGTCACCTCCCTTGTATGTTGGGGAAAACAAAATTCAGATATCAAATTCGGACGGTGATTTTTCTCCTGTACTTGACACCAAGATAATTATTCTATCTATTAATTTGTTACAATTTATGGAGTCTGTACATAGGTCACACTTGCTACTTATCACTCAGTCGTATAGACTTCATAATTTCCCACCCACCACTGTATTGGCGCTTGTCATGTTGGTACTCTTATTGCAGGATGTGCTTTCCCCATTCCAAATATGTACTCCAGGAGGCTGGATTAACAAGCTGTGAGATATTATTAAGGTATATGTGAGATATTATTAAGCTATATTTTAGATATGACCCAGAAGACAGTGTTTCTTGACTGCTAAAGTCTATTAGCACATCCAACAAATTAGTCATGAAAGGCACTTCAGCAGTAACATTTCACACCTTGCAGAGGGGTCCCAGCTACAAAAGGAATGTAAAACCTTCCAATATCACCTTCCTATACAATCAAATTAACCCCTCTCATGCTGAAGATGGCTATACCGCCTCTACCCATTGCTGTGACAATACCCCTCTATGCTGTAGACTAACACATCTTCAACTGTTGCACACAGGAAGAAATAATGAAGTACAATAAAAACAAAAATTCAGTTCCACTAATAATTACTATAGTCAATTAAAAGGACACATGTTCTGGCACAAAAATAATTTGGATACATTTTTATTTTTGTCCTCCCATTACTTATTCACATAAATTTCAGCCAACGGTCTCGGGGGGGGGGGGGGTCCTACTCAATGGAGGAGGGTAGAGGGAGGGAAAGGGAAGCATACTGATAACAGTAATGAGGTGGGGGGGGGCAGAGGGAAGGAAGGAAGAGAGACAGTGGGACTTCAAGCTACTGCTGGCACAAAACGAGGAAGCTGATGCAGAGGTTTCCATGGAAACACATGGAAGAGAAGGGAGAGATCAAAATGGGAGGGACGAATAAGACAAAGAAAACAGAAAGCCCCCCTACTTACCTGCTCCACCAGTGTTACCATCCATATAAATGGGAATATCCCACTTTATTTGGAGGGCAACACTGGCATAGCAGATGGGGAGGGCTCAATATTTTCTTTGTTTTATCCTCCCCATATTGATCTCTCCCTTCTCTTTTATGTGTCTCCTTTAATGTGTCTAAGCTATTGAGAAAAACCTGGCAGAAAGATCTATTACAATTATTATTCAGACCATGGACATTTCTATTCCACTCAAAAAAGACAAGCGATTGACAGTACTTAAAGAAAATGACACAAAATGTTTTAGGTATTCTCTGAAGTTGCTTTGCAACAATTTTACAGACATTATCTTTATTATACTAGTTTTATACATCTCCCATTGTATGCTATAAATGATTCTAGACAGAGACCTGACACTGACACTAATAGCAGTGAGCGATACAATTGGCCTTGAACATAATATGCATATATTACAAACAAACTAAACTTGTCTAGGGTGACAGGTTCCACATTAAAAGGGATAACAACACTTAATAAATAGTAAAAATTATATTGTAGGGTTTATTCTCCTGAGTACAACAAGAGAATTACCAGTGCTGAGAGGCACTTTATTCAAAAGTTACTATAACTCAAAATTTACACTTTTAGGTGCAGTATCTCAATAGCCTGAAATTTTACAGTGGCGCTGTTGCTACTCCATACTATGGAGGTTTATGGTCAATTCATCAGAGCTGTCCATAGGATGGAGTAGCAACAGCGCCACTGTAAAATTTCAGGCCACTGAGATACTGCACCTAAATAAAGTTTGAGCTGAAATAGCTTTTGCATAAAACACCTCTCAGAAGTGAAAGTACCATTGTTTTACTCAGGAAGACAAACTTTACAAGATATATATTTTTTTTACAGATTACTGTATAATCTCTGGTATAATACGCACCTGTGTATAATACGCAGGTGTAAATTAAAGATTTTTGGGGAAAACAAGAGTGCATATGTATAATACGCACCCTTGTTTTCCCTCCCTCTACTCACCAAAAACTTGTTGTTTCTTGTCTGCCTCCCTCCCTCCACCGTCCCCTCCCTCTACTCACCCCCTCTGGAGGCATCTTGGATATCCATGTGAAGACCTGTGTTATTTCAGGATACTGCTAGTGCCCTTTGAGCCCTCTGCACAAATGTCCCAGATGCCTCCGGAGAGGGTGGGTAGAGGGAAGGGAAGGTGGGAGTATATTGAGGTGGAGGGAGGGAGATGGCGAGCAGACTTGAGGATGTATATATATATAATTTTTCCTCTTGTGTAGAATACGTACCCCCAACTTCACATAAGGGGAAAAAGGGCAAAACTATGAGTATTATACATGAGATTTTACAGAAAGTGTTACTATCCTTTTAAATGAATAATGAAATATAAGTTTGCTAGTCTGACACATATCAGCAAATGTGATAATCTCATCTACATAAACCATTTAAACTATAAAATTTACTGTGATGTAAACATTGTTTCAAAATACTAACACAATTTCCAATGGTTTTTACACTTTTTTACTTTACTAACAGTGTTCATATCATAATTTTAAATAGCAACTAACAAGAAAGAACTTTATGTAAAAGTTCAGTCTTTTACTAGATAACTAGATAACTGCCAATACGCCCACATCTGAGAGTAGCCTCATTATAAACTTACAGTCCTCATTTTACAGGTTACCCCTGGGTCTATTCTTAACAGAACTGCTGCTGTGACTCCAGTGAAGTGCCAAATGATTCCTGTTTTAATCTCATACCCACGTACACAGCCAAGAGGAGTTAGGCTACCACAGTCAGAAGACCTGTACAGACCTGATCAATTAGGCAGTAAGCTCAGAATGCTGGAAGGAACAGTTCATAATCAGTAAAATACTGATCCTTTATTATTTTTACATGTTAGTTGCCCCTTAAGAAACAGAAAACTATGAAAAAGAATAAATATAGGTAAAACTGGGTTTTTATACTTTTTCCAAGTAACAGGAGTTGATTGACTAGTCTTCGGAAAAAAAAAATATTGTAGGACTAAGACATGGCAAACTCCAAATGTAAGGACATAATAATGACAAAAACTGTTTCTGTGTTGTTAGCTGCTAGCGCAGATATGAGACAGCTGCACTATCATCATTATGATTATTACTGTCAAGACCTGCATGCAAAGGAAGGTGCTGCCATTATACACAAACATTTAAGGGATAATAATGTCTTAGATATATAAAAAGTAATATTATAGAAAAGAAATAAAAAAAGAAAGATCAGGGAGTTCTCCCCTCCCTGATGTCAGCTGACAGAAGGAGATCCGTCAGCCGACTTGAGGAGGCTCTTCAGCAGAGCCGCAATAGCACGATTTAAAAAGAAATACTTCATTGGAACGGTCTACAAAGGATGCTTGCAAAGCAAGCACACTTTGTAGACCCTTGCAATGAAGTAGTTCTTTTTAAATATCGCTATTTCAGCTCTGCTGAAGAGCTGCCTGCCGGTCCGGGGATCAGGATCTGATTTGTCCAAGTTGATGATCCACCAGTGATGGGTGAGAGCATAAATGCATTGTTGAACCTGCTGATGAAGAAGATCCGCAGAAGCGGCTTTCAGAAGCAGGTCGTCCATGTATGGAGTAACTCTGATGCCGTCTCGGTGGAGGACAGACACTAAGGCTCCCAGGACACGGTTGAAGACTTGAGGAGCTGTCGTCAGGCCAAATGGAAGAGCTGAGAACTGAAAATGTCCCCGTTTGCAGCCAAATTGGAGGTACTGCCAGCTCTCTGGATGAATGGCAATGTGTAAGTATGCATCCAGAAGATCCACAGATGCAAGGAATTCCCCCAGGGACATGGCAGCAATCACCGTCTGTAGAGACTCCTGGTGATAATGAGTCCAGATCACAAAGGAATTGAGATCCTTTAAATCCAAAATGGGACGACAACCGCCTTCCTTCTTGGAGACCACAAAGAGGTTTGTGTAAAAACCCATACCTCTGTCCTGAACTGGAACCGGCTCTAGAACGTCCTTGTCCAGAAGAGGCTGAACAGTGCCGTCGAACAGACAGCGTTTCTCTGCGCCTTGAGGCGTATGAGAAGGAAGGAAACTAAAGGGAGGAAGATAGACGAAAGGGATCCTGTACCATTCCGTCACTACCAAAACCCATGGGTCCATCACTGAATCCTCCCAAATGCTGTGATAGTGACGCAGACGACCACCCACAGCAGAGTGGGGACCCGGGTTCAGTGAGTCATGCCGAAGAAGGCTTGGAAGCCTTGG
This sequence comes from Rhinophrynus dorsalis, assembly GCA_037306005.1. Lineage (NCBI taxonomy): Eukaryota > Metazoa > Chordata > Amphibia > Anura > Rhinophrynidae > Rhinophrynus > Rhinophrynus dorsalis. Next base: position 640,923,525 of record CM074718.1, on the reverse strand, counting down.
GCTTAGAGGAGACCTTGGGCTTCCGTTGCGGTTTGGGCTTGGAGAAGGTACGCAGAGCTGAGGGAACCATCTGGTTTGCCGGAAGTGTCTAATTCTGAAAGAAGCGAAAATACCAGTTATGCTTAAGCAATGTTTTCTTCCTAGGAATTAAGGGTAGAAGTGTACTCTTACCCCCTGTAGCCTCACTGATCAGATCTTTGAGATCTGGCCCAAACAAAGAAGCGCCTTGAAAAGGCAAGGAGAGCAAGGCTTTCTTAGAAGCAGTACCAGCAGACCAGATCTTGAGCCAAAGAGCCCGTCTGGCAACCACAGACATGGTGGAAACCCTAGCCACCAAACGGATGGCATCAAATAGGGCAGCAGAAACATAGTGCTGTGCCTCAGAAATTTTGGCAAGGAGAAGCAACTTATCTGAAGTAGGAGAACCCTGACTGATAGCGAGAGTGAGCTGTTCAGTCTGGACCGCAATGGCCTAGTTCACTCATGCTGCTGCGAATGCTGGATGCATGGCAGAACCAGCAATGGCAAATATGGACTTGAGGGAGACCTCAAGGTTCTTGTCAGTCCAGTCCTTTAGAGCAAACGCATCAGACACTGGCAAAGCAGTAGACTTGGATAGCCTGGAGATAGGAGCATCCACTTTAGTAGGATGAACCCACTGAGCAAGCACTGCCTCAGAAAATGGGTAAGGCTTGGTAAATTTCTTGGAGACAGAAGGTTTCCTGTACGGAGACTTCCACTCTTCGGACACAAGGCAGTCAAGAGTGGGGTTAGGTGGAAAGCAAGTAAGGGGCTTTTTAGGCTCCTGAAAGACATCAGAAGAGTCAGAAGGAACCTCCTGCACTAAGGGAATCTGACACGTCAGGTACACCCTGAGGCTTTGGCAGGGAAGACTTGACGAAGGAGGGGGTCTGCCAAGAATGAAAGACCCCCTGTAACTGGGATGGAAAGAGTTGCAAAGTGGACCTAAGGTCCCTAGTAGTAGCCTTGAACTCTTGCACCCAAACTGGCTCTAATGCATGGCTGGAGGTCCCTGGGAGACTCTCAGGGACATCAGAACATGCTGGGCATAAAGGACCTGAGAATTCTCTAGGAAACCCTGAATGACAGGAACAGCAATGTGCAATAGGGGATACAGAGACCCCAGCATCCTTAGTCTTACGTCTGGCCCCAAGCTCCAACGGTATAGACCAGAGGTTCTCAACCCGTGCCCTCAGTGTCCACTAACAGGCCAGGACTTAGGAATTTCTCTGCTAGAACACAAGTGTGTTGATCAGAGGCTCAGTCATATTGATTAACTCACCTGTGCTCTTAAAAGGAAAATTCTCAAATCCTGCCTTGTTAGCAGCCACTGAGGGAATGGGTTGAGAACCACTGGTATAGACATTCTCACAGTGTCAATAACCTTACTGTATAAGAAATCACCTAATTACAGTGTGTATGATTAAAGTTTCACCCCAGAAATCGCTAAAATAGACTTATCTGGCAGGAGAAGGGTTAATCAACAGAGGAGAGAAGGATAGTCCAAGCCCTGCGAAAGAGTACAAAATGGCTGCATAGACGGCAGCCAATCAGAAACGAGAGCGCAAAGCAAGCGCTCATGAGAAATGTAGTTTTCCCAGAAAAGTACCCCAAACAGTGCCCAAAGCCTCCTGAGCCCCCCAACACACTAGAAACATGATCCGGATGATAGAGCAAGGGCAGACAAGTAAAATGAGCCATCTCTACAGTCGCTAGGTTAAACAGTTGCAGAGATATGTCCCAAATTGTACAGTTCCATAGGTGTGAATGGAGCAATGACACCTATGCGGTATAGCGCACCTTAAAGGCGCCAAACTCAAATTTTACAAAATTGAAGGTGTAATATTAAAAGACATGAAACATCACTAGAACATGTTAGGATACCCAAAAAACACTGAACCAGTAGAAAAAGTGTTAGAACCCCCCCCCATGAATGCCAAACCAGCAGCTAAAGGGTTAAATACCACATAAACCTGCTCCAAACACCCAACAGACATACCAATAGACCCAATGAGTGCAGGAGTGTGCAATAGGAACTCCAAATTAAAAACCCCTGTGCGGAGGACACTGTGGGACATGTGGACCTGCAGCACTCAAAGGGTAGCTCACCTTTCCTGTAGATCTTCTGTCTTCAGATCACCATGGAGCAAGAAGTACCTCAGTGGGTAACTCCTGTGGAAGCACTTGTAGCCAAGATTTTCCCCCCAAGGCTTAAGGTCCACAAAAAGCACCTGGTCACTGAGCTAGCCACATCTAAGGGCATTGTCAGTTATGGTAATCTGCCTAATGGTGGTATTCCATTTCTAACAGAAAAATAAAAAAACTTCTAAAGCTATAGCAGAACTGTTCTCTTGCCTGTGTTATCTTCACCAAGGAACAATTCTTTCTGGAGCTGGTTGGCTAGCTGTAGCCAAGGAGGGAATGTAGGCTCCACCCCGTGCATACAATTCTAGAATTGTTCCTGCCTACTTAAAAGGGTGGTTTGCCTACCCAGAGTTACCAGTAACCTGTATTGGATGGCAGAGAAAATGCATTTCGAACACTGAAACATAGATGGAATACAGATTTACTGGTACTTTGAGAACAAAACTAAAGGGACTTGGGAATAATTATTTTAGATGAGATGAAGCTAGATAAGTAATGCAGTAAAGCAGTAGGAAAAGCAAACCAGGTTCTTGAGATTTATTAGCTGCAGGAAGAGAGAGGTATTAATGCAACTGTATAGATTACTGATAAGACTTCACCTGAAATACTCTGTACAGTCCAGAAGACCACAGGGGAAGGGGGGGCTTGGTGTATGACGGTTCGATGCTGTGAAGATGTGTGTCGGGTGATGTGTGGAGCCACACATCAATTAGAGATGGAGACACACATTGTGTGTAAAGGGGGAGGGACATGGAAGGTTGCTGAACTCTGGTGATGTGAAAGGCATGCGCTCCCTTATACATTGCCAGCAATTTTGATAACTCTGAAGACTGCCCAAACGCACGGAATGCTTGGAGGTGTAGGAATGCTGGGAGAATTCTGTATGTTCGGGCAGTGTCTGCTGCGCATGACTCTATAGCGTATGCCGCCAGTGAATCGGCGGCAGTATGCAGAGCAGGACCAGCCTCTTTACCTCACCAGACCCTGGCCCATGTACACAGGCTTTTACACTAGTCTGTACATAATCTTACACGTTTTGGCACTATAAGGCTTCACTATATAAAGCTATTTGTTTTACTTCCATACTCTTCTCATGATACAAGATTATGTTCAGTAATAGAGGCTTCTCCCAATGACAAACAACAGGCCTGATGTTTAAAGACAAAGTGGAATCATTCTGGGGTAAACCTACTGCCCCATAACCAAAATTCCTACTGAATCAAATGGGGATTTTAACTCCTTGAATGCTAAAGGTCTCCACTGCATTGCTTGACAACATGTTGGAGACCTTTCTGATTTTTTAGTTAAAAATCCCCATTTAAATCAATGGCAATTTTTCCTTGCAGTCTATGGTGTTGTTACTTTACCCCAGAATTGTTCTGCTTTGCCCTTGTACATAAGGCTGTGTAAAGCAACTGGAGTAAACCAACTGCATTATAGGGGACAAATAAAATGTCCTAATTCCCCATTAACCCTTTGATGCCAGAGGGGTACGCAATGCATTACATGCATACAGCTTGCGTTTTTAAATATGGGCTGTTGTTCTTTGTCAAACATTCTCCATTTGAAATTATTCCTCTTTGAGGTTTATGTAGCTGTAAGCAGAGTGACTCAAAGTGGAGAAATGGTACCACATATAGAATAGAATATTTGCCATTTATATTAGGTAGACTCAGTACAGAATCTGAAAAATGCTTGACTTCAAAGTTAGAAAAGGTCAGTGTATCTAGACCTTAATCTACTGCACATATCTTTGTACATTATTAGTTGATTTAAGTATGGAGTTTATATACTTGGTCTTGTTGACCCTCAGCTATGCATCATGTATAAAGCTTGGGAAAGCTACTGAAAGGAGTAATATAAGATAGTCCTTAATGGTGATGGAATCATCCTTAAATAGTAGCACCATCAACAGTAATATCTTCCCTCGAGACTAACGTATATTATTTGCGTGTTGAAGGAAAGTAATTATAGGGGCTGACCTTTTTGTATCTATTGAAAGCCATTAGTACAATATAATGGCACAACCTCCATGCATCTTCCCAGAACTTAATTTCTGTATGTCCTGTCAATCGCCCATCAAGGCAAAATACATGAGAGGGGTTTCCATAATATTAAAATAAATAAGCAATAATGAGACCTAGAATTTGTTTTCTGTAAAACGACATTGAAAAGTTATACAGCTACCTAATCATAGGCCAGGGGTAGGCAACCTGCAGATCTCCTTATTGTGTTGGACTACAATTCCAATCATCCACAGCTGCCAACAGACAGTGGAGGAGGATGGGATTTGTCCTTCACTGCTGATTGCTCACTCCTGGCATAGATATGTATGTACAATGCCTCATTATTATTGGGATTCTAAAACATTGTCTCTTTATGACATGATAGGAGTGAAAGAGTACACGGATGTTTTCCAGGCAGCTAGAAACACTCTATTTAATTGCCCTTAGCTGTCATAAATTGCCTATGATAACTTGGTATTTCAGTTCGGGTCAAATGGAAACTCCCCATCTGGGTTTGCAATTGAGAATGATAACTTGATTTCCCTTTGATTTGCCAACTCAGGACACCAGGAAACCCCTCTTATATGCCTTTGCCCATTATAACGTATGATGGTTGCACTGCATTATATTTTATACGACCCATACAAACTGTTTTTACTTGCTTAAATCACATCCTAGGGAAGAAATACTTGTAAGTATAAGACAACCATTTTTATAAAATATGTGATCATTCTTTCCATTTCAGTGGATGCTTGCTGAAGAACATTCAGTTTACTGGTATTTACTTGAAGCCATTACTGCTGAAAGCCATATTTCAGTGCAACAATATTCCATATGTTACTTTATTGCTCTCTACAGTTTCCAGTTTTACGGTCTGTGATAGTTACAGATGGCAAAGCCCGTCTGGGAGAAGAAGTAAATTTATAGCTTTGTTGCAGGTAAAAGAATTACTGGGTCTTTGTCATTCTTTACATCCTGAAGAAACCACAGTATGCGGTAAACAAAAGTTGACAACTTGTATATCTTATTGCTGCAGTGTAGGAAGCATGTGGTTGAGCCAGAGGAAAAAATAAAACAAAAACTTAACCAGATGAAATAATGACACAAATGAGTCTCACATATCTAACTATTTAACATATTGCAATATAATAAGTTACATTTTCAATCCCCATGAATTAGCTTTGTTTTACCCCTTCTTTACCAAGTCCTCCAAATCTTGTAAATGTTTATGTTCATGGCACAGGCAATGATATTCAAATAAAAACTATAGAAATTAAAATGTAATCTAAGCAATTAGAGAGTTCCTTCTAACGAGTATTGTTTTGAATCAGAAAGCCTAAAACACATTAAGAATTGAAGCTTGCGTGACTAAAGGAATCTTCATTAAAAACCAAGGAACGTGTTTTGGTTGGTAGGAAGGACAAAGCAAAACAACCCTCCTGCTGACCCAGCATGCAACAACTAAAGAGGGTAACATGAAAGCCTCCAGCAGTTCTGGACTGTTATAAAGGAAACAGGTACCACTTTCCCTCAAGTATAATTCTTTGAGGGAGACATCACCTTCGTATTTTGATAGGGCTTTTAACTCTTGCCACCTTTCAAATTCACATCTGTCCATATCCTGTGGAAGTCTCTTACTTCCGCTCCTCCTTGCCGTTCCACTCTACAGTGCTTACTGTTATGCTGTAGAACAGAAAATTGTCCTCCGTGTTCTCTTGTGAGATCCAATCATTGAAGTTCATCTTCACTACAGTAACTGATGTGCATGCCCTCCCTTCTGTTGGACTGTGCTATTTAATCAGTAGGGAGATACCCTCTCTGTCATACCAAGATGTTTCAATAAAGAGGGTTTGAATTATACCTGCGGCTAGTGCCCTGGTTATTTTCCATCTTCATGTGCTACTAAAACTGAATAGGCCAAGGCCATTGTTTCCTACCCCTTTATGCTTCCTGTGAGTTGAAATGGTAGGATTTACTAATAAATTAATGATAATGTTCACTTCTGATGTTTCTCATGACAAAGAGGGCTCCTTCCAATTTTGTTTGGCTCCTATGTAGAATGCTAAGAAATTGGGTAATTTATAGTGACGCACACTTTCATCAACACTTTTTTAGAGGAGGCTAGAATACAGGGTGCTTAATACAAGAAAAATCTAAATGAAAACATTATTGCACTATATAAAATGTTTCCATCTACTATACATCCATTAATGGTCACAGAACCACAAATACAGTCATTCACTCCAGCCTTGTTCCATTGTTTTAAAACTATATATTTTTTTCCCCATGGAACCCTTGTAGTTCTTCAGAGAACCATGGGGTTGCAGAGAATCCAATTGGAGTAGCACTAAACTGTGTCATGTAAATCAGTAGCTTTTTCTTCTCTCTTTGGTATCTCAGAATACTTTCTTCTAAAACTGGCAGGAGCTGTTCACTGTAGCTCCATCTAGTGGCCAGACTCTTTATTGAGTTACAGATCACAAAGCAGGAGACTGGTAGAGTAAAAGTGATACCTTTATTGGCTGATTGGCTCCATGATGCTAGGTTTCCTAGACCCTAGACCCACTCAGTTATCCAATAAAGGTATCTTTTTACTCTACCAGTCTTCTGCTTTTTCTATGGCTAACACAGTACCACCATTTGCCCACATATCACAAAGGTACAGTCCTGATATTCTATGGGTGGCACTTACTAAATCACAAAAGGGAACGTTGCAGCTTGAACAGATTCTACAGCTGGTGCCTTTACTAACTGACCCTCTCACCTTATGGGTTTCATCTTATCGTATAGAAAGAACATAATTCAGCAGCTCATATGGGACAGTAGTTTCACCTCCAAGGTCTGACGAAATATCAAGTACACCAACAGATGATAATCTTCATGGATATGTAAGATCTCATAGAGAGATGGACTGGAGATGCTCTATGGGTGTTCGTATGGCCCAATCAAGTCTTTACGGTAATTGTCTCTTTCCCGTGTTATTACTACTGAATGTGACAAGAGTGCAGCCAATTTTGAGCTGCACATGCTTCTTCAGATCCAGTTGAGTCTACCACATATCCCTTTAGCCCTTTCTGTGCCAGAGGGGTACGCAACGTATGGCCTTGCAATGCATTGCATACCCCTCTGGCACTCAAAAGGTTGCATCAAGTACGGTTATAAGAACACAAAAGCTGCAGGGTTGCACTGATTCCTGTGCAGTTCTGCAGAATGAAGTTTACATGGGCATCCCTAATTTAAAGGGATATGTGGTCACATGACTTCCAGTGGGTTGTCTTTCTTTTGATTGGAGCTGTGTATTCTACATTCTGTGGACATGATCTGTGAGACACTCTCTGGAGAAGAGTCGTGATTATGGTCTGGATTCCAGTGAAATGTATAAGTGCTATCACTGGTTTTATCACATTCCCATTAAAGTCTATGGAGGAATTTGTAAGTAAAAGCCTTGATAGAATTATCAGCTGCAGTGGAATCCAGGCCTATGTTTCATTTTTACCTTTTGGACTGTTTTACCCTGAGCAGTTTAAACCACTGGACAAGGTATAAAGTAGTGGGGCTCCTTAACCCCATAACCACTGCCCATTCCAGAAGGGACGATAGTTAAGGTTTTTTGCCGCATTGTATTCTGGCATAGCAGAATGGCGTGCAGCAGTCCTGCCATCCCAGAATTCCATGACACGCCAGGACTGCCATCTGTCCTTAAGTGCTGGATTGGCATCACGGTCAAGCACGGAATTGCTCCTTAGTGGTTAACCCTCTGGAAGCTAGAGAGGTCCCCCAATATATTGGTTTGCAATGTATTGTGCACCCCTCTGGCACTTAAAGGGTTAAGCACTGACAAGGTATAAAATAGCGGGACTCCTTAACTGCCTGGAAGCAAGAGGTCTCCCAATGTATTGTTTTGCAGTGCACTGGAGACTCCAGCTAGCATCCAAAGGGTTAAAAATAGCTACACCTATTTTCCCCTTCTACTAAAAGCGAGTACTCACGTTTATAACAGCACAATGCTGAACGCACATTAAATTAATGTCATAGAATTCCAAGGGCTAACACCTAGGCTAAGTGCTTACACATACAGTGGCTTAACAAAATACTGAGGCTGATGTACTAAAAAGAATTGGTGTTATTCTGAAGCAAACCAGTCACAACATAATGGACAAATAAAATCCCCCCTTGAAATAACTGGAGATTTAAACCTCTTGAATGCTAACAAGGTCTCTAACGCATTGCTTCCCTATGTACTGGAGACCTAGCTAGCATTGGGAGGGGCTAAAAGTCCTATTCAAAAGGATAGTAATAGATAATTTCCAAGGCAGAGTCGTTTGTTCATGATAAGGAATAATACTGCCGGCTGCTGCTCTTATTGTCCACAACTGTACAATTACGCTATTATTTTATGCAGAATTTTACCCCCCCGGCCTCTTTCCCCGACGTCAGCATTTTAGGCTGAGATCTGACAATAGATCACAAAAGGGACAATCTTCAGTTAATATTAGGAAAATCCTTCCCTCTTTCAACAAGGAGGGCAGGCTTTTCCTTATACTGACTGAGGGAAGATTGTCCCTCGTGATTTGTCCGGTCAACTGACCAGATTTCAGATCTAAGGGGAGGCAACATTATAACGCGAAAAGGGGTGGGAGGGGTAAACTACTGCATAAAATAACAGCGTAATAGTACAGTTGTGGACAATAACAGCAGCAGCCAGCAGTACTATTCCTTATCATGAAAAAACTGTGCTACTTTGGTTATTTGGCTCCTACAAAATTACTGCAGTTGTTCTTTGTGTACATCAGCTCAGCCTTAATAGGTTTGTGCGCCAGCAGTGCTGAGTTTTCACATTTACTTTCACATAGTACTGTCTTAACAAACCTGTCTTCACACATTGATCAGAGTGTATTAAAGGGATAGTAACACTTCATTTTAACTTTATTTTATTTTGTAGGCATTAAAAAAACATGAAGAATGATATAAGTCTTATCGCTCAAACCTTTATGGTTTATGAGATATTCACAAGCAAAGTTCCCCTCCCCGCCCCTTTTACCTAGTGTAAGCAATCTCTTCTCAGATGTGAGTCTGGTTGTATGACAGTACAGATAACAGAAGGGGACAATTTTCTTTGTATGAAAACAATGAAAGCCCTTCCCCCCTTGATAAGTTTTTCAGCTTTTTCCATTATCTTAATTGAAGATTGTCCCTCTCTGCAGTCTACCTGGGCATCTCCCTTCTGATTTGGTTGAACAGGGGGGGGATACTTTGTTTGTGAATATCTCTTAAACCATAAAGGTTTCAGAGATAAGACTTATATCATTCTTCATGTTTTTTTAATGCCTACAAAATAAAATAAAGTTAAAATGAAGTATTACTATCCCTTTAAGCGCTCCAGATCATCAGTGAGAAGGACAGCCAAAGGATTCTAAACTGTGTTGTATGTCATAGTTCCTACTTGACTGTAGGAGCCCTTTCACCAGTGGGTCATGGTCACCTGCACATTTTACTGTATTGTGTAAATGGCACTGGTTTACAAAGAAGCAACTGTTTGTACCATTCATTTACACAGGGATTTTGGCTGACCTGAAGGCACTTACCAATGCCCCAAACCCACACGCATCCACATTTTCCAAATCACAGGACAACTTGTCCTAGCCAGTGTATTTCACAAAGATATCCATACATTATGCTTTAACCCTTTACCGCCAATGTGCTTAAAATGTTAACTTGAGGATTAGTTTGACTGCATAAACATATTCTTTGCTGCTGAAAACAAATGCATGACATGCTTTCACTTATTAAAATAGCTCAGGTTATTTTCCACTGGTAACTCAGTGCATGTCAAGGAAGTGCTTAATTCAACCATTTAATCTCATTAAGATGTGTGAAATGCACCATATAAAGATGAGCGGAAGGAAACAAAGGTATCAAAAAAAACCCTGTGACATTTTTTCCTTGGTTCACATAAAAAAATATCAATATACTGTAATAATTACAAAAGACACAACTGCAATTATTATAATTATCCTATCGGAGGGCTTTAAAAATTAGTTAACCAGTTGATGTTTAAAAATATTGTACCAGAAAGGGGCAGGGGAATGGGCTTTCAACTGTAAGCAGTTAGCTGACAGCTACTGCAGTACGGTTCAAATAACTTAAAACACTACCATACTCTCTACATTCCCCCTGCAGACCTTCATGAGCTGCAGAACTGGGTTATGTCAGAGATTCACTTCTTACTTCCCAAACACTTCTGTTCTTTCCATTGAAGGCCATTTCCTGTCAATTCTTCAACAAGTGGTTTCACTGGAGAGAACAGAGATGTTGCATCCACATTACCGATGTTGCATCCACATTACCCAGCTCTGCACATAATAGAGATCTGTAGAGGGAATGACATAATTATTATAAGAAATATAATTCTCATAGCTGTACTTATGAAGCCCCCCCCATTCCCTGGCCTTTTAAAGATCAATGTCAAATACACTGCACATCATAAGCCAACTCATTTTAATAAAGGGAGGTCTTAGATAATCTCTAAACATGTCAGTTTCTCAAAACCAGTTGTGTTTCAGATACATTAACTGGTTTTCCTGTCTTACAGTACTTTCAGTTAATGGGAATTCACAGTGTGGGAGGCCCAGGTACAGTCATGAAAAATGGCAGCATTACTCTTTGCCACGGTGGCAAATGATTCCTGTGTTATTGTCTTTGGCTAAGGAACAAGAACACAAAAACATGAAATGGGTTGATATAGGTTTACAAATCATATACTTAGAGAGAGAATATAAAAAATCCTAAACTTGCATTTTAATATAAGAATAAAATGTCCTTTTTGGAGAGCATTTATTTCATCTTGTTTGTGCTGTTTGTACTGAGAGATAAGAGCTAACATCATTTAATGCATTGTGATTAGTGCCCACTGCTCTTGTATTGTTAACTTATAGCAGCCCATTCACAGATAATCCTGCACAATCAATGGAAGGCCCAAGGGAAGATGCACTAAGGCAGTGGTTCTCAACCTTTTTATTGGTAATGGCACCCCTAACCATGTGGTATGGAACTTTTGGTGGCACACCTAACCCTAAACAGGGTTGGCTACATTTGCCCTAAATCATACTCCTTTTTTAACCCAACTCAATTAAAGGGATAGTAACCTCGAAAAAAAAGTGCAGGTGAATTTAAAGGTACTTACTGCCCTCATTCCCATCTTTCAAACCTTTATGGTTTGAGAGATGTAAGAAAATAAAGACGTCAGCTCCCTCCCCTTTCTGCCTGACAAGCTGTAAATCTGTCAGAGGCAGAATCCGGTCAACCGACTTTAGGTGGCTCTTCAGAAGTGCTGACATCGGGATATCTAACTATAATGACTTCATCGGAATGGTCTACAATGTGTGCTTGTAAGCAGGGGCGGGCTGGCCCGGGGGGCAGGGGGGAAATTGCCCCCTGGGCCGGTCATAAATATGGGCTGGTGGGCCGCAGCCTCCCTTCATCACTTGCTGCTCTGGTCAGAAGCTGTGCGTGAAACTGGCTGCTGGGCTGGCCCAGCAGTTTATGCTGTACTTGTTTCATCAGCCCAGAGCAGGCAACTCAGGACTGCTATCAATCAACGCAGCACACTTGTCATGTGCCCAAAGCAGAATGAAGAGGAAAGTTGGAGGTGGAGTGGAGACGATCGGTTGCCTAGCAACCAACACGTTTTTTTTACAGGCCAGTTGGGATAGGGAAGTGACAGAAGGCAGACGTGTGGTGCGTGTGTGCAGCGCAGGGGCAGTGACTGGCACCAGGAGAGTCCTGCGAAGCAGGTTATGGGGCTTTTGCAGACAGAGTTGCTTGCTTCAAATAATGGGCTCAGCACCCAGCTAAAAGTAAGAATGTAAGAGTGTATTTTTCAGTGTCTATTTATGGATCACTATGTGACTGTATTTGAGGTTGTAAAGTGTTGTACTTGTGTGCTAGTGTATGCATAAGTGTTCTGGGGTATGAATGTGCTAATGTATGCATAAGTGTTCTGGGGTGTGAATGTGCTAGTGTATGCATTAGTGTTCTGGGGTATGAATGTGCAAGTATATGCATTAGTGTTCTGGGGTATAAATGTGCTAGTGTATGCATTAGTGTTACGGGGTGTGAATGTGCTAGTGTATGCATTACTGTTCTGGGGTATGAATGTGCTAGTGTATGCATTAGTGTTCTGGGGTGTGAATGTGCTAGTGTATGCATTACTGTTCTGGGGAATTAAGGTGTATGCATGTGTGTGTTAATGTATGTATGTGTGTTGCCAGGGTGTGTATGTGTGTTGCCAGGGTGTGAATGTTTGTGCACCAGGGTGTGAATGTGTGCGCTAGTGTATTCACTAACTTACACATGCATACACTAGCACACACATGCATTCAAGAGTGTGCCAGTGTATGCATGTGTGTGAATTTGGTATGCATGCATGTCTGTGCCATGGTGTGAATGTGTGTGCTAGTGTATGTGCGCATGTGCCAGCCTGTGAGTGTGTGTGCTAGTGTATGCTCCAGGGTGAAAATGTGTGGCTAGTGTATGTGTGTGACAGTGTGCAAATGTGTGCGCTAGTGTATGTGCCAGGGTGTGAGTGTGTGTGCTAGTGTATGCGTGTATGTGCCAGAGTATGAGTGTGTGAGTGTATGCGTGTATGTGCCAGAGTGCATCTGTGAATAAAAAATACAAAGTAAATGAATAAAATAATAATAATATATATTTGTGTGTGTGTGTGTGTGTGTGTGTGTGTGTGTGTGTGTGTGTGTGTGCGAAGTGACCATGGGGTGTTTGTAGCATACACATGATTCTAGGGAGAGCAGGGGTGGGCAACCTGAGGCTCAACTGTTAACAAACGTCACCTCTAATTATCCTGAGCCAGCTATTTGAGGATGATGGGAGTTGTAATTTAACAAAATATTAGTATTATCCACTGCAGCAGCACCACCACCATCACACATCCTTCGTGCCACACTCTCTGCCATGTTTTTTTCTCTTTATTCCCAAATCCCTTGTCTTATTATTCCCACTACTACCTAAAGTTCCCTGTTCCACTGCCTATTTCCTTCCTGTTTCCCGCTGTTGTCCTGCTGTTATTATAAAAAACATCATAGGATATGTAGACATGCCAACTTGTATTATGTCTGGTGTGTAGAAGAACAGCAGGGGGACTGTTGGAAATGGGAAGGAAAGCAGTGAAAGATTGTGGCAGGAAGGATATGGAAGAAGAATATTGCATACCTCCCAAGTGTCCCTCTTTAGGAGGGACAGTCCTTCTTTTAGACCCAAATCCCTCTGTCCCTCTTTCCCAACCTGATGTCCCTCTTTTTAGGGGATCAGACTAGTGAGGTGTATATATATAAGTGTATCATACTGCTCTACAGCAATAAAATTCACATTATTGTTTGTTTAAACATCAGTAGATGTGTTTATAAATTAGTCTGTGTTAATAAAATACTTTGGTCTCGTTATAAGTAATTTATTAGGTCACACAAGAAGGTGTCAATAGGTCATAATATAGCCTAAAAATTCTCGGTAGTGCCCCACCTACCAGCCAAGCCCCCAGCAACACCCCGTAAAACACAAGTGTCCCTCTTTGGCAATTTGAAATGTTGGGAGGTGTGATATTGGTATGGGGATGGCAAAAAGGGATGAGGGAAGATATCTCTGATGGCTATAAAACAGAGGATTGGTGGTGGTGTCTTAAGCTTCACTGCCCAAAGAAGGAGTTGGTGAATGACTGTTGACTCCATGATGGTAAATCAGTAGATAATATTAGGATGACTAACAGAGAAGTACATCCCATCTCACTGAAGTATGGTCACTTCTGCTCTAGAGAATGCAAACTCTGATACAGTTCATTTGTAGATTGTAATCTCTAGGCATTATATATGCGCATCAGAGACAGTTGTCAACAAAGAAAAAAGCCAAGGTATCACTAACGTAGTACCATTTCAGATGTAGGCTCTGTGGTATCACTAGTGTGCCAGCATTTAATTTTTGATGTTGGTGTTATCCCTAGTATAGCTCCATTTCAATTGTAAGCTTTGTGGTATCACTAGTTTAGGTCCATTTCATTCATATGCTTCATGGTATTACTTGCTTTTAATTCACAACATTGATGTCAATTGTACAATTTAAGAAAATTGGCTAGACTGGGCTGGAAAGGTGGGCTGGAGAGTGTAGAAATGGGCCACTTGATTGTACTTGCCCCCCAGGCCAAAAGTTGCCAGCCCTCCCCTGCTTGTAAGCCAGGCATACGTTGTAGACCATTCCGATGAAGTAATTATAGTTATATATCTCGATGACAGCGCTCCTGAATAGCCGCCCACTGGTCCCGGAAACAGGAACTCATGACGTCCGCTATACAGCGGACGCATGAGAAGTGGGAGGGAGCGGAGACCTTTATTTTATTACATCTCTCAAACCATAATGGTTTGAGAGATGGGAATGAGGGCAGTAAGTATGTTTTAAGTGTACCTATAAATTTGCCCGTACTTTTTTTTCGAGGTTACTATCCCTTTAAGCATTCCATGTCCACTTAGAGTTTTAACCTATGTACTGAACTTTGGGGACTGGAGGAACAAGTTTGCAGCCCCGTTGTGTAAGTATGGTTGCCTATCACTGGTTTAAAGCCTTATACACATTGGCATTTATGCTATCAAGATATGAGCAGATTCTGACATGTTAACCAACGTAATCAAGTTTGTTCTATATTTCATTTGTATTTTTGTATTATTTTGTATTCAAAGCTATTTCAAAATGTTATAAATCCATCTTAACCCCTTAAGGACTGGCGGTCATGGGACATTTCCGTCCCATAATGACCGCATAGGCGCACTTGGACGCGCCGGTACACGTGAACTGTCACGTGTATCGGTGCGTCATTATGGGGCTTGAAAGAGATCGCTCCGATCTTGGAGCGGTCTATTTCAGGCCCTATTTTTACTTACAGCGCTCCCGGTCGAGCGCTGTAAGTAAAAAGTACGTGACGTACCATGACCGTCATCGGTCCTTGAGTAGTTCAAGGACTGTGACGGTCCTGGTACGTCAAGGGTCCTTAAGGGGTTAAAGAGAAACTGTCACCTGATCATTTCTCCTCTACCAAAACTTCCGCTTCTGCCACTGTATCCAGTTGTCTTTCATCCCTATAAATATTTGAATAAAATTCTTCCACTCCTTTTTAGTATTTGTTGTTGAATGTTTGCTGTTGTGCCATCTTCAGGATATAATGAAAACATGTTTTGATTTCTTTAGCCCTTCTTCCATTTGATGAGATCAACATTGAGCTTGCATATATTTTCCTTTATTTGCTTCCTTATGATCTTGCACATTTCTACACATAGTACTGTTTCTTATATTACTATTCTGTTTGATTTTGCTTCACTTTTTCATCATTTCACCTGTTTCTTTTGATATTTGGGTTGGTTTTTCTTGTTTCACAGTAAAGGCAAGGCCATGGGGGTTAAAACGTCTGTAACTGAAAGTGACTGGACAATGCTAATTCAAAATTCTTTCTTTTTTCAATAGTTGGCAAGTGTTGATCTTCACAATTTGTCATGATCAGAATGGTCTTGCAGTCGGTTTTGATTTTTGCTGTCAATAGCCGACGGTCACTTCCAACATTAAGACATTTTAAGACTGAGCAGTCAGTGAATATTGTTTTATTACATGCAAGTATGAAGTCGATTTCAATTGTATTGACATTAGAGATTTTCCATGTGTGTTTTCTCTGGCCGATTTTTCCAGTAGAAAAAATGAATGATGTTCAATTTTTTTTTCTGCAAATTCTTAGTCGGTTGCTCTATCATCTCTTTTCCCAGTGACATATAATCCCAATGATTTCCCACCATTTTAGATCTTACCAATTCCCGCACTGAAATATCCCATTATAAAGGTGTAGTGGTAATTGTCCTGTTTCTAGAGTCGTAATAAATCATCATAAAATTCTTCAACTTCATCATCACTGTGGTAACTTGGGACATAACCTTGAATGATTTGAAGAACATAACAAACAAGAGTTTGATAGCACAGGAAACAACTGTTTCAGAAAAAACGTTCTACTTTTACAACTGAATCTCTCAGTCTTTGGCTAATCAAAAATCTGATTCCTCCACATCATCAATCATTGGTTGCTTTACAATATAGCCAGTGTCCAGTCAAATCTATTGAAATGTTGAAAGCCATAAGTCAACACTTATTCAAAGCCCTAGCTAAACTATTTTCAAAATACATGCAGTGCCTGCAACATGGAAAAATGTAGAAGTCATCCCACTGCATGAAAAAGGTAATAAAACAAATCTAAAAAACTGCTGACTTATTGATCAGAAATTTGTTAGATTTTCTTTATTACCTTTTTAGTCTGTAAGGTTTTCAGAATGTTACTGTCAAGAAGAATGGACATAATACTTGATGCGGCACAACCTAAAGAACAAGCAGGCTTCAGAAGCAGTTTCAGTACAACTGACCATATCCAAACAGTGCAACATATAATGAATACAACTTTCCTTTATGCATAGCTTTCATTGGCAAGAAAAGGCTTTTGAAAAAGGCAAGCAATACTCAATGCCCTAATCATCAAAGGAATAGATAGAGCTTACATCAATATGTGAAAATTAAACTGCACCAATTATTCAAAAACGCTAAAATTCAGATGAACATAGAAAAAGGCGTCCAATAAGGAGACATAATCTCCCCAAAATGATATTCTGCTTGTTGGGCCAAAAAAGGATTTAAGATTAATGGAAATGACCTGCCCCAATTACATTTTGCAGTCACTATCATACTCTGCCAGCAGTCCTGAAAAACTGCAAGAAAGCACTGAAGAATTATAAAGGAAAGCAAAAAAAATTTTGGTCTGAAGATGAATATCAACAAAACGCAAGCCATGTTTAACAAATTTACCAGAACATGGAAAATCACAGTAGAGGGATAAAAACTAGAAGAAGTGGACAAATATTTTTATCTTGGACAGAAAATGTCAACAGATGGAAACATCATGATGAAAATTGATAAACAAAAAAAACTGGGATGGCATCCACTGTGTCTTCAACACAAATTTGCACTCTGACTCAAGCAAAACATTTTTGTCCAAAGTGACCTCACAGTTCTTACCTTTGGCTGTGAAACATGGACACTGAATGCCAAAGCCATACAAAAATGTAAGGTTACGCAGAGAAGTACGGAATGCTGAATTCTGAACATAAAGAAACCGAAAAAAGCGTGAATAGATTCTTCAACAAAAATCGTTTCTCATATCACTGAAAGAGTAAAGCACCTAAAATGGAAGTGGGAAGGTCACATGGCAGGAAGGCCTGATGGTAGAAGGAACACATTTTGGAATGGATTCCACTTGATACTAAACATCCAAAAAGAAGATCAAAGACAAGAAAGGTTGATGAAATTACCCAGTTTTTTGATGCACAGTGACAACAGAAAGGACAATACTGAAATTGTTGGAAACTTGCTGAGTAGGCTTTCATCCTGCAGTGGATTGACAATGGCTGAAGATGATGATGATTATATAATGATTTTTAATTATAGTTATATTACAGATTTTCACAGAATGTATCACAAGCTAGATTTCACTGACAGACTTATTCAAGAAAATAAAATGTATATTTCCTTTAAAGCGGAACTACCATCCAATAATAACATTACACCACATAATTGCCCATCTGGTGACTAGCTGTTCAGTAGCACTAGTCGCCAGAATTATTACCTGATTAAAGAGAAATCACTATTATTTCAAGACTGATAGCAGGACAGAGCACGGACATCTTGCCATAGTGACGTCCGCTCGCCTGCGCTGTCAGTCCCTTTTGGAGCCGTCCGGCTCCTAGCAACGCCTCCTAGACCCGGCTGGGACTGACAGCGCAGGCGCGCGGACATCACTATGGCAAGATGTCCGCACTCCGTCCTGCTGTCTGTCTTGGAAGAATAGCGATTTCTCTTTAATCAGGCAATAATTCTGGCGTCAAGAGGAGCAGGGTTTTCTTTATTCAGACACAGAAAATATTGTCCCTCATTGGGATCTGTCCGGCCAAGCGAGCGGCTTTCAGATCTGAGGGAACTCTTCATGACGTAGTGGAAAAGGAGCCACTTGAGTTAGAGGCTAAAACCAGTGGGGCTGCACTGGAGAATTTGTACATTCACAGTAACAATTTTGGAGCAAACCAACTGCAAAGTAGGGGGGAAACCATCATAATTCTCTAGATTTCTTTTGGTTTCATGAGTTTTTAACCCCTTTGACGCTGTTTAGTACAGATGTAGTTGTCCTTAACTGATGACTTTCTGAGTTGACCCTTTGAGTACCAGAGGGGTAAGCAACGCATTGCAGAGCAATGCATTGCATACCCCTCTGTCACTCAACAGGATTAAGCCATCTTGATCTGATAAGCAACATCCATTTCCTAGCACTGGGAATCTTTATTTACTTAGCATAGAAAGTTATAGATACTAGAGGAAAATCATGGGCAATAAGTATGGATACATCTGTATATTCAACACATTGCAAAGCAATGTGCTAGAGACCTCGCTAGTGTTAAAAGGGTTAAAAGATGCATTTATATGAATAGAACATGTTATTTCCCCCGTAAGGTGCATTTAGTTTAGCTAAGAATTGTTCCACTTAGTCTTTATGCATCAGGACTTGTTCCTCCTTTATAATAATGATCTGAATACCTTTTTTATTGTGTTACATAAGCTATAAACCTGATGGAGATACAGGATTGCTTTGCTATACTTGGAGATGTCTTTAGGAGCCAACGAGGTTAAAAAGTACCATAAGGATCGATTCATCAAGGGTACACCAGTGACCTGAAGGATAATACCAGTCACAGAACTGTAATAATGGGTCTAGATTAATCATTACAGCCATTTCTCTTGATCGTTTTTCTCTGGGGTAGGGAAATAAAATGATCTGCTTACCATTGTAATTTCTCCTAACCCGAGCTGCGCCCGTCCTAATGTCTGCCAAGCCTCGACAAAGTGTGGATTGCGTTGAACTGCTGTTTCAGCAGCCTGCACTGCTGGGAATATTTCATGAAGACAAAGTAGAGCCTAGCAAAAGGAAGGAAAAATTACGATCTGAGCTATGCTTGAGAACTTAGAAAAGTACATTTGTTTTAACCCCTTTGAGTGTCAGAGGGGTATACAGCGCATTGAAAAACAATGTGTTGCGTACCCCTCTGGAACGCAAAGGGTTAACCCTTTAGCACAATTAGCCTCGTAATGGGAAACAAAAAGCTTTCCAGCTGTTGTGGACAAAAAAATCCCACCATACCCACCAGTCACCGACTGGCAGGGGATAATGGGAGCTGGAGCACAGTGGATTGCCCACCCCTGTTCTAGTACAATTTTTTTCTCCAGGTAAAGATATTGGGAATGTTCCAGAAGATGCCTCCATATTTATTTTTACCTGGATTAAACTGCCCAGGCCTACCCAGGTGGGTACACATCAACCTGGATTGAACTGCCAAGGCCTACAACATTTAGGGTTCTATTCACAAAGTAAAGCAGAGCAATTCTGAGAAAACCAAATGCACCATATGGAACTAATAACAATTATTCTGCTAAAAAGATCTCCAAATCAAGGTATTAAAAGTCCAGTTTAAATCACTATTTGGGCAGTTCGTCTCCTATGGTGCAGTTAGTTTGCCCTAGAATTGCTCCATATTTTTTTGTGCATAGCCCATCTGATTAAAGCAGACTGGATAGTGTTCTCATCCTAACTCTAGTAGAATGGGCAGTTATCATCATAAAGAGATAGTAATGTTTCATATGACATGTAGCTCAGAATGTTGAGCATGTGTAATAATACTGCTCTGCAATGTTCATATGCTGCAAAACGTGCTAGTTACAATGTAACAATATGTTAAAGATGATCCCTTCTGTCTCTTTCCCCATTCAGAAGCCACATCCCCTCAGATCTGAAGTCCGGTCTTGACCGGACAGATCACAATGAGGGACAATCTTCCCTTGTTTAGTATAAGGAAAAGCCTGTCCTCCTTGTCCTCTCGCAGCTAAACGTTCTGAGCTGTGTAATGTGAAACATTACTATACCTTTAATACCCAGTAACAAAAGTGCTCACCCTTCCGATCCCTAACCCTTTGAGTGCCAGAGGAGTGAGATATAAATTGCAAATCAATGATTTGCTCACCCCCTCTGCCGCTAAATGGGTTAAAGTAACAGTAAACATGTTTTTTTACATATTCTCCTAGTACAGAACATGTTAAGTCAAATTGCCAGTACCTTTAATATTTAATTTTTGTTCACCCTTTTTATGTTTCAGATAGTGAGCTCCCCATATTTCTGTATCCAGAAATCTGTTTTTCTAAGGGACTGTGAAAGCAGGGATGGAGATATAATGTAAAAAAAAAAAAAAAAAAAAAAAAAAAAGATAGTGATACACTGTAACACTCTCTCTGAAGCAGAAAAGACAGCTTCCATTCTATTAAGTACAGCATACAGAGCACTCTGTGCTACAAGGATCATGTTACACTATATCACTTCACAGTCCATGAGAGAAAGAAAGCTGGAAACAGCAAGCTCACTGTCAGGACAAAAAACTTACTACAGTGTTTCAGGTGTGCATTATTGAGGAAAGTCCATATTATCTCCAATAACTACACCCACTGTGGCCCCAACCTCAGAAACGGGTTCAACTTATATCCATAAATTATATCAGCTGGGCAAGAGACTGCTATAAACAAAGTGCACACCATATCACAGGTATCACCACGGACTACTGGCACTGTGTAGTTATGATCAGTCAAACATGACAAACCTGAATATTTTGACATCACACATGATAACCAACAAAGGGATGACTATTGATTATGGGAGCACTAATCAGTACTCTCATATAACACTTACTATACAAAATGCCAATCCACATCAGACTTCATCTTAAATGGACACTATCACCTAAAAATAACTTTGGAAATTGTAATTATTTTTAGTTGTTTAGATTTAAATACTTAATAAAGCAGGCACTTCTTGTCTGACCCATATATTACCTCCCCCCAATCGATGACACTTTCAGTGCTGGGGAGGTAAGTAAAGCATTGCTGAGTACTGTCGGTGAAATGGGGAGGTAATGCAGGACTAAAACAGGAAGTGCCTACACAGAATGTCTTAATCCTTTGCGTGCCAAGGGGTACACAACACGTTGAGCCCCCCAAGGAACGGCGCGGACGGCACTTAAGGACCATTGTATGATGCTTACCGGAGCTTGATATAACGATAGAAGACATTCACAGCACACCGAAGGGAAGCGTGAACACGCTCCCTGGGGCAGCTGGGAGGGAGGTGGGAGGAGAAATAGGCAGTCAGACAGAGCTGTGCCGGTCAGCATAATGCAGTACACTGATTCTTTGGAACAACTCTATCTGATTTAAATATTATCTGCAAAAGGATTTACATTAAAGCGGAACTAACACCGCTAACAAACTTTGTCTTTAATAATTCCCTATCTGGCGACTAGCTGCTTAGTAGCGCTAGTCACCAGAATTATTACCTCTTCATGAAGAAATTTGAAGTGATCCTTGGCTGACAGGCAGGACAGAGCGCAGACATCTTGTCCTAGTGAAGTCCGAGCGCCTGCTCTGTCAGTCCTTTCCGGAGCCGAATGGCTCCTAGCAACGCCTCCTTCAGCTGTCTGGGACTGACAGAGCAGGTGCGCGGACGTCACTAGGGCAAGATGTCCGCGCTCCGTCCTGCCTGTCAGCCGAGGATTACTTCAAATTTCTTCATGAAGAGGTAATAATTCTGGCGACTAGCGCTACTAAGCAGCTAGTCGCCAGATAGGGAATTATTAAAGACAATGTTTGTTAGCGGTGTTAGTTCCGCTTTAAGAAGAAAAGAAAAAAAAAAAAAAAAACCTTCCCTAATGAAACTTTACTAACAAACCCTATGGGCAAATTTTTTTTTTAGGTGATAACATCTCCTTTAAGTGGTTCTCCAAGCTACATCCAGTACATCATAAAAGTACAGAAATATTCAAACAGGATATTGCATTTCAATTCATAATGAACTACAAATCCTTTACAATATCATAAAAGCCTCTGACAAATATTCTCAGAAAGATTCATTATTGTGACCTTGGATTTCTAGTAGTGATTAATCTTATGTGAAACACATGAGACTTGTAATATATTAGTCTGCATAACACCCCATGGGAGGACTCTGATGGTAAAATATACACTTCATTCTTCTAAAAAGCGCATCAGCATCATTTATCTGACTTCCTTTATCTCAGTTTACTCCTGTGAGTACCTGCCAGTTAGTTAATGCACATTAATGCACATTTGACCTTCAGGATTATGTAATTAGCTCTTTTCAGGTGTATACAAATATAACTCATTTGTGCTATTTGTTACTGTTTTGGTTTTCTTACAGTGGCTGATGCTTTTAACCCCTTAAGTGACATGCCAGGACTATCAAGTGTGTCTGGATGTTAAGGAAATCCCCGGAGCCATAGTAGATGGGGAGCATGCAGAAGGGGAGGGGTTAGGAAGTGAGGTGAAAGGTGTGTGTGTGGGGGGGGGGGTTTGGGATAGGCAGAGCAGTTCAGGATGTGAGGAGTCAACGTGGAGAAGGTACCCTGCCCACCCGCCCTGGTTGTGGTGTAGTGGTATTTGGTGGGTACAGTGGTGTTCTTGCCTCAGACGGGGTATGTTGAGTGTTGGTAAAATAATTCAGGATGGATCCTTAGGGAGGTACCCCTAGGGAGGTTGACACCGGGCATATGCCGCTGGCATTTGTAACTGGCTGTTTCTGTACAATTGGGGTAACAGGTTACATAGTTACATAATAATTTAGGTTGAAAAAAGACTTGCGTCCATCAAGTTCAACCCTTTTTCTATTCCTTTTTACTGTCATAATGGCACTTTAAATGGGTAATAGTTTATTTTAAGCATGGGCCCGCTTTGGTTTTGGCCATGAACAGATATAGTAAAATTTGTACATTTGGTATGGGTCCTATGGGGCAAGGACTATGCTGGTAATAATGGTTATTATATGTTATTTAAATTATGTCATTTTAATAAATGGCCCAGTTATTTGGTGTTGTGTGATTATGCCTTATACCCTTATACTTCTGCAGGACCGGGGGCGGTCATGGAAAGTCATGTAATGCTAGGATGGGAGTGAGGCTGCACACCGCCCTGCCTGAATGCATCGGTTACAAAAAAAAAAGTGCTGTGGTCCTCTAGGACCACAGTCCACTGGACCACGTGGTCCTTAATGCATAAAAAAAAAAAAAAAAAAGAGAGAGAATTTCTGAAACAAACCGACTGAACCACAGAGAACAAACAAAAAAATCTCCAAATTATCTTTTATATAAACAGGGATTTAAATTATTGTGTCTGGCATTCAAGGGGTTAAAAGTCCCATTTAACCCTTTAAGTGCCCGACAGGTATCCAACACATTGCTTTGCAATGTATCGGACCACCACTCTGGCACTCATGGGGTTAAATAAATTAGAATTCTTGGAATAGTTATTTATCCCTTAATATATCCATGTGATTCATATAGTGCAAATAATTAATAACTAGCGTACAGAAGGCTGCAAGGACTAGGGGGGTTCTCCAGCCCCCCAAGAATTTAAGCCAAAGCTTAAAGTACAAACAAACAAAGGAAGACCTGCGCTCCTCCACACAATAGTGTTACAATGTGCCCTGTGCCTTTAATTCCATATCCCTTTAAGTTGGGGTTAATTAGATTCTTCAGCTCACATTTCCCTGTCTACTTGTGAATAGTAATCCCTCTATAGGCCTGGGGGTGGGAACAATTTGCCTATATAGGAGGGCTGGAGTATACACAGTCCTTTTGGGTGGGCACCCACATCTCAGGTCTGTAACAAGCTTTCTATATATCAGGTGAGTCCCACTTTATACTTGTTTTTAATTGCACACATTGTGTACATTTTATATATGTTCTAGGAACCTACAAGACAAATATAGATCATACTCATAGGGTCCATACCAACTAGTTTCGTGACACTTCTTCAGGGCTTGTTTTTAATTCCACTTTTAACTTAGATAGGTTTGTTTAGTATATTAGTGTTGGTACCGTGACGGGGTTGGTGAGCTTATATCTTTTAGCCAAAACATAACTAAATCCTTAATTTTATTTATATAGAGTTATTATAGATTCTCAGCACAGGGCACATAATAGCGCTATTGTGTGGAGGAGCGCAGGGCTTCCTTTGTTTGTTTGTACTTGTACTTTAAGCTTTGGCTTAAATTCTTGGGGGGCTGGAGAACCCCCCTAGTCCTTGCAGCTTTCTATACACTAGTTATTAATTATTTGCACTATATGAATCACATGGATATATTAAGGTCAGTTAGCGCTTGGAGCTTTTTTCTTATGTGTGTGGTTTTTTTTTTCTTGTGTGGCTGTGGGAGAGTCATGCAGACATTGTGCAAATTATGCAATATGGGGGATGTTACAGATCTTAATGCCATTCTTCCTATTTGCTTATGTGGGTAGGTATTATTTTTATTAACAATGTATCCATTATTATGTATTGCAGGCTAGTTATTTGAGATTTTAACCAATTCATGTCCATTTAGGTATTTATATTCTAGCAAAATGTTGTATTTATATATGGTGGGAATGTATTTTTGAAGACCTAAATTTGAATTACTGATTTGTAGAGGATTTCATTGTAAGAAGCTGTAATTGTATTTATATGATGTTTATTGTTTACTGCGTATGATAAAGTTGGAAAGACTGTTGGCGGACAACTCATTGGTTTCTACCGGTCAGGGTCATTAACCTGATGGAATATAATCCGGTGACTTATGGCCATCTGTAACCTATGAGGAATCGGACAGTATTGCCAGCGATACGCATTGGGACATAGCCAGAGTTTCAATAGCTCTCAGTTTTCTCTTGGTCATGCCCCTATGTGCTTTCTTGGTGTTCACAGAATGCACATTGTATTCATCCATCACACTGGACTGGTGTGAAATGCTAAGGCATCAGTGTTAGCTTGGTCCTTGAGGCCAGTCTTGATTGTCTTTGTGCCCAATTACCATCTGGAAAACTGTTACCTTGGATGTAACAGTACCTTTGTGAAGAAGGATTGGCGCATCAGAGAAACAGTGTCCAATGGGAGAGAGGATGAGGACTGAATAGAGGAGGTAGTTTATACTGGAAGAGATATATGCTGTTTGAGATGCACTTTGTTTACAAGAACACTGTACATTTTAAAGTTTTATTCTCTATTTGTGGCCAGTTGAAGCCTCAATAAACACTGCTTTTAGATAGTTCTCACTTATACTGTTATGGAGAAAAGCATGAACTCTCTGATTGTGAATGAGTGGCTCCATCCCATGTTCATACATTCCCATATAATCTGGTTATTATTAATCTACATCCTGTTGTATTGGACTATCATCCTCGTCTTGTTCATTTCACTTTGGACACTCGTTTCAGTGGACTATACAGAGACTGAGATAAGTGCTGCCATTAGTCCTGACATCTGTGTAGAGACTGTGATAAGGGTTAACACATATTTAACATTACTAGCTTGGATTTTGACCATAGTATATTTATTGCTGCAACTCTTGTGGTATGTTTTTATATCATTGCTGTTTGTTACATACAAGTCTTCTGTTGTCCACCTGTGAATTTTTCCACTTTATGCTTGAGTGCAACTACAGTGTTGTGAAGAGTCACATAGTACTGGTCATATTCGTAAAACAATAAAAATAGTCTGGGATAACTGCACCATCAGGGAATAATATTAAGTCTTGTTGCTTTAAATGGGGTTTTTAACCACTTGAATGCTGGGGAGTGGCGTAATTATGTACCCCAAGGAACAAATTCCCATTGACATAAATTTGGCTTTTAGCTCTTTGAATGCTAGAAAGGTCTGCAGTGTATTACAAAGCAGTCACCCATTTACAATTACAGAAATTCTGGGAAGTTTTATTTGCACTTGTGATGCAGGTGGTTTGCCCCACAATTTTCCCACTTTTTTGCCTTAATACTTTGAGGGCCAGAGGGGTGTCTAACACATTGCTTTGTATTAAATAAACCTGTGTCAATGCCAGTTGCTTATCAGTAGTAATTTTAGGACTGTTTGCAATAACCTTGACCCAGAATTTCTACTTCTTTGGTCCTAGAACGCTAAAATTACTGTGAATGTCTCTAAAAAACACTCCACCTCAAGAAAGAGAAAATTATTTGAATCTGAACTGCTCCATAATTACTTTGTGGCATAAGCTGGATGATTCTAAAGCTTCTCCTTTTAAATTTATCAGAAAGGGTTCACTGACTTTCTCTCTTTGAATACATTTGTTTTCTGCCTTTTAATGGATCAGTATAAATTATGGAATCTTGTCTCCTGGATAGAGCATACAGAGCTTGAATTAAGAATGATAACATCATTACATTTGTTACACCATAATTGTGAAGTGCTAATTGTTCAATTACGGTTAATGCACAAGTAGGAACATTATGGGCACATAAACTGCAATTGAAGGAACAAAATAAAATTCTCGAAAACTGGTGTGTGAGCTATATTTCGTCTGCACTTTCCCACCATTTGGAGACCCAAGATCTATAGACATGTTTGACTATATATTTCACAGTTGGTACCTCAATCTCTTGGCAATTGCAATGGTTGCAAAGTTGAATATCTGACCCCAAAATGATCAGGGACCAGATCATGATGAGTACACTTACAAAACAAGTAGCTGCAGAGATCATCTGATTTCTCTGTTCATAAGTGAATAAGCCAAATTGTAGGTGTAGGTCAAAAGTCAGGGTAGGATGAACAGTCTGTGCTGCCTTCCTCTGCGGTGTGTCTGCCGGCATCCTTGCGGCCACATCTGCATTACTAAGTCTGTTACAGGCACTGCCAAGGACGCCTGTTTATGGGCCTATTCTGGATGGCCTAATTGGGTCCCGCCTCCTTTTGCTCCTTTATAAACCTCCTTGCGGCTACGAGTTATTGAAGTTACGTGGTATTTCTGCTATTGTGCCTTGTGCTCTGTTGTGACCCGTGCCTTATTTGAGAATCCGCTTAGTGTATGACCCAGGCTTGTCTTACTACCCACATCAGTTCTGACCTGTGGCTCTGGCTGACTACTCGCTCTGTGTATGACCTGGCTTGTCTGACAACCCACATCGGTTCTGACCTGTGGCTCTGGCTGACTACTCGCTCTGTGTATGACCCCAGCTTGCCTGACCAGTGGCCCTGGCTACTACCCGCTGTGCAGCCTCCAGTTGCCTTCCCTGAGGGCCTGGTTACTTTCGCTCCTTGTAGTCCTTGGGTTGCCTGACCAGTGGCCCTGGCTCCTACTCCCTCAGCATAGCCTCCTGTTGCCTGACCAGTGGCCTGATTTCTCTCGCTCCATGTAGTCCCCAGCTTGTCTGACCTGTGACTCTGGCTGCCTACTCGCTCCCTACACTACCTGCTTGTCTAACCTATAGTATCGGTGCCTCCTGGCTCTGGTCTGCTTTTGATCTCTGTTGCCTCCATTCGCAGACCAAGTGGTGACTTACACATATTCTACCATTCTTCTATTGCCCCACTTGAGCCTCTTCCCTAGTCTCAAGATCTTGAGTAGTGCAGTGTACAGCACAGTGTGCAACTCCAGAGGGACCTTGGGTCCTATTTACATATGTCTGGGGTTCTGTGTGGGCTTTACCATTATTGTTATTATATAAATAAAGGTGGCTATATTTTATCTTTGTGTCTATCCTTATTTGCCTGATTACTGTAACAGGTAGAGGCCAGTACTTTGCCAATGCACAGGGCATATGACTGTACTATTAACTTGATACCAGGTGCCACACTTTCCAAAGGGCGTACATATCCTCTATCGGTGGAGGAGAATCAAGCTATGGAGGAGTATGTGGCTGATGCCCTAGCCATAGGGATTTTTCGTAAGTCATCCTCACCTGCAGGTTCAGGATTCTTTTTCGTACAGAAGAAGGATGGGGAGCTAAGACCCTGCATTGACTACAGAGGACTGAATAAACTTATGGTCAAGAATGCTTACCCCATACCTTTGATTACTGAGTTGTTCAACCAAATTAAGGGTTCCACAGTGTTCACTAAGCTTGACCTAAGGGCAACCTATAACCTTGTAAGAATCAAGGAGGGAGACAAGTGGAAATCTGCATTTAACACTTGTAGCGGACACTACGAATATTTGGTTATGCCATTTACTTTATGTAATGCTCTGGCAGTTTTCCAAGAATTCATTAATGATGTACTAATAGATTTACTACAAAGATGTGTTGAGTCTGTTTGGATGATATCCTAATCCATTTCCCTAACCTAGCGGCACATCGGGAAGATGTTGCATCAGTTTTGCAACTTTTAAGAGAAAACAAGCTGTTCCGTAATTTGGAAAAGTGTGAATTTCATAAGACTCAAGTGACTTTCTTGGGGTATGTAATTTCCTCATCCGGTCTAGCGATGGACCCACAAAAACTCTCAGCTGTTCTGCAATGGCCCAGCCCAGTGGGGTTAAAAGTCATACATAGATTTTTGGGTTTCACTAACTATTATAGGAAATTTATAAAGAACTTTTCCACAGTCGTCAAACCACTCACTGACATGACACACAAGGGGGCGAACTCATCTGAATGGTCCCCCATTGCTATTCAGGCATTTGAGGATTTTAAGTCTGCTTTCGCAAGGGCTCCCATCTTGCCTCATCCCAACCCCGCCCTACCCTTTACTCCGGAGGTTGATGTGTCTGAGTCAGGAGTAGGCGCCCTCCTGTTCCAGCGATCAGGGCCTGGTAAAACCCTATTTCCATGTAAGTTTTTTTTTTTTTTCTCAAAAAAAATTTTCTAAATCTCAGAGTCTGTATGGCATTGGTGATCACAAGCTCCTGGCCATTATCCTCGCTCTCCGAGAATGGCGTTACCTACTTGACAAGTACCCCAATCCTGATTCTCACTGACCATAAGAATCTGACATTTCTGTCCAAAGCTAAGAGACTGTCTCCACGACAGGCCAGGTGGGCAATATTTCTGTCCAGATTCAACTATGTGGTCTCATATCTTCCTGGCACCAAGAATGTTAGAGCAGATGTGCTGTCCAGGCAGTTCGGGCCTGACCCTGAGGCTGAAAACATGCCAGTACCTATCATTCCATCCACTTGCATTTTGGCTACTATACGCACTAGTATCACATCTCCCATGGGAGAGGAGATTCTGGCCTCCGAAGCCTCTGCTCCTGCAGACAAACCCAGCGGCAAATGTTTCGTACCCGAGTCTCTTCACACCAGATTACTGGAGATGTATCAGTCCTCAAAGGCAGCTGGGCATATTGGCCATGACCAATTGATTTGGTCTGTCTCCCAGCTCTTTTGGTGGCCTAGTCTGAGGGAAGACTGCTCAGCCTTCATAGCAGCATGTTCCACTTGTGTTCGTGCTAAGACCCTGAGATACGTTCTGGTGGGCCTACTGCAAACAGTTCCCAGTGGGGAACATCCATGGTCTCATTTGTTCATAGACTTTATGGTGGAACTGCCAGCATCCAAGGGTTACATGGTCATTCTGATGATAGTTGACCGATTTTCCAAAATGGCCCACTTTGTCCCTCTGAAGGGACTTCCGTCCTCCAGGGAATCGGCTGAGGACTTGGCTAAAGGTGTTGGCCTCGGACCGAGGAAGCCAGTTTGTGTCCCGTTTCTGGAGGTCTTTCTGTAATCAGATGGGTATCCAACTTCTTTCTTCTCTGCATACCACCCCAGTCGAACGGTGCTGCTCCTCGTTTTGTAGATCCATACCAGGTGCTTCGAAGAGTCAACCCTGTCACGTATGCCCTGGACCTTCCTGCTGGTTTGCGCATCCACAATGTGTTCCACATATCTTTACTTAAGCCATTGATCTGTAACCGCTACACTTCTGCGCCCATCCAGCCTGGGCCTATACAGGTGGAGGATCATGAGGGGTATGAGATACAAAGCATTCTAGACTCTCGTAGAGTCAAAGGGCACCTACAATATCTTGTACACTGGAAGGGTTATGGTCCAAAAGAACATTCCTGGGTGTCCAGTGGCAATGTCCATACTCCTGCTCTGCAAGTTCCATTCCTGGTTTACATCTGTACCTGGTCCTCTTCCATGGGGGAGAGGTAATAAGGGGTGGGTACTATCACGGTGCCCATGATCCATCACCTGTGGCATACCTGCCTTTCCCCGCTTGTGACTCGGCAGCAGTGTGATCGCTACTTGGCCATGGACTTCCTGTTTGCATAAGCACGTCACTACAGCGCTCTTGCTATTTTGTAGTCTCGGCCTAATTGGCTGATTCATGTCCCGCCTCTCCGGTAGGCCTTATACGCAGCCTTCAGACATAGCTTCAGTGTCCTTTTGTGGTGTATCTGAGCATTACTTGTATTCCGCTTTTCATTGTGACCGGTTTTTGGCTGCTGATTCCTATTCGTGTATGACCATTGGCTCCGCCTGACTACCAGATTTGTACCTGAACCTCTGGCCTTGTCTGACTACCTGATCCATGCTCGATCCCTGGCTCCGTCTGACTACCCAATCCTTGTATGACCCCTGGCCTGGCTGACTACCCGCTACGTGCTAAGTACTGTGGCTCCATATGACTATCCGATACGTGTATGACCTTGGCTTTGTCTGACTCCACTTGTCTTGTACCTTGAGCCTGGCTCACTCTCCGTGCAGGTCTCTGGGCCTGGTCTCTGCACCATACTACTTCAGGTCTGTTTTTACCCATAGGCCTCGTATCGCTTCAGTCTTACCGGTATACTGCTTGGACCCTAGCATCCTAGGGTGTTGTGTCAGATTGCTGTGAACCCTAGCATTCTAGGACATTGTGTCTCTGTGACCCTAGCATTCTAGGGTTTCACTTCTCTGTTGACCCTAGCATTTTAGGATAGAGATTGGCCGCTTGCCACCCTGCTCCATCTCAGGTGGCTCCCAGAACCTTAAGCTAGGTTCTCTTCCTTGGACCTGGTTACAGTATTTCGGGCTAAATTCAGTGTCAGCTCCTGGGTAGTGGACTGTAGCACTGTCTCCATGCCTGACCCCTGGAAAGGTTGGGGAAGTGTTTATTTGCTATTATATGTATTATATAATTTAATAAAGTGTTGATCTTAACTGTACCTGTCAGAGTCTTTCTTTGTCTAGTCTCCCGTGACACCACCTGACTTCATCGTGCAGCAACTTAAGATATTTAAAAAAATATTTGTTACCTAATTAACTAGCACATATGCACTAGTAGGTCAATAAGACCTAATTCAGTGGTTGCCAGTAGTACAGTTCAAGAATCAGCTGCCTTCTGAGATTCCATACTGTTCAACCCAAGAATTTGTCTCCAGGGTACCAACAGAATCCTGAAAAGCCAAATCATGAGTATGGCTCTAGAACAACAAAAAATGGGGAACACTCATTCCAGAAGTTAATAAAAGAAAACTTCTCCAAACGTATATCAACCAAGTTGAAGTCAATAAAGTGTAATGCCTGCACAGTCAGTCCGCAATGACAGGAATATCACTTCATTCACTTGTGGGCAAAAGGTCCACAACAAAGTCCATGTCCATGGATGGAAAGGAACCGAGAGAGAGGATGAAGTAAAGCCGCCAGCCTCTTGTGCAAAACCTTATTCTGTGCACAGGTAGTACAACAGCAAACTAGGTCCCTTATAGGAGAAAGATGTCCTCATTTAAGGATTTCAGATTGTGACTATACAGGGACAAAATAGCAGAAAGAAAGAGGCTGAAGTTCCTGGGGCAAATCTTTCCGTGCATCTCAGATATAGCACAGGAGAGATTATCTGAGACACAAGAAAATGCATTCATGCAGCCTAATAGGTTCTGGTTCAATTGGGGATAGAGATGGAAAATGGAGAGAAAGGGCATCAGCTTTAGTGTTCTTAGACCCTTGTTGGTATGAATGGCGTAATTGAGAAAATCAGCTCCCATTTTGCCTGTCACGGATTCAAATGAGAAGCCATTTTCAAATAGGAGAGTTTCTTGTGGTCTATAAGGATGGTAAGAGGGAAGCAAGAACCTTTTATGAGATATCTCCACCTCAGCTCCCTGTTACCAACATCATAATTCTATTCTTTAAGAGTAAATTGTTTTGAGAAGAACTAACAAGGATGAAGGCGATCCATTTTCACTTCAGCTTGAAAGAGAATGGCTCCTGTCGCTACCTCAAATGCTGCAACCTCTACCAGAAAAGGCTCTGAGGCGCTGGGATACCAGAGAACTAGAGCAGATGTAAAATCCTTTTTCAGTTTCTCCAAGGCTGCTGAGCCAAATCCTGGCCAATAAATGTAGTCAGTGTCAGCTGATGGTCTAGGCATGTGGAACAGGTTCACTAGTGGGAAACAAACTGGGGCAGGTGGTTCATGTGTGCTGGAAACCCATGCAAATTGCACACTAGGATCAGACACAACAACAGGAAAAAGTGCCACTAAACCCACACATAAAGGAACAGCTTGCAAAGATGGAAGACACCAATAGTACGTATTAAAAGGGCAGTAAAACTTTTTTTTATGAAAACCTATGTCATTGAGCTTTTCCTGCTGAATAAAACAAGGGTACACCCAATGCTGTCAGTTGTTTTATTAAAAAAATTATAATAGTTCAAATAATCAAGAAGTGAATTTACTGTGCATTTACTTCCTTGAAGTTCTGACAGGAAGTGACTCCCCTCCATTACAATCAAACAGAAAAACTGGAATTCGACCACTAGATGGCACTGCTAATGTAATAAAAAAACATGGAGTTAAACTTTAATAACTCTCTGCAGTTGGAGTACTCTTATTTTACTCAACAGGAAAAGCCCTACAATATATTTTTTTCATTAAAAGTTTACTGTTCTTTTAAGCTATCATAAAACAGAATATTTGTGTCACATATTGGTGCTGTGGGGATGTTTAAATTATTAACAATTTCAACAAGGGAGCAAGACATTTTATTATACATCTGATTTACAGAACTCCAATATGTATTGTGTTATGAAACCTTCCATCAAAATCACGAGGTCGGGGACCAACAAATTCACAGGGCCCTGCAACGTGACAATGTTCCTTTCAATGCATTGTGGTCACACAAATAAAATAGACCCTTTATTAAATGAGACTTACACATCTTAATAATAACCTCCACTTACCTTATTATAGCTAGAAAATCCCAAAGGCCCCTATTAATTTTTCCCTTGATACTTGGTTCATGAGATCATTTCTTCAGTCAATCCCGGATGTCATATTCATAGCGGGGAACAGCAGCTAGCAGGACCACAGTGCCTCAAACTCTGCTTCCTATACACAGTGATCATAACACTTAATCTGTTATCCCAAAATTCCATGACGTGCAGGACCATCACTGGTCCTTAAGTGCCGGAGGTGCGTGATGGTCCTGGCATGGCATGGCTCCTTAATGGGTTAAAGGGTTAAGAATGCTCATGCACGCTGCCTATTTCAGATTGAAACTGTCAGCAACTATCATGTCATGAATGACCAAAGACGTTATGTCTTGAACAAAGGCACAAGTGCGACATATATAGAGGTCATGTGGATTTTATGGCCACAGTTAGGAAAGCGTGTGTGTATTATTATAACCCAGAGTGGGTTTATATAAGACCATTTGACTTTCCACCATCAGTTAACCCCTTGCATAGACAGAAAGTGGTAGGCCACTAAGTTGATGATCCCACCAATTGTATGACCCACTAAGACACAATGGGGGAGATTCACTAAGCAATGATAAAGAGGTGATAAACTGGAGATGACTTCTAGAGTGATATCACTTCTCCAGTTCCTATGTTATTCTATGGAGCCTATGCACTATGATTTCTTCAGCTTTGGAGATTTGAGTGAATAGGCTCCATAGAATAGCATAGGAACTGGAGAAGTCATCTCCATCTCTAATCCATGGATGTGCAGCCCAGCAGTTGCTGGACTACAATCCCCATCATCCTTCACCAGCTAACATCTGCTGAAGTACTGCCCATCTCTTCTCTTAACTGCTACATAATGAGTTAGTAAGGGGTTGTTTGACATGTCTGGCCTCCGATTAAAAAAGGTGTTATTTGGGTTTTAAATCTTTGCATGCTAAAGAGTTCTTCAGTGCATTACATCCAAGAGGCTAAGGATCGTTGTGGATAGGGATAATATTGTGCATTATATTCTAAATGAAATGTACACTCAATGTTCTTCCAGTGTGTTACAAATATCAAAAGCTAATCATAGCTAATATAATTTCAATTCATACACCGTACAGAACCTCTTATCCTCATCTTGAGAAAAAAACAGGAGTTCTTGTAATTCGATCGTACAGCATTCATATTAGGGTTTATGTCTGTACTCTTAATTAGGATGCATCATAAAGTCAGGCTACAAGTGGGTATAGAATATAAAATGAAAATATAAGAATCATAAAAATCGCTCAACTTTGGTTCCTCTCATGTTCACAGATGATATAATTTACCATATACAGCTTCTGTCACAAAGTCCTTTAGAAGATGGTTGAGGTTTCCATGTAAACAGCACAATTAAATGCCAGTAAAAATCCACTCTCCCAAAAAGGTTATAAAGATTAAATCATTTGATTATTTAACCTTGAGCTAGGTATAACCAGAGGCTTCGTTATAATGCTGTATTCTTATGAGTTTATGATGTTATCAATCAGTAAGCAATTTTGCATTTCAGGTCAGACTGGCAAAGTGATTTTAGGTCAGATTGACAAGATCATTTTTCAAGTAATTTGAGGGAATGCCAATCAGCTGACATATTAAAATGTCCATGCTACAATGTTACTGCAGCTTATGCATTGTTAGCCAAAAAGAAATGTGTACTATAGGAAATATCAATGCTTTTATTTTTGGATGTTGGCCTCTGTAGGGGCCGTATGTTCAAAGGGATAATGGCAAAAAAAGCTGTATGATCAACAAAAATAAGTAACCGTATGCATGAACAACATTTTCTATTAAACATACAACAAAAACTAGTAATGTCCATCGTGTACTAAATGACTCCCGAATTGCCAGGCAAAGGGGTGGGGCAAGGGCGTTGCTAAACTATTGTCCAACACAGTATAGAGGTGAAGAAGATTTGTCATATACAACTGCAAAAAAAATGGCAAACAACAGAGTTTGTACGTTACAAAAAAGTTGACGAAATTTGAAGTTCAGAATAATAGGAACCTATAATAATTGAAGGAAATAGTGATTTATCTGTTGCGAATATGAAAATACACAGGTTTTGTGTGAAATGTAAGGTAAATATCAAAATATTGAAAAGAGTACCGTAAAATCTCAGGTGTAATACACAGCTGTGTATAATACGCAGGTGTTTATTATGCCTAAGATTTAGGGGAAAACAAGAGTGCCTATGTCTAATACGCACCCTTGTTTTCCCCTTACTAAAAAAAAAAAAATAAGTTAGCGCTTCCTGCTCCCTCTCTCTCCCTGCGCGATCCGGTGATAAAGTAAGACTTACTTTTTGAGGCTGTACCGGTATCTGAAAAAAGATCCCTCTCTCCCATCTTCCCTGTGAGTGGCACGATTGCATCTGCCGTCCGCTTCCTTCAATCGGTTTTCAGGACCTTCCTCCTATGGTATTGCCCTGTGAGGATCTCAAGGTCCTGAAAGCAGATTGAAGGAAGCGGGCGGCAGATGCAAGCGGGCAGCCCGCAGGGAAGATGGGAGAGAGGGATCTTTTTTCAGATACCGGTACACCGTAACAATATTGAAGTACAGCCTCAAAAAGTAAGTCTTATTTTGTCATCGGATCACGCAGGGAGAGAGAGGGAGCTGGAAGCTCTAACTTATTTTTTTTTTTAAAGTCTGAAAAAACCTTTCGGGTATAATACGCACCCCCCACTTCACATAAGGTGAAGAGGGGTAAAATTGTGCGTATTATACCCGAGATTTTACGGTAAATTAATAAAATAAATATATTGTAAAACATACACATAAATTCTCTTTAGCATATATTTCCAATCTACTTCTGTATTGCTAATTTCTTCAATAATACTATCGCTCATAATAGCAAACCTCAAATATTCCTTCCGTACTATCAGACACCTTAACATTTCCTTCATTCTTAAACAAAATATTGCCACTGGTAAAACTCTTTATTGCCATCACCAACACAAGCACAATTACCATGCCTATATTGTTAACACTTCTTAGCAGCAGCGTATTAGAGCAGTGCAGACACATTTTTTTGTTGTTACATATGACAATTTCAGTCAGGAATCTTACTTTCAACGACAAACCAACATATTTTTAATCACAGCTGAAATGCTCTGAAAATATGAATGAGCCCAATGGCTCTGTACTTTGAAATGTTGTTTCAAATGAGAAAACATGTTTTTATACTTCTTTGAACATATGGCCCTAAGTGTAGTACATACCTTAATTAGCATATGGAGATAAACTGAGAGAGATTACCATCCAGAAACAACAACTATTGATATATCATGGACTATACATCTGCTGGTCTTTCAGCTAGCATGTTGCATAGTCTTTTTTTAACCCCTAGAGTGCCAAGTGGGTACAATGTACGAGTGGACACAACTGTACCTGCTGTGCCACGCTCATACATTGTACAGCTAAAATGTGGTCACTGCATAAGCCGGTATAACCGGCTTGCAGTGGCCGCATTTCAGCTGAAATGCAGCCTGGCACTCTTGGGGAGGCAAAAGGATCGCTCCTCATGTCCTCCCAGGTATTGATCTCCTAGCCGAACGTGCTGGAACATCAATAAGTACAAAGGAGAAACGGAGTTTCTCCTTTCCCCTCTCTCCTACCCGAACTTCCGGGTAGGAGTGGGCAGGACCGGGGGAAGCCTCCCAGTGTCATCGGTGACATGATCAACGATGACGTTAGGGAAGTTTCCTCGGTCCTGTTCACTCCTACCGGTGGTAGGAGAGAAGGGCAGGAGAGCTTTTGCTCTCCTGTGGTCGCCTTATTGATCAATAACTGGGGGGACACCAGAAGGGGTCCTGATGTCCCCCACGAGGTCTGAAATGATAAAAAAAAATAAAAAATAAATAGCTAAGTAACCCTGTGAGTGCCGCAGGGGTTCCTAGCACATTGCTTTGCAATGTGCTGGAGACCCTTGTGGCACTCACAGGGTCACTTCTTTTGGGGGGATTTTTTTTGTAAAGACCTCATTGGGGGTCCTGATGACCCTCAATGAGGCCTATAATTAAAAAAATATATATATTAAAAAATTTAACCCTGTGTGTGCACCCCCTCCTCCTGTGGCACACACAGGGCTTTTATCATTACTTTGTTACCAGAGATTGTTGGGGAGCCATCAGGATTGGGCCTGATGGCCCCCAACAAGCTCTGATTACAAAGTAATGATTAAGGGTCCAATGCATTGCTTTGCACAGGGTCACTACTTTTGTGGACATATATATATATTTTTTTTTTTTACCAAGACCTCATTGGGGGGAATCAGGGGGGTCCTGATGCCCCTCAATGAGGTATATAATAAAAAAATTAACCCTGTATATGCCACTGGGAGGGGAGGTTCAATGCAGACCTCCTTCCTGTGGCACACAAAGGACTTTTTATCATTACTTTGTGATCAGAGCTTGTTTGGTGGCCATCTGAATACAAAGTAACGATTAAAAAAAATTAACCCTTTGTTTGCTTTGCAATCCACTGGACACCCCTGTGGCACACAAAGGATTTTTTTTCCCCGTTTTATTTTTTATTTAGACCTCATTGTATAGGCTCTGATCCCCCCAACGAGGTCTACATCTAATATTGGGGGGAAAAGCCCCAAAAAATGCACGTGCCACGGGGGTGGGGGGTCCAACACAGTGCTTTTCAATGCGTTGGACCCCTGTGACACACACACTTTTCTTTTTTCATTATTCTGTTTTTAGACCTTGATGGGGGACACCAGGAATGTTCCTGATACCGCCTCCACAATGAGGTATGAATACAAAATAATAATTAAAAAAAAAACTCTTTGTGTGCCACAGGGGGTCCAACGCATTGCTTTGCAGTGCATTGTGCGCCCCTGTGGCATGCACTAAAAAATGCCTCCAATCCCCCCCCCCCCCCACATACCATGTCCCCCTGCCTGGTTCCACAGCCAACTGGCAGTCTCATTCCCCAGCCTGTCCCCCAGCCTGTTTCCACTGCCTACTGGTAGACTCAAAGTACCAGTATGCACTAGATTCAGGCTGGGAATCAAACTTTGTATGAGGGGGGCATACAGTGCACACTGGTAGTCACAGATCCCCCATACACACTATCAGACACTGCCCCACCATCACCACCATCCTTGCTCCTCTGCTCATACCCACACACACTGCCTAATCCCTCACCCTCCCCACACTTTGTTACACTGGTAGTCACAGGTCCGCACGTACACCGGCTGGCGCCCTAGCTTCTTTCATCTGTTAGCCATAAAATCACACATACACTGTTTGCATTCCCATTCCTGTTTCACTGGTAGCTACGCTCCTGTCACCCAAATTGGTATGTCAACCCACAGCAGTGGGGTACCAATTTTCTTAGGCTGGCAAGAAGTCCTCCTAGGAAATCCAACGTCATTGAACCATTTTAGTATCTTTGAAGTGACTGATGTGTAAAAAAAAAGTTTTTTTTTCCTGTAGCACAACATTCTGGAAATAGTTGTGCCAACTAACTTAGTGGTAAAAAGGTAAGTGACCCCTCATTCAATACGGCAGGTTATCTTCTTTCCAAAATGGTTTATCTACCTTTTCTTCACTTCTGAAGGTGTTATAGCCATTTTCGTACAGGCAAGTTAGGTTTGAGAAAATGTTAGAAACATCACAGTTTGTAGTAGGTGTAGTTTTCTACTTCTAGGAACCCCTAAGGTAGTTCAACTCATACCAATGGGTTGCCGTTTGACTCCTAAGAGCACTAGCTAACAAATGCAGTTGAAATTTCCATGGTTTTCACAAAGCTCCGTACATTTGAAGGGGCAGAAATCTAAAAAAAATGCTATTTTTTTCCTATATCGCCTCCTTCTGGAAACATTTATGCACACCAGTATTGGGGTAAGAAGGCAAGTGACTCCTCATTAGATGCGGCAGGTTGTCTTCTTTCCAAAATGGTATGGTCTATCTAACTTTTCTTCACTTCTGAAGGTGTTATAGCCATTTTTGTACAGGCAAGTCACATTTGAGAAAATGTTAGAAACATCAGAGGTTGTAGTAGGTGTAATTTTCTACTTTTAGCACCCCCTAAGGTAGGTCAACTCATACCAATGGGGTGTCGTTTGACTCGTAAGAGCAGTAGCTAACGAATGCAGTTTTAAATTCCATGG
Source organism: Rhinophrynus dorsalis (assembly GCA_037306005.1). Lineage (NCBI taxonomy): Eukaryota > Metazoa > Chordata > Amphibia > Anura > Rhinophrynidae > Rhinophrynus > Rhinophrynus dorsalis. Next base: position 640,884,086 of record CM074718.1, on the reverse strand, counting down.
TTTTCACAGAGCTCCATGCATCTGCAAGGGGCAGAAATGTAAGAAAATGCCTTTTCTTTCATTGGCGCCACCTCCTGGAAGCATTTGTGCATACCAGCCTTTGGGTAAGAAGGCAAGTGACCCCTCATTAGATGCGGCAGGTTGTTTTCTTTCCAAAATGGCATTGTTTTTCTACCTTTACTGCATATCTATTATGGTTATAACCATTTTAGTGCAAGCAGATAATTTAAAATACAAAAGTGTCAGGTTTACGTACGTGTTCCTAGCACCCACATATTATATGTTAACCCACACAAATGGGCTACCATTTTTCTCATGTTGGTAGCAGGTACTGAATACAGCAGGAAATGTTATGGTTTTAAAAGATTTTAGTATCTTTGAAGTGGTGTAAATGTAAAAAAAAACATGTATTTATTCCCATAGCACCACTTTTGGAAATATTTGTGCACTTCAGCCCAGGGGGTAGAAAGGCAAGTGAACCCTCACTTGATGCGGGAGAATGTCTACTTCCCAAAATGGTATACCTTTTATACCTTTCCTTCATGACTCTAACAGTTATGAACATTTTAGTACAAGCAGCCATTTTCGAAGAAGCAAACAGGTAGGTGTAGTTATGTGCTTCTGGCACCCCTAAGGTAGGTTGACTCAATCCAATGGGGTGTCATTTTTCTCCTAAGAGCACTAGCTAATGAATACAGTTGGAAATTCCATGGGTTTCACAGATTTCCATACAGATGAAGGGGCAGAAATGCCATTTTTTTCCTATAGTGCCACCTTCTGGAAGCATTTGTGCACAACAGGCTTGGGGTAAGAAGGCAATTCACCCCTCATTTGATGCAGCAGGTTGTCTTATTTCCAAAATGGTATGGTTTGTGTAGCCTTTCTTCACTTCTCTAGTTGTTATAACCATTTTTGTACAGACAAGTAATGTTTGAGAAAATGTTAGAAAAATTAGCGGTTGCAATAGGTGTAGTTTGGTACTTATAGCTCCCCCTAAGGTAGGTGAACTCATACCACTGAGGTGTCATTTTTCTCCTAAGAGCACTAGCTAATGAATACATTTGGAAATTCCATGGTTTTCATAGATTTCCTTACAGATGAAGGGGCAGAAATGTAAGAAAATGCAATTTTTTTTCCTATAGTGCCACATTCTGGAAGCATTTGGACACAACAAGCTTGGGGTAAGAAGGCAATTGACCCCTCATTAGATGCGGCAGGTTGTCTTCTTTCCAAAATGGTATGGTTTGTGTAGCCTTTCTTCACTTCTCTAGTTGATATAACCATTTTTGTATAGACAAGTAATGTTTGAGAACATGTTAGAAAATTTAGAGGTTGTAGTAGGTGTCGTTTTGCACTTCTAGCATCCCCTGTGGTAGGTCAACCCATACCAATGGGGTGTCATTTTTCTCCTAAGAGCACTAGCTAATGAATATATTTGAAAATTCCATGGTTTTCACAGATTTCAGTACAGTTGAAGGGGCAGAAATGTAAGAAAATGCATTTTTTTCCTATAGTGCCACATTCTGGAAGCATTTGGGCACAACAGGCTTGGGGCAAGAAGGCAAGTTACCCCTCATTAGATGCGGCAGGTTGTCTACTTTTCAGAAATATATAGTTTTATATAGTTATTCCACTGTTTTAGGGTAGTTTTACCACAAAAACCCTAGAATGTGCATTTTAGTTTATAACGTTGAAAATGTCAATTTGCGCTGCTGGTGATTAGGGCTCTATGCTAGCCATGGACGTAGGTAAAACTATACAAATTTGGTATTTTTTTACTTGGGGAACTCGGGGCTTTTTCAAATAATTGAAACTTTTTCAATCAAGGTAAATGTTTTTGATACATAGTATGTGATTTTAGCAAAATGAGTAAATTTTCACTTTTTTTGTCATTATGACATCATAGCTTTTTGCATGATGTAAAATTCTTTTCATGTAAGGTACCACAAGAAAGCTCAATTCGTTCTGAAAAAAACAATATATAGTTTTCCATATTTAACTAAAAATCACCAGAGTAAATGAAGCCTAAACGGAAGGATAGCAAAAATGCAGAAAAAGTGTCTGGCCTGCAGGGTACAGGAAATGGCCCAAGCCTCCGGCACTGAAAGGGTTAATACATCTTCAAGGTGACTGATCATCTTTAACCAACACACTGCATACGTCTCTGAAACTCAAATAGTTAATAATGTGCTTAAAAGAAAACTTAAATGGCGTTTAATTTAACATACATATTTACTTGGACTGATATCCTTCAAACAGTCAGCAGGCACATCTATATCCTTTATTTTACATTTGTTTTACTGCTGTTTGTTTCAGTTTAAAATCAGATAATGAGTATTAACCCATATAGGCCATTCTGGTCTATTTTAGCCGAGGGGGTGTCAGGAGATATGGTTTAGAGAAGGCATGCCATAAACATATGGCCTGTGGGCCGGCAATGCGAGGCCCACCAATAGATGGAATCCTTTTAAGTGTCCTGCAGCCAATCAACAAGGGGTTAGAAGCACATTTAGATCAACAGGATTTGTTTCTTTACTCCCTCTGATTTCCTTGCCAGTTGCTAGTTTTGATTTTATAGATAAGGCCCCATGTTTTAAAGGTATCTCTCCATGAGCACAGGCGGACGAATTTCACTGAGAGGGTAGTAGATATTCACTTATAGGGTAGTAGATAAGTGGAATAGCCTACCAGCAGAAGTGGTAGAAGTTAATACAGTGATGGAATTTAAGCATGCATGGGATAGGCATAAGCTCTCTTGAACGTAAGACAAGACCAAGGATCAAATAAGGTTTCAAGTTTTTACAGCAGGAAAATGGGCAGACTAGATGGACCAAATGGTTCTTATCAGCACTCAAATTCTGTGTTTGTATGTTTCTAATCAGTGGTTCAGTCACTTTAATTGATCCACCTGTGTGCCCCAAGATGAATGATCAGAATGTGTGTGTTTGTATAGATGTGTATGTTTCTGTGTGTGTGTCTTTGTGTGTTTGTATATGTATATGTGTGTGTGAGTGTATCTGTATGTATGTATGTATAGATGTATGTGTCTGTCTATATGGGTGTATACAAGTGTGTCTGTATATATTTATGTATAAGTGTGTGTGTGTCTTTGCGTATGGTATGTATACGTGTGTGTTTGTAGCTATGTATGTATACGCGTGTGTATGTGTGTGTGTGTGTGTCTGCGTGTATGGTATGTATACATATGTGTATTTATGTACGGTATGTATACATGTGTGTATGTGTCTATGTGTGTGTGTGTTTCTGTGAATGTGTGTCTGGATTTACGTATGTTGACCTGTGCGTGTATATGTAAATATGTTTGTTACACACATATACATGGATCTTAGCAGGCAATGTAGGGTCCCTCGGCAGTATGTGAGTTTAAAATGCCTCAGCACAGATAATTATATACAGACAACTGCATATACAATCAAAACAATCACTAAAAACATATACCTGATGAATACATGGCTAATAAACTTAATGTATAATCCCCCTTTGTATAGAATCTTAAAATCTTAAAACAGCAGTACATCCTTTTAAGAAAAACATATAAGCTGTAAGGCTTTTCCAGCTAAGGAAAACAAGTGTATTGTCACTGTTCAGAATTTTGTTTTTTATTCAGATATTTCTGCTCCAACATCACCTCCTGGTAACCAAAATAGAATATTGTAATTTAATTTAAAAGAAAAGCAAATGTAGAAACAGAGAACCATAGAGTGTGTTGGCTTAAAAGAACCATTTCTCCTTATTTGGGTCCTTGGTCTTGTCCTATGCACAGGAAAGCCGCATGCCTGTCCCATACATGATTACATTACCTCACTGTATTAACCTCTACCTCTTCTGCTGATAAACTATTCCACTTATATACCACCCTCTCAGTGAAGTAAAACTTTCTTACATTACATCTAATACTCTGTCCCTCTAGATTTAGACTGTGACCTCTTGTCCTTACAATTCTACTCATTTGAAATGTACTTTCCCCCTGTACACTATTGAATCCCTTTATGTATTTGAATGTTTCTATCATATACCCTCTCTTTCTCTCTCTTGTCCAAGCTATATATATGTGTGTATATATATATATATATATATATATATATATATAATTTTATTTTTTTATTTTTTTTTACAGATTCTTTAGTCTATCCTGATATTTTTTATCGTGTAAAACATTCACCATTTTAGTAGCCCTTTTCTGAATTCTCTCCAGAATATCTATATCCTTCTGGAGATTGAGGTCTCCAATACTGTACACAATACTCTAGGGCAGGTCTAACCCAACACCTGTAGTGGCATGACCACTTCCTTCTTTCTAATACTAATGCTCCTAGCTATACAAACCAGAACCCTGCCTGTATTCTCAGCTACTTTTGTTGTATGGACTACATAACTTTAAAGGGATAGTAATGTTTCATAATAAAAGCATCTACAATTAATTATTCATAGTATTTCGGCCATGGAGAGTGTTATTTCAGTACTGTCAGAGTTGTAGTTCAAGAGTAATTGAATGATAAAGTATGCCCCCTTTTACTGATATAACACTGCTCAGCTCAGAGCAGCAGGGTGGTTTCTAAGTGGATTGAAGAGAGGGACAATCTTCAATTAACATAAAGGAAAAACCTGAAAAACCTGTCAATGGGGGCAGGGGTTTCATTGTTCTCACAGTAAGACGATTGCTGTGAGCTCTCTGGTCTGTGGACCAGATTCCATATCTGAGGGGAGGTGGCTTACACTAGGTAAAAGATGCGGGAGGGGGAAACTGTATCATTCAATTACTTTTGAACTACAACTATGACAGTATTGAAATAACACTCTGTATGGCTCAAATATTATGAAGATTATTTGGATGTGCTGTTTTTGTTATATATTACTTTCCCTTTAAGTCATCAGAAATAATAATTTGAAGTCCCTTTCCCCTGTTATCACCAACAGTACAATATCCTTAATACTATATTCTGCCTTGGATTTTCACTTCCCAAAGTGCATTATTTTACTTTGATCAACATTAAACTGCAGCTGCCACACTCTCGTCCATTCTGATAATTTATCTAGATCATTTTTCATTTGGCTTATTCCACCAGGAATGTCTACCTGTTACAGTTCTTTGTATCATCTGTATCTTTATATGATCTATTATTTTGGTTACCCAGTCACAAAAAGCAACGAGGTAAATTTGACAATATCTCCCTGCTATAAATCCATGTTGTTTAGGATCTTGCAAGCCATTTAAAATAGGATTTTAGTCTTACCTGTTAAATCCTTTTCACTTAGTCCATACAGGACACTGGTACTCTGGGAGGCGTAAGTCCCCTTTAATAGGCAGGAACAATTATGCAAATAATTGCAGGGGGCGGAGCCTCCCCTCTTACTTAAGCCACCTTCTGGCCAGAGCCACTTTAGATTGATTTGAGACCCTAAAACTGACCTCAGGTAAGCAAGAAGAAAGACTCCTGTGAGCATGCCCCAACGGTCTCCCACTGAATGCCACAGGAGAGCCAAGACTGGTCCCTTGACAGGGTGGGAGACCAGTGACCTGTATAGACTAAGTGAAAAGGATTTAACAGGTAAGACTAAAATCCTATTTTCACTGTCGTCCAATACAGGTCACTGGTACTCTGGGATGTACAAACATTGAGCTGACCCAGAGGCGGGAAGTAAGGCAAGGACCAGGCGCAAGGCCCAAGTCACTAGAACTGCTATGAACCAGCTAATTACATAGCCCAAACTGTAAGTGTCAACGGACACCAACCAAGGGAAACAATCCCTGAACTAACACAGCACACGGAACTAGAGCCAACCGGGCTCAACAGCAAGGAAGCACTAAGGATCACAGAGCGGAAGACCTAAACAGGCAAAACTGCCTCCAGGACCTTCCTACCAAAACTGGCATCAGCCAAAGCCAGTACATCAACTCGATAGTGCTTTGAAAATGTGTGCACAGAGGACCAAGTGGCCGCTCTGCACAGCTGATCCGCAGATGCCTGATTCTTGTAGGCCCAGGAGGCCCCAATAGATCTGGTGGAATGGGCAGTCACCCGGAAGGGAACATGCTTATTCCTCAACTTATAGGCTTCACGGATGGTAGCTTTAATCCAAGATGCAATAGTAACTTTGGCAGCCGGTCTCCCTGCCCTAGGTCCCTCAGGAATGACGAATAGAGCGTCAGACTTCCTGATAGACTCGGTGCGATGAACATAAAACTTGAGGCAACGCACCACATCCAACAAATGGAGATCACGTTCCTTGTCAGATGAAGGATTAGGACAGAAAGAGGGAACCACAATTTCTTGATTGATGTGAAACTCGGACACAACCTTGGGTAAGAATTCCTTGGTACTGCGAAGCACAGCCTTATCCTTGTGGAACACCAGGTAAGGAGGTTTACAAGACAGAGCTTGTAACTCTGCTACCCGGCGAACTGAAACAATAGCCAAGAGAAAGGCCATTTTCCAAGTCAAGAGACGTAATGGAATGGAAGCCAAGGATTCAAACGGTGGTCGCTGGAGAACTCCCAGCACCAAATTGAGGTCCCACTGGGGAGTAGGACTCTTGAAGGCAGGCCGAACATGAGTCACACCTTGAAAGAAAACTTTCACATCAGGAAGGATAGCAATCCTTTCCTGGAAAAACACAGACAAGGCAGAGGTCTGAACCTTGAGGGAACGCAGACTGAGCCCCTTATCAACACCGTCCTGCAAGAAGGCCAGGACAGTGGGAAGATGAAATTCAAGTGACAAATTCTTATCAGTGCACCATGCAACAAAGGTTGACCATATGCGATGATAGATCTTGGAGGACACAGGCTTACGAGCACTGAGCATAGTCGACACCACAGAAGGAGAAAATCCTTTCTTTGCTAGAATCGAGGATTCAACCGCCATGCCATCAAATGGAGAGTGTGAACATCCTCCTTCCACAGATATCCCTGAAGAAGTAGGTCCGGACGGGCAGGAAGTGGGATAGGATCCGCCACTGAAATGGCCATCAACTCCGGAAACCAGGACTGGCGAGGCCAGTTTGGAGCGATCAGGATGACAGGACAACGCTCCTACTTCAACTTCTGGATGACTCTGATCAATAGAGGAAGAGGAGGAAAGATGTAGGCCAGGGAAAAATCCCAAGGGATCGACAAGGCATCCACTGCTAGAGCAAGGGAGTCCCTCCACCGGGAGCAAAACACCGGAACCTTCCTGTTGTGTCTGGAGGCCATAAGGTCCACCACAGGCATCCCCCACCTCTGGGTGAGCAAGTGAAACACCACTGGATGAAGAGCCCATTCTCCGCTGTCGACAGTGTGACGACTGAGAAAGTCCGCCACGACGTTGTCTACGCCTGGAATGTGAACTGCAGAGATGACAGGAACGTGATCTTCTGCCCAAGACAAGATATCCTTGACTACCAACCAGGCGGTGCCGCTTCTTGTGCCGCCTTGCCTGTTGATGTAAGCCACCGCAGTGGCGTTGTCGGACTCCACTCTGATCGGACGACCGGTCAGTTGAGATTCCCAGTGTCTCAGGGCAAGCCGGACAGCACGTAGTTCCAGAACATTGATGGAGAGAAGAGATTCCTCCAGACCCCATTTCCCCTGAGCACTGAAGCAACCCAATACAGCCCCCCAGCCCCGAAGGCTGGCATCCGTTGTGACCGTGGTCCAACGAGGAACTAGAAAGGATCTCCCTTTCAGGAGATGAGAGAGATCCAACCACCAGTGCAGACTCGACGCGACATGAGGAGGAAGAGAGAATGACAGATGTAGATGATCTGGATGATTCTTGCACGTCTGGATCACAAATCTCTGAAGTTCCCTGGAGTGGGCCATGACAAATGGCACTGCTTCGACCGTGGAAATGAACTTCCCCACTAAAGACGACAACTTCGGTACCGGAACTACGTCCATGTCCAGAATCCCAGCCACTCGGATGGCTATCTGGTGAGCCACATCCTCTGGAAGAAACACCATGCATTGGTGAGTGTCGAACAGGAGACCCAGGAACAGAAGTCTCTGAGATGAGACCAAGTCCGACTTGTCCAGATTCAGGATCCAGCCATGACGGTTCAGAGTGTGCATACACCTCTGAAGTTGCTGATGGAGAAGCTCCGCAGAGGAGGCTTTCAGTAGGAGATCGTCCATGTAGGGGGTCACTCTGATTCCATCCTGATGAAGCACAGCTATCAATGAGCCCAACACCCTCTGGAAGACCTGAGGGGCTGAAGTCAGCCCAAAGGGGAGCGCTGCAAACTGAAAGTGTCCCCTGTGGCAGGCAATCCTGAGATACCGCCTGCTCTCTGGATGAATAGGGATGTGAAGATAAGCATCCTGAAGGTCCAGGGAGGCAAGAAATTCCCCCGGAGACATAGCTGCAATCACAGATCGCAGGGATTCCTGACGGAAGTGGGAAGTCACCACATAGGCATTGAGATCTTTGAGATCCAAAATGGGACGAGCCCCTCCGTCCTTTTTGGCCACCACAAACAGGTTGGAAAAAAATCCTGAACCTGTGTCCTCCTGAGGAACCACCTCCAGGACCTCTTTGTCCAAAAGATCCTGAATAGCGTCGTCGAACAGACGTCTCTTTGTAGGTTCCTGAGAAGGACGAGTAAAATGGAACTGAAAAGGAGGAAGGGAGGAGAAAGGGATCCTGTAGCCCTCTGACACCACCTGGAGAACCCACGGGTCCGCCACTGACTCCTCCCAAATCCGGCGAAAGATGTGGAGACGTCCACCTACAGCCGGATGCGGACCCGGGTTCGGCGAGTCATGCCGAAGCAGTCTTGGAGGTCTTGGCCTTGGGGGCAACTTTGGGCTTCCAGGACTGTTTGGGCTTGGAGGAGGAGCGTGTAGCGGGAGGACCCGCCGGGGTCGAGGAGCGTGTCTCAGTCTGAAAGGAACGAAAGGACCGATTGCGTTTGGCTGGAAACGTTTTCTTAAAGACTGATGGTAGAAGAGTACTTTTACCCCCAGTAGCCTCACTGATCATTTCTTTGAGTTCAGACCCAAAAAGCAAACTCCCCTGGAAGGGCAGGGAAAGCAAGGCTTTCTTAGAGGCTGTATCAGCAGACCAAATTTTCAGCCAAAGGGCGCGTCTGGCCACCACAGAAGAAGTGGAAGCCCTCGCCATCATGCGCACAGCATCAAAAGCAGTGTCAGCAACATAATTCTGAGCTTCAGTAATATTAGCAAGAAGCTGCAACTGTTCAGACACTGGTGCATCCTGGCGAACTGCTTCAGTCAGTCGTTCAGTCCAGGCCGCGATAGCCCTGTTAACCCACGCCACTGCAAAGGTTGGACGCATGGCAGTGCCAATAGAGGCAAAAATGGACTTAAGAGAAAGTTCCAGTTTCTTATCCGTCCAATCCTGCAGGGCAGAGGCATCAGATACAGCCAAAGCGGTAGACTTGGATAGCCTGGAAACAGGGGCATCCACCTTGGGAGGATGCACCCATTTAGCCAGCTCAGTCTCAGGAAAAGGGTACAGCTTAGCAAACTTTTTGGAGACAGAGGAAGACCTATCAGGATTCTTCCATGCCTCAGAGACTAGACGGGCAAGAGTAGGATTAGTTGGAAAACAAACAACAGGCTTAGATGGCTTCTTCTGAAAAACATCAGTAGGATCATAAGTGGATTCCTGAGTCAGAGGAACGTTGAGCGTATTCAGAACAGCTCTAATCAGACCCTCAGCCGAAACTTCAGGGTCACATTCATAGGGGTCCCCAATGGACCTGGTAGATTCAATAACAGTCCGTTCCTCAGCATCAGAATCCTGCAAGAGTTCTTCCTCAGAAGAATCAGTCACATCAGGAGCCCCCTGTGGCTTAGGCAGGGAGGTCCTGATGGTAGAGGGGGTCTGCCAGACCTGGAGAGCCCCCTGTACCTGAGAGGGAAAGAGTTGAAGAGCGGATCTGAGATCCCTAGTGGCAGCTTTAAACTCCCTCACCCAAGATGGCTCAATAGCGTAGCTGGGAGGCCCAGGGTTACTATCTTGACCAGTACAATTAGGGCATAGATCCCCCACATTATCGCTAGACAGCCCAATGTGGCAAGAGGAGCAAAACGCCATGGGGGTAGCAGACCCCCCATCCTCCTTAGACTTGGGTCTAGCCCCTAGCTCCAGTGAAGTAGACATGCTCACAGCGTCAATATACCCCACTAATGACACTATCACCCAGAAAAAGTGCAAAGGATTAAAGTTTCACCCCAGAAATGTCTAAATTCGGACTTATCTGGCCAGCGAAGGGTTAATCTGCTGAGGAGAGAGAAGGCTCGGTCCCTGCGTAGTGTACTCGCTTAGGAAAAGTTCCACAAAATGGCGGCCGTCATGACAGCCAATCAGAAACAAGCGCGAACCAGGCGCTCATGGGAAATGTAGTTTTCCCTTACAAGTACCCCAAACAGTGCCCGAAGCCCCCCTGAACACCCCACATAAATAAAACACATTCCGGATGATAGAGCAGGAGCCTAGCATTAAAATGAGCCATCTCTGAAGTTGCTGAGACAAGCGGTTCCAGAGATATGTCCCACACTGTGAATTCCCATAGAGAGTAAAGGAGCCATAGCGTTTGAGCGGGAAATTTAATAAAACATTAAAAATAGCCCAAACAAGTATAAAACACATAAGAAACATAAGTAAACTAATACCCAAAGCTCCAAAACCCAGAGAATACCACAGAAATTGCATTAAACATTGAAATGCAAATAAAAACACCCTATGAGTGCTGGAGTGCATTGCAAACTCCCAAATACAAGCCCAGCAAAGGGACACTGTGGGGACAAGTGGACCTTCAGCACTCAATGGGTGACTCACCTTTCTGCAGGACTTCAGTCTTCAGGTGACCATGATGAAATGGAAATAAACCAGAGGTAAATTCCCCAGTAGGGAAGCTGCTTAACCCAAGCTGTTCCCTCTTCAGGGCATAAGGTCCACAGAAAATCCCTGGAAGCTGCACCAGCCACTTTAAAGAGGGCAATTCACAGCCATGGTCACCCTCCTAATGGTGGTATTCCATATTTGAATAAAAATAATAAAACACTAAGATGCATAGATGTTCTCTACCTGGTGTGCAAAGCACTCCAGGAACAAATCAATCTAAAGTGGCTCTGGCCAGAAGGTGGCTTAAGTAAGAGGGGAGGCTCCGCCCCTGCAATTATTTGCATAATTGTTCCTGCCTATTAAAGGGGACTTACGCCTCCCAGAGTACCAGTGACCTGTATTGGACGACAGTGAAATTCAGATATTTAACAATTATTTCCTTTGACATGGCTTGCATTAATTTCCCACTACTGACATAAGACTTACTGGTCTGTAGTTGCCAGACTATCCCCTGCTACTTTTTTTTGTAAAGGAGTACTACATATGCTACCTTCCAATCTTCTGGAACTACTCCTGTCAATAGTGAATTAATCTGTTAGAGGTTTTGCCAGAATAGTCTTTAATAACTTTGATTATATCCCATGTGGTCACACTGATTTATCTGTGTTTACCTTAAAGAGCTGAAGCAAAACTTCTTCCTCTGTAAACATGCATGTGTCTCATGCCTCACTATTTTTATTTTCTAACAGAAGTACCATCCCTTCACCTTAAAACTGAATAGAAATATTAATGAGGCAGGCAGCCTGATCTTTTTCTTAATTTACATAACTTCCATCTTTTGTCTTCAGTCTAATTATTCCTTTAATCTTTTTTCTCTTTTCACTTATATATATCTAAAAAATGCTTTGTCCCCTCTTTTTATTGACTGCTCAGTTTTCTCCTCTCAATCCTATATAATAATTTGCTAAAATGTGTGTAACGACAAAGTCATGCGCAGTAGAGACTGCTGCGCATGCTGTAATCATGCGCAGTAGAGACTGCCAGCGCTGCGACTGATCAGCCGCGGCGCGGCCAGTCTCTACTGCGCATGATTGCCCCGCGACCGGCTGGCAGTGGCACTGTAGCCCGTGTAACGGGCTCTTCAACTAGTTATCTAATAATGCATTTAGCCATCTTCAGCCTTGTACAGATACCTATCTTCCCCATTCTGCATGTGCTTATATTTCCTAAAGGCTACTTTTTTCTCCTTTAATATATTTGCCACTTCTGTGGAGTACCACAGCTGTTTCCTTTTTCTTTTACCCTTACTGCTCTGTCGCCTTTAATAAAACATTTCAGATAATAGAATTTCTCCTGGACATCTCCTTGATGTTAAAGACTGAACTCAGTATGTTTCCATTTTAGAAAAATCAGCATTTCTAAAATCTAGAACCTTTATTTTAGGATGATGCATCTCAGCCTCTGTCTTTACATTAAACCACAACTGATAGTTGATCACTGTAGCCCACACACTCTATTCCAACTACATCTGATACCAAGTCTCCACTTGTAAATAATAAAGCTATTATGGCTTCCTTCCTAGTTGGCTCTTCTACTAATTGTCTCAGAGATAATATCTGTAAAGAATTTAGTATATCTCTATTCCTGGCTGAGTCTGCGCCTTGGTTTTTCAGCTGTAATAACCTAAATCTCCTCGAAGTGGGAATATCTTTCCTACAAGACATATTTTCATTAGAAAAAAATAGTGATCCTTTAAGGCTAGGGATGAACAATGAGCTGTTCGTGGACTACAACTCCTATCACCCTCAGCCAGCTGACTGCTGCTCATATACTACCAGCTCCTGACACAGGCCCTTATAAAGAAAACACAAAAAAACACATTTTAAGAAACCCAATTTCTAAAGTAAAATGATGGGTATGAATTCCATTCCACAAATATGTCAAATGTATGACATTTAAATTGCAGCTATTAGGTAAATTAGGATATTCCCAGAAAGATACATAAGAACAGTATTTAGGTTACAGCTGTCTCATGCTTTCTTCCTTTTTTTTCTCTGAATGGGTACTGTTTTACTAAGGCAGTGAATCTCACACTGTGTTCCATGGAACCCCAGGGTTCCCTGAAGAAGCACATCTTAGAGTGATCACCTTGTACTAGCACACATAGAAACACAATCTCACACTCACAGAAACACAAACACAAATACATACTTGTATGCATGTGATTGCGCACACATACACACAAACAAAGCAGTGGCTTAACAATAGGGGCCGCCCCCTGCCAGGCACCTGCTCAATCTGAGGTCTGTGCCTTTTTCGGCACAGACCTCTAGCAGCTCAGCTCTAGTAATGCAGAGCACTGGGAGATGACATCAGAAGGAGGCACAGACCTCTCCTGCCGCACCGCTGGACCATCATGGTGGTAGGAGATGGACACTGGGTGGTCAATAGGGGCAATGTGGAAGTGGAGATTGGGAGCAATATGGAGGCAGTGTGGAGATTGGGGGCAGTGTGGGGGCAATGGGGAGCAATGTGGAGATTGGGTGCAATGGGGGGCAATGTGAAAGAGGGGGCAATGCGAAGCAATGTGGAGATTGGGGGCAATGTGGAAGCAATGTGGAGATTGGGGGCAATGTGGAAGCAATGTGGAGATTGGGGGCAATGTGGTCAGGGGGGGGCATGGCAATTTCTGCACCAGGGCCTGATCCGGTGGCTTTTAGTTACGCCTCTGAAACAACATTTTTTTAATATATTCATTTATTTACAGGGAGGACTGAAATATCCTTGCTAAAGTAAAAAACAAATATTTAATTAAGCATTGAACCTAGCGGTGTTTCCCATATATCGTGTTTCGGTTTCTCCCGTCAGCATTGCCCCACTGCCACCTCGGTGGCATTGGTTGCTATACAGTGACTTCATCTCTTCAAGCCACTACCGCCAAGGTCATTGCTGTGTGATTCTTAATACTGATGATGGGTTGATATGTAGGTGATCCCACCATCTTCAGTGCTGAAGTAAAGATATTTTTCCTAAAAGATCTGCTGCCCACCAGTCTTTGGGTGGATCCGGCCAGGAGACATATTATGCACATGACCTAGCCCCTTTATAAAAATATTTTCACATACAATTATTAATTGCTGCTGCTAAATTTTAGATTAACCCTTTGAGTGTCAGAAGGGTGCAAATCAATGCTTTGTGTATCCCTCTGGCACTCAAAGGGTTAATATTTTAGTCTTTAATTAACGAAACAACTCAGATTCAAATATATCTGATACTTATACTTGGTAACACAGTAGATGCTTCAGAGGTCTCCAGCGCATTCATGTGGTTAAAGCAATTGACTGTTATGGTTCCACATGGATTTAATTCCGTCACAACAAAAATCCAAGTGCCACTGTACTAAGGAAAATTATTTTAAGAATATGAATTCAAGAGGTTTCTTTCTAAGACCTGCAATCATTACTCTTTAATTTGCCTATATTCTTACTAATGTTCTGAGGAAACAGCTGTCACTATCTGATGGAACTAACAAGACATTTTTATTTGCAGGAGATAAAAATTTATGTTTTTGGACTGACAGGCTTTGAAGGACATGTTCTTTTCCTTGGGTCAAGCAGTACAGAACAAATTATTTGTACTTAGTAAAAGAAAATAGTGGTGATAAAGATCAAAGGGTGACAGACAGCTACAGAATGGTACATTTAAAAAATAGGTGAGAGGGATAGAGTAGTGACAGGGCCACATGGGTGACTCTCAGGTAGAGTAATGACAGGGCCACATGGGTGACTCTCATGTCCAAGAAAGTTCTGGCTGAAAATAAAGTTAAAGTTGAAATAACACTTCTGGTAAACACTTTGTTCTGATGATTATTTCCTTATTCTATAGATCCGCTCTATGTAGAGTGCACAGTTCACACTTACTTATTGTTATTACTCTGTGGCTTCAGCTTTGGTCTGAAAGTGCACTCTTAGATCAAAAGTACTAAGTGGCTGTCGCTGAGTTAGTCTGATCTACATACACCGACAGACCGAATCTGAAGTCACAGTAATAACCAGAAGCAAGAGCGGATCTGAAGTACCACAATACATTTCAAAGGAAATGATCATCATAACAAATCCTTTACCTGACAGTGGGCTACACCTGATGAAATTATATCTCTCCATAGTATTTAGGAACTAGAACTATGTAACCATTTGAGGACAAATGAGCTGTGCAATGCATTGCACAGTAATGAGCTGCACATCTTTCTTGTCCTCAAGGGGTTAAAAGCTTAAAATTAATCCAAGGAAGGGTCCCATCTGCATTAGTGCCTATCTTTACCCCTTTTACTGATGTAACACTGCTCACCTCAGAGCAGCAAGACTGTTTGGATGGATCGTAGAGAGGGACAATCTTCTGTGAGCATAAGGAGAAACCTGAAAAACCTGTCTAGGGGGACGGGGTTTTCTTTAAGTTCACAGTAAGAAGATTGGCCCTTGCTGTGATCTGTCTGGTCCCAGGACCAGATTCCACATCTGAGCGGAGGTGGCTTACACTAGGTAAAAGAGGCGGGAGGGGGATACTTTATCATTCAATTACTCTTGAACTACAACTCTGACAGTATAGAAAGAGCACTCTCCATGACCCAAATACAATGAAGATTAATTGTAGCTTATTTTTTTGTGAAACATTACTATCCCTTTAAAGGGATAGTATTGTTAGATTTTTATACTGTAGACATTAAAACCATGAATAGAGAGAGCTATCTGCCATCTCTCAAACGTTTATAGTTTGAGAGATCGAAGCATGTAAAGTTCGGGTTTCCCAGAAGTCTGCTATCTAGCTGACAAAAGCACAATCCGGTCCCGGGACCATCTGGCGGCTCTTCAGCAGAGCCGTAACAGCGCAATGTAAAAAGAAATACTTCATTAGAACGGTCTACAAAGTGTGCCTGGTTTGAAAGCACACTTTGTAGACCGTTCCAATGAAGTATTTCTTCCTACGTCTCGCTATTTCGGCTCTGCTGAAGAGCTGCAGGACGGTCCTGGGACCGGACTGTGCTTTTCTCGGTTAGATGGCAGACTTCTGGGAAACCCAAACTTTACATGCTTCGATCTCTCAAACTATAAACATTTGAGAGATGGCAGATAGCTCTCTCTATTCATGGTTTTAATGTCTACAGAGGCTTCTGTCTGGAAGCTGGAGCAGTCTCATTGGCTAGATATCGATCTCTGCCAATGAGAGAACTCCAGCTTACAGACTGAAACCCCCGTTACTGGAGGAGGGTGAGCAGAGGCAGAGCACCGGGCTGCAGTCTATGCGGAAGTGGCTGCAGCCCAGACTTTTGTATGTTACATTTAAACAAAATCAAAGCTTTTTTTATGGTATTGGATGTGTCACCTAACTATTTATGGGATGTGGTCCATAGGTGACATGTCCACTTTAATACAGGTGAGACTTCCCCTTTAAGGTTGTTTTGCTTTTCCTGTACCACTATATGGATGTTCTGAGCTTCTATTATCCTATATAATAATTGACTAAACATCTGTAACGATGCAGTCATACACAGTAGAGGCTGCCCGTGACGCGATGGATACGGAGTGGGGCACTCCGAATTCAGACCGCGGTCCGAGAGGAGCCACTCCGTATCAGTCGCGTCACGGGCAGTCTCTACTGTGCATGACTGCACCGCGACCATGCTCTTCAACTAGTGTTTCAATAAAAGAGCAAACCACTGCACCATATGGGACAAATGAAAAAAAAAAAATAATAAATAATTGACATTGTTTTAAATGGGGATTTCACTCATTGAATGCTAGGCCTCCAACATGGGTACCCTCTAGCATTAAAGGGGTAAAGATCTACATTTCAATCCATGGTATTTGTTTTGTCCTATATGGCTCAGTAATTGTTCCTCCAGAATGACTCCTGTTCTCAGTACATCACCATCAGTACAATTTTAAATAACAGCTCTGTACAATTTCCATAACATCTCATCCATCACTATTCCCTGATAAAATTCTGGCCCTTTCCAAGTAAGTACCATTTACTTGTCATTCCCTTCATTCCCTGTTCTGTTTATGTAACAAGAAAGTCAAGGTTACAAATGAGATAAGTGGCTTTTGATCGGAGACAGGTGTGACCACAATGGTCTGTTTGGGACATTTAGCACATCTATATATAGCACACAATTACATAAATCACAAACTTAATTCCTCACACTTTACATGCAGCTGTTTGCCTTGTGGATTATCCAAAATTGTACTTGGGATCATGTCCATTTCAAAACCGCAAACTGCATTGTTTTGAGGGCAAAGACTTAGTATTAGTGAAAAAAAGTGTAGGATCAAGGTCTGAAGGCATTTTGTACATGGGATGCCATAAAGAGAATAAAGAAACTTCTTATATCACATAGTGTAGCATTTTACATAAAAGATTTGAAGCAACTCTACTTAATCAAGGGAAACCATGCTCTTGGAATAACTGCCTCTTACATTATTCAAGAGAAGGACTTACCTAGGCAGGGTATCCTTCACACAACAGTCAGTTATATCTATTATTAATTTACATTTGCAGTTTGCTGTATTCTATTACTTATCAGGGATATTTTACTTTAGAAGCTTCATTAAAATGTTATTACAGCTCAAGCTGAAAACTTGCTTTCAAAATTCAGATTATGAAAATTCACAGGTGTTGATTTAGCTATAGTTCCTATTGTTAGGGAGAAAAGTTTACCAATGATGTGTAAAGAAAAAACATATTTTATGGTCGGACTTGAGCTGTATAAGAAGCACAAGAGCAACTGCCACTATATTGAAATAGTACATTTATTAATCCAACACACTACAGGTCACGCAAACAAATATTTGAAAAATGTAAACACTTGCTCTAACTATCCTATATAATAATTCGCTAAAACATGTGTAACAACGCAGTTTTGTGCAGTAGAGATTGCTGAGTGTGCTGCAGTCATGCACAGTAGAGACTGCCCACACCACGGTTGATACAGAGGAGCGTCCAGCTCTGTATCAGCCGCGGCGTGGGCAGTCTCTACTGCGCGTGACTGCCCCGCAACCGGCTGGCAGTGGCACTGTGGCCTGTGCAACGGGCTATACAACTAGTAATATTATAATTTATTTATTGATAATAAACAACTCGCACTGATGATGATAGATTGCCTAGAAGTTTTGAGAACTCCAGAGATGTATGGATCAACAATGGTAAACAGGAATTGGAAAAGGGTTGAACTAGATGGACGCAAGTCTTTTTTCAACCTAAATTACTATGTTACTATGTATATATATATATATATATATATATATATATATATATATATATATATATTATAATAAAAGCATTGTAGTGAAATACATACTGATCTTTCAATGAGCATGAGCAGTCTCAACTCTGTGTGACCTTGTGCCTTTATGTCACACGGCGCTCAGCATAATTAACATGAATATCTTTCCTGCATAGAAGCAAAAAGAAAAATATATAACTACTCATAAAATATTGGCTTTATACAAGATATCCAATTACTGCACATTATTTATATGGCTATCCTAGACACTATCTGAGGAAAATTAGATAAGACGTACAGTTAGTTTCAATGTTTCTCATCATTTGCACTGTTATCCTCCCCAGACACTGATTGTTTTTTCATATTTAGAACAATTTTTGGCCAATATGTCTTGACTCATAATAACTGCATTCCGCTTCCCTTACAGCTGCAACACTTTCCCTTAAATGTTTCCTTTCTCTAAATTCAAGCCAAAGGCTGACACCACCCCAAGAGACCTAACCACAATTTTATTGCTGTGCAGTTCATATAACTCCCAAGAGGATTACTCTTTAATATTGCAATGTTCTTTTTTTTTAAATGAATAACTTGTCTTTATTTTACAAGGAGTGAAAACAATTGCCGCTACACAATTTACCGATTTTCCGGCACAGGGGTTTCAATTTACAGAATGGTTTTGCTTACTGGAAGTTAACTCCGATGTAATTTACTGTATTCGCCTGTTACCTTAATATTTGCAGTGCTTGTCAGCCGAGCACATCTTTTTTAGCTGCCTCAACATCTCTGGTTACACATTTGGTTTCTATCCTTACAAGGAGCATAATTGTTCCAAAACACTTTTAAATTTACTTTTTGTACCCAACATGACACATTACAGGACTGCTTTCTGTGTAGAAAGCCAAGTGTTCTATCCATTGGGGATGAGGAAATGAACAGAATAACAACCTGGATAATATAATTAAAGGGATAGTAATGTTTCATAATAAAAGCAGCTCTAATTAATCATCATAGTATTTGGACTTTGGAGAGTGTTATTTCAATTCTGTCAGAGTTGTAGTTCAAGAGTAATTGAATGATAAAGTATCCCCCTCCTGCCCCTTTTACTGATGTAACACTGTTCAGCCAGATCAGAAGGGAGGTGCCCAGGTAGACTGCAGAGAGGGACAATCTTAAATTAAGATAAGGGAAAAAGCTTAAAAACCTGTCAAGGTTTTCATTGTTCTCACAGTAAGAAGATTGACCCTTGATGTGAGCTGTCTGGTCTATGGACTGGATTCCACATCTGAGGAGTGGGTGCTTACACTAGGTAAAAGGGGCGGGAGGGAAACCTTATCATTCAATTACTCTTGAACTACAACGCTCACAGTAATGAAATACTCTCTATGGCTCAAATACTATGAAGATTAATTGTAGCTGCTGTTTTTGTGAAACATTACTATCACTTTAAAAACACTGTTATTTATAAACTGTTCATCAGCTACTGAGACACCTGCAATGTTTTAATGAGCTGTTGGTTTACCCTGCATTCAGTATTTTAAAATGTAGAATTGTTTAAGGAACACTGCAAAGTGTAGTAAAAGTCCATAGGATAAAACCAGCCACTGAAATACAGGTGCTCTGTCTGTGCTACAAGCAATAATGGATGTGGCAATGGATCAAACATGAGTCTCACCACTTCACTTCTCTAAATACAAGATTCCTCCAAACGCAAGTAGACATCTGTTCAACTGGAAAAATGTCATTGACGTATTTTGGCATACCAACGAGCATTTGGGGAAAGTGGTTACTTGTATAATTTGCCACATATAAATGATAGCATTAACTCCATGATAGAATTTCTTTTTGTATATTTATTCAATTAAAAAACTTCCATTAAAGCCAATGTTTCACTTCTCTCTGGACTTGCACACGGCCAAAATTTTCGATTTAATTTCGAATTCGGCCAAAATTATTTTTTTTTAATGCGGATGATCCTAATTTCGGACCGGCCCTATTTGATTCGGACAACATTCTGATCTATTCCGAATGATTCGGCCGAATTTAACATGGGTTAAATGATAGCAGTGCACCTCCATGCACTCTGTTATCATTTTTTATAGACAGGGTGTACATATAGAAAAAGATTCATCCCAAAAATGGACATTGTCGTACATTGCCAGTCTGTCCATGTCACCTCTCCTCCAGCATGGGTTGCCAGTCACAATCCAAATTGCACGTGTTCGAACATCGACAACATATGTCTGTCACATTCAATGTAGCATATGGTCAAACATCAAAATCCAATGCCTGTCACATTCAATGTAACACATGGTCAAACATCGCCAACCCGTGCCTGTCACATTCAAGTTAACATATGGTCGAACATCGACAGCCCATGCCTGTTACATCCTACTCAACATAAGCGGTCGAACATCGACTAACTATGCATGTGACATTCTATGTTAGTACATGGTTAAAGGTTTCATTTTCTCGTACCAGTCTCCTACCCTTTTGTCCCTCTTTGGTACCCAAATTCCTCTGTCTGGTTTTCCTACCCTGATTTCCCCTCATATCAGATCAGTCTATGTGTATACATTTAGTGTTTCATACATTAATCTTGTGCTAAATCGTCAACTCACTTACCCAAAGAGTTGTCAGTAGGTTATGAAGTTAACTACAAAGTGACAGGAATGTCCCACCAGTCACACCACCAGCAACACATACATCTCCCTTCACCACTTTAGGCTGTAATCTTTCAAACAAAAACCCCACTTTTCAGTGTTTCATTCTCCTAAGCAAGCTTCATCATGTATTGTCCAAACCCTTAGCCACTTTCACCCTTTGAGTGCCAGAGCGGTATCCAACACATTGGTTTTCAATGCATTGTATAACTCTCAGACACTCAAAGAGTTAAGTAATTTGTTCACATACACCAAGAGCTGGCAAGAGTTCAACCAGTAGGTCGACAAATGCACCACTAATTCAAAATAAATTTCCCCCATCTTTGGCCATTTATTTTCCAGTTAGCTACATGCTCTGCTTGTGTCTTCCTAGCTATCACTGTAAGCAGTAATGTTATGTGCAGTATACATTGGAGTTGTATTTGGTTCACCTGGTAGAGTTGTCGTGTAGTAGTAAAGTTCGAAAGAAACTGAATGCGCCGGGCCTTGAGCACTCAGTTGCCTCCCTGGCATGATCACAGATTGCCACGCATAGTTTGTCGAACATCACGAACATATGTCTGTCACAGTCTAACCTGAATAGTTAGTCGAATAAAAATGAAGCGAACATCACCAACCCATGCATGTCCCCACCTACCCTGCACAGCTTGTTGAACAACCCATATCTGTCAGTTCCTGCCAGTGCTTAGTTTGCAACATCATGTTGGATCTTCCTTGAATCATATTGGATATATTGACATGACATCACCCATTCCAGCTCACGCTTTCGAATACTATTGGCCCAAGTTTAGAACTCTTAGCATTCCCATTGCTGGTTGGCCAGGTGCCTTACTAGCAATGCAAAAAAGTTAAAGATGCCTCTATGACCTGGAAAAAAAGTGGGGAGTACCCCCAAACTCCAATGCCTTTACTACAGAACAACAGCTTGTGTTAGCCTCTCTGCAATCAGCAATACACCTCAGATAGATTCTCCTGACAATCCGGAATCAGCCCTGGTAACAATTAGTCAGGGTACAGATATCAGCACACATTTAGATACCTAAATGAGCAGACTATTAGTCCGAGACTCGAGTAGGTGAATTAGACATAACTGTGTGAAGCGTAATATCCTGACTCAATATGTTGAGTTAAAATAGACTCTATAAAGAAAAACTATGATATGTTGTTGAAAGCATAGAAATACTTTAATGTATTGCTATCCTAAAGACAACCGACAGACATGCAATATTTCCGATTGTATTAATAAAGTGCTTTTGTATCAGATTAGAGAGAAATACTAAGATATGTTGTCAAGGATTAATGTTGATAGCATAGAAATACTCTAATGCATTGCTATCCCAAAAATATCCGAGAGACGTAGTATTTCCAACCGTATAAACAAAGTGCTTTAGTATTAAATCAAGACTATATATAAATACGAATATGTTGTCATAGGATGATGTAGATAGCAGACAGATACTTCAGTGTATCGCTATTACATAGAAATCCGACAGACACGTAGTATTTCTAAATGTATGAATAAGTGTCTTTGTATTAACTCAAATACCAGCTCTATAATCCTCAGCAAGTGTATAGGGGAACATAAAGGTGTTATTGTGTAAGTAAAATCAGTCGCTTTAGACAAAACAGACTGTTTAAATGAGTCCTGTTAATTGAGTATACAGGACAAAGATCATCTATGCAATTAACTATTTAATCACGGGCTACCAAAAATGTCAGTCAGAACCTGAGGCTTTGATGTTTAGTTACTGATCATATTAAAAACTCAAATACATCCATACTATATAACGGTCATAGGGTCATTAGACAGCACAATAAAGACTGAAGCAATATCCTTGTGCAGTGTCTGTCTCTGAACCCTACAAATAATATGTATTACAGCATACTTTAATTAAACCACATGGACATTGGCTATCAATGAAGGTAGCCTGCCTATGGGGTTTTGATTGTAAATTTTGGTGACTGATAAACCCAATGTATGTGTAAGGTACTCAATTATACTTTTGGACAAAAGAATAACTATAGTTATAAACAAAGCACAAAATTTAGGTGATTGCAGTAATGCATAGTACTTAATAACGATCCAACTGACCAGAAGAGAGAAGAATGCTACTGTTTCTTCTTGCTGATAATATACATTAAGATCGTGGTACATGTACATATTGAAACTATACAAGAGCAATTAATTTAACCCGATAAGCATTGGAATATACGTGCATTTAGGGAATTCCCAGAAAACGTGATTTAATTCTTAATTTGATATATATAGCTTATGTTTTAAAGCTTACGGTTAACCCATTAGTTCTAGGGTTAATTTTATTTTAGACCTAATAAATGTTAAGTTTTATTTTTCCCACAAACCCCTTTTCTTTTCTGTTTTGACTTGGAAACAGATATAGCTGGAGTACAGATGGTGTGCTTAGTTTTGAAGGGTTTCTTTTGTTTTCTTACATAGATTCATGGGACATGGGCCTCAGCCCACAGGAGGAGATCCTTCACCTCCCTCCACACTATCTCAATTCAAGTTCCCCCTTGACGGATGATGTATGACACTGCCATAAAGTTATCTGATTGAAACCCTCCCTGGGATCCCCACAAGTACCTGGGACCAGTGCAGGAGAGTCAGCTGAACTGCTCAGAGTTCCAGAATGTTCCTGACCACCTGCTCTGGGCCTCCAGATGTTCCAGGGTTGCACCCCAGCCTGTCAGACTGGCATCCATAGTCACCAGATTTCACTCAGGGATCACAAAGGGTCTCCCTTGAGTCAGGTTTGAAAGATAAAGTCACCACAGAAGATCACCCCTGGCCTGCGGCGATAGAGTCATCTGATGGGTGAAATGCTCCACCCACCAGGACCATGTCTGACTCCTAAGTATGTCCCTCTGAAGTTCCCTTGTGTGGAACTGAAAGTAAGGGACTGATTCCAGGCAGGTCCCAGGCAACCGTGGATGCGCATAGCCTGTAACAGGAGTTGAATCTCCTCCTCTGTGAGAAATATCTCCCCTTGGAGGGTGTTGAATCTCATGCCCAGAAACACCAAGACCTGGGATAGGATAGGCGAGGATTTCTTGAGGTTCAAAAACCAACGGTGTTGTACCAGGATGTAGGCTCACTCTTGGATTTGGAGAGTCAAGAGTTCTTCTGAAGAAGCCTTTATCAGCAGGTCATGCAACTACAGCATCAGAGAAATGCCTTGGGCAAGAATGCATGCGGCTAAGGCTGTCATGATCTTGGTGAAGATTCTGGGCGCCAAAGTCTGGCCAAAAGGCAGAGCCATGAACTGGAAGAGATTGCATGTGAAAGGAAAAAGCAAGAAGAGCTGATGGTCAGGGTGGATCGGAACATGTAGATAAACAAATTGAAAATCCAGGGAGGCTAGAACCTCCCCTGGGATATCACTGCGATGACAGAATGCAAGGATTCCATCTTGAAGCACTTAGCAACCAAGTACCGGATGAGAAATTTCAGGCCCCTAATAGGATGGCAGTGGCTGTCCTCCTTGGGACCATAAAAAGGTTGGAATAAAAACCTGAAAAGTTCTCTTGGGCTGGTACAGGTACCAGAAACTGTTTCGGGAGAAGAGTGCAGACGGTGTCATTGAAATTATACAAAAAAGAAGTGATATGGAGGAAGGGACTTGAAATCTATGTGTAACCTTCTGATACCATCTGCAAAACCAAGTGGTCCATTACGGAGTATGCCCAGGCGTTTTGAAAACTGTTGTTAATGATCATCTTCAGGTTAGGCCCAAACAGAGCCTTGCCCTGAAAAGGAGAGGACATGAGTGACTTCTTAGAAGACTGGTCTGTGGACCAAATCTTGAGCCACATTTTGTGGCATTTAGAAATAGAAAAGCCTGAGGACTTTCCTGAAAATCTGGTTGCTTCAAACAAGCAAAATCAACATGTCCCCTCTATGAACATCAGAATGCTTAGCTTCAGATAGCTGTTCTTCCCACAGGGCAATAGCCCTATTGACCCAGGTAGATGCAAAAATAGGCCTTATTGCTATTCCAGTGGCCGCAAAGTTGGCCTTAAGCAAAGAATCATCCCACTTATGAGCCTGATCCTTGAGTCCCATGGCATACACAAGGGGAAGAGCAGTGTTCTTCGTCGAGCGCTAAATAGGGAGGTCAACACTGAAGGAAGAAACCCACTGTGCCAACACCTCAGCAGTAAAATAGTAAAGTTTTGAGAAGCGTTTATTAAGGAAAAGCCTCTTATCTGGAGTTTTCCATACTTTCAGAAGGATCTAATCCAGAGTGATATTGGGAAGAAAGACAGGAGAAGCTTTCTTGTGCCTCTGGAAAATATTCTGTGAAGAAAACACCCCATCAATGGCCACTAAGAGGGTCTCCAACACCACATTGATGAGCCTCTCAACAACGGGGACAGGGTCAGCTTCTTAAGAGTCACCAAAAGAGAAGGAAGAGTCCATATCTTTTTTTCTTTTTAATTCAATTTTTATTAAGTTTTCCAAAAAAGAGGTGGGGAATACAGAACATAAAATCAAGGGGAGGACACACAACAAAAAGTAAACGACACAGAAAATAAACAACAAGAACTAAACCAAATCGATAAACACTGCACTGTACATCACATGTGGTCATGTTTGGGGAGAGAAAAAAAAAAAAAAGAGGGAGAGGAAGGGGATAAGATCAAAGAGGGGAAAGGAAAGCGGGAAAAAAAGAAGAGGGGAGGCCAGGGCAGGACGGATCACACTCCAAGGGCCCCAGTCCTCAAATAAGGAGTAGGTCCCTATTAAACGAGGGGGGGGCCACAGACTCAATCTATGGGGGAAGAGTCCATATCTTAATCATCCTCTGAGTCTAATTTTTCTGCAGAGGATATACCAATAACCTGAGAATGACCCTTAAAGACAGTTCCAACTGGTTTAAAAGTGGGTAAATGTAGAAGAGAAATTAGAGATAGCTTCCACAGATGACAGCAGAGTTTTAACCCAACAATGCTCTTGGTCAGTGCTTGATGGCCCCTGAAGGGGTGGTAGGGGCCACTGTACATGAAGGACATAGAGACTCAGAATATTGCCTTGGAAGCCCAGCATGGTATGAGGAACAGTGAGTGAGGAGAGTAAGGGAACCTCCTGAATCCTTAGTCTTGGATTTTCCAATATGCCCCTTAGGGTCAGTCTTGTCCAGGAGAAAGTGTCTAAAACTAGTTAAGATGTCCCCAGTTTAAAGCAAAGCCCAAAAAAGTACATATCTGGTATGCAAAGAGTTAAACTGGAGAGGAGAGCAGGAAAGTCAGCATCTGCATAGCACAAGTATGAGAGAAGTAAGATGGCCACCAGCAAGAGTGCCAGTTAACTGGAAAATAGAGTCTGTGAATTGGGAAGTCACATACAATGGAGAAAAGGTGGACATGGGCAGGTTCCGGTTTTTAAAGGAGCCACACTATAAAAATCTGACTAAAAATTAAAAATCAATAAAAGCCCTAAAACTCCCTGGGGTCACGTGTGTGTGTCCGGTAGCGGGGTGATATATAAAAGAATATTAAAGTGGAAATAAGCACTTTGCAGAACAGCAACTTCACACTGCAGCCATCTGTACCCCACACCCATGTAGAGAAAATGAGAGCTATACATGAGTGCATACTACAGAGACAACACAGACTGTGTTAGAAAGCTCAGCATGGGACATATAGTGGACCGAGGCTCTCAAATAGTTACTCACCAGTCTTCTGTCTTCAGGCTCCCATCTTACAGAGGGCAGACTCTCCAGGAGACTCAGCCATGAGGAATAGACCTGTCATAAAGTCAACCTCAACAAGGAATAAGGTCCACAAAGCACCTGTGAACTGGACAATCCAAATCCAGGGAAGCCAGTCACAGCAGAAAGCCTAATGGGGGATTATTTAGCCCCATATCTAAAGATAAAACAATAAAAAGCCTAAAGAAAAATAAGATATTGGCCACTGTTCTTTTCTGCCTCGCAGGACACATGAATCTGGGAGTTAGTAGGCAGGAAGTGGGGAGGGGGGTTGAGCTGGAGGAAGAGGAGGGAGTCTCCACCCCAAATACCCTGTGTTTTGTAATGTGCCCTCTCCCATCCTGGAAGAGGGACTCAACCCCTTGGTTCCTGTGTTCCATATTGGATGTAATGGAAATGGGGATTTTAATCCCTTGAATGACAGAGAGGTCTCCATTTCATTCCTTCACAATGTTTTGGAGACCTCTCTAGCATTCAAGATGTTAAAATCCCCATTTAAATCTACTTGAGTTTTCAGAATTTTTAGGTATCCCCTACAGTGAAAATGGTTTGCCCCAGAACCCCTCCACTTTTGTTTTGAACATACGGCTACACTATATCAGGTAACGGTAACGGTAACCAGGCAATTGTACCTAGTCATTTCTACCATTCAGATTACTGTACGGAGACTGACTTCTCTCTCTCTAGTTACAGGAGAGGCGTAAGCCTTAGAGACTGGTCATATAACTGTACATTTCTCAGTTGAAGACCTCTCTAGCATCCACAGGATTAATATTAACACATTGAATCCCTTTGAAAATTGCTGCCTTATTGCAAAGGAACAGAAAGTGAAGAAATATAGTGGTTCATGGAAGGTGTCAGAAAAATCAATTGATTAGTCAGTAAAAACAAGTTACAGTCATATAAACCCATTGAGTGCTGGGGGGGCAGGGTTAAAAACAAAACACCCCCCATCCCCCCTTCTCTCTTTCCCTTTTTTTTTATCTCGGTTTCCAGCTGTCAATTTTTTTCCCCATCTGTCCCCTCCTCTTCTTTCTTTGTCCCTTTCTCCTTTATGCGGTCTTTATACCCAACATGCTTTTCAGGCCTGAGCTTATGACCTGATTATGTATAATGTTATGTTTTTCAGTCATATAAGACTGTATCCCATTTGCATCATTAGAAGATCTTTTACGTATGATGTTGTCACACGTCTCTGTCCTAATTTCACACTTTTCCGACTCTTTGGATATCTACTCTTCCTTTATTAATAAAATTTAAAAAAAATCAGGAGTTGGTAACCCTGAAGGGTATACACTGCAATCTTCAACCCTATTATATTTTTCACAGTATCACAGAAATGCACATGAGGTCCTTTCCTGTTGATGTACAAATAAAGCAAACTTTGTCCTACCTTTTGATGCATTATCCAAGTCACAGGATATTAAAAATTAAAAAAGAATGAATTGCTTTGCACCCAATCAGCAGTCCATTGCATTCTGAGCTCCTGTTCATGTGCCTGTTTGTACTCATAAAGAGGCACAGTTGCTCCCATTTTGATGCACAGGGTGTTCTTGCTGAACAGTGAAGTGGATCCTATACAGCACAAAATGTTGTCCATGATTTAATATGAAAACTGTCTGATAATGCCTACAACTAGTATATTTTCAGCCACCGTTGGCAACGTGATTGAAACTTGTAATTTAATCTGGGACTGAATTAGTTCAAAAGGTGGAGTATAAATTCCATCTGTTTGATTTGGGAGCATACCTTGATGGTTTTATCATTATTATTATTATTCGTATTATTCTTTATTTACATAGCGCCAACTAATTCCGCAGCTCTGTACAGTAGGGGATAGACATACAGAGATATTAAATAGTACAATCAGATGTGGAGAACAGAAAGATCAGAGGGCCCTGCTCGTGAGAGCTTACAGTCAGAGGAGTCTATGGAGAACTGTATGTCTCTGACTTTTCTGACTTTCCTCTCCATTAGAATCTAACATGAAAACTAATTAGAATTTGACCACTAGAGGGCACTGCTAATGTAAGAAAAACATGGGTTTAAACCGTAATAACGCTGGAAATATAAATCTCTCAGCAGTGGGAGTACCCTTAGTTTACTCAATAGGAAAATTCCTACAATATATATTATTTCATAAAAAAAGTTTATTACTCCTTTAATGATTTGAGAGCATACACTGATGGTCTGAGCGCATACCTTGGATGGAAAGTTGCGAAACAACATACTTGAAACCTCTCTAGAATCTAAGGGGTTATATATTTTTAACCCTTTGAGAGCCAGAGGGGTATGCAACACATTGCAAAGCAACATGTCCAAAAAACATGTCCAGTAAATGAATTTAAAGCTTCTTCTACTTAGCTTTTATATCACAAAAATACTACAAAGTATTTCACCTACATCTCCAGGTTATTATATCAATAGTTTCTTAAATCAGATATTTGCTTTTCTCTGCTGTTAGAAACGAACAGTTTGACCAGACGACTGGTATTTGCAAACCATTCTTCTATAAACAGAGTTCAGGCTGCTATGTTATTACACTCACACACAAGACTAGGAGTCTAGTTTTGTGCAAATAGTCTTAAAATGAGCAGTAACACATAATATACATTGTAAAAAAAAAAAGAAAACATTCATGAGGATGTGCCATTTCTTTGATTTCCCTTGTTACACCTTTGAATTTAGTTTCCCTGGTTACTGACTACGATATTTATTTTTTCATTCTGCTATGGCTCTACCCAATGGGAATATTGTATTGCAGCTCCTAGTTAATGACACACATACTGATTCCAAAATACTTTACTTGGCTTTACAAACCTCATTATGAATAATCCCCATTGATAGATGGTGACAGGTGTATTACTGGTGTTATTACTGATGTTGGGGGAACCCAGTTAATGATATTGCAACTGTCTCTATAACGTGTATTTTTCTCTCTTACAAAAAAAACGTAATTTTCATCATTATTATTATCATTTAAATGATTTGCTTGAAATGATGATCTTCACATTAGTAGGGGTCCCTGTAAGTCCTGGTGTATCTGAGTTAGCCTTCATTTTTGGGTGTCTGTTCCAGTGTCCTAACTAAAGCTGAGTGGCCATATTAAATGTCCAGGATTTCTATGCCTTGTGCTGCAAGTGGATACTCATGAGCCAACCATAGTAGTTAAAGGGATAGTAATGTTTCATAATGAAAGCAGCTCTAATTAATCATCATAGTATTTGGACCTTGGAGAGTGTTATTTCAATTCTGTCACAGTTGTAGTTCAAGAGTAATTCAATGACAAAGTATCCCCCTCCTCCCCTTTTACTGATGTAACACTGTTCAGCCAGAGCAGAAGGGATGTGCCCAGGTAGACTGCAGAGAGGGACAATCTTCAATTAAGATAAGGGAAAAACCTGAAAAACTTGTCAAGGGGGGGCAGGGCCTTCATTGTTCTCATAGGAAGAAGATTGTCCCCTGCTGTTATCTGTCTGCTCTTACAACCAGATTCCACATCTGAGAAGAGATGGCTTACACTTGGTAAAAGGGGCGGGGAGGGGAAACTTTGCTTGTGTATATATCTCAAACCATAAATGTTTGAGAGATAAGACATATTGTTTTCATGTTTTTTTAATGCCTACAAAATAAAATAAAGATAAAACGAAGTATTACTATCCCTTTAAAAGAACCAGATGCAATGTTCTGCTTTAGTAACACTGTATGCACAGGCAGGCAGCTTTTAATCTTGTGAGTTGACATACTAATCAACAAAGGCAGTCTGGCAAAGGTTGGCCTTGATGGATCCTTTCCTTTATTCAGTCTCATCAACTATGTAACATATCTACAAATCACTATAAAACTAAAATGAAAACTAGGAGAGCATTTTAAAAATAGCACTGACCTCAGAGGTCGGATGGCAAATGCCCAAATCATCAATTTATATTCATTTATTTGGGGGTGGGGGGTCCCATTTTTGTCTTGAAATTATGACAGCATAAGAGTGAATCTCGTAACAGAAAAATGTCCTTCATATCCATCAGGTTGGTTAGCTTCTCAACAAATTACTTTCCAATGAATCAGCAACAACTAGTGCCAGGGTGTTAAAAAATATTTGGTCTTGGGAGCAGAGTGATCATATTTTAGTTTTATTTAAAAAAAAGCCTCATTATTCCAACATTGACCCTTCTATACAAAAGAAGTGGAGCCATTTTTGAGTAAACAAACTGCACCATACAGAAGAAAACATTTCTAAAATCCTTATGAAGTTAAAGGGTTAGTAATGTCTTATTTCTTATTGTATATATTCAAAAAAGAAATTAACTCATGCAAGTCCTGTCTTTCAAACACGTATAGTTTGAGAGATATAAGATGACAAAGACCGCCCCCCTCCCCTTTCACTAACGTCAGCGTCTAGCTGACAGAAAGATATCCTAGTCCCGGGACCAGCCGGCGGCTCTTCAGCAGAGCCGAGATACCAAAATCTAAAAAGAACTACTTCACTGGAAAGGTCTACATAGTGTGCTTGCAAACCAGGCAGATTTCGTAGACCGTTCCAATGAAGTATTTCTTTTTAGATAACACTCTTTTGGCTCTGCTGAAGAGCCGCCATCGAGTTGCACTACTCAGATCTCCTTATGACAGCTATACAGCTGACATCTGTGAAAGGTAAGGGAGGGGGGAATTTTAACATTCTGTATCTCTCAAACTATAAAGGTATGAAAGACGGGACTTGCATGAGTTATTTATTTTTTGAATATCTACAATATTACTTTTCATTCAACCAAGACATTACTAGCCCTTTAAAAGCCCCAATTAACCAAACTGGAATTTTTTTTTCTCCCCAATGTCGCTATTGGTTTGCCCCAGAATTGTTCTTATTTTCTTTTGTATATAAAGCCTATTATTAAAACACAAACGTAGCGATAATGGGCTTGATTAATTAAAGGCTGCTAAAACGCACAAAGTTTTTCTCTTAAAGCAATTATCTTCCAAACCTGTGTGTGTGTCAAAGAAATAGGTATCCAAAGCATTGGACACCTCTCTGGCTCACAAAGGGTTAATTGATTAAGGCAATGCTGCATAAAAATAAAGCAAATGGCATTAACGCAAACAAAACATCAAGACTTGATGTTCGTAATGTAACATAAAGGTTTATTTAACTGTGAAGGTGAGATGTGTGATGTAACTCAAATAATTTGAGTCAATTTCGCCTGTTTTAATCACCTACATAATGCATATTTTTTCTATAAAATGTACTTAATTGACATTGCTAGACGCATTTCAAGTATGCTGTTATAAAACACGTTAAAACAAGTTATAGGTTAAACGTGTATGCCAGAGGAGTGTGCAGCATATATTATCTCAAAGGGTTATTTCACTCAAGCTCCGATTACTTTGTAATGACAAAAAATATGCATAAAAGAACAATTTCAATTACAGCACATTAACAAGGTTTTTACGATAATATAATATTAATGTGTTATTGCACAAGGGGATAGTAACACATTTATGTCACACAAGGAGATATTACCACACATTTTAGGAGGCTTTAAAACACGTTAACTCTGCACATAATTTATTAATGTTATTTGGAAAGAAAACAAATCATTATAAAAACAAATATTCTAAAGCTAGTTTTATTTTCTTTAAGGAAATTGAGACCTATAGGTGCTGTATGTAGCTAATTTAATCATAGTTACAAAAGTGACAAGGTTGAAAAAAGCCCATAACTTTCTACTTCTGATAAATCTATTTAACCCTTTAAAGACCCGCAGTTTTCATGCATTATATGCTTGTCTTTCAAAGGATATAGTCCAAAAGAACTCCGAGAAACTTAAGGCATGTACCAATGGTTAATTAAGTAATAGCTATTATTCATAATATTTATTGATTCATTCTCATTAACCATAGTGCCATGTGATTGTAGGAAAGCAGATAATATACAATTATCAACGTAAAGGTACAAAATCTAAGAGTTTTAATTGCAGACCAGTAAGTCTGATTTCCACAGTGGGACAAATAAGCATTCCAAATATACACAAAATGGGAAAATACTATAACAACCACTAGGGGCATAGATATACAAGATGAGAACATAATTTTACTTCTCTATAAACCCTTTGTATGAAATCAACTACAATATGAAGTGCAGTTTTGGGCACCAATTCTTAAAAAAGCTGAAGAAAATACAGAAGCATGACACAAAACTAATCTAAGGATTGGAAGCGTTTAGTTATACAGAAAGACCAGTCAAACTACAGTAGGTTTGTTTAGGTTCGGGAGGAGATAGCTGTACATGGCTAGAAAACTGAATGACAGAATGCAGAAAGATGCTTCACCTGATGTAATGCTTTGAGTAGAGTTCCTGCACTAGGGTGCAGTCCTGGGCCCAATTGGTTTACATTTATTCATGGCCTTGATGTGAGTACAGAATGTAGTGTCTTAGGGCCGTATGTTCAAAGAGATAACAACAAAAAACTGTTGTATGAACGACACAAATAAGTAATTGTATACACGAATGACATTTTCTGTAGAGTATACAACAAAAAGCTAGTAATGTCCGTCATGTACAACACAACTTCAGAATTGCCGGGCAAAGGGTGGGACAAGGGCGTGGCTAAACTATTCTCCAGTGTCGTATAGAGGAAAAGAAATGTTGTCACATACAATGACAAAAAAATGTTGTGCAAACGACAGAATTTGTATGTTAAGAAAAAAGTGGAGGGAATGTGACGATTCTGAATGTGAGAAATCTATCATAATTAAAGGAAACACAACATAAGCACAATTACCATACTTATATACTGACATTTTTGTCGTTAGTTAAGACATTTTTGTCGTTACATAAAACATTTTTGTTGTTATATACGACAATTTCAGACAGGAATCGCACTGCAATGACAAAATGACATATTTCCGATCACAGCCGCTCTCTCTGAAAATATTAATGAGCCCAATGACTCTGTACATTGAAATGTCGTTACAAATGACAAAAGCTATTTGGTTACTTCTTTGAACATATGGCCTTTAGTCTTTGCTGATGACACTAAACTATGTAAGGAAATGCACACAGAGCAGAACATTTTTTACTTTTCAGAAAACATCTGGATAAATCAAATGAATGGGTATATAATTGGCAGATGACATTTAATACAGAATAATGTAAGATTCTACATTTTGGATGTAGGAATAAGAATGCTAGACATGCACTACCATGTTAGAGATGGGTTGGGAAATACTAGTATACAACAGACCTGACAACAGGGTGCAGTGCCACAGTACAGTAGGATACTATCATCCATAGAAAGTGGTATATATGAACAGAATAGGAAATATAAATATACACTTCTATGAATTCTTAGCAAGATTTCATCTAGTATTTGGAATAAAGATTTAGGAACCAGTTCTTGAAGACAAGAAAGTACAGATACATAAAAAAATTATACAGGGAATGGGCAATGTGAGTTATAAAGAAAAAATATTCAAATGAGGTTTATTTAGCCTTGGAAGAAGATATCTGTGCATGGACAGAAACTGGATGAATGAGAGAATGCAGAGAATTGTAGTAAATGTAACATGTGTACCATAGTCTGAAGTGGTATGCCTCAGGGTTCTGTCCTGGACCCTGCGCTTTTTAATTTGTTTATTAATGATCTTCAAAAGGATATTGAATGTAATATCTCCTTCTCTGCTGATGACACTATACTGTGTAAGAAAATACATACAGACCAAGATGTTTTTTCTCTCTACAGAAAGATTTGGATAAACAGAGTGAATGGGTGAATAAATAACAGATGATGTTTAATATAGATAAATGTGAAGTTATGCCCTTGGTTTGCTGAAACAAGCATGCTACATTTACATTACATAGAAAACGACTTGGGGAGTCCTTGTCAGAGAAGAATTTTGCTACCTCTCGTTGACAACAGCGTGCAGTGTTACCCAGATGCTTTAAGCGCCAATAAGATATTTCTCTGTAGAAAAGGGGTAATGTTGCACGTAATTAGGTTATAATTGTGTCTCTATAATTGCTTGGTAAGACCACACAGTATGTTGTACAATTTTCAGCATCAGTTCTGTTTTTTGTACACTTTATTTGCCCAACATCTCTCATCATGCCTTCCTTTGTAAATACTAGAGAAAATATTTTATTTAGAGTGCCTCCCATCTGATTATCTTCCTGTCCCACATATATATATATAGCGAGACAGAGAGTTTTCATTTTTTGTTTTTTATACACTTACATGTATCTTTAGTTTGCTGCTCCTTTAAAGGGGAACTACCACCCCGCAAAAACATAATCTTATTTAAATCTTCATCTGGCGACTAGTTGCTTAGTAGCGCTAGTTGCCAGAAATATTACCTGGTTTACAAGATTTTCTACTTACTCTGAGGCGGACAGTAGCAGGAAGCACGGACATCTTGCCATAGTGACATCCGTGCGCCTGCGCTGTCAGTCCCTTTTGGAGCCGGCTGGCTTCCTGCTACTGTCCGCCTCAGAGTAAGTAGAAAATCTTGTAAACCAGGTAATATTTCTGGCGACTAGCGCTACTAAGCAGCTAGTCGCCAGATGAAGACTTAAATAAGATTACGTTTTTGCGGGGTGGTAGTTCTCCTTTAAGTGAGAGTTTAAGTTTTCATTTTTTGCTTTTTATACACTTACTAGTTGAAGAGCCCGTTACATGGGCCACAGTTCCACTGACAGCCGGTCCCGGGGCAGTCATGCGCATGACTGCGTCGTTACACACATTTAAGTGAATTATTATATAAAAAAAAGGATATTTGTCTTTAGTTTGCCGCTCCTTTAAGTGAGAGTTTAACCCCATAAGCGCTCAAACTGCTTCACGATGCATTAGAGGCCTATATAACAAGCAAAGGGTTGAAATTCCTATTTATATCAATGGCAATTTGTGTTTGTTCCTTACAGAACAGAATGTTTGTCCCAGAATCACTCATATCATTTTGTGCATAAGTAAGGCCCTATATTTGTTCTCAATTCTGCATCTAACATTGATGTGGGCAGCTGGGCCATAATGAATATGTCTGTGGGTTCCCAATAAATGTACTTGTTCTCCTAATCACCACATGCTGAACATATTGTTACTAGTTGAAGAGCCCGTTACACAGGCCACAGTGCCACTGCCAGACGGTCGCAGGGCAGTCATGCACAGTAGAGACTGCCCGCTCCGAGGCTGATACAGAGCGGGATGCTCCCGTTTTCCCGAATTATTATATAGGGTTAAGTTCCTCTTCTATATTTATATCAATGTGTATGTATATGTTTGTAATTATTGCCATCCGTCAGTATACTGCTGCAGAATATGCCGGTGCTTTTTAAACAGCTGCAGAGATGACAGAGTAAAGCTGAAAGTAACAACACATATGTAAGTGCATGAGGTAGTACAGATGTGGGCAGCCCTTGGCACTTCAGCTGCTGGAGACTAGAACGCCCTCATCCCTAACTAACACAGGATGGTTGGGGATGACAGAACTGAAGTTTCCAAGAACAGCAACCGACCTCTGTTGTAGTAATTAACCCCTTAAGGACAAGAGGGGCGTGCAGTGCATTGCGTTACACACCCCTATGGTATTTAACCCTTTGAGTGCCAGAGGGTTAAGGGGTTAAGTGCAGATAATGAAAACAAACCAGGGAATTATCTGTAAGGTGTGATAATCTCAGGGTGTCAGGGTTAAGGGCCAAATTCTTAGTAACATTTCTACCAGAAGTCAGAGGGAGACGTCCTGCTTGTCTTGTGAGTGTATAAGCAGTGGTATCTCAGAATTATAGTATTTTAAAGGTTCCCTGAGCGTTGACTGGATCATCTCTGGGTTAGAAAGAACATTGACATAGCACCTAGAAACTACTTTCTTGGGAAAGTTAAAGGGATAGTAATGTTTCACAATAAAAGCAGCTCCAATTTTACTGATATAACACTGCTCACCTCAGAATAGCAAGGCTGTCCGGATGGATCACAGAGAGGGACAATCTTCAATGAGCATAAGGAAAAACATGAAAAACCTGTCAAGGGGGGGCAAGGTTTTCATTGTTCTCACAGTAAGAAGATTGTCCCTTGCTGTGAGCTGTCCACATCTGAGAGGAGGTGGCTTACACTAGGTAAAAGGGACCGGAGGAGGATACTTTATCATTCAATTACTCTTGTATTGAAATAACACTCTATAGGGCCCAAATACTACGAAGGTTAATTGGAGTTGCTTTTTTGTGAAACATTACTATCCGTTTAAGTGTTAATATTTCAAAGATCTTAGGGTGAGCTCATATCAAAAGTTCCCAGGTATGGCGATAATCCTGTTTTATTTAATTGTGCTCCTTTGGAAACAGACTTTCTAAAAAGCCCAGAGCGGAACTGTGCGACCCCCAAACCTGGCAGTAAAATCTCCTGAGGCTGGCAGAGGGGCCAGACGCAAACTGATACGTGAGGCTCATTGTCACAGACTATGCCGAACTGTGGGCTTAAGTATAAGGAAATAAGCAATTCTGGAGCTTACCAACGACACTGTAGTAGTAAAATAAAAAGATCCCCAAAGTCCCATTGATGTAAATATTTTTTAACCCTTTGAGTGCCAGAGGGGTTTGCAATGCGTGCCGTACCCCTCTGGCACTCAAATTGTTAAACACTGAATTCTATAGAGGTCTTTAACACATTGCAAAGAAATACATTTGAGATATAGCTAGCATAAAAGGGGTTAAACAAGCAAAACTTTTTTTTTAATTCAACTGACATTTTTATTTGTCTTGTGTAGGGCAGCTGCTAAGGTCCAGGACTGTCTGTATTTGCTCTCTGAATTAGATCCTGTGGGCCGTACTCACAAAAAGGAAAGGAGAGCAAGTCCACAGCATTCCAACTGCACAATAGGGGAGAACTGAAACTTCTTATTGATTTAAGTAGGTGTTTTAGTCCCTTGAGTGCTAGAGAGGTCTTCAACATTATTTTTCAATGCAATGGAGACTCCTCTAGCATTCAGGTGGTTTAAAGGGGATCTCTCACCCCAATAAAAGTTAAGCTTATTAGGTACAGTATTTAGTGATAGTGATGAAAACATTATTTATTAAAAAAAAAAAAAAACCCGCTATTTGGGCTAAAATTATTGTTTACATAGTGCCCTGTTCCCTACTTCCGCATACACTGGTCTTGCCATTCTGCCTCTGCTCCCTTCCCACTACCCAGCCTCCTCTGATGACGGAGGCTTCTGTCTGTAAGCTGGAGTGCTCTCATTGGTAGAGATCGATATCTAGCCAATGAGATCGCTTCAGCTTACAGACAGAAGCCTCCGTCACTGGAGGAGGCTGGGTATTGGGAAGGAGCAGAGGCAGTGCGGCAAGCTGCAGCAAGACCAGTGTATGTGGAAGTAGGGCGCAGGGCACTACGTAATCAATAATTTTAGTCCAAATAGAGTCTTTTTTTTTTTTTTTTTAAATAAAAAAGATTTAATCGCTATCTACTGTACCTACTAAGCCTACCTTTTATAGGGGTGAGAGATCCCCTTTAAAGCCCCATTTAACTGAATGGAAGTTTGGAGAATTTGCATTACTCCCCCATGGTGCAGTTGGTTTGCTCCAGAATTGCACAACTGTTTTGTTCTTTTGTGGATACGGCCCTGTGTGCACTGAACCATAGTGCCTTATACAAAAAAAGAGCAATTAAAGATCACACCAACTACACCATACGGGTGAAATATAAAAATACCCCAAACTCAAAATTGATTAATTTGGGGCTTTTAACCTCTTTGGATACTGCTCTAGCAATTGAGGGATAAAAAGCCCCTTTTAAATCAGTATATGTCCCCT
This sequence comes from Rhinophrynus dorsalis, assembly GCA_037306005.1. Classification (NCBI taxonomy): domain Eukaryota; kingdom Metazoa; phylum Chordata; class Amphibia; order Anura; family Rhinophrynidae; genus Rhinophrynus; species Rhinophrynus dorsalis. Next base: position 640,845,813 of record CM074718.1, on the reverse strand, counting down.
ATGGAGCGATCTGCTTCTCAACTCATTTAGAGTCTCAGGTGACATGAAGTCTTCTTACTCTGATTCTCTTACAGGATCACAGGGAAAGTACTGTGGGACAGGGGAGGGCTGGCAACTTTTGGCCTGGGGGGGCAAGTACAATTAAGTGGCCTTTTTCTATTACCGCTGCAGCCCAATGTCCAAGCCCACCCCCTTTTGTTAATGTTATGCTGGCATTAATGTTATGGATTAAGTCAAGTGATACCTCAGAGCTTATAACTGAAATGGTAGTGCACTAATGATATCACAGAGATGACAATTGAAATGGAGGTACCCTAGTGATACGACAGAGCTTACAACTGAAATGGAGCTACACTAGTGATACCACAGAGCTTACAATGGAAATGGAGCTACACTAGTGATATCGCAGAGCTTACAATGGAAATGGAGGTACACTAGTGATACCACAGAGATTACAATGGAAATGGAGCTACACTAGTGATACCACAGAGCCTACAATTGAAATGGAACTACAATACTCATGTAGCTCCTTAAATTCTGTTTACTCTATTTACAGCAGCAAATGGGGAATTGAGTGAGGCAATGGCCCACTGGCCCATATATTCATGACCAGCCTGGGGGGCAATTGCCCCCTTGCCCCTCAGGCCATCCCTCCCCTGGGGCCACTTTTCAGTAAATTGACTTCAACTCCCAATGCTGTGTACTTATGAAAAATACACACTGCAGGGTTGTACTGGTTCTTGTGTCATCATGCACAATGAAGTTTTCATAACTGGCCTCCTTTAAAATGGAGATCTGATAGTCAAGGGCTCACAATGCAGACCTGGCTTTCTCTGAAGGCATTGCTGACAAGGGAACAGACATGCACAGGGTGTGTAAGATGCACATGATAATTGCTCTTTAACCCTTGGATACGAGAGACATCTCCAAAGCCTTGCCTAGCAATGCTTTATAGATGTCTCTAGCATCCAAGGAGTTAAACATGGGCTGCCATAAGTAGCTGCATTCAGTTACTTATTCCAGTAAAAGATTGGACAAAAAAGGGAATTAGATCTAATGGGATAACTAAGACTCAGGGATTTACCCAGGCGACTGGATGGAATGAATTCAAGTTTATGCAAGTGAATTCTAGGACAATCCAGGAATGATTTGTAATGGTAAATAATCTTGTTTGTCAGAATCCCATGGACTCAATCCACTGGTTTAAATGGAAAGGTTTATATTCAGCTTTTGAAGCTGGCTCCAAATTGCTTACCCCAAGACTTGAAAGGTTTGTATGGATGTTTTATACCAATAATTCAGGTCCTTCACCACTAGAGTCGTATATTTAATATTTCCCCCTTAGAGGATAACTGTAATAGCACTTTACTGTACTAATTCAATGCAAATTCAGGAAAAGCACTTCTTAAACGTTGCTGTTCAGTTAGGGAACCATCATTCCAATGAGAAAGTTTCACAGGAAGAAAGACAGTGAATCACAGCGTTGATTTTAATTTGTCTTTTATAACTCAATTTACAGGAGCTCTTAGAGAAATATAGAACATATTGAATCAAGACTGGACAATTCTGTGGAGACATGCTATACTTATGAATCTCTTACTCACGGATTGCTTACAATAATATAGTGACCCCTGCAGAAAAAGAAAGACTGAATTAATAAAATATCATTCTGGGGTAGGCTTACCTGACCTCACCTTTAACTGGTGACACATAGAAAATATTTTCTGCACTGAAATCAAAGCAGCCCTGCAGTATGCATTTTTCATATGTGTTCCCGGTTAAAGGTGAGGTCTGGTCACCCTATTCTGGAGGAGGGATCAAAGAAGTGTATAGGCATAGTCATGCTTCATAAATCATTAAAATAGGCTGACCAGACCTTACCTTTAACCAGGGACACATAGGAAATAGGCATATTTCAGGACTGCACTGATATCAAAGTAGCCCTGCAGTATGCTTTTTTCATATATGTCCCCAGTTAAAGGTGAGGTCTGGTCAGCCTACATTAAAAGCCTCATGTACCAAGCTAAAGGGGTGCAATTTTGGATCAAACCAACTACACAATAGGGTTGAAATACATTCTACAATTTCCAGTTTATTTAAATGGGTCTTTTAACTACAACTCTCATCATCTTCAGCCACCAATGGTCAGACAACAGAGGTAAAGCCGATGTTGCCCACACTGGCCCTAAGATAGGTAGAAAACTGTAGCAATCCGCTGCGCCCCACTAGCTGAGTCAGCTTTAGTCTAGGACATCAGACTGTCTTTGGGGATGAGCTTTCATTTTTTGAGAACCTTTGGCCAGTAACCATGGGCCATATGCACAAAGACAAACGTGGGGCAATTTTGGTGCAAATCAACTTCAGCATAGGGGACAGACACATTCTCCAATTTCCCTTGAATTCTAGAGAGGCCCAGAGACCTCATTGGTATATGGCATTTTTACCTTATGATGTAGTGAGTTTGCCCCATAATTGGTCCACTGTTTTCTGTCCATAATGTATATATATGTATGTATCTGTATTTATATACATGTACACAGAAATAGTAATAGTGCAATGCAAAAATACAGGACAGGATTAAGAGCATCAGGATAAAGTACAATCATTGCATTATCAGCACAGAAAGAAGTTCAGCAAAGGGAATCATACATTGTAAGCCCCAAAGAGCTTATAATCTAATTAGTATCCATGACAACATACAGAATGATAAGTGCAAGTACAAGCCTTCAATAAGGGAAGAACAGAATGATCTTGATGTGACTGTCACTGTGCACAAGAACAACATTGTAACTGAGATGCCTCTTGAGCAGCTGGGGTTTTAGGAGATGCTGCAAAGTGATGAGTGGAGATGCTTGGTGAATGGTGGTATAGAGGGCAAACGCTGAGGGGCAGCCAATGAAAATGCTTGCTGCCAAGGGATGGCTCCAGTTGTGTAAGGAGAGTTAGGGGTTTTAGCACCAATAGCAGAAGAAAATGAAAGAAATGATAAAGACTCTCCTGGAAGTATTATGTAGTCTTTCCACTCAATACCATTGACTTCTGTACAAAGCAAAACCAGAGCAATTCTGGGGCAAACCAACTGCACCATAGGCAAGAAACAAATATTTCCAAAAATTCCCATTAAGTTAAATGGGTCTTTTAACCTCTTGAATTCTATGGAGGTCTCCGACACATTGTGAAGCAATACATTGCGGAACTTTCTAGCCTTCAAGGGGGTTAACCTGTTGAATGCCAGGGGGTATCCAACACAATTGTGGCAATGAATAGGTTAAAAGACTCATTTAAGTCAGATTGTTATTATTTCCCCCTATGGTGTAATTGGTTTCATCCACAAATGCACGTCTTTAGCTTGATGAATAAGGCAACGAGTTGGGAGACCCTCAAGCATTGAAGGGGTTAAAGGATCCATTTAATTCAATGGGGATGTTTATCTGTCCCCTATGGTACAGATGGTTTGCCCCACAAATTATTTCACTTTTATTTTATGTTTCAGTCCCCAGTAGTTCATTCACTCCACTCACACATAATGGCCTGTCAGCCCAGAGAATAATGACTTCTCTACTGCTGGTGGGAATATCTTCTCAGCCCAAATAACCATTCGCATCATTTCTGAACAATTAATGCCCTATTACATAACTAGTGTAAAAGCCCGTGTACACGGGCCAAGGTCCAGGTAAAATTAATTGTGGAAATATACATCTTTTCCAGGTGTGATTATTGGATGGAGCAGTGATGACATCATATTATTACTAGCATGCTCAGATATGAGAGAGTGAGTGTGTATGATCACATGACCAAGGACACCTATGATTGGCTTCCTGATGTGCCAGGTTCAAGTACATCTTCAAGAATGATTCCGAGTTCCTCTAAACCTCTTACTTCCTTGCAACACCAAACCAAACTAATTTATTTGATAAATCTGCATGCTGGAAAAATAATTATAGAAGGATAAAAAAGGCAAAAAATGTAGTTCTGATATAAAATGGACATCTTGATTGCTTATTTCAGATCTCTTGGCAGCTATGGACCATCCTCCCCCCCGGTACAACCAGCCCCCCTTTAAAAACTTCCACTGCCTGCTATCCCCTTCACATGTTTTCTTTCTGTATCCCATATTTACCAATAAACTTCAGTTATTTAAAAGAATAGGCTACTTAGTGGTCAGTTCTCATTTGTGACAGAGCCACAAAGCAATAAAAGATTATGACATGATCTCCTCTTTCTGAGTTCATTCTGTCCTAATTACACTCCTACAACAAAAAGTCCTCAACGCCTTGCCAACAAGAGAAAGAAAAAGCAATTCTGGAGCAAACCAAATGTATCATGGAGAAAAAAAAGTTGCCCAAACTACCTGCTCTAAATGTGGTTTTACCTCTTGAATTCTACAGTCTCTAGAATTTAAGAGGGTTAACCCCCACTTAAATCAATGGGAGTTGTATTTCTCATCATGTTAGTTTGAGCCAAAATTGCTCAGATTTTCTGTGGATAAGGCCCTTAAGGCTTTTGTCAGAAATGAACAAATGGCACAATTCTAGAGGTATTCTTCTAAAACGACTCACGCAAAAAAGCGTGCGACCAAATGATACCGTTATCATGTCGCAGTAATAAAAATGGCGACATGAGAATCTCACACTTCACGACAGTGTGAGATTTTCATGTCGGGTAATGAAAGGTCACTTCCCAATCAACCACAGTGCAAGGAAATTGCTATTGTTGTAGTAAGGGTATGGAGAGTGGAGGATGTAGCATCACCCCAGCCAACTGAGTAGGATGTTTGATGGGAAAATGTCAGGTGGTAATGGTGATCTAGAAACGTGGTATGTGTCTTGGCCGTTGAAGTAAGCCCCACAGGAAAGCCTGGCTGAGAGTAATCCATACTGCGCCAGAAGAGTGGAAGCCAGCATCTGTCCGGGTTCAGGGTCACAGCAGTGGGCAGGCAACAGTGATAGGCTGCTTGTAGGCTGGAGGAAGTCAGAGTATGCCAATGAGTGGTGAGATCCGGAGCTACCGGGAACACAAAAATGGGCATCAGCTGATAAAGGTGCTGTGAAGGTGACAGGCAAGCAGCAGAGAAGCACATCTGCTCTGATTGATGACCCACTCCTGTCTGTCAGTTTTAATTTAAAAGTAATAACCCAATGAAAACTAAATTTTTCACATTGGAGCACTGTGCATTGTGGTACTGTGTAAAGGTGACAGCAGGAGATTTGAGTCGGCTGACTCGAGGAGGCTCTTCAGAAGAGCCAAAATCCCGTTATTTACTTAATTGGAACAGTCTACAAAGTGTGCTTGCAAAGCATTCTAACATTCGAAGGAAGCTGCTGACCCAAGCCTGCAGTCAGTAGCTAGGTGTCTGCTAGAGCCCCAGGTCAGTACTAGGAAGGATGTCTGAATAACAGAACCAACAAACTGAGTGAACAGACAGAGCCATCTAGTAAGTACCAGATAGGATAGTCAGGCAAGCCAAAGTCATACACAGAGCGGGTAGTCAGCCAGAGCCACAGGTTTGCACCAGATAGGATATCCACTGAAGTGATGGAATGCTGGATGCGCAGTGGATAGAGCCCCAGGTCAACACCAGAGTGGGTAGTCAGACAAGCCTAAGTCATACACGGAGCGGGTAGTCAGCCAGAGCCACAGGTTTGCGCCAGAAAGGATATCTGAGCCAAATCGGAACGCACAAGGAGAATAGTCAGACAGAGTCACAGGTCAACACCAGAATGGATGGACAGATAAGCCAGATCATACACAGGAATCAGGAATACTAGAAATGAACTGCTAAGAACAACAACGTAAGGATGACTGAGTAAGGACTCAGTCTGCCCTTTAAACCCCTCCACAGGAAGTAGGTAGGACGAGCAGCTTAGAGGGAGGAAGTAGGTAGGAGGTGACTACAGGGAACAAACACACATAAAACAGAGGCCTGTAGCATGCTTGAAGCCTCGCGCCTGCAGATGACATTGATGCGTCCAATAACCTGTGGAAATTATGCCAGAGCATCACAGTAAGCATCGCCATAAGCGGCGGTGCTACAAGGTACTGTGACACTCACTTAATCAAACCACTTGCACCAGTCCTTACAACTATTTTAACACACATTTTCAACACCTATCTCCACTGGCACCTTCCCTTCTTCGTTCAAACAGGCACAAGTCTCCCTTCTACCTCTTACCTCAAAACTCTTAGAATGCCTTCTCTTCTCCCAAATAATAAAATTCCTCAACTCTAACAAACTTTTGGACCCTTTGTAGTCTGGTTTCCGGTGCGGTCACTCAACTGAAAAGAAAAAAGAAAGGTCCTTAAAGCAAAAGATGCCAAAAGGAACTTACCCTGAGAAAAAGCTTATTTAAAGAGGAGGTAATACAAAAATATAAACTTTATTAGCCAATGCAAAAAAAAAAATATATATATATACACAGACAGGATAAAAACAATTAAAAATAGGCATAGTGAGGCAAATATAAGAATATAAATACCCAGGTATATAAATCGATAATGGATAAAGTATACCAAAAAGTGAAGACACAAAAGCACTCAAGATAGCTCAAATGAGTACACAAAAGCACACAATAAAGTGCAGTATAAAACAATACATAATAGAAAAACAGTGCTACAGATACCCATAAATGTGCAAGTAAAGGTATACTTATCTCTTAACAAATCAATGGAAAAACACACTGGGAATAATAGTAAGAGCCCGTCTAGATGCCTCGCACCCACTTTTTCTTATACTTTATGCATTATAGAATTATACACCTGGGTATTTATATTCTTATATTTGCCTTACTATGCCTATTTTTTAATTGTTTTCATCCTGTCTGTGTATTTTTTTTATTTTTTTTTTTTTGCACTGGCTAATAAAGTTTATATTTTTGTATTACCTCCTGAGTGCCTCTATAAAAGAGGATTTTAGTCTTACCTGTTAAATGCTTTTCTCTTAGTCCATACAGGTTACTGGTAACTTTGGGTAGGCGATCCACCCCTTTAAGTAGGCAGGAAACAATTCTAGAAGTTAATGCAGGGGTGAAGCCTACCTTCCCCCTCCTTGGCTGCAGCTAGCCAATCAGCTCCCATTTTGAGAATCTAACTATTGACTAGATAGCAGAAGAGAAAGAAGACGCCTGTCAGCATGACCCCGAAGGACCCACACGGTCTGCCACAGGAGAGCCAAGCATGGTCCCTTGACAGGGTGGGAGACCAGTAACCTGTATGGACTAAGAGAAAATGATTTAAAAGGCAAGGCTAAAATCCTCTTTTCTCTGTCGACCAATACATGTTACTAGTAACTTTGAGATGTCCAATCATTGAGTTTCCCAGAGGCGGGAAGTAAGGCAAGGACCAGGCACAAGGCCCCCAAAGTCACCAGAGCAGATATGAACCATCAGATCAGAGATAAAGATCAGAGATAGCCCAACAAAACAAATGAAGTGTCAACGGACACTGAACAGGGGTAACAACATCGCAGGAAATGTTACACAGCACACTGAACTAGAGCCAACAGGGCTCAAAAGTGAAGGAAGCACCAAAGAACAGAAGAAAATCTAGATAGGCAAGACAGCCTGCAGGATCTTCCTCCCAAATCTGGCGTCAGCCGATGCCAGCACATCAACACGGTAATGCTTCGAAAAGGTGTGCACAGACAACCAAGTGGCAGCCTTGCACAACTGATCAGCAGAGGCATGATTTTTGTAAGCCCAAGAAGCCCCAATAGATCTAGTAGAATGAGCCGTGACCCGAAAGGGAACAGGCTTCTTCCTTAGCTCATAAGCCTTATGAATAGTGGACTTGATCCAGGACGCAATAGTCACTTTGGATGCAGGTCTCCCTGCCCTGGGGCCCGCAGGAATGACGAACAGCACGTCAGATTGTCTAATGGACTCAGTGCGATGTACATAAAACTTGAGACAACGCACCACATCTAGCAAGGAGATCCCTCTACTTGTCAGAGGTAGGGTCAGGGCAGAAAGAAAGCACCACAATCTCCTGATTAATGTAGAACTCAGAGACCACCTTCAGGAGAAACTCTTGTGAAGTGCGAAGCACCACCTTGTCTTTGTGAAACACCAAAAAGGGTGGTCTACAAGACAGGGCATGTAACTCCATGACACGGCGAACAGAAACGATCGTCAGGAGAAAGTCCATTTTCAACATCAGCAGGCTTAGAGGAATAGTAGCCAAGGACTCAAAGGGAGGATGCTGAAGGACATTCAAAACTAATTTAAGATCCCACTGAGGAGCGGGAGTCTTGAAAACAGGCCGAGTATGAGCAATGCCCTGGAAGAAAACCCTGACATCAGGAAGAATAGCAATGCACCTCTGAAATAAAACAGAGAGAGCAGAAGTCTGACCCTTAAGGGAACTCAAACTGAGGCCCTTATCCACACCGTCCTTCAAGAAAGCCAGGAGCGTAGGCAGATCAAAATCCTGAGAAAAGTCCACCTTCGAGTGGGGACCTGGGTTCAGCGAGTCATACCGAAGAAGGCTTGGAAACCTTAGGCTTGGAGGAGACTTTGATCTTCCATTGCTGTTTGGGCTTGAAGGAGGAACGCGGAGCTGAGTGAACCGCCAGGTTAGCCGGGCGTGTCTCAGTCTGGAAGGAACGAAAAAACAGATTACGCTTCAGAGGCGTCTCCTTCCTGGGGACCACAGGCAGAAGGGTACTCTTGCCCCCAGTGGCCTTACTAACCAGATCCTTAAGATCTGGCCTAAACAAAGAGGTGCCTTGAAAAGACAATGAGAGCAAAGCTTTCTTGGAAGCAGTTTCAGCAGACCAGATCTTGAGCCAAAGAGCTTGTCTGGCAACCACCACTGGTGGAAACCCTTGCCACCAAAAGGAAGGCATCAATTAAGGCAGCAGAGACATAGTGCTGGGCCTCAGAAATGTTGGCAAGAAACAGCAACATATCCGAAGCAGGAGCACCCTGACGGACAGCCAGGGTGAGCTGTTCAGTCCAGACCGCAAGGGCCCGGTTCACCCATGCCTCAGTGAACGCTGGATGCATGGCAGTATAAGCAGTGACAAAAATGGACTTGAGGGAGACCTCAAGTTTCTTGCCAGTCCAGTCTTTCAGAGCTGAAGTATCAGCAACTGGCAAGGCAGTGGCCTTAGATAGCCTGGAGACAGGAGCATCCACTTCGGTGGAGGTTAACACACTGAGCAAGCACTGCTTCAGAGAAGGGGTAAAGCTTGGCAAATTTCTTGGAAACAGAAGGTTTCCTGTCCAGAGACTTCCACTCATCAAACACAAGGTGGTCAAGAGTGGGGTTAGGTGGAAAACAAGTATAGGGCTTTATAGGCTCCTGAAATACATCAGAGGGATCTGAAGAAACCTCCTGAACTAAGGGAATGTTTAGGGTAGTTAAGATGGGTCTGATCAAGCCCTCAGCCGAGGGATCAGGATCAGCCTCAAATGGGTTCCCAAAAAACTGAGAGGAGCCCACAGCAGAACATTCCTCAACATCCAAATCCACCAACAGTTCATCCTCAGAGGAATCTGATACGTCAGGTACTCCCTGTGGTTTCTGCAGGGAAGATCTGACAGAAGAAGAGGTTTGCCAGGAGTGATAGACCCCCTGTAACTGGGATGGAAAGAGTTGCAATGTAGACCGGAGGTCTCTAGTAGCAGCCTTGAACTCTTGCACTCAAAGTGGCTCTAATGCATGACTGAGCGTCCCTGGGAGAGACTCAGGGACATCAGAACATGCTGGGCATAAATGACCTGAAAATTCTCTAGGTAACCCTGAATGACATGAGGAGCAATGTGCAATAGGAGACACAGAGACCCCAGCGTCCTTAGGCATGGCCCCAAGCTCTAACGGATTATACATTCTCACAGTGAATCAAAAATGTCAAAATGTTTAAAGTATAAGGAATCACCCAAATACAGTGTATAAGATTAAAATTTCACCCCAGAAATCGCTAAAATGCACTTATCTGGCAGGCAAAAAGTTAATCTGCAGAGGAAAGATGGAGAGTCCAAGCCCTGCGTAGGATACTCGTTCAGGAAAAAGCACAAAATGGCTGCCGAGGTGGGAGCCAATCAGAAACGAGCGTGCAAAACAATCGCTCATGGGAAATGTAGTTTTCCCGGAAAAAGTACCCCAACAGTGCTCGAAGCCCCCTGAGCCCCCCAACACACATAAAATGTTAACCGGATAACAGAGCAAGGGCAGACAATGAAAATGAGCCATCTCTGAAGTCGCTACGTTGAACAGTTGCAGAGAGATATGTGCGAAACTGTACAGTCCCATAGAAGTGAATGGAGGAATGGCGTCTATGAGGTAAAAGCGTGCCTTATTTTGCAAAGTTGAAACTGTGAAATAAAATTACATGAAACATCACTAGAACATTTTAACAGACCCAAAAAATACTGAACCCAGTAGGGAAAGTGCCAATAAACCCCCAAAAAGTTGCAAAACCAGCAGCTAAAGGGTTAAGTTACCACAGAAACTTGCTCCAAAACACCCAACAGTCATACAGATAAACCCAATGAGTGCAGAAGTGTGCAATAGGAACTCCAAAAGAAAACCCCTGTGCGGAGGGGCACTGTGGGACATGTGGACCTGCAGCACTCAGAGGGTTGCTCACCTTTCCTGCAGATCTTCTGTCTTCAGATTACCATGTATTAAGAAGAAGCCTCAGTGGGCAACTCCTGAGGAAATAACTTGAACCCAAGATTTTCCCCCCAGGGCTTAAGGTCCACAAAAAGCAGCTGGATACTGTGCTAGCCACATCTAAGGGCATTGTCAGTTATGGTAATCCGCCTAATGGTGGTATTCCATATCTAACAGAAAAATAAAAAATTAGCTAAAACTATAGCAGAACTGTTCTCTTGCCTGTCTTCACCAAGGAACAAATCTTACTAGAGCTGATTGGCTTGTAGCAGCCAAGGAGGGAAGGTAGGCTCCACCCCCGCATTCACGTCTAGAACTGTTCCTGCCTGCTTAAAGGGGGGGATCTCCTACCCAAAGTTACCAGTAACCTATATTGGATGACAGAGAAATAAGCTTTTTCTCAGAGTAAGTTCCTTTTGGTATCTTTTGCTTTAACGACCTTTCCTTTTTCTTTTCAGTTGAAGTAACTTAATTTATCCTGACACGTGCAGCATCTTTTCTGTGGTCACTAAACTGAGACATCTCTCAGCAGAGTGGCTAATGATCTCCAGACTGAAAAAGCCAAAGGACAGCTTTCTATACTAATACTACTCAACTTATCGTCTGCCTTGGACACGGTTAAGCATTCACTTCTTGCTCAAATTCTCCACAATCTTGGTTTCCGAAATCAAGGTGCTTCATGGCTCTCCTCCTATCTCTCACAACGTTTCTTTTTTGTGTCCTCGGGCAATAACACCTCCTCCACAGTCCCTCTGTCTGTGGGGGTGCCTCAAGGCTCCATTCCAGGTCCGCTGCTTTTCTCACTGTACATCCTTTCATTGGATGAACTTATTAATTCATTTGGCTTCAAGTACCATCTATATGCTGATGATACCCAAATTTACATCTCCATTCCTGATCTTTCACCTCAAATTCAGCTACAAATTTCACACTGCCTCTTGGCCATTTCCTCCTGGATGGCACACCGTCGGCTGAAGATTAACATGTTCAAAACTGAACTGCTCATATTCCTTCCAAGACCTTGCCCAACACCTAGCTTCACCATTACAGTTGATGGAATTGACATTGATCCGGTCAGATCAGCACGCTGCCTTGGGGCCATATTTGACTCCTCTCTTTCCTTCTACCCTCACATTAACTCCGTGGCTGGATTATCTCGCTTCTTTCACCACAACATTGCTAAAATCTGCCCGTTCCTATCCCAACAAACTACTAAAACTCTTATACAGGTCCTCATTCTGTCCCACTTAGACTATTACAATATCCTACTAACTGGCCTCCCGGCTACTCATCTTTCACCTATGCAATCTGTTTTAAACTCAGCTGCACGAATCACCACACTCTCACCGAAAACTGAACCTGCTCACATAATTCTTAGACATCTGTCATGGCTCCCTATTCAGAAACTCATCAATTATAAAGTCCTTCTTCTTACCTTTAATGCTCTCCACACTGCTACCCCTCCTTACATCTCTTCCCTCATCTCCTCTTATGTTCCCGATCGCCTCTTTCGTTCAGCACACAATGCACTTCTTGCTGCACCACCCACACCCTCTGCCCTCTCCCATCTCAAACCTTTCTCGCCTTCCACTCCATACCTATGGAACTCCATACCTCTCTCCCTATGTCTTGAAAAATCCCCCTTCGTCTTTAAGTCTACCCTGAAGTCTTATCTTCTGGAGAACTAGGACCACGCACTACCTTCGGCCAAACTCGGCACTTGTAATCTCAGCACTTGACACGCTCATACCCTGTTATTGGTCTCCTATTACCCATTTAGACTGTAAGCTCCTTGGAGCAGGTACATCTCTCCTATTGTTTCTATGAATGTGGCATTTATTGTATCGCTCTTATTTATTGTAACATACGTCTGTTGTAAGGAGCTGTGTACACTGTGTGACACTGTATAAATAAAGTTATACATACATATATACAAGTGAATATCTCTCAAACCATAGTGGTTTGAGAGATACGATTTGTGGCATATAGTTAAATTTTTTTAACCTGTACAAAACTATAAACATTTTTTATGGGGCATTACTGACCCCTTTAACCCTTTGCGTGCCAGAGAGGTATGCAACACATTGCAAAGCAATGTGTTGCTAACCCCTCTGACACTCCAAGGGGACACAAGCATTGCTTTAGAAAAGTATGGGAAAATACAGGAATTTGGAGAACTATATTGTAGTGGCATCAAAGTAACAATCCTCACCAATACCGGCTTTGATCATGAGTAAGTGTCTGACTCGAAACGCTATCAATGGCAACTTCTGCTTGCATGAATCCCACACCACGAGTCTCTTCCTACGTTCAGGACTTGAGCCACTGTTTGTTATGAGGAACTATTTTACATTATTGCGCTATAAAGGACATGATATTTTATACTAGACTGTTTTTGCCTGGGTGTGAGCCATGTTGGTGCGGATTGTTACATGTTTGACAGTATATAAAGAGTGCCTGGAGATTCTCTGGTCTGCATAAACTGAAGCTGAAGGGTTAAGCTACAGCTTTATTAGGAGCTTCCATATGTACGGTTTCATTTAAAGCTATACACTGATGTTGAATATATTACAGACTGTAGTTCATAAAGTGTGGGTTCTGCAGCCTCTGAATCACTTGTGCTGACTAACTATTCATTATTCCCTATGGTGCAGTTGGTATGCAGCAGAAACGCACATCCTTTGCTTCCTGTCGAAGGCCTTAAATATACAACTCCAGTGGGAAGCACTTGAATTATTGATTTGAAACATCCATTAATGCCTTCCAAGTCTTGGGATAAGCAACAGAGCACTAGTAATAGAAATGGATCATAACCCATTCAAGCCAGTAGAAAACAGCAGATGGAATATTAACAAGGGGAATGAATTAACATTTCAATTATTTCCCAGATTGTCCCATAATTAATTTACAGGAACTTGAATTCTCATACTACTGTCCACCTGTATCCTATTGAAAGGTTGTCCTCTAGTTGGCGACAATCAAAATGTCAGGATCAGAATGTTGCCTACATGAAAAGGGCGACATTCTGATGTTGCACAAAAAAATAGGGTGCACCATCAACTGGGTTATCTGTGACTGCTACCCTATGCTCTCAACTAACCTCTCCCTGGATATTACTAGACATTACAAATTGCGTTGTGGTAATTGCCAACAGTGCGCTCAATCAGTCACCCAGTAAGCAACAGCGCTGCTTCACTAGGGTGGACCAGACCAGGAATATAGTCATATTGTTGTCCCTTTGGTATATTAGAATTGACCTTTTGTGCCACTCCGGCCGTCCGGAAGTTAATTGTGCCCACACTGTCCTTGGAACAGGAGCAGGATGAGACCCCATGCCAGGTCACTGTAAACAATATAACTAGAGCAGTTTCACAAATAGCCCCGTGTTTCATCATCATCTGCCCATGTAACATGAAACCACATTGGGGCAGACCAAGAGCAGTGTGGACACAATTAACCCCAGAGGGCCGGAGAATTCAGTGAACAGCGTTTGGCCAGTGGCAACTTGCTTTTATTTAAGTTTTATTTGCATTCACTCTTGGTGTCTTTTTCTGCACATATTTCAGTATAACTTATTAATGCACACCACGCATCTGTATGTGACTTCAGCATGAGCAGTGTGGGCACAATTAACCCCCTGAGGGCCGGAGCAGCAATCTTGGTAAACAGTCAGGCTGTTTTAAGAATACTTATGAAGGGTTAAAGAGAACTCAGGATATACCCATAAAAAGATGTACTCAAATTTGTGCAATTTGTAATGTCTAGTAATATCCAGGGATAGGCTAGCTGAGTACATAAGATAGCAGTCACAGGTAAACCAGTTGATGGCGCCCTCTATTTTCTTGTGCAACATCAGAATGTCGCCCTTTTCTTGTAGGCAACATTCTGATCTCGCCTTTTTGATTGTCGACAACTAGAGGGAGATATTTCAATAGTAAACCCCACTGGTATCCACCTGGGTAAATACCAGAGTCTTAGTTATCCCATTAGATATAATTCCCTTTATTTTGCCTTAACTCTTACTGGATAAACAAGTAAAAGCAGGTACTATGGGAAGCTCAAAGTCTTTATTAAAGGTGCTGTAAACTTTTTTTTTAAAGAAAAAATACATATTATAGGGCTTTTTCTGTTGAATAAAATAAGGGTACTCCCACTGCTGTGAGACACATATTTGAAGAGTTATCACAGTTTACAGTTTGTTTGTTTTTTACTTTTATTAACAATAGCAGTGCCCTCTAGTGGTCATATTCCAATGTATTGTTCTGTTGCAATATCTAGGAGAGGAAAGTCAGTGACTAACAGTTCTCCATAGAATGTGATAGAAACTGAGTCACTTCCTGTCAGTTAGAATGGTCAGGAAATAAACGTACTGTAATTCACTTCCTGATTATATGAAATGTAATAACTTTTGAATAAAACAACTTTCCTTGTTTTACTCAGCACACAAAGGTTTTCATATAAAAAAGGTTGCTGCTTAATTAACCCTTTGAGTGTCAGAGGGGTATGCAACGCATTGCTCTGCAATGCATTACATACCCCTCTGAAACTCAAGGGTTAAATGGTGTCTCTCATGTGTTAATAGATTAAAGTGGACCTGTCACCCTAAGGTAATCTTAGTTTATGTTATATATAGAGAATTAGAATCTGCTTCTACATTGACTAGTCATTTTGCTGTAAAATACATAGTTTTGAAAAATTAACCTGTTTTGTTGGTGCAGTGTGGCTAATTCATTGCACAGTATGCCTATTCTTTCAGTTTGAGGTTAAACTTGTTGCTGATTGTGCTGTAAGAAATCACAGCAGGGCTCTGCCTCAGTTCATTCATAGCACGTGTATGGCAAGGTGACCAGATATCTCTTTAAATGCAGGATCCTTATGAAAACTTCATTCTGAAGAACTGCCCAAGAATCAGTGCAAATCTGCAGTGTTTGTTTGTTTTTTACATTCACGTACTGCATTTCTAGGCATATCTGGTCACCTCAGTGTGGTAATATTAGCCCAGCACGGAAACTAATTAGCCAAAAGTGTCAAATTTTGCCACAAACAAAAGGTAACCACTTTGAATGACACAAAGGTCTCCAACGTATTGTTTCACAATGCATTGGAGACCTCTCTGGCACTCAAGGGGTTACTATTTATTAATATTAAACTATTTATTACAAATTTAATATTTTAGGGTGTTTCCTGTTGAGTAAAATAAGTGTACTCCCACTGCTGATAGATGCATATTTCCAGAAATTAGAGAAAAAAAAGTGATAAAGTTGTAACAAAGCGCTCCAATAATTCAACTTAAATGGCAGAGTAATAATAAAAGGAAGCAGAAAGGATTCTGCGAAAATGTTTGGGCCGGTCTGTGCTCTCAGCAGACGACGGGTCTTTCTCCACGCCCCCTGTGGTCATTCTCCGCTCCACCCCTATCCTGTACAGCCCGCGATTCTCAGTAGGTGAGAGACACTGTTGCGTCCTCAAAGAGATTTGTACACGAGGCACTCAACTTGAAACATTTGAAACATCGTTGCAGTTGTTTCCAGGAGACATTTACATCTCTCACTGACTGTGCCTATCTACACGGGATACTTTCCAGCGATTTCACAATACTGCCTCCAGGATCAAAGAGGATCAGGATACACGGACAGGAGATTGGGAGAACGCAGAATTTTGGCTAATGGGAGCAAGACCCCTTGATGTGAATAAAGCCCAAGTAGGGCAAATGTGAGTGTATTACCATTTGTTTTTATATTTTGTTTTTTAATAAATATCTACACTTAGATGGATTTTTCCTCTTCTTCTTCTGTTATTTTGCGCTGTTCTTGAGTTGTTCTACATACAGTATATTTCCAGAAATAAGAGGATTTTAGTCTTACCTGTTAAGTCGTTTTCTTAGTCCATACAGGTTACTGGTAACTTTGGGTAGGCGATAAGTCCCTTTAAGTAGGCAGGAACAATTCTGAGAAGTGACTGCTGGGTGGCGCCTACCTCCTCTCCTTAGCTTGCAGCTAGCCAACCCCATTCCAGTAAGATTTGAAATCTAACTATTGACTAGGTAGTAACAAGGTAAAGGAAGACTCCTGTGAGCATGAACCCGAAAGGACCCCCACGTTCTTCAACAGGAGAGCCAAGCATGGTCCCTTGACAGGGTGGGAGACCAGTAACCTGTATGGACTAAGAGAAAAGGATTTAACAGGTAAGAGTAAAATCCTCTTTTCTCTGTCGTCCAATACAGGTTACTGGTAACTTTGGGATGTCCAACCATTATGTTTCCAAGGGCGAGAAGAAAGGCCAGGACCAGGGCGCAGGCCTCCAAAGTCACCAGAGAACCAATGAACCAACGTATCATGAATAGCTCAACAATAACCGCAAAGTGTCAACGAACACTGAACGGGGTAAAAACAGACCCCAGGAACTGTACACAGCACACTGAACTAGAGCCAGCAGGGCTCAAAAGTACTGAAGAGACAAAGGAGATCCTAGACAGGCAAGACTGCCTCCAGGATCTTTCTCCCAAAACTGGCATCAGCCAATGCCAGCACATCCACACAACAGCGTTTCAAAAAGGTATGCACAGACGACCAAGTGGCTGCCTTGCACAACTGATCAGCAGAGGCCTGATTTTTGTAGACCCAAGATGCCCCAATATACATATATGTAGTAGAATGAGCCGTGACCAGAAAGGGAACAGGCTTCTTCCTGAGTTTGTAAGCCTTACGAATAGTGGACTTGATCCAAGAAGCAATGGTTGCCTTGGAAGCAGGCTTCCCTGCCCTGAGACTCTCAGGAATGACAAAAAGAGTGTCAGACTGCCTCAATGGCTCAGTGCGATGCACACAGAATTTGAGACAATGCACAGCATGCAACAGGTGAAGATCCTTCTCCTTGTCAGAAGTAGGGTTAGGGCAGAAAGGAACCACAATATCCTAATTAATGTGGAACTCAGACACCACCTTCGGGAGAAACTCCTGCGAAGTGTGAAGCACCGCCTTGTCCTTGTGAAACACCAAAAAAGGTGGCCTACAAGACAGGGCATGCAGCTCCTCAACACGGCGAACAGATACAATCGCCAGGAGAAAAGCCATCTTCCATGTCAGCAGACGGAGAGTAATAGTGGCCAATGACTCAAAGGGAGGGCACTGAAGGACGTTCAAAACCAAGTTAAGGTCCCACTGAGGAGCGGGAGTCTTAAACACAGGACGGGTATGAGCAACGCCTTGGAATAAAACATTAACATCAGGAAGAATAGCAAAGGCGCCTTTGAAAGAAAACAGAGCAGAAGTCTGAACTTTAAGAGAACTCAGACTGAGACCATTATCCACACCATCCTGGAGGAAGGAAAGGACCGTAGGAAGATCAAAATCCTGAGACAGGTCCCTATCAGCACATCAAGATAGAAATGTAGACCAAACTCGATGGTAGGCCTTAGAGGAAACAGGCTTAAGGGCACTAAGCATAGTAGCCACCACACCAGAAGAAAATCCTTTCTTCTTCAAAATTGAGGATTTAATCTCCATGCTGTCAAAGCCAGACGATGAACCTCCTCCTTCCAAAGATCCGGACGGCAGGGAAGCCGAAGAGGTTCCGCCACTGAGAGATCCAGAAGCTCCAGAAACCAAGCCTGCCGAGGTCAATACAGAGAAATCAGAATGACTGGGCAGCGCTCCAGTCACAGTTTACTTATCACCCTGTGCAACAGGGGAATGGGAGGAAAGATGTATGCCAGGTGGAAATTCTGCAGGATCGACAAGGCATCCACTGCTAGAGCCAGTGGATCCTCCCAGTGAGAGCAGAGTGTTGGAACCTTCCTGTTGTGTCTTGTTGCCATAAGGTCGATGCACGGAAGACCCCACAACTGGACAATGAGGCCAAACACCTCTCGATGCAGTTCCCACTCTCCGCTGTCTACTGTGTGACGACTGAGGAAGTCTGCCAGAACGTTGTCTATGCCAGGAATATGAACTGTGGAAATGGCAGAGACATGCTCCTCTGTCCATTATAAAATAGCCTTGACCTCTAGCCAAGCTGCAAGACTTCTTGTGCCGCCTTGAATGTTGATGTAGGCTACCGCTGTGGCGTTGACCGATTGTACCCTGACCGAGCAATCCTCCAGCTGACGTGAACAGTGTTGCAGGGCATTAAATATCGCCCAAAGCTCCAGGACATTGATGGGAAGGAGAGACTCCTCCTGGGACCACCGGCCCTGAGCATTCAAGTGCCCCAGGACTGCTCTCCATCTGGAGAGGCTGGCATCTGTCATCACTGTTGTCCAGAATGGCACCAGGAAGGGTCTGCCTTTCAGGAGATTGTTCAGGTTGAGCCACCACGAGAGGCTCAGCTCTGTGTGAAGAGGGAGAGGTAGGGACCTCTCCAGGCCGACCCCTGCATGTCAGGATTAGAAACCTCTGAAGTTCCCTGGTATGAGCCATTGCAAACAGAACCGCTTCTATGGTGGAAATGAACTTCCCCACCAGGGCTGACAACTTCTTGGCTGGAACGAGATCCTGAGACAGGGCAGCTTGGACCTTCAGTGCTATCTGATGAGCCACTTAGTCCGTGAGAAACACCATCCCTCTCTGGGTGTCAAAAAGGAGGCCCAGAAACACCATCCTCTGTGAAGGAACAAGGTCTGACTTGTGCAGCTTGATGATCCACCAGTGACGGGACAGAGCATCAATGCAATCCTGCACCTGCTGATGGAGTTCCAGAGAAGATACCTACAGAAGGAGATTGTCCATGTACGGGGTAACTCTGATACCGTCCCGATGGAGGACGGAAATCAATGATCCCAGGACTCTGTTGAAGACTTGAGGAGCTGTGGTCAGGCCAAAGGAGAGGGCTGAAAACTGGAAATGCCCTCAGTCGCAGGCAAAGCAAAGATATTGCCAGCTCTCTGGATGAATGGTGATGTGCAAATAAGCATCCTGAAGATCCAGCAAGGCCAGCGATTACCGTGCGTAGTGACTCCTGGAGATACTGGGACTTGACCACAAAGGAGTTGAGATCCTTCAAATCCAAAATGGGACAGCAGCTGCCATCCTTCTTGGAAACCACAAAGAGGTTGGAGTAGAACCCCAACCCCTGTTCCTGAGGAGGATCAGATTCCAAGACCGCCTTGTCCAGAAGGGCCTGAATGGCTCCCTCGAAAAGGAGTTGCTTTTCTGCCCCAAGAGGAGAGTGAGAAGAAAAGGTCTGAGAAGGAGGAAGGCAGGTGAAGGGGATCCTGTACCCCATAGCCACCACCTGCAAAACCCACGGGTCCGCCACAGATGCCTCCCAAGCCGAAAGGTAGTGGCATAAGCGGCCACCTACCTGGGGGTGGGGACCTGGATTCGGCGAGACATGTAGAAGAAGGTTTGGAAGCCTTGGGCTTAGCGGAGGACTTGGACCTCCATTGCTGCTTAGGCTTGGATGAGGAGAGCGGAGCCTGAGGCACTGCATGGGTTGCCTGGCACGAGTCAGCCTGAAAGGGACGAAAAAGCTGATTCCTATTGACAGGCGCCTTTTTCCTCTGGACCACTGGCAGGTGAGTACTCTTCCCTCCAGTGGCTTCACTGATCAGATCCTTGAGATCAGGCCCAAACAGTTAGGTACCCTGAAAGGGAAAGGACAGGAGAGCCCTCTTGGAGGCCGTGTCAGCAGACCAGATCTTGAGCCAAAGAGCACGTCTGGCTACCACAGACATAGTTGATGCCCTGGCGACCATACGCACAGTGTCAAACAGGGCAGCAGAATCATAATGCTGAGCCTCAGAGATGTTGGCTAGAAGCCACAACATGTCAGTAGCAGAAGTTTCCTGAAGGACAGCTGAAGTGAGCTGTTCAGTCCAAACAGCCACAGCTCTATTCACCCATGCCGCAGCAAAAGCAGGGTGCAGGGTAGAACCAGCCATCGCAAAAAACAGCCTTGAAAGCAGTCTCAAGGTTCTTGTCAGTCCAGTCTTTCAGAGCAGATGCATCAGCCACAGGCAAGGTAGTGGATTTAGAAAGCCTGGAGACAGGGGCATCCACTTTGGGAGGATGAACCCACTGAGCTAGGGCCGATTCAGACAACAGATAAAGCTTAGCGAATTTCCTAGAGACAGACTGTTTCCTGTCTGGAAACTTCCACTCCTCAGACACCAAGCGGTCAGCCGAGGGAACAGGATCAGCCTCAAAGGGATCCCCAAAAAACTGAGAGGAAGGGACAGCAGAGCAGTCTTCATCCTCAGAATCCATCAATAATTCATCTTCAGAGGAATCAGACACATCAGGTACCCCCAGTGGTTTAGGCAGGGAAGATCGGATAGGGGTAGGGGCTGCCATGAGTAGAAGACCCCATGCAAGGTGGATGGAAGGAGTTGTAAGGTGGACCGGAGGTCTCTGGTAGTAGCCTTAAACTCTTGTATCCAAACTGGCTCTACTGCATGGCTGGAGGTCCCTGCAGTGGATTATGGGGCAGCAGCGCATGCTGTGCAAACATGACCTGAGTATTCTCTAGGTAACCCTGAGTGACATGAGAAGCAATGGGAGACACAGACACCTCAGTATCCTTAGTCTTATGCCTAGCCTCAAGGTCTAACGGAATAGACATTCTCACAGAATCAAACAGTCAAAGTATCAGAAACACCCACAAAATAGAGTGTATGATAAACGCTAACTTAGACTTAACTGGTAGGCAAAGGGTTAAACTGTTGAGGAGAGAAGGAGAGTCCAAGCCCTGCGTAGGATACTCGATCAGTGAAAGAACAAAATGGCTGCCATGGTGGGAGCCAATCAGAAACAAGGGCGCGAAGCAAGCGCTCGTGGGGATTGTAGTTTCACTGAAAAAAGTACTCCAACAGTGCCAGAAGCCGCCCAGCATGCCCAGAACATTGACCAGAAAACGGAGCAAGGGCAGACCAACCAAATGAGCCATCTCTGACCTCGCTACGTGGAGCGGTTGCAGAGATATGTCCCAAAATGTAAAGTCCCATAGAAGTGAATGGAGCAAAGGAGTCTATGCGGTAAATACGTGCCCACACAAAGTTAACAAGGTGAATAACAAAATGTAAAACCACTCAAAAGCCCACTAGAACAAGTCAGCAGACCCAATAAACACTGGTCCCAGTAGGGAAAGTGCCCAGAAAGCCCCAAAAGATGCTAACCAGCAGCAAAAGGATTACGTTACCACATAAACTTGCTCCAAAAACCCCACAGACATACAGATAAACCCAATGAGTGCATGAGTATGTAACAGGAACTCCAAATGAGACCCATGTGCGGAGGGGAAACATGGGACATGTGGACCTCAGCACACAAAGGGTGCTCACCTTTTTTCAGCAGGTCTTCTGTCTTCAGATTACCATTTATCAAGAAGAAGCCTATGTGGGCAACTCCTGGGGAAAGATTTTCCTCCCAGGGCTTAGGTCCACAAAAGCACCTGGTAAACTGAGTTATCCACATTTGCGTGATGGGAATTGTCAGTGATGGTAATCCGCCTAATGGTGGTATCCCATATCTAATAGAAAAATAATAAAAAGCTAAAACTATAGCAGAACTGTTCTCTTGCCTTGTGTCTTGACCAAGGAACAAATCTTACTGGAAGGGGATTGGCTAGCTGCAAGCTAAGGAGAGGAGGTAGGCTCCACTCAGCAGTCACTTCTCAGAATTGTTCCTGCCTACTTAAAGGGGCTGATTCTGGTGCGAGCCAACCTCTCTAGTTCCACAAGTGACTGTTTTAGCTCTCTCTCACAAACAGAATGACAGGCTGCAGAAACCAGACACCCCTTTTATACTATCCCAGTGGGACCAGACTGGAATATTTCCACTTGTGTGGGGGGAAATGTATTCTTATCCTTCATTTCAATGCAATGATCAAGGTGGAAAAAAAAGGAAAATGGAACTATTCGCTAAAAATTTCCAGCACAGCAGGAAGTTCCATTTTGCTGGCTGTTCCACTTTTGAGGTAAATGTTTTCCTCATCCCTATTTAAAAGCCCCATTTAAATCAATGGGAATTTCCATGTCTCTCCTATGGTGCAGCTGGCTAGCTTCACAAGTGTAATTATTTAGCTTACTGAATAAGACCTTTCATTTCTAATGTGGTGCCATTCCTACCAGAAAGGCAAAAGGATGAAGCAGCGGAATCGGTAGGAACCCAAAACACCCGGGCTTGCATTATTAGTGTATAGTGCAGCTCAACGGTAACTTTACTAGTAGGGAGGTCAGCATCATTACGTGCTCCGAGATAGTGACAAGGACCAGGTCTATAAGCATGAGACTTGAGCTTAAATTCTTTGAGTGCCAGAAGGGTTGATTTGCATTGATTTTCAATGCATTGTGTGCCCCTCTGGCACTCAAAGGGTTAACGTCCTCAACCAGAACCTAGCAATACCACTGGAGAGAAGTTCAGCTTGTCTTGTGTTGGCTTATGCAATACTGTGGGTCAGTTTTATAGAATGTAAGCTGTTATTCAGTTGGTATCTGTACTGCAGACCTGTGGGACAGTTCCATAGAATGCAAGTCTATGATTAATTCTGTATCTGCACTGTAACATTGTGCTTGACTGCTATAGAATGGAAGCTAAGTAATTCAGTATCATGTGAATCCGTATTGTGGGACAATTCTACAGAATGCAAGTCTATGATTAATTCTGTATCTGCACAGTAACATTGTGCTTGACTGCTATAGAATGGAAGCTAAGTAATTCAGTATCATGTGAATCCGTATTGTGGGACAATTCTACAGAATGCAAGTCTATGATTAATTCTGTATCTGCACAGTAACATTGTGCTTGACTGCTATAGAATGGAAGCTAAGTAATTCAGTATCATGTGAATCTATATTGTGGGACAATTCTACAGAATGCAAGTCTATGATTAATTCTGTATCTGCACTGTAACATTGTGCTTGACTGCTATAGAATGTAAGCTAAGTAATTCAGTATCATGTGAATTTGTATTGTAGGACAGTTCTACAGAATGCAAGTCTATGATTAATTCTGTATCTGCACTGTAACATTGTGCTCAGTGGCGTAACTATAGGGGTCGCAACTGCGACCGGGCCCGTTACTCCAGGGGCCCGGCCGCACCCTGCGACCCCTCCGCCTGGTGCCCGCAATCTCCCTCCAGTGCTCTAGTTATGCAGGGCGCTGGGAGATGACATCATCTCCCAGCACTCTGCATTACTAAGAGGGCCGCGCGGGAGCTCCAGGGAAGTAGGAGATGGGGGGCATTGTGAAGATTGAGGGGCATTGTAGAGGGGGTCAGTGTGGTCGAGGGGGGCCAATGTGGTGGTGGTGGGGGGTCCATGGCACTTCTTGCACCAGGGCCCCGAAGGCTTCTAGTTACGCCTCTGTGCTTGACTGCTATAGAATGTAAGCTATGTAATTCAGTATCATGTGAATCTGTATTGTGGGACAGTTCTACAGAAAGCAATTCCAGTGATTCAGATTATATCTGTACTGTGGGACACTTATATACAATGCAAGATGTATGATTGTCTGCATCTGTACTGTAAACTCTGGGTCAGTTCTCCCACAGAGTTCAACCTCTGAAGTTCAATGTTATAGTTGATTGCAAGCTCTGCTAGCCATAAAGTACATGGATGCACAGATGCACGCATTGCATACAGTAGAGTCCCTCTTTAGTGGTTAGGATGATAGGAGGTATGCACTGTGAAGTCTAAATCGTATTTCGAGAAGAGGACTGGTGACTTTAACTATATGTGTGTGTCTATTTTTTCATCTACATGTTTAACTCTCTAAGAACCAGAGGTGTGTGCAACGCATTGCTTTGTGATGCATTGCACAGCCTTCTAGTCCTTAAAGGGTTAAAATTATATTCCCTTTTGATGTGTCCTCAAAAATGCAAATAGAAGATAATCTCTGCAAATAATTGAAAATGAAACCATTCATGTTAAATCGAGGAGATGCACAAAATCAGCGATTTCAGGTTCTGTTTATTATAGTGGTTACTATAGGGGGTAGGAAAGACTTCCTATTCATTGCACGCAATGCCTTTGTGTCCCTTTCTAAATGTAGGTTGTGTATATGATTGTGGTTTTGCTTTGAGCATGGCTAATTATATCTAATTTAGTCAATCCAGTATTTTTCTATCACTATGCTTTTCACTGTCAATGTGCATACTCCGAATACAGACTTTTCTATTTTTTACTACTTGTACTGGTACTTAGACTGTGCTTTGTTAATGTGCAAATATTTATTAAATGGCCACTTTCTTATATTATAGTTTTAAAATAAAGTCAAATATTTATGTTTGCAGTGTTCTTCAGTTATGGAACCAAAGAACACAAAGCAAAACTTAGGACTCTTTTACATAGAGACGGAACTGTCACAGCCTCTTCCAACAGTTCTGTCTCCCATGTATCATCACTCACTTCTCTTCTGCATTGCACTGCAAGTTGGAATGCAGGAGAGACAAGCCTGACGCTTGGCCCATGTGAGAGCCAGACAGTATTACTGGCTGGAGCACATGGGGGTTGGCCATTGATTGGAGGCTGAGATTAGGAACACAACAGCCAATGCTTTGCATTGTGTTGCTACCCCTCTGACTCTGCCACAGATTAATATCCCCCTTTTTTATTTTAATAACAAGGGCAGAGGCACAAGGGTGAATGATGGTTCTATGGGATCAGGAACTTTGCTAGGAGGGCTTTTCCCTTCCTTGGCCACTCCTGTCCAAAACACCACCTCTAGCCATCTCTTCACTGAGTAAGGAGGGGAGAATTTACATAACTCTTCCCTACTGCCATCTGGATGTGGCTGACAGTGATGCAGGATTATCTAGGCATAATTGATATATATATATATATATATATATATATATATATATATATATATATCCTATATAATAATTCGCTAGAAAGTTTGTAACGACACAGTCATGCGAAGCAGAGACTGCCCGTGACGAGGTTGATAAGGAGCATCCATCTCTATATCAGCCACGGCGTGGGCAGTCTCTACTGAGCATGATTACACAGAGACCGGCTGTCACTGTATCAGCCACGGCATGGGCAGTCTCTACTGTGCATGACTGCCCAGCGACCAACTGGCAGTGTCACTGTGGCCCGTGCAACAGGCTCTTCAACTAGGATATATATATATAAATACATATAGACATGTGTTTCTGGTTCACTGCCAGCCATGCCCCAGGATCTTCAAAAGGCAAAGTTATGCACATTGCAAGATGGTGGAGGTGGATTTGCCTCAGAAGGAATCAAATGCACACTGAGAGCCAAGGAATGAAGGTAGGCTCCACCCCTGCATTCACTTCTCAGAATTCTTCCTGCCTACTTTAAGGGGCTGATCACCTAGCCAAAGTTACCAGTTACCTGTATTGGACAACAGAGAAATTAAAATCAGACCTTGTGGTTGGGCACCAGGACCCCTCAGCTACTGATCTCCCAGCTGATTCACCACGAGGTCCAATTTCAAAAATAAAAGTATAATTACAAAAAAAAAAAAAAATGTACAATGCATGGCCAACGCTGTGCATCATTTACTCGTGCAATCATATCTACATGCTTAGAGCACGTATTAAGGTACCTAATAGTATGGGAAATGCCGTATCTTTTCCACATATAAATGGTTACGTTTAGTTTGTTTTCCAGAAAATTCAGATTTGGCTATTTGTTCTATTAAATATTTTTCTGTAAAATAAACAGTTTGTAAGAAACTAAAGTTTATGTCTTGATGCACAGTGTGCCACTTTATGATAATTCTCTGCACAGTATGCTAATTAGTTCTGTTTGAGACCAAACTAATCATCCTCTGTGCTATTAGAAGTAACCCTATTGTGTGGGCTCAGTCTAGATTTATTCATAGCACAGTGAGCACTAATGTTGGCCCAGCACATGAACTAATTAACATAAAGTGCCACACTGGGCTGCAAACAAATAAAAGTTAATTTCTCACCAATGGTTTACATAACAAACAAATGGCTAGTGCATCGTATACTTAGGTTTTAATTAATTTTAAAATTCATAAAACTTATTTTTGGGTAACAGGTCTACTTTAATCAATGGATAATGGATCAGGAGTTATTAAATGGATACCGTGAAATCTCGGGTATAATAAGCACAATTTTACCCCACTTCACTTTATGTGAAGTGGGGGGTGCGTATTATACCCAAGAGTTTTTTATTAAAAAAAAAAAATTAAGCCTGCCAGATCCCTTCCCTCCCTCTCCTGGTGCTATCTGCTGCTAAAATACCATTTACTTACTTCAAAGTTCAAGTCCCCACTTCCTTGAGGACCTACCGGCTGCAGCCAATGGTAATGCCCTGTGAGGATCTGAAGGTCCTCACAGGGCAATACCATAGCCGGAAGGAAGCGGGCGGCGAATGGAGGCATGCCGCCCGCAGGGAATATTGACATCAGTTATATGTTGCCTGCTAATGGGGAAAATGCGGGGATTTGAATTTCGACATAAGTAAATGGTATTTTAGCAGCGGATAGCTCTGGGGGAGGGAGGGAAGGGATCCCTATTATACATAGGCACTCTTGTTTTCCCCTAAAATCTTGGGCATAATATACATCTGCGTATTATACACAGGTGCATATTATACCTGAGATTTTACGGTAAGTAGGCAGCTGAGGTTTTTCTTGCTCATACTCTTTTAATCACTAGATCTGCAAGCAATTAAGATCACATTTTTTCAATAAAAATCACGTACATTTTTTGTTCAACTAAAATCAAGTAAATCTGTGCCGTAAATCAGGCAACTAACCTTTTGTATTTATTCAACATACACATAATAAGGCAATGTGTCTTTTGTTGCTGAAAATGTAAAAACCAATGTTGTGTAGTGGGAAGAATAGACACCCTATACAGAAAATGGTGTGCAAGTAATATCGTGCATCATCTACACTTGGCTTGTCAAGAGCCGAGCTAGTAGAAAATATATGCAATATTTAACTTCCTCTCACCTGTGACTTCATCTCGTACAAGGCAGCTTCTTCTGGGGTTAACTGGATAGCATCATCCCATTTTTTTACTGCTTCCCAGTGTCTGAAAATATTAAAGAGACACATTTAAATGATTTGAAACATATTACTATTACAGTTTGTGTGGGTAAACAAGTAGTAGTCAATTGTTGGAGCTCCATCTGTTGGGGACTACAATTCCCATTGTCCCCTACCAACTTGAGCTCCAACAATTGATTAACCCTATGGTAGACTATAAACTAAATAATCTGTGCTGTGCAAGTCAACTTGATGGACACAAACAGGATCATGTATCATGTGGCACTAGAGTGGTGTTAGCACTATTTCAGACACAAAAACAATAGTGTAGCCCTGCATCGCATGCATTATTTATTAGCAACAATTTTGGAGAAAACTGTGTTCTCTCCAGCACTGAAATCCAATTTTATGAGACATTATGATGTTATAAAATTATGTCAACACATTTATGACGTGAGGCAATTTTGCACTGCTTTTAGGGCCGAAAAAGGATTCCAGAAAGAACTGATGTGATTGCTCTATTTTTGGAGCAATTTGCAACATTCAAGAGCAATAAAGTGAACTTAACATGATGCTACACAAGAAAAGTAACAAATGCAATCTGGGAAACATTAAGGGCATTATTCATCGGGCTAAAGAGGTGCTGTTCTGAAGCAAACCAACTGTACATGGGTAGAGAATTTCTTTTTCTGTGTTAACTGAACAGCAAACCTTTTTTTAAAAAAACCTGAATGTTTATAGAGCTTTTCCTACTGAGTACTCTCACTGAGGGCAGTTGTTTTATTTAGAAGTTATAACAGTTCAAACTGTCAAGAACCGAGTACCAGTGTGAATTCTTGAAAGCTCAAACTGAGAGGAAGTGACTCAGCAGTTACAACTGCATTCTATGGAGAACTGTTTTCAGGGACTCCCCATACAATGCAAAATAATAATTGTCTAAAATCGGGATGCAAGACAAAAAAAAAAGTTTAAAATGTGATAACTTAGGAAAAATCTCTCTCAGCAGTGGGAATACCTTTGTTTTACTCAGCAGTGTCTGAGGTCCTTTAGATAATGGCCAGTAAACCAGCAACTGTAAGTCTGGAGTATAAGGATTGGGATAGTTTTGGCAACACCCACAAATCAGAAAATAGGCATAACTAGCACATCTTCTCACTTCATAACTTGGACTCTCTGGGCAGTTGCCTACTCTGCCTGTCAATAAATATTTGCAGCACTTTATACTGTTGTCAGAGACATTGTCATGACTGGAAGGAGATGGTTAATTTTTTAAGAGAAATTCTCTGAAATTCTTTTTTAAAATGTGTTTAAATTACCTCATGTAACAGAGACAATGAGCCTCGTTTCCTCAATGGAGGGGGGAAATATCTGGGTGACTCTAATGGTAAATTATGGCCGAATTGCAGACAACTATACTCTAATGGCTATGGGGGACGATAAAAACATCTGGGATTTAGGTTCATAACTTGTATGAAAGTCTGATTGGATGACATGTTTATGTGACGTATGATAACGCCCCAGATTCCTGTTTTTTGAGAAAACACAGACAGGTGTCATTTTAGGTGCAAATTTTACATAGCGTTATTACTAGTGTTTGGAATTATATAATAATATATTCGTGACATTGTAGTAAAATTTGGTATTTAGACTGTCCAATGAGATACTACTGATGATGTCACAGCAGAATGAAATTGCTGTTTATCCAATAAGAGGGGATTGGCAGAGTTTTCTGATAAGAGTAATTTTACCTGATAAAATAGGGAGGCCTAAGGCAGTTCAGGGCTTGATTTCCTGTTCTGTTTCCTGAAGTGTACCTGGCTGGATGTTAAAGAGATGCTAAGAAACACTTATTGGACTGGTAACTATATCTTTCCTTATTTTAATTCTGCAAAATTCAGAATCAAATACATATTTCTTCTATATTTGAAGAAACATAATTTTCTTATAATTTTTCTTAGTGGACTGGACACCCATTTTTAGAAATTATAATAAGCCATATTGGCTGTAGTGATTCTGGAATTAAGCAGAATTGATTGGTAAATTGTCATATTTTGCCAGATAAGAGTAAAATAGTTGATAGCAGTGAGATATATATATATATATATATATACTTGTTTATATATTAGTTAATATAATTCTTGGTATTTCTAGAATAATATATTGTGTTTCTGGAAAGGTTATAATAGCTAATATTTGATCAGAGGAATCCTTTGAATTAATTTATTAACCCTTCAACTGCTATTTGACTTTATTTTGAGGTATTTCTTTGGATTTCTTTGTCTATGTTTTTGGGGTCTAAACTTTTATACAGTGTGAAGTTTATTTAAACCTCTCACTAGACAAAAGAAGCTACCATCTCGGGTGTGGCATACTATAGTCATAAGTGATTAACCCTTGGAGTACATAGGATTGCCATGGTCAAGTTTATGATATATGTTGCATGAAGTTTGGTATACTGTCTAGACATATATTATTGGATTTGATTCTAAGTATATTATTGACTATATTAATTGCAATTTATATGTTTTATTCAGAAGGTATACAATATTTGAAATCGGTAGATAATTAAATTATAGTGATCTAATCTGGGATTTTATTCCAGTTAGTTTCTCTAAATTTTGCTATTGCATATGGTCAAGGGCGGATTGTAGGGGAATACCAGC
This sequence comes from Rhinophrynus dorsalis, assembly GCA_037306005.1. NCBI lineage: Eukaryota > Metazoa > Chordata > Amphibia > Anura > Rhinophrynidae > Rhinophrynus > Rhinophrynus dorsalis. The sequence continues at coordinate 640,815,605 of CM074718.1, read as the reverse complement.
CCGGGCATTTTTTTTTTAAAGCAGCCCACTAGCTGCACCAACATCCTTACTGACACCCCCTTGTGGTCCCTGTGAGGCATGAGAGAGCAGGTGCCAGGATATTATGTCATATCCTGGTGCTCTGCATTAACCCTTTGAGTGCCAGAGGGGTATGCAACGCATTGCAATGGTTTGAGTTACTGTATATTTATTGTAATTGCCGGTCACTCATTTATATCATTGTTGTTTACACTTTATATATATTATATTGTACTTAAATAAATTATATATATTTTTGCACAAATATGAGAGATTGATTATTTTAATCAATTCGTTACTGATGTAGCGTGTCAATACCTAATATAGTGTAAAGTTCTCAAATGTAATTTTATCTATTTATGTGAAGGTATCCAACCTAATAGGTTCTCCTGTTAACCCTATTATATCTGAATATCTTTGACACTGTAAGATCTTAAAAGCAGTGCTCTCACTTGTTTCTCTCTTTACATATATGTTACATTGTTTGTATATTTCTCCAGCTCACACACACTTTTGTATTATATAAATAAAATACATTTTTTTGTTAAAGTACATTATTTTACCAGGAAGGATACATTGTGATTGTCGCTCATTTTCAGCTATGTCCTGGGCTCATTTTATCTACCACTGAGGGGTGAAAGGCTGAGTTGACCTTATCGGAGCTGACCCTGAGATCAGGACAGATTCTACAGCTGGCACATTAACCAACCGAGCCATAATTATCCATTATCATCATCAAAAATGAAGAGATTTGCCTGATGTTTTGCTGGAATGTCTGAGGATGGGACCAGACTGAATATGGAAATATTTTATTTGTAAAGGAACCAGCTATTGGAAAACATGAATGACCTGTACCTGAGGGGGCAAAACCATAAAAAAATAAACTAAGGGCCGCACGTTCAAAAGCAATGAGGAGGAATTCTGGGATAAACCATTGCACTATAGGGAGAACTGAAAATCCCCATTTAAATCAATGGGAATTTTTATTTCTCCCCTACAGTGCAAATGCTTTCACTCTGAACGCCTCCACTTTTGTTTTGAACATACATCCGCTAGTATCAGTGGTCCTGTCAATCACAAGACACAGCGGATGCTCAGGTCTCAGAAGATCACTGGTGAACTCCACAGTGACTGCCAAAATGGGCTTACGCAAAAAATACACTTACACACATCGTTACACAGCTAAATCCCACACACCGCCATACACGCATCATTATTACTGTATATATTCTGATGCTAATGGAAGATATTTATATGTAAATTATTCATCTATAATTCAGGTTATGTAAATTGGGGCATTAGAATATAAAACCATAAATGCACAATAACCATATATATTGTATTGTTTCGCTAAACCTGTCAGCTTACAGCAAACATTAAACAATGAAACGTAGTGCGGCTTCGGGCAATAAAAAGTATGTTAAAATATTTACAGCAAACAAACTTCCAAATTTAGTAACTGTATTTACAATTGTCGGAAATGGGAAAAAAACACAGTGACCCCTTCTGGGAAATACCAGCTATGCCAAAAGGGATAAACATTCCCATTCATTTAAATAGAGTTTTTAACCCTTTGAGTGCCAGAGGGGTATGCAATGCATTGCTTTGCAATGTGCTACATACCTCTCTGGAACTCAAAGGGTTATCACCTGCAATGCATGGGAGACCTCTTTAGCATTCAAGGGGTTAAGAGCCCAATTTAAATAATTGAGAACTTAGAGAATGTTTATGTGTCCCCCATGGCGAGGTTGGTTTGTGCCACAATTGCAGCCTCAGTAAGAATTATTCCTCTTTTCTGTATTTCATGAGGGACACAGAAGTTGACGTACTAAGAGCAGGAGGGTTATACACTAAGAGGTGATAAAGAGGAGATAACTTCTCCAGTGATATCACTTCTCTAATTCCTACGGTATTCTATGGAGCCTATTCACCATACCTGGGAACTTCGGGTTATGAACTCACCGGAGAAGGGAGTCCTGTGGTGCCAGTGAGGGAGATGAAAGAAGCATACTGCGTAAAAAGGGGTGGAGCTTAATCATGAGTGGGGGCGGGACTAACAAAAAAAAACAAATTTAGTAATAGACTGGGGAAGAAGACAAAGTGGCTGGGGAGTGGGAGGAACACACTAGAAATGCACAGATCTCCCATCATCCGGAGGATCAGCATCTGCCCCGGAGACCCTGTAATTAGTTGCACAAACCAGAGTCTCCAGGGCAAATCCAGATAATTCCCTCCTATGCCTATTCACTAAGATATCTCCAAAGCTGAAGAGATCTTAGTACATTGGCTCCATAGAATAACATAGGAATGGCTGGAGAAGTGAGTCACTGGAGAAGTTATCTCTAATTTATCACCTCTTTATCACCGCTTAGTAAATCTCCCCCCTGGAGTATCTGGAACCCACCAACTACACCATAAGTGAAGAATAAAGCTTTCCATTAATGTAAATGGGGCTTTTCACCTCTTGAATGCTCTCTAGCATTCATGGGGTTAACATCTCCATTTAAATCAATGAGAATTTAAATACAAATTATTTGTCCCCTGTGGTGCAGATGATGGCTCCAGAATGGACAGTTTATAGTACATGATCCGCTGTGTCCCTTATGCATTACAGAAAGGAGAGCAGTTCTCAGTGAGGCTGATGTACTAGGGAAAAGTGGTGCAACTCTGCTGACAAATAATCCAAAACGTACCATTAATTTTAATATGGCTTTAACCCCTTGAATGCTAGTCTCCAAGGATACCTCTCTAACATACAAGTGGTTACAAGTCCAATTGAAATCATTGGGAACGTTTATTTGTCCTCTCCGGTTCTGTCCTGGAGACTCCAGTTTTCACACTGAATTACCAGGTCTCCAGGACAGAGGCTAATTCCCCGGTTCTGTCCTGGAGACTCCGGTTTTCACACTGCATTACCGGGGCAGAGGCTAATTCTCCGGTTCTGTCCTGGAGACTCTGGTTTTCTCACTGCATTACCGGGGCAGAGGCTAATTCTCCGGTTCTGTCCTGGAGACTCCGGTTTTCACACTGCATTACCGGGGCAGAGGCTAATTCTCCGGTTCTGTCCTGGAGACTCCGGTTTTCACACTGCATTACCAGGTCTCCAGGGCAGAGGATAATTCTCCGGTTCTGTCCTGGAGACTCCGGTTTTCACACTGCATTACCGGGGCAGAGGCTAATTCTCCGGTTCTGTCCTGGAGACTCTGGTTTTCTCACTGCATTACCGGGGCAGAGGCTAATTCTCCGGTTCTGTCCTGGAGACTCCGGTTTTCACACTGCATTACCAGGTCTCCAGGGCAGAGGCTAATTCTCCGGTTCTGTCCTGGAGACTCTGGTTTTCTCACTGCATTACCAGGTCTCCAGGGCAGAGGATAATTCTCCGGTTCTGTCCTGGAGACTCCGGTTTTCACACTGCATTACCGGGGCAGAGGCTAATTCTCCGGTTCTGTCCTGGAGACTCCGGTTTTCACACTGCATTACCAGGTCTCCAGGGCAGAGGATAATTCTCTGGTTCTGTCCTGGAGACTCCGGTTTTCACACTGCATTACCGGGGCAGAGGCTAATTCTCCGGTTCTGTCCTGGAGACTCTGGTTTTCACACTGCATTACCAGGGCAGAGGCTAATTCCCCGGTTCTGTCCTGGAGACTCCGGTTTTCACACTGCATTACCGGGGCAGAGGCTAATTCTCCGGTTCTGTCCTGGAGACTCTGGTTTTCACACTGCATTACCGGGGCAGAGGATAATTCTCCGGTTCTGTCCTGGAGACTCCGGTTTTCACACTGAATTACCGGGTCTCTAGGGCAGAGGCTAATTCTCCGGTTCTGTCCTGGAGACTCTGGTTTTCTCACTGCATTACCAGGTCTCCAGGACAGAGGCTAATTCCCCGGTTCTGTCCTGGAGACTCCGGTTTTCACACTGCATTACCGGGGCAGAGGCTAATTCTCCGGTTCTGTCCTGGAGACTCTGGTTTTCACACTGCATTACCAGGGCAGAGGCTAATTCCCCGGTTCTGTCCTGCAGACTCCGGTTTTCACACTGCATTACCGGGGCAGAGGCCAATTCCCCGGTTCTGTCCTGGAGACTCCAGTTTTCACACTGCATTACCGGGGCAGAGGCTAATTCTCCGGTTCTGTCCTGGAGACTCTGGTTTTCTCACTGCATTACCGGGTCTCCAGGGCAGAGGATAATTCTCCGGTTTTGTCCTGGAGACTCTGGTTTTCACACTGTATCACACTGTATTACCGGGTCTCCAGGGCAGAGGCTAATTCTCAGGCTGTGGGGAGTTTCTTCTGAAACTCTACCCACATCTACTCTTTCCCTGTTTGTTTCTCCAATTTATCCTACTTCCCTGGCAGCCTCGCCCTTTTTTGAAGCAAATCATGTCATCTATCTCCCCCAGCAGCACCAAAGGAGTCTCCCTCCAGGGAGAGAAAAATGAAAAGTTCCCAGGTATGTACATCAGCATCCGTGGCCTGGCCTGCTCATAAACACAGTGACTTGGATAAAGCAGAGATAACATCTCCAGTGTGATAAACTCTCCAGTCCTCATGTTAATCTATGGAGCCTATACAAGTTGCAGAAACCTTAGTGCATTGGCTCCATAAAGTAATCTAGGTATACCTGGGGACCTTCAAAATGAGGTGACCCTGAGACTTTAAAATATTAAACCTTAGTGCCTGCCACAATGTAGATTATATGTGATATGTAACCCAGAGGTTCTCCAGTCAGTCCTCAATTATCCTATAACTTGTAATAACGTAGAGATCTCTCTACTTGAACACACACAAGACCAGCAGGACATCTCCCTTTGTCTTTCTGGTAGAAATGGCAGAAATCTAAGCACCAATGTAATAGTTAATTTACACAGATCTTATAGTAGGAAACACTGGACTCATTAACCCCTTAACGAATGGCCGCACAGGCATGCGTCTGTTACTTAATGCCCATGGAACTTTTTTTTTCTGCTCCTCCAGTTCCGGATTTCACCAAATGGCGGGCAGCCGAGCGGGGACCCGGAATTACATGACGTACATGTAAGTCCTTTGTCCTTTAGGGACATCCACTTGTGACGTACATGTACGTCATGGGTTGTTAAGGGGAAGAGGTGCAGCACGACTGATCAAATCCATCAAGCTAGCTATCAACCTTTAATTTACCCCAGTGTTAATTCACCACTTGGAAAATAACAGTTACAATTCTAAGAACATTAACTCTGACCCACCAGTCCTGCATGCACTTAGCTTTCATTGCATCAGTTACAGTTCATGAAATTTAATATGAATGTCCATGCTTTGTTTGCATGACAGAAAATGTTAAAGTTGACTTAAATAAAGGTTTTCTGCCTTTTAATAACATTATATAAGTATAGCCAGGGTTATTTTTCTGAAGAAAAAAACCCAGCATGTCAGTATTAATATATGTATTTTTTTTTTTTTTTAAAGGTGGTTGGCTGTATTCAGTATCCATACAAAAGGCCCCAAATATAACATAGCTATCCTATATAATAATTTGATAGGATGTTTGTCACGATGCAGTCATGAGCAGTATAGGATGTTTGTCACGATGCAGTTATGTGTGGTAGAGACTGCCCACGTTCGGGCAGTCTCTACTGTGCATGATTGCATTTTGTGAGTGAGGCGATGCAAGACTGCATCGCATGGAGCAGTAAGGTAGCGGCCTCTTAACCCTTTGAGTGCCAGAGGGGTATGAAACACATTGCAAAGCAATGCGTTGTGTACCCCTCTGGCACTCCAAGGGTTAACATTACCCGGACCTTGGCCTGTGTAAACGGGCTTTTATACTAGTAAGTAATAAAGTGGATCTAACACCTTATAATAATCTATATTATACTGAAAGATCATGTTATATTAGCCACTTTTTATTCAGTTTGTCATTTTGTGTTAATTAGCAAGCACTACCCAGCATGCAATAGCAAGTGGAAAGGTGAGTGATGTGGACTGTTAGTAAGTCCTGCATGCCAACCAGTACGCTGTAATTTGCATAAACAGAAAAATCAATAATGCAAACTATCTCAAAAACTACAGTTTTACAAAAACACACAGGTAATTTTGAAAGCTCCTTTACTTTCACCAAAGTTGTTAAAAGGGGTTAGTTCCACTTTAAAAGAAGAAAACGACTATCCTAAAAATAAAGTAATCATTTATCATGTTATAAATTCTTTACGGAGTGGTTACTTTTTCATATTTTTTTTTTTTTTTAACATCCCCATGAGACTTCATTAAGTATGTGTTATTCTAGATTTTTGTTTTGTCTACAATAAGATATTTAGACTGCATACTTGCCAACTTACTTCAAAACAGTTTAAACTAAAGCTGATGACGTATCCCTGGTTTGAAAATTAAATCAGATACTGGAATATTGTCCTTCGTGATTTCATATTACATTTTTCGATAGGTTATGCAGAAAATCATCAGCAAAACTCCTTACGGTTTTAACCCCTTGGGCGCTAGAAGTCTCCAACGCATAGTTTCACAATGCACTGGAGATCTCTCTGGCATGTAAGGGGTTAAACTGACATTGGTTTTAGCCTTTGTCTTGGAAACGCATCATGTTAAATAAAATCATTTCAGGGAAAATCCTGGCACGAGAATGAACTAGGACTAAATTATGTTGTTTCTAAAACCTTTCATTCACAGAAAACATCAATTCTGGATTAGAATTCATAAACTAGAGGCATTCAACATGATATTAGAGGAAAAATAACATCTCTTAATAATCCCCCCCACCACACATTACTCTGGCCAGAAAATCCTCATGGCCCTATGAATTATCATGTTGTGGAAGAGGACAAATGTTTCCGACAGTTTTTTTAAACTAAAGCAGTCAGAGCCTACTTATAGGGATAGTAATCTTTGAAAAAAATATGACTGCCAGTTCTTCTTTATAATAAAAGTAACACATTGCGCTGTTTTAAACAACTTACATTTCTGTAGTTTATAAGATATTAACTGTAGAAGGATCCCAGTTCCACCCCTTCAGGCTGCACCCCACTGAATCTCAAATCCAGTCATAGGACCGGACGGATGCAGCGAGGGACAATCTTCAGTCAGTTAGTATAAGGAAATCCCTGCCCCCTTGACGAAGAAGGGCAGGATTTTCCTTTGCATACTTAAGTTTGTCCCTCGCTGCATCTGTCCGGACCAGAGAGGCAGCTTGACGTGGCCAGAAGGGGCGGGAGGGAAATCCTTCTACAGTTAATATCTTATGAACTACAGAAATGTAAGTTGTTTAAAACAGGGTAATGTGTTAATTTTATTACAAAGAAAACTCAGCAATCTTTTTATCAAAGATTATTATCCCTTTAATGCCCGGGGAAGTGCAAGCGCATTGTTATGTAATGCTATGCAAATTCCTCAAGTCCATAATGGGTTCACCATGTGCAGTGGGTGCGGTCCTGCTAGCACCTGTCATGTCTGCCTCCATGCATACAACATCATGGACTGACTGAAGATATCATCTCTTGAACAAAAGGCACGAGAGGCAAATTCAAATGGGTATTAATATTTTCTGGCCATACTAAGGTAAACGGGAGATTACCATTATAATAATAAAAGCTGCATCCTAGAGCCACTCAGTTAGTTAATAAAGGTATCATTTCTAGTCTACTAGTCCCATAAAAATAAATGAATGAATAAAATGTATAAGAAACTGACTTTACATCTTAGGAACATCAAGTATAATGTCCAATAAGTAGGCTGACTGTTGGGGTTAAGCCTTTGCCTAAATAGTTCTTAATGCATATGTGTAAATCATATTGTTTAAAACCTTTAACATTCTTATGATATATTAAGAGATACTTGTCTATGGGAAACTCCTTCTGATCCTAGTCAATGGCATAGTATACGTATGGATGTAAAGCAGTGGGATTTGTTTTATACGCATTGAGGTAATGCATTACGCAGATCTGACATCCATTCCCTCCCACAGGACAATTAATCTAACAGAAAAAAGGCAGATTTGTACAAGAGTGAAAAAAGATATATTACCGCTAGAAAATTTGGGAAATATGCCAAAATAAAAGAGAACTAGGAAGTATATGCACAAAGAACTGAAGCAATTCTGGGGCAATCCAGCTGCACCATAGAAGATACAATTATTGGTTATTTTACTGAAAAAAAACTGACTGGATCCAAATTGAAACAGGCAATTGATCTTTGCTATGTGGAAAGGCAATAGCAAAAGAACATTATCATACAAAAACTAACAAGAGGAAAAAAAAGCAAATGCCATAAACTGTACTTCCTGTAGAACAGAGGACCATCCTGCAACAGATAACTAGCTAAGTTTGTCATAGCTCCACCTACTGTTCACAGTGCTATTCACACTTATTATAGACTAGTATAAATGCCAGTGAGCAGGGGACAAAGTGCCACCCAGAGGCCTCGGTTGATGCCACTGAGCCAGGAGCTATGGGCCATTCGGAGCACCCCGCTCCAGATGGAGGCCGGCACGTTCGGCCAGTCTCTACTGTGCATGACTGCATCGTTCAGGCAGTCTCTACTGCGCATATGTGTGTTACGCACACAGGGAGCGACGCATTCTACCAAATTATATATATTGAGAATACATGCTGTTGCTTCACCAACAAAAACAACATTCTCATTGATTTAAAAGACCAGTAAACATCATGATAGAAATTCAAGCTGTATTCCTGGATTTTTATGTTGAACAAAGCAATGATACCACCCCTGCTTGGAGATTTTCTATAGAAAAGTTATTTTATTTTTTTTCAGACTGCAATTTAGTATTCTGGTCACCAGGCAGTGCTGTTTCTGTCATTCACTATGGATAGTCGTAGTCAACAATGTACTCACTCCTTTACAATAAATAAAAAGTACATTTTGAACACTAGTTTTCCTTGTTGCTAATATTTTGATTAAAAAATCTTCAGATGTAATAATTTTTGAATAAAACATCTATTAGGGATCATCCTTATTTCTCTGTCGTCCAATACAGGTTACTGGTAACTTTGGGTAGGCGATCCGCCCCTTTAATTGTAGGCAGGAACAATTCTAGAATTGTATGAAGGGGGTGGAGCCTACCTTCCCTCCGTGGCTGCAGCTAGCCAACCAGCTCCAGAAAGGTTTGTTCCTTTGTGAAGATAACACAGGCAAGAGAACAGTTCTGCTATATCTTTAGAATTTTTTTTATTTTTCTGTTAGAAATGGAATACCACCATTAGGCGGAATACCATAACTGACAATGCCCTTAGATGTGGCTAGCTCAGTGACCAGGTGCTTTTTGTGGACCTTAAAGGGATAAAAATGTTTCACAATAAAAGTAGCTCTAATTAATCATCATAGTATTTGGGCCGTGGAGAGTGTTATTTCAATTCTGTCAGAGTTGTAGTTTAAGAGTAATTCAATGACAAAATATCCCCCTCCCGTCCTTTTTACTGATGTAACACTGTTCAGCCATATCAGAAGGGAGGTGCCCAGGTAGACTGCAGAGAGGGGCAATCTTCAATTAAGATAAGATAAAAACCTGAAAAACTTGTCAAGGGGGGCAGGGCTTTCATTGTTCTCATAGAAAGAAGATTGTCCCCTTCTGTCTTACAACCAGATTCCACATCTGAGAAGAGATGGCTTACACTAGGTAAAAAGGGCAGGAGGGGAAAATTTGCTTGTGAATATCTATCAAACCATAAAGGTTTGAGAGATAAGACTTATATCGTTCTTCATGTTTTTTTAATGCCTACAAAATAAAATAAAGATAAAACGAAGTATTACTATCCTTTTAAGACCCTGGGGGGGGAATTTTGGCTACAAGTTCTTTCCTCAGGAGTTGCCCGCTGAGGCTTCTTCTTTCAACATGGTAATCTGAAGACAGAAGATCTGCAGGAAAGATGAGCAGCCCTTTGTGTGCCGCAGGTCCACATGTCCCACAGTGCCCCTACGCACAGGAGTTTTCATTTGGAGTTCCTGTTGCACACTCCTGCACTCATTGGGTCTATCTGTATGTCTTTTGGGTGTTTAGAGCAGGTTTATATGGTAATTAACCCTTTAGCTGCTGGTTTTGCATTCATTTGGGGGGTTCAGTGTTTTTTGGGTATTCTATCATGTTCAAGTGATGTTTCATCTCTTTTAGTTTTACACTTTCAATTTTCTAAAATTTGAGTTTGCGTGCTTTACCGCATAGGCACCATTGCTCCATTCACTTCTATGGGACTGTACAGTTTGGGACTTATCTCTGCAACCGTTTAACCTAGCGACTTCAGAGATGGCTCATTTTACTTGTCTGCCCTTGCTCTATCATCCAGTTCATGTTTCTAGTGTGGGGAGGGGCTCAGGGGGCTTCGGGCACTGTTTCCCATGAGCGCTTGCTTCACAAGCTCATTTCTGATTGGCTCCCGCCGCTGTATCCCCTATTGCGAATTGCTCTTACTGTCATTCAGGGTTACCTAGAGAATTCTCAGGTCCTTTATGCCCAGCATGTTCTGATGTCCCTGAGAGTCTCCCATGGACCTCCAGCCATGAATTAGAGCCAGTCTGGGTGCGAGAGTTCAAGGCTACTACTACGGACCTTAGCTCCACATTGCAACTCTTTCCATCCCAGTTACAGGGGGTCTTTCATTCTTGGCAGACCCCCTCCTCCGTCAAGTCTTCCCTGCCAAAGCCTCAGGGTGTACCTGATGTGTCGGATTCCTCTGAGCAGGAACTGCTGGTGGATTCAGATGTTGAGGAATGTTCTGCGGTGGGCTCCTTTTAGTTTTTTTGGGACCCTTTTGCGGCTGATCCTGAGCCCTCGGCTGAGGGCCTGATCAGGGTTGTTTTAAATACCCTAAACATTCCCTTAGTGCAGGATGTTCCTTCTGACCCTTCTGATGGAGCCAAAAAAAGCCCTTTACTTGCTTTCCACCTAACCCCACTCTTGACCGCCTTGTGTCCGAAGAGTGGAAGTCTCCGGACAGGAAACCTTCTGTCTCCAAGAAATTTGCCAAGCTTTATCCCTTTTCTGAGGCTGCGCTTGGTTAGTGGGTTCATCCTCCCAAAATGGATGCTCCTATCTCCAGGCTATCCAAGTCTACTGCCTTGCCAATGTTTGATGCATCTGCTCTAAAGGACTGGACTGACAAGAAACTTGAGGTCTCCTTCAAGTCCATCTTTGCCACTGCTGGCTCTGCCATGCGTCCAGCATTCGCAGCAGCATGGGTGAACCAGGCCATTGTCTGTACTGAACAGCTCACTCTTGCTGTCTGTCAGGGTACTCCTGCTTCGGATATGTTGCGCCTCCTTGCCAACATTTCTGAGGCACAGCACTATGTTTCTGCTGCCTTTTTTGATGCCATCCGTTTGGTGGCTAGGGTTTCCACCATGTCTGTGGTTGCCAGACGGCTCTTTGGCTCAAGATCTGGTCTGCTGACAATGCTTCTAAGAAAGCATTGCTCTCCTTGCCTTTTCAAGGCGCTTCTTTGTTTGGGCCAGATTTTAAGGATTTGATCACTGAGGCTACAGGGGTTAAGAGTACACTTCTATCCTAAGTTCCTAGGAAGAAAACACTGCTTAACCGTAACTGGTATTTTCGTTCCTTTCTGAATTAGACATGTCCGGCGAACCAGATGGTTCCCTCAGCTCTGCGTACCTCCTCCAAGCCCAAACAGCAATGTAAGCCCAAGGCCTCCTCCAAGCCCAAGGCTTCCAAGCCTTGTTCAGCATGACTCACCGAACCCAGGTCCACACTCTGCTGTGGGTGGTCGTCTGCGTCACTATCACAGCATTTGGGAGGATTCAGTGACGGACCCATGGGTTTTACAGGTGATGACGGAAGGGTACAGGATCCCTTTTGTCTCTCTTCCTCCCTTTCGCTTCTTTCCTTCTCATACGCCTCAGGGCGCAGAGAAACGCTTTCTGTTCGACGGCGCTGTTCAGACTCTTCTGGACAAGGACGTTCTAGAGCCGGTTCCAATTCAGGACAGAGGCATGGGTTTTTACTCAAACTTATTTGCGGTCTCCAAGAAGGACGGTGGTTGTCGTCCCATTTTGGATTTAAAGGATCTCAATTTCTTTGTGATCCGGACTCATTATCACCAGGAGACTCTACGAACGGTGATTGCTACTATGTCCACGGGGGAATTCCTTGCATCTCTGGATCTTCAGGATGCATACTTACACATTGCCATTCATCCAGAGAGCCGGCAGTTCCTCCGGTTTGCCTGCAACCAGGGACATTTTCAGCTCTTCCATTTGGTCTGACGACAGCTCCTCAAGTCTTCAGCCGTGTCCTGGGAGCCTTAGTGTCCGTCCTCCAACAAGACAGCATCAGAGTTACTCCATAAATGGACGACATGATTCTGAAAGCCCCTTCTGCGGAACTTCTTCATCAGCAGGTTCAGCAATGCATTCATGCTCTCACCCATCACGGGTGGATCATCAACTTGGACAAATCAGATCTTGTCCCATCCCAGCGTCTGGTCTTCCTGGGCCTCCTCTTCGATACCCAGAAGAACATGGTGTTTCTCACAGACGAGGTGGCTCACCAGATCGCCCACAGGGTTTCTGCGATCCTGGATCAAGATCCAGTTCCAGCCATGAAGCTGTCATCTCTAGTGGGGAAATTCATTTCCACCATAGAAGCGGTACCGTTTGCCATGGCGCACACCAGGGAACTCCAGCAGTTTGTGATCCAGGTGCGCAGGGGTCAGCCAGACCTTCTGAAGATGTCAGTGTCCCTCCCTCCTTATGTGGAACTGAGTTTGTCGTGGTGGCTAGACCTCTCCAATCTGCTGAAGGGCAGGTCGTTCCTGGTATCCTTCTGGACCACAGTGACGATGTATGCCAGCCTCTCCGGCTGGGGAGTGGGCCTGGGTCACCTGAGTGCTCAGGGTCGGTGGTCTCTGGAGGAATCTCTCCTTCCCATCAAAATATTGGAGCTTCGGGCGATATTTCATGCCTTTCGTCATTGGACATCCCACCTGGAAGACTGTCCAGTCTGGGTAGACTCCAACAACGCCACGGCCATGGCTTACATCAACAAGCAGGGCAGAACAAGAAGTCTCGCCACTTGGTTAGAGGTCAAGGCTATTTTGTCCTGGGCAGAAGAACATGTTCCTGCCATATCCGCAGTGCACATTCCTGGTGTAGACAACATCATGGCAGACTTCCTCAGTCAACACACAGTGGACAGCAGCGAGTGGGAGCAGCACCCAGAGGTGTTAACCCTCATTGTTCAGAAATGGGGTCTTCCTTACATCGACCTGATGGCGACAAGACACAACAGGTAGGTTTCGAGGTTCTGCTCTCGATGGAGGGACCCTCTAGCTCTGGCGGTGGATGCAATGTCCATTCCTTGGTTATTCCCTCTGGCCTACATCTTTCCTCCCCTCCCAATGTTGCACAGTGTGTTACGAAAATTACGACTGGAGCATTGTCCAGTCATTCTGATTGCTCTGTACTGGCCTCGCCAAGCTTCTTCTTCTACAGGGTTACCTGTGGAAGGAGGAGGTTCATCGTCTAGCCTTGACGGCTTGGAAATTGAATCCTCAATATTGAGGAAGAAAGGGTTTTCTTCTGGTGTGGTGGCTACTATGCTCAGTGCTCTCAAACCTGTTTCTTCCAAGATCTACCATCATGTCTGGTCGACCTTCCTATCTTGGTGTGCTGACAAGGACCTGTCTCAGGAATTTGATCTGCCTATGGTCCTTCATTTGAGTCTTTGGCTACTATTCCTCTACGCCTGTTGATGTGGAAAATGGCCTTTCGCCTGGCGATTGTGTCTGTCCGCCGTGCTGCAGAGTTACTTGCTCTGCCCTGTAAACTACCCTGTTTGGTGTTTCACAAGGACAAGGCGGTGCTTCACACCTCTCAGGAGTTTCTCCCGAAGGTGGTTTCGGAGTTCCACATCAATCAGGAGATTGTGGTGCCCTCTTTCTGCCCTGACCCCACCTCTGACAAGGAGAGGGATCTCCACTTGTTAGATGTGGTGCGTTGTCTCAAGTTTTATGTACATCGCACTTAGTCCATTGGACACTCTGATGTGCTGTTCGTCATTCCTGAGGGCCCCAGGGTAGGAAGACCTGCATCCAAGGTGACTATTGCTTATTAGATCAAGTGCACTATTCGTAAGGCTTACGAGCTGAGGAAGAAGCCTGTCCCCTTCATGGTCACGGCTCATTCTACATGATCTATTAGGGCCTCTTGGGCTTGCAAGAATCAGGCCTCTGCTGATCAGTTGTGCAAGGCTGCTACCTGGTCGTCTATGCACACCTTTTCGAAGCATTACCATGTACTGGTATCGGCTGACGCCAGCTTTGGGAGGAAAATCCTGGAGGCAGTCTTGCCTGTCTAGGATTTTCTTCGGTTCTTGGTGCTTCCTTCAGTTTTGAGCCCCGTTGGCTCTAGTTCAATGTGCTGTGTAACAGTTGGGGTGTTGTTACCCCTGTTTAGTGTCCGTTGACACTTCATTGTTTGTTGGGCTATCTCTGATCTGATGGTTCATATCTGCTCTGGTGACTTTGGGGGCCTTGTACCTGGTCCTTGCCTTACTTTCCACCTCTGGGAAACTCAATGGTTGGACATCCCAGAGTTACCAGTAACCTGTATTGGATGACAGAGAAAAGAGGATTTTAGTATTACCTGTTAAATCCTTTTCTCTTAGTCCATACAGATTACTGGTCTCCCACCCTGTCAAGGGACCATGCTTGGCTCTCCTGTGGCAGACCGTGGGGGTCCTTCGGGGTCATGCTCACAGGAGTCTTCTTTCCCTTCACTATCTAGTGAATAGTGTCTCAAATCTTTCTGGAGCTGGTTGGCTAGCTGCAGCCAAGGACGGAAGGTAGGCTCCACCCCCTGCATACAATTCTAAAATTGTTCCTGCCTACAATTAAAGGGGCAGATCGCCTACCCAGAGTAACCTGTATGGACTAAGAGAAAAGGATTTGACAGGTAAGACTAAAATCCACTTTTTACTCAGCAGAAAAGGCTCTATAATGTTGGCGTAAATGGGGCTTTTAACCCCTTGAATTCAAGGGGTTGAAACACACATTTAAAACACTGGGAATCTGGATAATTATTTTTTTTTTTTAATGATGCACCAGGATTTTATCAGAATTGCTCCAATATTCTATGTGGACATCCCATATATATATATATATATTTTTTAAATAATTAACCAAAGCGATAACACAATTTAACCCTTTACGTGCCAGAGGGTATGCAACAATTGCTCCACAATATGTTGATTACCCCTCTGGCACTCAAAGGGTTAAAATCCACTGGTTTTATTTTTCTCTTCAATATCTCTGAGTAGTAAATCTCAGAAATATACATAAAGCAGACTTGAAAATCAGTAATATGTGGAAAGAATGGAAGCATCTTGGTAATATATGTCTGGCTTTATCTGAATGACTCCATTAATGTACAGAGCAATTTAGTCAGTTAACGGGCAAATATTATGTTTTACTTAGCAAATAGACTATGGCTGCATTACGCAGTCATAAAGTGGACCTGTCACCTTGATTTTTTTTTACATATTTGAAAACTTAATTCAAGACTGC